>VIBL01000043.1:0-1482720 GCA_008271625.1 Lutraria rhynchaena
ACGCTTTTTATGCAGCCCCAGGATGTACATTCAGGTCATGTTATACTCACATAAACCTATGTAACATCGTGCTTTGAATGCTGGGAAAAGAACTACTTTTAATCTCTGAACTTGCGATGAAAACAAAGCGTGATGTCATGCAGCTCAATGCCTATGTAAACTTTGACGTACATACAAAATGTCATGAAAATGTACAAATAACCACAAGTAGTGCTTTGTAATAATTTTTAATCAGTCGCACGAGACCAATCAAATGAAATCACGTGGTACTATTTCCCTCCAGACCGTTCACCGCCGCGTATGAATAAAAATCCAAAATTGGAGAGTGATGCGTATTAGGATAGACGTTAGTGTTAGCTTGATGACGCAACTGCTATTTATTGAATGATGTAGCTTGATATAAAAGGTATATTTCAAGCTGTTTCACATGTTTATATTGTACATTCAGTATTGTTTGTTTACAGCTCACTTTGCAAGTTGGAAATTGGGACCAAAGCATGGGTTTGCAAGAATAAAGCAATGGAAGTTGACTGCTGAAACAAAAGTATTCATTATATAATCAAAATGATAAAAAGCCTTCTATATATGTAATACAATGTACCAATGGAATTGATGTTTATTATTTGCCATAAAAATAACGAATTTTTACATTTGTTTTCATAAATAATTGATTTCTTACAATTATTACCTTTGTTAATAATACGTTTGTGGTAAGTTCTAATGTGAAAGAAGTACCAGGAAAAAACAATATAACGAAGTATTCGTTAGTTTAACTAGGCAACTATTATAGTAAGTCAAACAGTACATTTTCAAAAATGATACTTTTGTAATTTAGTTCAAATGAATCCCTTTAATTTAATGAATTCATTCATTTATCATCACTTAGAATGAAGAAGGTCCGTCTTGGACATTTTCCCTTGAAGACGATGAGGAAACAAGGAAGATTTGGAATTATAGGTACAATTAGAGTTATTTATGAAACACTTTTTTGCCAGTCATACTTTGGACGCATCGGCCTCAAGGTTATAAAACTTGAGAGCAGTCCCAAGTTCAAATCTCAAATTAATTCTCGAAGAATTTTGGCTGATACCATATCACTGTTTAATGTTTAAATACTTGTTCAGATCAAAGGTGCTGACGGAACTATGTATCACCAATACTACCGTCGTGTTTGTCATAATAAATTCTTAGGTTTCATAACCTCGGACCCAGATTTATAACTTTGTGTTGATAATCTGCCGTAACGTGACCAATCTCCGTCTATCGATTTGTTATACCCTTGTAATACAATAGATATCCTGCAATATTTCCCTGAATGACTTTCTCCTACCCTTCTGTACTAGGTATGTATCTCTTCATCTCTTTTGGGAATGGTAGTATTTTGGGAAAGTGAGACTTTTGTATACTTTTTTCTTGGAATCATTTCTTGTCTAAAGTAAAGGTTCTCTTAGCGACTAACTTAATATTATGACCACCTTGTTATAAGGACTTCTTATTTTTAGGCCGGATTTCAATAACTCCCTTGTTATCCAACTCGATGATGTGACCTTATTATTGCGGCCGATATTTTTTTGGTCTCCCGAAGGTGGCCTTAATATCGAGATTTTACTGTTTGAGGTTTTCATTGTTTGGTTTACAAATTGTTTTATTATTGTAAGTTTAATCGTTACAATGTTGCAAGTCTTGTGAATCATCTTATCTGTAATTAATACAGGTTTAAGCTGGACTACACAGTACAGTTGTTGACAGATTCGTTGAAAACTTCATTGACAGTGACTAATAGAGGTAAATCTTAGACAGTGGCTGTCTTGTACCTTCGATATTTTCTAATTTCTGATGTAATTTTATTTATATTAATTGTTATGATTGAATGATAAGGCCAGAAAAAGTCTTGCTTTCGGCTACTTTACCAAGGAAAATAAGGTAGAAAGCAAAACTTTTCAATTATTTCTTAAGTATATTTTTCGTACTATTGAGGCACGATTCGTCCCAAATATTTTCGTACTACTGCTATTAGTCACATTTTTTAAGAAAACTTACAGTACAGTCGACCCCAAAATTAGGGTCGGTCGGGTGAGCGAAAACACAACTTTTTTTATTCTAGCCTGATATGAATACTCGCTTCAGGTGATGAAGCATTCAGCTTTGAAGCATTGATGCACACGTACTTCAAGATAGAGAATATTTATGATGCACAGGTTGTCGGCTTGCAAAATCTGAATTATAGAGAAGTGGTATGTATAGTAAACTTTAATATCCGTATTCTTGACCTTTCTGACGTATCTATTCAATGCTGCTCAACAATTGGAAAATTATAAAAACAATTCTACCCAATTATTGCTGTTCCTTTGGTAGTTACCTGAGATATTTCATTTTGAAATGTATTTTCATTTTCTTTATTCTTTAAAAAAATGGCTACTAGCATAGACTTCAATTCAAGTTTAATGGCACAATAAATCAAACGATTGTCATAGTTCTTTTTAAAAAAATCTCTCGGTGAATCATTTTTATCACAAAATGCTATTTTGTTTGTTTTAATGAGACTTATTGTCAATGGTGTTTAACGCCGTTTTTCAACAATTTTTCATTTATATACGGCGACCGGTTCACCTAACCAGTTTTCCTTGACGATGTACTAACCAGTACTAACTTACCCTTACACAAGGAGCCAGCAACTTCTTCACATGTGGAGGAAAATCGATATTATTGTCAAATTTTCATAGAAGGGTATAACCTGCCGCGACCGGGATTCGAACCCGGATCTCCTGGCTACAAAATGCTATAATTATGTTAAAGGTTCCAAAAGAACTGTTCGCTCCATTTTGAGATAATAAGTTTGAACATTATGGGTATAAACCATAAAGCCATTGGTGGTGCTAATCTTTCAAGCTTAGCTTTGTTCTGTCACATTTCCAGATGAACGAGTGTTTGAAATCTGATTCTAAATCTTAGCGTGCCATTAAATAACCAATAATTAATAATTAAAACAAACCTTGAAATTATGGATTGCTTTTTCCTGTCTTGTTTGGACAAAAGTTTTCATTTTTCCGAGTGTTGCATATGATATAGTGGGGATATTTATTTATTAACCCTTTGTCTCATAATACCGCATTTCCCAGCATCTGAAGCAGACGACTTTTAAAAACATTGTGGCACAAGAAGCCCTTGCTTGTAATGAGTAATGGTTTCTTTTTCCACAATGATTTCCACTCTGTCATAGAGAAATAATCTAATTTTCTTGAATAAATTAATGTTTTGTATAATAGGTTTGAATTTGGAAGAGTCCAAAATATGTTTATGAGGCAAAGGGTTAAAATACTTTAATTTAGATCTCTGTATCGAATGGTTACTTTTATGAATGACATAGTAAGTAGAATTATGCTGTTTTGATATTTTATTACCTAGATAAAAGGTGGTAGACATGCTGACACGGATGAGGCTATCACATTTCGAGACGAACTTGAAAGGTAACATAATGGTAAAATTGTCCAGGAGACATTAACTAACAGCGCCCTCGAATTTACTGGGTTTTGGTATAAATGACCGAGGGCGTTTTAAAAGATTCGCTTTCTGATGGCTTTCGTTGAAGTCACAGGCAATAGTAACGGACCAGTGATGGTAAAATAGTAAAATATCTTTTTAAAACACCTACATTTTACCCCGAATTTTTTGTTAAGTACCCCTAAATAATACTGTTTGTTTATAGTCTAATAATTTGATTTTTGTACAAATATAGAACAGAAATTTGACTGCGGATTAAACCTCTGATCAGAACAATGGAAAGTAAAATGACTGAAATCTCCATAAACACCTGATACAAATGATTCCCATCTTTCCATATATACTGGATAAATGGCTGCAGTTGATCTGAAACGTCTTTGAAAAATCGTTTTTAATTGACAGAGTGTATGAAAGGTGCCAGAAGGCAGTGGTTTTGTATCCTGATGGTAAACAACGTTTGGTATTCAGAGAAATCACAGCTAGTAACTTCTCCAACATTGGTACGTCTAATTACATTTTATTGTCAAGTAAGTTTTGGGGTCTTGCGGTAGTCTAGTGGTAACGGGCTTGACTACAATCGGTAGATCGTGGGTTAGAATCTCGGTTCTGGCTTCCGATATTTCGGGGAAGATTTTCAGCGTCCCTAGCTCTACTACAGAGCTTAGTTCTGTGTTTAGAAAATCACCGAAAATGGGTGAGGCGTGTATCAGTGCTTTACACTGAATGGTGCAGCTTTCCATTTCAGTTGTATGGAATCCATGGAATAAATATTCTGACATGCCTGATGAGGAATACATGAATATGGTTTGTGTTGAGCCTGGTCAAATTTCTGAACCCGTTTCCTTGGCAGCCAAGTTGAGCATAACATTCTCTCAAACAATCAAAGTTGGTCAGAAACCTTCGATTTGATTTCAACTACTGGGCAGTATCTCGTTGAACAGGTTCATCAGGATAATTAGACCAGTATAGATAGCTATTTCAACTTACATATCCAATTTATTGACACTTACTGTTGACTCTTTCGCCATTCATCGAGAATTGCTTCATCAGAACTGTGACTGGTTCCTCTTCAGGTCAGACTGACCATATCTGACCGTAGACCGTAGACCTGTCCAAGAGGAACCAGTCTGACATGTATTTTATTAATATCTATTATAATACAGGTGTTTGTGAAATATAATAAAATAATAAACAGAATCAAGTCTCCTTTGTATATAAATCATGTTAAATTCTTTCTTTATGTATAATGTAATAGGGGGCATCGTAGTCAAGGGGTTATGATCTCTGACTAGCCCCTCACCGCACTGAGTTCCCACCCGGGACAAGAAAAATCACAAGCGTAGAAACTGTCTTGCTGGCTTAAGGAAGGTCGGTGGTTCTACCCAGGTGTACGCTTGGGGTCTTCCTCCATCGTTAAAGCTAGAGAAATCTCCAAATAACCTGGGCTGATGGTGCGACGTTAAACCCCCCAAAAATGTATTATGACATAAACTTTGAGTATGTGTACAGATATGCTTTTTCGGGCGTTTTCAGGGGTAGTCTTTCTATAATTGATGGATGTCTAGAAAGTTGTTTAGAAAATCTAGATATCTTCTATTTGAGTATAAGATATCAGTAATAGAATATGTTATCTTAGCAATTAACTTTTTATTAGATAGCCTACATGCTACTCAAATGACTGCAACATACCGAAAAAATGCGCATATAACTGTATAACTATTTGCTTCTTGTATCTATAACACATTTAAACCGTCGCAATTTCGCATGCAAGTACAAGGCTTTTTAAATCCAAATTTATCTGCAGGAACCAATTTAATGACAACAAGTCTGCTGTTCCCACAACGCTCGCTTATTTATCGTAAATTCAGCGAAACTGTAGTGTAATCAAAACCATTCGGGGGAGTGTTCATGTGAGATTGGCTACGAAAATAAATGTCAAAGTCATTCGCTGAAAATTTAATTTTCACTGTCTGCAACAGGTGACACTTCAGTGCACATACAATACTTCTATTATTCTCGCCGTACGGAGCACGTCACATTGATTGCTGCGCTAACGAGTCGATGGTTGACACCATGCCGGCCCCGAAACGTTCGTACTTATCTTGATGAATGAGAGTCTTAATTCATATCAAGAACTGAGATGTTATTGTCAATCAATCAAAATTAATTACATCATTTCTACGAAGAGAAGTTGAAGCCGTTTCAATATATACATCCATATACAGTAAAGCCTTGACCTTTAGGGATCAATTAAGGTCTTTATAAAGAGGTTGTCTCATTATTAAGTTAAAATAAAGAGGAAATAGAAAGAATAAGTGGTCGTTGCAATGAGATCGTCTTTATTAACGAAATTTTCGCTGGATGAAGTTTTACTGGGACACCAGTATTTATTATACAGTAAAACCCTGGTTTTCAAACCACCCTCTGGACCCGAAAACTCGGTCGTAATAATGATACGGTCTCAATATCAATTTCAATTATATGGAAGTTATTGAAAGCCGATCCGAAAATAAGTGGTCGTTATAACAATAGGGTCGTAATATTGAAGTGGTCGCTACGAAAGCTTTTACTGTATGATTTCAGTTAGCATGAAGCCAAACAGTGACGGTTGTTCAAAGGTGACCCATTTTCTTATATGGTATTGAATTCGGGATTTACAAGTTCATAAACAGAAGATATTTGTTGCAGCAAACTTAGCTTTTTATATATTTATCATCGTTACGCAAAAAAGTCTATTAATTAAGTAGTTTGTTGTTTTCTTGCAAAAGTAAAAGATAACTTCAATGTTTGTTTGGAGCTTGAATCAAAGTTTGCCCGAGTTTTCTCCCTTACCAATTATATAGTAAGTATAAAGTAACGTAGTTTCTTTGCATTATTGTTTGTTCAAAGATATTACTAATGATTTTATTGATATACTGAACGATTTTAATATAGTTTAAAGTTCGTTTAAGGAAAAAAATTATCGCACTAAGTTGTCAGGTCTATGTAATTATTTCATTACATAAATCAGTTCATTCGATCATAAGAGAGGAAGTGTATTCTCATAGTTTAATCTATATTGTTGAAAATTACGTATGTATTTAAATCCTAGAAGACGCAAGCTCCCCGTAGGACATCAAATGCAGAAATAACAATATGCCAACCGGCAAGGAAGAATACAGTAAGAATAATGTCACATATTGAAGCTTTTTTATTCAATTTCCACAAAGTGAACGCTTTAATCTTGTTAATATATTTCTTATTTTCTACACCGAAATTGCAAAAATACAATTATAGTCTGTCTGCTTCTCTCATGCTCTCAGACGGACTTAAAAAGACATTTTATGCAAACAGCTTGCAAGCAATGCCGCCATCATTATAGACTGGTACTCGGCTGATTCTTATCAAACTTGTTGCTTCAAGAACGGGGACCAACCATCACCATTGACTGCGCGGAGCATAATCTTCTTGCAGTAGACGTTTCCTTGTAATATTCTTCCGCATAACTCGACAAAAACTACTCATTTTTTGCTCATAAGATGGATTTATGCGCCACGTAAATCTGATTTCTCTCCACCAATCCGAAAGAAAAGCACAAGTTGACAATATATAATCACTTCTCCTTTCACAGCAACCTGGGCTATCATTTTCAGCGAATCAAAGTTGACAAAGTATATATTTAACGAAGTGGTAACTGTCTGTTTCTCTGGAGATCATTCTTGTTATTTCATTACTGACTGTGTCATTTTTTTGGTGATTTAACCTACCTATGTAAAATGTCAATACTAAAACCAAAAAACGTTGTGCTCACTGAAGTCCTTGGAATTCAAAATAGCTTTCCGTAAAACACCTTATATGCGCGCCTTCATCTGAACAGAATTATTCCATGCAGTTCTGTATAATTATCAGTTGTTGTACATCACACATTTTTAAATAGTAGAGAGGTTGTGAACTAGATATTTGTTGATGTAAAACATTCGTCGAGTTTTATTGCATGTAAAATTGTATAATGTATAATACTAGTATATATTACTTTAGGGTCACCTACAAATGCTAATACAGTGCAATCTATCTAAAACAACACCCTTTGAGAGGAGCAAAATCATGTCGTTATTATTGTTGAGTGGTTGTTACTCCAGAGAGGTTAAAATAATAGTAAAATCATACAGTGGGAAAATCATGCTGTTGTTGAAGGGATGTTATTGAGAGGGCCGCTCTGGAGAGGTTGCACTGTATGACCATTTTGCCTTCTACAAATTACTGTTCCTCTAAAAGTCGTGATATATGCATGTATGGGAGGAGACAAAACATCACACCTTCCCCCAAATTCCTCAACACAAAACCCATCTAACATACAGGACCATACAAAAATGGAGGACAAAACTCAGTCTTCTGGAGGCACCGCCTGTAGCTACAAACACCTTGCAGAAATGTAACAAAGCCTTGAACAGTTATCCTGCATTTTGCTGGCTGAACTATCTAGTCTGACCTCATAAAAATATATCTTCGGTGATCTTCGGCCAGACACAATTGGTCAAATGACTTTACCTCCACGTACATCAGACAACCAAAGAACTCAAACGCTCTCGTTCTTCCGAATATCATATATGTCTTTTATAATCATCGTTTCATATTTGAATTTTGACTGTTCTACACCACGCGACCCAAGACGTGACATTTCTCAGCAACCTTGCCGATTTTGACCTTGTAAGCGAAAAAGTCGCCTGCTCACTACCTGCATGTGATGTCTTAGCCTTAAATAAAAGTATGAGCTTTTTTTCCAGAAAATGACTGATTGGCATGAGATGAACTTGATATAGCTGCCGCCAGACAAATCCATGGGGAAGAAGGCATAGGAAATGAAGCACAACTTGCTTATAAGAAAAACATATTCCAAGGCAAGTCACAAGAGCTGATCTCGTAACATAATTGTTCTTTGCCTTACTCACATAGCGTGTCATGTAGTCTAGTAGTTCCCCTCCCAAATGGTATTGCTGTTTACTAATAAAGCGCTGAACTTCAGTCGTCTTGTTCTTAATACAAGTCTAGATGACTGCGTTGATATGAGTATAGAGTTGAAAATGCACGTGAATAAACTGTTATTTGATTACTTGAAACCTGCATTCGCATTAAAGTGTCTTGGGAGGTATTTACATGGTTTAAAAAAACATGGGTGTGGCCGTGCTGCACTTGTTTATTTACTCCACTAAACGATGCGATTTTAATCTTTATTATGTAAAACCACTTAAGCTATACATCTGTATTTTTTTCTTTTTTGAGAATGTTAAATATTTACGATGTATTCGACTCTTGACTGAGTTCTTCCGACAACAAATGTAAAGCACTTTTACGTCATTTTGAAATACTAAAAATCTTATTGAAACGGAATTTTATTTTAATCTTCTTATTGGAATTAAAGAATTTTATTAAGCAATATTTCTCGGAATTGTGAATTCAAACAGATCATTAATTCTATATTATGTATTTTAAAAGCTATTTAATTATTTTTGAAGCGAACAACAACAGCATGTAGAAAATTGAAACAAAACTAAACCTTTGTGTTCCATCTGGAATGGCAGCGAATCCTCTAGTAATCTTTACCAGCTTTTAATGAAAGAAGGGAACAAGTATGCAGTAATGTGAAGTTTATCAAAGGAATCCACTTGATATCAAGTATGTAAGGAAATAAAAACATAATAACATTTAAGAATTACTATTCAAAATCGTATGAATAAAATTGTTTCCGGAAACTGAATAATGTTAATTCACAACGTGCAAGAGAGCCTACGTTACGCAAATGCCCTGACGCCACGCCTACAATGTTGTAAGGGCGAGGTGTTCATCGTATAGAAAGATCTATAAATCGTTTTCAAAGAATTTCTTACAGCTAACGTTGTAATGGTATTTAACTGGTTCTGTACACTGGCTAGGAAAATATTGGAATGTGCTTGATGACCGAGAACATATTCTGACCTGAGTGCGCGTCTCGTGAAATAATTTCATTGATGAAGGCGCTTACAGCAAGCCGCTCATCTGAGTGACGCATGTGTACCTTTTTTTCTGCGAAAGTTTTTCTAAGAATTAATACAATGCAAATACTTTCTTCAAATTTTGAATAGTTCTAAAATATATGTGCGCTAGTATTGTTGTTTGACAAAATCATTTCTTTTTTCTTGTTCATGGTGCTGAGTTGTTTGTTTCCAAAAAATATCGAATCCAAAGAAAAGAATTTGAAAAAAAAACAGTTTTAATCTTTAACAATAAAGTGATAAAACAGAGACTATCTTGGGAAATATAATTGCATTAATGATAACGATAATTTTGAACGAATTTTAATGGAGTAGAAAAATTGCAGTTTTGCATGTAGTTAATAAGCCCGGGTGTTCATTTATAACATCGTAAATATAAATGGAATTAATGTGAAGTTCAGCAGTTTAGAAGACTGTTAAAGGTAACTTTTTGTGTCTGATTCTCATAATAACTATTTTATTCTTGATTACGGAGTGAAATAAACAGGTGCATTCTTCTGACCTATAAAATAAAAAGGCTTCTAGACTCAGTATAGTCATGTATACGTTTTGAAAAGCTGTTAATTGAAAAGTGATTGAACAGTTTCTAAGTACAGAAATCATTATTAATGAGAATCGTTAAAGCCAAACATACGCTAAGTTTCGATAATTCACTGTAGGGATACGAACACAGTCAGAAAACTGTTAATAAAAGACACGGCATATCAATTTTGATCAGAATACATATTGGTCGTGTCGTTTCAAGGTGGAGAAAAATATCATTAAGAAATATCAAAGTGATAAGAAAATATATATGAATGAAAAAAAATACTGTTGATGAAATAAAGATATCTGATAAAAATTGGACATGGATTTAAACAATACATCGACTTCAGATAGTTTCAATGTTACGTCGGGAGGAGACCAGACGCCACCGGAAGTTGTAATCGTCTGCTCATTCATTTTCATAGTAATTGGAATGATTGGTATTGGTGGGAACCTGTTGGTTATTTTATCAGTCATGTGTAACAAAAAGATGAGGACGTCGATGACAAATTTGTTGATTACAAATCTGGCGGCCGCCGATTTAGCGATAATGTTATGCGGAATTCCGGAAATTTCCGAATTTATGAAAAACATCGGATGGACCCTGAGTTTAACAACTTGCAAAATCAACCGTTACATCCTGGTATCTGCTTTATATGGGTCTATACTTACACTACTTGCCTTGTCTGTGGAAAGGTAAGTTATAAATTAGGTTTATTACGGCAACCGCCATTTTTTTTAAGTTTTCTCTACCTGTACCCGTTACATTTGATTAAGACAATCTATGATCAAATACTGTAGTATTACTAATTTTCGTAGAACGTTTAATTTCGTGGATTTCGTGGGTGAGCTTGTCCATGGTTTCAAGTACCCACGAATTAAGATGTTCGTAAAATTACAAATATATCCGAAAAGACTTCTACCCGATTTTTTAATGTTCATGAATTTACAAAATGACAGATTTGGACAAATCCGCGAAATTTGGTGCCAACGAAATCAAATGGTTCAATTTGTGGCGGTTGCCTGAATTAATCGGTTAAAATATACACTTTTTCCAAACCCCTTCATTTCGTACGGAATCCTGATCATGCCATTTATAATGTCGCCGTCGCGTTTTAGGGTCGACACACGATAATGCGAAGCGACGCTAGACAAAGCCAAACGAAATATCGCATTTTCTTATGGCTAAATAAGCGGGACATTATTCAAATACCACTTCGCATTGTCGAGCGTCGTATCGCATTGTCGTGATGTCACTTCGGGTGACTTCAGGATTCCGTTGTTTCAGTCTCTAAGTGGCTCGAATAGTTACGATGTTATTCTGTTTTAAAGAGACATGAAATCATTAACGGGATCAGGAATGTATTACGAACATAAAAGGGTTTTCTATTGATTACTTTCGAATTTTATTCGTTTCTTTAGTATGAACGCTGTTCATGTCTGCCCCCTTTAAAAGTATATGCAATTTACAGCAAAACTTGTGCATAGCGACCACCAACCGGAAAGTCATTATTGGTCGATATTGGATGTGGTCCTTATTCAGAGGTTAAAAACCTGCAAATGGAAATAAATTTGTCTATAACAGAAATACAGGAATTCATGACCAGATGGTCTCAATTCACGATTGGTTTTTACACACGTTCGACTGTATGCAAGTTAAGTTTGCCCCATCCACTATACCTCTCATTTTAATTATGATACATGTCTGTGTGTACATTTCCATCAGAAAAATAGTTAACATACTTCACTCTGAGAGAAAACAAGTTAATTAATATCTTTGAATTCAGCGGAAGCGCAATTAATATTAGTATAAACATAATTTAACAGCAACATTGTATTGATCCTAGTGATGTGGGCCTACAGTAACTAAATTATTCGATCAATGATCAAAGTGCTATAAATTTTCGAAGGGGATTTGATACATCCCTAGATCTCAGTTAAGAAATTATGAAAATATCGATGTATATTTATATAACATCATTATACATGTACATCTTATGTATGCCAGTATGTTGAGATGTTGTATATAAAACATGTAAATTGATCAATATTCATCGTACATTTCACAACTGCATCGTTGAAGGTTAATATAATTAATATGTATGTTTTAACTGCCAACCAACGCTTTTTAGGACGGCCTTACCGAAAGCCATTCACTTATCCGGATATAATTGGACCGGAAAATTTGTTCGAATCAGAGAGATTGACGTACTAATGCGGTTTTCTGATTCGAGAAATTTTCGGATTAAAGACGGTTCTGTATGGGATTTTTTCTTTACGCTGTGGGACACAGTCTGTTAACTACTCGTACGATTCAGTTTGTACAAAACTAAAACTTCCGGACCCAGTGATCTGTTTAGAGTTTTCGAAGGGGTTCTAGTTATCTTTACGCAATTACTTTTTAGAAATTTAGTTCCGAGAAATTAACAAAATAGGCTCTTTTTAGTTATTTTCGGTATGTAGTATACCTCGTTATTTATATATAAGTGTATTTCTACGCAACTCAACAAATATTATATATTATATAATATTATATATAACGAATATTTTCATAGTGTATGTTTTGGTCCCAAAGTTGGTCGTAATATTGAGGTTGAGCTTTATATAAAAAAGTGTAGCGTGGGCAAATCAACCGGTCGATACGACTGTGTGCGCATGCGTGTAAATTGACATTTATAAAGTAGAAAATCCGTGAAGAGAATTCATGAATAAATTTTATTCACGGACTTGATTCTGCGAACTCAGATAAACGTGAATCGTCCGATTTGCTTGAAATACGAGTTTACGACATACATTGAATGAATAGATTTGATCTAACGATCGGCTAATATTTACTAGCCCCATTTATCATAATTTTCTGTTTTAGTTTATATCTATCATGGACTACTGACCCTATTTTCTTATGAAGGGACCCAAACTGCCTTTTTCGATGCAAAAAGTACAATTTTTATCTTAAAGGATTCATTTTTACAAGTATTGAAAGATCAACTGCCGAACATCAAGAAACTGTTAGATCGTCAAATGGACTTAGCTGAAGATTTTTACAACAAGAACACCTTAAACCTTAAAAATGCTGGTTTGTAGTTATCTGACTCAGGATTTTCACCGTAAGACGACTTCTTGACATTTTTGTTTACGTTATATGCTTACACTGAATCTGACAAGCTTAAATGAAGAACAAAAAAATGTAAAAAAATCGCTGAAAAACTTTGAGGTCAGGGTATTTTTTGAATGAGTCGGTCACGTGACTGCAAACCAACACTTTAGAAGAGCGAGCTTACCGAAAGTTATTCATTAATAAATTCCGTTGATAATTAATAATTATCAAAAATGTACGTTTATTGCAATCACAACTACACAAAAAATCCAGATTTCGAAATTATACATCTGGAGTCTGGGTGACTTTAATTTATTGTGGGATATTTTTAAGTCTCATTGCAACTTACTGGCGCGTTTAAACAAAGCTCCTATTGAACTATTGCAATCCTTCAAACACAACGTCTTGTTTGGCTTCATCAAAGTGTTTCTCCGGGTTCATTCCGTCCCTAAAATGCTGATTTCCCTGTCGTATAATACGACTGAATAAATTCTGATTTCCTTTGTCCTCTAATCATTTATGGTAAGTAAGAACTTCAAAGAATCTGGTTGTTAAGTCTGTTTGGAAGAATTCAAAAGTTCTCGATAAGCAACGTGATATTGTTTAGCAAATGCTAATGCTTTGAATATGACGAATTCAGAACCATTTCAAGAATGGTGGCGTTTGATATTTTATGATAATGTTAGGGACATGTCAAGATGACACGGGGAGCGCTTTTATTCCTAGTAGTCGTAATTTTAGAATGCATGAAGTATATTTTTGAAATTGATGAACTCTGTATTAGGAACGACTTTTCGATTACTTTTTTGTATAAGAAACACACGTATACAATGGAACTACTATAATCTAGACTTTTCCGGACTAGAGAATATGTCCGGATTAGAAAGAGCGCCGGATAAGCTTATTTTTAGACAAATTGCCATGGATTTGATATAGAAGATATTAGATAAAACCGAATTCTGACAAACTTGTCCGGATCAATTTGATTACCTGACAAAATGGTCCGAATTAAATTGGTTCCTTTTTATCAGTCAAGTTATTTACACCACACCTTTGGCTTCCGGTGATGTGCTGTCGTCTCGCAACGCAGAACATGCTTGAAATTCATGGTTTCAATTTCTCGATTGAATGTGCTTAATGCAAAATGTTATTCATCATTGTAGTCTTAGGTCTAAGTCCTACGTATGTCTGCATTTCATAACATTTTATCGGTCTGTGGTAATAGTGTATGGCCTAATGAGGGAACCAGCCGTTAAAGTATGTGATTGTCCCTAAGATAATGAACTGCTACGACAGAATTGGGACTTAAAGGACTTGTAATTAACACAATGAACTTCAGACTTCGATCATTAGAAGTTGAGTTGAGTTTCTCTAAGGACATGGTGTGCAATTAAGTCCCCCATATGTGTACCATTATTTTTTTGTATCTGTAAAATGCGTGTATGTACCTATGAGCGCGATTGCATACATCTTATTCAAAACGGCTTCACATAAGTTTTATGTATTATTTATTGATTCACATCAATTCTGTACTTCTATTTTTTCCAAGTTTGGGTGTATTTTTGTCGTGTAGTTCTACATTGTCCTATTTCCCTAATTTATTACATGTACATGTTCAGCCTATGTTTGTAACAAAGCTAATGATTGATTCATCAAACTGGTCAGAAGCAACTCTAACATTCGCGAGTATTTTTTTCTCAGGGGTTTAACGTCAGGGCCATTTAGCAACTTTCCAGCCAAAACGACGAAGAAAAACCTCAGGCTACACCTTGATAGAACTACCGACTTTCAGTGAGCTCGCTGGGCAGCTTCCACACACGAGAAATTTGTCTGATCCGGGGTGTGATTCGAACTCACAGCGGTTGGGGGCTGGTGATTACTTGTCAGTGGCTATAAGCATTTGACCATAGAGTTCTCTACATTTATGAATGAGTAGCACTTGACTGAATTATGGATATTCTTGCAGTTTACACCCCAGACAACTGTTAAAATTTAATAATCTCTAGCTTCGTTGTAATGAATACTGTGAGTTGAATTCCTAAACGTCCACCTTATAAAATTATTTTTGTAAGAACCCAAATAAGTGAATTAATTCTTACGTTTTACAATACGTACAATGATATAGACAAAGAAACCGAGTATTCAAAATAATATAAATATTAATTAAATATTCAAAATAAATGTTGAATTGGATATATTAAACGTCCACCCGGTTATCAACCAAGTGTGATCAATGATTGTATTACAGTGCTATGAAATACAAGGTGGACGTTCAAAACTTCAACTCAGTGTATAAATCAGTTAAACACAGTTCTAATGACATTAATATCAGTCTTGGTAATGGCGGAATTAAGTGTATGTATCATCTTACCTATGAATTATCCCTCTTTGTTACAAGCAGAATATAAATATAGTTAATCATTACTGACTATTTCTTTCTTTTTTTATTAATACGTTCATTTCCAAAGGTAATCATATACAATCAGACCCTAAGATTTCATCCGTTCCTTTAAATAAATTACACATTTGTTCTTTCACTGTTTTTAATGCCTGTGAAACCGAATGAAATTTAATTAAACCTCCCCCCATTTTAAAGTTTTAAATTAAAAAAAATCCTTACTGTATTCTGCGTTTATTCTGTAATATTATATTGTTTTGGGCTCTCGGTTCAAGAGATGTGGGGTGGCCGCGTTATTTGAACTTTTTTATGAATAGATTTTTCAATCTAGAAAACTTGACACACGTTTCACCCTTTGGTGATGTTTTAAATGTTGAAACTCAGTCAATTTTGGGAAGAAGTAGAATACCTAATAATGCGAAAGTTGGATACAGTTTTAAATTGTTTTAATTACGTTAAGACGTAAAATGTTGACACTCCTAAAAGCACTTATTTCGTACTTACTACTTGGAGAAAATCGATTCTAATGAAATTGGGTTTCTGGGAGCATTTTCATTTGGCGCGCTAGCAAATAGTGTTAATAAAATGTCCGCGAAGCCCCGAGTTTCATTAATTGAGAGCATAGAGTACTTCTTTAACAATGGGATTGTTGTTAATGGCGTGTTGTTATAGATATCTTGGGATTTGGTAATGTGGTAATGTACACGTAGTTGATTAAATCAAATGAAACCATTTAAATATCGAAGAAACCTTGTGTAAAACAACAATGCTGAGAGTTCTTGGCTTTTTATTCCGCAAAACAAGAAAACAAAACAATGCTAAATACGTTATTGCTAATAACGGGTTCGTTTTATTTCTAACATTGTTTTACTAAATAATGATGTACTGCGTATAGTTAGATATACAGTGTGACATTGACTCCTTACAAGTTGTCTGTTTTTGGCCTTATTACGAACAGTCACATCTTAGTTAACGCCAGTTTGTGAATATAGATCATTATGTGAACAACGTCCTCTCAAAGAAAAAACTAAAAAAACAATCATGTTTAAGGTTACTTGACCAAAGAAAATAGAGAAATGAGGTCGCAAAACTTTTCTCCTTTTTTCTAAACAATACCTTTCGTACTTTAGTGGTACGATTCGTCCCCAAATATTTTCGCACTTCGGATTTCGGACAGAAAAGTTTTCTGATTTTCCTGTCCTATTTTTAGAAACTGTAAACATGACTATTTGTTTGTCTAGCCTAACAAGCGGCTAGTTTTTCTCCATTGGCAAATTTGTTGATTTTGTAAGTATTTATTATCTCCCCTTTGGAATGGTTTTGTTAGTATACCTTATTAGGTTTGTTTATTGAACAATTTCCTGAAATGTTTTACATTAACAATGCAGTAGTGAATACGGAACGCGACCGTGGTCCAGTGGTTAGTGCGCTGGACTTGTAACCCGGCAATATGGGTTCAAATCCTGGTCTCGGGAGGTTATAACCTTTTATGATAATTCGACAAAAAATGTCGATTTTCCTCCATATGTGGAGAATTTGCCGCCTCCTTATGGAAGGGCAAGTTAGTACTGGTTAGTATACGGTCCAGGAAAACTGGTTTGGTGAACCGGTCGCTGTATATAACTAAAACATTGTTATAAAAAAAAACGGTGTTGAACCCAGTGGGGAAAAATAGAATTGCACCATTTACCATATATTATATTATGAACTTGGATCATTCGAAATGTGTTTATTCGACATTGATTTTGCACTTTAATTGTATTTTCTCTCAAGTTTTATAAGTACTTACACGACCCGTAAAGAGTCTAAATTTCACATTTATCTTCACAAAGATTTCTAATTTGAATTAAACTTGTAAAATTCCGTTTAATTTGCTTCCATGCGCCATCAGCATCCCGAGTTGATGTATTTGAAAGTACTTACGCAGCAATTTATGGCATCGATAGATAATTATTTTATATGAACGAACGAAAACGTTGTTCAATGTGTTGCCATTATTGATGTTGCGGTTGCTGCTACTGTTGTTGTAGCTGATGTTGCTGTGTTGTTGTTGTTGTTGTTGCTGCTGCTGCTGCTGTTGTTGTTGTTGTTGTAGCAAATGCTGTGGTTCTCTTGTTAATGACCTATAAACCATTCCGAAAATACATTATGTAGATACATGTTGTATGTATCGTTAATTCTATTGGGAAATTTTGTAAGCTAGATAAATGAATTGGTTCTAAAATTGTGCTGTACGAAATGACGATAAACGCTTTTCTCACGACATTGCTTAAGAAGGAACACATATATGTAATATATATACATCATGAACAATTAGTGTTCGCTCTACTCTTTGCTTGGACGTTATTGTAAACATTCATCTTGTAAAATATGCTGACGTCAGCAGTTTTATGATGCCTCAGTTATACAACATATGAAAAATGGTAGTGAATGACAATACAGAAAAATAGGCTGCGTGCTTCATTAGAAACCCGACAGAAATGAAAAATTATAAAAGGAGGAGGTGTTTTATAGATGTTGCTGAAGAGAAAATACATATCGATAATAGTTACATGAAACTATAGGGCGGTTCGCAATTCGCGGTGCGCCGCCCGTGTTGCGAACTGCGTACCGGAATGCAACATTTCTACCTTTTGTATTTATAATAACTTATAACGGAAAATTATTTAAAAGTTTTTTATACTCCGCATAAATCTGGAGCCAAGTCACTTTTCCCGAAAACATCAACACAATAGAAATGTCGGCGGTATCTTATCTTAACTATTATTCGGACGTTTCAAAACACTTGGATGTTTTCCCGACGCATCCATAACACTATCTGGAAGACTCATAAATTACCACCAGCCAGATTTCCCCTGATATTCACAAAGAATTATACTGATCTCTTTTGCGGTGAACTGGTCTGTTTTTTCTCTACATTTTTCTGAAAGAAAGGAATTAATTTTCTCAATGGCATCGCCGCTCTTTTTTTCATTCGTACAATAATCCTATTTCAAGTTTGTATGACTCGTAAGATTGGAAAAATGTACCAGTTTCGATTGTATTTTTCACCGTGTTTGTAAAAAAACTAGCGAACCGATCCTTTCTAGCATTATATTAATGATTTAAAACACGATGTTAATAGACAATATTAAGAATTCCTCCGACAATTGAAAATGAAAAAAAATCTCGGAACTTTTAAATGAATCGGTTTCCGATTCAAGAAAACAAAGTGGTGTTCCTAGTACAAGTGAATTTGATTAGACCGAAAAATGTCGGAGAGTTAACATATTTCAACAACAAAAATCACAACAACAGCTGCAGCAACAACAAAAACAGTTTAATTTCAATTAAATAACAGCAACAACAAAAATACAAGAAAATTCAATAAGACCTAGTTTGTTGTAGAACTATTAATTGGTTGCTACTTTAGTTAGTGTTGGTTTAAATGGTGCTGCATTTAATAGACAGTACTTTGGTTTGACACATTTATGTCTCACCGAATATAAACCTAATGTTGCTCTAGTTCGATTAATGTACAGCACCAAACAACTGACTATATTTATTCACTTTGCACGTCATTGTTTTTTTCTGAAAATGATGCTTTTGAACGTCGCCACCAAGTTGTTAAATTCATTTAGTTGTAAATTACAACCAGAAAAAAATTATACATCCAACTTACTGATAAAATCACAGCGCGCTTGTATTATCGTATTCAAACCAACAGTAGTATGATAATTATTCAGGGAAGATGGCAATTTCCTGTGTTTATACATTATAACATCGCTAGAGGGATAAAACCTGTCATATGCATAGTTTTCCTTGTATAGTAAAAAATATTTCGAGGATAAAGTTCTCCTATAAGCTTAGCGGAATACTGATTGTCTCCGTTTGTGTCGTAGAGAAAATTTACGACAATACCCCAGAACGAGGCTGGATCGTTAACAGAAGCAGACAATAAGTTTGTTTTAGTAGATCTAAAACATCTTTCAGACAGCTTATGTGCAAAAAAATATAGCTACATGTGTATATTTGTTGTACTTCATGACTTTTAAAACAAATAAATGTATATTTTCCTTGAACAAAACAGGGTCAAGGGTATGAAAGATTCTTGCACAACATAATATAAATTGTATACTGCAACATTGAATTGTGAACCATTATTTAAACTATATACCAAGACATTGAATTGCGAACCATAATTTAAATTATATATCATGACATTGAATTACGCACCATGATTTAAATTGTATACCGTAACATTGAATTGCGAACCAGAATTTAAACTGCATACAGTGACATTGAATTACGCACTACAATTTAAATTGTATACCATAACATTGAATTGCAAACCATAATTTAAACTGCATACAGTGACATTGAATTACGCACTACAATTTAAATTGTATACCATAACATTGAATTGCGAACCATAATTTAAACTGCATACAGTGACATTGAATTGCGCACCACAATTTAAACTGTATTTAGTGACATTGAATTGCGAACCATAATTTAAACTGTATACAGTGACATTGAATTGCGAACCACAATTTAAACTGTATACTGTGAATTTCTGTTTCATAATTTAAACTATATACCGTGATATTAAAATGCGTGCCATAATTTAAACTATATACCGTGATATTGAAATGCGTGCCATAATTTAAACTGTATACTGTGGCATTGCGTACCGTCATTCAAACTGCATACCGTGACTTTGAATTGCGTACCGTGACATCGGCAAATACATACAATCAGTAGTTAACCAGTGGACTTTTTATGGCAATCACAAATCCACTCCATGAAGTAAACCTATTAATGCTTTATGGAATTACAGAAAAAAAACTAGAGCTCCGCAGAGCGGCGCCAACGCTCGTCTGTTTCACATGTCGGCCACTGGGACCACATTTGAGATTTAGAGTTTGAACACAATAAGGTATAATTTTGACCAAAATTGTAAGTTAAAAAGAGACATAACTACATAAGTATAGCTTCCTGGGTAATGTCCCTTGTCTTGCAACTGCGCCTTGCCATGATAATCAAGTAGTCCAAGTGTCGTGTTGATATCTTTAAAAATGTTTGAGTAACGGGCTACATTAAAGTTTTTGCATGACAACGACAACGACAACGACGATCCAGCGATCATAATAGTTCGACGTTTTCTTCGAAACATACGAGCTAAAAATGTATACGATGAATGATAAATGATTGATAAAATAAATTTGATATTTAGATATTACGCGTGAAAACACATCTGGTCGTAGATGCGGTTACAAATGAAAAACTTATCGTATCTCAGGAAATTTCTTCATTCAAGAAGAAAACGAGAAATGTTTTTTTATATTCAAAATGTATAATTTTCACGACCAAATGAATACCGTTGTTGATTTATGTTACTAAATACATGGTACAAACTCTCGGACAATAACAAAATAACCATATCATATATCATGTTAATTCCAAGGATAAATATATTCCCCCATCCCATCCACATATCTAACAAAGGATTGTTTATACTGAGCTGAATTTCTAATAATTTTACCCTGTATTTTATTGCACTATAAGAAAATCATTGAACATACTTAGTTGATTACCAGGTGGACTTTTAAAATATTCAATCAATATTATGCTTGGAATATTCGACTTCTTTGTGTAGATCGATTGTAAGTATTGTAAAACATAAGGATTAGTTCTTCTTCTCGGCGTTTTCCAAGAATCAAGTTATATAAGGTGGATGTCCAGTCTGGACAGACGTTTGTGTCATACGCATCACGTGAGGCATTTAACCTGGTTACAATTTTCTCTCTGGTAGATTAACTACCCCAAAATAAATAAAAAAAGGATGACCAACCTTTGAATCATTAGTTTAAGGTGTTGATACTTCCGTGCTTTGAGGACCATTTGTCTTAACTTCTCCGACGTCGTTCTCTTGTTTGACATCCTGTGGTTTCATTCATTTTCGTTCGGAATTTAGTTTTGTGGATTTCGTGGGTTGCCCTGTTCATGAAATTATACATCCACGAATAGAAAAGCTGAGGTAAAGTTAATCATCCGAAAATTAAAAAAAAAACATTAGAAAACAATATAGCAATTTTTTTAAAAAATCAAAATCTACGAATTTACGTCCCAATGAAGTAGCCATTTTAGTAAAAATACAGACAGTTGAATCCAACGTAAATAAATGAAGCCACAGTATCATTGTATATAGATCTTGTTCATAATTCAAATTTTCTTAATTATACAATAACACTAATGCCAGTTTTAAATCTAAGCATACAGTTACTATGCTGAAAAACACGCAATACAATGTGCCTTATATTTTCCAGCCAAGTTAATATATTAACACAGTTTTTGTATTGAATTTCTGAAAACAAAATGAAAAAAACAACTTTTGCCACATTTCTTGGTACTTTACCTTGATTAAACTATTTTAAATATTAAAAACATATGATCGACAAAGTAAAAATAAATGAAAAAGTAGGCACATATTTCAGTTAAATATTTCACATTTAAGCGACTACCTGAAAATATACAAAAAAACAATGGCATAAACAGATCAATTAAAGAACTGAGCCAGAGAAATCAAAATATGACATTGTGGTCAATAATCACTTCTCGAGCGGATAGGCTCCTCTAAGCGGTCTGTTTATGTCATTTTGATTAATAGAAAACGTTTAACTCCTTATGTTTCTCTACAATGAGCTGATTATCTCTACGGACGCTGGAGCAGATAAAAGATTACTTGGATAAAGCCAAGCACAGCGAAAAATCATATATTGTGATATTTTCAGAGACGGAACTCGTGTTTTAGGAAAATTGACAAAGGTTTTGCTGAGAAAGTAAAGTTTGGTCATTTCAAATGTTGGTTGTTTTAAAAGTGATAAATTCAAGGCGCCTGTAAGTAACAATGAACAAGATATCTACATATTTTAATTATTTCTATTATTCGTGTACAATTTTACCTTTAAGCATTGTGAACAAATGGGCAGAGCATTGTGGTATTTTGCACAGTTGGTCGATGTTCAGGGATAAATTGGTACATGTTAATAAATACATTGTAAAAAATCAATGCACGAATCATAGAGAGGTACCGGAAGGTAGCCGGCATGTTAAAGATGGCCTTTCTTGGCATGTGGTTGTTAATTGCCGGTTTCACTGTACGAAAAAAATCGTCGAAGTGCGTAAAAATACAAGCAAAATTATGACATGCCAAGGTTCGAAATATAGGATTTATGTAAATACTAACCTGGGAAAATTGGGAAATGCATTCAATATTTGACAGGATCGATAAATTAGCACTCATAAAACTACATGTACAAATGCTTTTAATTGGATATATATAATGAGATAGAAATATATCCATGTTTTCGCATTGCGATCTTCCAACAAATTATACTGTTAATAATAGAATTCAAAATATCAGCAATCTTGTTTTTGTTAATTGATTGTTTTCTGTGGAACAATTAAGTACAATTAAATTTCACTCGTAATGAAAATGGCATTTACACGAATTGCAGTAAAGCTACTAATCAATTTGACAAGAACCAAGGAAAAAACTATTTAAACATTTCATCCAAGGATTTATATCGCTGTATATCGTGTATATCTTTATGTGTGTGTGTCTGCGTGCATGTGGTCTTGAAAAGATAATTTTCTTAGTTGGAAAATCCCTTTACAACATAAATGTATCAATGTATTCAGTACAAATATTTAATTTTAAGTTACATTAAGTACATGAAGACTAGACTGGTCGCGAATTCATGTAACAGGTTCCAGAATGTAATGTAGTTCTTTCCTTAACTGGTTAATCCGTATATGTAGCACTCTCGTTACGTTTTTGACCTGTCAATTTAAAACTCAACATCTACTAATGACGTACTAATCAGAAAAGATCCCGCTCCAGAGGGCGCCACAGAAAAAGACATGAAAACGTCCGCTTTGTTTTATTTTGTGTGCAAGGGAGTAGTTCGTTCTATGTTTATCCTCATTTTTTATAAATTCAAAACATTTCTTAAAAAATAGCTAAAAAATTTTTACAGACTTTTGTTGCCTTTTCACATAAAATATGTATTACGTATCTTGATAAAAGTTAAAAAAAATAAATTGTGGGTGATTTTCAAGAATGTAATACGTGCGCTTTAATACCACAACCTACGTTTACAGATAGTATTATGGAATGCCAGCTTTGTGTTTAAACGACCCGTAATGATAAATTTGTACATATTCTATAGTTCACCTTGGCTAAAATACTATATCGGGAAACTGACTCAGCCGCACTAAATGCTTTTTGATTTTTATACATTTTTCCGCCTTTCCGAACACAAATCCTGAGGGATACAAAAACAACAATCTGTCTCAGACGGTTGGAAGATGAAATACAACCATTTAGAGATATAACAAAGAGTAAACAGAGTGATTTTCTTAGAATATGGCATGTGTTATTCGTATAATTGCTATTATAACCAGTATAACAGTCTCTCAGACATCTCGAATTATTGTATACACTTATATACGTCTTGCAGATGGTACCAAGTGTTAATTTATCTTGCCCCCCCCCCCATTTTTGTTCTTTTCACTGTGACATTTGCCTTCATACAATCAATGAAGTGATATGTGTAGGCGATCAGACACTTATATGGATTTTGAGTCCCGACAAGCCTTCACCTTTCCTATTAGCTTTAATGGCAACCACTCACACCAAACCGTATTTGAATGCATAACCTTTTTATAAAGCATTTTTTCACGTTCAGCATTGCACTTATAGTCAGAGTGATTTGTGATTTTTCCAGCTTTAACGGTGAAGGAAGATTCCGGGCGTACACATGGATAGAACCCCCGACCTTCCTTTACAATACGTACTCGTGTAATGTCTCATAATCCATAATGCCTGCAATAAGGTTTGAACATCTTTTTGATTCTGTGTCGAACTATGTTGCATGTACAGTGCAACCTCTCCAAAGCAACAGATGAGAGGTTGTTGCTCTAGAGAAGTTAAATTCATAGTTATATCATACAGTGGGGAAAATCATGCTGTTGTTGATGGGAGGTTGTAACTCTAGAGAGGGCCATTCTGGAGAGGTCGCACAGTGTTAAGTCCTAAAAAACATGACTTGTTTCCGCTACCCCGACCTACCTTATTTTTTGCCGCTGAGCCGATTTTTTTGGTCAAATTATAGTTTTGCAAAATAAAAATAATGTCTATCATATTCTGATAAAAATAAAAATAAAAAAAATAAATCCCCATCTACCTACCCTATTTTTTTTCAAACCGGTAGCGGAAACAAATCATTTTTGGCCCTATTTTGCGCTGCCTGCAGTTGTGCTGTAAAAACTGTTGGGCATCATATCACGCCTTGGAATTTAAATGAATCATCTATTTATCCCTTCACTTACTAGGCTGCTGCATGGTATGAGTCCAGGAAAATAACTTGTGGACTTTGGGTCCAAATTTGTATGATTAAAAGAATGGTCAGTGTGACTAGTACGATTAGTCGTATGAAGATAAGGCTAAGATCATGATTAGGAAGTGTTTGAATATAGAATTGTTTTAGTCACAGTATGTTTTTTTTCACTCTCATCAACACCACATTTGAAATGTGTATAATTTCAACAGGGCTTCGGGATATTTTCTGCTGAGACATTCAACATTTTACAACCTGTCTAAGTGTTGATTGTATCTGTGTGTCTTCAATATGTCAAATTAAAGTTTATCTTCAGTTTAAAAAGATTGAGTTATTGGAATCGAAAGGTACCATTGTTTTTTTACAAACATCTCCTTTTCACATTGAAGAACAAATTATTGCTGTATCCTTCATTCAAACGAATCTTAAGAAATAATATTAGACTCTTGGAGAAAGTCTCCTGAATAAAATATCTATAATTAAGAATCCCCCGCATAAATATACAAATTGTTTCACTGGAGAACTCATTAAAGGATGGTAATGGAATTAAGACATTGGAATGTGAAGTACGGTGTCTAATAATTGAGGGCGTAAAGACTAGAAATAAAGAATGCAAGGGTTTTTAAGAAAAAACTTGTAGACACACAAATGTAATCAGACAATGATGTTTAATGCCAGCAGCTATGTTTGATGAAGCTGGAAGACATGACACTGTGGGTTATGGCTTGTCTTGTAAATCTTGATTAAGTTCTGGATTCTATATACGCCAAATATAAACCTTTAATCACAAGAAGTGTCCATTATGTAGCTATGTAACCGTATTTGATCTAGTTAGACAGAGACAAGAGTACAGTGGAACCCCTCTAAACCTGTCGAGCCCGGGATCAGGTCAGTTGGCCGGTTTATAGGGGATGTGACTAAACACTGTTGTTTTATGGACATGTTTCGGCAATGTAGCTAATGCGTTTAATTTCAGATTGCAAACAGCAATGTTCTAGATCTGTCGGGTTAAACATCCAATAGTGTTGCTAATGAAAATGAGTTAAATCCGTGAATATGCTGTTTTCTCTCTAGTCTGGTAGCATCAAAATGTCAGTCATACGAGGATGTATACAAAGTTCTTAAATACAACCTGAATAACCATAGCTTTTAGGTATGCGCATAGAAAAAATGCTTAATTCGGAAAACCAAATTATCCCTTCCTGATAGCATGACTTGAATATCAAGAATTAAGCTGGAGACGTTCCTTTTGATTGAACAATCCCCAAAAGATAAAACTATTCCATCAAATATATTAGGTCATTATTTGTCTAACATCTAACAGTATTTGGCTGTCAAATCTGTGCCATTTATTGCCCGACGCTATGGCAGTAACATTAGTTATCAAAGAGGGAAAATTGAATAAAGAATTATGGAAAATAACAACATCTTGAGGCAAAGTTGGATTTTGGTTTGACTTAATAGCGAATACAATGTCATTAGTGATTTCATTAATACTATCAAAACGGTACCTATAGTAACCTAAGAAGCGACAGACGTCTTTTTTCGTTAATGTATTAGATTACTCTCATTGCTTAGCTCGGGTATTTCTTATGAATCTCATTGTGCATTGTCAGGATTTTTCAACCAATAATTTACCCGCTTTCATTGAACTAAATTGTCATCCAATCAGCGCATAGCTTTTAACTAGACATATTCAGTTTGAAACAAGACATTATGCTAACATTAATCACCCACTATAAACACTTGTAGAAAGCTTTTACCTTGATCAAACAATCTGAAATAAATAAATATAGCCTGGAATTAATTTCTTACCGGGAAGAATTATTCTATGTGGCTGTCTCTGAGGGAACCATGCTTACTTTATTATCGACCAATACGCATTGCATAAAACTGTGAAAATTCACTGAAGCAGGACAAATGACCAAACGAGAACAGTCAAATCAGTTCACCATCAGGATAGACTGGTTACTGCAGTGCTGTGGTGAAGTTAATACAAGACAAGTTCTCACGTCAAAAGTTAGGTGTAAATTATTTGTATCCAAAAGTCTTCAAATTATCATTTGTTTTTAAATATGTCTAATTGTCTCTCAATATTAAACATACTCTATACATCTATAGTATAATATATATTAATAGTGCCTATTAAAATACGGCGTTGTCTTTATTAAAACGTTATGAAATAGTATTTCTTAGAACATATTTCATTTCGCAATTCGACTCTGTTTAGATAACGTTTCCACTAACTCGCCCACATATGTGTAAATACATCTAAATATGTAAATATGAAGATGGTGAAATGTTGACAGATATAAGTTCAAATTTAATTCTTTTGATGTTGTTGTAGTTGTTGCTTTTGCTGTTGTTGTTGGTGTTGTTGTTGTTGCTGCTGCTGCTGCTGCTGCTGCTGCTGCTTCAGTTTCTTTTTTCTTTTCTTCTCTCATTCTTTTTTCTCAGCTCTTCGGCTTCTTCTCTCTCCATCTTTCTACCTCATCTTCTTTCTTTCTTTTAAAGTATTGTTTCCTTTCTTCTTCTCTTTCTTCTGCGTCCCCTTCTTCTAATTTTGTTACACAAATAACCACGCGTCATAGTATCGCCTTTATTTACATGTTGGCTTTTTATTCACACGTGACCGTCCATTCATTTTTAATGTTATTTGGAAATAAAAACAACATCTATTCAAACAATACAATCATTATACAAATGTACTTTCTGAAATCATCTAATTTACCCAAGACGCTTAGAACCAAAAACCAAAGTCAAATATCTAAACAATGCCACCAAAAAAGGCAATCTGATTTATATTTTCAAGTCTGGCGACACGCGAGATATCTGCAAGAACGGTTTAGAATATTGAAATTGTTGTTGCTATTGTTATGTTGTTGCTATAGCGATTCGGAATTGGATTCCGTTCTTAAACAGACTCATTAAATGTTAACAAAGTGAACGTTTTTTTATGTTTTTTTTTATGTTTTTTTTATGTTTTTTTTAAATGTTTCTTGTGTATTTTATTCTACCCACGAAAATAACATGTGTAAACCACGTGTCTTTGTCAAGGGCACTAGATTCAGTATGTACTACACGTACTTCATTTTTCGAAATTAAGAATTCTTTAATTCGGTAGTAATTTAAGTAAAAATTCAGATTCAGGATCATTCGATAAATGTTGGAAAATAATGATTGTTTTTTAAATACAAAACGGCAAATAGGACATGTACAAATGCAATTACAAACTTGTGGTCTTATAACCATGTTTCCGATGTTTCGTCTTACGAGTCGCTAAATTAAAGAATGATGCATCAAAATGTTTTTGCCACATCATCCCCAAGTTTCTGCAGAAATTTGAAATACCATTTAAGCAATATAATTTAATTTATATACTCACGGTAGATTTTAATGCACAACAAAAAAGGGCTGAATTGTAATTCCATTCTACGGCAAAACACGAAGTAATTTGAACAAAAGCATTGAAAGAACTTCAGAAAATTGAAGTCGAATAAATAATATCGCACATTGGGAGCAGACGTTTGTAATCTATTATTCTTAATGTTCAGTACTAAGTTTCTTTAATTTACCACATCTCCTTTTATTTATGTTTTTTCTCTAAATTTGAACACAATCTGGGAGAGATTTTGAGATCTGAAATGACGAACAAAAACATTATAATGTTAGATTGGGGATATCAATTCATTTGAAAATAGCATTTTTTATTATCGGTGTGTTTTCGTGTTGAAAGCAATTTACATCATAACTAAGGATTAATGAATGAGTTTTTCTATCGCTTTACAGTAATTATATCTTGTTATTAATGCAACAACGCCTCCGAAAAGTAGTTCTCAATTTAAACAAGAATTGTTTGGAAGCGGAACAAGATCCTCTTACACAGATACATGAGGACATAGAGCGGAACAAGAAAGGTTGATGCGAACAAGTAATGTAAATTATTTCTCTTTGCAATACGATCGTCACGTGGTTTGTTGTAGTTGTGGTGGTTTATACACCCCCATGGTAGGTAATCGAAGTGAGGAGTCTGTTAAGCTGGTTCCCGTTCCATGTTGCCGAGCACCAAAGACAGTGTCGCCGGGAACCACTTAGGGGTTAGATCAAACTGGTTCCCGTTCCATGTAGCAGTGTACCAAAGACAGGCTCGACGGGAACGAGTTTAGGGGTTAGATCAAACTGGTTCCCGTTCCATGTTGCTGTGCACCAAAGACAGGATCAACGGGAACCAGTTTAACAGTTAGATCATACTGGTTCCCATTCCATATTGCTGTGCACCAAAGACAGGATCAACTGGAAACAATTTAGAATTCGGTAAACTGGCTTGTTGACTCTTTACAGTACTTTGCAACATGGAACCAGCTCAGGAATTAGGTGTCCGAAGTACAATTGCCAGTAATTTGGTAAAAATGAAACTATATAACGCTCGTCCTTTAAAGCAGTGTCCCCCACTCCACTACTGAGCGCAGTACCGTGAGTTAGAAAACTGTTAAAACACCACAGAGAACGAGCGAGGCGTATATCGGTCCTATACAACGGGTACTGTAATGAACTTGGGTCCAAGGTTATAAAATGTCGGTCTCCGAACTCAAATCTCATAATTTGCCTTATAATATTTCTTACTTAATTATGGTTACTAGTATATAATTATGATATTAATCAAACATTTATCTCTCGGCATAATTGATCTATACATGTACTGAAACATTAAGCAGTGATATCATTTCAACCGCAAAACTTGCAAAAAGAAATTGAGGTTTAAGCTTGTAGACTGTACTCAAACCTTACAGCCAGGAGGTCTGTTCGAAGTGAGTAAGGACATTCCTTCTCCCCGCTCTCTCTTGGTCGGCTCTGAAATGATCATAGCCGTCAAATGGGCCGTTAAAAAACAGATATACACAAACACCGTTCCCCTAAGACAATCCCATGGCATACACCATACCAAAATCTCGTTTTTAACCAATGTCAACGTTGGAAATTTCATTCCAAATTCGAGATTAAGGTCGCGGTATCCTTTATATTTGTACAAGCTCGGATAGGAAAATAAATTCAATCACTTAGTTTTTAATTGCATGATACGTTATTCCATTATTCGCCTAAATCCCCTGCTCAGATTCTGACGGCTAACTTAATTCTATATATATACATTTTATCTATAATACATTTTATCCAGAAAATTCACATTTATCTAATGTTCGGTGAAAATTCTTTTTACAGTTTCTGTAGTAGAATTTAAGCATAAAATTCACCAACTTTTTGCACATTTTTTTTTCAATAAAACATAACGTTTTCTCACTTTGCTAAGATGCGATATAATCTAAATTGTTCTTATGTGTCCCAATAACATTTGTCAAATTCCATTATAACTAGTATTTGTTATTTGTATTTGTCAAATAAAAACATTTCCTAATGTCATGTTCGGACTGCGTAATGTAAGGGGTTGTCAGTACGAGTCATGATAGATTATACCATTTAAATTTAAAATGTTTGTAGTTTGAGAGCTTTTTATAAATAAGAGAAGAAAGTATGCGGTTTTGTTTCTGTAGTTTGCACGACTGATAGACTGGTGCACTTTCAAACTGGCACACTGTCCGACTGGTAAACTGGTTCCCGTTGACTCTTTTTGTACTGTAGTATAGAATGGGAACCAGTTTATCCGACTGGCACAAATTCAGACTGGCATACTGAAGACTATCAAACCAATAGGTTGATTGACGTAGAGACTGGTTGCGAAACAATTCGACTGGTCGTCCTGATATAATTGTAGCCTGGTAGATTGTTCACTGGTTGTCTGATAGAGCAATAAAAAAATTGATTGTGCATATCAGTAACCTATTTAGAATATCAACGAACTTTATGAAACTAATGTACCAGCTTCAACCGTGCGGGGGACAATTAAAGACTTTCCACTCCAAGAGTTGAACCATTTGACAGCATTATTTCACCGAAGTATGCATAATTCTGTTGCTAGAGAGCACTTACAATATAACTGTCAATTATATCTGGGCTAAATTACCTAAAAGTTCGAGTAGAAAATATATGAATGCTTATCAATATAGCTAATTTCAAAACGCGAAAGTTCGTAGACTTGCAAATTGTAACAGTGATTATTCTATCTGCACGCAACGAACTACATCTTAGTAGAGTAATTATGTAAGTAACTTGATTACAAAATTGTGTGCCGTCCAAACATCTTGAAATGACATAGTGTTCCTTATCAGTAAGATTTTAATGATCAATAGACACGTCAAACAGGAATTTGGTAATAGATTAATGTATATTTTTCTTGTAAGTCTTTTTTTAATTGAAGTTGGAGTCCATTATTTTCGTCACAGTGCAGGTGAAGCTGGTAAAATATACAGACGTTTCTCCAGCCTGGAGCGTTAGGAAGGCCAATATATGTACCTGGCTTTCGATGACAACCTCTGAAAATTTATATCAGCAAATCTTTTTTAAAAGATGCTTTTAGTTCGAATGCATAGTTCATATGAAAATGTCAGCATGAATAAAAAATGACTTAGACAGAAAACAAGTCAAGGGTGGACAGAAAAAAGGGCCGATCGGGTATCCGGAAACCAGGAACTTGTTTTCGCTCACTAAAACACTGACTTAGCTAGATGATGACACTTAACAATCCGTACATCGTCTTGCATTATATAATATTTGTTGATTTTTTTCTGCAGAGAAAACAAAGGATTACGAATTTTCTGATTGATTTTTTAAAAGGATATTTGTACTTTAGATTTGTTGACAAAAACAGGGGCTGCGGCCGTGGTCCAGTGGTCAGTGCGCTGGAGATCTGGGCTCGAATCCTGGTCGTGGCAGGTCATACCCTTCTATGAAAATCTGACAAAAATGTCGTCCAGGGAAACCGGTTAGGTGAAACGGCATTAAAACCCACTGATAATGTCACATAAAAACAAACAAAGAAAAACACGAGCCGTAAAATCACACAGGAAAAGTACAATTATGGACGTACTCTAAAAAGCTGCTCGACTGCCAACTTAATACAAACCTACTGTACCTTTAGAGCCAAACTTTTTGAGTAATTTTGTATGTAAAATGTTTTATTAATTTTATAAACATGTCATCATACTGATTAAATTATTTTCTCTATTTTTTGCAAAAAATAACTTCTCTATGCCGATCGATGGCAATTGAAGGTTCTTAGAAGAATTTCAAATCTTCAAACTTCTTCAACTTTCAATATAAAAAATAGACCTGTCAGGAGCTGTCATAAAAGATTTAAAGTTTAAATATAAACATCGCTTGATGTCATCTAAGGAATTTAATTTCATTTTAAGTGAGTTTGAACCATAATAATGTTTAAAAGGAAAGTTCTGCCCCTTTAATACGCCTATTTAAGTCAAAACAAAAGCGTTCAGTTTAACTTAATCATACAAAAGCACGAGCCCGCTTTCATCAATTTTCCTGGACAGTACACCAGTACTGCGTCCGAAAAATGGGATGATGAAGTTCATGACCGAAACCCGTCGAAGCCGGGATTCGAACTCATGACCTTCGGATCAGAGGTCGTACCACGATTCCTCCCACTCTCACTGTGATTTGCAACGCAAATGTAATCTCATCAGATAAAAATTCGTGTGCCTTTTTTCCACACTTCTAAAGTAAGGACAACTGCATCTAAATGATTCGACATACACGTTTAAAATATAGGACAAACACGTCTTAAATATACCACCACATACACGTTTAAAATATAGGACAAACACGTCTTAAATATACCACATACACGTTTAAAATATAGGACAAACACGTCTTAAATATACTACATACACGTTTAAAATATAGGACAAACACGTCTTAAATATACCACATACACGATTAAAATATAGGACAAACACGTCTTAAATATACCACATACACGTTTAAAATATAGGACAAACACGTCTTAAATATACCACATACACGTTTAAAATATACGACAAACACGACTTAAATATGCCACATACACGTTTGAATTATAGGACAAGTACGCATTAAATATATGACATACACGTTTAAAATACAGCACAAACACGTTTTGAATATGCCACATACACATTTAAATTATAGGACAAACCCGTCTTAAATATACCACATACACGTTTAAAATTTAGGAAAAATACGTCTTAAATATATGACATACTTCTCCAAAATACAGGACAAACACCTCTAGAATATGCGGCATACACATCTAAAATATAGGACAAAAAACTTCATTCACAAATCACAGTGCTCCCTCAAACAAATTTGGAGACCCGCTAAATAGAACTAAAACAAACACATTAGTCTGTATATGGTACGTGTCTCATACATTCAATATTTACTTTACTCTGAATAGTCAATCAAAACAAAAAAAATGATATCTTGTTTTGAAACATTCCACCTGATGTAGTATAAAGTTCCATAGCAACGACTCAGGTTACCATTAATGCTGAAAAAGAGTTTTTTCAGTACCTGATACCAGCGTTTACAATTTCGAACAAGAAAGTCATAAATTAGAGCAAAAAAAACGTGCATTTTGTTCGTTTTAAAGGCTATATTTGTTTTTCGTGAATATTATCTGAACGGAGAAACACAGTAAATTATATCACTTATTTCTGTTTATTAGTTTTTTCTAAATCATTACGCGTGAGAGGCTTGGTGTGAATTTATGATGAATTGAAAGCTAAGGAATTCCGTATTTTTTTTTGAAAACAAAAATAAATGGTAATTATAAAAATGGCCAATTATAAATGATTTATTGCAAATTATGGCAACGCAACACGGACATTTAGTGAAAGCTGGATTTTTATAAACTATTACTGACAGATTTTTCAAGGACTATAGTTCACTGGGGATTATTTGTCCACTGCATATAGGGTTGCCCGTTGATTCATCTTCGAAAAAAATATTCTTTTGATTACTTCGTTTAAGGTATTGCCTTTAATCTTTTCAGGCTCAAAGTGAATAACATCTTTAACGCAATGTTCGTGTGTAATAACTAATTCCCATGTTTAATTGTTTTGTAAGAAAATAAAATGCTGAAAAAAATTGTCTTTGAAAAAGCCGGGTCATGATTGGGGAAGTCGAGTTGTATGTTTCAATTGCAAAAATCCCCTTTCATTCCATTTGCTATGGTAGCTAAGGACAACCGGAATTCCAATTCTCTTCAAAGTAAAAAGAATTCCATTTAATTTCATATGATTAATTAGCACCAAGAAAATGGAGCATTTTAAGTGTATTCTCATCGCAGAAATAACGACTAAAGTAACTATTTAGGTGTACATTTTATACAAGTAAAATATTTCTTCTAGTTTCGACAAATCCAAATTAAGTAGGATTATCTCATGCCTAAGAAGATATTTAACAAATCATCTGAAAAAAATATCTAAAAGTCCATTACTCTTGAGGTACTGTGTTTATCAAGATCAATGATAATGATAATGAACATTATATCATATACAAGTATTATTGATATAAAAATAATGATACCACCACTTACGAAGTACGAGTTTTGTTGCAGTCAAGTTGACTGTACAATTTCTCACGTCTTTGATCATTCGGGTACCATTGAGAAGTCGCGGTGCCAATTCCAACGTACAAATACCTGTGTATTAGCAATTACTCATTTGAAGACAAGAAGACAATAATCATGTTCACAAGAAACTACACCAATAACTATGATAAATAGTGAATCTAGTTAATAAAACTCACCCATAAATCTGTTAAATACGTATTCAAAACTCTTACTTGTCAAAGATCTGATAAGATATTGCTCAATAACGTAGTGGCAATATCAATCAACATAAAATGTAATCGAATCTGAATGCGTAGAATTGTCAATAATTACTACATAAGACCTGATGTTTTACCTAGCAAGGCTGTTAATGGCATTTTGATTAATAGGAAAAAACAATTTTAAGATCTTGATATCCCTATGTCATGATTCTCGCGTCATTTAGAATTGCTGGGAGTGTTTCGATTAGCAAAAATGTACATTTAACATCGCGGACACATTAATCATTATTGTGAAAGTGGAATAGAATAATAACGATTTAGGTGATCACGTTTGTAAGCTATGTACTGATAAACAGAGGTGCAAAAATATCGGATCATTCACATAAACAAACCACTAGTGCTATCTCAGTAAAACTTGTCATGTTTAAATTTCTATTGTATGCGTAAAAACGACTATATAGTTCGTCCAACAAGTGACGTCTTGGCTATGTACGGCAAACGATGGCGTCGTTTTATGATGGTGCGAACTATTTTTTCGGGGCGGAACGTGAAGACGTTTTAAGCAACAAACGTGTTAACAAATTGACCTTTAAACCCTTTCCTTCATAATACCGCATTTTCCCGCATTTGAAGCAGACGACTTTTGAAAACATTATGGTAAGAGAAGCCATTGCTTGCAATGGCACAATGTTTTCTTCTCTGTTAGAGAGAAATGCAATGTAATCCACTTTTCTTTGATAAATTGATGTTTCGTATATTAGCTTTGAATTTAGAAGAGTCCTAAATATACTTATCTGGCAAATTAAAGGGTTAAATGATAAACGTACTCTGCCGATATGCTAAACACAAATATATAAGCCTTGCCAACCGCCAAGAGGTCCACAAGAATGAGACAACACCCGCCCGTCCAAATATAGAACTGATCTATACGTGTCTGGATTCTCCTTATGCCCAGCAAGCTCTTTTTCCAAACCCTGAACATAAATATCTGATTCCAAACATATATAATTCCAAAAAAAAAATACAATCGATATTTTCATACTTTCAATAGGTGTTTCACCTATGATAATGTTTTCCGTTAACAGCCAATCCTGTTTTAGCGCAATCAACAGTAACTGATATGCACCCTTTGTCCTCAACATTCATTTCTGGATTACATGCAATGGCGTTTTACTTTATCATTATCATTGTGAAGGTTACATTGAAAATGTCCATGTCCTTAGTTATATATAGCATATGCTACTGCTCTCAAACTCTAAAAAAGTTACGCCCGCTTGATTGTAGTTCTTTTCTGCAGTTTAGTAAAAATCGCTATAGATAGCACCTAGTTTTGCCAAAGTAAATCGGCTTGCATTTACAATAAACCCCAAAAGATAGATCACCATTTGGATAAAATAATCGGTGATAGTGTTGAAGTGGTCTCATTATCAAGTTGAAATATCGAAGAAATATTGAGAAACCAGTCTGAATACAAGTGGTTGTAATAATAAGATTGCCTCAATATTAATGAGGTCTCATTTTCACGTTTGAATATCAAGGAAAGATTGAAAACCTATCTGAAAGATGAGTAATCATAATAATGAATTGATCTAAATATTGAAGTGGTCGCTAAACAAGTTGTACAGTACAGTAAAAACCTCAATTTACTATCACCTTAATAGAGCGACCACTTCATTATACAGACTACCCATTTTTAACCAGTTTTCTACATATTTCTTCTACATTTTAACTTGATAATCAGACCACCACAATATCAAGACCGCCCTTTTGGGGTCCAAATGATGGTCTTACTATCAAGATCTTACTGTATTATAGTGATGCTTACAACACTGAATAATAATTGCAATCCTAGGTATAATATTCTATCGGTATGGGACGTGCAACGAGTCGTCTGAGCGCGAATTTCATTAATTAGCAGACGAAACAGGAAGACGCTGTGAAACACTTCCTATATTTGCGTGCAACATTTTCTATTCCGTTCATCAACGCATTTGCTGATTCCTAATCATGATTCATTCCAATGTCTGAGATGAGATAAAATCTTATTCGTCAAGAAATGTTGGTGTTATGCATGTTGAATAGTTAGAATTATCAAGTCTGTTATTTTCCTATCATAAATTTAACAAGTTCATTTAGGCTCAATTTTCCAATATGATTCCGAAAACCCACCATGCATGTTTAATTGACTGTTGAAATTTGTGAGCATTATTCAAATGCATATTCCTTACGATATTGGATCGATTTAATCGCAACGATTACGTTTACCGATTTCGTACCGATCAGCAGAACGGTAACCACAACATCGGTCGATATCCGGAAAACCCCAACGATGTAATTCAGAGTTTTCTGGTTAAATGTTTAACTTTGATTTTCGGTTTGATAATTCATCTAAACACGCCTAAAGTACGTCTTTTTTGAGAAATGAAATTATCGCAGAGCATGAATCTTATCCAACCAAAACGTTTCCATGTTTTCAGCCGCGCAACTAATTTCACCATGACAATTATTAATGATTCATTCAATGAATAAGTATGTCTGCCAATGGCATTAATAGATAAATAAGGACGTCTGTTATTAATGAAAATATCGATGATCCGCCAAGGCAGTCGTCTTCGTTTATAAATGATATAATTACAGATCAAGTGTATAATGGAACCATAATCATGGTTTAATATTTAGTATTTATATTCATAAAAATTCGCGTTATTACGCCATAATTACGTCTTTATAGATTTTGTATTTGTTACCAAAATACGACGACCTCGCTTCGAGGCTGAATGTCGTTTCTCAAACATATTTTAGCTCAAATAGCACTTCGAAAAAAATCATGTCCATTGCGTACATTTAAGGCAAATTTACAAAATAGGTGAGCGAAGAATTACAATTGCCAAAATATGATTTTGATTTTTTTTCTGCCTGGTTACTATACTGGAACTAAATTCAGTTGATCTTTTATTAATAAGTCGTGTTTTACTCATTCTCTGCGCGTACAGAAATCATTTTGTCCAATTAAAAATTGTCATTCAAAATCCTCTAAAACGGTAGATCTCAATTGCACTGAAGCGCATCTGTACGTACCAGAACTAAATGCTTGTTTCAATTCCATGCTTTTGCTGCACCAAGCCTTTTTAGCAGAGAGGAATAGAAGTGGATTTATCAGATACGATTTTAGATGAAATTGCTGCTCAGTATTCTGAAGTTAGTGTATCCAATTATTCCGATAGGAATTGAAAGGTATTGGTTCTAGTGTGAAAATTCGGATTGATTACCTCGATTTTGTTCCATAATTATCTAATTTATATTCTAATTTCAGATATGTTGCAATTATTCACCCAATCAAAGCTCACATATTGTGTAACAAGCGCCGTCTGGTGGTGGTGTTAGGATGCATATGGCCGTTCTCTTGGATCGCTGGAATGCCGACGCTCTTGTTTAACACGATTAACCAAAGCGGACCAAATCAGTACTGCATAATCATATTTCCGGGCGATCATTACCGTTATTTCCTAGCTTTCAAATATGCCGAGTCATTCTTGTTTTATTACATTCCACTCGTCCTGCAGATAACTTTATACTGTTGCATATCACGGCATTTGTTTATGGGTACTGATCGACTCTACAGACGGGTACATGTTAGGGATTTAAATGGTACCTCTGTGGAAAGATTCTCGGAAGCTTTGAACGCAAGACGCGGGGTTGTTAAAATGCTAATACTCAGCGTATTTGTGTACTTGTTCAGTTATTCCCCGCACCAAGTCTTACTCGTATGGAACACCGTTTCACCTAATACATTTCACGATTACTGGGCTCTACATGTATTTACCATGATAATTGGCTATGTGAATTCAGCTGCCAACCCTATTCTTTACAGTATATTCAGTCAGAATTTCAGACAATGTTACAAGCAGTTCGCATTGTGTGTCTGTGCAATGCGACTGAAGCCTTCGAACAAGGAAACAAGAAATCGGCCCCAGTCAACAAACTTTCAAGGGTCGCCGAAACTTTGGCGTCATATGAGCTCAGTTACGGCCTCTACGAACGTATGAAGAGAACTAACTCCCGGTTGAGGCTAAGGAGAAGTTTAAATATTGTATTTTCATCATTGGAAACATAATGGAGTTGCAGCGGTTTTTACCAGACAAGGAAGCAATCAGATTATATCCCATTTGCTAAAACAATTTTCTCGGATAATAATACGTTATCACAAAATGCAGAAAAATGTTATGCGTGATTGCAGAAAATATGGTCAACAACATTCTGGTCGATGAAGAAAACCAAATAAATTTAGGCAAGAGTTAGAATTGTGTATGGACTGGTTTTGGTGCACGGACCAACAAGAAAAGTGCAACCTCTCCAAAGCAACACCCTTTGGGATTAGCAATATTATGTTGTTTTTTGTTGAGAGAATGTTGCTCTAGATATGTTAAATTAATAGTTAAATCGTACAGTGGAAAAATATTGATGTTTTTGAAGGGAGGTTGTTGCTCAAGAGAGTGTTGTCCTGGAAAGAATTTATATTTACTTTACTTGACTAACTTACAAACGAAGGATCAAAAAGTAGTTTTCTGTAACACAAATATCGTCTTCAGTGCTCTCTCATCAGAATACACCAAAAGGGATCGAAGGAGACAAACTTGTGATCGGTATTGTTATATGAATAGCACAATTCATTCCACCAAGCCTAGAGAAATGAAATTCATCTGCTACAAGATACTGGTAAAAAAAATCCATTATGTTTTATTGGTTGTGACAACAACAATACAAATTAAAGAACAGACTATTATTACATTGATATTAACATGCAAAAAAATAAACACTTTGACGTATGTCATGTCTGGTATTTCCCATGCAAAAGATTGGTTAAACTTACAAGTACATGTCGTAGACATATAAAATATGTCAAATTCAGTCTGTAAATGTTGCGAGGGCCATTCTAAAAGTTTCTAAAGTATGCAATTATTGTAAAATTGCTGAGAGCCTATTTATGGAGTTAAATAAGTTAGTTTATTAAGCCATTTAAAGTATTCACCCTTTTTACGCATTTACATTTTTCGTAGCCGAGAAATCAAGAACTTGAACATGGCAGAGCAGTCCGCACTTGGCGTGGGGTTAATCGATTAATTCGTAAATACCACGTCCTAAAGTTTGTTCCCGAATGACCCTCAGATTTACCGTAAGGCGACTACAGCTTACTGTGTATTTGTCTTGCTGGTTTTGTATAAGGAATAACACTATTCAATGTAAAGTACAATTTCAATTTTTTTTCTTCTTTCATAGTTTCGTGTTAGTGAGTTCGACTACGTCTCACACCAAACAATTTTCCATAGCAGTTCAGTAAATTACAGGATATATAATTTCGTACGCTAAATAGGGAATACTAGAGTCGCTCGTCATGAAAAACACTTTTTTCGTTTCTTGCCAATCAAATAGCTGCAGAAGAGCAACTGAGTCGAAACTTTTTGAATGACCCTTATATTATCATAAAAATAGAGATTTATTTGAATCTGTGTTTGAACACCGCATATTTTATGCCAACTATAAACAATATTCTTTCATTGTTGACTTCTGACATCTTACTGATTAAAGTGATTATAAAAGATCAAAAGTCTTTGACAATCCAAAAGTTTACAAATGTTTTCCATATTTACGATCAAAAGAAAAACTTCGATGCCGCTAAATCTATTTCAATCTATAGATGTATTATATCCATGCATTTTTCCTACTTTGGCGTCAAACATGACTGAAGGAAATTTACCGTAGGCGAGTTATTATTTAATGTCATCGTACAAAAACATTTCGCTTAATTGTGATTCTCGTGGTATCAGTTTAGATGGTACTGTTAATATATGTTTATAAATTTTCCATGTTACGTAGTCTTTGCGAGTCATCGTTAAATAACTGAAAGGTTGACAATTGGTTTTGACGCCATTTTGAAAACTATCTCTTACCTTCGCGTTTGCTTACCTTTTTGTATAACGATAAATTAATGCATCATCAAGGGAGGTTACTGCTTTAGGTACCGGTCAATATAATCACCTGGGTGTCTAATTGAGTGCCTATTTGGTCAGGGTTCCAGACTGGACCTGACTGGTACTTTAGTTAAAACTTAGTTGATCTAATTAACATTGAATCAGAGTCTTTTAATTCAAACTTACTCAGTCGAACTCAATGACTGCTGTGTTATTCGCCTTTGATCGCCTAATTCAGAAATTGGGAAAAATTCACAGAATAATTACCTCTCGTGGTACTCAAACAAACGACCTCCCGATCCGTGAGCCAATGTTCTAATCGCCAACCGCGGATCGATACTTTAAACAATTTCAGCAAGCAGGCGACAATATTCCAAGTTGATTTAGAGAACAATGATGCATAATTTATTGTGTCATCATTCGGAGTGCGCAGCGTCTCAAATAGTATTCGAATTGATAAGCTTTTATTGCCCAGTGTTACTTCATGGAGACAGCAGGCGGTCTAGCAGAAGACAAATTGCGGTTTAGTATCTTGGTTGTGAAAATTTAACACATATTTCGCGGACTGTTGTATCATTTTCGCTTGCAATTACAAAGAAATAGCGGATCAGGACATGACATATATATCACTTTTGAAACATAAAACACACTGCAACTAAGAATTATTAGCTGTAGGTACAAAAGCAACGGAATAATATCCACATACATCGAGACGCCGCTGTACCAAATTTTAGCATTCAACGTCAATATTCGCACATGACGTTAACATTCGCACATGACGTTAACATTCGCACATGACGTCAACATTCGCACATGACGTCAACATTCGCACATGACGTCAACATTCGCACATGACGTCATCATTCGCACATGACGTCATCATTCGCACATGACGTTAACATTCGCACGAGTACCTGCGATTTAGATCAGCGTCGTTGTCAGATTTTTATTTTCCTCATTGAAGTGTTTCATTATGACCCCAAATTGTCTCTAAAACGCAAATCATTTCCTAAAGGACATCCGGTTTGCATGATTCGGGTAAGATTTTGAACCAATAGTCTCATGTCTGTTTATAGATATTGAACAGAGAGTCGGAATCTTTCGAAAAGTATTGTCTATTAACACTATGCTTCATAAAGTCATAATGCAGCATTTCTCCGCATCTGAAGCTGACGACTTTTGAAAACATTGTGGGAAAAGAAGCCATTGTTTGTAATGAGTAATGGCTTCTCTTGCCACATTGTTGTCCACTCTGTCCGAGACAAATAACCCAGTTTTCTTAAATAAATTGATGTTTTGTTTATTAGCTTTGAAGTTGGAAGAGCCCGAACTATGCTAATGAGGCAAAGGGTTAAAAATCTGTATTTTGCTACAGATGTGTTGAATTTTGAAATATAAAAAAATGGCTCCGACGGTGAGAACTGTTACTCTGACGGACATGTTTTTGGGGGTTAAATATTTTTCATTTATGAATAAGAAAGAACATTGTACGGCTTTAATATTAACCAGATAATGCTGGGTCATATTACTAACATTATTTATTAATTCCTTGGCAATGAATATCTATGGAGACTGTACGTATTATGTCGTTTACGACGAGAAACATAAACATGGAGTGTGTTCTCACGTCCCATAACGGCGATGAGATCATCAATATTCATCCAGTGGATCCGAGTTCGGGCATTATTGCGTGTAAGAAATACATTTCAAATGTCTAGAATGATTAATTATGATTTAGTTGTGCAAACACAGAAGCATTTGTCTGTATTAATACATAACGGCTATGTAAAAAGTACCGCTAAGTGGAATATAATGGATTTTAGATCTTGCATGTTTCCCATAATGCTTTGTTGTCAGTTGTCCGCCATCTTGGCGACGAACAAGTCACGTGAGTCCGTCAAATGCATTAAAGCGCAAAAATATGGATATCGACTAATGGTAATGTTGAACAGGTCAAAATAAGTTTAATCGTTCCAGGCGTTTCATGTGAGAGCTCTAAGAAACCAGAGATTTTAATAAACTCCTGTACAGAAATGTATTAGCTGAAAATTTTATCATGCTTAATGTTATTTTATCCGTTCACAAAGGTAAAACACAAATGACCTCAAGGTTGTGCTTTTCCATAGCTACATTGAATGGATTGGATAAAAACATTATCCGTGGCTTTTCCATACAACGAAGCGCTTTTTGTCCACAACAAAACATGAACTGAGTTCAAAGACAGATTAGCGACATTCTTTCATAGGATTAAAAGACAAATCCACATCCTTAGAAAACAAAATTAAAGTCAGAAGAAAAGGAATGTCAGGTCAGTGAAACCAATTTCAGATAAAGTGATTAACCTGATGGACGTATAAGAATTTCGGTTGATGTACGAGAAAACTAAGCAGATATCTTAACGAGACAATTATCCGAATTTATTGTTACACACACGCACACACACACATATATATAAAGTTACTTTTTTCGCTGGGGTTTAACGTCGCCAAGGTCATTAGGTGACTTATCCGGCTTTATCAGGGGAGGAAGAACCAATGCAGCATACGCTAGCTGGACAGCTTCCTCACACGTGAAATTTAACGAACCCGGATGGGGTTCGAACTCACAACGGTGTGGGGCTAGTGAGTAATAGTCAGAGACCATAACCACTCGACCACAGATGTTTCATATAAACGTATAAAGTTATTAATTTGATAACTTGTCTTATCAATATATGCGTGCGTGCGTTAGACTAAAAAAAGTACCTGTCCTCTTCAGGGGCCATTCTGTAACTAAGCAGTAAAAACGGACACGTCCGTCGTTACTCCTACATAATATAACATTGTTAAAATACAATACATGTGTTGCTTTCGCTGGTAGAATAAAAATATCGAAAAAATAGATTTTTTCGCAAGGCTAAAATTTCTCGTGCGGGAGCTAAAAAATGGCACGCTTTCCACGTGCGAATCCGAGGATCGTCACAGGTGACGGATTTCATTAATTTGATCTTGGTGATACAATATAGAACTGAAATAAAAAAGATGTGAGACTCATGTGGAAAAAAGAGTCTACTTGGAGAACCCGTGTGCCTAATGCGGCACACTTTTAGAGGATATTGTACAAAAAATAATAAATCTCTTTGTTTTGTTTTTTCAATGGAATTTAACGTCGCCAAACGGCAGCCAGGGTCATTTGGCAAATATTTCAGCTTTTTAATGGTGGAGGAAGAACCAAGGGTACATGTAGAACCACCGACATTCCGTAAGCTAGCTGGAAAGCTTCCTCACATGTGAAATTCGTCGGGCGGGATTCGAACTCACAGCGGTGAGGGACTAGTAATTACTAGCCGAGTCCAAAACCAAATTACTGGGGAATATCCTTTTAACATCATTTAAATAATCATACATGATTTAACCCTTAAATAAACAAAGCAGAAAATGTTTTTTTCATAAAAATAGATAAGCTATAATTATACTGTTGTTTCAGAAAATCCAGGTGGAAAACTGGATGGGAGGGTTTATCTCAGAGTCAATAAATTACATTTAGAAAAAAAATCAAAATGGGAGAACTTGCCGGCTCCTTATAGTAGAGTAAGTTAGTACTGGTTAGAATGCAGTCCAGGAAAACTGGTTAGGTGAACACACCGAATATAACAAAAATTGTTTAAAAAACAGCGTTAAAGCCAGCGAAAATGTTATTCATTCAAGGGAGACAACCACGGAATTAATGGATTGTAATATGGTTTCGTTTATTTGTCATTAGAATTGAAATATTGTCCATTACTTATGGTACGTTTTATATTCTCTGTCAAAAAAGAACTATTAGGACCGAATTTGAAACTTTACTAATTAAAGCAAGAATGTTAGTGAATGTTCCTATTTGGGTAAAATTTTGAAAAAAAAAGTAATTGAAACAGTTTTGATAATTGACATGAATTCTAAAAGCAATTTGATTTGTTGAATTATTGATTGATTTGATTGATAAGTTTTACAGCAATTTAACACAGATCAGTTATATGTTACAATATAATTAATATACTGTTGACATATGGCATGATATCTACAACACTGATTTATTGACTGATTAGTTAATTAATAAATGATAAAGCAAGTCTACAATATAACTGATGACAATTGACATATAATCTTAAGCAAGGCAGTCTGAAGGACAGCTATATTCCCTGCCACAGCAGAAAATTGGACTGGATTATAAGCGTGAAGAGAGAAGTTCAATTTGGTTAGCCTTAACCCTGACCTTGGGGCTAGCAACCTAGTTGTTGCGCTCTACACATGATAAAGTCATAATGATGACCATTTGTACAATGTTGTTTTAAACACTTTTCAACAGATGAAGGAGCAGGCATGAAATGTACACTTTTTCACATTTGACCTTAAAATGTCACCTTGACATTGGGGTAGCGACCTGGTTGTTGCTCTTTGCACATCATGTCATAATGTTGATCATTTGTACCAAGTTACTTTAAAAACTGTTCAGCAGTATAAAAGTTATGGAGCAGACACGAAAATGCTACAGACGGACAGCCAGATGGAGGCCATTCCTATAATCCCCTCCCCGCTTTGCGGCAGAGTATCAACAACTAGAACACAAATACAGGGTGTTGAAGACTATTCTATTCCAGAAGACATGATTATGGTAAGTTGTACGGAAAAAAAAGACAAATGCATTTCACTTTTATTGCTAGCATTTATGATCATAAACAAGGTACTTGACACGCAGAATAAGAAACTAATACATGTTTAAATATGTTTTATTTATTAATTCATTTATTGAGAAAAAGTATACAAAGAAAAAAGAGTAGCAATAGTTCACATAAAACAAGGTCATGCAAATATGCTGTTTGATAATACTATTTTCAATGAAGAACAAACTATTTTATGATAGGAAGTGACATTAACTGGCTCGAGAAATTAGGCAACAGAATTGCATAGAAAAAAATAACAAGAGAATGGTTCTACATGAACCTTTCTGAATTCATAGCACAGTCAAACCTGTGTTTGCAGCCATCTCCGAATAAAGGCCAACCTGTGAATAAAAGCCATTCGATGAAAAATGCCATTGATTATTTTTAGAACAAACTGACCTTCAATTTAAGCCATTTTGTCCTTCCCAAGGGTGACCTTTGTTCACAGGTTTATTAGTACATGGATCCCAGTGACAACACCAAATATTTCCCAATAAACATCTCTCTATTAATAGTGTCCACAACACAGGCCATTCTTATAAATAATGGAACTTAATAATAACTTTTAACAGTGGGAAGGCAGGTCGGGATTACTTTCATTTCTTTGTTAACAAAATATGCTCAGACTGAAAATGAAAAGCTGGACTAAGGAATGCAAATGTTTTTGGTTAAAATCACTGAAAACTTTTTGGACTCAGTATTTTTAATGAGTTGGTCACATACTTGCGAACCAATGATTTTTCAAAGATGGCCCCATTTTCAGAAAACACAAGATCTTGTTATGCATTATAAAACGCTTTATAAATATATAAAATTTCATCCAATTCAACCATAAATTGTTCGATCAAAAACTCAATCAAGTTAACAAGAGACACCGGGGCATTTAAAAGGGGATATCTGGTAGTTCAAAAATGGAGAACCGATCTTGTTTCATTGCCATTCCAAATGTGTCACCTAGTTCATTCAGAACACTATGATACCATTGCATCTTAAACACAACATGATAAATTGTTTCAGTCCGGAAGTAGAGGTAAATATTTACAATTCACTCAATTCTGTAAGAACATTAATTTATTACATGTCAACAAATAAATGTTGTATTATACGCATTGACTTGCACATAAAACAGATAACATACAAATAATAGCACTCAGTATAGTTAATTATGGCTAGAAATGTGCAACAATAAAAATATCAGACAGCTTGCGCATAGCCTCACAACCACTACATTTTATTACCAACCTCCTACTCTTAATCATGAAATGCATGCAAAACAAAACAAATCTATTAAATGTATTAAAATTGTTGCATTACAGTCAAATCTGTGCTTGCAGCCACCTCCAAATGAAGGCCACACTGAGACTAAAGGCCATTCTTTGAAAACAGTCATTGATTTTGTAGAACAAACTGACCTCTGATTAATGGCAATCTGTCAATTATGGCCACATTCGTCTCAACCAAGGGTGGCCTTTCTTCACAAGTTTGACTGTACACAGGACTTCCATAAAACAATATACAAGATGGTATCACTGTAAGATGTAGATTTACATCACATGAAAGTGTGATGGAACAGAATTCCATGGTCTTTTTATAACTTACTAATTTAGCAGCATCTGAACAAAACAGCCATCTTTACAACACAATAAGTTTTATCACTATTTTGTTATGTTAATGCACTTAAAAGTTATTCATTTGCAAGAACTCAGAAAAACAAATTTTATCAACAAACCAATTTTATATTGCAAAATCTGATTTTTAAAGCAAACTTTAAATCTAAGTTGCAAATTCAATGAAGAAATTTCAAGTCTTTTGTTAAATATGCAAATGCTATTTTGATTTATAAATGAAATTTGACTGGTTTGTGGCCATAAAAAAGGTAATAATTACAGGAAACAAGTATGTGTTGAAGCTTAAATTCTTTCAGATATAGCACTAAATAAATAAACACAACTGGCGTCACGATTTCAAAACTGCATGATGACCAAAATTTGATATCAATAGAAAAAAATGTTGCTAAGCAACAATTTCAACTTCCAGCTGCATCTCAAGAAGAATATCAAAAGGCAAACATTCCAAATGAGATTACTATCAAAGAAATGATGGAACAAGTTATCGAAAGTTTTAAAAAAATTGCAAATAAACTTAAACTGTATTATAAATAACATCATGCACATCAGTTCTTTCACAATACATTTAAGTTCAACCTACAACAATCACCTCAACTTTCAACAGGTATTTAATTTCTCAATCTGAGGCCACAGAGTTAGAATGAAAGTTGTACAGTTTTATATATACATTGCAGTGTCTAGATTTAGAGTTTATATAAAATCCTCATCGTAGTATGAATCATCAAAGTCTCCACGTCCAGCTGCGGCGATATCGTTGAAATCAGTATCACGTTCCAAAGTTACATTAGATTTACCTTTCTTCTTTTTCTTCTGTTTTTCGAGTTCCTAAACAACAGAACAAAATCATATATACTAGGCCATTCTTAAGAATATGTCGGTTTGCAGTTATGCAACCCATACCTTTGACACTGGGTAGGCAGGTAAGCATTTTTATTTGTATTTTTGTAAACATGAAATAAACTAGTAGAATATACATAAAACTGGTATGAAGTACAAAAAAATCACTTTTTATCAAAATTGTTAAACAAGAAGATAGGGACTGTCACAAAACCAGGTTTTCATTCTCCTCATGCTTACCCCATTCCTACTTTCAGTCATAGGGTGGAAACATTTTGCCTATGACATGCACAAGCTCATACAGGCAAATAAACAAAGGGCCATAATTCCGCAAAAAAATGATCAAATCACAAAACCCTGACAACATAAGCTGGGTCACTTGATGACAATAGTTCTATGAAAATTTGACTGAAATACTTTGACAAACGTTGTAGAAGTTGTGTCCAGAAGACTATTTTTCTATATATTACATGTGCACAAAATGCACAAAGGGCCATAACTCCACCGAAAATGATCGAATCACACATGTATAAGAACAATATAAAATCAGACATTACAAACTTTTAAGGATAACAAGATCAACTAAAGGAATAGAAATTCTACCTTTTGTTGCCTCTGTTTTTCATGATATAATGAACTGGTTAAAGTGCTAATCTTCTTCAAATCTTCCAAATTTACTGAAAGAAAGATAACCATATCTTTGTAATATAAAGGGAAGAAATAAAGTCATGTTTATAGTTACCTGACCAAACAAGTAGGTCACAAAACTTCTCTGATTAAAAATTTTGTTTTATGAACATATCTTTGTACCTTAGAGTTAAAATTCATCACCAAATATTTTTCTCCTTTGAATATTGCTGTCATAAGTTTAAATAAGACTATTTTTTCTGGTTGAATAATCTTAATCTTTGTTCATTTGTCATCAGAATAACCTTATGCTTCTTGGCGCTACTCTATGTGATTATCTAAATCATAATATCCAGGCCCTGTTGATGACTAGGGGCAAAAACCACCATGAAAATAAGACCATATTCAATAAACAAAATACAAATTTAACATTAACAACTGACAGATCAATTTTCATGAGGAGTAAAATGGTAAAACTGAAAGACATTTGAATCACTGACAATGACCTATAAACTGTACTTTATATGGAAAACATATTAGTTGGCTCATTATCTCGGATATAAAAATTTGCCAAAGAAAACAAAGTAAGCATTTCTCTATACGAGGTCAGGCTTCTTGAAACTGCTGGAATACTTGAAAATGAACATTTGCCAGACTGAATATATTATGAATAAGTGATAAATGCTGTAAATTGTGTCTCACTGGTCCGGTACTCGCCGAAAAGTTATTTGACCTGCTCGAAATTTGCCTGACATGTCTGATGGTCCGCAACTTTCAGGAAGCCAGGAGGTTCAAACAGGCACACTTTAGTAAATATGTTTTAAGAAGATAACTGAAGGATAGACAAACTAACTTCATACTTACAATCAACAACAAGTTCTTGCAATAATTTTTCTAAAAATGGACCATATGATTTTGAGCTCTGGAATAAAAAGACAGTAAAATGTCATCAATTTTTTGTATGACAAGTTGATCAAATACTTTGAGTTAAGGCTCTGCAGTACAATTTTCACACAATATTTCAGTGAATTGTAATGTATACCATAACATTGCCCGCATCAATACCACTTCTGCATATATATATCCCACAGGGCCATGAAAACTGGTGACAAATGTATGAATCACAGGTGAATAAGGATTATAAACAATTAATACACAGTAAAAGAGACAAGACAGATTAACAGAGAAATAGTCACCAATGCTACACAGCAGTGCAACTCAGAAGAAAATTTCTTCAGTACAAATATAGTAGATAAGATTGAAATCTGATATTCAGGAAAAGTTCACAAACTTCAATGCAAAGACTGTGCTAAAGGAATCATTAACTTGTATTTAAATTAAAATCATCCAATAAAACGGCATTCTTCAATTACTTACACTGAAACTAGTGATTTTGAGTTTTAAGGCATCCCGAAACTTATCGAATTCTTCTTCAGTGACTGGAAACATACTATCAATGCCTGTGGCATCCACACCTACAAAAAATTAAGAAAACAAAAGCGTGAAATGAAAATAAAAATGTCAGAGGAAAACATGGTCAACAATTAATGTTGAAACAAATACTGGATTAAGTTACTACAAAAATAAACAACATAATTAAATCCTAGTTAGTCAAAATGTTGAAATGAAAACTTAAAGCAATTTACATGTCGAGAACATTTTTAATGTCACCATAGCATGTGATAACACGTGAGGAAAAGCCTTGTAAGTAAATTTATGGGTAAAAACAGGGCGAGAATATCTGTCCCCAAAGACAGATTAGTATATCTGAAAATAATTTAATTAAATGATGCATACAAAAAGTTTTGCAAAGTACAAGTAAATGTGGATTTGATCTAGGAGAAAAATGGCTGATCAAACAGTAGGTATAGCATAATTTATGGAGACTATTTGAGAACCTTTTCAACACATACGTTAGGCCACACTTTTAAAAAAATATTGGTTTGCAGTTGTGTGACCCAAACTTTTAACAGTGGGTAGGTATGTAGGTAAGGTAGGTAGGCAGGAAAATAGGTAGGTAGGTGTTTTTGTTAACATTATATGCTTGTACAGAAAAGGAAATAAAGAACAAAAAAAATTTGTTAAATCTCTACAACAAACATTGTGGTTTTTAAGGATGGTCGTACAGGTATACAGTGGAACTTGAGTTAATGGGCACCTGTGAATAAAGGTCACCATGAGAACAACAGTCACCAATTTAATTCAAAAGAAACCTCTCAATAAAGGCCAACTGTACATGGTGACCAAGTTTCTTCCTGTGTTCACAAGCTTTACATTATATAAATTGGAATACACTATCAATATATAATTCAATATTACCAAAAGCTTCCTTAGCTAATCTAAGGTCTGATTCTTCCTGTATCTTTTTTAATCTCTCTGCTTCTGCTTTTAATTCATCTTTAGATTTAACTCGCATTTCTTCTTTCTGAATAATAAAAATAAATAGTATTAAACAGAATTAAAAGGTGCTTAATAGATGTCAAAAATTGTGAGTAAAAAATACAGTAATTGTCTGATAATAAATAAATCTGATTTTGATTTTTAATGAGTCAGATGCTTTATTTTACAAGCTTAAAGAGTCAAAATGCCATTGCAAGGATCAAATGAGTGGCCTGAATCACCTGCATTATACAAAATCACATACCATTATTACATTCTGATTAAAAGCAAGTGTTCATTAATGGTGCAAATCGTTCAAGAGGTGAACACTGGACATTCCACTTTAATATCTTCTCCCCATTTTCTAATAACTGAACTATGAATGCCCAAGACAAAAAACATTTGAAAGATAAACTATTTAAATAAGACAATTCAATGCTATTATAAAAAAATGTAGAGAGATATCAACACTGTATACAATGAACCAATTCATCAACTTATTTATCTTCAAAAATTGAGGTTGGTTTGCTATATCAAGATAAAACATTTTCAATCAAATTTACTACAAAACATTATACAGGCTAATAATAACTATTTCTAATTCTTCACAAATGACGTTTAGAAAAAATATTAGAAAAGACCATTTTCCATCTTACCAACCCTAATTTTTTTGGTCAGACAACCTTAAACATTTGTCTAAACAGTAAACATTCACACTTACCTCTTCTAATTCTCTGGCAGCCTTCTGGGCTTCCTTTTCAGCTATTCTTTCTGCTAAAGGTTTCTTCTTTTTACGCTGAACAGCTTTAACAGCTCCATCATCTAAAATTATTTTTGATTATCTTATTATGTTTTCTCTAGATTTGTTAAATGGCAGATTAACATGTTTTTTTTTCTGTACATGGAAGGGAAAATCAGAAATAAATCATGTTGCATGCCATATAAAGAATATTTAATCAAAACATGGACTATATATAGGGAAAGTTCACAAATTATTTCTTTCAATTAGTAGTCAATACAAAGATGCATAATGTGACGTGCAACAACCAAGTAGAAGAATTTTTTAGGTTTTATCATTGTAAACATTCTTTTAAGCTTTTAAAAAACACTCTATTCTTAAAAGGCAGATATTTGAGAATGCTGAATGCATGCCTTTAAAATTTCAGTCCAACAATTAATAATGCAAACCATGTGCACCATACATCAAAAAATCCATGTATACCAATAAGTAATTTTCTGGTTAAGAGATCATGCAGGGCCTATGTGGTAACGTAGTTATGGTCCCTGACAGGTAATCATTAGCCCTTCACTAATGAGAGCTCAAATCTGACCAGGGACTAGATAAATTTCACATGTGAGGAAGCTCTCTAGCTAGCTTAAGCTACCCTGGTGTACACCTAGTGTCTTACTCCACTGTTAAGGCTGGAAAAGTCACATAATGACCCTGGATGTTGGTGGGATTTAAACCCCAGAGAAAAGTTATTTTGTATAAAGTTGAACCACTACCTGCTTCTGGTTTCTTTTCATCATCGTCGTCAGCATCCCAGGAATCCTGAGGAATAGAACGAACAGAATCAACAATAAAAACATGTTACTTGATATATGCTGATATTAAATGAATAAATTTGAAGTTTTGCCATATACTCTGAAAAAGGTCTGCATTCTTCATATCTTCGTAAAATCTCTGAAGACGCCACTCCTATCACAACATACTTTACAATAAAATACACAAAGTTTTAAGCTATTTAACCAGCATTATTGGCCAGTAGTCAACTCTTCTTGAGTGCTATGTTACTTCTATTCTTGATTATATTGTGACTAAACTCAACTTTGCATATTATACCTTTTGGTTAGTTCTGGCTTTAATGACTGACAAAAGAATCTGCCACAAAGGAAAGATTTATTTTTGTACATAATATAAACTTATCTTATAATTCAATATTAGCAGCATAACCTGGTAACCATATGGTGTGATAATCAGTCTCAAACCAAAGTTAATTGGAATGGTATAATTATTTTATTACACAACATTAAGTCTGCTTTTCAAAATGATGGTATGTATATAATATGGAAGAATAATGTCATATTTTAAGAATGAGTATTAAATGAATAAGTATTTCGAAGTTGGTGACAGTCAAATGATTCTAAACAACAAATCATGTATCCAGTACAGCCATGCAATCTGTGTAAGCTAAATGCAATGGTCCTACAGTATAACAACATAGATCTAGGTCGATGGGATCATGTTACAAACAAATATCTTTAATGCGAATGTAAACATATTTTTTCATACATCAAAAATAATGAATCAATTGTCAAACTGCATAGAATAAGTAACACAAAGAAATTTTAAAGATTATGGCCGTAGAATTACACACATAATCAAAACATACATCAGTTATCATTCAGACCAATACAAATACCAATGACTCATTTCTCCAATAGTGTAAAAATGTTAAGTAAGGTTGTGAAATGCAACATGAAACAAACAGTTCACCTACCTTTACGTCATCATCATCCTCTCCCGCCCATTTATCTGTACTTACTACACAAGGAGCGTTGGGCTCAAAATCATCAGCATCTAAAAATACAAAAGTTACGTATATTTGATCTTCAAAAAATGTATACTTCTCGCGGAAGAAATAAAAATATGTGCGGCACATGACTTACCCCAATCGTCGGCAGACATTTTGGAACTTGGTTTAATGACTTAACGCATTGGTATAGAATAAACGAAGCGGTCATTTTAACCAATTGGTATTTAAGTATGGGAACTGAAAGTTTTCGTGTTTAAAATACTGTCTGGCAAGTAGGGGTGTAACGGATAACTGATATACAGGTTGATATTGCCATACGGAGTCTGGCGGTTTTTTGCCGGTTCGTTTTTCTCTGAACCGGTTTTTTATAGTCATGGCAACGCCATCGATGAAGAAGTCTCAGACAAATTAACAAATTCATCGCTACATTTTCGTAAATGCTGGAAGATGCGACCGTAATACCTCCTTGTGTTTGATTTGCGAATTCATAACTTTTAAACGTTAACTTGTGCAATTAATTTGCTCATCAATTAAACGCTATTTCATTTTTAATTGATAGGATCGCTGACTTCATTCTAGCACTTTGTATCGAATTCGTGTGTGTCACAATACGAACAAGGTTTATCTACGTCAATTTGAAAGCGTCTTGAGTGAATCGGACTTATGTTTATGTTGGAGAACAATGACTGACGACGCCGATTATACACTTGCGCTTCAATAAGGTTAAACGCTTCATCAAATGAGAGGGTCAATCTCTTCTGAATTCTGGTTCAAAATGTGTATTTTTCTGGCAGATAATCCAATTTACACAAATCATTCAAACAGCTGTATAAGAGATCATTTGAAACTACATATTAATGTCATGTATAAATATATATAATATTGATCCATTTAAGATGATGCATGTTCACCAATGCCCCTCTTTGCTTTTCTGTGGAAAAAATACGTATTGTAAAATACCAAAAAGGTTTTCACCATATTGTTACACCCCTATCGGCAAGTATAAAATGATAGCAAAAAGTTAAAACGTAATTATGTGAAACGATGAAAATATACGATATATGGTCGGTGGGTAGGCTTGGCGGATGGATGTGTTATAGTCAGGTAAAATCCATGGCAAATCCAACAAAGTAACGTTGGTGCCATTATATACCAGCTTCAAAAGATGGCTCATGTTAAAGAATGAAGAGTTTCCACTATTGTATCTATTGTATCAGGATCAAAGTACAAAAATATCGTTACTGGATAATTACTGTTACTGGGAATTTTCAGATAATGCAGAGATTACTGCATTTTTTTTAAATATTATATTAGACCAAATGGTTTGATTAATCGGCACCCAAAGATATTCTTCTTAGGTTGCAACATTGATGCCTATGCTGACGAATGAAATATGAATATATAACCATTTTACAGTGATATTCATGTAGTATAACATTGAGTTAATTCATCTTTGTGTTTATTCGATCTGCCCAACACAACAACTGCAAAAAATGTGGGTTCCTTGTAAATAGTCCCGTGTAGCAGATGACGTCAATATATACCTACTCAAAATTATTCGAACTGTTTTTCACGCTCGCGTTGAGCGTTGTTTCATAAAATGATAACATTATAATGATAATGCTGCAAAACTTGGGTATATGCAAAATATCGGTTTGGTTTTAATGTGAATCTTAATTTTTTCTAAGGGGAAACAAACCTTTCTATTAACCAATCGGCAATCCTCGGCTAACTCCGCTTCGCTCCATACTAACCTCGGATGTGATTGGTGGAGGAATATGCATCAAATCGATGCATTTCTCCGCCGGAACAGCCTTCTCACTCAATTGTTCTACGCGTAAAGATGGCCGAAGACAGTGACTTCTTTGCAGTTTGCTAAAGATTGTGTTCATGTTGACTTCGATTTAAAAGTTAAACAGATCCAGACATTGAAATATTTGTACGACAACCATTTTTTGCGCTATTTGGAAACGAGGTTGAAAGTAGTCCCAATGGATGCCATCGTATTACGTCCGAGGTCAATGTCGAGAGACATCCGAGTAGTTCCGAGTGTTCTATTAACCACAAATTAGGTTGATAAGAGTTGTCTTCGCCAGAGAGCCGGTAAGCTTTTTTCAGCAATAAAAATAAAAAAGGACCATAAAAGCACACGACCATAAAAGCGAATGATTAAAATGTACTCAGTATGATGTTGATGTACCAAACAAAAGAGAACCAGTCCAAATGTTCAGAGCCTGTATACATCTTTGTGTATTTCATTTAATAGATCATTCAATTTCATCGGTTAGCAATAGATTGCCCAATTTATATATAACCAGCCACGTATCTCTTTCCCCGAATGAACAACTATATTCGGGTATACTCGCACCCCATTGCTGAGTTTATGCTCTACTACGACCTTGCAAGGTTATACAAATAAATTCTTTTTGAGAGAACCTACAACACGTAATCCGATATGGCATAAAATCTGATTGTCAATTATAAGTTCATATGATTTCCAATATAACCTATATCCACATGCCCTGTAAAGTATATTTTGAGGGTTTGTATCGATTTTTCCGAGTTTTTCATCTGATCAAATAATAGTCTAATATATTGTCAATATTTTTAATACCACGTGGTACAATTACTTATTACACAGACATTTTTATTTTTATACTTGTTCATTTTTATACTGTATATGTAAACACGCATTCAAGTTTCTATGGTGTCAAAACAATGAATTGAATAGAAAGAAATATAATACCTCTATTTAAATCTCAATATAGCCTACTGCCGATTTCGAAAAGCAGAAAAAAATGTACATGTATATTCTATAATCAATAGTTGCACTTAAAGGTTTAAATCAGCTGTTTTCAAAGGATATCGAAGCTGAACATGGGATCAAAGACCAAAAACATTGTCTGGATTTTATTTCTTTTGGTTCTTGCACTTTCACGTGAGTATTATTTATTTTCAACGTTAAACCTTGATTTATAAGTAAATAACTAATCATTTATGCGTATTAGTTCAACTTTTTTCGAGGGGCTTCTTGGGTGCAGTGGTTATGTTTTCTGATCAGTAATCACTAGCCACTCAACGCTGTCAGTTCGAATCCAACCCGGGACATTAAATTAGCTTTCGGAAGGTCGATGTTTCTGCCCAGGTATCAGGGTCTTCCTCCACCGTTCAAGCTGGAGAGTTGCCCAGTGACCTAGACTGTGAGCGTGACGTTAAGCCACCAGCAAAAGAAATACTGCCCTCGGTGAGAATGTATTAGGGTGTGTTCAACAAAATAAACGAACTAAAGATGGTTTTACCGAGACACATACGGGATCCGCTGATGAATACGCATTGGCACACATCGACCGACTACGTCGAGGTACGGAATCGGCCGAGGCGTCCCGAATACAATGAATGAGCGCTCTGAAGTGATTGCTGTTTACTCGATGATAATCTAAAAAGAAATACAGCGAGTGATTCGTAATATATCAGATTTTGTTTAGGCCAGAAAAAAAACGTCTCTACGATCCGAACGACCATATTTTCTGGCGCCGACACAAAGCCTCTAACAGAAACATCCAAAGTATGAAAATATTTGGGGACGGATTTTGTCCCCTAGGCAAAGATAACCAAAAAAGAAATAGAAAAGAAAATTTTGCTTGCTACCCTATTTTTTTGTCAAGTATCTGTAATTAATATTTTTCTAGAATAATGAAGTCAACAAATGTTGATGAAAAATGACCTGTCAGGTCAATAACTATGTCCTGAAAACTGGCCTTTGTTCAAATGCGACTTTTATTCACATATGACCATTGCATACAGGTGATAGTTGTTAAAAATTAGCATTATATACAAGTGACTTTTTTACACATATGTCCCTTATACACAGTTGTCCGTGATACACAAGTGACCGATTTTCAATGGTGACAGTTGTTCACACGGTTAATCGTTGTACGCATTAATTGCTACCGTTATACACAGGTGAACGTCTTTCGCAAGTGTATGTCTAACACAGGTAACCTGTAATTCATGCTGTTTTTCAGTATTGTTCGCTGATGGAGCTAGTAGACGTCGTCGGAGGTCAAGCAGAGGCAAAAGCAACAATGGAGCTTCGTAAGTACAGTGGACACCCACTTAATGACACATCCGATAACGGAGTAATTCTTACGTTCCAAACATTCGTTATTTAACTTCTTGACCACAAACTCCATTCTCAAAACCATTCAGTGATTCCTTAAGGCGTCCACTTATTTATTGTAGACCCAAATGTTTATATATTTTTACGTATGTGATCTTAATTTCAATGTACAAGATGCTTAAAAAATAAACAAATTTTTTGAAAGTTCAACCTGCTGAAATAAAAAAGTGGCTATATTTTCTGCTATTACAATATTATTTGGAATTATTACTATGCTGCATTTACTATAAACATTAAGAGATAAACAAATAATAAATACGGTTATATAGTCTGCTGGGCTGAAAACTGATAAGCGCAATTATTGCGTGTAACCCCTGAAAACCGGACCCCTTCCGGACTTGGCCACAAAGTCCGATTTTCTGAGAATTCCGGTTTTCAGAGAACTATTGTTTATAAAAAAGAAAATACGGGACTTTAAAAATCATCTAATTTTCAAAGATTTCCGGTTTTCAGGAAGTCCGGTTTTGAGAGGTTTTACTGAAATTGTATTTAAACGCGTAATATTATGAACCTCATTCTGATCTACAAAAAATATATATTGTCATAACAACGTATGATTGACCTTTTTGTCGGGAACTTGCCAATGCGACAGTGTCATTAATCCTAACTTCAGAGGATAATGGTTCACAAATATTTCAGGCATAGAACTACCTAACGCCAAGTATCTGTAAACCTGACCACAATAAAGGATAGTTTACAACAATGTCTGATATAGAACTAGGCTACTAGAAGAATAGGCCGTGACCGTGGTCCGGTGATTAGTGTGCTGGACTTGTTACCCGGCGATCCAGGTTCAAATCCCGGTCGCGGTAGGTCATACCCTTCTATGAACATTTGACAAAAATGTCGACTTTCCTCCATATGTGGAGAAGTTGTCGGCTCCTTGTGGAAGGGTAAGTTAGTACTGATTAAAATACAGTCCAGGAAAACTGGTTAGGTGAACCGGCGTTAAACCCAATGACAAATGTCACATAAAACAACAAACTAGAAGAATATTTAAACCTGACTACAGTAAGTTATAGTACACAAATATAACATAGCTGGAACGAGGAAAAGCAATTTATCTTTAAAGCTGATGAAAGTAATTTACGGTTCTTACGCTATTTCAGATCTGGCGGAGGTTTGATAGCTCTCATTGTTGTGGGCTCTATTGTGTTTCTAATTGGTGTTGCAATACTAATACGTTTTATCTGGGCGAAGAAGCATGGCGTACCATTCTGGCCAAGTAAGTGCATCAATTCTTTCAGATAATTAAGTAGCTTGTTACTCTTTAAGATAAGGAGGGAATTTCTTGTATGTTAATTAACCCAAGATTTGATGTACAGTAAAACCTCGACATTAAGACCACCTTCGGGACCCGGAAAACCGGTCATAATAATGAGGAGGTTTCATTATCAAGTTGAATTACAGGGGAGTTATTGAAAGCCTCTCCGAAAATAAGTGGTCATTTTAACTAGGTTGCCGTAATATTGAGGTGGTCGCTATTTGAGATTTTACTGTACTAGTGGTTTTTTTAAACTTGAATAAATTTGAATTAACTTTAAATGGATTGGTTTTTATAGGCATATAATGCCTTTGACCATTTACAAATATTTTTAGAGTATAGAATAATGTAAAACACCGTTGTAGTGAACTCCCGGAAACGCTTTAGAGTAAGCATTTATGTCGTATTGATAAATATGAATACAGTCAAACCTGTGTTTGCGGCCACCTCCGAATAAAGCCCACCATGTGAATAAAGGCCATTCTTTAAAAAAGACCGTCACCAATTATTTAGAACAAAATGACCTCCGAATAAAGGTCACCTGTCAATAAAAGCCTCATTTCATCTTTCCCAATGGTGGCTTTTGTTCACAGGTTTGATTGTACTTTATATTTTCTTATTTTGTTTTAAAAGAGAAGTAACTAAGACATTATACAATTTCAGAGAAAAACAAAACTAAGCCAGATGGTGAATCCAAGGATAGTTCCACACCAGTGGCGACTATGCCGTACACTGCTAATCATGACGACCCACCACCGCCGTATTCGGACCCGGTCTATCCTCCGATAAAATATTAGCAGTGTTTCAAAATATTTGTGCACTATAGCTAGTTGTATCACACGTGACAGTATTTCAAATGTGTAAATAATGATATTGACGTTTCTATCTTAAATTACATGTCTCATTGTTCGTTTAATGAAATAGAAATACAATGTAGTGTGTGTTTAACTGAAGTGAGTGTTTTTTTAACTAGCCTTTTGGTAGTAAACCTTCGATTATTCAGTATACAAATACAGCAAAGCCTCACCTTGCGACCTCCTATTTTCAGACTTGCTTTCAACAACTCAACTATAATTCAACTTGATAATAAGACCGCCTCATTATTATAACCGATTTTTCGTGTCCCAAAGGTGAACTCAATACTGGGCTTTTATTGTATTGTGTAGGCTTAAATGTATTCTGATCAATGATGTGATATCATATGTTATTCGACTTAATTTGTATTTGATAGATATTGTAATGATTGTATGAATCTGAATTAATCATTTTTTTCACTAGGTGTAACGTTGTTTTTCAACATTTTTAGTTCTGTACGGCGTCCGGTTCACTTAACCAGTTTTCCTGGATTGTACACTAACCATTACTAACTTACCCTTCCACAAGGAGCCGGCAAGCCCTCTACAAAGGGGGAAAATCAACATTTTTGTCAAATTTTCGTAGAAGAGTATGACCCGCCACTGGACCACGGTTGTGGCAGAAATAAAATTGAATTGTATTATGCTATATACGCGTTTGTTTCAATATACCCATTACTCATCTCATTATCGAGCTTTACTTTATATGTCGATCAAGTAATAACTTGGAATAATGATTTTTGCGTCATTTAATTCTTTAGGGTTAATACTTCACATTACAATAAAAGTACTGAAAGTAATGTTGCGAAGGAACTCGAAATGAAAGTAAAAGTTCAGAAAATGCTGAAATATGCATCGATAATAAAAGGTTGAATTCATCCACAACTATCAAGTCTTTTTGTAATAAACACCTCAAAAGCGTGTGTTTGCTTACCTCAGATATTATTATGTTAAGTGGAGCAAACTATATACGTTATAGATACATGTATATGCGTTTTTACATTGTAGATTTAAGCATATCATATTTCATTTTAATGTGCATCATTACGCCAACTACTTGTAAAATATTGAGCTAAATTTTGACTTACACGCATTCAATAAACTTTGTTATTTTGTTAATCATATTATTAACTGTTTATAAAAAAGTAATTACACAGAAACAAATAAAAAGGAAGTGTGTGTCCGTCCGTCCGCCCGTCTGTCTGTCCGTCTGTCCGTCTTTGATTACTTCATAGAAATTAAATCAAACAAAAACAAAGAATGTTAAAATGAATTGTAATACATATATGATGTAAAATGACTCTGAACTCCGTGGTTGAGTTCCGGCCCTCGATTCAAACCGGTTCTAAGATATTTTTAATAGGTGGATAAATCCCCACATTAGGTGTATGATTGTATTTTACCGTGCGCTGTATTGGCGAATGTGTTGAAATGAAAATATTTGTTCATTTTTCTTACATTGAAAATTTCAACTTATATTGAACTGAAAGTAGCATAAAGATTCCTCATTATGTTGTATTTTTCAGTCGGTTTTACATAAAAATGTTTATGCAGCAACAGTAGTCCTGATTATTTTAGGACATCCCTAATACTTTTTTGCCTAAAATACGGAATATTTTTTAATAAAAAAAGTTTGTTAAATGCGTAGTAAGTTATTCTTTATGAATTTTAAAGTTAAAACCAATCTCATTCCTTCTGCAAAGAAATCGCATGATACCAGTCCATGTGGTTTATATTAACACGAAATATGGTGATATGTTTAAACTCGTATCTATTACACATTCAATATTAAAGTCGCTAAAATTTGTAACAATGCATTGAAGTATATCTTTATTTAAACATTTTTAAACAGACAAAAATGTGAATAGATGAACAGTGCATTTATCGATCATCGGACTTTATACTGGCTATAATACAAAGATTACGTCATTCACATTAGACATATTAAAGCTGGACGTGGATTTGAAGAAAATGGACATGGCTTAGATTTTATCTTTTCTGGTTCTCGCTCTCTTTGATAAATATAATTATGTATATATATATATGGTGCCGTCATTTTAGCCCAGTAAAATCCCTGAAAACCGGACTCTCTGAAAACCAGAATTCTCTGAAAATCGGACGATTTTTCATGTCCCTTTTTTCCTCTCTGATAATCAAATGTCCATACTCCACCGGCATATATGGACCGGACTTATCCACCTACAAAATATTAATATAACGGTTTCTGCAGTGCGAGATACTCTAAAAAAGATATAGATTGCCTAGAAATGCTGCTGAGACGGGCGGTCAGGTAGGTCACCAATAGGTACAGAATCAGATCGTGTAGTGGTGACATGCTTGACTGCCTAGGCTGGCAGTCCGTGGAAAACTGTCGAAAATTTATGAGATTAACAACCTTGTACCAAAATATTAACGATAACATCCTTATAAATAAAGACTTTTTAATCGAAGCAGTTAAACTTTCTGGACTGGAATAATTTATCCCCTGATATTACTATGTCTTCCTTGGTCGAGGTTCTGTACTGGGTAGACCTAATTATAAACATTTTTCTTTTGTTTATAATATTTTAACTTTTTAATGCAATCTCTCTTCATGATATAATCTTCAACCTGTTGAAAGCGGCCATTACCAATTAGAATTAGAAATTGTATTAAACAAATTTTTTGCTTCTTCTTGCGGGAATGTTTTGAAATATATATATATGAACATTCCCGTACGAAGAAGCAAAAAATGTGCATTTATAACGTACAATGAATTCTATCTGATAAAGTATAAATTTCAATTACCAAACCAATTAAATGGGCACCGATATAGTAAAAAGGCACACGTTATGGGGTGCTTAACCGTTTTAAACAAAAGAAGAGAGATAGAAAATAAATACACATAGGAAGGGAGGCGACTCGCGTGGGATTGACTCATTTCGGTGAATGGTACTTATTCGCTTCTTTGTTGATTGTCATTGTCATGTGCGTGTTATTTTAATGTCCACCTAATAATCTCGCGGGATATAGGCGAGATCTCGTAACAAATCCAAGATGGAAGTCATCAAGTGACATTCACCTACTTTTACCGACTAATCGATAATTATGCTTACATATTTATGCCTGTTTTGTTAAAAAATGAACCGACATCAAGTTTTAACTGGAGCTTGTAATTTTGGCGAGAAGTGTCACGCTGTAGGAAGCGTTGAAGGAATACATTTCACTGTAAGTAATTTTGACAGCTCGTTATTAGTATTGGTTCTGTTTCATAAAATGAATGTCACAAATAAGTTAGACGCCCACAAATTCAAAGACGTCGTTTTGTAATGATTTTACGACGAATCGCCCTTTTCGGTATTTTATTACCAGAACATCATGAATATTTTCAATTCACATAAATAATGAGATGAGCTCGATTGTACATTTGTGTTCTCATTATATCACCATTGAACATAAGTCCATACTGCACAATGTATATTGTAAAATTCAAATTTCACAACACTATATTTTGTGTTGCATTTTGGGAAATATACTCACATGCATTTAACTGTGTATATTAATAACAATAATTAGGATACACTTGTTGAAAGTCAATGACACCTTCACAATCAAACATTCTGTTATAATTTATAGGCCATTTTGATCTTGAAGTTGCTTTGAAAATTGTTTTATATCATTAACAATAAGTCAGATTAATGTTTTTAATGTGTTGGACTTGATTTTGCTGCGCAATAGGAACATAAATTGTCATCTTGAGTCACTGACTATCTGATGATGCATATTTTTATTGATAAAAATATTATTACTCCTTATTTAGTGGCTTATAAGTCTTACATTATAATGCTTGCCAAAGAAACTTTTCTGATGCAGCTGGTATCAGTTAAATAGTTGCTATTGACAGACCATTTAGATTTTCATTGAGCTCATCAAAATGCATCTCTCCTTTGTAAATCATTGGTTATCAGAAGTAGTATGTTCATGTCTTCAAGTCTAGAAATAATTTTCTTACAGTTATTTTTTAATACTCAGACTCAGGCTCCTAATGACCTGGTTTATATAGATTTCATGTGTAACCTCTGTTGTACTGATATCTAGAATACAAATTGATAAAATGTAAAATTGAAACATAATCATCATATTTGCCACCAAGTTCAAAATCGGTGTTTTGATTCAAGATCGAGCTGTCTCTTTCAGGTTTGATTTTGTTATTAAGTATAAGTAGTGTACACTTAACTGCTAGAGTACAGTATAAAAAGTGATTAAGCACCTTTGCTTACGAAAAGTTCATAATGGCTGAAGTGATTGTACATTACTGATGTCTATATGTGCTTGTTTGAAACTCTTAAATGAAAAAGGGCCAGATGAGTTACAAAATAAATCATCCACATGCTGTTATATAGTCTGATGATTTCTCATTCTTCCAATGAGTTTAGTCCTCAGTTGAATGCATCAGGCATGGGTAAAAACTCCTTGTTATGAGATCTGAGGAAGAAGTTCAGATCATGATATATCTCATTATTTTTGTGTCTGATGCATTGATTTGGATGTCTCTACATTGTCATGCACTTTGCACTTAATCTGAATATTGCTGTTTGAACGTCTGTGTGAATATAGCATTTGGAGAAGTTGATAAATATATTTGTTAATGACTTTGAGTTTCCCAAATATACATAGAAAAAGTTTCCTTTTCTCTTTCCCTGTAATGGAGACAACTCACCATGAACTTAAAACTTGAGTTATTGATGATAATTTTGTCTATAAATACAATAAATCATCATTTTATGTTGGATATTTTCAATATGATAAAAAATCTTAAGTCTTTAAAATACATATTTTATCAGTCAGAGCTTCAAATTTAATTGATAGTCGGATCTGTCTAAAAAATCATTTGACCATAATTTTACCAGAACGTTTGATGGTGAATATCTGTCCAAGGTAATATTTTTATTATTTTCAGGTATATGCGGCAGGATGTGATATAGTGATATTAGCCAGTGATCTCCAGAGGGTTCAGATCATACCTGGGGTCACACATGGCAATGTGAAGGTCAGCTGTATCGATGCCTCCACAGATTCTGGCAAGGTTAGTTGATAGTTACACCCTATCAGACAAAAAAGAAACACTTGGTTTTTGGCTAACATCACCCAAAAATATTGTGTTGGTTGGTTTGCTAAATTTTTTTTTGATATATCTCTTTTGGTTTGGAGATAAAGTTCATATGAAATGAAGTATTGACTGGAACAAAATTGACCTTGGCCTGAAAATTCTAGGCCAGCAGAAAAAATTATGGTCTGTCAGGTGAAGAACATTTTTTTTGCCTCACCATTATTTTTAGCTGTAGTTCCTCTATACGATAGACTATATGATTCAATACAGCAGCTTGCATTGAAGATATGAAAACATTGTATTCAGTGTGTGTGTCTGCAGCCCTTTTCCCTTTTCATTTGGGGAAAATAGATACTTTTTTACTTGGGGAATGGGGCTGAATACTGGATCTAAAAAATGGCATAAAAAAGCCTGGTCTGTTTGTTATGGGAATAGCTTGTCCTATTCCATTATAAATAAAGGCATTATTACCCTGATGTAAGATTAAGCTTAAACAGGAAGGTTAATATTGTTGTCTCATTTCAGTGGGTTTTCACATTATTCATTAAGTAGGTACTTTTGGTTTTAGTGTGAAACAATTTTATTTCCTTGACTTCTTTAAGGATTTTTTTTATGAAGTTTATGATTATGGTAAATATATGTGTGTCTATTTTTTTTGTATATATTGCACTTGAGTAAGTGCTCTCAATAAAATGCAGTAATGCTATTGTGTGATAAGCCGGCTTTTTTCTATTTATTTCCAAAATAACTGTTCAACTACTGATTTTAATTTATTACTTGAAACTGTATTGCTGTATTTTTATTTTTTTTCCCTACAATTTTTTTTCAAAATTTACATTGAACTTTCTTCAAACCATGCAATGTTGCCTGAACTTTCAGTGCTTTGATCTGATTCATTAATATAAGGTTCTGATTTCATCTTGTTCCACTATTTGCCATTCACAATAATTTTACCTCAACAGTTGGAATCCTTCTAGGATATCATAAAAGTAATATCCACCATCCAAATGATCTTACATTAGTTTTGTTTCTCCACTTTGATTTTATTGTATTTTCACCAGTAATATCATCTAACATTTATCAGTTGATTATTTGAGTCTTCATATTTCACAAACATAAATTGTCATTTTTATGATAACTGTTGGACTAGACTCCCGATTTATTTATTTATTTATTTTATGATATTGATTGGTTAGTTGGACTAGAGACATTCCTTAATTGACCAATGGTAAGATTGTAATATAAAGATTGCTTATGAACTTAATTTTGTATTGTAATTATAACCTTTAGTTCTGACCAGGCCCAGTACTTTCTGTGACTTGAGCCATTTTTCCCAGCATTTCAGATAAGGCTTGAAAAAAATTCCTAGTTTCCACTAACTCAACTAACCCTATTTTTTTGGTTTTCAGTCATTTTTTTTCTTTTTGATTTTTTTATTTTTTCATACAAAGTATATCTCAGAACTAAAAAAACATGTTTGAAAAAGTTACATCAATCTTCCAACCCAATACTTTTTGTGAAATTAGCCGAATTATTTCTTTTGCTCTGAGTAAACACTGTTAAATGGACAAATACAATTTTTCAATTTTTCTCCACAGATTTGTGGTGAATTTTGAGTCCTCGTACGACCAGGCACACTGCTTAAAATGTTTTTTTACTCATTTGTTAGAATGTCTAGATTCACAAATAATTCATTTTATGTTGATCTGTTCATATTGATTTCATCAATATTCATTGGTACATTAATTTTTGGTAAATGTTATAATTCTCCTTGTTACTTACAGATTTTATAGACTTTGTTATAGCTTCGAAAATTCCTAAATTGCAGTCATTTTCTTCAGACCTGCTTTCAAATGTTTGCATCTATAAAAGGATAAATTTGCGCAAATGAATTATGTGAGGGTGAATGTAGTTTGTGAACTGTATTTTCAAGTCTGCGCAACTTTCGGATAATGAAGTAACAATTTTTAATTGGGAAAAGTTTTAAAATGGTATTTTGTGCCACTAAAATCCAAACTTGTATTTTCATCCAAAATATACAGAACTCTTATGAGGCATTCACATTTGTATTATGGTTTGATATTCATAGACAATTTACAAAAAACCTTTTAAGTTAAGTTTTTAAGTACATTTTTTCGCATGTGATTCTCATGTCAATTTGTCTCAAAAAGGGATGTGGGTGGTGATACTGTATTTACCTGTTCATTTATGATACTACATTTTCAGTGTGTGTCGTTAATGTTCTGTCTAACAATCAGTGTAGATTATGACTGTTCACTCATTTAATATATTTTGAGATTATTCCCACCAGTTTGTTTTTCTTGTATTTAACATCAATGTAACTACAATAAGTTTATCAAGTTCTGTTCTGATTCGTTAGCTAGGCACTCGGGTCCATGAGAACGACATATCATCATACATTCCAGGGCTTTCATTTGACCCTTAAACAGCATTTTGACTCTTGAAATCAGTAAAATAAAGCTTTTGACTCCTGAGAATTTGTACCAAAGGGTCAAATTTACATTAAAATTTGAAGGAAACTGTTGACTCTTTGAATTATCATCAGCCAAGTGTCATTTTTGACCCTCCACTTTTGATATCTACTGAAAACCCTGCATGCAAAAATGTCATACATATGTACAAAGATACATAAGTGTATAAACTTAATTCTTACATTCAACATTTTGCTATGCTTTTGATGGAGACTATTATATAATTTTGTGTATTTGTAAAAAGAATAACCAACAAAAAAATCATATGGTTGTTGTCAAAAGATTTTTTGATGTAAAAAATGATTTGAGGTGAGGTCAGACATGCTTGCCAATAAAAATTTAGATAAAACTTTATGATAATTCTCTTCCTAGTTTTACGTGGTCTGATAATATGTCTTAATTACTATTATGTATTATTTGTGTCTCAAATTAACTCTGATTCACTCATCGGAAGTTCATGAGGAAGTTGTCAGTTGCATGCAGAAAGTGGGGGATCAGTTTTGATTGGCCGTTAATTTAGGAGTGCAGGTTTGTGTCAACTACCAAATATTCCAAAATGAATGCACTGCCACTAATAAATGCTCCCAAGTCTTTGTTTGAAAAATAAAAATCATGACACAATTTAAATTATGCCTTGATAATCTTTTAAATTTATATCCAAATGTATTTAAAAAACAGTTGCGCAATGACTTCAAAATTTGTAAAATTTTGTGTAAAATTGAACTCCCAAGGGTGTTTGATTTTATATTAGGCAATTTGAGGCTGGGATTTAAGCTAATAAATGCACAACACTAAACGCTTACAGTTTAATGTTGGTAAATAACGCATATAATTAGTAGAATAATTACAGACCATTATACACTATGTTCATATATATCAAGAAACACAATTTTTATAACAAGTATTTTGACATTGTTTGACATTTATGAAATCATGTTTTTCTTCTGTGGTATATATGCTCCCCTAAGTATCATCACCATTATCCATTTTGAGACAAATGAAAATTTCTTGCATCATAAATATTTTAAAAAAAGAACTTGACACATTACGAAAAAATCTGCAAAATAATTGCCCCTGGGAGTTTTTTTCTGGGAATATGTGGTTTATGTTTTCTTTTTCAACAACTTGCAGTGTTTAAATGATTTATGTACTGAAATAGGATAAACCCTAATAATTTCATAATACTACGATTTGATATTATGATATATTTTGTGGTTGAAACATGAGGACTTCTTGCCTTGAGTTCTATCAATAATTCATAAACTATCTAATGCAATATTCATATGGTAAAAATCCAATATGCTCTATTAAATAGTTTTTGTATGGCACTGACAAAATGATTTGTATAATCTTGGCAACTTAAAGTTCTAGTTTCATTGGAAAGGTTCTTAACCATAAATTCTAATATGTTCAGAAGTTCACATGGCTCTACAAAAAACATAACAGTTTTTCATTAGATATAGTTGCCATGATGAGCTAACCTACCCATTTAATTAATGTGTATATCTGTGCTGATAAATGTTCAATAAACATATTTGTTTTCTCTCCATAAAGAAACAAATTTTTTCCTATTATTTTTTGTTTTAATGTTGACAAAAATTGTTTTACTAGATTACTTCTGAGATTTTTTTAGACATATTGATTAACTCAGAATGAGTTGAAATTGCTGTAGAACTACCAGGTAGTTAAAATTCTTAGCTGGTTGTCCTGCAGAACGAGTAGTCTGAAAAAAAATTTGTCAAGCCCTGAGGCTTTATGGACATTTGACTGTTATTAAGAGTTTTTTTTTTTGGTGTTTTATATTAATAAATGTATGCTGAAGATCTCAATCACAAGTGGCTACTGATAAGGTTTGACTGTATATTTGTTTGTGGGGATTAAGAATCTGACCTATTGTGTGTAAGCTATGTTTTGTCTCTTTACAGATAGTGGCCTCATACCTACAGAAGATTTATGTGTTTGAGCCTGCACCACTATTACACCATGACAGTACCCATGTAAGATACCTTTGAATATATTGTCATCTTTCCACTTTGATCATTGTATACTATCTTCTTATGGTATCTAGCATACATGATCTTGACTGGTTTGTATCTAGGATACATGATCTTGACTGGTTTGATAAACATATGAACAGTGAGATTTTATAGATCTGTAAACATTAGATGGCTACATTGAGCATTGGCTTCCACAATCAAGTAGGAACTTTCCTGACAGCATTATAGATTTCATGCAGAATTTTAATAAAATGTGATATTAAGGCATGTCCATGGTTACAAATATCAGTGTTTTCACTGTGAAAATTTCAAGAAGATATTTTTTTTGTGAAGTAATTTTTAACTCTGTTCCATGTTGGAAGGTTGATAGTTGCCATATCAACATGAATCAAAGTTAGAGAATGACTTCAGAAAAAAATAGGAGATGTGTAAGATCATAGGTCTGGTAAGAAATCCTGAAAGAACTGTTAATTTAAATTGTCAACCATCAACTTTATCAGAAAAACTTGATAACAATGTTAATAACCACTGCTCCAGTTTAATACTGAAAGAAAGCTGTCAATCATTTTATTCAGTGCTCTTGTATAAATAGATCATCTGTAGTTAGAATATTCCATGATCCTTAAACAAATTGTCTCTTAATATGATGTACATATAATTTTTTCTAACACTACAAATTAGGACTAAAAAGGTATCTCTTAAAGTAATCATCCTATGCTAGATGGGGCTTAGAATCAGATTGGGCTGTAGTGATAAGACAATAATTTATGGAAATTACCCCACTCTCAAAATATGCTTTTCTCTGCATTTTCATGAAATAATGATCAAATTAAATCACTGTTTATTTCTTCTGCATCAGGAAATTTATTTTATACTGAAGATGCATTTATTGATGCTTGCATTGTGTGTTAGTAATGTACAGTAAACTTATACATTAAAGCCACCTTTAGGGACCCAAAATGGTGTTAATATTGATAATATTGAGGTGGTCGTATTATAAAATTAAGGTTTTTGAAATTTTTGGAAATTCTGAAAGTTTGTCTAAATAATTTATCTTTATAGTCAAATGGTCATAATATTTAAGTGGTTGCTGACTGTAGTTTTTACTGTAGCTAGATTTTCATAATGAATATATATTTAAATGTTACTAAAAATAGAAATACCAGCTTATTTATGTAGTTTTGTCTTTTCTAGAAATTGGACTATCATTGGTATCAGACAGCTGTGTTTGATGCAGAATGTGTAGTTCTGTGTCTTACGTGGAACCTAGAAGGTAAATATTTGAAGCCCCATCATTATGACCTTGACCTATGTTGGGTGAAGGTCAAATATTTGTAAGAGTTGGTGGCCAATAGTTTCTGAAAGAAGAGAAAAAAGCATCTTGAATTGATAGTGTTCACATAACTTGGGAAACAACTCATCTAAAATACGTACCTTTCACCTATTTAAAAAATTTATAAAAATACTGGAAAGTTGTTTTAAAATATGTTTAAAACAGAAATGAAGTCCTTAACTGCTTTTAAAAAAGTGAGTATGTTCATTATGCATGAATTTTTATTGAAATGAACATAAGATTTCATTTGAGGTACATTTTTATTTGTTTTCTGTGAAAAGAATATATACACACATTCTTTACACACTTTTTTGTGTGAAGATGTTTTAATATATATATTATCTAAGATATAAATTTGTACATAACATTTTATATATTTGATTTGTAACTTTTTTATCTTATAATCATTGTGAATAAAACTTTGATACCTCTGCGGTCAAGTGGTTATGGTCTGTGACAAGTAACCACTAGCCCCACTTTCCTGTGAGCTCAAATCCCACCCAGGCCCAGAAAAATTTCACATGGTTAGAAGCTACTCAGCAAGCTAATGGAAGGTTAGTGGTTCTACTCAGGTGCACATCTGAGGTCTTCCTCCACTGTTATAGCTTAAAAAGTCACCAAATGATCCTGGATGTTGGTTCAATGTTAAACCCCATTAATACAAAAAGAAAAAAAAACTTAAAAAAGTGAAATTCAGTTATGCGGTATTCAGTGATTGGGAAAGGCATGCGCCATAGTCACATTAGAATTTAAAATGTCACATAGTCTTTGGCAACTATTGCGCCTGTGGCACATTCACATGTTTTTGATCCTTTCGTGTATGATATGAGTGAGTACGATGTAAATACTGCTACTCTGTGTCTTCTGACACTGAATGCAATTCTTTCCTTTTGCAAAAGCAAGCACCTAATGATAAACTCTCGGTGTCATCTGACGCTTTATGTTAGTTTTTTCTTTATGCAACAAGCACATAGCAGATAGACACTTAAAAATAGTTACGAAAACTGTTTTAATTGCTACTGAGTTATCGCCGCATAAAAATGTCACATTGGTTTTCAAAATGTCACAATGATTTTGCATCCGAAAGGTCAATGGTCCCATTAAGAAAATTTCTTTCCCGATCACTGGCAGTATTGATGATTTGAAGCCATAAATGATTGATAGTTCTATCCTTTCTAGTTTTTGTGCAACTCAAACAGGTTCGAGTTAGTATGTAAAGTTTTGAATAAACCAAAGCAGATTACGAGAATTCTTTCTGTTCACTCATGGGAGTTCTTGGTAGAATTAAAGCTGATTGAATTGATTTTTCTGTGTTAAGATAGTAAGTTAGTCACTTCGGATTACTTTCAGTATTGTTTCATGAAACTAAATAGTAGATGTAATTTACTCCAAACAAATTAATGGTGACAGTTGTTTTAAAATGAGATCTTGATTTTGTTGAATGCTAATTTCTCTGTAATGGAATTAGAGAACTTTTTTTATCATGTTGTAAGTCTGAGAATTGAAATCACCCAGAAGTTGACTGTCCTTGAAGAAAGATTTTGAAGAAATTTGTTGCATTTTGATGAAGTTGAAGGATTCTTGTTTTCTCCTGAATCAATCCAATTATCCTGTTAGGAGCAGATTAGAGTTTTTTTTTCATAAAGCTAGATTTTTTATAATGTCATACGGGACATCCTGATTTTTAAAGAAGGTTTAGCTATGAGGAAAAAGCTTAGCTTATTTGAAAAAGAGATCCAGTTTTATCTGGAGATTTTGATGGGCAGTAGAGGATCAGAATGAAAATGGGATTTGTTTTTTTTATCTGTACTTCAAACTTTAAAATAAAGGGACTTCACTCCATATTGATATCAGATGATTAGGAAAATGAAATCTTTAAAATAGTCTTCGTATAAGTTTAGAATATTTACTTAATAAATCTCGCATCCTGCCCTGTTTTGAGGCATGAATTATAGTTTTTTACTCAAGAAATGACAGACGTATCACAAATTGAAATGGTGAAGGATATTATGAAACTCCCTGTATGATTATCCTTCCTGAAAACACATGTGTCATCTTGTTCCTACAAATATCTTGACGATATTTCTTATTTTTGCTTTTCATTATTAATATGTCATTTTATCATTTAGATTTCAATTTATTTGTAAATTCATTTCTGTTAACAAAACATCTGATGCTGATTTGTTATTAATGACCTTATTTTGTTTTATAAGCTTCATAAATTGCTTTATAAGCTTCATAAATTGTTTTATACGCTTCATGAATTGTTTTATAAGCTTCATAAATTGTGCCACATATTGTCCTTACAAAGTTTATTCACTGTACCATTGTTAGAGTTGCTTTTATCTGATTGGTCATTATTATTTTACAAGGATTTTGATTGGTTGATTTCTGTGTTTTGTGTTGACAATTATTCTGAAGTGGATTTGATCTCAATATCTGTTCCTTTTGAACCTTGGCATACATTGATGAAAAATCAGAAAAAAGTGCTATTTGGCATCTAGGCAGGTGATCTTTAATGAAAATGTTGTTTGCAATTACGCAACCCAAACTTTTAGCATTGGGTCACTAGGTAGGCATTTTTTGTTAGCATTATACATTTGTACTGAAAACGAAAGTAAAGGACAATTTTTTTTGTCAAAGTGGCAAAAAAAACTTTTTTGTTCTTGGGGATTTTTTAATAAATCAGTCCTGTAATTGTAAACCAACTTTTTTAGCCTTATTGACTTATTATATTTTTCAGGGAGCAGACTGCTGACAGGAGGGGAGATGATTCAGCTGTGGTCAATATCACAAGATGTCCACGAGGAAGCCCCAAGAAAAAGTGTGAAGTTTCAAGTTGGTATTGGTGAGATCGGATCTGACAAAGAAGAAACTGTTCAACCTGAACATGATGTACAAACTGTGTGGAATAATATTTGGAAATGCAAGTGAGTGGAAAGACAGATTAAATCAATTTCATTCTTAGGGCATCATAAAAAAATATTAGTTCACAGTTATGTGACCAACTCTTTAAAAAACACCAAATCAAATTTTAAGCTATTTTTAACAAATATTTTTTTCAGTCATTTTCAGTAGCTTTTCAAAAAAAATGTCCCCTTTTTAATGGTGAAAAAATTACAAATAGTATGGAAAATCATGTGGCGACCTAATATGCATTTTTATTTGTCTTTTTGCAGCTGTGTATTGTTTCCTTAAAATATATACACGTGACTAATTATTTTTAATTATATTTTATTATTTTACAGACCAGCCACTCCTGTACAACACTTACAGTTCTCTCCGGATGGTCTACTGTTTGCCTCTGCTGGGAAGGTAAGAGTGATTAATTTTACTAGAAACCAATTAGTCTCTCATTTATAAGTGAATGACAATTCTTGATGTGAACACCAGACACCTTTTAGGACACACTTATATGAAAGGAGACCAAATAATCCTCTGGATTTTGACCAACAGTTCTTCAGATTGATCTTAAGAGCACCAGATCTGTTTTTTAATAGTAACCTGTTTTGTGGAGAACTCAGCCCCTAATTTGTATTATCTATATGTGTTATTTGTCTCTCCCCTAGTATTGATATATGTATGATATGATGTGTTGTCACCATGTCCTTTTGTGGAGAACTCAGCCCGTAATTTGTATTATCTATATCAGTTATTTATCTTTCCCCTAGAGCTTTTTTTCGTACAAATTTTGTTACATTGTTCATATGAAAAAGAAAGTGTTGTCCAAAAATTGACTTAAACCAAAAAAGTCTATGGTCAGCAGAATAATAGGGTCAATTGGGTTAGTGGAAGCCAGGAAAAAATTGTTATGACCTATTAACTGTGGATTACATACTGGTTATTTTATATTTCAGCATGATAGACTTGTAAAAGTGTGGTATGAAGATCGTAAGGGTGAGTATACAGATCATACATTTAAGACCACCTGATTATATCGCCAACATCATCCTTTCTAATATTATATATTTCTCCCAATATTTCACTTGAGAATGAAACCACTACAATATTAAGACCGTTCTTTTGGTCCCAATGATACTTGTTGTCTTAATCTGGATAAACTGATTTTTTGTGTGATAGTAGATCATAGTAACAATTACCAGTATGTCTTTTTTTTGCTTGAGAATTATCAAAATATTCAAAAGAGGATTTGCAGTTTTTACAACTGTTTTAATATGCCTATGTTTTATTAACCTCTAATATATAGGATCATTTAACCCTTCAGGTATAAACAAACATTTGTATGACATAAAAAACTCTGAGACAGGTATGTGCTGTAATGTGTGTGACATTAGTCAATGCTACCTTTTGCTGTTTTCATATCAAATATTGTCAATAAATCTGTCTACTTCATTCTGACATAACTTGATTGTAGTGAACTATATGTAGTGACAATGCTAGTCTCTGTTATATTTGTTGTTTAATCTTTGACTCAAATTCTCAGAATTGTTTCTATTACTTTTTTAATCTCATCTATATCTTAAATAATATAAATTTTACAATTTATATCAGTCACTCTCATTGACTGCTTCCTGTGTACCTGTCTGGTACTCACACTAATTCAGGGAAAGTTAATATTGTGGAAAACTCTCGGGCCAGTCTAGGATTTGAACCTTTGACCTTCTGTCCAGAGCTGGGAATTCTAACCCTGGCTTTCAATTCAATATTGCTATTAAACTCCTAATAATATTATTACAAAACTTTACCTTTAAAAACTACCAAATAAATTCATGATATTATCTATGATTATTGTAATTTTTTTCTGGACACTTTTTGTGGGAATACAAATTTTGTATGTTGGATTTTGCTTTTTGAAACATCAGGGGCTACACCAAAAAGTAGGGTCAGTCTAGCAGCTGTTTATGAAACTGAGGCTGTGACTGTGGTCCAGTGGTTAGTGTACTGGACTTGTTACCTGGCGATCTGGGTCTGGTCATGGCAGGTCATACACTTCCATGAAAATTTGGACAAAATTATCGATTTTCCTCCATGTGTGTGGAAAATTTGTTGGAAGTTGACTGAAGCTGGTCACTCTTTGTTGTCTTCATGATTAAATTTATTTTTATTTTTCTTGATTACTTTATTCCCTATTTTAGTCATTCTGTTCTTTCAAAGCATAGTTGGTAAAATTTTTTGTTTGCTTACAAACGATACAGTCTAGATTTGTCTTTTGGAATAAATGTTCACTAGGTATTGAAAATGTACTTAACTGAGACTGGTTTGAGTATATAATTATACTTTATTCCAATTCTGAAAAGTTCTCCAAAATTTTATATCAAGTGGTAAATGTCAATATTTGTTTTATGGTTGAGTTTCTATATACTGAAAACTTACAAAGAAACTCTGATCCTCATAATTGCTATAATAATACTTTGATTTATATTTAATGCATCCAAAAATGGCTTTGATGATTACTTCACTAATTTAACAAATCTGTTAAAAGTAACGCCCCTGGCAGAGTTGTAAGAAAATTTGCTGTATTTCTTTTAACTGATTCTTAATGTCAGTTATTTGAAATAGAAACTTTATATAAATTTATTGGATTTATTAAAAAATGTGAGGGGGCTCTGTGTGTGGTCGAGTGGTTATGATCTCTGAGTTGTATTCTCTAGCCCTTGACTTGTGTGAGTTCAAATCCCATTGGGGACAAAATTTCTCATGTGAGGGAGCTATCCGGGTAGCTTACAGAAGGTCATAGCCATAACCACTCAACAACAGAGACCCAGTGATACAATGGTATTGTTATATGTATTGTCAAACATTGTTTTGATGAATATTTCAGCCCAGCTTCCACTCTCTCATGCTGATAGTGTTGTCAGTCCTAAAACAGAGAAGCTACAGTATTCATTTGTATATATTGCTCATCCTAGAGCTGTTAATGGCTTATCGTGGAGAAAGACAAGCAAGTATATGCCAAGGTTAGCATTTTATTATGTCAGGTTGTGATTTTTCCATGGATCCCATATTTACACAGATTTGATGATCGAGGGGGTCCATTTCGTGGGGTATAGAGTGGATTACCATTGAGCAAATTTCAGGGGTTTTGGGTATGTGGGGTAAGCCCCTTCTCTTATGGTGTATCACAATCATGAGTAGAATGATAGGTACATAGGACTGTCTATTTATTTTACCTTTTTTAGACAGAGATAAATGGAATGGCTGCTACACTGAAGGTTTCATTCATTTAAATGCTTCATGGTAGGTAACACAGAAGCACTCATCAGTTGAGGATACCACTTCCTGTTCCGCTGAATGAATTACTATTTATATGAGAAATTTAGGTGATAGAATCATCAATGTTTTTTTTATGATACTCTCAGCATGGTCATGTGACATTTTGTGTATTACAGAGGGTCAGTGGCTAATATGCTGATAACGTCATGTAAGGACAACGTGTGTAGAATCTGGGTGGAGACCATATTGCCGGATGATGGACTTGTTGACCTTGAACAGTTTGACCCGAGCTCCTCATATGACCCCAAATTCCATATGCAGCGTCACAAAAAAAGATTCATGCAGCGTTTAAAGACCATAAGGTTGGTTTCATAAATACTTATTATATCATTAAAGTTTTAATCATTTCTGTGTTACAATCAACTCTCTGTGTCTTCTGAAATGTATATAAAAGTCTCAAGAACTTTGTGATAAAACTAATATCTGTTTTTGGTTTGTCATTTTAATATCTAGTTTAATATAAAGGAAACCTTTTTAGCTGTAAAATCAGATATTTTGGTGATAATCAGTTAACATAATCACCTTGATCTTTACTGGTGTTAAATGTTTTCAGAAAGATTCGTATTTGTACTGAGATCATGACATCATTAAAATCATAATTTTAAAGAACAATAATTGTTGAAATTCCTAGCTAAACCAGAATAGCAAAATTGATTCTTCACAAAAAGCTCTGATTTTATGGTACTAGTATTTAATAAAAGATAAATATTAGTGCAAATGTTGTTTTATAGTTTTAAGTTGCAGTGGCTGTGCTGTGAAAATTTTGTTGCTGTTTAAGATGGCATAAATCACTCATGTTCGTATTTCTTATGAAATTCAGCACAAATCTGAGTTTTACAGACTTTTCAATATGTTTTTCTTAGTTTTGCACATATGTTCCAGTTGCAAATTAAATTATGACATCTTGTCAGCAAAATGATGACATCTTGTTAGCAAAATTACATACTATGAAAGGAGGGCATTTCCATTACATGTATTAAGTAGGTTGTTTGTAGAGATTAATTTGAATTTATTTTTTGTGTGTTTGTGCTAATGTTAGTTTGTCGGTATATTTTCTATGCTTTGTACAAAAGTTGTGTTAGTGAAATAGGAGTTATGTATACATTATGTTTTGTGTATATTTTACGGCACCCAGGATACATATGCACCAATACGAGAGGTGAGATGTTGTGCAAATCTTCTATCTCTCTATTCTTACCGCCTTTATAGTCTCGTCTCTTGTATTCAGTATTGTACAATGCCAGCGTAACAATCGACAGCTACTTATATATTTGGTGATATATTCGATATTGTACATAACAATATAATAGTCGACGGCTACCTGCAGGGTGATATATGCAGTTTTGTACATGACAATATAAAAGTCGACAGCTGCTTACTAGGGCATATATTCAGTATTGTACAATGCCAGTATAATAATTTACAGCTATTTCCAGGGGTATATGTGCATGATATCTGTATGACAGTCGACAGCTATCTACAGTGTACATATTCAGTATTGTACAATGCCTGTGTGATAGTCGACAGCTACTTTCAGGGTTATTTATTCAGTATTGTACAACTTTGGTGTTACAATTTTCAGCTATTTTAGTATGCCATAGTCTTTACTACCTTTTTCATCAAATTTTGAATATTGTGTTTTTAGTATTTTGTTGTTCTGTGACCTCATATTGCCAGTGTAATTATGGGTATTGTCTGTCTAATCTCTGTTGTTATTTTACTGATCAGTGACAGTGTTAAGAAGGGTTTGATACTTTAACTGTTTTAATTGCTTGTAAAAGAATCATGAACCCATGATCTTCTATATTTTGCAAAAATGACAGATCTTTCGTACAAAGATGGCCTCTCACAACTTATTTTAGAGGGGGACTTAAAAAAAGCTCTCTCTTTATTCAAAGTTCTTCTAAATTGTTTGTCGAATACATTCTGTGTTCTTTTTTACTTCTTAAGTATTGTTTGTGATGTACTTCCTACTGTCTTGTATGTTCTCTTCATGTCCAGTCTGGCATTTTTCACTTTGACGCTCTTGATGTTGATAGATACAATATATTAGCTTAAGAAGCAGAATTTTCTCTAATTGAACCAATAAGTTATTTCAACTTCTTAATCTTTTTGCCCTGAAAACTGTAATTTAATAATAATAGAATTACACGTTTACCCCCTTAATGTCATAAGTCACAATACAAGAATTTAAGATGTAGAATTTTCTACCATAGAACCAAAAAGTGATTGTTACCTCATTGTCTTTATGCCCCGGGAGCTGTAATTTGATGAGAAATTATACCCTTAAACTCTAGGTGGCTGTGACTTTTTATTAAAGTAATTTTGATTGTTTCTGATCACCTTAACAGAAGCTATTGTTAGATATTGTCACTGAATGCTAGGGAATATTGCTTTACAAGATGATAACTTCTTGCACTTGTTTGTAAAGCTTGCTTTAAGATAGAAATCTTTACCACAGTAACTTAATTTACTGCAACACACACGTAGGCTATTCTTACATTGACACATGTATAAGTACTGTGTAGGTTTTCATCTAGTTTGAAGTAGATTCTCTCAGTGCTTTTGTTTTATTTTTATAACCATGGTAACAGAAATGTTAGGTCTATAGCTGTAAGAAACATAATGTCATATAGAAACATAATGTCGCATAAATATTTTGTATGATTATATTGTATATTGGTATGCATATTTAGTTGGGAGCCAACTTGCCTGTGTATTTAAATACATCATGCATTTCCTAAGTTAGTTAATGCATTCCAGATTTATCGTGGAAAATTTGCTTAATTTTTTTTTTAATCTTCTCTAAAACTTTATTATAGATTAAATTATGCAGGAGAATTGTATGGAGGAATTTGGTCCAATTTGTAACACAGTTTTTTTTTCTCATTGTTTTTGATATATTTATTATGCTCTACTTATAAATATAGTACTTTATTTATTGTCGTTTGGTTGTCATCTGTTGGATCTATTTTATGTGTTTTTCTCTACCCTTAAAATTTACATATTTTTAACCCAATCAGTGTTGTGCGTTTTTACTCCATATTTCCAGTAATGAAAACATTGTTTTCATACAAGTCATTGTTTTTTTTTGTATGCCGTCATTTCGATAGCTAAGAAATATTATGTATGCGGTGGTTTAAGTTACTGTTCAATAAAAATACTGCTGGCTTTATCTCAAATATTGTGCTGTCTACAAATTATGATCTAATTGAAAGCACTTGTTTCATTTGTTCTGTAGGGAGAGATTTGTTACTGATTGTTGTCAATGATATGTTAGAAAACAGTTTTGTAGAATTTATTTCAGGGTTGGACAAGTTTGCAAAACTGGCTCTTGACAAATCCTCGTATAACACCCTCTGGTGTGAAAGGGCTTGTCTTGTTCATTTTCAGTATTTCAGGCATCAACAAGTCCATCGCCTATATTACTTGGATCTACTAGTTTGCTCATGTTGTAAATAGGACATAATCAGTTTGCTTATATGTATCATAAGGCTAGATTATTCTAGACTTCTGTTTTACAGGGCTCAACAAATCCACGTGTCTGTTCGTTTTAAAACAGGAGCAGAAATCAGCTGAATGAGATGAATCTTGTTTACTGTATGAATAACAATGTTTTTAGATGTTAAAATATCCTCTCAAAATCTGATAGACCTTCATTCGTGCTTCTTTTGACAATCCTCATTGCTTTAGTGTGTCAAAAGCTTTGGTTTGAAGATTTTGGCAAGGACGAAAGATGTTTTACCTAAAACATGAACTGTTTCAATTTTACTGTTTCTAAAGATTTTTTTCTGTAAAATCAGTCATGCTGATTCAGCTCCAGAAGTTACAGGAAATATACAGCAATGTCCGGCCTATAGAGAGATGTTCATCAGGTATGATAGGTTAACAGTCTGCATGATTAACTAATTAATCTGGAATGGTTAAGTATGGTTCATACTAAATGTATGAAGGAATGGACAAATGAACGAACCAGCTGTTCAATGAATGAACAAACAAACAAACAACAACAACAACAACAACAACAACAAACTAATGAATGAACAAACAAACAAATGAACTAATGAATGAATGAACAAACAAACAAACAAAAGGTAATGAATGAATTAACAAACAAACAAACTAATGAATGAACAAACTAACTAACTAACTAATGGATGAATGAACAAACAAACAAACAAGGTAATGAATGAATGATTGAATGAATTAACAAACAAACAAACTAATGAGTGAACAAACAAACTAATGAATGAACGAACGAACAAACTAATGAATTCACAAACAAACAAACTAACTAATGAATTCACAAACAAGCTAACAAACAAACAAACAAACAAATGTATACTAATGAACGGACAAACAAACAAGTTAACAAGTAAACAAACTAATGAATGAACAAACAATCAAGCAAACAAACAGACAATGCATGGATTGCTTGGTATTTGGTTTTCACTAGAATGCAGTTTTTGTGCTTGAATATAGAGGCTTTGGGGAGATAATTTTGTCCATTTATTTATGATTGATTATTAAAAGCTATGATCCATCTATAATTTTTACCAATACGTATTTATTTAGTTACATAATTATTATAACAAAGGCTAGGTCCAGAACTTGGGAAACATTTTGTCAATTACATTGAGTTATAAAGGCCACATTAAATACATAGCCTTGTGTGCTGTCTCTCCCATTCATCTCAGTAGACTCAAGAAGTTTAGGATGTTGTTCAGTCAGTTGTTATTATAAATGACAAGTAAAACCCACATTTTTTAAAGATTTATACCTTAATGTTAAGAAAATTTGGATTCCTTGTTGCTTTGGAAACTAGAAATGAAAACAGACAATTTTTGGTAATGTCTTTCATTTAGAATCTTAAATTAGTGAACTTGTTTTTAGCCTACATTAATTGATGTGATTTAAAAAAAACTCTTAAAAATGTATTTTTGTTTCCTGTCCTTGGTCATTGTAATTTATTGGCTGTATATTTAAATGTGTTGGCCTTAAATGGCATGAATTATTTGTTAGATCATAAGCCAATGCCAGTGGTGTTGGTTACATTATATATCTATTTTTCATTTCAAATTTGAAAGCATACAAATTAAAATGCATTTTGCTATGATATTTCAAGTGTACTTTATCAAACAATTTGACCTTGCAATTTTGGTAAATATTTATTGTAGATATTGCTGAGTTGACGCAAAATTGATTTTACAAATTATTGCCTTCTCGAACACATGTATATTCATAGCCTATGTATATTGATACAGGTGATTGCAGTTCTTAGCGCATTGTCCCCTTCAGTACAACAAGATGACAACTCATTACTGTTCAATCTGAGTCGATGGTCGCCTGGGAATAAAGGCCCCTTGTGACCCCTTTTTCTCATTTTAATTTTATGAAGTAGAAAAAAGCTCTGAGTAAGGGCCCACATGGTTTTAAGGCCTTTTTCATTTCCTTTTTCTTCTTTGATGGCTTTTTGATGGATCAAGCATTACAGTTGAACCTCATATATTGACCACTTCAATATTAAGTCCACCTCATGATAATGACCTCATATCTTCGGACGGGTTTTCAATATTTTCTCTATACTCTAACTTGATAATGAGACCACCTTTATATTAAATCTCAGTCTTTATGTATTTGTCCTAAGGATGGTCGCAATATCAAGGTTTTACTGTAATTTCTGTAGAAAATGAGTTGCGGCCTTGTTGTTCTGATTGGACTATGTCAACCAGTATGGAAAATGGCGTATATAAATAAGATCTTAAGCATGGATAAATATGCATCAGACTGTGTATGGAGATTGCTTAATGCATGTTGGAAATTTGGGACAGGAATAAAGATGTTTATTCAATATGAATACAGTAAGACCTCAGATAGTGACCACATCAATATTATGACAATCTTGTTATAATGACCACTTGTTTTTTAACAGACTCTCAATAACTCCTGTATAATTTAACTTGAGAATGAGACCACCTCATTATTACGACTGATTTTTTTGGTCCCAAAGGTGGTCGCATTATCGAGGTTTTACTGTATATACTGTTGTGTTTCTAATTTGTAATATGAGATTAAATTTGTTTTTAGCACCTTTTAATTTCATCATTTTCTCATCGTTATGCAAAATCTTTGTAAGTAAGGCCATTGTTTAAAAAAAATGTTGGGTTTTGTATGCGACACAAACTTAACTTGGGAAAAATATTTGAATGTGCCCGTCGCATAACTGCAAACCAACAATATGAAGGGTGATCTAATTATGTGTATTTAATATTAAGTCTTATCTGCAATGCTTTAATCATATATACTGATATATGATTAATATGTTTGTATTCTTGTATTTGTGTATTATTGTTTTCAAAAATGTATCATTATTGAAACATCATGCAATGGCTCTCAGAGATTTCAGTGTACAGTAAAACCTCACATAGTGACCACTTAAATATAATGACCACTTATTTTCAGACTGGTTGTCTATATTTTTTTTCTATAATTCAACTGGATAATGAGACCACCTCTGTATTAACACTGATTATTTCTGATCCTAAGTTGGCTGTAACATAGAGGTTTTACGTTTTATTCATATTTTATTTGTTTTTCAGTTATATATACATATATATATATATACCATGATTAATCCATATTTGAATAACTTGTATATTCAACAATAATTATAATATTCTTATTTTGGTATATGTATGTGTACTGAAATTAACCATAAAAATTATCTAAGAGTGATTTCAGTGTTCGCCGACATGTAATGGCCCCACATTGTTCAAATGGTATTCATTCAGAAAATTCAAATGAGATAGAATCAGCAGTTTCTGTAGTTTGTGATAGTCCTAATCTTCAGCGTTGATGCAGATTTAACGATAAGCTGAAATCGATTGTGACAAGAATTGGCCCTCTCTCTGGCGTTTGATCACTGATAACTGTCTGTCTATCTGTAGAGGCAGTTAAAACAACAAGTCTCACAAAACGTTATCATTCTTTCAGAGAAACAAGGCTGTTACGGTTATCTCTCTATATGCTCCTAAAGGGGCTAGACACTAGATTTATGATTTATTTTTTGAAATCTGGAAACACCTTTAGTTTTGATAGTAGTTGTAATATGTATGAAATCAAGATGTGTCAAGGATTTAAATACTGTGTGTCATTGCTGAAACACATGTTCTCCTCCTCTGATGTGTTGAAAATGTTTTCCGCATTAGTCAGGCTGTAAACATGTGCTATCGTCAAGTTTAATTTAATTGATATACACTTTTCTATGCATAAAACCTCAACACTTTTATAAATTACACTAAACTCTCGTTGTTCAACAATTTTTCACGGTTAATTTAAAATGGAGTCCCTTTTGGTGAAGAACTAGCTTCTTGTAAAAGCTTGTCTGAAAAGCTCACAAAATAGTATGGATGACTTTTTTGGCTAAAAATCTTAGGTTTGAAACTCAGACTTTGTACGTTTTTCTTCATGACAAATTAACTATAGATCTTACATCCTGAATCGTTTGTTTCCCTTTCCTTATTTACACATCATGTGGGGATTATACCAATGCCAGTCTTCGTGCTAACCCACTAGCCCAAAGCCTCAGGTCTGAATTTCTATTCAGGCTAGTGAAATTTCTCAAATGTGTGTATCTTGGCCAGTGGTAAATTGTTTATTTTCAATAGCCCACTTATAGTTTAGACTCTAAAAATTAAATTTAAAACTGCATTTTGATATCAACATGTAGGGCAATGGGTTTCAACTATTACATAAGACATAACCCTAAGGCGCTGATTATACTTCTTTCTGGTGTATACATTGTTTTATTGGTATGAAACCCCAAAATATTAAAAAGCTTAAAAACTGATGAATATACATGGTCAAAAGTTTTCCAGAATTTTCCAAAACTTCAGGTTTTTCCCAGCTCTGGACCCCACTGGTTTTGATTGTTTCTGTGGCACCGAGGTTAAAATTCCATTTTTCTGAAAATTTGTTACTTTCACCCATGAATATACATGTTCTATCACGTACTTAAAGAATGTCTATGCTTACCTTGGCATTTTGAAAGTGCAAACTTTATATATACTTTGTGAAAAGCTAAAACAATGAAGAACACAATCAGTGTTAAACAGTAGATTTTATTGAATGGTTGCTGAACTTTTAGTGATACTGTTTCTAGATGTTTAGATAAATAAAAGCTGGTCACATCAGTTTTTGTGTATCTCAAATGATGCTCAGATAACTGTTTGATGATCAGTGGTTAAAGTGATGAATAAAGATAACCATTTATTGACATCCTGCTCAAAGTGTATGAACTTCCTAACTCATTAAGTGTATTGCTCACTTATGAACTAGCATTAATCAGTTAGCTTAAATTAATTTGTATTGATTAGTTAACTTTGATTGTTTAACAACCATAAATTAGCTTTAATTGATTGGCAATTATTACCTAATTTTAATTTTTTAGCAACAATTAATTAGCTTTTAATTGATACATTATAATTTATCATTATCCTACAGTGAAAACATATATACAATTGGACTTGGAAGGTAACAATACAGTGTATCTAACCTTTGACCTTCATAATGATCCATTGAATTTATGTCCATCTAACCTAATCCTTCATCAATTATATTGTAAATGTTGTCCACACTGTAAGACTATGGATCATTCCAGAATGGTCCTGTGCAATTTAGGAATTCTGATTACACCATACAAGCCTAGCATTGTTCTGGACCATTCCAGAATTGTGCTGAACTATTCTAAAATTGCACAGGTCCATTCTAGAATTAATTGTACATATGATGTTTTTGTCCTTATTCCTAAAATACAAACAAACTGTCCTGCATATTTTAATAATTTCAATATTCAGTGATTGCAATTTGGGGAAAGGGTCCAAGTCCAGTCCAATTGGGAAAAAAATGCGTGTTGTGATGCTAAAATTTGGAACATTTAGGTCGTTAATTGGGAAAAATGTCTTTATTTTCAATTTGGAAGCGTTCATTTACTGGACCTATTCTTATAAAGAAGGAAAAAAATCATTGATATAGTCAGGTGTTATCATGTTTTCCCAATTTCTCCAGGACTGTTCTTGAATGGCCCATATGCTGACATTGTTCTGAATGTATATTATGTTAATCAAATTTGTAATATACATTTTTTAGTAATTGCAAATTAACAGATTTAATTACTATCTATATATTATACATATTATTGTTAATAATTTGTATATAATCATAATGTATTTGTCTTGTTGTAAAGTAAATATAAAAGTCATATATATATATATATATTTTTTTTTCATTTACAGAAAAACATATGCATGATAATGATATTTTGAAATAAAAATTGTTAAAAAAGTCTTGCTTTATTTTTGCAGTTTGTCTTACATGACAAAAATTTGTTACAGTAAAACTTCATTATTTCGAACATCGATATCATGAGCACCTGACTTACCTTGAGGAGTTTTTAAATTCGCATCAATATTTGTTCTTAAGTTAGTTTTGTATAATTTTCATCTGACAAACAAATACCTTGTGATTACGAGTACCACATTTATCTCAAGCATTTAGTTTGTTCTGGTGACTCCTTGAGATAATGAAGTTTTACTGTATTTGTGAATCATATGTTTCTTGTTGTTTAAAATATTTTGTAATATTGAAGACAATCATGAATATTGATCATTTTGATGTTTGAATCACATTTTGATGATTAATTTTCTTTTTTGTTTTGTTTTATTGCTACTAGCAACCCATCGAAAGAAAAATTGTTATTTGAAAATAAACTGTTCTTCTCGTATGACAGGTACTCCTTATTTCATATTCACCTAAAAATGGCTTTACATATTCCCTTCATTTATTCCAGGATTTGTGTTAAAAGTATTTCATTTGTTTCTCTTGTTTGAAATTCCAACTTTTCTATTGAAACTTGTTTGAAATTCCAACTTTTAGGACATTTTTATGCAGACTTGCTTGAAATTCTGCTTTTTGGACGTTATTATTGAGATTTGCTTGAAATTTTGTTTTTAGGACAGTTCCATTTAGACTCACTTGAAATTCCAACTTTCAGGACATTTTTATTGAGACTTGCTTGAAATTCTGCTTTTAGGACAGTTCCATTTAGATTCACTTGAAATTTCAACCTTTGTGACCTTGTACCTTTTACTAGTCTAAAATTTAAGCATTTAGGATATTTTTATCTCAACTTGTCTTAGTTTAGTTTCATTGGTGAAATGAGAGTAGAAGGGGCCCCAATTCCCTCCTGGGATTTGCTAGACTGGTTTTGATTTGATCAATTCGAGAAGAAAAGGGACTAACCACATCCCAGTTCCTTACAGTCTTTGGGACGAGGGTCCTGAACAAATTCTCTGGCTTGATTTTGCTTTACTGATGCTTTTTATCCAATCTTAATTTCTGTGTATAGGATTTTATGTATATTTTTTTATTACAGTGTATTTCGCTAATATTGCCAGTCCCTGTATTGTGTCCTCTTGCTATTACCCATCATTCTCTTTGGAATTTGTCCATTCTGCCATTTTATGTTGCTTTGTATTCTGAGTTGATTAATTAAATACATTAAACCTGATTGGTTTGGAGTGACTCGGCATTCAACTGCTGTTTAATATACATTATATAGCCTTAATTAGGTTAGCTTTGACTCAACATTAATGTAGCTGATTAGAATAACATGGATAATTTTTTTAAAAAAACCTTTTTAATGATGATATGTGACATAGATTGTATCATAACTCTGTAGAACAATCATTCAAATGAATCCTCACAGTTTTGTAATTTCATTGCACTCCGATATAAATAACATCATTAAGCTATGGTGCCACATTTTCCTAGAAAATTCACCAACATAAGTCCTTTTGTTCAGTTTATGGTGCTATTAAATACATACAAATATTGGTTAAAGTTTCAAAGAACTAGCTTCAAGCTGCATATTATACTAAGGTTAATTCAAAGAAATGTAAAAAGGGTTTGAAAAAAACTTCATTAAAGTTGTATGAGTGTAACTTTATTGTATGTATGTAATGTATGCATTTTATTGTATGCTTTTATAATTACTTGGGGCAAAACTTCAGGTTACTAACCATAGTTTTAAAGTGCCTCAGTGGTTATGGTCTTAGACTAATAATTACTAGTACCTTACTGCTGGGAGTTCGAACCCCACCCTGGATCAAATTTCACTATGCGAGTAAGCTATCTTGCTAGCTCATGGAAGGTTGGTGGTTCTACCCAGCTACCCAGGTGTACCCCTGGGGTCTTCCTCCACCTTTAAAGCTAGAAAAGTCTCTCAGACCCTATCATATATATATACTCCAGATTTTAAGTTAAATTATTTTTGTTTTATCTATGCAGTTTAATCTATGACAATTTGCTTTATACAACATTATCCTTCTTCATACATACATAGCAGACAGTTCCAATTAATGTGGCTATCAGTTTGGAAATTTTTTATTAAATCTAATTTTTATATTACATGTTTTGTGCTTTGTTATACATAAGACTGATACACTGATATATTGAAATATAATTTTAACTATCAAAATATAGAAGCAAACTACATCTCTTATTGTTATTTATTGTGATTGGTTCATAATAAAATCTAAAGGCAGCTGAAGTAAAATACAGTCTAACCTGTTGATAGAACTTTATTGGCTTTCTTATCTATGGGTTCCAGAATTAGAATATAGTACTATTTTTAAGGAAAAAGTCAGCTTGATATTTATACATGAGTTTATAGATTCTATTTAAATGAATGGAAGGAAGTGTTTCATTTGTTAGCCAATATACCTTGACGCTGATCAGGTCTACATTTATATACATGTATTCTTATTTTCTAGGGTTGATATGAATGTTTCTCAATGTATAATTGTATTGGTAAATAAAGTCCATTATTATAGTCCAGTGTTTATTGATGGTCTCATTTTATCATCTTATATTGTAGACATGCGATACACAAAAGACGCAAGCACGCTAAGTTTGGGCCAGAGACTGTGATGAGCATGCCGAGTTTATCTAGCGTTGCCAGTTCCCACGACTTCCATAAGTTTCACATACATCAGAATGGCGTGATTCCTGCTGTCCACTTCCATCTCGCTGCTAGTATTAACCCTGAGACAGGTATTCCCCCAGTCGCTAAATCAAGACTTTGTCTTGTTTGTTTTTATATGACATTGCCACATGGTTTAAACACCATATTTCAGCAATTTTTAGTTATATATGGCAGCTTGTTCACCTCCAGTTTTCCAGAACTGTTTATTAAGCAGTACTAACTTACTCTTCACAAGGAGCTGGCAACTTCACATATGGAGGAAAGTCAACATTTTTGTCAAGTTTTTTATTGAAGGGTATGACCTGCCGTGACCGGGATTTGAACCCAGAATACCAGGTAACAAATCCAGCACACTAACCACTGGATCACAGTCACTGAATTAAGACTTTGTATGTACTTAAAAGTTTAATGAATACTTCCATAACTGCATATGTATGTCCATTTGTTTGGTAACTGAATCATTAGAAATGTCTGTGAAACTCAAGTTTTCAGTCTTAGTCTATTCCATTCTAAAAAATCCAAACATCTGATTGGTTCTCTCATAGCCTGAGCCTTAAAATTGACCTATGGTATTGCTGCATTGGAGGACTTGACTTATTTGATTATGAAAATTGCTGTTCATTGACCTTTACAGTTTTAATTGTGGGTAAAAATGTTCTGTAATGAATTATTTTACATCTGTTTCAGATATTCCATTGCTGCCAGTTGTTAACCATAAAACCAACATGGAGCATGTTTTTCAATTACACTGGTTAAATAATAAAGAACTTCAATTTACAATGGAGTCAGAGAAGATTTTACAGGAAATGCATCGCCATGGTCTCTATGACGACCTAGAACATGATCACCATAGCAATATTGAAAGTCAACCTGTGTCTGATTCTGATAGTGAAGGAGATCACGAAGAACCTGATGAACATGGTATCTTGGCTTGAAATTTAAAAGGAGAAAACTCATAATCCTTTATTTTAGCTCAACTTGAATTAAGAATCTTCTTAATAACGTTAGACATTATGACCGAAGCCTTTTCCAGCTGTTTTGGGAGAAGGCTCTGACTTAAATTTGAAAAAAATGCAGCATGTTAATACATTTTGGGAAATTTGAGAAATATATTCTTCAAATCATACTTTCTATTTTGTGACATTTTATGCAAAATCCAGTGATAGTAGAATATGGTTTATAGCGTTAAAATCTGAGTGTGCCATAACATATCAAGGTTTCTGCTACTGTGCGGCTTTTATAAGAAATCTGCAGGTTTTCAATCGCATTTTTATTGGATTTTTTTGCCTATTTTTTTGTAGCTGTTAGGGATTTTTTTGAAATTGGGGGAAAAAAGAAGGCTTTTTTCAATTGGGAATGGGGCTAATATTCGGCCACTGGTGATAAGGCAAAAATGCCCTGATGGCAAACAGGAGAATAGACTGGCCCCATCTGTTGCTTATATGAAATGTCAGTATGATGAGACTAGATCTAGAATATTAGTTTTATCAATTAGGAATTCATACTCCTAGAATTAATGTAGTAATGAAAGTATTCCTATGTACCCTATTATGCATTGCTGTCTTATTCTTGGTGGGTTCTTGTCCCAGTGGTATGTTGTTCTAAGATGCTTTATTTCATGCAATATCTCCATAGAAACTGCTGTGCCAATGGTTTCCATAGAAACTGCTTTGATGGTGTCATATAATAAAACTGCAATTAATTTTGAAGCATAATATGCATTGATCAGATGTAGTACCCCTACATATCAGCTGCATTGCCTTTATGATGGAGTGGTGTGAAATAGAGACTGTATTGTGACACTCTGTAGGGAGACTATGCAATGTCAGTTTGAAGAATGTTGCCATTGTAATTCAATTATCATTTTTTCTCCCTCAATATACCTGTTGAAAATTGTGTTTTTTTTCACATACATGTATATTGTTGCTTATTACAATATGGACTTGCAATTTGAAGCCAGATTAGTTGTGTCTTTACGTAGATTTTTTTATTGACACTATGAATTATTATTTCCAGGTGTATGGCAGAAGAAACGGCCTGTGTTTAAACATAGTAGAAACAAAGGTCATACTTTGGAAGGATTCCATAGTGCTAGCAATTCTAGTATAGCGTCAAATCATTCCGAACCATTATCTAGTCCCGAATCTCATGTAAGTTTACAATAGATTGTCTTTAAGATGTATATTTACCCTGATCAATTAATGTAGCTCTATAATCATGTAGATAATTTAATGCTTATTTCCTTGATTTTTTAATGTAATTCTTATTGATTAGGTAATGATTAAATGTCCTGATTCCTTTCTTGTGATTTTTGATAATTGTGTAAATGATGCAATGCTCAAATGTATATTGAAGCGACTCTCCCAAACTGGATGATTTTCATAATGAAATCAATAGATCTTTGAAAACTTCGTGACTAACATTGTCTTTCTGAGAAGTGGAGTCAGTTTGCCTGAGTCTTGGTCTCATCAGATTTTGGTCTCAAAGAAATGTCACATTTTTCAAGCTTGTGCTCAATATTATACTTAAAAGAAGATTTTGTGAAATCAGAACTAAAATGTCCCTTAATTTTTTCTTCAGTCTTTCTTGCTTAGCCAGAAAACTCGTTTATCATTACTGCAAGACTTGTGAACCTTTTTGCTTCATTGTAAGGCCAGAAAAATTGCATTAAACTTTCCTAGGTCCTATTTTTTTATTAATCATGGCTTTAAAATGTATGATTTTGCTTATTTTGTAGAGTTCCTTACTTGATAGCATAGATAGGAGAATAGAGAGTTTATTAAAAGATTGGCATCAAAATGCTGATATGTTGTTCTCCATTCATCCAATTGATGGTAGCTTTCTTGTATGGTAAGTAAAAGTTAAGCATATTACAATATATCCAGTAATTCATTATTCTTTTGTATCAAATTTATAATTTTTTTTCAATAATTTTTATTCTTAAATGTAATCTGGATATCTTCATGATATTTTTGCTCATGATTTTTCTTAGCTCTTCAAGATGGAGGTAATATAAGCATCTTAGAAAATGTACCAATAAGTTTTTACATGTTTCTCTCTTGACCTAGGACATCCACATGTGATAGATATTAATTATTTAAAGTGTTATCTTTGCAAACATGAAGTGTATGAAAAACTGTATTGAAATAAAAATGATTGTTCCTGAATATAGTCATAATGTTGATGATTCATTCTCCATATTTACAATTGAATGTGTTTTTTCAGGCACGTTGATTGGTTAGATGAATACACACCTTTTTCATTCCGGCAAGCTCAAGTGAGCTTTTCTTCAAGACTTCCAAGAGCTTTTCCCATTCCTGATGCAAGATCAATGGAAAGTATTCCTTTAATGTACTGTAATTACAGTAAGATGGACATTAAGTCAGCTATGAAAATGTCAGAGGGTGACCAAAAAATGGATGGAAAAGTGAAGCAGTCGTCTGCTGCTACTGGGAAATCTTCACCTGGTCAAAGTGATAATATGCTGATACCAAATGTTCTTATGATCTCAAAACATAAAAATGGTTCTCTAAATCAATGGCAGATAAGTTTTGCTGAAGAGTCAAAGTTTAAGACTGTGGTCAGTGTAGCACATGTTTCACGTGCGTGTGGTCATAGGTTTCGCACAAATACAGCCACATGCCATCCTGTCCTTCCCTTGCTTATTACAACGTCACAACACATGGTCCCTCAGAATGAAGCAGACGGAAGCAGTATTGATATAGATATTGATGATGATGATGATGATGATGAAAATGATGCCAAAAAGACTGGTTTTGTGTATTGTAGTGAATTAATATTATGGAGAGTGGACCCTGTAGGCCCCTTATCAAAATCTGGAGGTATTGTAGAACTGGCTAAAATGAACTCAACCAAAAGATCAGCATTCTGTAATGTAGCTTGGGTTCCTACGCTCCTTCCAAGGTTTGTGGTTCCTGATTTTATCTTTCTAATTTTTTCTTTCACTTCTTTTTGATAAAAAATGTCATGATGATATGCATTCAGTACTAGTCTAAATATTGTATTATTCTGAAACTGATTGCATTTTAAGTACTGAATTCTCGTTAAATCGCTCGAGTTCATTATGAATTTGTAGGATGCTTGATATTTTTAAAGTATCAAGTTAATTGAAGATTAGCTATTAATATACTGTCAATTATTCAAGTGGTCCACACTTAAAAAGTGCAAGAAAGAAGAGAATGGAACCCGAAGCATTAATTAAAGAAAAGATGATGTTTTTATGATTACATTTCAGTACTATACTTGGCTCATACAGTAATTCACCTAGTACATTATTTGTGGCATCTGATGGAGATTGCCTCAGACTTTATCAGGCTGTGATAGATGCTAGATCACTGCTCACCGAAGCCTCCACTAGAAAAGAGGTAGGTTATGAAAATTTTATTGTGCAGTATAGATGAAAGATTTATAATATGCAAGTGTTGAGAATCTGACATGAAATATATAGGAACATATTTATGTTGTGAAGTATAGGAGAAACTTTATATGTTGGGAAGTGTGGATGAAGTTTTTATATAGTGAAGTATGGAAGAATGCTTTTATGATCTTTTTCAAAATAAATTTGAGAAAATACTTCATTTTATTGGTAAAGAATAGTATAGGTTGAAAAACATTTATTGAATAAAAATTTGTGAAAATGGAACTGTCACAATGTTTATATAATATTTCTGGACAATTTATGACGTTTGTTCTGTGTTTTCAGTCTATGAGTTTCTGTAGTACTACAAGTTCCGGCTATAGTTGTGATGTACATGAAAGTCCATCAGAATTGTTTAATATCGTTAGCGTACAGTCCTCAGCACGTCCTGGTTGTATTATTGAATTAGAACCATTTACAGATGCACAACAGGTAATCTCGTCTCATTGATATTTTCTATTTTTCGGATTTATTTGTTCTGACTTGAGACTCATAGAAATTATCAACAATATGTCAGTTATGACCAGTACTCTTTGCTCCTTCTGGTAGTTACATGCATAGTTACATTTAGTTTACCTTTATTGATATTATTAACTAATAAGACCTAGGAATAAAGGCTTACTATTCAATATCTTCAGTTATGGAGTTTGTTTACTGCTACAAAACCTCTGAGTGCTAATAAATGCTCATTCATCTCTCCCTCCAACTATTTCCTTCTCGCTTCCACTGACTCCATTTCTCCCTTCCCTCCCTCCATTCTTATTCCTCCGTCTGCCTCTTTTTCCTTCCTCCCTTCCCTTTCACTTCCTCTTGCAGCCTAAGTTAACACAGTGTAACATTTTAATTTTGACACCTGTATACATTGATTTTATTCATTCTGTAGATGTGGCAGCAAACACAGTTACTTCATGTTTTCCAAGAACCATTAGTGTCTGGTAAAAGTAGTTCCAAGGTAGAATCTGACCAGTTTGTAGATTTACGAAACATTGGATCATTTGAAGAAAACTTTTTCCTGGTCAGTCTGGAGAAAGATGAAGGTGGATCAGTATTACATATGTGGAAGATCACGATATCATCATCTCCACACACTTCTAATCTCTCTGAGAGTAAGTTCTTTTGTATGGTAGTAACTTTGTTCTTAAGGACATTGATAATCTGTTACAGTTCACAGTAGTGAATTATTTATGTATGGTTTTGAATAATTAGCATAGGTATTGTACTCAATCTTTTCATTGTAAAAAGGGGTTTATGGCCCGTGACTTATTTTCATTATGTCTTAATTAGTGAGTTTGAATCCCATCCGGGGCTAAATTTCCTCATGTGAAGATCTTATGGAAGGTCAATGGTTCTTTACCCAGGTGTATGCTTGGATTCTTCCTCCACTGTTAAAGCTGTAAAAGTTGCCAAATGATCTTGGCTGTTAAATGTTAGTGCAAAACAATTTCATGTTATTTCATATTTCATGATCTCTTATACACCTTGCAGTATTTTCAGAATAATAATATTTAGTAGTGTCGGACCTGTATTGTTATTGTTTGTGTTTTAGATGATAAACCGTACATGATGGATTATACAATAGTTAGTGAAGATAGTTCCAACCCACCATCTAGAAGCGGTACACCAGAAATACCCAATGTGAAATCTGCTACTGCTAAGCTGCTTGTATCTACAACAAAGGTAAGCGTTACTGTTCAATATATTATGAAACCATCGCAAGATATGAAATTATACCTTTATACACAGTTTAGCTCTTATTCAGAGGTTTATATGGCCTGTATTATCGAATGAAAATGTTTTTAGTGAAACAGTTTAGTCCTTATTCAGAGGTCTGTATTATCCAATTAAAATGTTTTTAATGAGTTGCCATTGTTCATATGGTGTCTACAGGAGCTTTGAAGCATAAAATGGACTATATAACAGTTCATTTAATATAGACTGTAAACAAAAAACTCACCTTAGTTTGTTTTAGTCTAGAATTATTATTAATATTACTTGTCATTATCTCCATATGAATGGTGAAGTGAAAATGGTGAGTCTCTGTATGTATGATCATGTATGTGTGTGTGAGTGTATACTATCTTTCTGTATCACGTTATTGCCCTTTGTTCAATTTCAGTAATAATTTTCATCAACAGCATTACTGTATAAGGCTTCATTTTTTTTTTGTTGAAACTATAAGCCCCGACTCTACAGATGGTAATGCTGTTGGTCGCGGAGGGTTTGGTTTATTTTTCATGACACTCGTTAATGTTTCAGTTGGCAGCACAGAAGTTGAAGTTACCGGATGGTGTAACAATAAGTAGTGCTAATGTATCTGCTGGTCACTTAAGTTCTGCATCTATCTACCCTGCTTGTTTAGCCCCATATCTGCTGGTTACTGCTTGCTCTGATGGTAGTATAAGGTAAGTGCTTGTATATTTACCTTAAGTTTTAACAAAACCCTATTTTCATACTTCAGTATTGCTGTGGTACTAAAATATTAGCGGTATTTAATACAGAATATTTGTGATTTTTTTTGTGAAATAGCAAATGAATTTATCAAAATTTCTAAGTGATGCAAAATGTTTTTCTAAAACATCAATTAGTTAAGTGATAGGAAGATTGTTAAAAGCTAAGTATAAACAAAAACTTTCAGTCATCTATACGGTGGATATTGTCTTTAAGTGAAGTTTTTCTTTCCTGTCAATGATTTTTGTTGCAATTTGGGAAAGGATGTCCGGTCCAAGGGCAAAAATGTGTGGTGTAATGCCAAAATTTTGAATTTTTGGGTCGGGAATTTGAAAATGTCTTTATTTTTTATTTGGAAAGGTCTGTTTATCGGACCTAAACAAAAAAGGAAAAAAATTGCTGTTTGTATAAAGATTATTCAAACTGGCAGCTTGATATGACAGAATCCAGTTTTATATCTGTTTTGTGCTTGCCGAAAACAGTTTTGTTGTGGTCCTCACTCTGTAGATGATCCTGTTTCTGTTTATCTCTTTTCTAGGTTTTGGAAGTGCAATATGAGTTCTGTGGTTCAAGCAGAACATTTAGATGTAACACCTAGTACATTAAGTATGAAAAACTTTGAGTTCGGTGTTGAGGAAGAAGACGGAGTCCGTCGGAAACGTCGGAAATCATGCGTTACAAATGTCATGGCTGAAGTATCGTATAACTGGGAGCCATGGTCTTTGATTTACACAGAAGATGAAACTAGTGATATTCATATACATGGTATGCTTGTCAAAAATTACATAAATTTATGCTACTAACCTAATGACTGTCTATTAGATAAACTGTCATGCTAGAATGAATATATTTTATCTTCAAAATTGTTGTGCAAAATTTTTCCTCAGACCTTTTGGTTTTCAAATTTAATATGCAAAATTTCATCTTCAAACTTGATGTGCTAATTTTTTATCTTCAAACTTGATGCACAAATTTTATCTCCAAAATTAATGCACATTTTTTTCTTCTTACTTGATTAGTTATACAGAAGATAGTATGTATGTATAGCTCTTTGAAATTAATGTTGTATGTATGGGTTATGTATTTATTTGATAATTTCAGGAAAACCATTAACTGTGAGTTGTGCTTATACTGGTAGAATAGCAGTGGCATACAGAAGTTCTGGCCATAAAATGCATGGAACTGCCCCTAACAGTAGATTCTTCAATCTCTGTGTGGCTATATATGAGTGCGAATCCACAGGTAAAATAAACACAGTAAATACTTTTTAATGGTATTTAAGCCAATGTTGGTTCAGATTTTTAGGTATGCCATTAAACAAATGATAAACCAAAAGTTAATTCAGGTATGAAACTGTTGTATCTGATATTCTGAAATCATAGTAATTTCACCAGGAACCTTTAGAATAATGGTATTATGATAATGTTCTCGATAGATACAGCTATAGAAGTCTTTCTTTTCAGGTGGCTCACAATGGGTGAAGGAAGATACCATAGAATTACGTAACATTCGAATCCCAGAGAACCATGTAGAAGTTGACCTTGATCTTAGTGGGTCTGACACAAACCTTTCACAGAGTGATACGGACAACTCGTCACTTACACTTCCTTTAGCTTCTAATTTTATCAATATGTGTCGTACTAAATCGGTACCCAGCCTGAGCGCCCTCTATTGTGCTAAAAAGGAACAGGAGGACAATGTTGATAAGGTAATAACAATGTTTTATTTCTTCAACACACCTTATGCAAACTTACACATATTCAATTTAAAGATTTTAGATACTCATTAATATTTGTAATCAACTGCCCAGGTTCAAAAGTCAGTTTTGTGTGAACACAACAGTTTCTATGTAATCACTTACATTACGAGATGACTAATTGTTTTATTATGATGTTTGTAACTGTATTTGTAATTTCGTGGACCATACTAAAAATTGGTTTTAAACCAGGTATGTTATCCACACAAAATAAAGTTATTCTTCTTCTTATTATTATTACTATTGCTATTATTGTAATGATGTTATTGGTGTATTTATTGCTGTGATATTTGATAATAATAGAAACTGTTGAAACATGTAATAATGAATTTCTTTGTTTGGATATAAAACCAAGTTAATTGGGTGTGGTGTCATATATATTTATTAACCTGTTTAAATGCAAGTAGTAGATTGTTGGCTAAATCATTTGCAGTTGTTCTTACATGTTTAGAATATGAAGTTGGCTTTAATATTTTTTTTTACCAATTTCAATGAAACTTTTAAAGAACTTTCTATCTCACCCAAATTTATTGATGATCTTATTTTTAACTTGTCTTTTCAGATTGATATATTAAGACAGAAACATTTGGTTCAGCTAGACTGGGTCTCAACAGAGGATGGTTCCCACATTTTGACAGTCGGAGTCGGGTCTAAAATCATGATGTATGCTCAAGTGTCTAATGACATCGTACAGGAGTCTAAAGATACAAGTGACGAGAAGGTTGGAGCAGGAACTACTTCTATGAATGAACCAGGTGTGAAGTTGTCGCTGGGTGATCGGGGAAATCGTCGGGCTATGTTGCAGAAGTCAAAATCAATGGTTGTTGACGATTATAAAGAGACTCTCCAGTGGATGAAGTTACGTAGTATCGACCTCACTACAGCTGATGGCTTACCTCCCTTGCCAATGCATATATCTTGGGTTAGAGGAGGAATTCTAGTGGTTGGAATGGATAACGAAATGCATGTTTACTCACAGTGGCGATGGTCACAGGACTCCGATGCTAATGTAGATCCAATGGATGGAAATGATATTCGTAATTTTGAAGATCGTAACTTGTCCATGTTAGATCTAAATAAAGAATCATTATTACAGAGCAAGAAAAGTTTACCTTCAATTAGATCATCATTATCTGTGCCAAACTTTAAGAAAATAGCCCCTAGTGTGTTCAAAAGGGATTTGAAAAGTAGCGCAAACTTAAAGAAAAAAGGTAACTTAGAGCGCAGTGAAAGCAGCCTGAGTTTGACAGTAATACACGAGTACGGTTTGTTTGAAGCTGCGCACCAGGCTAACCCTGTGTTACCGCAGTATCATCCTAAGTCATTAATGGAACTTCTATACTTCGGAAAAGTTCGTCGCGTGAAAGCCATTCTGGCGCATCTTGTTCGTTGCATAGCTGGAAGGGAGGCAACTCATGCACAGAATGTAACCGATGTTGATGATTCTAGGTTATTCCGTCAACGTACTGTGTCAGTATCCCAGAGTCCAGGTGAAGCTCCGATGTTAAACGAGGAGTCGAACTTAGACTATGTTGAAATCACATCAATTCCATTACTTCCCCTGTATTCACTTCTAGCGGCTGATAACGATACCAGTCAAGTTTCAGCAGATATTTCTACGCACCCTGGGACCCTAAGTCCGAGTGAAAAGACCGACTACAAAGATCTCTTCCAGACTAACGTTATGGAGGAAGATGACCTTGACATTGATGTAATGTCATCCTCAGTGGAGGACAAACCACGTTTGACTAGGTCAATATCAGGGACTGGTGTTGCGGTGAACCCGTATCATTTCAGTACGTCCCAGGCACAGTTGCTAGGGAAACACCTGACACACATGCACCTTCCAGGATTATCTGGACAAGATCAGATGTACTTGTTGGCTCTTGCTGACACTGTAGCTCAGACTAAAACCGATTTTGCTGAAAGCTTCGACACTACAAGTGAGAATATATTTGATATTCTTGAAGTTTAGTTTTTTTAGTTAAATTGTGTTACATTTCTTATTTTTATGAACTGATTTGTGTAGAAAATGCTGTTTGGAATGTTATGTAATCTTATCGTATATAATTTCACAATATTGATAACTCAAAATTAAGATTTGGGCTGAGAGATCAGTCTCAAGTTTTATAACATTAGGCCTTGTTTTTTATCAGCATTAACCTTTCCTGTATCATTTGTATGACAAATATCAATATGAACTGTAAAGCAATTACCAACTTTCAAGTAAATATTACACACTAGGTTTTTTTTCACATTTTTTTTGATATACTGACTGAACTTTGAAAAATCCCTTCATTTTACACTGAAATGTGGATTTTTTTTATGCTGATACAGTTTTGTAAATTGTATGATCTTTCATTTTTTTCTGAAATTGGGAAGAATGGTCTGTTTTGGATCGGGAATAGGTACTTATTATATAAGAAGGTAAAAAATCCCTGATTCATGTTGTATGTACAATGTATACATGTCTTCTAGGCACCAATCAGAACAAAGCTCACACAGCAGAGACCCTAGATGATTGTGGTTTGAGGTTTTTACTTGCTATGAGACATTATCAGTACCTGATGAGATCTTTACCCCCTGTACAGCGTGTGCAGTTACATAAACAGGGACTAAAGACATTCAATCTTGTGTGGGCGTTCCATTCAGAAGCCACCGAGGTATGTTTGTACAGTAAAACCTCACATTGCAAACACCTCAAGATTACGACCACCTTGTTATGACAACCACTTGGTTTTAGACTGGCTTTCAATAACTATGCTATAATTCAACTTGATAATGAGACCACCTCATTATTACAACTGATTTTTCAGATCCCAAAGGTGGTCTCCATATCAAAGTTCTACTGTATTATTATAATCTTAATCAATTTCTGTTGTATCAGTGTATTAGTAATATCAGAAGATATTGCTGTTACTATGATACAAATTTTATTTTTCTCGCAGGAACTTCTAGCATTGATTCCAACCACAAACCCAGAGGCAGCTTTATCCTGGTCAGATTTGCGCACATACGGTGCTGGCTGGTGGATACAGAACATAAATATACTGAGAAGAACCATTGAGAAACTGGCTAAAGATGCTTTCCAGAAAAACAAAGATCCCATGGATGCTGCTCTGTTCTATTTAGCTATGAAGAAGAAAAATGTTCTCTGGGGTTTATTTAGGTAAAGTAGAAAATTATTGTGAAAGATTTTTTTTATGTTCACTGGGGTTTATTGTCATGACAACAGCCAGTCATTTGGCACCTTTTTCCAGCTTTAATATTTAATTATGAAGACCCAAGCTTCTGTTTGGGTCCCTTTTTACAAATGCATTTTATTTTCTATTGTGAAATGTTTTTTTTTTTCACTGAAGTTCAGGAGTTCTTGGTAGTTTATTTTTTTTTCATATAATATTCTTGTTAAAATCTAATCAAAATATTATTTCCAAATTCAGAGTTTAGTGTAACATAACATGAAGACCTCAGTTATTTTCTGTTGTTTAACCATGTATAATTTACATTTCTCTTCCTATCTCTCAGATCCATCGAAAACAAGAAGATGTCAGACTTCTTTAGGAATGACTTTAATCAGGAGCGATGGCGTAAAGCTGCTCTAAAGAATGCGTTTGATTTGTTGGGGAAGCAGAGGTTTGAGCATGCCGCTGGATTCTTCCTTCTCGGTGGCTCCCTCAATGATGCCGTCGAGGTAAGGCATCTTTTTCGATGTATTTGTTGTTGCCTTCAGTTCAGTGCTGATTCATTTTCCCGGTTTTCAACATGATATCACACAAGTAGTTTCCATTCTGTTTGATACTTTTAGTGTACATTGACCTATTGCTGCCTAACTTGATACACAACAAGTTGTTATAGACACAGGATTGTATTTGTGCGATCTGGGATCAAGGTCGTTATTGCTAAAAGAAGGAAAACGGTTTCTGCTCAGTAAACTGTTGAAAACCTGTTCGATGACATCTTGTCAATCATCTATCCAGTGCTCTACCTATGGCACTTCCTGTGTTGATCCACCTATTATCATTCTTATGTTTTTCCCAATATCATTCAGGTAATTCTGGACAAACTACAAGACGTTCAGTTAGCATTGGTTGTATGTCGACTGTATGACGGTGAAGACATGATGAGTGAGCCTGTGAAGAAAATCCTACGAACCCACATACTGTGTAAAACTAGTCATGATCAGACTATGATACATAATAGAATGAAGTTACATCTTGATCCATTCCTGAGAAGTATGACTTACTGGCTCTTCAAAGACTACAGGTATATTGGCTTGTTTGTCAAGATTTTGCTTATCTTTCAAGTTTTTGATGAATTTTCATGTTTTTCTTCCATTATTTTTTAATGCTTTTTTCTGATTCTCTAAAGATTTTGCTCATCTTTCATGTTCATTTGATTATTTTTCAAGTTTATGCCGAATTTTTAAATTTGTTTTTTTATTATTTTTCAAGTTTTTAGAGTTCTAGTGACCCTGATTATTTTTTTGCAGGAATGCATTACAAACATTGTTACAGAACGAATCTGGGAAGTCACTAAATGGATCCCTGGACTCCGAGACCTTTTCCATTTCCAATGTGTTTAATTTCTACAATTACCTACGTACACATCCTCTCCTCATCCGCCATCGGATAGTAACTGCTGGACCTGACTTGAAGAAGAAAAGATTGATTAGTGGGTTCTCAAAACAACAGACAATTGTCGGTAGCCCCGAAGATGAGGGGACTACTGTCGTTGACCGAGTCACTCCGATGGAACGGAGACTGTTCTTTTCGACAGCCCATTCCCATTATAAAAATGGAAATCCTGTTTTAGCGTTAGAGGTGCTTTCTAAGTTACCAATTGTTTCAATGACTGAAGATGACACTGAATGTGAGACTATGGTTTCTAGTGAAAGTGACTTGTGTATTAATACTGGTAACATTTCGGACTTCAGTGATAGTTCATTACAAAGTGGAATGGATCAGACTAAACCAGCATCCAAAGCTCAGACTGCAGATGCTTTTGATTGGAGTAAACCGGTCACGACAAACAACGATTCTTCTGCAAACTTTCTAGACTGGAGTCAGCCTGTGAATAGATTTAATGATGAAGAGGAATTAAAACTAGACTTTGAACTCTCAGATAGTGAAGGAAGTGATTCGGAAGATGAAAGTAAGAAGAAAGTTGATGAGAATGTTGTACCGAGTATTGTGATTGGAAATGGTGAAGTGAATGAGGATATAAAGAAAGACAAGAAAGCTAAGGCTACTGAGTTAGATATTTTTGCACAGCAGTATAAGTTTATTGCTTGTTTGAAGGTTATGATGGAAGAAATGCAGACTCTGGCTACAGGGTTTGAAGTGGATGGTGGTCAACTGAGGTTCCAGGTGTGACATAATAACTATTAAATTCAGTACTATACAATACAAAATTAATTTCTTTACTCCCATTTTTAAAAAAAAAACCCTGCTATTTCAGATTTTTAAATCTTTGTTTATTTTAAAAGTTTTTATAAATGTATTATCAATATATTTATAACTATTAGTTTTATCTTAACATGATGTTTTAGACACAGGTAAATACTGATTAAATTCAGACATGAAATGAATTGTTCTTTCCTTTCTGTGCAAAATGGAAAATGTCATTTTGAAATTCCAGTAATTTGTACATTGAAACTATCTCTAGATTGAAGAGCATTATCGAATGCTTTTTATGAATAGTGTTGAAATCTATTTGATTTCTTTTACGACTTGTAAGTGTATGAATTCACCTATGGTCTATTTACAGGTGTATATATGGCTTGAGAGAGAAGTGGAAGCATTGCGTATGTTGTGTAACTATGGTGTAGGTGATGAAATCTCTGATGATAGGACGGTTGTAAATGATGGTGAGTTATAGAGATATGGTGTAAACTATATATCCATACAGTGTATCCATACACACTGAACTATCTTGTGAAAAAAATCCTATTTAATGCACCCACTCTATTTATTGCCCCATGCTCTTTTGGTTAAAGAAGTATAATGCAACTGCAAAAATTAGTACAAGGCTTTAATATCTAAAGGCTGTTGTTAATACGCTGACGAAATTATCTTGTTTTATGTAAATACAAACTCTTAAATAGCAAAACTTAAGTTTTTGAACTATTGAAAAAAATCTATTTTTGTTAAATATTATCACTATTAAATGCCCCCCTCACAAAATGTTACACTCTGGGGGCAGTAGTTTGGGAATTCTTGAATAACTAAAGTTTGGTTTGGATCTGGTCATTTTTGTCCAATAAATGAGTAGAAAATTAATTTGTCTTAACTAATTCACATTTTGAAGTGGTGTCATCACATTTAGATAAATCTATGTTGTAACATTCATACTTTGTTTAATGTTTCAATAATATAATATACGGTTATGCATAATCTGAATTTAAACTTGTTGCCTAGCAACTAGATACCAATAATTAGTGACTAAGGATACGTAATGTTAGCAATAGTTTATATATTCAAGTTAAGAGCTTTTTGTCTGGTGTAACAGTGTAACAGATTTTAAGTTTATTTTAAGGTTGTTGATTATCAAGTTATTGTTCAATAATTTTGTAGTAATTACATAGGGAATCTATTCTCTATCTGTATTGCAGACTCCGTGCAGTCATTTTATGATGATGATGATCTAAAGGCAGAAGGTTCATTTGTACGTAAAGGTTCTACTCGTTCTGACACATCTGTGAACAAACCTACACTACATGAAGTGATGATAGCCGAGAAGATGGACCTCGATGCTAAGATGGAAAGAATGGGGCGTCGAAAACAATGGTTACAGCAGAATTGTCATCTATTACGAACTCTCGTCGCTTATTGCGTGTTGCAAGGTGCTGCTGGCGGTGGAATTGCTTCTGTACAAATGGAGTTGTTGTTGTTGTTGCAGGAACTTCAGCAAGAAAAGCCGCAGCAACAGTTATTATCTCCCCTTCCATTCCCGACTACTTTACCGCTACTGTCGTCTGCTATTGCTAGTTCAAAAACTGTGACTGCTGATCCAATTCAGCATATACAGTGCTTGTCACAAGATTTACTTCACTCTGTTATAGAATTTACGTCGCCCCCTGGACTTGGAGGACCCCTCCATACTGTGTTAGTGATGAGGAATCTGAGCGTGGCTCTTGCTTCCTGCGTGTACCAATGTCTGTGTGACAGTGATAACTTTGTTGTGTCTCTTAGTGAGAATGTGGATGTAGGCTTTGAAGGGTTCTGCAACAGGTAAAATACTTAAAATGGTCAGTAAATACACCTTGTCACGGTGTATTTTAGTTGTATTTAGCAGAAAACGTATTCATTGAACAGAAAGCTTGTTGCTAATATTTTCCAGACTAAGATTAGTGAATTTCCTTTTTGTTGATTCATAATCAAGCTTATCTATAAATATAGAAAATTATTACGGAAATATATAGTGGCCTTACTTTAGAGTTTGTCATATTATTATTAAATTCATAGGTTAAATGAACTACAAAGGTTTATTTTAGCTATAGATCTACCAGTACTGGTTTTTGAAAAAAAGTGGTCTCTGTTCACTAATGGCACTTGGCACAAGTTTGACCATATTAATAGATTACAAGCACTGAGCATTGACATCCTCCTTGTATTTTATAGCTCTGGAAGAAGAAACTCACTTAGTTGATTACCAACTGGATGTTTAATATATCCAATCCCACATTCACTATGAATACTTGTTACCTTTATGTAGATCAATTGTGAAACATATGAATTTATTCACATACTTCCAAGAATTGATTTCTATTAGGCGAATGTTTAGAAATTAAACTCAGTGTACTTGTGTTATATTTTTCAGTGCTAACTTTGTCTGTGATGCAAGTCATTTGATGGCTGGTGTAAGAAAAATGAAATATAAGTCAATTACGTCGCCAGATGAAATGGTGAATACACCACCCGCTAAGTGGCCAGGTAATCATCCTACTTATGTTACAACTGTATCATTGTTATTTTTATCATTTTCTTTATTAACAATAACTTCATGCACTAAAAACTAGCTGATGTAATTTTAATGCACTGTGTTGTATTAAAAAGATGTATAATTCATCAGAGCAATTGTTGAAGAATTGACATTGTTTTGAATGCATTGCAAGCTTTTCTGCAAAAGTGTATCCTTTTTTTCTGGTGCTAATTGTGAATATTTATTTTCTTTCAGGAAGTATTTATTGTCCAAAACATGTGTTTTTCTGCAGACTTCATTGTTACAAACATAGCGAAATTTAGATTATTGTGAAGTAATCATTCAGGTCCCTGGGAAATCACTATGACTGTATTCTACTGTATGCCTTCAACATTTTAGTTTTATAAATATGTTAAATAAACATAGGCTTGTCTAAGTATCCACATTGAACTATTTTTAATGTATCAAAATTCTACCTTTAACTCAGGTGTAACATCTCTGCGTGTGTTACTTGCACGTGAAAAGGATGAAGATTCACCGAAGTTGAACATATTACTGACTGAATCCCTGTTTGCTGTCTACACTAGTCTACTGATCAATGCTCTAGCTACATACGATTGTTTCTTGTTGTATCGACTCGCAGCGCATAAGTTCGACTCCCAGCTGTGGTCCTCGTTGTTCGGTGGTGGGGTGAAGACTGTGATCAAGATAGGCAGCACGTCTCCTAGATTAGCAAGTGAGTAGTACCTCTTTATGACCATTCATTTATTATTCAGGGCTTTCATTTGACCCTTAAAACAGCATTTTGTTGACTCTTCAAATTATTATCAGCTAAGGGTCATTTTTGACTTTCAGCTTTTGACATCTACCGAAAACACTGTTATTATCATCTTTATGTCAGTAATTCTGTATCGAAAAATATTTAAGCTGAATTTGCTTGGTGTCCAAGCAAAACAAGTAGTTAAGAGTCATTTCCAGTGTCAAATTAAACAAGTAGTAGTCATTAGTGGGTAAAGGTAGTGCTTTGAATCTGAATATTGCAGAGTCAATTGAAAATTGCTATACGAAATGCAGAAAGTCAATTTAAAGTTGAATGTTTTAATACGAGATGACTTTTTATCTTGACAGATTCTCAAATGAAACCTTGTACACATGTGGGTAGCAGTGTGTTTCTAATTTGATCCTCTTACAAACTGTTTTTTTTTTTGTTTAACTCAACTAAATTCTATGATTTTCTTATCAATTTTCTTTTTCAGAAAAAACTGATGATATGTACAACAAAAGACTTAAATTAAATATGAAAATTATTGGCCAACAAAAGGGAGACAATAAGAAAACCTTCAAAGAAAGATTTGTCCCCCCTGAACTGAGTATGATCACGTATTTCATGACAAAACCATATTTTGAAGCCGTGTCTGATGTAGAGTTTTGTTATAACTCGGATGATTCGTTGTCGTCTGATGAAGAGAATTACAGCGACGATGATTATGATGAAGAGTCATATAGACCAAGAACATTGTTAGTATTTTAGTCATTCCATAGGGCTGTCATAAAATTTTAATGATTCAATTATAAGGGATGACTTACTCCCTAGGTCTCTCATTTCTTATTAAATTTTACTTTATAGCTTGGTTTGATAACATTCACAGTCTTTGAAATTTTGATAAATAAATAGAAAATTTTTCTTTGTCAAAATTCTTCACATTTCTGTTTTTAGAATGCAAATTGACACATTATTATGTATTACACACTGTGATTGTTTTGAACTTAGGAAAAGTGGGTTTTTATGAAAACCATTGTATTTTTCAGAAACCTTCCAAATGTACATCAACATTCAGACCCCAGTTCCTATGCTTGGTGTATAATTAGATATACCTGTGTCCGGTTAATACTCCATAACTTGAGTTCCTTTCTTCCTCAGATTGGTATAGAACTTCAAGGTACATATTACATCTGCTTTCAATCTAATGTTTTATAATTTTCCTTTTTTTTACTTAGAATATCTTCATTTGACGAATTATCTTGCATTTCATTGAACCAAGGTTTGAAAATGGATCTTTTACACTAGTCTCTAAAGTCAGGTATCTGATTGGTCAGTGTTTTTTTTAAATTGACCAATCACAAGATTATATTCATAGACTGGTTTACTGACTTGTTTATGTAACATGGTGTAATTGATGAGTTTCTACATTTCCTGTATTTTCAAAATCAGTATTAAGTAAGACCTTCATTTTGGCCCTAAAGGTAGTCTTAATTTCATTTAAGTGTTTTTCTAAAGATAAAAATTCCTTTATTTAATTTTCTTTGATTAGTTCATTCACATGAAAAAAGTCTCATCTCTAAACATGTGTATTTTTACAGACCTCCCAGTGTGTTCACCTTTGTTGCATGCGTTACTAAGGACACTTGAACAGTGGCAGGAAGTGTTGCTGGGGAAACTAGAACTGTTTGCTGCAGCTCCAAATAACTTCATACCTGGATTAGACATTGAAATTATCTCCGGGATACCTAGCACAAAATATAAAGCACTGCTGAATAAGAACAATAGTCCATTTATGTAAGTGTCTGCATACTTTATTTTTCACTCAATATTTTTTTATTTCGAACATTATTGAATCTGTGCTGAGGGACCTCTGTAGTCGAGTGATTATGATGTTTGACTTGCAATCACTATCCCTTCACTGCTGTGAGTTTGAATCCCACCCGGGACCAACTTTCACATATGAGGAAGCTGTCTAGCTAGCTTATGGAAGGTTGGTGGTTTTACCCAGGTGTACGCCTGGGGTCTTTCTCCACTGTTAAAGCTGGAAAATCACCAAATGACCTTGGTTGTTGATGCTTTGTTAAACTCCAATGAATCTGAGTCCGTGATGATCATACTGACATGTTATTTAGTTATCATGAACTTTTCCTGTCAGTTATAATGAGTTTTGACATTATTTTTTAAAATGTTCCTGTTTAGGTAAATATTCATTGTGTGAATTTTAATGATGTTATGAAGACTTAAAGTATTCAACTTAAAAGTGTTGGTTGAAGTTGTCTGGCTGTTGTATGGTACATGTATATGTATATCAGTTGAATGGGGTCTTACTCTGTGACAATTTCTTTTCATTTTATTTAATTATTGGTTTGAATTAGTATGTTTTAAATCATTCTGATTGCATTTTGACTATCACTTATCTGTTACTACTGTCTGTGATCTCGAATTTCAAACGTTTTTGTCAAGATGACATCATATGTTGTACAATGTACAGTAAAACCTTGATAATTAAACCACATTTGGTATCCTAAAAATCTGTTGTAATAATGAATTGGTCTCATTATCATGATGAATTATAAGGGAGTTTTTGAGAGCTGGTCCAAAAATATATGGTTATTACGACAGGATGGTCATAATAATGAGGTGGTCACTATTTGAGGTTTTACTGTAGATGATTTGCCAGTTTATTATAAGTTTATGTTTATATATACATACAGAGAAAGTCAAGCTACTCTTCCTATTAAGAGGCTATGGTTTCATCTGATACGTCAGGAGAAACTGAGAGACGTGTTTGTACGTTATGTGTTCAAGAAACAGAAATTACTGGATGCTAGTGAGAGAGAGGTAAGTCATTGATTCAGACAAGCTTTGTAAACCTTTGTCTTACCAAACTCTCTGAGAATCTTTGAAATTTTCTCTGATTGCTTGAAATCAGTCACATGCGAGAGGAAATGCTTAAAATTACATAACCCTTTCATTTGTTAGTACAGTATTGTTTTGTAACAGAGCTGATCATTTCTCTTGACCATTTAACTTCTATAAAAAAATTGTGGACTTAATTTTGAGGTTGTGTCCAAACACAGGTAAGTCTGTATATGTAATTGTTTTACATTCATTTATTTATTCCAGGATTCTTCTATGGATGGACTTGATTCACCAAAAGTTCCAGAACCATTCAAAATTATCCACAAAGAACAAGATATCATAACAGCCTTTGCTATTAACCAGGTAAATTTTAGTTTGGAAATTTTTTCTCTCATATTTTCATCTCATACTCAACATATTTACATCTTTATCAATTTTTAAGCTATTATTTGTATTAAGCGCAAGTATTTACATACGCTAGTAACTCATAATGTGTTGCATTGCTGCCATATCAATGCCTGTTACAGCAGGCGACCCATTCATTTATTATTTTATTTCAATGAGTACAGTAAAACCTCAGGTATTGCTATCATAATTTTATAGATTGCCATTATTTGAGCGGTTTTAAATGGCAAATTGGTAGTTTTTCTGTGAAATTTGTGTAATATTGTTTTATGGATCTGTTTTTTAATAAATGTGTGAACTGATCTGTCTGTTTACTAACAATACAGATTTCTAATTGATTTTCATGACTATATCCACTTTCCTTTTATTTTACCGTGAGTGTTCTGACATTTTTATCATGATGGATCTATTGTTTTTATTATGAGGGAACTGCCATTTTTACCATAAGGGATCTGTCATTTTACCATTAGGGATCTAGCATTTTACCATGATGTATTTAACATTGTACCATGATCATTTACCATGATTTAACATTCTACCATGTACCATGATCATTTTAATTTGAGGACTGATGGTTTTATATGTTATTGACTTTTACTGAATCAAATTTATTGATTAAAATGGTGGAATTTCTGTCTGTATTTCTATGTTTAATTCTTACATTATTTAACATTCTTTCCTTGTCTTATCGTTAGATTGATAATCTTCCTGATGTAGAGGTTTGTTTGAATAAGCTAGATAGTTTTATTGCAGGAGATTACACATACTGTCTAAATTCCTGCTTACTTATCTAACCAAGAGATACATGTATATTGTATAGGACGGTGTGGGTAGCTTCATAAATAATAATGTCTGGTGTGACTTTCATTGATATATCAGTTGTAATGTCTGAGAAATTGATGATATGATGTTTTTGTTTTATCCAATTTGCAAATTTTCTCTTTAAATCTTGTAATTGCATAATAACCTTTTGTTATATTGTATTGATTCATGAATCACTTTGAAATATTCTGGCTTCCAAGGCTTTTCCTTCGTTTATTCAGAGTAGTACAGCTTGTTTAATTACCCGAGCTTTTAACTTCATTCTTGAAATTATGAGCTTTATTGAATCCTTAATTTCTTTTTTCAGTCATACCCTCTACATATCTTCCTGTTTAATTGAGTGGATTATTTCAAAATGCCCTTCACCAAAGTTCTTTTGTTCTAATTTCTGCTCAAAATATCGTCAGTTACTCTGTTTTCAATGGTCACATATTACACATAGCGTAAAACAGTATTCTGTGTCATGGGAGTCGACTCTTGTTTGTTGTATGATTTCGGAAACTTTCGAATTGAGCAATAAATAAAAATTATACAAACAGACATAGTGTAACAATAACCTGGGTTGTTTTTTCTTGGGGGGGGGGGTTAGTGTCGTTGAGTTGTAGGCAGACAATGATTATTGTTCAATGTATATTTTGTAAAAAAAAAATACAATATAGTTAAAAAAGAAAAAAACAAGTCAGTTTGTGTAATGGCTACCCTTTATACATATATAGAATATTATGCATTTGTTGATTATGACAGACATATGTATTTTTTTAGAATTTTGTATATATATCAGTTCCATAATATAACTATATCATATTGAATTATCAGTGTATATTTATGGTATGTGAATATTATTCATTTTTTAACTATTGTACCACATTTTTCTAGAATGGTGTATAACTATAATACAGTTATTTATCATGAATTCATCGTGTATCATTTCCTAATGTACATGACCAATACACACATACAGTATTTTCTCAAAATGTTAAATATTAAGGTTTTGTCATGTGAATGCAGTGGTCACTTCATTGCTTAATTCACTGTTACATTGGTCATGTACATTTAATGGGTCTCATTCAGCTGTAAAACTAAAATATGTGTTACCAATTACTTCCTGATGAACATCAATGGGGACATTGTATTATACAACTCTTCAGTTTATTGGTATTTATTAACGGGTTCTCGAAACACATGATTTTGATGATATTTGATGGATTCATGGAGTGTCATGAATTATCCCTTTGCTTCAAAAGGTAGAATATTAAATAAGAGATGGGATGTTTATAAGGATAAAATTGGTAAAATTTAAATGTAATATAATTGTGCATTTTTGACTGTCCTGTCTTTTTTGTTTGTCTTAATTCAATTAAAGTTGTGTAATCTTGTGTGATTGAGTTATTCACTCAATAACCTGATTTTATTTTTTTTTTATTTTTATGAAATCTGCAGCTAAATGAGATCTGTACTGATGTTCATTTTCATACTTTGAGATTATCTTCTATACTCACACACATTTTATAATGGATATTTAAGGTGGTAGTTTTTAACGAGGTGAGTTGGTTATTGATATATTTGTTGGAAAACCATATTTGTCTCTAACATTCACTGATAGCATGGGTTAGAGGTTGATTAACTTGGTTTTGAAAAAAATGGGGAAGCTTGTAGTTTAAATTCATTGTTCCATTTTGCAGCCAAAATGTAGGTTTAGTTAGGAAGCACTTCTTCCTATCATTTTCAGATTGTCAAAAAATCAAAATATCTTCTTTTCGTTGGGATAAGAAAGAAAATTATAAAACATTCTGCTGCTCAATGGATGTGTAAAATATTCTTTATTGAGATTTTGTATGTTTTTAAATTTTTGTATGGCTTGATAAGTTTTCAAAATTGTAAATTTTTGGTAAAAAATATCAAATTAGAATCTTGTTAAAAGTTGGGAGGTGGGATGGTATTGGTGTTGATTCAAGCTTTGTGCACAAAATTATGTATTCATATACTTCTTGGTAATCAGATGTATTGCATAAGGCATGGGTTTTACCGTAGAAAATTATTTTGTTGTAGATAATTCATATATTATAATATTTCTTGCCATCTGTCCGTCTGTCTGTTTGGTTTTATAACATTTCGCCACTAGTATTAATTTCCTAAATTCCATAATAGAGCACTGGTAGTACTTTGTATAATCTTTATTTTAAAAAAAGGGTTTAGGTAATCCATGATAGGGTTCTTATGGCTTTTTTCGTATATATTTTTAAAAAAAACTATTATAAAATTTCTTAGATTACAGTTGGTTTTCCATTACGTTGTATGACATTGTGATGTACACATATATTAATATTGTAAATTTGGCAGCTTTTTTCTATCTATAGCATTTTAACATCGCTTCATTTTTTTCTTCATATGTCACCATATGTTTTCCCTACGATTTTTCTCATTCATTATTTTATTGAATTTTTGACATTTCTCGTAATTTTGTAATTCTCTTAGTGTGTCTGTGACTCTGTCTTTAAATCTGTCTGTATTTTGATATTATGCAAGGGCTTACTTCAAGATAATGCAACTGTATATGAAATAATCAGTCATTAAGAAAAGCTAATGGTTCCTTTTAGCAACGCAAAGGAGAACTATACAACATAATGTCAAAGTTTCTAATCAATTAGCCATGAGAGTTGTCCAGTAGTTAGTGCACTGGACTTGTAACCTGACAATCCTGGTTCAAATCCCAGTCGTGGCAGGCCATACCCTTCTATGAAAATTTTACAAAAATGTTGATTTTCCTCCATATGTGGAAGAGATGCCAGCTCCGTACAGTCCAGGAAAATTGGTTAGGTGAACAGACCGCTGTATTTAATTGAAAAATTATTGAAAAACAGCATTAAACCCAGTGACAATGTCACATAAAAACAATCTAATCAATTAAACTTATGTTAAAAGTATGTAACTTCTGGTCGTAGTAATGATTTTCACTAATTCAGGACATTGGTTACGTATTGCAAAATTGAAACTTCCTGCTGACTTGAAGTAAAAAATATTTTCACTAATTCAGGATATTGGTTATGAATTACGATCGCAGTTGGTAAGACTCACGAATAATGTTGTGAATGCCATATTGGATGTGCAGACAATATACTATATATGTTCACAAAATCACAATGCATTATAGTCACACTGTTTATTGTAATGTAATGTTGATATTTAGCTAAATTTATTATAATCTTCATAAAGGTTAGATATTACTAAATGTGACCAGTACTGACTTCACGTGGGACCCTTACGTATTCATTATGATTGTTCAGATTATTAATGAAAAAATGGAAATCACTCATAAGTTATTTGTTATACGGCATATTCAAAAATAAAATCGTCTAATTAGATTTGCATGCAAGTTCAAATGCATTCTGAATTATGATCTTTAGGTTGCGCTCTTGACACCTAATCCTCCTAATGTACTACTACTCCATTCTACACGTATAACAGAACATACTCCGATGGCAAAAATTTTATTCCGTGAGTGTTCTTGGGTATTTTCATTGTTTCCACTTGTATAAAGTAATTATATTTCATGGTGTATGAACGAGTCAAGTTCTGTAATCGCTATAAATCGTACAAGTTGAATTATATAGCATCACAATAAATTCTACAGTGATTGGAAGTAGCAGGTGCAGGTGCTTGTACAAAAAATAGTACAAGTTGAAATGTATAACATCACAATGATTCATACAGTGATTTGTACCATGTATTCTCTGGTCGGGGATTGTAACGAATTGATCGTTACCATATAGAGATTTTGGACAGCATGATGTTGACAGAATTTCAGCAATACCTAATGATGTTAGTGGATTGTTTCCCTTGTACCAGGATGTATGCTAACTTAAAGCTAACTTTACGCCAAACCCAACCAATAGAGTATCAGCATTAATATGAACAATTTGCTAATAATCTTGTTCCCACTCTGTGTCATAACATGTTCACTAAAAACATATTTTCATCATGACAATCAAATCCATTTAAGTTTGTATTATGCCTGTGCTTTTTACTCTTGCAAACATATATAGCAACCATTTTTTGTTTAAATTCAGTTTTCATTATATTAGGTTTGACCGAATGTTTTATTTTGTTTTAGTGAACGTTGATGTAATTTCTGTTCTTTTTTTCTCTCTTCTGTTTGTACGCTGTTGTTAAGTTTTAGAACTAGTGTGTATTATATTGAATGCATTGGTTTCAGCCTGTATTTTAAGCATGTTTGGTTTGCTTACAATGAACATACATTGTGTATGCTGATGCGTGTGTTTGGTCCAGCGTCATTTTACTTATTATGTTAAAAATTTGACTTAGTCTCTTTAATTTGGCTCACTATAAAGTGACTGCAGTTTCATGCTGTGTTCAAATTAGGGCTGAGTTGCGTAGCTAATTGTCTTTTCAGTAAATAGCCATTTAATTGATATCACTTTGCATAATTTATATGCTCCCAATGTGCTTTACCTAATAAAGGGGATATGCAACATGATGGGTGGGGTATTCACATACTATAGATAATAATATATTGGGTGTGGTACTCATTTGCTACAGATGATAATATGGTGGGTGGGGTACTCATATGTTATATATGATTTTCAGGCTTTATTGTATGTTCATTGTTCAGATATATGCCTGGCTTTATTTGTTTCTTAGTTATGATATTTTTATACATTCAGTGCTTTATTGCTATCTCTGTTGACAAGTATGTAAGCAACAGGGGTGTGAATGGCAGAACTAATTAGTCACATTTTGAATTATTCACTAACAAATGAGAATATCCTAAAATTAAATTTCATTCTCCTTTAATTGTGTCCCCACTTTGTCCTTATTTTTTATTCAGTTGCCCTGTGACCCTTCTTATTTATTTTGCTTGATATATTTACTCTTTCAAAACGAAAAAAGAATGGATGAGTAATAGATAGATGCTAAAATAACACTTACTGTACAGTCACCACAATAATTTTTAGATTGGATTGGCCTTGAAATGATCCTATCTGGAACAGAGGTTAAAAACTTACTTGCATCAAAATTCAGGAATCTGATTGGTTCTTTTTAGCAATGTCCCTAAAATTGACCAATCAGTGGACTGCATTTTCTGACTGGACACCTGACTTTTAAATATCTTTTGCCTTAATATTGCTTTTGTTTTTCTTAGGCTTGGCACTGTATTGTATTATTATTGTGAACTCTTTTATCATTATGGCTCTGTAGATTACATTCTCGTTCACCTTGTATTTGTTTTAATCCAAATTTACCTTTATTAACTTATTATGTATGATTTTAATTATCAATTAAAGTACAATTGTTATGCTTTGAAGTTTAGATACATGATAGAAAAATATTAGAATTTTGTTCGTTTGTGTTAAATTTTGCCATCACAAATTCTGGACCACACTATGAAAGGTGGGAACTGAATCGGACAATATGCATTATGTGGTGACAGGCCATTTTACAGAATTATTATTGTTTGTTTAATGACTAACTAACAGACTGTTTATTTCATATACAAGTTACTTCATTCTTGTTTTAAGCCCTTCTTATACATTGTGGAGAAAAAAATATGTGTAACATCATACAATTAAAGGGCCTTATCTCCAGATTTATGTTTTTTTCAAAATCTGGAAACTACTTTCTTTGGATTGTAATTATATTAAAATGTGAACCTAGGGTTGTTTTTATTTCCATATAATGATTTTTTAGTTAAGTATTTGTCATTGCTTAAAACTGCCATAAATTATATCATCATTATAGTAAAACTATTGCGTACTTAGGTTGTTTTCTCTCTAACTTCCTGTGTAGACTTTTATAATTTGTATGATCTTTTCCAATGTGACTTATCTAACAAATTTATATACCTTTGACCTATAGGTCACAGTTCTACTTAATCTGTTTTCATGGACTGAAAATTCAAATTTTGCTACAAAAATTATTGTATTTACTTACCTACAAATTTACTTTAGATTGTAAAGTATAACATTCTTTGAGTATTGTATAATAACGATTTTTTGTATTTTTAGGCAAATGCTAGTTGTCTTACTTTGGCCACACAGAAAGAATTGATTGAAATCGATATACATCATCTGTTGAATCCACCTAACTGGCTTGAAGATGAGAATGAAATGGATATAGAAGCATTTAACAAGTAAGTTCTGTGTCGCATGATTGCCATGGTAACTATTTTTATGACTAATGAGTATTTGTATGAATACATTTGGTTTCACTGGTTTATGTCAATTTATTTAAGAATATGAAACAAAAGTACTAAAATCATTTGTTCGATAAAATTTGATTAAATGCTGCTTATGATATTTTAGTTATGTGCAAATCAGGCATAGTCCGAATGGAACATGTGCTACACCCAAGTCTTGAACATACTATATCAGAACTGTCTAGTGCTCTACTGACTGAGCAATCAAAATGGGCTACAGATAATGAGAGATGAGTTTTATGTCTCCTGATATAAGACCTCAAACCATACAGTCATTCTTTAAAAACAGTCAGAGAATTTTGTGATCAATGTATGGTAATTATTTCCTAAGAATAGTTGGTGAGTGTTATTTGGCTACAACAGCACACTGATTGTTTTATGTGTTCATATATTTTCTTGTATTACAGCCCTGCACCTTCCAATCCTATGGAAAATGTTGATTTCCTAGTGGTTCAGACACCAATGGACACGCCCCAACATAGTGGGAGTGGCTCCAATACACCATTAACCAATCAGTCATCAGCAGCTTCCACTCCAAGTATTCACCTGGCTCCTGGCCAGATTGCTATGGCACAAACTGGACGGGGGACCAATGTGGTAAGTTCTTATGGGAAATTTATTTTTGTGGCATTAAGCAAGTATTTTTGATTGCATTTCAGAAGCAATGTTTGTATACATATTGTAATAAATGACCAATGAAATTTTGTGGAAATATGCCTGTTTAAAAATACGAAAACTGCCTAACCCTTTGGTGAAATTGTGATATTTTGATGTTTCAATTCTTTACTTGCTGACTTAAAATTTTGATGAAAAATAAGCAATGTGTAGCCTTGAATGAGGCATTCTTTGTTTAGATTCTTTTAAGGTCAAAAATGCGTATCCAACTACCGGTAGCTTGATTTGACACGAGTGGCTTGTTTTATACACACCATTAATCATAGCGTACATTAATGACTTTTAATGATTGTTTGTATGTTATAATTTACCGGCTAAACTTTGAAGCTTTTCTGTATCTTTTCCCGCTGCTTGGAAATGCTTTTAAAAAATCCAGGGTAAAGGATTTCATATTCACGGTGTCTCAAATCCCCTGCACTCGTATTTAATTGTGGATAGAAGTAGACGCTTATTGAAAACGGTAAACATGTTGTAGTGTGGTAGAACTTTGTTAGTAGTTTACAGTCAAACTTGGGAATGAAGGCCACCCAAGAGGGATGAAGTATGTCATATACGCACAAATGCTCTTTATATGGAGGTTCATTTTGTATATTACTGTAAAACATCGATATCAAGATGACCTTTGGTGCCAAACAATCAATTTTGATACTGACATGATCTTGTCAGGCCAGAAAAAACAATTGTGTTTATGAATACTGACTGAACCTGTCTTTTTTGTTCTGACTCTAAAGTTTCTGTGAACAAAATAGATGGTGTGATAATATTTTGGTTTGAATCATAGTTCCTAAGTATGAAGTTACACTATTTTATTTTGGTCAAGTAACGATAAACTTGGCTCTTGATTCTAGCCTTATTGCATAGAAATAGTGGGAAAATATAATTAAAAGCGATGGTCTTATTATCAAAATTTATTTTTAAAGAGGTTTCACTGTATATCGATTACTGGACACTAAAGATGGCTGTTGTTCACATGACGGCTTTTATTGACAGGTGATCATTAACCCAAGTTTGACTGTATAATGTCTGTATTGACACATTATTGTATGAGTTCACCTACATCCATGTTTCAGACATAAACAGAGCATCAATAAAATAATACTTGAATATTTCACTGTGTCCATGTTGAATGTGGTTGACAGTGTATGTTAATTATTGCATGCATGTTTCTAACCTTTCATGTGTTGATACACTGTTTGATGGTTTATTGACATTTATCAGTGAAAAGTTAAGGATAATTAAATGATAGTCATATGTTTTGAACATATTTTATTCATAAAAGATTTTTAACCAGGTTTTCCAATTAAATTGGCAAATGTTGGTGGGCGGGTGTCCACAATTTCTTCTACGCACAACTCCTACATTTCCCAAGGGATTTCGATGAAACTGTCACATAATTAACATCATCAAGTACCCCAGAGCATATTGTTGGTTTTTTGTAATTCAATCATTTTTTGGGAAATGGCTCTTTGTTTATTTTGTGCACATATAATATTCTGTGAGCAACTTCTTATGAAAACCTGGTTTTTGACAGTTCCTGTCAATTTGTCCACTATTTTGCCCACATGAAGTTACTGTGGACAATACTCTTTTTCAGCTGTTTGTGATAGTTTATACTTTATATATGGATTTAATGCTGCTTATGATGCTTGATATCATTCATGTAGTTGAAAGATTTGTCGTGATCGTTGTCCAGTAGTTAGTGCACTGGTCTTGTAACTCAGTGGTCTGGGTTATGTCCCAGTCACAATAGGTTATACCTTTTTATGAATATTTGATAAAAATGTTGATTTTCCTCTATTTGTGACAAGTTACTGACTCCTTGTGGAAGGGTAAATTAGTACTGGTCAGTCCAAAAAAACTGGTTTAGTCACCTGACCATTTTATATTACGAAATAAATTATTGAAAAACAGTGTTATACCCAGTGAAAAAAAGTTACAAGATTTTGATTTGTTTTTGACCAGTTTATTGTACTGTTTTTTTTTTGAATTAGGGGCTATTAGTAAAAGTCCAAATTATGAAGTTGATTTGTATGTGCTAAATATCTCTCTTGTATAACTTATAACTTGTATAGCAATTTTCAATCATAAGTTACATTACATAGATAATTATATTTAATTCTCTTTAATCGATTTTAATTCTTTGTATGTTGCTTATATCTGTTTTTTAATATTTTTTTTCATAAATATGCTGTAATGTTTTATTTGACTTTGTAATAGTATTGGCAATTTTAGATTATTTTATATCATTCTGTTTTTATATTTGTGGACTAAAAAATATTATATTGAACTGATCATGTTTATATATGATTCACAAATTGCATATTTTTTCTCAAGTTCAGCATATTATATCTTTAATGATGTAACTAGCAATGTTGTCATATTTATATGTTGAATCTTATCTACATTACAGCTCATTTCATATCTACATAACAGCTCATTTCATAAGAGGTGGATAAACTTGCATTAAATTTTGGAAAGTGTTTTTAAAATTTTGAGATTGATTCAGGATCTCATTTAGATTTCATTTGAAATCGGGGCCATTCTTATGTTAGGAGTTTTGTTTGCTATACATGATAAGCTTATTTTTGTGCTATGCTTTTATGTAAATTATTTTTTATGCTATGTCAGTTAATTATTAAATTCTGTCTTGGAAACCAACTAAAATGACTTGATTTACTTCTTATAACAATCACGCAGATTTACTGAAGGAAATGTTGGCAGTACAGTCAAACCTCTCTAATCTGAAACTTTTCAATCCAGAAACCTCTGTAAACAAAACATGTCTGCTGGTCCTGTTTTTTTATTTTGTATTTAATGCTACAAATCTTTGGAATGTGGAACCTTTTTTATTCCGAAAACCTCTCTAATGTGAACATTTTTGTCTGTCCGAGCAAGTTCGGAATAGACAGGGTTCTACTGTATTTATATTAATGAGCGTCAAATGGTGGACTTTGGAAGAATTGAATTTATTTTCAGACATATTTGTGTGTGGAGTACATGATAAGCGTTATATTATGTTTAATTTACTTCGATGTATTTTATGCTTGTGCAGGTATCAAGACGACCAGTGGCTGGTGTAAGAAGGATAAGCTCTCATCCTGCCCTACCACATTGTAAGTGAATTTCTGTTTCTGTACTTTTTGTATAAAATATCTGGGGTCTATTTTATAGACCTATCTTAGCTAAAGCCTAAAAAGAAGGGTTTGTTTCCAGTTACCTGACCTACCTACCACATTGTAAGTGAATTTTTGTTTCTGTATTTTTTGTATAAAATATCCGGGGTCTATTTTATAGACCTATCTTAGCTAAGGCCTAAAAAGAAGGGTTTGTTTCCAGTTACCTGACCTACCTACCATATTGTAAGTGAATATTTGTTTCTATATTTTTTGTATAAAATATCTGGGGTCTATTTTATAGACCTATCTTAGCTAAGGCCTAAAAAGAAGGGTTTGTTTCCGGTTACCTGACCGACCCATCTTTTTCCTGCCGACACATAAGTTTTTACGGCATCCAAATCTTAGTGCTATATTGTAATTTTCACAACAGTGTTGCCGATATATGTAAAATAAAAAACATAAAAGAAAAAAATTCTACCTACTGACCCTTATTTTTTGGGGCAAGTAACCAGACACAAACCTTTTTTTGTTTAGGCCTAAGATGGCATAAATCTTCTAATGGTACACATTTCAGATATTTACCTTGAACACTTTACAAGAGATATCCATAATAATCAATAGGATAAAAAAGAAATATTTACAAATAAGGTTTAACAAAATATTTATGTTTAAAGACTGCTTTCTTAACTAAGATATGTCTATGAAATGGGGCTTCTAGATTGTGACTTGTCGTATATGATATTCCGTGTGAGTCCTTATTTGTTACACAGTTGGTATTTGTGAACATTGGTGTAAGTTTTGGTCATAAAATTAAAATATGTACATGTATATTTCCTAAATTTTGTCTGCCTATATTGTCTATTGTTCAACATCTTTAAGGTTCTGGGGATAAATACAGTTTATTGATAAACCCTTCTGTTGGAAATGGCATACCATACATATGTATTGATAAGAATTTCTTTCATATTTTGTCACAAATTTTAGCATGGTTTGTTTTTTTTACACCTCACAGATTTGACTGGTAATTCTGATGGATCTGTCAGACTGTGGGAGTGGGGCCATTCCCAGCCCTTAGCTGTGTTGAGGGCCCCTGGTTCATTCCCTAAAGTTACAAAGGTGCTCTTCAATACACACGGAAATAAGGTAAATTTAGTCTCTTGTATCTATATTCATACATACAGTATGTTCTTGTATGATCATGGCAAGGAATTTGATTAAAGTTGGCAACTGAAGATGTATTTATTTAAGTTCATAATAAACTCTATGGTAATTCTTGAAGCTGTTGAAGTTAGATTGCTTATGCAAAAAGTATTCTGAAAATTATTTATGAATTATCTGAAATTTTTGTAGTTCTGTTGGAATGTTTTGGTTGCTTTTTAAACTTGTTAAAATATTCATGACTGATCGGAATATGTAAAATGTTTTTCACATTTTTATATATGATTATTACATTGCAGTGTTGTGTCAGTGACACTGAAGGCAGTGTTTGTTTATGGCAAGTTGGACCAGGTTCCAATTTTAACAAACCTATCATGGTAAGTATGGTCTGGATTTTCTCTATTGATGTTCACATATACATTTTTTTACATACTTGGATTAAAGAATTTCAATTAAATGAATGTGGTGTTCAAAGAGAGTTTTTGTGCATAATTCCCTGCTATGATTAAAACTCAATATACAGGAATGACAATGCATGCTAGTCATAAATATCACTAAGTTGTACTGATCCAATGCAAAAGAATAACCCTGGAATGTTCTACTCTTGTACAATTAACAAATATCATCTACAAGTCATCCATGTATACTTCATCACACCATTTTGATTCAGTGACCTTAAGCCAGTGTTTCTAACACACACAGGTTAAAGGTCACAGAATCTGTATGACAGAGCGAAGTGTAAATAGACTAATGGATGTATTTTATTAGTAAAAATTCATTGAAAGTCATTTTCTTTATTATTAGTTAAATTTTGTTGTTTATGTTGCTGTGGTTTAACACAGTGTAACCTGTCCAGAGAGGCCCTCTCTTGAGCAACAACCAACCTTCAATGACAGCATGATTTTTTCCCGCTGTATGATTTAAGAATTAATTTAACCTCTCTAGAGCAAAAACCTCTCAATAAAAACATAATTCTTCTTACATAGGGTGTTGCTTGGGAGAGGTTGCACTGTAGTATGATATTTTGTTTCCTTACAGAATTTTCAATGTCATAACAAAACAACCAGTGATTTTGTATTTGTTGGATCGTCAAGTCTTATAGCTACGTCAGGACAGTCGTCTGAAAGTCGTAACATCTGTCTCTGGGATACTCTTCTACCTCCAAGGAGTGCCTGTGTCCATGGTAACGATATGTTTTTCATTTTGGTCTGATTACAATAAACTATTTCTTTTAAATATCTGTTTTCTTTCTACTTACTTATTCACAGTGCTGCTTGAGTTAGTTGCTTCATTAGTTGCTGATGCACCATGAAACAGCATTAAATTAAATTGCTTAATTTACTGGTTATTATAAAAGTTGAATGTATGTAGCTATTGTGCTTTGATTTACATTTATGTGGTACTGCATCAAGTTCTAGATAATCAGTGAAAAATTGCACATACATTTTTACTTGAAATCAATCCATACTTTCTTTCTGCTCCTTTTGCTAATAGTGTTAATTCCATTTCATCTGCAATTTTATTGCTGTATACCAGTATTGTATTATCTCATTATTGTCTATGAAATGTGTATTTCAGCATTTACCTGTCATGAACATGGTAGTCCAGCCCTTGTTTACGCACCACATCATCAGCTCTTGATTAGTGGGGGCAGAAAAGGGGAAATATGTATCCTTGTTATGAATATTCCTTATTGACCAATTGGTGTGACCAATCATTGAGCTTGTTGATCAATCTTGGCCAATCAGTGTGCTTGTTTTTATTGAAAATTATTATTGACCAATCATTGTACTGGCTTATCATTATCAGCCAATCAGAATGTCTGATATATATCATTATTGACCTATTACTTTTATTTTTAATCATTATCATCTAATTTTTATTGACCACTCAATGTACTTGTTGCTTATTACATGATATTGATACATTACAAAAAAAAAATTTAGTTCAAATGAAAAAAGCAATTAAACTTATTCAAGGGGAAATCATTTCTTTAACCAAGTGACAGGTATATTCGACATTAGACAGCGACAGATGAGGCATACATTCCAAGCACATGATTCCAGTATTCGTTGCCTAGCAATGGATCCAGAAGAAGAATATTTTGTGTCGGGTTCATCTGATGGTGATGTTAAAGTATGATTTGTTGTACTATTTTCATGACTGTATATTGAATAAGTATTGTATTGAAAAGTAAAAGATTAACTTCAAATAAGCTTTTATGATACAAATTTAGAAGATACTGTCTTTTTAGATCAAATCATTTTCATTTTTTTCTCTTGATTTTTTAGGAATTTTCTTTTTAAACCTTTGATTGCCAGGATTAATTTAAAAGATGCTAATCTTCTGACACATTAGGTTTACAATCTTGAGCATTTAAATTTCTGAACAACTTTTACTCGCAGCTTCTACAGTAAAACATTATTATTGAGACCACCTTTTGGACACAAAAAATTGGTCATAACAATGAGGTGGTCTTATTTTCAAGGTGAATTATAGGGCAATTATTAAAAGCCAGTCCGAAAATAAGTGGTGGTAATATTGAGGTGGTTGCAATTTGAGTTTTTACTGTATCTATAAATATGAGTTCAAGAAGGATTATTATATCATTTCTATAATCTATTTTTTTATTCTTTTCTTGTAGGTTTGGGGTCTGGATGTACATCAACTCATTGTGGCATTCCAGGGTGAACATACAAGAAGTAATACATTCTTCCGCAGTGTGGGGTCAGCGACTGGGGTCACGCAGGTTGCCATAGGACCAAAACATCATCTGTTTTCCTGTGGTGTTGACGGATCTATGAAATTCCGCGCATTGCCCGAAAGAGACTCAATTGTCAGATATTGGAATAGTTAAATTCCCCATATATATACATATTAAAACGTTTAATCATTGTGATTTTATTGTGTAGCAATAGGCAGAATTGTGATAATATTGTTTCTTTCTTCAAATCCAAATTTTGTGGCAGTTATATAAATTTCTAATATGTAACCTATGTATTACTTATATAACCTTTTATTGTGCTTCTTTCTATGAAATTATTTCTCGAATTTGATTATGAAGACTTTTCACTTTGATGTTGTTATTTAACTAAGTTAGACTTATGTTGTTAGCTGTTCCAATTTAACAGATCTATGAAATATTCATACCAGTACATATGATATTGAACAAAAAAAATTTAAAGATTTTTTAGTAAATTTGTTATGTACTATATTTTTTTTCATTCATTTAATCAGTTAATTGATTATCATATATGTTAGTTATTCGAAATCATTTTTAATTGATTTTAGGGAGGCAGTGTGATTAAAACTGAATATACCCGAGTTACAACAATTGAAAATTATATGCCACAATTTAAATGAATTATTCTAGTCCCCAGGAACTCACTATAAATATACTTTACTGTACATCATATAACTTCATCAAATCAAATGATTTGCTCCAAATTGAAATGAGGTTGTGCATAAGATTTATGCATCCATTTCTTGTTGGTGAAGTTGAATATGATGGTCTCACATACAAAGCAGTTAGTGCACTGACATTAGTAACTGAGCTGTGATGGTAAAGTTATAACAAATTCTGTTTAAAACACCCAATTTCAATCCAAAATTAACTACCAGTTGATATATATATATAGTAATGTATAGAATGTTTGATTAAATTTGGATGTTTTAAATAGCATTTATTACAATTTTACCCTCACAATCTGCCTGTGAGTTAATGTTCAGGATGTGTTACTCTTTAATATTGATGATTAAAATTGGTGTCTGTTTGTACTTTTGTACAGTTTTGTCACAATTTACAATCAGGTATAGCCTCTTATCTTTAGGCTTTGATGAATACGATCAAACTAGTGTTTTAAATATCACTTTTTGAAATGATAACTTCAGTTTAAGGATGCATATACTGTATTTTCATAATGCACCGATTTTTGTGTACTTTTCTGAATTCTACTATTGTGTGTAAGTATCAGTTTTCAGCAACGCTAATGAAAGGTTGTGGCGCTTATTCATGAGATATCACCGATTGCCCTAAAATCATGAAAAACACAGTTAACGCTTCAAGTGACCCAAATTGTAATGCACAGATTGTCCAAAAACCAAGCAACTTCCAAATGGATCCAAAGAAAATACAATGAGGGCAAAGATGCTATGCATGCTAAGATGCACAGAGGAAACTAGTAGATGTGTCTTTAAACCAGAAATAAAATCTACCGTCGAAATCTCAATATTCATACCACCTTTGGGACCTGAAAATTCAGTCGTAATAATGTGATGGTTTCATTATCAAGTTGAATTATAGGTGAGTTGTTGAAAGCTGGTCCAAAAAATAAGTGGTAATGATATTAAGGGGTCACAATGTGAGGGTTTACTGTTCCTGTCTTAAAAGCTAGCTAGTAATTGTGTTAGGATGGTCTTTAACGCTAGTTTGACTGTATTTGTCAATAAAGTTATTACTGGTACCATTTGGTTGGTGATATTTAGTATGTCACAATATACTTTTTTAGTGCAATATTGCACTAGATCATTATTTTGAATTGACAAAAAGTGTACTTTTTGTTAATACATTTGTTTTTTTTTCACTTATTTGATAATTCTGAGAGAAAGATTGTTTACTCTGTTTAAATGTCTGACGGACATTTTTATGACACTAGTATTCTTGATTGCCATTGTTTGTTTTCTTAATTAACTTTTTTTAAAACAATTTTCCTGAAACTTATATCTTTGATTTGCCATGTACTTATATAGGTTAGCTAAAATTGGTCAACAGTTGATTTGGATTGACTGAAGACATCAGATAAACATTTTTTGTACCTTTCATGCATTTGATACTAGCATTCATTGCCGAAGTTTTGCTTTTTTAATTATTTCAATATCTATTGTTAGAATAACTACATAAATATAAAGTGTACATAGTGATGTATTTAAATGAATGCTTGAAGTTAGTCTTTTTTTAAATACAGTAAAAAACTTCAATATTAAGACCACTGATGTGTTCAAAACTGTCAGTCTTAACATTAAAGTGGTCTCATTGTCGAGTTGAAACAAGTGGTCTTTATATATAATAAGGTGGTCTTGATATTGAAGTTGTGTTTAAGTGAGGTTTTACTGTATTAAGATTAAATATTGCAAAATAATGGTTGTATGAGTGTGCGTATGTGTATGTGTACATTAATGTATGTCTTTTTAAATGTTGAGCTTATTATACATTCCATGACATTGTCTTAAAAAAAATCAAATTTGTTGATTATAGATATAAAATATATGAATATAATGCTTTTGTATTGTTATTTTATCTCTGTTAAATCTTTGTTGAGTTTTTTTTATCTATATCTTCTGTATAAAATTATAAGACATGTTAGTGATTTGAGAAAATCTCTATGGTGAATTTTTATGTTGTGTATATTTAACAGTGTGTACTGTTGTAGCTAAGTCTGTTCATTGTTAGTTTGTTGTTATTGAATTCATGCGCTTGACTGGCATTCATTTGTTTAGTCCTCTGTGAAAAGAATGATTACCAAGGGACTCATGGAGTGAAATATTTCAAGAATAAAACCATAGCTGCTATTTTCGTGATTTTAATGTGTTTTTTCTTTGTGTGTGATCCATGCTATTGTATGATACAGTGTGGTAAAATAATATTTTTTTTTCTTTCTGTATGAATATGAATGATCATTTGTTTGATTTGAATTTAAATTTGAAACTGTTTTAACTTTTTTTTTCTCAGTAAACAGTAATTATACAAATTAGCAATCACTATATATCTTGTCAAATGAATACAATACATATAATTTTAATGCATTCTAACCTACTTTCATTTTAGTAGTGGTTTAAATATTGATATATAATTATGTCTTTGTAACTTTATTATATACTAAGTACTGCTTTAGTTTAGTTTTAAATTTGTATCAATTCTTTGTCTACAGCTTTTTCATTCTAATCACGGTCAGTGTGTATTAATGATTATCATTGTTAAAAGTCTGTCTCTGTTAAACAGATTATGATGTTTTTCATTATTAATAGTTCATATTTTTTCATTTTATGTGCAATATATATGAGGAAGTAGATTAGTTAGTTATACTTTTCATCTTTTCTAACATAGTATAACCCCTGAAAACTGCAACCCTTCCGGACTGGGCCAAATGTTCGGTTTTCTCCAAATTCCAGTCTTCAGAGAATTATTTATTATAGAAGAGAAACAAAATGGGACTTGAAAAATCATCTGATTTTCAGAGAATTTCAGTTTTCAGGGAGTCTGGTTTTCAGGGTTTACACTGTAGCTATATATGGATCTGACTGCTAATAGTACTAGCATATGAATGCTGTATAAATTGTCAGATTTATACAATTCATATTTTGTTATTAAATTGCCATATCCTATTACTTTGTCAGTGATAGATTTTTCTGGTTGCCTGTTTCTTATTCAATTTAGCTGGAAGAAATTGTTGATTGTTATTAATTGCTAAAATCAATCTTTGCCAGACTTGTTTACAACTTAAGCTCAACAAGACTGGCTTACCTCTAAAACTAAATATTAACTGACTAGGTTACAACTGAACTTAAACATTACTAGACTGGTTTACTACTAGAACTAATATTTGAAGGCTGGTTTACAACTAAAACTAAATACTAACAGACTGGTTTACATCTATAACTAAACATTACCAGACTGTTTTACTACTAAATCTAAATACTTACAGACTGGTTTACAGCTAAACATTGAACACTATCATACTGGTTTACTACTAAACTTAAACATTACCAGACTGGTTTAAAATTAAATCTAAACATCATTAGACTGATTTTTAATCTGTGACTTTTAGCCCATACAGACATATCAGGAATAATGGTTTAAATCCATTTCAAATAATCTGAAAATCCAGTTTTAACTTGTTTTGTTTTTGTTATTTGAATAAGGGAAGGAAAACTGGATTTGTTCATGAAATACTATAATATAGTATATTAAAAATCAGTATTCAGTGCCAGCAACCTTGTAGCACATGATTTCAGTGTTAGTTATCTTGTAACTGTACATTTTCAGTGCTGTCAATCTACTTACTGATGATTTCACTGTTGACAGCCTTTACTAGGTACTTTTGTGTTTGTAATTATGTTATCCACTTCTCAGTGCTGGTAGTCTTGTAACACTAATCATATTTACACCTGGATACAATGTTGACTAATATACAAAAATACCCCACACATGTATTCTGATGTACAGTGCAACCTCTCCAGAGCAGCCATCTCTTGAGCAACAACCTCCCTTCTACAACAGGATGATTATTTAAGCTGATGATTACTTGATTTATCACAAACAATAATAGATTCTATGTACTTGTAAATGCCCTTTTCTGTGCATGTTATTGTTGTATATATATATATATGTATCTATAACAAAACTGGTGAATGAGCTAACCAGAAATTAACCATTTATTGTAATTTGTGTTGTAATGTTGATCAGTGATGGAGTTCGACAAGATTGTCTCGTATTTCATTTAGTTATGAGTTACTTTAATTTTAGTGTACAAATCTAGAAACATGTTTTGATAATTATTTATTTTGATAAGTTTTGAAATTAAAAGCCCATGTAGTTTATGAGTTCATAGAATATATAAGTTGAAACCTATTTAATATGTTAGGCTTGTCTTATATATGTATGGCCATGTAGATATTATATAGATACTCGATAAGAATAGAATTTCAAGAAAAAAAAACATGTACAAAAACTCCAATCTTCCCCAAAACCAACAAACCCACCCACCTAACATATAGGATCATAAACTGAAAAAAAACAATGCACAGTGTCCTGAAGCCTACCTCTGTGGTGCGGTCTGTTGCAAAATTTATGTTTAAGTTAGATTTTTACTTGTGTTTTAACGAAGAAAGAAATCACATGTGTATTTAAGCAGGATATAAAATTATTTTCTATGTCTGTTTTCAATATATTTAGGATAATTGAATACTTATTAATACAAATTGATCAGACCTTTCCATTGGCTGAATTTTATGTAATCCGTGGTCTTATCAGTTGTTCTTTGGTCTTGTTTTTGATAAAATCCACTGACCCAAGTTTTATCTTTGGAAATGCTGTTAAAAATTAATACAGTCCTGAAGCCCGGTAAATAATACACCTACATTTATTATTTAATCATCCCATTATATCTGTACTTAATTAAAATTCAGTTTGAAAATGTTGATTGTTTTGTTTTATTATTACTGTATTTGATTGATACTGTTAGATTTTACATTAATTCATCTTTGCTCGTGCCAGTTTCTTAAGTTAAATAAATGAGCCTGAGATAAATCACGGGATAAGAAATCTTTCTGTTGGTCAATTTTGATAAGAGTCAGGTGAAGGCCAATCAGGTGTCTTTTAAAGCTTTTAAAAAATCCTTGTTTTGATTGACATCTCTCAGAGATAAACTATTGTACCATAGCGATTGAATACGAATAATACTAACGCAATATTTCATCTGCTAATAATTGTTTGTTGAGTGTTCATTTTAATCAGAAAAGCTGTTGTTTTATCATTATTTGCTTGATGTTAGAAAAATCTAACGAAAATTCCATTTGTTAGAACATTGATTCAGTTACGTTATGGTCTATATCTGGTCAGGGTAATACATGTATTCATGTTTACATTGAGATTCTAGTCACAGTCTATAATAATGCATGTACGCAGTCTGTTGTGAAATGTAGTGTTAGATCTTTTGTCCACTGTTGATATTTAACCATTTTTTCTTTGCTCACTGGAATTGCTTGCTATGTCACACTACGATCATTGATTGCTTGACTCAGTTTTTTTATCGGTATTTTGGATTGCCATATTGTTTATTGATGCAGACCTTATTTTTTATTGATGCTTATTAATTTTTTTAAATAGATATTTATACTAACATGGTTGAACCTCTCTAATCCAAACCTTTACAATAAGTAATCCTCTCTAAACCAAACTTGTCTGCTGGTCCCGATGTTTTAATTATGTGTTTAATGCTAAAAAACCTTCGAACTCCGAAAACCTCTCTAATCCAAACATTTTTGTCTATTGAAACAGGTTGGGATTAGAAAGGTTCTACTGTAATACCGTGATGCACACTCATTTCATCATCTCATTTGGGGATCTTGTATCTTCTGTTTTCAAATTCATTCTGCGTGCTTGCAATACGCAAATTATTATTCCATTTATCAAATGTTAAAAATTTCAGTATTTTTAGATCCTTTTAACAAGGCATAATAGACATTTTTTTTTTGATACCACACTTCCTAAAGTTTAAATCTTTATTACGCTGGAAGGAAGACATTTAATGACAAACATTTTAACCTCTAGTCAGAAAATGATATAAAACAAAATGTAGATTTATTCCAAGCACAATCAAATCTGATTTACTGGCTAGCTTTGAATAAAGTCTATGAGTTTGTAGCATCCTCTTATTGATACTGACCCCTAAATAAACCTCTGAATAATGGTCACTAATGCATCAAATCTTTTTTCTTTTCCATAGGTTGACCTTTGAATACAGGTATGACTATATTTTGAAAGCACCTTAATTGGTCACCATATGAGCAAAGTGTTTTATTCAAATATTAATGCTATGTTAATGTATTTATTGAAGCACTTTATGTACTTAATTTAGGGTCAGTAAAACACTGGAATTTGTTTTAAACCTAGAGATTTTCACGCGTCGAGTGATCGTTATTCACAAAATTTTAATTTCCCTGTTATTGCAATTGGTATACATTTTATTATTAATCGGTCAAGAAATTGTTGTTTTAAAATATATTCCTAGCTGATATTTTTTATCATACCATATATTTTTTTTGATGATTTATTTCTAGTGATGAAAATGGCCATATCATATTTGGTTAAACTTGTACATTTAATGATTTTTCTGCATGTATATGGTATTTATTTATTTCAGTGAAATTATTTGTATAATCGTTTATGTTAATGTGACACTAAATAAAACATAAAGCCAGAACTGTGTCGTTTTTTTCAAGGGTGAAAGTTGAAAATGATAGGAATTCTTAACCTCTGTGCAGCGGAAACAATAAAAACCCGTAGGACAGGTGGCCTTTATTCTGAGGTCAGTTTGGTCAGAAAAATCAATGGTTTAAAAAAATGGCCTGTATTTACAGGGTGGTCTTTATTCAGAGAAGGCCTCAAACACAGGTTTGACTGTACACAATTTTGAGGAAGTTCACAAACCAGAACAGAAATTAACTAGCCCCGCCCTTTGGGCCTGTGGGTTTGCACTAAGCCTTTCCTAATGTAACTGCATCCTTTTGACCAAATGAATGGGAAAAAAAGAAACTAGACCTGGTATGATAATGAAATATTATTTTTATGTCAGCACTTCAGTTATTTACAATAAAAATCAATACATAAGAAACAAAAACATGTATTAACTGAGTAGTTAATGTTTATTTATACATTTTTACAGACATGGAGTACACAATATAATTTACAAGTAGCATGCAGACTTGTAACTGGACCCTAAAAATGTATCAATAAATATAAATCATCAACAGAATATGAATATCTCTACATCAATGGAAGACAAATGTTATCATTTAACCCCTTGCTTCATAAGCATATTTTGGACTCCTCCAAATTCATAGCAAATATAACTAAACATCAATTTATTTAAGAAAATTGAGTTATTTCTCCCTGACATTGTGGCTAAAGAAGTCATTACTCATTACAAGCAATGGTTTCTCTCACCAAAATGTTTTCAAAAGTCGGCTGCTTCAGATGCGGTATTATGAGGTAAAGGGTTAATTAAAGTCAAGAATTTTAAATATTTAAATACACCAGCTGAAGTATGATAAGGAATTTAAGTCTGTTATTGTTTATTAACACAATTCCTGACAAACATCTATTTGTATGAATTAAATCCTACATTGAAATTCAATTTGCAAATAATGATTCTAGTCAAGTCTATGTGAAACATAGGTACTTTCAGTCTATTGGTTAAAAAAATTAACATTTTAAATACAAACATGATTTGAGTTAAAGTATACAAACAATAAACTGTTAATATTCACAGGGTTTCATGAATACTGAATAAATAAATAAATTCCTACATTAAGCATCCTTCTAAGAACATAGAACTTCTTTGACCATCTTTTTCCAATGAAGCAACACAGAATTAACCCATTTGATTAATCAAATTTAAATTACAGTCAAATTCATATGAAAACAAAATCCCTTCAATTATTCAATTCACTGCGGTAAGAGCATCCTCAAAAGAATGTTGGTTTGCAGTTATGCAATACGAACTTTAATCAGTAGGTAGGTAGGTAGGTAGGTAGCCTTTTTTATTTTGCTAACATTGTATGCTATTACTAAAAACAAAAAACTGGATTAAAGAACAAAAAAAAATTGTCAAAATTGCTAAAAAGAATTTACATCACAGAATTTTTGATGAGTCAGTTGTATAACTTACAAACCAACAATTGTTCAAGGATGGCCCAAGTATCAACATCTATTGAAATATCATAAAGAAATACTAGAAGGGAGAGACACTAAGCTATAAGTGACAGTAATTTTAATCAGACAACATGAATGTCTTGTAGGACCATGATAGTGATAATTCAAAACTCTTGTAAGTCCTGAGGCTTGATTTTCTACAACATCATGAGGTTGTGTGATCAATCCAAGACAATTATATCAACATCCATTGGTTGTTCTTTTCCTGTTGTGTTATCAGATTTAGTCTCCTCTTGCACAGTTGGTTTCATTAATTCAGGAGAAGACATTAATGTTTTTAGAACATTCTGACCAGATGCTTTCGGTGTAACCTTGACAGGATTAGCTACAGAGGTCGGGGCTGGCCCTTTCTTGGGAGTAATGTCATCTGCAGTAGATGGTGGTGGCAAAATTTCTGATGGTGTAGAAGGTTTAGAGGTATGAAGAACAGGGTTTGTGGTAATGTTTGTAAGTTTCTCTGAACCAGGTGATGATATTTTAGAAGCATTTGAAAAAAGCAAACCCTTCAGGACAGCATTTTTAGGACTTTCTTTCAATTTTGGAGACTTTCGAGCAACAGATGAAAACATATCCTTGATTCGCCTTTGGTCAGCTGGAACGGGGGCTTTTAAAGGATTAGAGGAATCTGAACCTGCCTGGTCTCCAGTCTGCTGGTCAACCAAATTACTAGTTTGTCCCTGGTTTTGTTCAGTAGCTGGGCTATCCTTGTTTCCAACTGCAGGTCCTAGAGCCTGGATCATGGATGGAGACATAGGTTGAGCAAACTTCATGATCTTGGGTGTATCAGGTCCATTTTTAGCCACACTCACTTTACTTCCTTCCTCGACTTTTGGAGTAGAAGATTTCTCTTGAGCCCAGGTAGGAGGCTTAATACACACATATTCCCAAGTATTTGGAAGTTGTAGATCTTTCAAGTCATACTGCTCCAAAACCTCCTCTTTCACATACCAACATCTTACTTTTTTAATATTTGATCTTTTCTCATGAACTGCTATAGCTGGAATCTTAATTTCCAGCTGACGTTTAGATATAGCGAAATCATTTTTGCCTCCAACTTTAGGAGTATCAACACTACTAGCTTTGGGAGACTCTACACTCTTGTCTGGTTTCTCATCCACCTCCATACTCATATCAAGCTTGGAAGAATCTAAAGTACCATCAGCTGTAGTGTCTAAATCAGGGTTTGTCTTCTTCTTCCAATACATCCTGAACTCTTTGATTAGATTTTTTATTCCCACTGGGTTACCATGTACCAGTCTAATCAAATCTGGCATAGCTGGAAATTACAATTCATAACACATTAGGGCAGTGGACTATAGACAATAAAACAATAGATATGCAATGTCTTCATCTTTAAACTGATAAAAAATCAATTCAACAGACAAAAACAAAAAGCTGTTTTTCAGTGACTCATTTTTTCTAAATTTCATGCATTTATTTTTTCAACTTGATTTGTCTCAATTTGCATGGTTAAGCAATACAGAATATGTTAGCAGTTACTTCAAGCAAATGAATTAATTTTCCCCATATTAGTGTCAAGTTCTCATTATACCAGTGTAGTTAGTCCTCAATACCCTGAAAATTGTATCATGCCATAACTTTAAACCAGGACATAGGATGCAAGTATGGAGCATGGAATATGGCTGCATCCACAAAAGGGTTGAAATTGGATTACCTTCTTCAGGGACAGATTTTTTCAGACTGTTAGACTTTGTAGTCTTTTCTTCAGGTTTATCAGTAGTAGAATCTGTATCACATGATCTCGATGCAGAAAAACTTGTATGAATTGGTCCATCAACCAAACATACAGCCTGTAATATTGAAACATAAATTTCATTTCATACAGTAGTAAAACCTTGTATGATTAATTCTAAACCTTAAGTGCAATATTTAAGATAATATTGTTAAAACATATGTAAAAGTGACACATAAATGTTACTTTCTTAAGAAAAGAAAAATATGATGATAAAAGTCCTGATCAACATCATAAGTATATCAGAATGTTTTTTTTATAGATGATTTGTCAAATAATTACACAGATAAAGAATAATATTTCTCAATTTCAATCAATTACCGGCAATAATCCTCGTACCTTATATTTTAGTAATGTTTGTAATTGTTGAGCAGCTATAGTAGTTGTTTCATCGTTTTCCCAAGCACAGCCTATAGCTAACATCTTAAGAGGTTTAGCTTGTCGTTTAAGTTCACTCTCCCAAGCTGCCTGCCGTACTTTCTGTAAGTCTTGTTTACTTGCAGTGTCAACCTGATGAAGTTTATACAATAACTGTAGCAATAATATACATATATTTTTTTGCTGGAGTTTAAATGTCACACCAACAGCCAGGATCATTTGGTGACTTTACCAGCATTAATGGTAGAGGAAGACCCAAGGCGTTCATCTAGGTAGAACCATTGGCCTTCTGTATATAATAATCTTACTTCATAATCATTCAGAATCATCATATGATTAATGAAGGTCATGTCAGGATTTTTTTCACTGGGTTTAACGCCTTTTTTTTCAAGAATTTTTCAGCTATACACGGTGTCCGTTTCACTTAACCAGTTTTCCTGAATTGTATACTAACCAATACTAACAAACCTTTCCATAAGGAGCCAGCAACTTCTCCTCAAATGAGGTAAATGAACATTTTTGTCAAATTTTCATAGAAGGTGTGATCTGCTGCAACTGGGATTGGAACCTAGACCGCCGGGTAACAAGTCCAGCGCACTAACCACAGGACCGTGGTCACGGCCGTCAGGTCAGGATAACATACGCTACACAGTCCTGAACCTGGTGAGTGCTCAAAGCAAACAAGTAACTGATTACATTAACAGAGAATCATTTTTTACCTCTTCATCATCTTCAACACCTTCACCATCAGATAAATAACCATGTGGTACCATCCAATCATCAGCATCAGGATCTTCATCTTCCACTTTCTCTCCTTCATCCTCCTCCTAATATAGAAAATAAAGGTCATATAAAGGTCAAACTGAATTCAATGACTTCTTGAGAGTACTCTCTCCTCATCATAAGGTTAGTATGATAATGTCATGTTAACTGTTACCTGAGCCACCTATCAACCCTATTTTTGAGCTTTGATCATAAGAGCTTCAAACAGCAAAATACAAAGTATGAAAATATCAAGGATGAATTGTACCTATGAATTGTACTCCCACAAAAAGTTATGTTTAAAAAAAAACATTAGACAATTTTTTAACCAACCCAGATTTATTTTTTGTCAGGTAACCGTAAACACGCATTAGATTTTTTCTAGCCTCTACAGATTCATTTTTTCATCACATGTGTATATTTTAAGGTCCATCAGTAAGTCAGATCATTCAAAATCACTGTTTTTATACACAATCCTTTGACAACATACCAATTGACTGAATTATTAAGAGGGGATTTTTTATAGCTATATTGACAGGGATGTATACAATACCTCATCAGATGACACAGACTCTCCAGGTTCTTCCTCTTCCCATTCATCATCAGAGTCCACCTCATAGTCGAATAAATCCTGTAATAAAAATAGTACAAATAGAACTGTAATGCCTTCAAACATCATCATAATTATGTGTCCCTGCATCTTCGCTCAGAAATAAAACATGTTTTTACATCATTGACACATCAAAGGTGTAGCATGTTTTTTCATCATAGCCCACAGTATAAGACTATACACTGTATAAGAATATTTTATCCTAAACAATTCAGTCCTTGAGCTTCATATAACTATCAAGTGTTGCTGCATACTTTAAATAAAAAAAGAACAAATCTTAAATCTCCATAAAATCATATTTGTCTAAAATAAGTTCATGGGTGAAAGTTGAAAATTTTAAAAAAAAAGCGGAAATCTTAACCTCAGGGGTGTGGAAACAATAAAAACTAGTAGGGTCCAGACCTGGGAAAAACCTGAGGTTCCGGAAAATTCTGGAAAACTTTTAACCATGCAAGTTCAGTGTTAGTGTTGACAGACCAAAACATACATTATGCTTTTTGAGTTTGCTCAGAGTAAATTCATGGTTTAACATCATCAACACATCAAAGGTGTAGCATGTTTTTTCATCATGGCAAACAAAACAAGACAAAAACCTGTTCTGATTCATAGCTCGAGCCTGAAGCTGTGCTAACATGTCTCCTCAGGACTTTAAATCAAGTCAAGAAATGAACAAAACATTTAAAATGATGGTTATTTAAAACTGTATTAAAAACTATGTATACTGAACACTTTATACTAGCATAGCATAGTAACCATGCACTATTTGATAAAAGGTAAGTTTGCTCAGAGTAAATTCATGGTTTAACATCATCAAGATTTCAAAGGTGTAGCATGTTTTTTCATCATGGCAAACTTAACAGTTTGATAAATCAGTGGGTCATCAATGTTGCATAAAAAGCAAACTCAATTGCAGTCTAAGAGTCATGAAGACCGATATTCAAGTTATATCTGCTTAGAACATAAGCTAAGCATAGAAACAAACTCACTTTCAAATCTCAAAACAGTGGTTATTTCAATGCTTCTTAAACTTTTAGCATGTCTATTTATGATGCATCAAATGTGAAGGAATTCATATGAGTCATTTAAACAAAATAATTACAGGGCTTTTTTTCGCTGGTAGGGGAAGGGGCCTTTTTTAAATTTGGGGAAAAATAACACAGTAAGGGGAAGAAAAAACTTGATGCAAACTGAATTTTAGGGGAAATCTGCATGAATTTTAGGATTTTTTCCTGAGGGGAAGACGCCTATAAACAGCCTTTGCTATAGAAGGAAAAAAAGCCCTGGAATTAATTTACCAACACAGTAAAACCTTACTAAGCAACCATCTCAACAATATGATGACCTGATTACAATGACCACTTACTTTCATACCTGTCTTAATACTTCCGTATTTCAACTTGATAATGAGACCACCTCAACATAGAGACCATTTTTTTTTCAGGTCCAAATGCTGGTCTTAAAATCAAAGTTTTACTGTAATTTGATTATTGACATACCTCGTCTTGTTTGAATGGGTTCCTGGCTGATAGTCTGCTACTCTTCTTCCTCCAAGTACCGTAATACGCAGGACGTGTGTTTTCATGGAATTTTAAGAATTTAGTTCGATATGTAACCCTCTCAATCGTCTCCTTCTCGTGTGACAACATTTCTATATCATCTTCTTCCAGTATCCTAGAAATAAAGAATCAAGTGTGGACTTAAAGAATATCATGTAAAGAATTTCCTGAAAGTTATCTACTTCAAAAAACAAGAACAATGCTCTATGGTAGCGCACTTAATAATGTGCTTTTAGTCTGGTCCAGTATCAATACATTCACTGGAGACATTGTATACAAAGCTTAAAGAAACTGTTGGATAATTGGAATTCCATCAAACAAACTTCAAGTTAGATTGAGAAAATTGTCGGACATAGACTAGAATAGCAAAATATCAGTCTGAGGTGGGAGATAATAAGACAAATCTTTCCTACATTAGTAATACGCAAATGAACTGAATGACGCACTGTGCTATTAATAAGCAGAACGAGAATAGTATATAATTACTTCGGCCAGGTCTTGAACGATTTTCCTAAAGTTGCCGACTTCACAGCATTCAGATATAGGTTTTTACAATCCTGAAACAAGGAAAGTTGGAGTTTCATAAATAACTGCTTACAAATTGGCTAATGCTAATCATCATTGAAGCATAAATCATTTAACATGATTAAATATGCAGTAATAGCTTCCAGTCCCCATGCAGAGATCATTCATAAAAACATTATGAGTGTGCATCCAATCAATATCTTTGTAATACATGTAAAAATACCTGCAGAAAGGACAAAACAATACCTGTACACAAAATAGTATAAAGAAAAAGCACAATCAGATAAATTTGTAAACAATGAATTCCAAAAATACCCCAGTCAATATCCTAGATTAATATATTTTATGTACATCTAAACATACACACCTGTTTTTCCAGAGATTCATCAACTGAATGTTTAGCTGCCTCAGACAGAGGGTTACGTCTTGATGGAGCAAGTTTCATGTTTGGTTTAAGCTCAAATGGCATAAATAATCCATTCTTCATTTCCTTCACCTAAACATAGAACACAAATTTAAAACTTAACTTTTCATATCCAAGCACTTCATAAAATTCATATAAATCATGTTCATCGGCAAGAAATGGTACTAAGCTTCAGACAACGAAAATAAATAGAACCCAGTCTACAAACAAGATGTTTGTCTTCTGTTCACAATTATCAATAAGGATTCTAACAAACAAAATTGTGCCACATATCAGCAATTTCAATATACATGTGCACAGGTCAGCTCAATGACAGCCACATTCTCTGACCATCTTGCAAGGAAAGTGAATCTGATGACATATATAGCGACCAAACAACATTACAGATTACTATACATTAAATGCATAAGATAAATCAATTCAGGTCCTTAAGTTATAAAACAGAGTGATAAAATGACTCATTTACCTTGGGTGGAGAAACGGTCGGTTCTTTTTGTATAAAGAAACCCTTAAACATTTCCTTCTTCTTGTCAGCTTTTCTTTGCTGAAATCATTCAATAAACAAACTTATCTGCCAAGGCTTCTATCAGAAATAAATTCACAATTACAAAATATAGTGTACAAAGTAATTAAGAGATAGTTTTACTTCGGTAACCAAAAAAGGTTAATATAAAATTCATTATATCATTATATGTATATCAAGAATAAACCCATACTTCCTGTTAATGTGTTCACTTATGTGTACTTATTAAAACGAATAAAAATATACCACAAAATTCCAACACCAAAGTCTTGATAAGGAAACTTAAAAACATCAATTATAGAAAGAATTATTTCAGATACATGAGAAGAACTCACCCTTTCTTCTTCTTCTCTGCGTTTCTCCTCTTCTTTTTGTTTCTTCTCTTCTTCTTTCAGTTTTCTTTCTTCCTCCTTCTTTTTCTTCTCTTCATTTTTTGATCTTTAAAAACCAAGAACACCAATTTAGTGATGGTTTGCCTTTTTACAAGATACTGACAGGTGTTAAATAGAATTAGGGGTCACATGTTACCAGAGATGAGTTACCTGACACAGACTACCCAAGACATATTACAATAAATAAACATGTAATGGGAACTCATTAATCTTTTGCAGGCATGATCAACCTAATAAACTAATTGCAACTTCAATAAATAAACACTTCAGTACAGATGTTTATAATTATGATTCTTACAGTTCAGTTAAACAAACAATCAAAACAATCAAACAATCCTTTTGAACCAATTTGGGAGTACATAATATATGTACAACATGTCCAGTGAATTGTTGTACAAAGGATAAATAAAGTCCATCAGGGTGCTCACTGGATGTCAAAAGTTGAGGGTCAAAAAGGACCTGTGGCTGATAATAATTTGAAGTCAACAAAATTTCCTACTAATGTTACAGTAAATTTTACAGTAAATTTGACCCTTAGGTACATATTCTCAAGAGCCAGATGCTTTATTTTACTAATTTCAGGAGTCAAAATGCCACTTTGAGGGTAAAATGAGAGCCTTGTACATACTCCAGTTCTTTTTCTTTTTGTTTCTTCAGTTCTTCTTTCTGTTTCAACTTCTCCAATCTTTCTTTTTCCTTCTTTTCCTGATCAAGAAAGAAAATTATTTGCTAGTTCTGTTAGTTTTGTGGCCAAAATTTAGGGAACTTAAATTCAACCACAAGCAAGATAAATGCATTTTATCAAAGATGTTCATGACATAATATTTTAAAACCTAACAAAATATGTCTATTTCAGAAGCCATTCAACTACATGGGGGTGTGGAAGTGTAGCCGGTAAGCTACTAAAGTAGAAGGAGGGACCGACAGTTCCCCTAGTAGTGGGCAAAGGGGCAATGCCCCCATGTGGGGAAAAAGTAGCCAAGATTTTTCAGGCTTCTCACTCATTTCTCACACCTGCAACTAACAGAACATGATTCATAGGCATTGTCATTATCCATACATGATGTAAAAAGTCATTCTAAAAACATACATAATCTGGTCTCCAATTGTTTATTTCAGACAAAATACAAGAAATTAAAAGTCACAAATATGAATGGTTTGGCCCTTGAGAAATGTGACTTTGAATGTAGTGTCACAAATTAACAATGATTTTGTAGATAACCTTTTCTTCTTGTCTCAATCGTTCTTTTTCAGCCTTTTCTTTCTCTTTCTGTTCTTCTTTTTGCTTTTTCTTCTCCAGGAGTTCTTTCTTCTTTTCTTCCTTCTCTCGTTCTTTTTGAAGCCTTTGTTCCTCCCTCTGTCTTTCCTTTTCTTCTTTAATCTTCTGTCTCTGAGCCTCTCTTTCTTTTCGTTTGCTATCAGACAACTACGAAGAAATAAAAAGTTCAGAATGTCATTGAAATAACACTTTCAAGTAAATTCTGTCTGCAATCAGCTTCAGGTGTTAAACAATGCAAATTGAGAGATCGAAACAAAAATCCAAACACTGACAGCTTCTAATACCAGGCTTCTCGAAACTGCTGCAATACGTGCCTGACATTTGGTCAGGCAAAGTTAGAATTTCTGTCTGACCAAATGAAAATTTGTCTGACTGAATATATAATAAAAAAGTGATAAATGTTATAAATTGTGCCAGACATCTGGTCTGGTACTCGCTGAAAAATTATTGGACCTGCTCAAAATTTGCCTGACATGTCTGACAACTTTCAGGAAGCCTGTAAAACCAACTCAAAATTTTACACACACAAAAAAAAGAAGAAAATTTAAATCTGTCAGTTTTTTTATTTTTGCAAAAAGGGAAAGAAAAAACTTGATGTAAACTGAATTTTAGAGGAAAACTGCATGATTTTAAAATTTTTTCTGAGGGAAAGACTCCAATAAACTGCCCCTGTTATAGGAGGAAAAAACTATCTGAATATGAATATGTACATGTGGTATGTCAAAAATAATTTCAGGTGAAAGAGTCATATTAACATGTAGTAAACAAAAACAAACATCAGGTAATAAATGAAGAAAACAGCACAACGATAGTTATGAACTTACAGCACTACGTTTTTTTTGCTGTGCTGATTTTGGGGTACTCTCACTTGCAGATCCCTGACTAACATTTCCACTTGAAGAACTGGCAACAGGAGTCTGCAAGAAGCATAAAAAGATTGTATTTTATTGGCAAAATGAAAATAACTGAGTAACATTATTTTTGGAATAAACAAAAACAATGAAAAAGAAAACTCCTGCACACATACAACATATCAGTTAGCACATTTTTTCTATATTCTTGAACTTTGCTTTGAGAAAAGAAAAGCTGGGAATTAATGCAATAATCAATTCACATACAGTTTATTTGAAGACTGTAGGCTTATCAGTCAATGTTTTGCCCCTCAGCTGTACCAGTGGTTAGTTAATGATATGCATGGTTATAAAAATAGTAACTTTGAAATGGGTCCCATACCTGACTTGATTTGACTAAATGAAAACAATTCAACCAAAAATATTAAAGGGAGGCTTACATAATGTTACGTAAAACAGAAAAGAATGGTTCAAAAGCAGCCTATATTGTCTAGCTCTCTTAGAGTCAGTCAACAATACAGTAATAAAAATCAATGTGTACCTTTAGAACTGATTCCAAAGCAGAACCTTTAGCAGGAGTCTTAAGAGCATCTTCACACACTGAAGTGTTGGCAATAAATGATGAATCAGCATCAACATCAGACAAATTCTCTTTATCTTCATTAAGAGAAATATCTTCAATCGTATCATTTTCGGCTTTGTCATCTTCAAAGGAATTATCAGTTTCCTTTTTTTGACTATCATTATCACAAATCTTCCTATCTACTTTGGGTGTATTTGCTTCAGGTGATGAGATCTCTTTAGAAATATTGTCCTGTTCAGAATTTATGACATTTTCTCTACCAGCACTATCCTCTGTAAGATCTATCTCAATGACTTCATTGGTAGATGAGATCTCTTCCTGATCTTGAGCGCTAGGTTTTGGTCGAAAGAATTTGTCTATTGTATTCAATTTTCTGACTGGTTTACTAAGTACTATCTCTGCTTCAGAGCTACTGCTCACTTCATGTTCTCCATCAACAACAGAAGTTTTACTAACAGTAGGCGAGACCCCAGTCCTAAATTGTTTAGCGCTTGGAGATTCATTGTCTGAGAGTTTACGCTTTTTACTTCCAGGAGGGGTGTTACACTGTCTCGTATGACCCGCATGATCCAAAGGTTTGAATGGAAGACGACCTACATAAATAGAACATTTTAAAATGAAACTCAGAAAAATAGCATTCTTGTCATTTCACAGTATGCTCCTTTTCCATTAATGTGCAGACACCAAGATTTGGCACATCCTCATTGAATAGAATAGCATTCTTAATACATGTATTAAGAGTCAGTATGATTTGTATGCCACTTGTATGTTACTATGTATAATTTGTTAAAAAAGAACTAAATTTATTGCCTCAGAAATTTACTGTTATATGTTACAAAACAAACCTTGCTTCATTTTCTTAGAAGGTGGACCATCATCTGTCTCCATAACACTTTCCTTTTCACCTAAAAACATACAAAATATGTAACATTTAGTAGTCAATGCATCCATGAAGACATCAAAGGTTTGGATGGAGATTCAGCCATTAATTCAATCAATATTAACACAATAAAACTTATTAAAAGGTATGAAGAGGAAGAAACAATTTTTCCAATTTAATCCAAAGTATCCAAAAATGTGATCTTCATCCCTGCTGCTGAAATAGTAAACTAAGGGAGGAGCAAAATCACGGGTCCAAACCTTGATGGAACCCAGGATTCCTAGCACTGTAGACAGACACTTAACCATGATGTTAAAGAGTTAACAAATATTCCTACAATTACAATCGCTCTCCCTACAATCACTATATAGTAAATTAGGAGCAAGAAAAATCCATGATCCTAAATGTGGATTGAACCCAGAACTCCTAGCACTGTAGGCAGGCACTCAACCACATCATTAAAGAGGTAATCAAATAGCCAGGCTGTTGCACGTGACCTATATTCCTACAATCACTGCACTCCTCTCCGGCACCTCCTCTCCCCTTTCAATCATTAGACTAAGCTCTAGATCTACAGCTTCATACTTCATGTCTCCACATGAGTTCATCAAACATTTCTGACACTATAATAGTAATAGTAGCGAGAAATCCATGGTGCTAACCAGGGATTGACCCCCCCCCCCCCAGTACTGTATGTGAACACTCAACCGCGTCGCTAGAGTTAACCCAATAGCAAGGCTGTGGAGTTGCCTATATTCCTACAAATACATTGACTTGAGAGTGAAATGCGACTCCTTGCATTTTGATTTTAAAAATGAATAAATCAGACTAATACACCATCATAATATGTTAGCATTTCTAAATGCGAGACCTTGAAAAAAAAATTGACGGACGCACCGCCCTGTTTGTTGGGCTGCGTTTTCGTCGATCGAAAATTCTACCGTGACAGTTCTATCTTGAATGCAAACAGCATTTCATTGACTTTGAAATGTGATAAACTTACCTAAATTCATATTTTTTAAGCACCCTACTTTTGCCATCGATTCAATTTAACGTTGCATGCGTAGAAATTAACAAGAAAATAAACAATGGTTAAAATTTGGCGGGGTTTCGCAGGAAGATGTGTAGAGCGAGACGATTCCTATGATAAAGTGCGGCCCTTCATTGAGATTTTATAATCCACGACGGCGCGGCCCTTCATTGAGATTTTATAATCCACGACGAAGTGTAAGTAATTTGCGGTCCCATTATTAATGCGAAGTGACTATTGCCTCAAGATTCCCTTCTCGACATTCATAGATAAATAATGAAATCATGCAAATGTCAGACATCTATTATATAACCATGTTCTAGTATTTAAAAAAAAATCATTTTCAAATACATGAGGTCAGTTTTGTATTATCCTTATTTATAAGCCATAAGTATCCCTCAGTATCCATTTGTATAGTCAACTACTTCTACATGAATTCCTTTAGCTGTAAATACAACATACATGTCTGTGCTAAAGAACCCTGTATGAAGTTTGAAGATAGTTTACATGAGGAATATTTGGCAACCCTCCAAAATTATTCTCATGCGATTAGTGATTCTAATAAAAAAAAAATAGTAAGGGGTTCACTTGTAACTAAACATTAATATAGGTGCATTCTTGAAATAATGGCAAGTTTTACTTAATTCGTTTTAAATAATTTGAAACTAACAATTTTTATTTCAAAACATACACACATTTACCTACACATCCACTATGATTGTAAAATGTAATATAACTCACTCTAAACATTAGATTGTATTCCATAAAATATTTCTTCCTAGATTATTCCAAAGACCTATACTTTGCGTACTCAGGATATTTTAGTGATTTAAGCAAATCTTCATCTTGTCTCTTACCAGTGTTAATGTGATGTGTATGTATCACAAAAAAACCAAGAAACTTAACAGTCATGTATATCAGATAATTATTTATTCATAAAAAGTATATTATAGTATGATTCACATTGTATACCACACTCAGTACATTCAATTAACTCTCATACAAGTGTACTTAACTCCGCCTCCACAGCGCACTACATGATCAAAGACCTGTACTATACATGCACATATAATCAGTTCTCATGAAATTTAATAATAACAGGTTAATTCAAGTTGATATATTCATTAGGCCACTGACAACAGCAAGTATCACTAAGGCAATGTCAAAAGCATATTTATTGAATATTTTCATTAAAAATCACTTAAACAAAATCCTTTAACAAACCTTATGAAGGCATTTGATAGCATCATACTGATAACAATGTACATCTGTGAGGGTCTAGTGACTACTAGCTAGAGACCATATAACCACTTGATCACAGACGCCCCATATATCTTTAGAGCTTCAACACATAAAGAAATGCTATCATCAAAAAACATAACAGTCATTACCATTACAATTATTATTGAATGAACGAGTCGAATTTCTCTTTATTTTTCAACCAGTAAAATCATTAAAAACATTTTGGCACACGCAAAATCAAACAAATGTTGTATGTTTAATTCTTCCTCAATTCAAATGTCTTCATATCACAAACTGTCAATTATAAATGATTATGCTATAACTATTTACAATAGTATCCACTTTTAAAATCACTAAGTAAACTCACAAAAGGAACAAATACAGACAAACCAGAGTTCACAGCCACCAGTGAATAATGATCAACTTTTAACAACAGCTGCTCTAAGTCACCTGCTTTTTGATAAATAGGACCAAATAAACATCTGAAAAAAAGGCCAACTTCACGGGAAGGTCAAATTTCATTCTCTCCCAATGTTGTGGCCTCTGCTTACAGGTTTGACTGAATACACTTTTGATTACTAACATTTGTAAATTAACAGTGTAACACTAGATCAAAAATTTGTCTAAAAGTTCAAGGGAGACAAATGTGATAACCTGGTGGGGGTAATATTAACAGCATTACCTTGTAATTATGGCACACATCAACAGAAAAGGTAAGTTTTAATGATAAAAGTCTGTGTGTTACGTGTATCAATGGAAAAACTGCAAAAATGAAATCGTATTCAGTAGTAGATAAATATTAGTGCAATGTTATAATTTTGAATTGGAATGAGCATTTTGGAACACAATTCCATTTTCTAACAGTCTCTTTAAATCTGTTTTACTAATTCCATTCTCTAACAACACTGACTCAGTATGCGCTCCAACCTGTGGCCTTGGTGGTAATGAAGTAACAGCAGGAGTACGGGATAATTTAGGGGCTGGTGCGGGCTCAATTTTTCCATCGTCATCATGAATAAAATTGCCAGTAATAACATTGTGTTCATGACTTTTAGCTTCCTCCATATCTAACACGGGAGCAACACAGGCATCGAGATTTTCAAACACTTTAGTCCATTCATCTCGTGTCTTGGTGAGAAAGATCTCAGTAAATTTCTTCTTCATTTCATCTTCATCAGCTTCTTGAGGCATTTCTTCTTCTGTTAATCCCAGACCTGTTGAAATTGTATAAGTAAAATAATTTTCAACAGACAATGATTGTAAAAGTGCTGAGCCCAGCTTATAAGGCTTCACATTGTTAAATTAAATAAATTAAAAAGGGAGTGAGAATTGTGAATTTAAAATCAAGTATTAAACCTGGGTGTTAAAAGTAGTATCTTTATGACCTAACCTATATATTTATGACCTAACCTATACCTATCTTTATGTCCTAACCTATGTATTTATGACCTAACCTATACCTATCTTTATGACCTAACCTATATATTTATGACCTAACCTATACCTATCTTTATGACCTAACCTACATACTCATGTCTTCACTATATTAATATCCTTCAGAAACCACATTAATGCTGTTCAAAGATATTAAACATCTAAAACCATGTGTTAAAACTAACATAACAAAAAATGTCAAATTGTCCTGTAATAAATGAGAACAACCACCAACCTTTGAGTAAGTCAGCATAAAACTGTGGCTCCAATGCACCAACAGAGACATATTTATTATCTGATGTTTTAAATGTTTCATAGAATGCTTTTCCACCGTCAAGTCTATTCTCTCCCCTTTCTCCAGTCCAGATTGGAATGTCTCGTGAGGTCCATAGAAACGTGGCTGAAATAATTCAGTTGAAAGTAGGTAAAATTGAAGGATCTACATATACAAACTAGCAGTAAAAAAAGTTAGGCATAAAAAAATTGATTGTTTCTTGTTACCCCACCTGACCTAATTTTTTCCAATGACCCTTGACTTTTTTATCAGGCATTAGGATCAGTACATTCACTTTTTTTACCTTTTGGCACAATAATAATCTCAATGGCAGCTTTCAAGAATACTAAAAAAACCTACTAGTATCCTATTTTTGATGAGCATGTAACAAGAAACAAACTTTTTTACACCTCAATCTAACAATTATGATTGATTTTTCTTCACCTTGGAAAATCATTTTGTAAGGAAATCTCCAATGATTCAAATATCAAAATAAGTTTGTTCAAGCAGTCAATGCTCGTATCGTGTATCGTATGATACAACAAATATCTAAATCCTATCAACTCACTTCACCTTTGACCTCATTTGGAAACAAAGTGTGAAATTGATATCTAATTGCTGTTAAATTGTCATTTTTTGTAGAAAACTGAGCACTTAAATGAAGTATTTTATGAATGTAATACACAAGATCCAAAATATTTAACAAAAACATACCTATCCATTAATAAAAGTAATTAATTAATCATATATTCACAATACATACACATGTATGCAGATCCATTCACCATGTTGGCATCAATAACTTGACCTTGACCTGATTTTGACCTTTCATATAATGCCATGGCGATACCAAGGGCACACATCAGACCACCCCCTCCAAAGTCTGCTACAAGGTTTATTGGTGCATATGGATTTTCATTTTTTCTTCCAAGTTGACTTAGAACTCCTACAAAAGAAACATTCTGTACATCAAGGAGCTAAAACATTGTTTTCTGCAATAAATATAACAACATAATAACCAGATTTCATTACTGGGACTCTATTTCAGATTTGTGTCAATTATTTTGAAATTTAGACATTACACACAGGAAATTTCTAAACGGCCACCTAATTAAGTGTGATTTTAAAAATATTATTTTATGGTTTATTATTATATGTTTCTAAGGTGACAGTGATTAATTTATTACTGAAGACAAATAACTCAATTATTGTCAATGCAATTCATGGAAAACATTGCAAATAGATGGTACCAAAAACGTAAATTAAATATGTCAGTTGGTTGTCTTCCAATTTACCAAAAACCTAGGTGGCCAGTTAGAAATTTTGTTCAGAATAATTTTAATTGTTAGTAAAAGAAATGAAAGTAAAACCAGGGTGATGCAGTTTTATTAATGAAATCATGCAGTCCATAAAATATATATATATATATAAAGCACAACAAAGAGCCTTATATAAAATATATAAAAATATTGTGTAATATTGCAGGATTTTTCCAGAATCACGTTTACCTGAAGTAGCAATGTAATTAATATCATGTCCAGCCTTAGATGATAGTGGACCAGTCTGTCCAAATCCTGTGAGGCGCGCATATACCAGTCTTGGATTGTCAATCATCAACTTTTCTGGTCCCAGTCCAAGCCTCTCCATAACTCCTGTTGCAATAAAACAAAACATACTCAATATTACACTTGAAAAAATGTGCTCATGAAATGCTATAAAAATCAAGTGTAATTAAGAGTTTTCATTAATGTTACAGTAAAAATCACCAGTATTTTTCATTTCCAGACAATGTACTGTTGGCTACATACCTGGTTTATGTATTGAGTTAATTTCTGATATTTATTAAAGATCTCTATTGAATGATTGATATAAATATTACCTTATGTCAAAATATAAACATCACCAAAAAAATAATATCTATTTAAAAAATCAGTTCTTTCTCCAGATCAATCATTGAATCCTATGACTGAAAGAGGGATCATACAATATTCAAATAAAGGAAATAATACTAATACATGTACATAGTAATAAAATAATGGAAAAAAGTTTGAAAAAAAACCATGGCAGAGAGTAAACCTGACCTTTCCTGAATGGTTCAATAAGCACATCTGCATTTGAACACAACTTCCTGACAACATTCACTCCATCTGGATGTTTTAAATCTATTGAAACTGATTTCTTCCCTCTGGACAATGTGTCTGGTGACATCACAATTGTCTGACCCTTTTTAGGGGCCTGAAATCAATAAGAGAAACAAAGGATCAGTCAAAATGACTGTTTCATGTACAGTGGAAACTCTCTTCTATGGACAAGGGAAACATCTGGATCAGACGAGTTTCTGGGTTAGAAAGGCTTGTATTTTTATGCAAATTCTATGATGTACTGAACAGAAAAGGTATTGACAAATATATCCTGATAATGTAGACATAATGAGATTATGTAGAGTTTCAATACACAATTGAATAATGGATGACAAAAAAATCATAAAAAATTGTCTCAAATTGAACTAGAGCTCTGTAATTTTAATCCATCTAAATATTTCAGTTAGTGGTACACATACTTACCCTGTCAATTCTCGTAACACTGGCCCCGAAATCAGCAAGAATCATCCCACAGTACGGGACAGGTGCAAGCCCAGCCAATTCCACAACTCGGACCCCTTTCAACGCCATGATGAAACTGACTTATATACCACACCTAAAAATATCAACATTTACATAAAACAAAGTTTGATGTATTACCATAATATAACCAAGTAAATATACAACTGAGGTAGTTTTGGATCAAAACATGATATTGCTATACAACTATGAAACATTATTCATTATTTTGCTTAACAACAGTGTAAAAAATAACTGTGTCTAATTCAAAATGTATGTACCTATCATACATTATTTTCATCCAATGAAAATACTTTTCAAGAAGTTATATTAATACAATTCTATCACACACTTTTTTTTTAGTTTACTAGATTGATAATGTAATCAATTAATGTATTTAAACTGATATATAGATGTTTGATAGTCCAACTAATTAGACTGTTTGTTTGCCCTGACCCTCACAGGCTGAGAGGATGGCCCATCTGAATTCATTTATGAAAAAGGCCAACCTCAAAGCCGAATAAGTAAGGCTGGATGTTTGACAACATCATTCAAGGTTATTCAATTGCAGACATCTTAATTATATGCATGTACATGTGCATATCAAGTTTGTTACATGTAAAATGAATCCCACTGTAATCATCTTGGCTGCATTTTTACAGTAGTCCTTGACAATGATGGTGAGACTGATTTTATAACAATTGTAACTACTTGGCCATTTCACGACAATTAGAATATTAGCCTTACTTATTCCGCTTTCCGGTTGGCCAATTTCATAAATGAATTCAGACGGGTCATCCTCTCAGACTGTGAGGGTTGGGCCCAAATAAAAAAATGTGTCCCCGTCACAAACAGTCTTATTAGTTGGACTATTAAAATATATGCATAACCAGTCAATGAATGCATCAATTTGAGGTAGATTATTGTATAAAACTGTCTCCAAGTCTTTTTACTGGTGACAGAAATGGGTTAGTGAGTCCAGTTTTTTTCATGATGCCATCCTGCACACTTGAGTCAAGCAGTTTGTCTGAATTTAATACATTGGATAACTGAATTACCTGAATTCATAAGGCTAGTTTTATGTATCATGTTAGATTACACATTCATGTACATGTTGTGTATCAAGGAAGACAAGGAAAATAAGGACTGGATGACTAAACAGTATCAATATCAATCTCATCTCAGTTTTTTTCAATGAAACATTGACACTTGTATAGTTGTTGACATACTAGTTTCGTTTTTAAAAAATACTAAAGCAAAATAACAAATGTATAAATCCACTATTAAAACTATTAAATTTATTTGTAATTGAGCTGTTGTTGTGGCAGCAAGAACTAGGGCAATGACAGTCGAGATTAAGAGTACAAATTAATATTGATTTATAAACACCTACCTCAGTCAGATTCCATAAGGTTACAAATAAGAACGGTGAATATATAAAATACTCCCTGGACGATTGGATCATTTAAAGGGAAACAACTCTGACTTGCATGGTTGTGAAATATTTACGTTGGTTAAGATACTGAGTTACATCTTACGAATATTCTTACGATTCAAGTAAAAGTAAGTTAAATCCACTTTTTTGTAATATGCTCTCATATTTAGTACAAGTATTCGCGTATAATTAGTGCCAATGTTTTGCCAGAATGAAAACTCTTTGTTGTATTGATTCGGATAATCATTTTTCGGATATCTTTTGTTTTCCTCAATAAATTAGCGTTTTTTTTCACCTCTAGTGTATGCCCTCCCTAAAATCCATTATTTAGAGTTTGAATATCAATGCTCAGTTGTAATTCTTGGTGACTCATATTTTTTGTATAACAATCAAAAACGTAGACATGGTAGAAAGTTTTGTGTCTTTTCCTGTTAAAAATTGTCAGTAATTGATATAGATATACTCTAAACTGAATTACATTTATTTTTTGCAGACATTTATACAAGTTAGTGTAGCTATGACAAGATTTTAAAGATGTCAAAAGCATTTTATCCAACCAATGATGGTCACATAGGAAACTTGGAAAAATTACCTAACATTGTGATAAAAGAGTTGTTGAAAAGGCAGCAAGATCTGTTGAAGAAAAAGTATGTTAAAATACAAATTAATCTTTTGAAATACATATTAAATGTCATGCATGATATGGACATACTTAACCTGAAATATACCCAAGAAGCATCTTATTGCTTAAGTGTGATTGCTCATAGAAACAAAATATGTACCTTACCCATCTTGCAAAAAAAAATATCATTATGACCAGATCTACACGGGATTTAAACATTTCTGTTTAAGTGCATAAAGTCTGAAAAAGAAAATCCTCTGAGGGTAGAAAAAAATACCTCTGTGTAGGGGTGGGGCACCGGTTCAGGAACTGGTATTTTGAAAATTTAGAAGGGTCGCTGCAAAACCTGTAGCAAACAAATGCCAATGGAGGAACAACCTCCAATTTAATTAGGCATACAACATCAGTGCATGATATCCCGGTCAACGAAGTTAACCCATCCAATGTGAATGGTTGATTGAAAATGAAAGTAGATAGTCAAACTGCACAATGGTCAAGTTATTTTCAGAAAATGTGCTCCCGATGTTTTCAGAAAATACATTCACATTCATTTATGATATTTCTTTAGGTTTCACACGATGAAAATATATTATTTTTAGAAATAGGAATGAGGTCACCATTATTGAAGAACTGACATTTTTCTGAAGAAGAATTGCCATGAACTTTAAAATTGTTAAATATGAAATGTTTTTACCAGTTTATTGTTAAATTTCCTTGTTTAATAAACCAGCAAACTATTCAGAGTGTTTTCATTTATTCAGGGGCTGTAAATATATAGCTTGTATGGCAAAATGTTATATACAATTGTTATTTTACATTAAACAACACTTATCGGAATCCGTGAGAATCAGAATTGTGTAATTGGAATCGATTCGGAATCGGTTAATTTTAACTGATGCCCACCCCTACCTCTGTCATTAATTTCATAAGCTCTTTCATATCCTGCAGTTTCTCCTTGAACATTCACTGAAGATATAATTGAATCAATGTCATTTGTCCTCTGTGAATTATTGACTCTTCATGTTTGAAGGTCATCAGTTGAACAGTTTATTACTGGTTAGTCAATGAGGAGTAATGGTTGAACATAACTGGAATTATTTTGATTAACATGTAAGATTTAACATAACTAAAAGTGTGCAGAATATTCTGCTTATATTATACTCTGATGATTTATCTTATAATACAAAAGGTTTTCAGACCTATTAATAGTATGTTTTGCTTCAATATTTTGCAGGTCATTTGTTGCTAAACTTCCAGACAAAGGAGAGAAAATTAGATCTCATATAGTTGTTCTTCAGAAAGCTCTTTCTGATAGAGAGAATATAACAGACACTGACTCTAACAATGCAAGCCAGCAGAATGGGACTTTAAAGTCTGCATCAGAAGTTAATAAATACTCACAGACTGATGATAGTGATAAAAGTTTGGAAAATTGCCTTAATAAACTTTCAATTAGTGGGGGCAGTGGCAACACAGCTACAGCTCAGTCAGATGTTCACAAACATCAGTATGAGGTGGCTCTCGAGAGAAGTGAGAAGAATTTGCAAGCTGGACTTAAACAGCCTATTAAATTAAACAGGTATGGAAAACTTTTCATGCCTCCTTGGTCAAATCTTGGATTACCTTGTAAAGACTGGACTATTTAACTCTCTTGTAATTTATTTCTGTTTAGTTACTTTCACAAGGTATGATGAATTGGGTGTGGATTAGACTTATTTATACAATGATTTAGAAATTTGAATATCTGTAACCAAATTCTGTATTTATGAAAATATGTTGCTATGAATGAATACAATTCTGAATAGAAATGCTTGTAGATGTTATCAATACTGTAATGATATTTCAGGAATCTTAAGATACAACATGTAAAAGACTTGCCATGTGAAATATGGAAAGATAAGCCAAACAAAGTTGAAGACAGCAAACATAGTGCAGACAGACTCAAAGGTTGTTAACATATATTTTTATATCCCTTAGTTTTTCTTAATTTTGTTGTCATTTTGGTGATAGTTATATTTACTTTAGTATCTATGATATTTGTCAGTCATAATAAATCTTATTTGGCTATTTGTTTTTTATGCTTAATGGTTGACCGAACTGTTGATCTGATAATTGATTTTTTAAATGCCATAATATCTGAGATAGAAAAGGCCATCTGTGAGTGAAGGCCACTGTGTGCTAAGGCCAGTCTTAACCACTTGTTTATCTATAAAATATAGAAAATCAACATTACAATAAGGCTCATCTTTTGTCGTTCAATTTGTTAGCCATTGTTCACTGTACATCATTTTGGTAATACCAGAAGGGAAAAGTAAAATTAATTATATGATGCATGAGTTCACTAGAATTCTGCCAAACATTTTATTTTTAAATTCATATTCAGAATGCTACATTGATTTTTTGGTTCTGGTAAGGTGTCCCTTACACCGGGGTGTCCGTAATTGCGGGATGTCCGTAAGGCAAGGTTTTACTTTGTACTAAATCTTTTTCTAATTTCAGTATATGAAGAATCAGCAGCCACTCCCCCTCAGTATAAACATCAAACAACTCAAGAAATAGATTTGCAGGAATCTATATTTTTACAAAAGAGGCAGAAACAAGTACAAGAGGTAACTTTCTTATACTGGGCAAATTCATAAAGACACTGTTTGTCCAGTGTATTGTCATCTTAATTTTAAAGTTAAGTTTTTGTCTTTTGTCACATATTTATTAATATCACCGACTGGTCCCTCTGTGGTCTTTGGTCTAGTAATCATTAGCCCCTCACTGTTGTGATTGTGAATACAACCAAGGACCTGACAAAGTTTACTTATGAGGGAGCTGTCCAACTAGCTTACTGAAGGTCAATGGTTTTACCAAGGTGTACACCTGGGGTCTTCCTCCACTCCTAATGACTGGGCTGTTGTAGCAACGTGAAACCCCAGAAAAAAATAATAGGACTGACCAAATAAACCTCTGAATAAAGGCTAACAGTGCATTGAGGTTATATTACTTCTCGTATCTAGATTTATTCATCAAAATGAGCATTAGTGTTTTTTGTTTGCCTTTTGTAGGCGCTTGTTTGTTCTATAGAATATGTTCCTGACTAATCTTTTGTTAGGTGTATTCATATTGTTAATATCTTTGGTATTTTTACAGGAGCTGAATGCAGAAATAGCTGCAAAGAAACTTGCTGAAAGACTTCATATAAAAACTGAGGAGTATAACCCTGAAGGTGTTGATATGAGGTAAATATTTGTTTTTGATTATTTTGTTACTATATTCATTATAATATACATGTAGAAATTGCTTACAATTAAAAGGTTAAATATGGCAGGATGACTCTTAGTGTATATGGGATAGTATTTGCTGTTCATCTCAATATACATGTAGCTTGATTTGTGCTCAATATTATCACAGTACTCATATTTTAACACTAGTAAGGAAGTGAGGTAATGAATTTCAACCACAGGTACTGCAGGTACAACAATTTTATTTTTTAATATTTGATCTTAATGATATAAACTGTTTTGACTATGAAAAGAGCCCTTCTACAACATTGTCTTTCCTAGACGAAGTCCGAAATGCAAATCAAAATCTTGTATCTTTGTTTTGTAGCCTTCAATTGCGGAATGTTAGTTAAAATTCTTTTCATGCATTTTCTTTTATATTTGTTTCAGTTACAGGAATGTTTCTCGTGATGGATTTCCTGATGATGTAGATAGTGATGATGATGATAATGCTGAAAATGATTCCACTAATTATCAAATGATGACAGTACCATCTGATTCTGAAGATTGAAACTTCACACCATATTAAATTCTACATCCCAGTTGTACTTATTTGTTTCTTATTGGAGTTACTGTTACATTGTGAACTTTAGCATGTGAACAAATATTTTGTGCTTTCTTCGGAGGTTTTGTTTTTGTAAAAAAAAAGATAATTTGCATGGCATGTGCTACATGCATTTACTAATGACGCAGTCATAAAGAAGTTTTATATGACGCAGAATTCGTCAAGTTCTAGTGTAAAATCTGCTATTCAATCAAAATCAAAGGGGCTTGTCACATATATAAAATATAACCCATGTATAATATTATAAATACACAAACCCCATCCATCAAAATTAGAACAAAAAGTATTGATTACATTTTGCATACAGAAGAAAATGAATTTTGCACAGTCACTACAAATAATGTGATTCTTAGATGTTGGAAAATATTGTCAAGAAATGTTTATTTTTTTACTAGGATGATAATTATGTCACACTGTGCTTAATAAAATCTTTTATAATATTTATGTGGTTGGTTGTTCTTTTCTTATTCCATTCACTTTTTGTGTATTGATGCTTCAAATCCTTTCTGTTTATTTATAGTTATTAAGTTTCTAAAAGTGTTCACTAGTACACTGTTGGCGTTTTTTTTCCATAAAATCATGTTCCTCAGATTTAAAAATTTTCATTCAGCAGGCATAAAATTAGAAGTTATCTGGTTGTCAAATTTGCCTTCACTTATTCTTATAACACAGTTTATTTGAGTATAAAATTCAGTAATATTATATATAGGTTTGTAAGTGTCACCTAGAAAAGCATGAGTGATACAAGGGTGATAGCTTATCTGAACTGGTCTCAAGCACCAGATTTTTTTTTAATCTATCAAAGTTTATTGCTATTTCATTTTTTTTTATTATTATTTTATTAAGGATAACACAAAAAGGGGTTAAAACCCCTTATTTCCATTGTGGTCCTATACAAAACAATATGACATAAATCAACATAAATATCAATATTATATATATCAGATATCACCGAGGTAATAGATCAGTATTAAGATTAAAATAAAAACATTGTTATAGTGAAAAGAAAATGCCTAGAATATTAAGATACAGAGCTCAGGACTATTTTATTTAGTGATGTATATGAAATAGTCTCCTTTACAGTTGTCTGCTGTAGTCGGTATTTACTGTTGTTCACAATAGAAGACCACAATGAAGATTGGATTTTAGAGAAATTTGAGTGTGCGAATATTATTATCACGATATGACTTGATTACGAACGAGCAAATTAGCGATTCTCACAACTATAAAAATATTACGATATCATAAAAGTAGTTCTGCATTCATCCGCAAAATTAATTTGGTAAATGTAGTTTAATCCTATATCAATCCAGGGAAGAGAAAAATATAACGGTATTGTTATATTATTGTAATTTCAAGACAATAAATATGCGATAGATTGCAAAAATTCTAATATGTAGCAATTTTCATTTGCACCATAAATACCGCGTATTGACTTCCGGCATGTGTTGTACGGTAATTTGTCATCTGCTCGAACATGCTAGAAATCATATCTCCAAAGTAACAGTTATTGTTTTGAATTGTACTGTTTATATCAGTCCAAGTGAGTTCTCTTAACAGGGTGAGTACAACCTTAATTTTGTCACGTTGTACCTGCGAATGCGATTTTAATTCAAAGTGATATGCTTTCATTGCATCTGAACATTGACTTGACTAATTTCTAAAAAAAGTTAAAATCTTGGGGTCTAGTATGATGCAGTGATTGTTCATTTGTGTCCGATGAAGTCATATGAACCAAAATTCATGTATGAAGTTTGAGTCACAAGTCATGATACATTCTTCTTAAAATTTTCTTCAATCAATTACACAGTAACCACAACGTGTAAGCCGGGATACGTTTTTTTCATCATTTTTTTTGCTCGACTAAAGTTGTTTTTGGCCTAATGTATTTTTGAAAGCCCTTGTCAGAGGGAATGGGGGTTCTACCTGAATAGTTTTTCATGTTTACCAGCTATAGATATGTAGTCCATGGCCTTTCTTTAAGATGATATGAATTCATTTTTTTAAAGAGCTTTTTTGAAGATGGCAAAGCAAATCAGTCAAGAAACATTTGATGATGTTGTTCGAGAGAATATGGAGGACTTTGAAATGACTGCAGAAGAAGCTGTCGCTGATGCTGTTCAGCAGTTTCAATCTCAGGTAGAAAATAAAATAAATTTGTAGCCATTTTACTGTTGAAAATAAAGTCATTAAAATATTGGTGTTCAAGAGTGTTAGAATCAACATAGGCACATAGTATTTCATTGCTGTCTTTCAAATCAGCAGTCTTGATCATATCATTAACCGCTGATTGATGTCATAATTGCTGTGAAAATAATGATTTCATTGGTTTGTATTTTCATGTGTATATGGTAAAGTTTTAGAGTTTCAGATTTATTTTAGTGTTTAATAATCTTCTGTGTTTTTCAGGGTGTGAATCTCGGCATGATAATTCAAGATGCCAGTCTATATAGTGTAGCTGGCCAGAAGAGTCTACATCCTGTTGTTGAGGCACTCAATGCTTTATCCATAGAAGATGGCAATAAAGATACAGATGCTATGAAACATTTGGACACTATCAAGCAAGAATGTGATATTGACTTAGCAAGACGTTGCTTTGCTGGAAAAAATAAAGCTTACCCTGTCTTGTTAAAATATCTAAAAGCTCATAGAAAAGATGATCACAAAATTTTCCTGACTGGCTTGGACACTATGTGTTCCCTTTGTAATGGACAGCCTGATTTGTTAGATGAGGAAGGGACTGTGTTTTTCATGGACATTATGAAGGATGAAACCAATGACCCTGAAATTACTCAACAAATCGTTAAATTAGTGCGATTGAATTGTATAAAGCATGAAACAAACAGGGGTATGTTTGTGAAAAATGGTCTGATAAAAGAATTAGTTCATGTTCTTACATCTAATAGGAAGTCTCCATCTATCGTTAAAGAAGTGTCTTATGGTTTGAGAGTTCTAACTCAGGACGATGATATTCGTGTACCATTTGGTGCTGCTCATGAGAATGCTAAACAAATTGTTATTGAAGGAGATGCTCTGAAGGAGCTCCTGCTCATATGCTCAGGTAAGTTGTAATTAGAAAAATCCATATTCTTTATTCTCGTGTGACTTTAATGAGAAAATTTGTTGATCATTATCTTGTGCATGAAATAGATTGAGGCATATGAAACTCTAAATTTCACTACTGCAATTTACTTCTATTGTGCTGCATGGTTACTCATTTATCTAATTGTTGTAACTGTTGTGGTTTATATACATGTCCTCTGCAGATTACACCAGTGATATTGGAGTACAAGGAGAATTATTTTCCACACTCAGTAAACTTGTTGTGAGGGATGAATTCTGTAAGGAGGTCAAGAATCTTGGTGGATTAGATCTTATTCTTAAATCATTTCAGGAAAATATTGCAAAGAAGGTATGCATGTGCTATGTTTGGTAAATAATGATTAGGTTAAAGAGGCTGTAATTCTGTTGACAAGATTTTTCATGGGTCATTAATTGATTGTATTACAAATTATTCTGTACAAATTGGGAAGTGTTTATTTTTGTTAAAAAACAGTTAAATGCATGTTTAAAAGTTTTCCAGAATTTTCCGGAACCTCTGCTTTTTCCCAGGTCCAGACCCTACTGGTTTTTATTGTTTCTGCAGTACCGGTTAAGATTTCTGGCTTTTTGAAAATTTTCGTAATTTTCTGAATTAATGATGTTGCCCTCTATATTACAGGGTATTGTTAAACAAGCACTTGAACTTTTGAAAGCTTTAGCTGGAAATGATGACATAAAGATACAGATTGTGAAATCAGGTGGAATTCAGTTAATACTGGCTGCCATGACTCAGCATCAAGGTATGTTGTAGATTTTTAACTAATCTCGGCAACTCATAAAACATCCTTTGCTGACTCTATTGTGCAATATTGGTATCACCAGTTTAATGTTGATTGCACAACAATTTGTCAGATTGCTCTAATTGAATACTGTAATACCTAGTTTATTGGAAAAATAATTCAACACACTTGTTAAATTATTTTTTATGATAATTTTCTTTTTATCAAACTATTTTGTATCATGCCAGTTCTTTTAAAAATACTGTCTAAAAATGATAGACTGATTTGTTCCAAATTTACCAACTGTGTTGCTTCATCAAATGATTTTTATGATACAAATTGCTACCATGTACACTGAATATTGGTGTGCATGACATAATTCTTATGAATTACCATTCTGAAGAATGGTCTGAATGCACTTTTTATCTTAAAAGATTTATGTTAGTAATTTGATGATACATTTTACAGGAAATCCTCAGATAGCATCAGCTGGATGTCGTGCCATTGCTGCCATTGTGTTAAGACAATCTGCACACTGTTCTGTTGTTATGGAAAACAATGGGCATCATGTTATACTTCAAGCTATGAAAGTTCATCCTACAGATGAGAACGTGCAGGTATGATATGTGTTGGTATTCTGTCTGTTGGTCCTTTGTCATTTATAATATGATGTTGTCAATGAAATATTGTGAAGCTTGATAAATTTGCTGACATATATTTTTATGTTCAAACCACCACTGTCTAGTTTTTGAAATTTTCCTTACTCATATGTATGCTTGTTTTTGCAAATTTTGTTACTGAAAAATTTACCTTGTTCCATTCAGTAGATGGAAAGTTTTCAGTATACTTTGACACATTGAATGATATAACTTCAGAATTGTTGATTTTTACCAATTTCAGAAACAAGCATGTATGGCTGTAAGAAATATAGTTGCTAGAACTAGGGATCATTGTTCTGCTATCCTGGAATTGGGAGCTGAAGAATTGATTAACCGAGCGAAGAGCTTAGCATCTTGTAAAGATGAAGCAAAGGCTGCATTGCGTGATCTTGGATGTCATGTTGAATTGGAAGAAAGATGGACAGGTGAAAAGGGAAGCTTGCCACAAACTGCGTACTAAATGTGATGTTCAATTCATTGTGTCATTTATAATCATATTCATTTATGTAAATAAGAAAAACTTAGAGTGCATTTGAACTTTTATGAAAGAAGTATAACATATAATTCATACATTCTCTGAATGGTGTTAAGCATTCATAGTGTTTAAAACTATTCTTTTCATGTCATTGCATTTACTTATTTCATCAGATCAGTATTTATAGTTCGTGATGTTTGCTTGTTTTCTGTGTATCACTTTGGACTATCATTAGGATGAACAAAACATGTTTAACATCTTGTTTAACAAATAATTTTGAATTAAATATTTTGGATTATGTTCGTAGTTTTTTTTATCAATAAAATTAATTGTTTAATGGTAATAATACCAGGATAAACCTGTTCTTAATTTATTGAACTTTTGTATAATAAAAAAATAAAAACTTTGTAAACTTAATGTATAATTTGAATTATGATCTTGATTCTTACATTACATTATTTTGATGTACAGCACATTTGAACCATTTGATTATGCTTCATTTAAATATTTTCATTTTTTTTCATTTCCTTTAAAGGTTATTTTGTTAAACTGTGATATTATTTCAAACAAATTTACTTTGTATGAATATTTTTGTGCTTTTTGTATGCATGTATACTTATTTGTTAGTAAATAGTAGAAATATTGAATTCATTTTATTCTTCATAATTTAGCAACATTTTCAAGTTCCTAGTTTATCAGTTCTGTCTTTTATTCCATGGTGAATGATGCTCTGAATACATGGTACTAATTGAGTTGTATCAGGATAATTTGTGCAATCTGACAGAATCATAACGGTTTCAGAAACAGATCAATTATGGAAACAGCTGAAGCTTTGTGATTATTGGGATGGCAAAGTTTATGATAATCCAAAAAGGAAACTACTTGAAGTTACAGTAAATATTTTCAGCATTGAAACAAATAACATCTTGTTACAACTCATTTTTTTGCATGCAAGTTTCCGTTTTTTTGTCATTTATATCCAGAGCTCAGCAAATAGTTACATGGCTTCTTACTGACTCAGTATGGTGTCATACAGGATCTATAAATAACTACTGGGCAAGAGCGATAGCTTTAGCCCAATATTCATTTACTGACCCTGTATTACATTGTTGATAATATGATATAGTTGGTACAGAACAGCAGCAATGTGATACAGGGTGGGTAAATTAATATTGGGCTAAAGCTATTGCTCTTGCCCAATATTTGTTCACTGGTCCTGTATCACACTATATACTTATATGACCAGATGGACCAAAAATGTGATCATTTTAGGCCCAAATTCACCATTATACCACCTATGAATATTGTCTCAATGATTATGCTGCACATAAATACATAGTTTCATCATCCAGGAAGACTTTTACGATGTACTCATTAATATAATTGAATGCAGACTGCACCTTCTCTGATGTAGAAGACCATTAAATGTTCATGGCTAGTTTAACTTTGGTGAGTTATTATGATGAATTTTTCTATGACTAGTCTGCTCTGATTGTGGATGGGAAATTGATATATCTATTAACAAGTTGGGTGTAAGAGGCACACAATAAATGTTATTTTATTGCTTCATTGTGCAAATTAAATTGAAATTGCTCTCACGGGAAATTAGTCTATTATTCTCAGGTTGGTTAAAATTGAATTTTATTGCTAGAATTATTGAGTTTGGTATATAATTGAATAGGATAATTTATTATACACAATGAAATAATTGATATAAACCCTTATTTTAAAGAACACTCCTCTAAAATTTATATTGGATGTTTTCGAATCTAATGATTATCTGAAGTCAAATATTCCCTTTCTGTTTCAATGTACAGTGCAACCTCTCCAAAGTGAAAATTATATTGTTGTTGAGAAGTGGTTGCTCTAGAGGTTAAATTAACAGTTAAATTGTACAGTGGGAAAATCATGCTGTTGTTGAAAGGAGGTTGTTCTCAAGAGGGCTGCTCTAGAGAGGTTGCACTGTATATATACTTCTGACAACATTTTATAGGATCATTTTAAACTGGCTTATTGAATAATTAATATTTATAAACCTTGAACATCATATACATGCAATATCATATAATTACTACCTGCAAAAAAACAAGAGTTTTACAGAGTGGCATTAACGCTTGTTTTTTTTGTATCATTCTGTTTAATCAGAAATTTTGACCAAACTTCTAAGTTAAAAAGGGGCATAACTCCAAAGATATAGCTTCTAGAATAATTCCCTGTCTTGTAACTGCGCCTTGTCATGAAAATTAAGTATTCCAAGTGTCATGTTGATATCTTCAAAACTGTATGAGTAATGGGATACATGAAAGTTTTTAAATGATGATGATGACAATGACACCAATGATGCTGCAGCGATCATAATAGCATGGCTTTGTCTTCAAAACATACAAGCTAATAACACCCCTACTATACTCTTCAATTTTATTTTAAAGCCTTAATTACGCATTTTTACCACACAAAGAACTATAAAACTGACCATCGCATAATTTTGTGTTTAAGATATTCGCAAACACTTGTCATAAAATGAATTACAACAATGACCACAAATGTTAGTATGACTTCGTGAGTAAATCAATTTTATTTAAACAATTTTGAGTCACCCTCAACAATTAAGTTGTCTGTTTCGTAACCTTAAATGCTGGATTTTAATTAGCAAGCTAGCATTGTGAAGTAATCCTTAATGTAATGTTTACCTATGAGTTTGGTAAATAACCCACCACTTTTGACCATCCAAATCTGTGTGCTCTTGTCAAATCTCAGAAGTAAATATTAAGAGACAAATAAACAATTTGGAGTTTCATAAGTTGGCAGGGAACCAGTGGAATACATCACTGTTAATATTCAATTTTAGATGTATTATCATAGGATCATTTTAAAGGTAAGAGAGACTATTTATTCTTTTTATACTGGTAGCTTGTGAACTTATTTTTGGTCGTTTGTGCACATTTTTAAATTAACACCAGAGACTAAATTGTTCTATCTGTATATTTTTATAGCCATATCAATGCAATATTGTATTTGAGCTTAAATTATGTCTGTGTAATAATATTCTGCAAGTTTTATAATATCACGATGGAGTCAAGCTTTTTGTGTGCCTGTTGAGCAATGATTTTTATCATTATGAATGATAATTATTTGGTTAAACCTCAAAACTGCTGAAAAAGTTATCAACATTATTTTTTGATATGTTCGCAATACTTTGAGAACTATAACACAAATTCCCATTGAATTTGACTAGAAAAGAGAAGAAGCACTATGTATATCATTGGTCCATATTTTTTTGCACTTTTTTGATAATATCTTTCAATGCCTTTTTCAGATATAGCTACTGGGACACCCTAATGAAACTATTCTGGATTTGAAATGTTGATGGCTGCCTGTTACTCTAAAATGGTCAAAACCAAGTTTAACCATGTAAAATGATGTTGATATGGACTGGACGGTTATTGGTGTGAACTATTATATGTTTGAATAAACCACACTAAAAATGGCAGACCAGATGTTAACTTTCCAGCAGACGACATTTATGTCGGATCAATTTGTAACTTCGAGTTTATCATACACAAAGACAGATTCTATATATTCCACAACAGTATCAGAAACAACCTTCAAGGGATATACTACATCAACAGACAAACATTTCGCCTTTCCTGCTAGACAGCCTATCACTTTGGAGGATATTTTAAGTCAATACTGGGAATACACTGTGTCACATGACCTTGGTCTCTATGGTTACCCCATTATAATCATACTGGGAACTCTGGGTAATCTGTTGACATTTATTGTAATGCTACGTCCGAAGATGCGACATCGTACTACATGTTTCTACATGATGACAGTTGCTGTGTTTGACACACTTGTGTTATATTTTGCCTGTCTCAGACAATGGCTGTCACTGTTACATGACACGGATCCTCTCACGATCAGTCACGCTGCTTGTAAAACCCTGAACTTCTGTTCATATGCATCATTTGACATTGCGGTATGGCTGCTAGTTCTCATGACTGTTGATCGCTTTCTAGTTGTAAGATTTCCATTTCATGTGCATAAAATATCATCGCTATCGAAAGCAAGACGGATTGTTGTTGCCTTGGTGATCATTATGGTTTTGTTTAATGGTCATTTTTTCTGGACTATTGAACTTGATGACCGAAATTTCTGCAATTATTTCGAAGAAACAGAACATTTCCATAACAAAATATGGCCTTGGTTAGATGCCTCAGTTTATTCATTTGTGCCATTCACACTTTTGTTGGTGCTCAATATTCTCATAATTTTAATTCATAGACGTTCTATGATTGTACGTCGTACAACACTGAACGTTAACAAATCAAGGACAAGGAAAAAAGAACATCAAGGGGGACAACTCCGTTTATCATCAATGCTTCTAATCGTAACATTTAGTTTTCTTGTTCTATCTGCACCAAATGTTATCTTAACGTGCATCAGAAGTGAATATTTTGATTTTTCGGTCGCTGTTGACGACTTTCATGACATCGCTTTGTACAGGTTTCTCGCTACAGTGACAAATCTCTGCCTTTATCTAAACCATGCAATTAACTTGCTTCTCTACTGCATGACTGGACAATTATTTCGGCGGGAGTTATGGCAAATTATCACATGTGATAAGTTTGAGGGTCAAAGATCAAGGTCGTCAGTATATTCGGATGCAGCAACACGACCGGCAAGATTAAGTGAATCTTCAGCACCAGCTAGTCCCACATTGTCGTACAAGTCCATGGAGAGTTATGTCTGATTTCAATGTATTTAAAAGAACCACACTTTTACTATAAGTTTGTACTTAATATTGGTTTTGATACAAGATCTATGTTCACATTATGTTAAGGGACCAAGTGTTATTACAAACTATATATATGTACATATCTAAAAATGTTTGTTGTATGGCTTATTCATAAACAAATGGTTTGAATTGTATTTTAAGATATTATAAAGTGCACATGTAAATTTATTCATTCTGATAGAGACAAAAAAAAACTTAAAATTCTGAAGTTTGCCACTCCAATACAGAATCTCATTAAGTTCAACTTGAATTGTATGTTAAAATGTATTGCATACATTTTGATGGTTATGTTTTAAATGACATTGAGCATGCTTAACAAACGAACACATTTGTCCCAACAGGTATGGTAAGTTTATAGTGGAATATTTAGAAATTGTGTAACGTACGATCTGAATTTAGGTCATCTGTGAAAGAAGGTAATATTTTTACTCCCTTTGGGGGCCTCTATTAAAATATTTGACTGTGTACTCAACAATTCCTGTAAGGAAAGTTTCATTCATATATTTTTTTCTCGTCTTTTTTAACGTCACACCAACAGCTATGGTCATTTGGCTACTTCTCCAGTGGTAATGGTGGAGATAGATCCCAAGTTTATACTTGGGTATAACAACCGACATGTAAGCCAGCGGTGCAGCTTCCACCCGTGTGATTTATCTAGTCCAAAGTAGGATTCAAACTCACTGCAGTGCAGGACCAGTGGTCACTATATTGTACATGGAGTACATAACCATTCCATTGTGGAAGCCTCTTCTTCATCTAAATGAAATGTCATCAAAAAAAGCTAATCAGAATAGAAAATTGACCATTCCTACATTGAGAAAACATGGACATATTTGATTTATGTACATAGTTTAGAACATGCAGATTGACAGTTTTCACAGAATTGTGTAAATAAAGAAGCTGAATTTACAATTCTATAAGGTTATTGGCTCTACGTGTGGTCGATATACTTGTTAAAACAACAGGGTTTTGACAAGTCTAAATGCCAAATCTAAAGGTCAAATGTTTTCACTCTTATAAAAATGATATTTTCTTAGCATGAATCTATACACTAGAATGTTTTTATACCAGAAAAAAATAGTTCTGTTTATAGTTAGCTAACAGACACATTTTGACATCAACCCCAAAATTTCTAAAAAAAAAAGTATGAACATATTTGGGGACAAATTGCAACTCCAATGAATGATAAGTATGTTTAGAAGAAAAACAGTTAAGAAAAGATTTTTGAACTACTTACCCTAATTTTTTGGTCAAGTAGTTGAAAACATGACTTTTTTAGCTTAGTCACTAAGTAAGGGGCATTTATCACATGGAGCATTTTTTATCAGGAGAGAGCCATTTACTAAAGGGGTATTTACTATTATTAGGGGGGATCATTTATTAGGGAAGGAGCGTTTCTTAGTATTAGGAAAGGAGCTTTTTTAGGGAAGGGGCATTTACTATTGTTAGGGAAGGAGCTTTTATTAGGGGAGGGGCATTTCTTAGTATTAGGGGAGGAGCTTTTATTAGGGGAGAGGCATTTAGTAGTATTAGGGGAGGAGCTTTTATTAGGGGAGAGGCATTCCTTAGAATTAAGGGAGGAGCTTTTATTAGGGGAGAGGCATTCCTTAGAATTAAGGGAGGATCTTTTATTAGGGGAGGGACATATCTTAGTATTAGGGGATCTTTTAATTTGGGAGGAGCCTCAAGTAGTATTAGGAGAAGACCTTTTATTAGGGGAGGAGTATTTATTAGGTTGAGGGACACTATTGGAATTTCATGTGAATATATACCAGAGGGCCAAGATGGCCCTTATTTGCTCACCTGAGTAAAGATTGCAACTGACTTGACCTGATGACCTACTTTTTTTACCAAACTTGACAATGTTCAAACTTGTTCAAGATATCAGTGAGACAAACTTGACAAGGTTTGGTGAATATACAATCAAAACTATGACCACTAGAGTGTTAACTAGGTTTTCCACTGATTTAACCCGGTGACCTAGTTTTTGATCCAAGAAAACTCATGTTTGATCAAAGATATCATTAAAAAAACATTCTGACAAAATTTAATGAAGATCCAATAAAAAAACTGTGACCTCTCAAGTGTTAACAAGGTTTCCCAGTGATTTGATTTGGTGACCTAGTTTTTGACCCCACATAGTCCTTTTTTGAGCTTGTCCGAGATATCATCAAGACTAAGCCACTGACCAATTTTCAAGACCCTTTGATGAAAAATGTGACCTCAACAGTGTTCACAAGGTGAATGCTGATGCTGCGCAAATAACAACGCATGATGACAGATGTCGGACAGAGACCCATCAATATAGCTCAGTTGAGCTAATAAAAACAATTCACTTTACATGTGAAATATTTTACTTTTCTTAATCCATGTTAGCTAACAAAGTAATCATATTTTTACATAAAACTAACATTTTTATTTGATATCAGCATTTTCATATAATATGGATACATTTATAACAAATTTCAATCATACACAACAAGAAACATTATTTTACCTAACATGTGAAATCAATACTAAGTCTGATACAAAATTCAGACCAATTATACACTGTAGTAACAATTCAACTTGGTCAGAAAATTATTTGTTTTCCTCCCTGAATTTACTTATACATTTAAAATTTATATGGAAGGGCCAACTTGTGCATAAAATATAAAACCCTAATATCAACATACAACCAGAAAAGTTTTCATTGAAGTCACTTCATAAAAACCTTATAAGCTGCAAGAAATTTTAATGAGTTTAAAACAAACAGCAGTAAGTTTTTTTTTTAAAAAAAAAAAAAAAAGAGAGATCAGGCTATCCTTAAGAAATTGTTGGTTTGCAGTTTCAATTCACAAATCCCTGCTCAAACTTTTTTTAGCAATTTTGAAATTTTTTTTCCTTTGTTCTTTACTCCAACCTTTCATATTCTACATAAAATTTTAGCAAATAAATGCCTACCTGTTAGTCCACTGTTATAAGTTTGGAGCGTGTAACCACAAACTAACATCTCTAGAGGATGGCCTCAATAAAAGTGCACATATCTTCTAAATTTGTTGAATATATTTTGTGAATTTAAGAAAAATGTAAAACGCAAAAATGATAAAATTTTAAAGAAACTTAAACCTGAATGAAATATCAATTACACAATTTACATATTGAGGATAAAATGTCACAATGTAACATACATCATTCAAAGTTTGTCAAAAATAACAATTATCTGAGGTTTATATAGTCCAATCAAATATTCTAAATATTTTGATTGGATGAATTTATATAGTCCAATCAAATATTTAAACATTTTGATTGGATGAATTTATACCATCCAATCAAATATTCAAACAATTTGATTGGATGAATTTATATTGTCCAATCAAATATTTTAAACATTTTGATTAGATGAATTTATATTAACCAAACAAATATTTGAACATTTTGATTGGATGAATTTATATTGTCCAATAAAATATTCAAACATTTTGATTGGATGAACATATGCATTTGTTTACACCTTCCTTAAAATAACTTCAAGCATTTTGATACAAAGAATACATCTTACCTACTGCAAAGAAATTTAAAATGAAATAGTTACATGAATAAATATATATATCATATTAAAACACAAACAAATGGTTACCCAGACAGTAAAAAACAACAAATGATTTTAAAAAGTTGAGGAGTTTAGAATTAACCCAAATTCATTAAGTCTGATATCCAGTAAAAGTTAATGACAATTACTTTAAAATATAAAAGAGTGAGCATTTTCAAACGGTCAGAAATATCATGTTAGGTCATCCCAATTACTGGGATATCATTTTTGAACCCCATCCACTGAGATAATACATGAATCTGGAAATACACCCCACCCACTGTGAAAAAAGAAGAATCATGGAATACCTCACCCACTGAACTTTAATTATTCACATACAGAACCTGAGTATACTTCTAAGAATTTTTGTACCAATTCAAAACTCTTAAAAGATCCACGATTTAAATACATAAATGTGAATGTTACTATTGTGTTCTGAATAGTTTTGTTTGCCTTCTAATATCAACATAAAATAAAAAATCACAATTTTATTAACACTGACATCATCTACTTTCGAGATAAATTTGATACTTATTAACACAAACAAAAATTCTTCACACAAATATCAGTATCATAAAGAAAAGATACCCATTAAACTAATTAGTAAACATAAAATTCACTGGTTCAAGCAATAAATTACAAATCTGAACAAAGACAGTACTTATTGTTAATTTTAGCGCCTATTTGTCACCTAGATTGCATCAATTAAATAGATAAAATAATCCACCAGGCTAAGCTGTATCAAGATGTGTAAAAAACAAAAAGAAAACAAAATAGATAAACTTGAAAAGAGAATCCATCACAGAGTGATTCTTACAAAGGTTGAAAAAAAAAAGATTCAATGCGCTAGCTTTCAGCCACCAGGTAATATCACTGAGTGTTTCGCGAGCTAAGTACTGTCAAACCAGAATTAATGGTCACCAATGAAAAATGCCCAATCGTTTTTTCTCTTTAATGTAGCACCAATATAGCCAGGATCATTCGGTAATTTTTCCAGCATTATCAGAGGAACAAGGCCTCTTACACCTGGGTAGAACCACAGACATTCCTCACAAGTGAAACTTGTCCAGATCAAGGTGTGAATCAAACTTTAACAGGTGTGGGGCTAGTGATTACTAGGCAAAGACCATTACCACTTGACCATGGAGGCCCCTGGCCTATTTTTGGCATGCAGTCAACACACCAGTGTATAACAACTTCTCAAAATAATGGCCAGTATATATATTTAAAGAGTTTTCAAACTAAAAATAGCATGTCCATTTTTAGACATTGATCAGAAAGTACAGAATTCTAAGAAGTTTTTTTTTAATTAAGATCTGTCTTTCTCTAAAAATGTGAATAAAAATTACGCAGAATTAACAATAGTTCAGTCAGTAAGGCTGATTTTCTGAAGAATTACAGACAATCAATTTGTACAAGAAACGTATCTTAAATAATAGGAAAATAGTTTCTGTAGCTTTGAATACGTCAGAAGGAACTGATAATAAAAGAAAGCTAACAATAATGTCTGCAACTATAAGGTGGAAAAATCGTGTGAGTCTCAATTAGCATACCTTCAAATAACAATAGGAAAAATACACAACATAAAAATAAATGCATTATTACATATTTCAAACAAGACACATGCCTATTTGCATGAATATAGATTTATTTTTACCTTGTAACGAGCAATTGCTATCCATTCTATAGTCAACAAAGCAAATACACAACAGCTGTCATTGGTTCAGTGTTTTGCATATTGATGATATTGATATATCGGAAATAAATGTTGATGATATATCGATACATTTAAACTCCTAAAAATAAACAATGGCCCTTTTCTTGCATTTTGTATATTTTAGCATGTTTGTATCACTAAAATAAGTCTGTTCTATAAACTTCGGAAGAAATAAACTGTAGAAATTATTAACTTTTCAACAGTTTTATTACCAGAACTTTGAAACAAAACAGTCCCTCTAATTATTCCCAAAACAAAACTTTTTTCTCACATCAAAATGCGAACATTTACTCATATGCTTATACCATAATGTTTGCCAAAATATCAATATTTTGTGTATCAAAAATTGACTGGCAGAAAAAAGCATTGATAAATCAATATTGTTTGAATGGAGGAGAACCCTAAAAAACACTGTAGTGTCCAAATTTGTACAGTTTATACGCAGACTATATTCATATGCTAGCTTTGTTTGAGTGATCAAAATTTTAAACACACCGAAAATAATCATGTTTATGGTTACCAGACTGACCCCAATCTTTAGTGTTGATCCTAATGTTTCTAACTGCAAAAAAAAGTTTAAAAACATATAATTTTTTTTGCCTTACCTTGCCTTTGCCTTAATTTTTTCAGTCAAGTAACTGTAAACATGACTTTTTCTGGCCTAAGTACGAAAAACTAAATGCCATAATTTCATTACGAATACTCCAGAAATAAAAGCCCCTTGAATTTTTATTAACATATGTAATACATTCTTTTTGAGATATGGAGGACACAAACTTTGAATAACAGACAGACAAGTTTAATCTACTATTGTCTGCAGCAAAAATTGAGTACTGCTTATTTTTATGTGACTAGCTTATTTCTAGGCTAACAATCTCCATCACTAGTTTGTATACAGGATATATCATGTATACATAAATAAGCAAAAACAGCAGGAACAATAAACAAACACATGTTGTAAATAATCAGTTTTAACCACAGAATCAGAAATAATTAAAAAAGATTAAACAAGTTATAATTCTGTAATTAATATTAAACTACCACTGAAGAAAATTTCAGATCTTTTCAGTTCAAACTCTCTCTATCAAGTATGATAGGAAATTCCATATCAGAGGGAACTAAAATTTCAAGCTATAGACAGAAATTGATCTGAAGCCTTCAGAACAAAATGATGACCTAGGGTCATAAACTAGTTCACATCATATAAATACAAAAAGTCAGTGTTCCTTTTTAAGAGTAGAAAACAAATTTTTTTCTTAAAAGATTCCGATTACGTTTCAATAACAGAATCAGAAATGACCAGTACGTACAAAAGAACACTCGAAATTTAAATCTTACTAATAGATTGTTCTTAAATGTGTGTCTGGAGTACAATTATATAATTATACACAGACTTGAGCCAGATAATGCCAATAAACAGATGAAATAATTCTATATTGACAGTTTGCGAAAATATATGATTTCAACATAAAAAGTATTATATCTGCACATACACACAATGACAAAAAAACATATATTTAAGTAAGTCCGTTCGAAGAATCACTATTTGACTGTGATCCGTCATCTACTAGAGGATTTATTGTGTCTTTAAGTGATGTGTCATCTCCATTTAAATCTTTTCTACATACAGGACAAGTTCCATGCTGAAATAGATGAAAAAAGTAGATTTTGAGCAACTAGGTATGACAAATCAACAAATATATCCACTTTCAATTTTTATTTAGTAAGAAAAATGAAAAATAAACGACAGGATTTTGATTTATTTCGCCTTGTACCTCTCTGACCAGGTCAAGGTCAATAGTTTGGGGTCAACATCTCTTTGAATAATCAACTGCATATATGCCTAGTTTGAGTTATAAGTTAAACCTTAAATAAAAAATTTGGATGAAAGAGAAAAATGATACACTACAAGATACACTACACAGCTTAAAATGATGAACCAAAAAACAACTTTCTATTTTATATTTCTTTGATTTATTTATAAAGTTCCAGCATTTAGATCAATGTACACAATTTCTACTCACATTTTTGAGAGGATTGGTAATTACTTATCACTTGATAATCAACTGAACTGCAAATGACATATCGATTTCTAACCGTATAAATGTTTCAATAAACTCCTCGCTTTACAGGAATGGACAAAAACAACAGTCTATTTTTCAATGTGTCTGTTACAATTATCTAAATAGAGCTAGTGCACACAAACTTTCAATATACAAAATTATAATACACAAACAGGGATGTATTGTTGACTGATCAACATTGATTGTCAAGACATAGCAAGCTAAACCATCCTACAAGTTTTGTACAGAAAAACCTCAATATGAGACCACCTGCAGTATCCTGATAATTGGCCATAATAATGAGGTGGTCTCATTATCAAGTTGAATAAGAGGGGAGTTATTGAAAACTGGTCCGAAAATAAGTGCCTGTTAACAAGGTGGTTGTAATACTGAGGTGGTTGCCATGTGAGGTTTTACTGTAAAACACAGACTTACCATTTTTAACCAAGGTACTATACAGTCTGTGTGGTAATGATGCTCACATGGCATCTTTTTAACTTCTTCCTCTACTTTAAAATCTTCCATACATACAGAACATTGCAAAACATTGTCTGAAAAATTTATACAAACACATCAATATTATAATCAATAGTTATTATAAAGTTTATGAGGCACACTGAAGACCAAACCCACATAGCTACAGTGGCAACAGTAAATACAAATCCAACCACTTTACCAACTGAGCTATAGTGCAAACCAAATTAAGGGATGCATTAATAACTTAGATGATTTGATTTTCATTGCATCACATTACCAACAGATAAATGTTGATAACAATACTAATTACACACATGAAACTAAAAAACATCAAAGATAAAAATAAAGATAAAAATAACACATACACCAATATATTCAAATAACTCATGATTCGGATTTATTTGTCACACTGACAAAACAGATCTAACCATATTAAGGAGCTTACCATTTCTCCCTTTTTATCCTAAAATACATATATTTATAATCAGAGCTTGGGAAAAGTGTGAGTTTCATCCATTTTGGACTCATTTCTCAGCCTCTGGACTGACTTTGAGCCTTGTTATATTGATATCTCACAGTACCTAAAAAATTACATCAATACAATGGACTATTGATAGAAATGACTGAAAGTTATCTTATAGTTTTGGACATCAAAGAACGCCATGATTACCGCATCATAAGAATGACTGCTGTGTGATAATCATAACAGCAGAACACTGTAACTATGATAGGTACCAGTATGTCTAATTGATAAATATGTATGAACAGATGTGCGCTAGAGGATGTTTGTTTCAATTTTACAATCAAAGAAAGAAAAAATGAAACTAAAACTGTCATGTTTTAATCAATCAAATCCTGGTGTAAGGAAACAATCATGTTCAATCCACAGTCCTGAAATACATTAGGCCTAAACAAAAAAAGGTTTGTTTATGGTTGCATGCCCAAAAAAATATGGGTCGGTGGGTAGGGATTTTTTTATTTTAATTTTTTTACATATATCAGCAACACTCTATAGGAATATGTGCACTGTGATATTAATGACTTGAGAAAATTACAATACAGCGCTAAGATTTGGATGCCGTAAAAACTTATGAGTCAACTGGTAAAATATTGCGTTGATCCGGTGACCAGAAACAAACCTTTTTTATAGGCCGTAAATCGAATTAACAGGACACATTATGGCATTCTAAAAACACTACTCACCAACTTGGTTCTGTGAAATTTGTACTGTAGGTAATGAATCAATTTTCTCTTTAGGGGCTGGTGGGGCTCCTGAACCCTCTAGTTGATTGAGTAACTGAAATACACAACAAACCATATTCAAATCAAGAGAATAATGGTCAGTATAGCAGTTCAAACATAAAAGTCATGCCTGCGCTAAGTTTTCATTATTAAGAATCAAAAGTGAACTATAAAATGAATATGATAAACTCATAAAATTTCAGGAAGCAGAAAATTATAAAAGTATGATAGTCATTTATGTATGGTAGTATCCCCTACATTACTACAATTAGGGGCAGGGTCACTGACTAGTAATCATTAGCTCCTTACCACTGGGAGTTCAAGACTCGCCCGAGAACAAATTTCACATGTGAGTGGAAGCTGTCTAATTAGTTTACAGAAGGTTGGTGGTTTTACCCAGGTCTACGCCAAGGGACTTATAAAGCTGGAAAAGTCTCCAAATAATCCTGGTTGCTGGTGCTATGTTAAACCCCAGTGAAAAAAACATGTGTAGAAGGCGGCTGATAAATAATGAGTGATACATAATAAACTCTTAAATGGGTTGTGTGAAAAGGGCTGATAAAAAATTAAAACTCACTTGAGTTATAATGGTATCCAGACCACCCGCTCCCCATGCATAATCATCTGGGTTACTGTGTAAACCACCCGTAAGGGGTACAATATTTCTGGAATAAAATGAAACCATTTAACAGCATAGTAATATCATCATTCAGTAATAAATATCAAACAGAAACTACAGATAAATCAAGTCTGTTCATATAAACAGCTAAATTAACAATCATGAAAAAATCTGACGTGGGCGCTTGGGTGTTTTCCAGTTTCTAGTTACCCTACCAACCCAAATTTTTCCTCATGACCCTAGACGTTTTGTTAGGCATGGTACATTCACTGTCTCATGTTTTTACTTTTACACACAAAAATAATCCCAATAGCAGCTTTCAAGAAACATAAAAAAATTCCTTACCATCAAACCCTTTATTTAATGAGCATGTAACCAGAAACAAACAATTTCTATGCCCAATACAATTAACTGATGTATAACTGTAAGAGCATTCATTTAGCCCTTAAAATGGTATTTTGACTCCTAAAATTAGTAAAATAAAGCTTCTGACTCCCGAAAATTTGTACCTAAGAGTCAAATTTACTATTACAGTAGTAGGCAATTTAGTTGACTCTTAAAATTATTGCCAGCCAAGGGTCATTTTTGACCCTAAAATTATGGCGTTTAGTGAACACCCTGATTATTATTCCTCGACAAATGCCTTCTCAGTATTTTTTAGAAAGAATAAACATCATTCACCATAAATGTTTCAATAATACATCAAATTACTGTTCAAATAATTACCTTTAAAAAAATTGAAATTGTAAATGGAAGCCACTATGGAACATACTTCATTCAGAAAAATTCAATAAAAATTACGTACATTGGTATTCCTTGCATTGGAAAACTTGCTCCGCCACCAGCACCAAGTTCGTTATCCAAACGATCAGAGAAGTATTGAAATAACCTAGACAAATTCATATATGAAAAAATATCAATACAGAGCATACTTAGAATAAATTATCACAAATGGTCATGCGACCACAGAAAAAAGTGAAAACTGCGATTTTCCATTTAACATGTTTTTGTTTTGTTTGGGCTTTAACATAACACTAAAAGCCAGTATCTATTAGCAACTTTTCCAGCTTTAACAACTGAGGAATATCACAGGCATACACCAGAGTAGAACCACTGACTTTCTGTATACTAGCTGAACAGCTTCCTCACATTGTTTGGGTGAGATTCGAACTCACTGCAGTCATGGACTATAACCACTTGACCAGTGACCACAGAGACACCTTCTTAGTAATTAATATATATTAATGGGCAATTCTTTTTTTTAAGTACAAATTTATAAGAGTAATCTAGTCTAAAAAGACAAATGCTGCAAAGATTCACTATTAGGATGGGATAAACTTGTGAACATTACTGAATAGGTACAATTATGTGTCAAAAATTTATTTGTTCAATGAATCCTAAATGACCTAAGTATCTGCATTCACTGATAATGGGTTTTATTAATCATCATCATATTCATGTAAATGTTGCTGACAGAATAGCTCATCAGTACTCAAGTGATTCTATAATTGTGTGGCCCATTGCTATATTTTCACTTCTGTGTTTGCATCTAATTGACTGATGAATAGCACATAGTTTTGGGTTATTTCAATCAAACTTTAGACTCTCATGAACACCTGAGAAAAACAGCCAAAATGTCAAAACTGGAAAGCATTTGACATTTGAACAAACTGTTGCATATAAGACTGAATTGTACTAAGTTAGCAATATATAAATTACCCTTGTAGATACTGGTTTCTAATAGGTCTATTTCTCCTAAATTGTACCCTTGATGGCTGAAAAGCTCTGTGTTGTCGCCGTGATGTACCTTCTTGTTCATCATCATCTGAATCTCGTTCTCTAGCCCAAGCTACACCTTCATCTCGCTCAGCTGTGTGATTCCGAAAACTTTCTAAAAATGCTCTTCCCCATAACTATAATACATAACAATCAGTAAACAGAATAATTAAGCATTTTCATGGCTTTTAATCAGCTGATAGATATGTCAGTGACATAACAAAATTACCTTTTTCCTAGAAGAGTACCAAACTGTAAAAATAAAATTGCAACAAATCAGTTCAAAAAAATATTAATAACTTAACCATCAATAAACTATAGCAGTAGGAAAAAATGTCAGTAGCCTAATTAATTGATTATAAAAACATGGATTTACCTCAGCAAACTGTGAAGCAGGATCATTTGCAGGTTGATTTGGTGTTGACCTTGGATTTAAAGGTGCATCTCTGCAATAAAACAGCACAAGAAAATAGATAAGTGAAGGATTCCTAAAAAGAGAAACACAAACAAAAATCCTACAGGTCTCCCAAAATCCCACCCACTATAGGACCAAACAAGAGGGCCTGTTTTCGTACACCTGAGTAGATTGCAACTGATATGACCTGATGACCTTCTTTTTTGACCCCAAATGACCCATGTTCAAACTTGTTCAAGATATCATTAAGACAAACATTCTGACAAGGCTTGGTGATTATCCAATCAAAACTAGGGCCACCAGAATGTTATCAAGGTTTTCCAGTAATTTGGTCGGATGACAAGGTACAAAAATATTTAGGAATGTATCATACCTTGTATTCTCACTGAAGGTTTTAAGAAAAAAAAAATATAGCCGAGTTATTTGACCTGTCTACCCCAATTAATTCCAAACATGACTATTTTATGCTAGAAAAAACGGTTTAATTGGTTAGAACCCTTTCTCTGATGAGAAACGGAAAATGTGTTTTCCGGGAATGATACAATAAGAAAATAAGTTTTGCAGTACAAATGTCTTATTCATATTTAGTGACTTACTCTGTGATTTCTTCAATGAATCCATTATCACACTGTGGACAAGTGAAATCCTGAAAAATAAATAAGCATGAAATCTGTAGTCAAAATGTTCGCAATGGGATATATTTTAACTCATATATTTATTCATTGATGCAGATCTTTTTCCTTAAAATTTACCCTACCTACCGACCAATATTTTTTGGGGCATGTAACTGGAATCAAACTTTTATTTGTTTAGGCCTTATACAGTGACAATCAAAAAGCGAAAGTAAGATAGGATTGGGGATGAGGAAATATGGTCATGACATTATTATGTAAAGGGCTGTATATATATGTCTTTATAGTGACTATCAAAGTCAAGAGCATAGCAACCAAAATCATTTTACAAATTAAGTGTAGTAAGTTTAACTGAAGGTAATCTTACTTTCGCTCATTTTCTGCCTCCTATTACGAATAGTAACTAAGCGTGTTTAAATGTTTAAGTTTAAATGATATCAAAAAATGTAAAACAGAAATGAGGTGAAATTCAGTTATGTCAAATTTACAATAAATTTGAGCATATTTTTAAGAACAATGATTCGTGACAGTCTAATGACAGCTCAAATCTTATCATACTAATGACAGAACGATCTAAGGAACGGAATTCCCCACTTCGTTCCAGAAATTCTTGTCGTTCTGATATTAGTATACTCATTCTACATCATTCTAACACAACATTACACTTACTGGAAGTTTTGGTTGAATTTCTACTAAACACTGGTGACAGTAAAAACGACTATTTGAGTTTTGGTCTGGGTTTTCTACAGCAGCTTCAGCCATTTTCATTGACTGTGCTTTACGTCATTGGTTTTTGCTGTGCATGGCTAAAACCACGTACCCGGTGTCTTGACTAAAATCAAATATCCGGTAACTGAGAAGTCAAAATTAACAGTTCAACATTTTTACGTTGTATTATTATCAAGTTTGAATCATAACTGAAACAACGATAACACTATCAAGCGGGTAAATAAATTAGTCATAACTAAATTTGAATCAAGCAATGGAAGCCTGCTATATTTTCAAAATCTGTTACGAAGAAGGGTAATCGGGAACCAGTTTATTAGTTCCAGTAATGATTTTATCGAACTTTATTCTCTAAGTCCAAAATTTTGTATTTGTATTCCAGCAGATCTTTATTTAGAAAAGTTGACAATTACACAATAGTTTATTGAATACTTAAGTACTCGGATAATACTAAGTGCGACAATTAATGGTCAGTCAAGCGACTAATTCAAGTGCTCAGTGATCTACATAAGTCAATGTTTTTTATGTTTAAAAGAAAATTAACCCTGAAACTAGATATGGCTTCACACACCAACCTAATTTTTCTCTCGTTTTCTTTCAAAATGATTAATCACTTGTATGAAATAGATCTATTTAAGACTCATAAGAACAATGTGCTATTTGGGTTAATGGCTAAATTTAACTTGTTGCATAGTGCAAAACAACAACAAAAAAACATAAATTTCTTTCTTCATAAAATGGTGCAGTTGTATATTAAGGATATAACATTTGGTGAGTAGTGTTAAATTAATTGTACTTTAATGCTATCAGTGTTATAAATAAACACATTCATTTAAAAAAAGATATGTTATCAATACATAAATATCTGAATATTTTTTCATTGAAAATTATTACGTTACAATGAGATGTTGACGAACGCGTAGAATTCTTCATTATTTAAAATACAAGAAAATTTAAGAATCTTTTCATGATTTTGTTTGTTTTTCATGACTGCGTCATGGTTAAATATTCATCTTATAAAGATCTGAACGGACGTATGAACAGATTATCTCAGACAATCTCTACAATAAAAATGATTGTGTTACAATAAAATCTTGACATAAAGACCGCTTTTAAGACCAGAAACAGTCCCAATAAAGTAAATGCATTTCGTCTACGTATCGGCATAATTGATACATGTACTAGTTGATATTCACGCCACCATTATAATATTATCATTGTTTCTGGCATGTTTAATAAGCTGGCCTAATATTGGGGTTATTCGGTAAGAAATTGATTACTTATGTGTTTATACAATGAATTAAAGTTTGGCGTATTTTTTTAATTTGAGTAAATTACATGTATAGTGGAAAGGACCCGCATTCTGCCGATGGAGCCTGACTCAGCTGTTCCGGGTTTGGGTAATGTAGTGGCTGCAACGATTAATCATTGTACGTTTTCACTAACAATTAAGTGCTTCTCTTGGTCCTATGAGTTTACGTATAATTCATTTCAGCAAGCCAATTCGGCATTATTTAGAGTAGACAATCATATTACTGATTGGCCAACACGATGGGGAACGGGAATGTCAAAGTAAAGAGAGCAAGATCATTTATACGTTTGATACCCAGAGAACCAATACAAGAAAAGGTACACACTTGCCTTTAATACATTGGAAATATTAGATTGATAATATTCTGTATACTGTATAGTAAAGTGTCTTTCATTTTTAATACAACAAACAATTATAGGTCGATCGATTCATTATACCCCCGCAAATGAAGTTTTCGGGGTATATTGGAATCACACTGGTTGTTGGTTGATAGGTCGATCGCGCGGTCTTTTCACATCTTACGGGGGTATTTAATCACAATTCAGAAATAGATCTAGTTCATTCTGTTTGCTCAAAATAATGAAACGGTTTCAATATCGTAGAAACAGTGATATTGTTGTTACAACTTTTTCTTTTTTATTCACTGATACTGAAGTATCTCTAAAGCAGCCATTGTCCGAATTGAAAATAAAACCAGGCATTTCACTGAAGTTTGAACTTCCGAATTTATTCTGGCTGTGAGTGTGATTCGAACTCACAGAATCGAGAGGGCAGTGATTACCAGTCGGAGGCCATAACCACTCCACCATGGAGTCCCCTCAGACTTTACAAACAGCCACAACAATGAAATGCTGTAATTAGATACTAGTACGTAATGATCATATTGTTAACTGATTCATAAACAATTTGTGTATTTGTTTACCACAGTACCATGTACCGGAAGTTGAACCTGGATATCCCCCGGTGCGAATTCCACCGACATCCAAGAAAGATGTTTACAACCCAAAGGACAACCTAGACATTTATTACTACGCATTAAACGTACGTTTTTTTTATTTTTTTTATTTAGATACTCATAATTTAAAGATACAAAATGTCCACAAGATCAACATAGCTTAGGGTTTTCTACAAGTTTTGCTAGTTCGCTGTATGCTAGGACAGCGAAGGCTTAAAGTTAATTATAGTGGAAATAGCTTTCAAGAAATACATTACAAAACAGATTTACGACACAAAAATTTAGTCAACAGAGAACTAGTACAATAAGACCCATGTCCTTTTTTACACGCTAAGGCGATGCGACACGATGTTTCGTATGGTAACACTGCCATGACACCACATCGCTACATACTGTAAGTCTTTTCTACAACAACACTGGTTGGCACCATGAAACTAAATTACAAAATAATTTCATTCCTTTGGCAATTGTAATCTTTAAAATTGATAACTACTGATCTGTTGAACACTTAACACTGAGGGTCACCATGCAGAAAGGCTTTAAAGCACAGTATCAAACTTTGATATGTACGTAAGAAACAATTCTATGGAAATCACCGCAATGAACGGAAATTCCAAGTATTCAAATTTTATAAGCGATCACATTTGCTCCCATTCTTTCTTGAGATAGTCCCTAAATTCATAAATAGATAAACATTTATATTGACCCCTTGTTTAGGGGTCCTTTGAAGTACATTACTTAAGGATTGCATCGTTTATTCTAGGCCCCTAAGGACATCGAAAATTCTTGGGACGATTTGGTATTCTACCTGACGTCTATATATAGAACCGACATGATGAAGATAAGGTCCATATTTTCATGGCTGGGAGTACAAGAAATTGAAAAAGAGAATTTCTTCATGGTATCAACACCCAATAACATAGATGATATCACGCCTAGAGGATACAAGAAAGTTATTAAAGAGAGAGAAGGTTCATACGCAACCTTTTTCGCGCTTATTTGCAGGTAACACACCAACCATACCCATCAGTTTCAGCTTCATTGCATCACACGTATTTTTAAATCTTAAATTCAAATTTACGGTACATCCTTATCAGTGGACCATCATTCCTCTTGTAGTCTAGTTCGGAACCCTCACTCAGTCTTATGATCTAAACATATTGTTAGAAACATTATTCAAAAGAGCCATTGCCATGTAAGACTTATTTTTTAAAGAAAAAGAAGAAAAATAAAGACTATTTTTGTCTCCTCTTTGACAAAATGCAGATTAATATTATCACGTTGAAACATGGTATACATAAATATGTTGCTTTTGTTGCAACAGAAAAGCTGGAATAAAGTGTGCATTGATCAATGGATTGTCCAAAGGTTTTGGCTACAATGTTGGTGACACAGAGAGTGCCCATCTGCGAGACAGATGGAATGCTGTCTACGTAGATGGATGGCGTCTTATTCACCCACTGTGGGCTTTCAAAAATGTGATCAGCTACAAGCGCGGGAAATGGGTTCCGGCAAAAACAAACGACAAGCTGGAACTTACTGACGTGAAACCAACTGAAAATATAGCAGACGTGCCTCACGACTTTAATGAATATTATTTTATCGTTGATCCATCAGAACTGATAAATGTTTGCCTTCCGGATAACGATCAATGGCAGATGTGTTTACCCAAGATGAGCTTGAATAAATGGATTAACCGTCCGTACCTGATGAAGAGATACCATATGGACGGATTCAAGATTCCAAACGAGTTCAAGTCGACGTTGAAATCAAAGAACGGAGTGTGTGGACTGGTTATAAATTCACCACAAAGCAATGATACAGAGTATCAGTTAGCTTATGATTTTTTCTTCAATTACGCCGAGTGGTCTTCGGAATCCGATGAAGTTATTTACTTGAAGAAGTTTGTTCTGTTGTCAAGAGATAGTGAGCGCAAATCGTGGTCAATTGAAGCGAGAATGCCAATAGCGGGTGTATATCGTATCACTGTATATGGTGGGGCTACTACTAAGACAGTTTTACCTTGGATTTGTGATGTAGCCGTAAAATGCCCCAAGTCTTACAAAAACATCAAGCCTTATCCTGACACGCCTCCGCTAGGATTTGGACCAATGGATATGACCGAAAGAGCTGGACTGACCCAACCTTCACATACAAACGGTATGCTATTTGTCAAACCGAGACAGACATACCACATAACATTTAAATTACAGCATGGAATTCAAGCAAAAGCGACAATGATTGGTAAAGGTGTTGAAGAAAATGAAATGGAAAAATGGGTCACATGCACGATAAACAACCAATCAATGCTCCATATTCTTGATGTCATGGTTCAGTTACAGATTGAAGGAGAATACGCATTGAAAATATACGCAAAAGACAAGAATCGACCGCAAGATCGATGGGAAAATGTATGTAACTACTATTTAAGCACAGATCCACCAAGAGCCAATGGTTCAGAAGTGAAGGACAAAGGATATAAGGTATTTGAATAAGATCTCTTATTTCAATTGTAGATTTTCTTTGTATGTTTGACGACTCCTTGTATCACGTAAAGTGTTTGATTCCCATTGCTCCACAGATATAATATTATTTGAAATGCACGTTCATTTTTTTTGTGATAACATGCCCGGACAATTTGAAATAAGATGTCAGCTGACGAACATTGCCCTGTGAACACTCGTCACTCGTCTTAAGCAGCATTATAATAAACTTTATCGCGTTGAGCTATGTCTTGCAATACATCAGATAGATTTTATTTTAAAGACATTGAAACTCAATTTAACATCCAGAGATGCATGCTTTTAGCTGTTGGGAAAAACTGCCGTATTTCAAAATAAGAAACTAAGTCCATTCCTAAGTCCATTTTATTGAATAGTCTCACATCGCTTGATTTAACTTCATTTAATTCAACAGACGGCGAAAGAATTGAATGCGCGTAAAGCTCTAGACGAAGCAAGAAAAGGTAAAGATCTGTATGAATTGAAAGCTGCTGTGTCCAAATTCAAAGATCAAGGATTGTACGAGGAAGACGGATCGTTTGGTAAAGCAACTCAAAAGATGGAATATTTGGAGTTATCGAAAGGTATATAAGCTTGCTGGGTGCTGTATGCAAATTTGAAATAAGGAAAAATTGGTCACGTGAAGAATAAACAACCAGTTAACGCTATTTAATTTGCTCACGTCCTTGCCAGTGGCTTTTTTTTGGGGGGGGGGCTATGCTATTTTCAGTATACGTGTATTATGGATGAGCAAAGGAGACCTCCTGAGATATTTTTTTAAAATTTACGGTAAATATTTGTAAAAAGATGTGAGATTATGATGGCAGGGTGTAATTTACACGATATATATAAAGTTAATAATTTCAAGTTCAAATTCCTACGACAATTTACAGGTCGCTTAATAAAGCAGTCGATGCCATTAAAATCTTGTGCGTCACATTCGCTACAAACTTCTTCGATAAATAAGTGTATAGTGTAGTAGCGGGTATTCGTGTTTTTGAATTGATTTTAAAGGGATTGAAAATGTTCAGAATATTAGACTATTATGAATGAATCATACGTTTTTGTAATTACATTGGTATTAGACTAGAATAAAAGATGAATTTTATTCGGACACTATTGGCTATAGTAGTTCCACTTGACATGGTTAGCCTGGTACATTTTATCAATCATAGACGGACTCTATGACTTTATCCCTCGATCTATCAAAGTGTCACTGAAGTTCTAATCCTTAGTTCTTATGTGAGCTTATAGACAAAATTCTTCACTGTAAACTTGATAGCAATGTTTATCATCCCCGTTGATTCCTTAATTCACTTGTCAATACTGCACTCTATTTGTTATCACGAAGATCGGAGCTAACTATACTTGTCAGCTTTAAAAACGAGAGTTTGATTTTTTTATGTAGATTATAATAATTCAGTCTTTTTTATCCGTGTCGGTGAGTTGATACATGTAACTGATATCAAACTTGAGAATCCATATTTATTAGGACAATTACAAAATTTGTCTGGACAAAAATAACCAAGATCTAAGTTCGTTAAAAACAGTCTTTACTTTGTCATCCCCTGGTAGCACAGATCTAATAATTTGCATGCACGTGAACGAAGATTGTCCCAAAATAGGGTATAAATGTTGAAAAAAATGGTTAAGCTACGGCTGTCAAATTTTGTACAGTATGCATATAAATGCATATACAATGTATAATACGAAGGATGGTTTAAAAATTAATCATAAGGTATACGTATTTTTGAGAAAATTTGGTGTTTTTCTAACCTACTAAATGTCTCCCGCGGCCCGCGTCAACGATACTATTTTGGGACAACCCTCGTACATGTATAATGAACTAGTTTCCAGTTCAATTCATTGTTCGAGTTGGTGAAAAAAATATATGAATAAAGGTAAGAAAAGGATTCTAAGAAAAAAAAAAACATGCAAAACATCCCATCTTCTAAGGAATGCCACATCCTCCCACGACCTCAAAACCCATCCAACATATAAGACAGACATGTATGTGACATTCCATGTAAAATTGCTTCACAGCTTCCCCAGATTATTGCGGTACAACAGTAACCATAGGGATTATCTTACTGGTCAGATTATCCAATAGAAAAATGGTTACCATAGTAACCAGCGTAAATATGGTAGTTGAATGTTAGTTACAACACGAACTATAAAAGTAAGCGACTAATTCCCTAGACAATGATTGTTTCCAGTAAATTGGGAAATTTAAATTCATTGTTCTTGTGTTGCCATGGTTACCCACAATAATGTGCAATATGTATTAGTGTTATGTGCAAATGTGTTATTTTAATTTATTGTAAATTAACAATACAGAAATAACGGTTTCACAATTCATGTTGATCTTTTCTTTATTTCAGGATTGAAAGACGCGATAAATCGTCGAAACTTTGAAGCCCTTAAGTTAGCTATAGAGCGCGCAGAAAAGTCGGATCATGCCGAGCGTCTGAATAACCTGATTGTTCAAGCTAAGAATGAACTAGACAAACTTGGTGGGGAAAATAAATTCATGCACGACGTGCTTGAGATGAAACAATCTACAATATCTGAGATGACCAGTTACCAGAATCCACCAGACACTGTGTACGCGACTCTGAAAGCTACACTGATTCTGCTAGGTGAAGATCCAAATAACGTCGAGGTAAATGCATTAATAAACGTCCCAACATACTAATCCTTCTTCATATATGTTTCATTTTTAAACCTGAGTCAGCGGGAGACAATAAATAATAGCTAAATTACGAGCAACGGCCATCTTTAGCAAGCCTTTATTCATCATGTAGCACTACAGATCAAATAAACCACTAGATAAAGATCAACTGCGCGTAACGGTCACTCCTCTTCTTTCCTTTTGCTGGGATATGAACATCGTATCAATGGTGCACCGTATTCATGTAGTTATTTGTTGATATGTATAAGTTGTCTGATTCACTTGAAGTTGCCAAAATCTATTTGCAATCATATCTACGTTTAAGCTTAAACTCTTTTGAAGGCGTGGAATTCAATTCAGGCCCGTTTCCGGAAAACTGGTAGTGAAGGTGTGCTTCGTAGAGTGAGGAATTTTGATATTAAGAATGTTTCCCGGGAGTCCATTGTTAAAGTTGACAACATCGTTTCGAACTACGAGGAGAAAACAGTTTTAGCGGCCAGCGCGGGAGCTGCTACGTTCTTTAAATGGGTAAATGTCTAAATTATTCCATTTTTCATGTACAGTAAAACCTCGTTATCTCGGAATATACTGAATGCTCGAGATAAATGTGGTGCTCGAAATAACGAGGTACTAGTTTGATGGTTGAAAATTATACACAAATAAGAACAAAAATTGACGAGACTTTAAAAACTCCCCGAGATAAATCGAGTGCTCGTGATATCGATGCTCCTAATAACGAAATATTCTGTACATGTAATGATTAATGCAGTTTTTAGATTGTTGGGTTGTAATTGAACTCTCAGTATCCCGTGGTACCTACGTTTTTTTACGTTGTAACATCTTTGAATTTACTCATACAAGTCTGAAAATTTAGTATATATTTAATACAATATATAATTATGTGTTCTGTTTACGTGTGGTCACACTTTTTGATCTATTTTAGTTATTATGCACTTTATCGCACATAATATTGAAGCTTAAGTTTATTATTTTTTTAAATAATGTTAATAAAGGTTTTATTCCTATTGTTTCACAGATCTGTAATGTGGTGGAATCGAAAGGAAATTAAATGCCTAACTAATGATGGAAGACCAAAGGTATATCTATTGATAGCAGAAATTATGCCGGGCTGTAAATAGGAGAATTTATGTCTAACTATTAACAGGAGATTTTATGCCTAACTATTGATAGGAGAACGAATGTCTACCTATTGATTAAAGAATTAAAGCCGAACTATAGTTTGGACAACAAATTCCTAACTACTGATGAGTGACATAAAGCTTAACTATAGATCTTGGATGCGAGAATTCAACCATTTTACAAACAACAGTGCCAATATTTGCTTTCCCAAGATGCTAATCAGACATGGATCGATAATTCGTTCCACGAAATTATATTTGAACAGGATTATCCACTTTTAAACATTGTGTGTTTCACTTGTTTTGTGTACTTTTGATTAATTTTATACTATTGAAAACATTAGAAAATTGACGAGACGTGTTATTGTCCTAGTAAAATGTTATATTGATTATAACAACGATTGTGAACAATTGTTCCTCTTTAATGTATTTTCGGGATTTCAAGGGTATCAAATTACATTTTAATGTTATATAATACAATGACTATAAAAGCCTATTGTCTTGAAACTCTCAATATTACGTGAACGATTAAGTAACAATTTTTCGTTTCCCGTTTAATGGTCAAATTTCAGTATGACTTGTTTGTAGTTGCAAAATAAGAAAGTACATGAACGCAAATATGTCTGTCATGTTTGTAAATGTTAATGTGTATATTGAATGTTTGCGGAAGCCTATAAAAGCGGAATACAGTTTTTGTTTGTTTTGTTTTATATGCAAGTGTATATCTTGTTTTAATGTACTCAGGTTATAAGATAACAAATATTCAACTATATTGTAAATGTATTCTGATCTGTCATATATTATTCGAATTAATTTGAATAGATTTGTGTTCTATGAATCTGAAATAAAATTGTATTGTATTAAGTGTTATATGCATTAATTTTATTGTAATTATTACTTACAAAGGTCTCTGATGGTGGTTATGGTCTCTGAGTAGAAATCATTAGCCGCTAACTGTTGTGAGTTCGAAACCCACCAGGCTCAGGCAAATTGCACATGTGAGGTGACTGTCCAGTTGGCTTTGGAGAAGTCGATGGTTCTCCCCAGGTCTTCTTACATCGATAAAACTGGAAAAGTAGCTTAGTAACCCTGGCCATTAGTGCGGCGTTAAACCCCAGTGAAGTTACTCACAACACATGGCCTGACATCACAATGACATGTCTCTATATATTCACTATAACCGTCTTCTTCTGTATATTGATGTTTTCAGGTCCCTAAATATTTTCTTAACCGTATGTTCTACTATACAATGATATCGTTGTTCGGCGTGTCTCGTGATAATATTCACTACAACAGTGTTTTACGGTATAATGATGTTTTAACCGTGTTCCACCGTATAATGAAATGATTACTCGGGTCCCTTCGGATTACCTACTACTGCGTTCGACTGTATACCTATCAATTGTCTGTATTGCTTGTCATAATATAAAACACGAAAACAACGCTTTAGAAAATCCGTAATAACCCTGCATGCAATTATATCTATGATTGATTTCCCCAGTGTTGTGTAATTTGTGCTGGTATTTTCTATCGCAGTTATCAGCATTCATAAACGAATAAAGAATACATACTTGAAAGAATTGATGTGTTTGATAAGTACGCTTCATTTATCATCTAATATATGCAAAAGTTGATAACAACGCTTAGAATAAAGATATTTGAAGTTTTCAATATGGTAAATGACATGCTTGAGTTTTTTTAAAGTTGAACAAGTAACCACAAAAACTGGTCGTTTGTCTGTATGTCAGATAACAGTAATGACATTTTTTTCTACATGATAGAGAGTTGTTAAAATTTATCTCTGAGTATTATGATATTTAAATGTCTAGATATGGGCCGCGGCCGTGGTCCAGTGGTTAGTGCGCTGGACTTGTAACCCGGAGATCCGGGTTCGAAACCCAGTCGCGGCAGGTCATACCCTTACATGAAAATTTGACAAAAATGTCCATTTTCCTCCATATGTAGAGAAATTGCCGGCTTCTTGCGGAAGGGTAAGTTAATACTGGTTTGTATATAGTCCAGGAAAACTGGTTAGATGAACCGGTCGCCGTATACAACTGCAAATTGTTGAAAATAGGCGTTAAACTCCAGTGACAATAAGTCACATAAAAAGTGTCTAGATATGCTTTACGGAGACATCTTGTAATGACGTAGCAGAAATCTCCGTTAAGATGGTTAAACAACTATATATATGTAGATTGATGGTTATATTTCAATATTTTGTCTTCACATTATCCATCTTAATGTGAGCATTGTTCACACGATAAATAACAAACAATATTTATTAAACATGGCGCAAATTTAATGAGTATATGATTAACAAACAGTGAAATTTACATCATGATAAACATTTATTCTGATCAATAAGTGTGCACTAGAGAGAGGCTCTCATGGGTGAGATTCATGATTCATAGACAGCTGTTCACTCAGATTTGGCTAATCAGTAAATTGTTTCAATACAAACAATTTCAATTTGGTCTCTTGTCGTTTTGTCTCTTGTGAGGACTAAAACGGTGACTGTTTTTTTTCGTTTTGTTTTATGTGACTTACTGTCAATGGGGTTTAAGCCTATTTTTTGAGTGAGTGAGTGAGTGAGCGAGTGAGTGAGTGAGTGCGTGAGTGAGTGAGTGAGAGAGAGAGAGAGAGAGAGAGAGAGAGAGAGAGAGAGAGAGAGAGAGAGAGAGAGAGAGAGAGAGAGACAGAGAGAGAGAGAGAGAGAGAGAGAGAGAGAGAGTGAGTGAGTGAGTGAGTGAGTGAGTGAGTGAGTGAGTGAGTGAGTGAGTGAGTGAGTGAGTGAGTGAGTGAGTGAGTGAGTGAGTGAGTGAGTGAGTGAGTGAGTGAGTGAGTGAGTGAGTGAGTGAGTGAGTGAGTGAGTGAGTGAGTGAGTGAGTGAGTGAGTGAGTGAGTGAGTGAGTGAGTGAGTGAGTGAGTGAGTGAGTGAGTGAGTGAGTGAGTGAGTGAGTGATTGAAGTGACATGTGTATGTTAGAATTATTGTCTGTTTGATCCTGTAAGTCATCTCCATTGGTTATTGTCTGTTTGATCCTGTAAGTCATCTCCATTGGTTATTGTCTATTTGATCCTGTAAGTCATCTCCATTGGTTATTGTCTGTTTGATCCTGTAAGTCATCTCCATTGGTTATTGTCTGTTTGCACCTTTTAGGTATGATCCTTCAATCTGAAGTAAACTTGTAGTAAATTATGACCGGTTGTCTGCATTGGTTATTCCTTTAAATTGTTTCTATGTTCAACTATTTAACCTTATATATATTTATCCGTAATCTTCATTTTTATCAATCCTCAGATTTTGTTGTTTTCACCTATAAGTAATTGTCTAATGTTTTTATTTGTTGGTTCCGATAAGTTCCCGCTCTCTGATCGTCGTCTGCTTGTCACCATTTTGGTCACCATCTCTGATTTCTCGGCCCTCACCAAATTTGCAATATGCAGTCCGATTAAATTCAAAACTTCTCCAACATTTTGATTTTTGTCGCTAGAGAATATATGTGACACTGAAAAATAATAGACGGTGCCAGAAAGTTTTAATGTTTTAGATTTCAAACAAGATGATTCCAACGAAAGAGGTCAATAGCTTAAAGTATTCCATCACTAACAGTCTGATCTCATTTGGTGACAAAATACCGATAAAAGTACGTTTTGCGAGGTTACAGAGCCGGCAACTTTCCCACAAAATCGACATTTTTTGTCAAATTTTCATAGAACGGTATGACCTGCCGCGACCGGGATTTGAACCCGGATCGCCGGGTTACAAGTCCAGCGCACTATAAACCACTGGGCCACGGTCGCGGTCGTGGCTGTTTGTACTTTATCATTCAGAATACCTTGACCAAATTCATGCCTTCATCGAACGTAATCTCCATTAGACCAGGGACTCTATGTTACATGAAGTAGTTATGTTATACTGGTTCCCGTTTACTCTGGTTGTACACTCTGGTGCACTGCAACATGGAACGGGGACCTTTTTAACTTTATGTAGATAAAAAGATAAATCCCTGCTGTACCGGACCTAATTCATCTGATAGACTGTAAATACTCCTCAATTGAATCTCTTAACATTAGATTTATGGGTCGTGTTCAATTCTTCATTTACAACCTGGTATAATCCATACTTGGACGAAAACAGATCTTGTTTTATTCCTAGGTGCGTCTATATACAAACAAATGGTTTCTATTTGCGCATGTTGTTAAACAGTATTCAAATGTGTTTAACAACATGCTTCACAAAAATCAAGAAACTATACATATCATCTATTACCCATTGAAACGCAGTTTACGACATTATGTTACAAATAAAGTGTTTTAATGGTAAATTATACAGTTTTTGTATCATTATCGAAATAAAGGCGAATATTTCATTTCTTGTGACATTTTTATTGCCTTGAATTAACCATTATAAAATGATATAAGAGTATCATATGAAACATTTACATGTGTACAAATTTGTATTATGTTTGTTAGTTTCCATAGCAACCGATCCCTCTGGTGAATCGTGTAGATAGCACGGTGTTAAAGGTCATAATATCATTCAGACTGAAAACTGTTTACAATGGATTCAGATATTTAATATCGATGTTAAGATCAACTCAATATTAAAGTCACCTCAATATTAAAACAACTTAAATATTTAGGACACCTAAATAAAGCGCCCACTTTTTACTTATTACTTGGTTCCAAAAGGTGGTCTTAATATCGAGGTTTTACTGTTTTGCATAATAAGCCAAAACAATGGAAAACGAAATTAAATTCTCAAAATTATCTGCTAGGATATTTTCAATACGAAAGTAACAAATTCATTGTTTGATATTAAACAGAAAAGGGGAACCTTAGTCGAGTGGTAATAGTCTCTGACTCGTTATCAATTCAATTCAATAATTTTTTTTTGCATTAAACGAAATTATTACATGTTTATAGCAAAGTACAAATTGTACAACCAACACAAATGCAAATGCATGAAATCACTAGTCCCTCGCCACGATGAGTTCTTATCCCACCCGGACTAAAGTTCACACTTGATAAAACTGTCCAGCTAGCTTACGAAAGGGCGGTGGTTCTAACCAGGTGTAAGCCTCGGGTTTGTCTCCACTGTTAAACTTGAAAATCGCCTAATGACCCTGGCCATCAACGAGGGTTGATAAAAATTTCGTTTTTTTTTGCTTTATTTTTCATTCTGTTTTACTGAGACCCCTGAAAACCATACAACCAGACAGTGCTAATTTTCTTCTACGAGATGTGTAAATTGTAATTTCGCCAAACATTTATTATATCCGCACCTTTCAACTACCATAGTAACACTATCAGAGCACATGGTGTATTATTGTTTTTTTTTTTATATATTTTAACTAAAATTTATTACGTACAAATTATTCTTAAAACGTGGAAACTACGCCAATGAGTTTTACGTTATATTGATGACGTTATTAGAAAATATGACGTCACTCAGCCGATAGGAATGAAAGTAAACAACGCTAATCCTGGCTGACACTGCGCATTGTGACTGAAAAGACATCGTCATCGGGACGTATGGAAACAACACGGTTATCAAACTCAGAAGGACGCGAACGGATATAACGAGAAATATGGGCTCAATTAATTATTTCTATTTATTTTGTGCGAAAATGCACGTTTTTGTATCCAAATTATCTCAAATTTTACAATACTCGTTCATTTAAAAAAATCATTATTTACTTCTTCATATAAATTGTTGAGGTTAAGTACATCAAGATGCGAGATAAAATACTTCAATTATCTGCAGTGAATCAATATATACAGATGACAGTTTACCAAAACTGTGAAGAGAATATTTTTTGAGACCTCACATCATCGGACCGGCTGATAAGGAGTTTATACACCACTCACTGTTATTTGGTCGCGCATTAATCTATCAGATATGAGGAATATTTTATTTTCGAAAACATCTCTAAGGTGAATTTTTGTTTCGCAGGAATAAATCACGCCGACATTATAAACAGACGAGTTTTAAAAATGTGAAGGAATATAGTTATTATGTAAAGTGCCTGCGGAATTAATTTTGTTCTTTTTTTTTACTTCATTCTGAAGGAATTGCACTTTGTGAAAAATATTGTTTTTTCTTTTGCATCAATGTTCTAGAGAGCTGTGGTCTTACTTTTAGTAATTCTCGGAGAAAATTTAATGCCAGAATATAGCGAAAAATAGCAAAATTAAATGCTAATTGCTGCTACATATATGTTATTTTGATCAAATTTATGTCTCTATGGAAATGTGAAATTTTAGTTCTTAGTTAATAAATAAACATGGGTATTTCTTCAAAAAAACTTTAAGCAATATACAGAAACCAACTTTATAATCCGTTGTTAACTCACACATTTGTTAAAACATAAATGGAAATTTATTCACAAAAAATCTCATTTATTCTGACACAAAAAGTCTCAAACTATATAGGATGATTAAATTCTAAATGTTACAACATTTGAAGGTATGGTTTCTGAATAGATTAATATTCACAAAGTAAATAAACGTTCAAACAGACACAACAGCGACAATGTTTATTTTTTATAAAATGAATACATACAATTTTATGAATAGATGTTCATGTACCGATAAACTATTGTTAATCTTTGATATCAAATATCCGTTTGCATTTAATGATAGATTAATCAGTTAAAAATGGGCAGCCATTAGACTCATTGTTAAGTTATGGCATTCGCGCGCTGTCCTGTCTGTGAATTTACATATATCTAATTAAATAAATAATAAACATATGTTTATCCATCGAGAAGGTGACAGTCAAATGACTCTCGTAATACATTTAGAACACTCCTATTAAATCACCCGGATTTTAAAAGACAATTTCGTCTATTTGATAAGACACCATTTGTGCATGTTTTATCAGATTTTTTATAGTATGGCTAAATAAATGTACTTGTATTCTTGGTGACTAACAACTTCGGCAGGAAATTATCTGTTGTTTACAAACAATGTAAGAATATAAATTGCGGAAGGATAAATTGTTAAACATGGGCTGCGGAAGTTCCAGTAATAGTTCGGGCTCGGATCCGAACAATAACAGGAAGAAGAACAGAGACCAGGGCCCAGAACTGACACAGGAACCAACAATCGAAGACGTAAGTAAAGTATTGGTTAAAACATTTTTTTAAGAACATGTATTGGCGATAAATCAGATGAACAATACTTGCCTTTGTACGAAATTTCATCTGCATCAGCTGTGCGTGAATTGACACAGGAACCCTCAAACGGCGTCGTACGTTAGTTATTGTTTGGAAGCATTTTTAATTATAGGCGTGTAATCGGATAAATAGTATTTATCCTTGCTAAAAATATCATCCGTATTACTCGCCAAACATACACAACAAAATATGTTATTAAGGACACCTTTTGTGAGCTTAATGTCGAGGTGGACTCATTCTGTAGTTGAAATGTACAGGAACTATTAAAAACCGGACCGGAAATAAGTTGTTGTTACAATGAGGTGGTCCAAATATTGAAGTATTCCTCACTTAATGAGGTATTACCACGTATGGCATGCATTTGAAAATATAATAACTTTCTCATATAGTCGAGCATCAACGCTGTATTAAAGAGTTATTCATTCACGGTGTAAGACGTTAATTCTCCGACGTTAAGTTCCACTTATTAGAAATCATTTACCGAATCTAATTAAAATCACATCTACCAATGTTTTGCAAACTTTTACTAAAGATACAAAGTGGGATTTTAAGCACAAATCGAGAATTCGGGCACAATTGTCGCATACGTGAATTAAAGCTAGACTTAAACTAAGAGCGTGTTGTTTTAGTTACAATGAAGATGTAGGTATTTAGCGGCGAGATCCAGCATTCAGGAGATCATATTTAAAATCCCACCGTACCCTTTGATCCAATGAGTCTCTTGTAAAGATAACGGAGATTTCTTGATCCCGCATACACATGCTTACATTTGATCCTTACGTCTAACAGTCACGTAATTCGTGCGATATGTTACATTTTTTACGTCTATACTGATATTTCAAGTTTGTCTATTCATTCCGATATTTTAATCTATTGAAAAGCCTGCAACGTACCACGTGACAAGTATCTGGGTATGAGGTGACCTCGGCTTCCACGATATAATCTCATAGACCTGTGATTTGTTCTCAAACCAATCTTTTGATCTCTTGTCTCTAAGAAAGTATAAAGACATCGTTATTATATGAGATAGTGTAACTTTTGGTGATATGTTTTTATTTACTGGTTCCAGCAAGTCAGCGAGCATTTATCTTTTTCAAGGATTATCGCTAATACTGAATGTAAGATACTAGGTATTCAGCAATATTTTATACACACGCGGTGTGAAGATGACAGTGATATTCTGTTTTTGTATTCGTACAATAGATTTGCTCGACAACATTCTAGTCAGAAACTTTGGGTCTGCTGCATGTAGAACATAAATAACGAATAATGAAATGCACCAAGTATAGCACATGAAATTTGATTTGCCCAAACTATGATTATGGTTAGGCCATACTAAAAAACTAAATATGTTAAAGCATTCGTTTGATCGTAAACATCTAAATTTCCAAACGAAATATGTACATCTGTTATCTAACAAATAGTTAACATGTTTATGCAAACCAAAAATATTGCCTCTTTCGATAAATACATTGAAACTTGTTATGAAAGATAGACTGGATTTAGAAAGTGCTCTAACACCACCTGCTATACTTCCAAAATAAGATAAAAGAAATTAACCCATACATTATTCTATGCTAACATATGGTTGGCTGTTACTTTTTACCCCTACAATTACTATCAACTATAATGACCAATGACAAGTCATGAATAAAAACACCGCAATAAAGAGGAGTTGAATCTATGAGCTGACTGAAAATTTATTCCAAAACAATCAAAAGTATTTCCAACATAGTCCAATAGAAAACCAACCCATGGATACATTATCCCATGATAAAACATGGTCGGCTGTTATAATCCCCCCCCGATTAGAACCTGTAATTAAATAGTTTTGATTTATATATCGTGTCATAAACATCAAGTTTGAAGTATGGATTACATACCTACCTATGAATAACATTTATGAGGCTATATATAAAAAATGTTAGCTTGCACTTACGTGACCCAAACTTTTAACATTTCGCAGGTAAGTAGGTATTTTGCTAGGCAACATTATAATTATGTTGGTACTGAAAACGAAAAACTACGATAAAAAAGAAAATATTTTGTGTCAAAATTGTAAAAATATTTTGCTTTGGCGTATTTTTGAATGAGTCGGCCACGTAACAGCAAACGAAATTTTAAGGATAGCCTTATGCATATATTTGATAGTTGGGACGAATCCTTGTCATCTGAAAACAGAAGATATCTACTCATATCAATATAACAAGCATAAGCCGTAGATGAGATAAGTATATCAGATAACTATCATTGGACTCAATCATAAATGGAACATACTTGTATTCAGGTTAAAATTTATATCTTCGCGTACTTTAAAATCTGAATTATATACAAATTGATACAAAATCTAGATATTACATTTTATTTAATTCAATCTGCAATAAACATGTATGGTATCTTAATTATTTGTTTTATTGTTGACTTAACGTGTGTAAATAACTAGCATTGCCTAATTGGCTAGATAGCGATTTTTTGTCCTGTGTCATAAATTTGATCTAATCATTAAATTTGATCGATTTTTTATTGAAAAGTCGGTAGATACTTGAATGCGAAGAAATTCTTGTAACATATTATGCTTTAATTTTAATGTTCGTTTGCATTAACAAATATTTATATATATTGTGGTGAGATCGAAAAATATTTATCATTGTTAAACTTTTCTGTGCAGTATGAGCTTGCTGCTAATTGTCGCGTCAAAACGCGTAGATGTATTTTAGCTAATCAAGGAGTGTTATCTAATCATGTGATACCAATCGACCAATCAGCATCACCATTGTTAATATGAATTCCAACAGAAGCCCTTGCTATTTTCTGCCAATAATATGGCATCATTTATTATTGTTCACCACGCATTTATACTACCTCCTCTTTTCCCACCTTCTTAAAATTAGATGATATGGAATATTTCCTGATCCAGGTTCTATGCTAATTTTATGTCATGATTTTGGCGTTATATTCCAAAATAATAAACTTACCCTCCTCGTATTTTTTAACCACAAACAAGAATTGTTTTTTCGCTGAAGCACGTTGCTATGTTTACTTTCAATTGTTATTGAATGACATTTTTGTTAAAATCGATAAAATAAAATTCACCCAAAATAATCATAAGATTATGTAACAGTTTTTGGATTTGATAAAAGGAATAAACTAAACCGTCAGTAGATTATTGTAAACATAATAAAACTTGTGCCGTCAGAACAAAGCTTACTCCGGGAGATACATCAAACATTTCCAATAATTTCAGCTATTGCACGACGCCTGTTTTGCGATATTTAGGACACAGATAAGCCTTTGCATTGCTATTCGGAGTTTAAATTCCTACAGCATACAACATATATTAGCATTTCCAGCTGCGAAATTCATTGATTGCATTATCAATGCTTATATTATAAACCACGAACGAATCAATACAAAAATGATTCAGTTTTGTATAGGCATTTAATATTATATTATGTTTTGCCGTAATAGGCCAGTCGACCAGAACCTATTTAGGTATTGAAACAGCTAAATGCAAGTACAAGTTCACAACACCGCCAAATCATTACTCTGAAGTGACGTTGACGACTACAATAAATATTATTTTATGTTGTTGTTAAGACGTCTGTGCTAGAATTCAAACAGTAGCTTAAGGGAAGATTTCCACTACTAAAATTTAAGATTTTAAAATACCCGCATCATGACTTTACTTAATTCACTGGGCAAGAAAATGAAACATGACAACATGCAACCAAACATGGTGGCTGATACGTGTAAAGTATATAAATGCAGTTCAGATGAGAAATCAAAGGCAAATACTTTTTGGACAGACAGACAGACGGACGGACGGATTAAAATTAAATTTGTCTTATACTTTATTATGAACAATTAATATTCGATATAACCGGACCGTTAGAATACTAGAATATTTTGAACTTCTTATTAATTTAGAGGTCAGAGTAAAACCGTGTATTTTTTATACAAACAAGTCAAATAGCTTAAACTTAGCAAAAATACACGAAGGTACGTGAGATAGAAAGAACCTTATAAAAGTTTATTTCGGTAAATCATATATGTTTGAATTTTTTTATCATTTTAAGTGTATGGTTTTATCTGTGTATTTCATTTAACAATGTCAACATTCTACCACGTATCTTACAAGAGGTAGACTATGATAATGTTATTTACACAACAATGTTTGAAAGCGATTGTTACCTAAACTTGGATGAAACATTACATGTCAAGTATGGTAGAGTTATATCAGAACTCGCTGTAATTTAGTTTGAAGAACAGAAAGTTTGAATCAAATGTTCTTCATTGCACTTCATCTGTCCTGTGTCCAGGTAAAGCATCCGTTCTAATTATACTTTAATAATACAGTTCAACCTCTCCAAAGGCCCTCTCTTGAACAACAAACTCCCTTCAACGACAATAATATAATATATAATGAATAAATCATATGCTTTACTGAAAATCAAAAGTTACAAAAAAACTTTTGCTTCAATATATCAAAATTTCACTATATCCATGACAATAAATAAAAGGGCGAGTTCAGGGGAAAATGATGAAAAAACGAGACCAGCTGACGTGTTCGATTTAGAAAGGATTCCGGATAAGAAAGGTTTGGATAAGACAGGTTCGTCTGTATTCATTGTTCACTATGGTATGGAATAATGTTTAACATCACTTTCAGATCGATGTGCCGGAGAAAGAAGCAGGTTATCCAGCCCCAAAACCACCACCAAACAAGAAAAAAGACATTTTTATTGCAAGTAAAATGAAGCATATAGATGATATAGCTAGAAATGTAAGTCATGTAACAATACATGTAGATGCACTGTTATTTTCCTGGCGAAAAGTTTAGAAAAGGCATGTTAGGCCTTTCTCACACAATTCATTTTAAACAAAATGTGATTTAAAATACTGGAATTAATATTTTAAGCAATTTTTTAAAAACAGTTATAGGTCACCTAAAATATTGGTCTACTGTGAATAATTTGTTGATTGTAGCGTTATTTTTTTATTTTTTTTTGTATGTGTCTATCGTTAGTGTAACTTTGTTTCTGTTTGTTTTCCCTGAAGTAAGTGTGGGGGTGGGCCGTAAAAACTAGTTCCCCAGTAGCTTTGGTACATACCGTTCCAAGGCGGTGCCCTCCAGGAGACTGTGTTTTGTCCTCCGTTTTTTGTATGGTATTGTGTGTTGGGTGAGATTGAGGTCGGGTGATTTAGGGGAAGGTATTATTTTGTAGAAGATGGGATGTTTTGTATGTATTTTTGCTTGGAATCATTTTCCTCTATTATATATATTGGATAAACTGGAAAAATTAAACATCGAAACGACAATTTGCTGTGCATAATATTTCTTCTCTCCTTATAAGTAGGCTTTGGTGTCTTCAAAGATTTGAATTTATCCTTTTTTACACGGTTTGCGTCTTATAACCAATGTTGTTTTTTTCAGGCACCTGCCGAGAAATCCAAAGATTATGATGAATTAATAGTTTACTTGATGTCTCATTGTAAGACGGACGTAGAAAAGGTCAGGGCTATATTTATGTGGATGTGTTCTCAGTCTATACAAACAGGCAACTACACTGGAGTTACTGACAATAATACCCCAGCAGGATTTATGAAACTGATGAAAGAAAACAGAGCTTCTTATTCTTCATTCTTCGCTCTTTTGTGCAGGTAAAACGCCACTACTTCAAAAACTTCATTATTGAAAACCACAAATGTACGAGTATACTTGCATAGAATCAAAAAGCGTACATGCTGACGAAACGGCAACTTTCAACAAGGAGTTCATGTTTTTCGGTACCTGAATGGCTTTCAACCATTTTATTAAAGTATCACTTTAATGTTAGACAAAGACTTTTGTGACATCGGTTGAAAGAATTACATGTAATCTATCTAAGGCAACACTCCAGAGAATTATCAACCTTTGATGTTGTGCCTTTGCAACAACTCTTTATATACTCTTGTTAATCACTATTGTGTACATATTACATGTTAATTTCCAGAAAGGCACGACTACCATGTGTTATAATAAAGGGTTACGCAAAAAGCGTAGCTTATGAAGTTGGGGACAACCAGGAAGAGGTTAAGACATTAAACAATTCATGGAATACCGTATATGTTGCCGGTGGTTGGCGAATAGTGTTTCCTCTTTGGGCATGTAGTGCTGTGAGTGGTTATTCTAGTGGTATCTACACGAAAGTAGAAACTAAAGGTATGTACAACTGTACCTTTGCATGGACTTACTTGGCATTGCCTTATGCCTTATTTTATGGGCGACCCATTTAAATAAGAATATTTTTATTCTCAAACATTCACCTATCTTACTATCTTGTACTGAACACTGACCTCTCTTGATCATACACGCATTGTAAAGTGACAAATTAAAAAAACGTTACCTAGCATTTAAAACAATTTATATTATTGGACTGAACAAATGGTAGCTGTTTTAAAATATATTGTAGAAACAAGTTCCTTGAAACAGCCATAAATTACAAATTAAATACATTAACTTTCATAATGTATGTATAACAAAGCAAATAAAAGCAAGAGCTGGTCGTTTCCATGCTCCTTTTTTACTGGGGTTTAATGTGACACCAACAACCAGAGGCATTTTGGCGACTTTCCAGCTTTAAAGGTGGAGGACGACCCCAGGCATACACTTGGGTAGAACCACCGAAACTGGCTCAATAGCTTCCCCACATGTGGAATTTGCCTGGTCCCGCGTGGGATACCATACTCATTATTTGAATAACCAGCATAAGCGAATGAGGGCAAAGTTTGAATCATAACAAATACGAAAACATTCAATATCCAATATATGCATTTTTTTTGCTTCAGGCCAAGCTATAAGAGAAAAGGAAGCGCAGTCCACAGGTCAGACAATTAAACATTTTAATGAGTATTACTTTCTGACCGATCCAGATGAATTTATATTCCACGCGTTTCCAAAGGACACTCGATGGCAGCTTCTATCGAAACAATGGGCTTTGCATAAGTTCGCTGAGGTCCCATACTGTGAGAAACTTTATTTTGAGGAACGTGTGACCATTCTCAGTAAATTTAGCTGCAGGTTACACACAGTGGAAGGTGTATGTAACGTGGAACTAGGTTGTGAAGACGCTACAGATATGGCTTTTGACTATGAACTTTACTACAACGATAAAGAATCAGAAAACACGATATCCTCATCATTACAACTTAACAACTACGTCATGATGAGTAGGTCCTCATCAAAGTGGGCGTTCACATTGAGATTTCCAGAAGTTGGTGTGTATAAGTTACAAATAGTTGGAGGGAGGCATGGTTACGAAACTGATATGTGTGCGTTTAAAGTGTATGCTGATGAAGTTAGAGAGGATGTTAAACCGTTTCCAATGAATCCGGGTGCTATTGGTTACGGTCCCAATGCTGATACGGAAAAGTATGGACTTAAAGCAATATCCCACCAATCGGCTGTAGTTAATGTTACGACAAGAAAACAGGTTATGTTAAATTTTAAGTTAACCAGAAACGTTGTTGTTCACACGGAGTTATTGAACGTAAATTTATCAAAACAAGAGCTGTCTAATTGTGTGAAAACAACACAAAAGGAAAAGAATTTGAATATTCAAGTGACAGTACCGAAAAGTGGGGAATACGCGTTGGCAATGCACGCACAACACGAAGGAGTGTCACAAAATGTTTGTAACTACTTACTGACATCGGAGGAGAACAAGAAGAGGAAAGTAAGAAAATGGGAAGTAAGTCTGAAAATTTACCATCTATCCCATCTCAAATGATCTGTAAAATTGTCAATAAATGAAATACAACTTTGCTTATGTTTAATCATTGTACAAAAAACGTGGTATAATTTGGATATTACGGTTGTATCACACGGGTGTACATTTTCAGACTCCAACAGAGAAGAAGACTCGATTAAATGTTCAAAATATGTCAAAGTCAAAGGGTACCAGAGACATTGATGATCTGGAGCTGCAACTAAGCAAGTTTGAAAGTCTGGACATGGAAGATAAAGGAGAATTAACGGCAGGTTATGATGCTCTGGAGTACAAGAAGATAAAGAAAGGTATATTTATATGAATATGACGTTTTAAAGTTGGTTGAAATGTATATTTTTTATCATTGTTGATGTTACAGTCGTAATACTTGGAACGGATGCAATATTTTATGCTCATAGTCAGATATTGCGTTGTTGTTGTTGTGAAGCGTGTGACAAGATCGATTGACCCGAACCATTCCATCACTATCTAATAATTACAGCCACTGATTAAAATCATCTTTACATTTAGCAACTAAGCTGACCCTAACTCATTTAGGTGTTAAGTATGTGAAATAATGTATTACAATTACATGTACTAGTATATAATGGATACATATCGAGATATTTTGAACAATTGGAGTGTTCGCTTGTTAAAAATATCGAGGTCTTCTCTGATCATTTTTATGAAAATGGAGCTTGGTAGTTTATGAATAAACGCACTCCATGTTAAGAAACTTGATTAACATAATGTTGCAGAGTTAGAAGACGGGATTAAACGTCGCCATCTTGAAACATTAGAAAAAGCTATTGACAATGGTCATAAATCAAGGTTCAAAGAAAAAGTATCAAAGCAACTTTCCGAGGCGGAAGGAGTTCGCGACCATCTGAGGCATTTGAACAAAATTGCACATGACATCTTGGAGATGAAGCAAACAACTATAGCTGAGCTTAAAAGTTACAAATATCCACAGAGAATAATTGAAGATATCATGAGATCGACCTTTCTTATGTTGGGAGAACACGAAATGTGGATAGAGGTACGCGATGAAATGAATAGTTAACCGAAGTACAAAACATATTTTCAGCACTCTTCACTCGAACAAGTCATATTTTTATTCTCGGGTTGACAAAATGGATCAAAATATTACAAATTATATTTTAAACTACCTGCTGGTTCTTAAGTTTCCTTGCATTCAACCTTTTAAAAGATCTGAGAATGGAATTTAGATTTGAATATAACTATAAAAACTGTGAACTTCAAAAAGTCTTGAACGCCATCTCATTGTATATAATAATAATAGTAATATAATAAAGACTATTCGCATTTATTTTGCAATTTTCAAAATCTCTAAATCTTATCTCGCTGTTATTTCTCAAAACATGGAAAAATAATTTAGTATTATTCAATATAACTTACCACTTTCCAGACATGGCCAGATCTGCAAGCCTTGATGGGGAAAATTGGGAAGGACTCGATGTTACGAAGAGTGAAACAATTTGACACCGTCAATGTCAACCCTGAAGCAAAACAACATGCGGAAAAGACATTAGGTTCTCATACAGAGACAGACGCCAGAATAGCAAGTGCTGGAGCTGGAACGTTCTATGTTTGGGTAAGTAAAACAAGGGAGAGTGGGGGATGGTCTATCAATGCCAACTGTGAAGAAGAGTTTAGGGAAGGTTAGGGTATGTCTTTCTTATAAAAAATTGAATGTAAAATCCAGAATTTAATGGCTTTTTCTGAAAGTTTTCAAGTAACAAGTCGTTAGAGCCTTAAAGATATAACATAAACATAAATTAGTGGCGCTGTTCTTTTAGTGTTTTCAATTTATCTAATCTGGACGGAAGTGTACATTCTTTGCAACGAAGCATACTTATTTATTTTAATGCTCAATTAGTTCCCTGGTATAAATTAAAGAGTTTACCTATTTTTCAAATTCAGTTTTAAGCTGTGATTCATTAGCCTCGTCCCGATGCTTGGTATCATCTTTGGAACTCAAGCACGTTACTTTTTTGGTAATACAGTAAAACGTATAAGGTTTTTACATTTTTTGGCACACTTTGGTTGACTAAGTCCAGACGGAGGTACGGAATCAGCCGAGATGCTCCGAATGATATTTTTGTCGATTTTTCAGCTACGGAATGTTGTTGAGACTCTTGACCAACAGGAAGCGCAAGCAAATATGGAACAGAATGAGACGGTCCCTGAGCCAGAGGACAAAAGCAAATCTTCCAGAAAGAAGAAATGAAATGTCAATAGTGTTATTCTTGTTATCTCCCTTTATTTAAAGTTTTTACGTGAAGTTTTATTTATATTATACATTTTTCAGATAAACAAACTTACTTGTGGTTCACAATACACATAAGATGAATTATGGTGATTCCTTCGAAAAAGGGGGATTTGTCAAGACTTTTTTTAGTTATTTTAACAAATTTAGCTGGAATATCTGTGATATGTGTCTGTGATAGATGTGACGAATGGAATTAGAAGACGGTTGGAAATTTGTGATAAACTTTTTATTCATATATATATCTTTAAATAATATAATATTTCACGTATACATTTCACGTATAATCGGAAGTAGAGCAATTATACGCATTTTTTGAATCAGATATTGTCTGGCTCCATTTTTTTATGATCTTTTTTCATGTTTTTTATGAATCTATGGGCACAGTCAAACCTGAGCAGACGATCACCTGTGAGTAAATGCCACTTTTTAAACAAACTGAAATCATATAAGCACACATCTATCAGTATAATAAACAGCAATATCCATGGAATAACGGTCGCGTTGTATGTATAATGACGTGTTTGAATTTTCTACCTCACTGTGGTCTCTGTTCACAAGTTTAGCTGTATACGGTTTAGAGTTCTAGCCTTTATCTAGTAGAATGCGTTCAGATTGCGTTATACGGTTCACTAAGTCAGTGATGATGATTGAAAAACTCAGCTGAACACATATGAAAGTTTTACGAATTGTGATACAAGTGTTGATATCGTTACTTTCTTTTTTAAGACTACATCTTTTTTCAAATTCGAAATTAGCAAATCCTGGCCGAAATAGCCGAAATGTTGAAAAAAAGCAAAAAGCAATATTGGTTTGTTTGCCTCTATATTTTGCTCAAAAAACGTGTATTGATGATTAATGGCATTTTAAAATATCACAATATACTTGTTACTGTTGTAATATATTGTAATATTTGTAAAATGATTTACTGCTAGTAACTAGCCAGGAATAAATGTGTTATATATAATATATATATTGATTTGCATTTTATGCACATAATTTTACAGTTTGTGTCCCAATGTTCCGTCTGATATAAAACCTTATAGAGCATAATTCGGATCATTAGTCCATCATTAAAATTTTTGTTGGTGCGCAGTTTTGCGACCGACTCATTAAAAAATCCCCCGACCTTAATTTTTCAGCGATTTTGACAAAAAATCTCACTTTATTTCAGGTGTTCATTTTCAAGCATATAATGTTGACAAAAACAAAAATTCCATGTGTCTATCTGCAGTTATTGCCCTTTGATACTTACGCAGTCACCTAAACTGGTCCCCGTTCTATGTTGCAGTGCACAGACAGGGTCAAAAGGAACCAGTTTAACAGCAACCGTAATCTGGTTCCCGCTGGTTCTGTCTATTCATAGTCCTTTGGATGCTACATAGAACCAATTGACATGGAACGGGACTAGTTTACAGTGACAGGTGTGTTGTAAGTTATTTAAACTGGTTCCCGTTCCATGTTGCAGTGCACCAAAGGCTCTCTGCACACCAGAGTCAACGGGTACCAGTTTATAGGTTATTACACGCTCACTTATCTCCCTTTAATTTTGTTAAATATTGTGATGTAACCACGGTAACATGGATAACAAGAATGTTGAATTTAAGATTATCTTTTAAACTATGAGATCGTGAAATAATCAATTCTTTACATTTTTATTCAACCATTTGCAAGTATTTATTTATGATCAACATGTTTTATCTGGTTTTAAAGGATTAAAATATGTTTGACATTTTTTTTATTAATGGCATACATTTTATATAATATCAATTAAATAAAAGATTACATCGGAAAACTTCACCAAATTTAAGCCTTTAAATGTGTAAAAGTTTTAGTTTTTGTTATTTAATATACAAATGTCACCATGAATTGGTTATCGGAGTACAATAAACTCGTCGTTCGTGGTTTTAATAGATTATCAAATTTATTTTAAGTGGATGTTCAAATAGTCAGCTTAATGGTTCGTTTATATTCAGTATATAACCTGATCATACGTATAGTCTTATTATGAGATAGCGTTACATTATTATAGACAAGATCATATTTTAGTATTTAACATAAAAGTTTCATTTTTATACTAAAGCCAATTCAGTAACTACAAACATATCACGTGGTACATTGACTATTAGTTTGTACGTACAAATACTTGTCAAATATTTTAAATGGTAGGTGAGGAATTATGGAGACACTTAACGAATCTATAATAACATTGAAACAAGTATCATGGTAAAATATACACGTAGGTTGTCTTATAAGAAGTATTTGAATAAATGTTTTAATTAAAATTGAAAAGATAAATTATCGCAAAGATTTGAAATATTGCGTATTAAAATGTTATCTCAGTACATAAACTACTGACTGACATGTGGTTGTCACTCTTGTACGTGATCAATCGTAAGTATTTGAATTTTAAATAATCGGAAAAAAATCTGAGTGTAAAATCGAATGAATTGAAATAGTTCACACTTCAAAACTCGTTCTTTTGCAATACTTTTAAAACTAAACCTCGCTTTAAGTATAGCCTCGTTACCGTATAATTATCATTTCTTTGTTATTGAATGGAAAATCTTTTTATCCACCAAAAGTTGGTAATGAAAGAACATTGGGTATATTATACACACATAAGACCTTGGATTCTTTAAGAAACATATTTAGTTAAGGCAATTTCTTTTGAACAAAGTATACATTAAAAGTCTAGTAAATAAATATCCACTTTTGTAGAAGCAATTATATCCAAAGTTATGACGACATAGCCGTAAATTTTGTGCCCGACTTCTGCTCATATAGAACACTACACAATTTAAGTTAGTTAGATATTTTCATATTTTAATATCTCTTTATGAAAAATGACGGAACTCAAAATTTTCAGATCTTATTGACCGTTTCGTTCTATGTGTTATATATTCGGAAGTCTACTTCGGAAACTTTGATCCACGAATATAATTAATTTCTCAATCAACTATACTTAAAATGATATTGCATTTTTGTGTGTCAGAATTTATTAACATTTTTTTATATCTGCCTTCAGGCCGTTCAGTTAGATTTTATCTTTTAATCTTTTACTTGTTTGAAAATATCAAATAATACATGTGAGTGAGTTACACACTGTAAAAAAAGATCACCTGTAAAAAGAGATCACCTTTAAAGAGATCACCTGTGAAAAGAGATCACCTAAAAAAAGAGATCACCTATAAAAAGAGATCACCTGTAAAAAGAGATCACCTGTAAAAAGAGATCACCTATAAAAAGATATCACCTGTAAAAAGAGATCACCTATAAAAAGAGATCACCTGTAAAAAGAGATCACCTGTAAAAAGAGATCACCTATAAAAAGAGATCACCTGTAAAAAGAGATCACCTATAAAAAGATATCACCTGTAAAAAGAAATCACCTGTAAAAAGAGATCACCTATAAAAAGAGTTCACCTATAAAAAGAGATCACCTGTAAAAAGAGATCACCTATAAAAAGAGATCACCTATAAAAAGAGATCACCTGTAAAAAGAGATCACCTACAAAAAGAGATCACCTGTAAAAAGAGATCACCTATAAAAAGAGATCACCTATAAAAAGAGATCACCTATAAAAAGAGATCACCTGTAAAAAGAGATCACCTATAAAAAGAGATCACCTATAAAAAGAGATCACCTGTAAAAAGAGATCACCTATAAAAAGAGATCACCTATAAAAAAAGGCCATCTGTAGAAAGAGACCCTTGATTTAAGAACTCCTGACTATATAGACAAGTAGTTTTATGAATAAGACAAGAATTGTAGTTAATTTTAATATTTAAGTAAGAAGAATTTTGACTCTTCCGAAAACGGTCTTTAAAGACAGGGTTAACTGTATCGTGTCACGTGGTTTCTGTATTCACATGTTTTTTCGATGAATAATTCATCTCAGTTTATTGTTTAATTGAATTATGTACAATTGTTTACACACTGATAAGATTTACAATCACGCTCAGTCACTATTTATGATGATAAACATTTATCATGTAGATGTCTTTTGTTTTGAAATTCGACGCACCTCGAATCTGATATCATTGACGGATTTCAATAACAGAAGACTTGTAAATTAGATTCTTGTTGAATAAAATCATGCTAGTTAATGTGTAAATTTTGTTTATAATACAATATTTATTATCAAGAATTATTCATACGTGTCTGAGTAAACAATAAGTGTAGATAGATCGGCATACAGAATGCAGTGTTGAGCTTCTATAAACTCTATAAACGCTTATGTTAATAAACTCGCAAACATAATTAAATAGTTAATCAAATCTCAGCGTGCGTGAAGCATAAATTGTGCTAACAATAACTTCAAACCTTTTGTTAAGTTCTTTTTTTATGTATATATTTGGCCCAAACAATCACAATTAAATTTTATAGAATTCTAAATTACATAAAAATGTTTGAATACAACACACGTTAAAATACAATAAATTGTGTTTTAACCCACGCGATGAAATGTGTGCCTGTTTGATGAATATTAAATCGAACGATTTCGTACTAACATCGATTATTAGCGGGTAGATTCGTAAGAAAACACGGTATTATTGAATTCTTTGAAAATGGCAAGCGCCGTTCATTGTTGAATGTAAACATAGCAACTCAGTGTCTATCCGGTATTGGCCGTCAGTGTGGAAGTTACAAATGGACCATATTTGAATTAGGACTGTTATTGCAATGATTCGGATAACACACAAAAAAATCAGATCGATTTAACGTTTTACGACATGAATATTGAAAGCATGTGATAAAAGCTGGAGTTATCCGTTCCCAGGGATGTGACTTTTACTAAGTGAAACACAAATTATCTTCAACTGTGATATTGTCATATACGCGACCACATTTATTAGTATGACGTTAATAAATGAGTCTATAGACGGTTTTATCACGAATAAGTTATTAAATTACATTTTTAAATTGCAATAACGTAATAACATGTGTACAAATTTTGAAAAAAAGGTTCACGAATAGATAATAGTCGGTGTGTATATATCTATAGACGGATGATTAAAGTTAACTAAAAACGGCCAATAAAGCAAGTAAAACTTTAAGAGGAAATAAATATTTGTTAATTCTCAAGTGAGACTCGATCGTAAATTTTGTGGGACGCGCCCCATAGTTACACACGTTTATATGGTAAAAGTTCTTGTTTTGTTAGAGTGTGTATCGTGAGAATATTTTTTCTTGTTTGGGAAAAATAAACCAAGTTGATTCCGTTGAATGAGTTTTTAATCAGGGAGAGGTGATTGTAACTGTGGAAAATTGTGCATTGAATGAAAGTGTGTGTTAATTTCAAGCTATTTAGTGAAAGAGTTAAATACATTAAGGCTTTTAATTTACGAATCGTATACTGTTTGCAGAGGTTGGATTATAGAAAAAATGGTGTTATTCCAAGTGTTGTGTCCTAGAATGACAATAATCCGTATTAAGTAAGTAAATAATTAGAATTTGATAATATCATAACAAATCACCAAAAAATGGGGTGTGGAAGCTCTGCGCCGAAAACTTCCGATCAAAACAACAATCAAGGAAAAGAGAAACAGCAACAACAGAGAGACCAACAACAGCAGCAGCAGCAACAACAAGAGCCGAAACAAGAACAGAAACAACAGACAAAGCCGGTACAAAATGGTGTCAAACATGGAAGTGAGGGAACAGGCCAGAATAGACGATCTAAAACTGGTAGTGGACAATTACAGGCTATGTCGAACCAACAGCACCAGCATGGATATAATGAGGAGCAAGGAACCAGGGACCCAGGTCCTATACTCACACAGGAACCAAGCTCAGAGGAGGTTAGTAACATTATGACATTTGGTCTCTTATTTTTCTTCTTCCACTTGCTGCGTCTGGTGGCCATCAGTACTGTCTTATTTATAAGGAGAGACGTTTAATGGCACCTCTGTGATCGAGTGGTTATGGTCTCTGGTAACCATTCAAATATTTTTAAAACGTTTCATTAGTGTATATATAAATGTCGAGTAATGACTTTAGACTAATATGGCTAACAGATTGTAAAGTTATTGTATATATCTTCAGGATGTTGACTGATCTATCTTTCGTTTTGTCAATATTAGTTAAATTATTATCAATTGTATAAAATATTGTGGGTCAAGTTATAACTATTATCAAGTTGTCGGAGATTCAGAATCAACGGTAGACAAAGCGATCTTGCTAAATGGAAATGATCGTAAAATTATCCCAACCCACCATTAAGCAAAAAAAAATCAATTGGAAAATCGATAGAAATATTATCTGTTATCACAAAATTATTTTGTTCCGTTCTTTGAATCACTTTGATCAATCGTTGCCGCTCAATGTCAGTCAACAAATACATCCATGTTCATGTTATTTTCCTGAAGAAAAAATCCAACAGGTACCTACCCGTGACGGATATCGAAAACATCGAGTTTATAACTGAGGGCTATTACATGGCTTATCCATGCAGAATAAAATTCGATATTTGCTATTGTCCTATCAACACGCATTCAAATAAAACATCTATTGAGTTCTAAATCCATTCCGTACGAATCAATAATTATTGACGAATAAATTTCATATAGTTGTCGTCTAAAGGCAGTATGTCAGTTAATTACGGGCATTGCTCTACAATATCTAATGTTTTTTTATATTGCTTCCGATTAAGTTTTCAGCATACTCTAACATTATGATTGTGAACTTCGTATTAAGGCTTTTTTACTACATGTGTACAGATACGTCCTCATAGTCGAAAAAAGATAAGTCAAATGTTGATATTATCATAGCATGGCTTGCAATTCAAACAGAAAAAATGTACCAAAACTTCGTTAAAAAAACCACATGGGATATGCAAAATCAATTGAATGCTGCACATAAAATCTTCAGTAGGCTGTTAGATTTTACTCCTCCGTTAAAACTGGTCCGTTATAGCCATTATGAATTACATATTACATTCAGAAGGCTAAAATGGAACAGCCAAACATGTTTTATCGTTAAATAATGTATGGTTTTCTATTTGTTTATATAGGCAAAGATGTTGATCGTTTTAAAAAAAGATAACGTAGAACGAACGCCAACAAAATTTAATCATCAACAAAAGTTGTGTATAACACCGCCAGGTTCACAGAAAATGCTGAGGTCTATGAAATATTCATAACATATTCTTGATCTCGATTGAAATAAAAAATCTACGTCAATATTAATCTTAACTATGGTTTATCATATTTTTGTTTCATTTGTAGCGGGGTACAACAAATCAAAATAAACTTTCAAGCACTTAATTTTGAAAACCCAATAACTTTTTATAACCCTAGGTGAGGTACGGTCAAGTGTGTGCTTTTAATTACAATTAAGGGATTAAACTCAACAATGGATGCGTTAGTTATCGCACATTCAGTAATAAATGAATCGCAAGCGTACGTTGTGGCTCAGGTAAAACATCATCGGTTTTATGCGGTCTTTCTGAAGTAATTCACATGAAATCATATTAAACTACACCGGTATATCTAAAATATTGACAGGACTGATTAACTGAACGTAACTATGTCATGGTCGTATATATCCAAATGTTTCGCTTATTTTGTAATTATCTTCCAACTCATGACTGCTTTGTTTGATTTTGTGAAATTACTGTTGACAATGACATTACACGCATTTAATAGTGTTTACGCTCTGTCAAAACATATAGACTTAGCCTTACATCGCGAAAACCACTTAAACTTGAGATAGAAGACATTAAAAGTCTCCCAGCGATCGGACGTTCTTAATTAAATATATCATAATTTAGCACAACCATGTTTACAAAACTTCATTATCAAGTGGAATGATAGAGAAAATACTTAAAACCTGTTTGAGAATGATGTGCCGTTATGAGAGATGGTCTTTATATTTAAATGCTTGTTAAGCAAGGCTTCACTGTACTTAAGACTACACTCACGAATGCGTTTTCTTAACTGCCTTCTCGTCTTAAAATTCGATCAGATTTTCAACATTAATAGATATGACATCACTATACTAATTTTCTTTAAATTTCCTGAAAATACGCCAAAATAAAAAAATAATAAAACGATCTTCGTGTACGACATATTGCTGGCAGACAGTGCAATTTTATTGGAAATATTACCGCGTCAATATCAAAACTTTAAACATTAATTATTGATTGATTTTAATCGATATTAGTCTGTTTGTCTTGTCATCATTCAGTATTGATAAACTTTGTTTTACTAAATTTGCATAATTGCAACCAACATAACAGTAAATTGATTGTGCACGATAATTGGCAAAGTGCGGCACGAACATTCTCGTTGTCGACATTTGTGGTCTATAATTTGGTTGACCAATTGGCTGGCTGACTGGCTGGCGTGCTAGCTGTAAGGTTGAATGGTCGGTTTGCACACTGCCTGGTATGCCGGATGACTGGTATACCGGATGTCTGGTTAGCCGGATTACTGGTTTGCCAGATGACTGGTTTGCTGGATGTCTGGTATGCCGGATGACTGGTTAGCCGGATGTCTGGTATGCCGGATGTCTAGTTTGCCTGATGACTATCTGGATGAATGGTTTACTGATTGATTCATTGACTCACCGAATGAGTTACTAACTAATAGACTGATTAATTGATTTGTGAATATCTTTGTTCTAGATTAACATTCCGCGGACGGAGCCTGGTTATCCATCACCAAAACCAGCGAAAGACAAGCGAGATGACATTTTCCAGGTCAATAAGATGAAGAAAATCGATCACCATGCAAGAAATGTAAGACTATATAAATGAAAGATTAGTTAGTTCGGCTAAATAAAAAGCAACAAAGGCTCTTTCTATGCTAAATAGCTGTTGAAACATTTCCAAAATAAAAGAAATCATTTGCTTCAAGAGCCAACGTACGTAGGACATTTTTAAGTATTATTTTAGTTTTTTTAATACCATTGTTAGTGTTGATACTAATTGATGTAAAAAGCTTGTTTAAATTACAAAATTCTGGTTAAAAAGGAAATTCAAGCGTGACGTAGGACCTTCTTATTTCAGACTCCGGCAGAGAAAGCAGACGACTTTAAAACATTGATTGCACACCTAACGATACCTTGCAAAAATGACGTAGAGAAAGCACGTGCCATATTTATTTGGTTAGGTAACCAGTCTATGGACGCTGCTGGCTCTGGTGCATACGATATAGATACACCAGCAGGTTTCATGAAACTGGTAAACGAACAGCGTGTATCATATGCTTCGTTCTATGCCGTGCTCTGTAGGTAAGTGATTTTGATAATTTAGATTTCTGTATTCCATGCAACCAGCCAAAACTGATTTATTGTATTGTGTGTATTATTGGCATAAAACGTAGCGAAGGATTAGGCTTACAGCGGAGACAATAAGCGTTTGAGATGACATAATATACTTTTACTAGTGTCACTTTAAACCCGAACGACGACACTTGTGAATTGTTTTCCGAAAAAATGTTCTGTTCGCTGTAAGCGGCGAAAGCACATAAGAAAACAACAATCACATACTTACGCTTGCAAGTATCGAAACGATGTTACCATTTGTACGTCAATAAAAGCACTCTATTTGTAAATGGCCAAAATACGTAATAATGGATACTGATACGCAAACGTATACGGATGATATGGACACCATGTCTTGTATCATTATTTCCTGCCGTCATACTTTAAATCACTTTAGATATTCACCCTAAGTCACTTTCTATCGCAGACACGCAAACATCCCATGTGTAATAGTTGATGGTTTTGCTAAAAGCGCTGCGTACAAGGTCGGTGATAATGAGGAGAGGATGCGAAGCTTAACGAACACATGGAATGCTGTGTATGTCGCGGAGGGTTGGCGTCCAGTGTTTCCCCTCTGGGCTTGTATTGCTGTAGATGGTCATTCGAGCGGCGCATACACTAAAGTCGAATCCAGAGGTAATGATATTTAAAGTCAAAGGTAGATCGAGTTACCTACAGAGCACGGTTAACATATTTGGGAATGCAGTGCAACCTCTCCAGAGCGGTCCTCTCTTGAGCAACAACTTTCCTTTAACAACAACATGATTTTTCCCCACTGTACGATTTAATCATTAATTTAATCTCTCTGCGCACTCAGAGAAATATTAATACAATAAGCTAATTAAGTTATCTTTATCCGATCGCAGTCAGTGCTTCAACATGGCTACTGCACTGCTTCATAGACGACTAACACTCAACCAACATGTATACTGTTTGCTTTAAGATCTAAAGCTTGCAAAGCGAAACAATATTTATTAATTTATAAGCTAATGGAACACATGGGGTTCCCTTTTGGGAGCGATTCCATTGCCGTTGTTTCTCGTGCCGTAGATCATTTACATGTAGCCTAAATTTACAGCAACCATTTTGAAACACCGGAGATTGTATTTATATTCCTCCATATGTGGAGAAGTGGCCGGCTCCTTGTGGAAGGGTGAATTAGTACTGGTTATTATGCAGTCCAGGAAAACTGGTTAGGTAAACCGGTCGCCATATATAATTGAAAAATTAAAACCCAGTGCATCACCGACAATGCACTTATCACACAACTGTGCGACAATTGTGACATTTTATCAACCACAATTGTCAAAACTTCTGAAATACTACTTATAGTTACATTTTATGTAGTATTTTGTCTATTCTGTCCAATATATGTGTGAAAAGTGAAGGCTGTCGTTCACATGTAGGGTTTTATTCGCCATTGGTCGTGATCTTAAGACAGATTAAAACGAAATACAAAATACTATTTGAAGTCGGCGGGCCTTGTACAAACAGGCGCGCAGCCGCCTATACGCGATTAGGCCACTGAATCAACATGATTCTGACATTTTATTTTTTTCGGACAAAGTTTACACATATGTGTATGTCAATTTTCAGTTCTAATGAAACATCTCAGATCGCCCAGACTGCACCATTGTTTTCCAAAATTTCCGGGGCATGTTCCCTAGGACCTCCCCCCATAGCACAATTATGAATCCACATGAGTAGAGGTCTAGCTACACCCCTGACAAACTTTGCTGTAGATCACTGGTTTCAGTTTCAACGGAAACTATTCACAAGTTACGTTTACCACTTGTTTGCTTAACAGCACTCGACAATTCCTGTGTATTTAATTTGTTTACATAACTTACTGTTTAAACAATGGCTGGATAGTATGACTGACCTGAAAAATCAAATACAAATTGATAAGGCCTTGTTACCGATGATACGTTAGCTGTTAAAGTAACCATGGCATTGTTTATAGTACTGGAAACACTGCGTGCATGAAAATGTCAAGGTGAGGGGCTAGGAAATGGGAGACAATTGGTCATTACAAGCCCTGCGGAGTTGTCTAATCTACCAGTTATGAATTTAGTTTCTCAAGCTGATTTGGTATACATGTGTTTTGATGAGTTAGCTTTTCATCCGAAATAAGCGTATCTATCTTTAGATCATTGAATGGGAGCTCAGAATTCTTCTAAGAAACACCTTTAAACGCTTGCTATCCCATTTGAACAGCAAAAATAATATCGCTTTTTTCTGTTGACAGGCCAAGCTGTGCGTGACAGAGAAGAACAGAGTATAGGAACAGCAGTTAAAGTGTTAAATGAATATTTCTTTTTGACCGACCCTGACGAACTAGTACATGTTGCCTTACCTAAAGATCCAAGATGGCAGCTTGTCGCTCGTCCTTGGAGTATGCAAAAATTCCTAGAAGTCCCTCACTGTCGGCAATTTTATTTCAAAGAAAAGGTTGGCATTGAGGGAAAGTTCGCAGCCACACTTAGAGCCAAAGCAGGCGTTTGTTCCATACAGCTGAATTGTGAGAAGCCGAGCGGAATGGCATTTGATTATGAGTTGTTTTATAACCATGAGGAGTCCGGTAGAGATATATCCCCATCATTACAGCTAAATAATTACGTGATGATGAATCGGACGGATACAAGTTGGGATGTAGTGATGAGATTCCCTGAAGTTGGAATTTATAAACTGCAAATTGTTGGTGGGAGGGGTTATGAGACTCATATGTGCGCATTTAAAATTGTGGTACCGGAAGTACATGAGGATGTGGAACCATATCCGCTAAATCCCGGTTCTGTCGGGTTTGGCCCTAATGCTGATACAGAGCGAGCCGGGATCAAAGCAATGTCTCATAAATCAGGAATCGTGAAAGTTGTAGCTAGAAACAATGTTTACATGAACTTCACATTGATTAAAAATCTCATTGTTAGAACTGAATTCTTTAGTAATAAAATGTCCAAAGAAGAGTTGGCGAAATACGTGAATCAAACACAGACTGATAGGAGTTTGACCATTCAAGTACAGGTACCAGTTCATGGGGAGTATGCCCTCACAATGTATGCTCAACCTAAGGATGGTAGTGGTAGTTATAATAATGTATGTAACTACCTACTAACCACTGACGATGGTCGTAGGAAAAGACTAAGAACATGGGAGGTAAGTGAACACATCATATTTCAGAAAAGCTCATATTCGTTTTCAGCATTATTAGCTAGATGGCTGACATGTTAATTACTAAGGTTAAAGATATGAAAACTATCTGCAGACCAATTTTATGCTAAGTTAGACTCCAGCACGGCTTTCATGGCGTAAAACATTGTAAATCATTTCCCGTGAACTGAAGATGTTTCTAGACTGGATTTCTTAATGTCAAAATATTAGTTAAGCAACTAGCACATAAACTATCGAAACTCTCTTTTGAACAATGAATGACTACTAATTGACAGAACGAAAGATTATTAAAGGTGCAATAAGACAATATATAATTGAGAAACATGTTTATATGTTTTTATTACTCCATCGAGTAACAAGTTCACTGGCGTTAAAACAAATTTGCAGATTATGTCGGTGAGAAGAATGACATATCTGGGTGCGTCAGAAGAATATTGGCAGGACAGTACAATGTATCGATTTTAACAATTCACACTTTTTCTAAATGTTGTAGAACCCGACAGAGAAACTGACGCGACTGAGTGTTCAGAACATGACTAAAAGTAACACAACTAGAGACATAGAAGCACTAGAGAAAGAGCTGACAAGATTCGATAAAATGGCTCTGGAAGATAAAGGCGATTACACTGCTGGATATGATGCGCTTGAATACAAGAAGTTAAAGAAAGGTACACACATGGAAAATTTTCTGACGTTGCTTTCAAATCTTAGCAATAGGATGTTTCTGACCACGCATTATGCCTCAATAGTACGTTTTGGATAAACTTGCAAGACCCTTTTTATTGAGTGTCGTACGTATTTAATTGTGTATGATCTTTTCTAGAACTCGAAGACGCCGTTAAAAGACGCCATCTTGAAACTTTAGAAAAGGCCATTGAACATGGTAATAAATCAAGGTTCCGTGAAAGAGTTCGTAAACAACTCGAAGAGGCAGAGGAAGTTAAGGAGCACCTGAAACATCTGAACAAGATATCACACGATGTTCTGGAAATGAAACAACCAACTATATCCGAGCTACGTAGTTATAAAATTCCTCCTAAAATTGTTGATGATATAATGAGATCAACATTCCTTATATTAGGAGAAAAGGAAATCTGGCTTGAGGTAATATGTGGTTCATTTTCTGCATTTTCAAGTCAATCATCCTGAGCAAGATGTCCAATACATTTGAATTCTTCTACGAGTACACTTGCAGCATATATCACTACGCTAACAGTCTGAACAGTTATTAAATACTATACATCTATATCTATATCAGTATATCTATACATATACTTAATAATTTACTGAGTGTTTGGTAATTTTGTGAACGAAAATAACGATGACTAGAAATGTCTATTGTTCATACAAAGTGTATCCTCACTAATTATGCTCGAAGTAAATATGTTTCTGTGTTAAGCGTTGAAATCTGTGGTTTCGTTTCGGAGACAGGCAGAAGACACTTCGAAACAATAATTAAGTCTTTTGGTAATTATGGTATAATTCTATGTTAGTTTTATTGCAAGTCATACATTTACATGGCAGAAATTAATTTAGTTGCCTTAACCTTGGAAGATTATATTTGTTGCGTCTGCAAGTTATTCAGTCATCATATTTACCTTTGTTGATTTGACTCTTTGTTCCAGTTTATGTATCAGTAACCCGCATGTCCTGAATGGTGGCTCCTGTTTGCAAATATGACGTTAAATGTTTGTTTAGCTCAAAAGTACCCATTCCTTAGCAGGATGGCACCGAAGGTCTGTGAGCATTGGAAGAGTAATTTTAGAGCATCTTGAACGTGAAAGATATGCATTAAGAAATCCTCGATTGCCTCGCACGCCCAACAAGTGAGGAATTCAAGGAGTTTCCATTGAATTATCTCCCTTAGCGATGTATACCGTTCGTGGGGAATATGATAAGGCTTGTGAAAAGATTAGGCTGATTTACTTCATACATGTTGACTTTACAGGAATGGGAAGATTTACAAGTAGTAATGGGTAAAACTGGTAAAGATGGAATGTTACGGCGAGTGAGACATTTTGATACAATAACCGTTAAACCAGAAGCAAGACAACATGCAGATAGAACTCTTAAAGAACACACAGAACTAGAAGCTAGAATAGCTAGTGCTGGGGCAGGAACCTTCTATGTTTGGGTATGTTGGTTTTACACGTAGGGGGCTGGAACGTTAAAGAAATGGTGCATAACGGTATATCAAGGCCTGAAATGGCCGCATGGAACAAAACACATTTATCGTATAAATACACATGCGGGGACGTCGTTATATGGTCCACGTGGTCATTTTAGGCCTTAGTACGCCAATATGCACACCATCCCTTGACAGTATTAGGTCCTTATGATTCAATGTTTGCTGTTCTCAATCACTACACGTCTCTCATTTGAGGTATTTCCATATTTTTCAGAAATCGTGTTGTCTTTTTATGTTAGTTTCTTCAAATTTAGGATTCATGTGATTAATGATGATTATAACATTAAATTTTAATTTGTTTTGTTAAATCTAATCAGATTAAATACAGTCATTGCCATTTTTATCCTGTATAAAATAGTGTACAATAATACTAATTTTTAATGGACTATTGTAAAGAAAGATAACCGTGGGTGACAAAAAGAAAGTTGTTTTCAGGGTTAGCTCCCTTCGGTGATAATTTGGTATTATTACAAAAATTCATGAGATCTTTATCGACAAATATATCACCATTTTGTATTTCAGTTACGTGATGTATGCAAAGCGATGGACAGTGGAAGTGGTGGTGTTGGTAATACTGATGACAGACAACAAACTAATCAGAATTTAGATGATAGTCTTTATTAAGTACAGTAAAACTTCGAGCTAAATGTTGTACTCGGAATAATGAATTATTTGAAAATTATACACAACTAAGGACCGACCCTCTGTTAGCTAGCTGGGCATCTTTCTCATCTGTAGATGAAATCTGTTTGGTCCTTGGTTGGATTGAAATTACAGCAGTGAGGGGCTAGTAATTATTTGTCAGAGACCATAATCACTGGACCATGGAGTGCCACTCCCCATATATAAATATATATAGCCACAGCATAGTGCTACCACAGTCTACACACTTCCTCTGATGTTAGAGAATTATTATATATGAAACAACCCTCAATTTTTATGATTATCTCACCATTTTTTGTTAACTTTAAATAATGACTTAAGAATGGCATTACGTTATATTTATAGCATAGCTCAATACTAACTTAATATCATTTTGTGCCATTAAAGCTTCGTGATATCTTAGATTGTTGTGTGTGTTAATCTGTGCAGTAACTTTTTCCAAAAAACATAGTGATACCATTTAGTGTATTATAAAACATATGTATAAAAACTCACTGAGTACCCACTTCAAAATTAAGGCCAACTAGGTATGATGATTATTTCCTTGTGTTCTACTTTTTTCATTATTTCTCTTTTATTTCAATTTGATAATTAGACCAACAGAAAATGTATTTTATTTGTCCTATTGGTGAACATAATATTATGTTTTTATAGTACTATTGGGCTAATGTATGTTGGAATAAATCTTTAGCAATCAAATTCATATGAAACCCTGAGCAAATAAAGAGTTACAATGTTGTTGCACCAGAGCACAGTTTTTATTCATACATATTCAAAGTATCTGTGATATTGTTAAGTTTAGTTGTTTGGTATAATAGAGAGAACATTAGTTCTACAGACCTGGGGTTTGTGTTCAAATCCTGGGTGTGACACATGTTCCCTTAATGATTTGATAGAAGAGATTGTGTCTATGGTTATTTGTTCTTAACTGATCATTCAAGTGGAGAAGTTGGCAGTCACATGCGGAGAACAAGGTTAGTTCTGGTACAGAATTCAGAAATACTTATTAAAGTTAACTGCTAGTCAGAACAGGTCTGAAATACTGTCGACATCAGGATTAAAATCAGAATAAAATATGCCTTAGTTTTGTGATATTGTTATACTGTCGAAAATATATACATGTACCTTATCATTATAAAATCTCTCTGTAACACTTTCATTTGAATCACTGCCTGTTCTCTGTTTTATAATCAGAAAGTTATAATAATGTTGCTTTACATTACATTACATTTTACAAGTTTTTGTGATTTTTCATTTTATTTATGTCAGTAATATGTAGATGATTAAAAATGTTTTTATCTTGAAATTGCTTTGTTGGTTGTTGATGCGTAGCAATCACAAGAAATTTTAGTTCAAAGATTCAATCATATGCTGTGTGTTACTATGATGATGTGTTACTATGGTAATTGAAAGGTTTGAAATGTGTGGATATAAATCTCTGGCACCAGTGTAATGTGTACATCTTGTAGAAGAAAATTAGAATTGTCTGGTAGTACAGTTTTTAGTGGTATCTGAAAACAGACAGAAAATTAGAGCTTATGTACATGAACCTTTTGATCAACCCTCATACACGGAATCATTTATATACAGGGACCAATTTTCATCCTTTTAAATTGATTAAAATTTGATATATATTGTCTTGAAGATGTTACCTTATAATGGAAAATATCCGAACCATTAAGAAGATAAAGTGTATAGAGTTACAATGCTTAAACTCAAAATTGGTACAAAACAAGATCTCTGCAGAGTGGTACCAATGCTTGTCTGTTTTACATCATTCTATTTAATAAGCAATTTTGACAAAAATTCTTAGTTAAAAAGGGGCATAACTCCAAAAATACAGCCTTCAGAATAATGTCCCTTGGCTTGCAACTGTGCCCTGTCATAATAATCAAGTGTTGTGTTCATATCTTTGAAAGTGTGTGAGAAACGGCAACATTGAAGTTTTTTCACAATAATAACAACAACGATGCAGCAATCATAACAGCTTGACTATTCTTTGAAATAGACAATAAAAATAAGAGCACAAAGTCTCTCATAACTTCATTATAAACTACTAATTGTTTTAAAGCTCCTGGTTACTTTTAAGTCCTTTCATTCAAAGGAATTCCCATTTTCCTCTTGTTCACCGTAACTGATAAAAAAATAATAATTTTCATTAACTTTGTTCTACATATAAGGCCAAAAAGATGACTCCAATGTTCAAATTTTCTCTTCTCTAATCTATGAACAGTTACACATTAATGAGAAACTTTCTCCACAAGTAAGTAATGTGGTTGTTATATTAAAAAGCAGTGGATGGGTGGGCCTGCACTCAGTTGGTTGGAGTTTACAGGGAAACCTCACTAGGCAACCACCTCAACAATCTGAACACTACACTACAACAACAACTTTCATTCAGACTGGTTTTTTAATACAATGTATTTCTTCTCTATTTCACTTTGATAATGAGACCACTTTGATATTATGACTATTTTTAAGGTCCAAATGCTGGTGTTTAGACAATACTTCAGAATTAAGTAACAACACTCACTTCACTACACTCCACTTGCTCAGGTTTCTTGATTCCAAAGATTTTTTTTTTAATAAACTTTAATCTATACTCAGTATATATGTGTGTACAGTAATTCAGAACCTATTATAGATGTAATTAACCAATGAAACTGTTTAAATAAACATGAATAACAAACTAGAGAATACATAAAATACTATTTTATTCAAAACCCCATTTTGCTTAACGTTACATCTTGTGAATAAAATTAAGCAAACCATGAGTATAAAACATTTCATATGCAGAAAAAATACACAAAAATTTCACAATCCAGAATGCACCAAAAGACATGTGTTAAAAAATTTCTGAATCTGAAGTTTAGTTACTTGTTCATCATACCAATTGGTCTCAAATTATTAATGTTTCATCAACAGCTTAAAGTGTCAGAAAAACAGAAATTATAATACAAACATAATTGAATCTCATTAAGACTAAATGTATGCTGCTATTCATTAGACTCACACTAAATCTTTGCATTTTTTAATTTAACATTTATTTGCTTAAAAACAGAAAATATGAAATTACTCATAAATACCTTTCAGAAGTTATATCAAGATATCAAACTTCAAAGAAGTTTATCCCTTAGAGAGAAGCGTTTTCAGAATTTTCATAACAAAAAAAAGAAGTTAAAATCATAGTTTTGACATTTTGAATGCTGACAATCAATACATGTTACTATATAATATTACTGATTTTGCTCATCAAATGTATTTTATACAAAAATTGATTTTGTAGTGTATATTTGTGAGACTGAAAAATTATTTTTAAAATATGTTTATGAGGATGAAATTTAATGCAACACTCCTACATGAACAAAATGTAAAACTAGACTAGATAACTATGATGATGTCAAAGAATAATTTCATTGGCAAGTCTTAACATAAACATACCAAAATTCCATTAGTTTATGAGGCAAATACGTATGAATACAAATATATTTGATAAATTGAAATTATCAACAATCCCAGTAAACAGGCCCTACTTATAAAACATCAGAATTCAGCACTTACACTCAAATTAGAGTGTTCTCTAAACTGTATGAGGTTACATTAAAATGAGTGTTCATGTAATTCTACCAGGTTACACTCAAATCAGAGAGTACACTTAATTCTATGAGGTTACACTCAAATCAGAGTGTACACTTAATTCTATGAGGTTACACTCTAATTGAAGTGTACACTTAATTCTATGAGGTTACACTCAAATTAGAGTGTACACTTAATTCTATGAGGTTACACTCTAATTGAAGTGTACACTTAATTCTATGAGGTTACACTGCTCAGATTTAAGTGGAAACTTTGATGAGGGTATATGACATATCTGTAGTGAATATGGAACTTGGGCCTGAATCGTGGCCTTTATGTAGAGTTGGCTTTTATTTAGAGGTCTGTTAAAGACAGGCTTCGCCGATATGGTAACCTTTATTCACAGGTGACCACTTACTCACGGTTGAGTGTATAATTAAGATGGATACTCTCTGAGCAGTAAAACAAATTAATTCATTAAACATTGAATTTAAAACAAACTTTACCCAGTAGTATGATACAAAGGTTGTTGGTGTTTAACTTAAGGCACAAAGTGAAAAGTACTTTGGTATAACAAAAATCAGTACAATGGCATAAAATCATTCTTATCAAATAGTCAAATAAGCAACATGCGTAAATCATAACATACAAGCAAGAATACGTAACAATATTTGGTGATTTATGAACGAATTGACATTTTTCTCCTATATGACATAAAAGTTACACACTGATGCAATAATCACATTTAGCTATCAAAATACATCACAGATTTATTGGTTCAAAAATAACATCATAATATTTATATAGGCTACTCTAAGACTCTATGATCACAATGTAATTTTCATACAATACAGACTGAAAGATTCAATATCAATAGCATGCTTTACAGATCAAAGTAAGGATTATCTTGAACCATACCTCACTGGGGTTTAACATTGCACCAACAGCTGGGTCTTCAGTGTTTCTAGTTTAAACAGTGGAGGAAGACCCCAATGCATACACCTGGGTGGAACCACTGACCTTCAGTAAACTAGCAGGACAGCTTCCTCACAAATGGGTTTTGAACTCACAGAGGTGAGGGGAGAGTGATTGCTATTTGAGACCATAACCACTCCACCACGGAGGCCTGCTTACAATATACTTCAACCCATACTAAGCATATACCTATTCATTTTAGTTCTGACTAACTTGACATGATGAATACTGTAACAAAATATTTGTAACAAAAAATTGTATATGAAACGAAACTATAAACTAACATAAATATGTTGCAACACTCTTCAGAAAAAGCATAAATTTACACAGTATGGATTTATAAAATCATCTAAATGAAAGTAGACACTGTAATTACTTAAACATGATATAATGTTAGATGCAGATTGGTTAAAATTGATGTAACATTGAGTTCATAAAAGTATGACGAACAATCCATTTTTCATCCATACAAAAGCTTCCAAACTTAGCTCAAAGCATCAAAACAGGAAAAAAAATCCTAAGAATTTCGGAAATTTTATTTACTTATTTAAAAAAAATCATAGCATTTTGATGCCAAATTTATGGAAGCATTAATTTCTGCATCAGCATATTCTGATGAAAATAGTGAAAAATAATTGCATATTTTTTATACATAAAAAAATAACACAACAATAAATCTGAATTATATTCATTTTCCGAGTTTGTCAGACATTGTTTAATATTTTGTAAATGAAATGTTTCGATGCTTTTTCTTAAAAAATGACATTTTGATGTAAGCATACAAATTTTTTAATAAACTATATATACACACACAAAACTTTCCAAAATTTTAAATTTATTCTTGCGATATTGTTACTTTCAAAGAATGAATTTTGTGCATTTCAGACACAAATCAATGCACTAATATTCTTGTGTTCTCGTAATATCTAAGATGAATTTTTTTAACTAAAATTTTAAATAAATGAATTTATGACCATGCAAAATTGACCTTTTTAGTGTTTTGTGTGAAAAAAACATTAAATGATGTCACAATAAATCTCTTATATACAAATAAGCATTAACAACAATAAAATCACAGACATTTGAGCAATAAAATCACAGATATAATACAAGTAGAAACGAACACAGACTTGTCACCAATAGGCCAGAAATAAAAATAGCTAAGATTACAGTTACTCGACCGACCCAATATTTAAGCATTAACCTTAAAGTTTCTATCAGCAAAATCTGAATAGTGAAAAGATTTGGGGATGAATTATGTTCTCCTCAAAGCTTTTTACAAAAAAAAGAAAAGTTTTTCAACCAAACCACCCTATCTTCGGGCCAAGTAACCCTAAACATAACCATTTTTGTCTGGCCTTACATAATGTATACATACAAATGTTTCTCTTGAAAAACAAGATTTCAGGAATTCAAAATCAGACAAAATAGCTTTAAAAAAATAAAGTACAAAACATTGGTACAAAGAACATTGAACATGAATTCATCAATGGACCGTAGAGAAACAAAATTTTGAATGTTTGACAAGATTTGGTTCAATTTCGTGGTTACATAAAATGCAATTTCTAAGTAATATCTAAGATTCACTCAATGTGTTATGTCATGTCACAAATTCAAAACTACAATAAGTCTATTTTGTTAGTACATATACAAACTATTTGGAAAATCTACTAGCAAACTCACTAACATAAAATGAAAATGAGTGTTGATCATAATGTATGTGTCTAGTTAAGATTTGAAAAAAAAAAAAATTTCACAGTACACTTAATATTCAATTTTATTAAAATTTCCATTAATTCAGATATACCATTATTACAAAAGATTAAAGATCAATTTCTTTCTTAGGATTTGTCTGGTAAAAGGATATGCACTCAACGGTCATGAGTCTCGATTTCTCAAAATTAATTTGCTATCGTGACTAATCACCAATATGATTTTATCCTAATTGCCATGTTTTTTCAAGACAGAAATTTTCAAATTTAACTTGTACCAAACTTCTTCAAAATGGTAACAAACACAGGCTAGAGCTATATAACAAAGCTAAAAGTTTTTCACAAGACTTTCACAATGGTTTATGCAGAAACCAATTAACAAACATATACATATACTTCATCCAATGAAAAGCCATCACCTCAAATTTCATGCACATTAAAATAACTTTTGAAAGCATAAGCACACAAGCACAAATACATGTACAGTCAATCAAAGGATCAATGTTACCAATGACACGAGAAAAATATGATTTTTATGTACATTTGGCCTGTATGCAGAGGTTAATGAGGTGCATTACATCAAAGGCATGTATTAAAAAGTGACCTTCATACAGAAGCGAGATGGGGCATTGACTTAGTTTTGACTATATATTAAAATATTACTATTCTCAACTCAACGCAAACATCGAACTCCAACAATGAACTTCAAACTTCATTACATCTTGAAAAAAGATTACTTCAATGCTATTGAATGAACTAAGCATTAAGTTACATGAGGTTTAAGACTGCAGGCAAGAAAATTCAGACTAACATAATGCACTTCTGTTTTGAGGATGAATTTCAACTAAGTACTGACCATTCACTTGAAAATGCAATTAAGATAAATGAAAGCCTCGTTCCAATTCCTCATTCAAAAATGGCTCACATGGAAAATTGGGAAAACAGTAATTGCTGCCTCATTCAAATGAAGACATTGCTATCATTATCACCACAGATTTACTTGTACACTTGTTTCAAGCAGAAACATAATGTAAATAAAAAAGTCTGGAATGAAAATTTTGGCTGTGAGGTATGAGGGCCATAAATTCTGGATATAGGCGTGAGAACTATAAAACATGGTCTTTAAGCTGAATATGCAATCATCAAACTGTCCATTTTTTATGTCACTGAAACTTCCTGAAACTCAGGAACAGACAAGGCTGGCAAATATAATTCAAAATTTCAGACTTCTCCAGAAAAATCCTTGAATTATTAATGTCACCAAGGAAATGCAACAAACTTAGATCTATTCTACATATCTTCTTCAATTTCATCATCCTCATCAGGCGAGTCAAGGTAAGACGATGATGAATCATCCGCCAATATATCGATAAGATCTTTATCTTCTTCTTCTATTGCACGGAGGTCTGAATCAGGATTGTCTCCCCTGAAATATCCAGTAAAATATTTCTTAAAAGAAGTACTGGTATATTCATGATCATTCTTGTTAGTCACTGGGGTTTAGTGTTTCATCAACAGTCAGGGGTATTTGGCAACTCAGTTTTAACAGTAGATGAAGAGTCAAGGTGGGTAGAACCACTAATCCCAACATGGGTAGCACCACCAAACATCCGTAAGGTAGCAAGACAGCTTCCTCACGTTTGAAATTTCATATGGTCCCATTTGTGATTCAAACTCACAGTACTGAACAGCTAGTAATTACAAGTCAGAGGCCATAACCATTTGACCACCAAAGCATATGTCAATGATTAGCAAACAACAGTCAACAACTCAAATAAGTCAATAAAATTCTTCTTTTTAATCAGCTTACCTGATTAATAAGTCAATCATTTTTCAGGGAACAGGTGAAATAAGTAATGGAATCATTAATAGAATGTAAAGGCAGCTTAATCAATCAAAATCATTTAGAATTTGAGTATAATCTCGACATAAAAAAAAATCCCTGACAACACTCACAAATAATCCTGAGCATTAGCGTAAGCACCAAGTTGTTCTAATGATGATTCTGATGGCATAGATGAGTTAGTTTCATAAGATCCTCGACCTAAACGTAATAATCCTTCACAAAATTTATGTCCCATTTCTTCTAACTGAACGGTGGAAATGTGCTGATCCTGAAAAAATGATTAATAATGTGTATAAAAATTAATTTACTGACAAAATCATAGCTAAACAAACATTGACAAAAGAACACAAAAAAACATTACAAAGAGGACTCTCAATATGAAATTACATTTTTACTGTTAAAAAAAACTGCATTTATGGACCAGAAGCCATATCAAAAAGAGAAAGCTATTTATTACTAGTACCAAATACAGTAAACCTGCGTTTGTAGCCAACTCTGAATAAAGGCCAAGCTTTGAAAACTGTCATTGATTATTTAGAACAAACTGACCTCTGAATAAAGGTCGTCTGTCAATAAAGGCCACATTTTGCTATACCAAGAGAAGCTTTTGTTTACAGGTTTGAATGTAGTAAGAGAACTGTTTTAAATCATGACAAGACTTACATCCTCAGCAAAGCTTAAAAATCTTTCAATTGAAGAAAAGAAGATATTCAAATGTGACACATCAAATGGAAGTGAAAAATATTGCCTCACAGGATGACATAAATATTTTCATACAGACTAAACATACCTTATATTTCCCCTCTCTATCAAAACCACAGTACGTGCTCTCCATAGTGTAACTTCTGTTCACGCCAATTTGTCTCCATACAACAACTCTAGCTGTTGTTTCTTTACTTTTCTCCACAATAAAACTACAGTTAGGCAGAGAGAACTGTGGTGCTATATAGTCTAACACACGAGGCAGTGTCTGAATAATTACAAGATGGTTTACGAGGATTACAAGCGAATAATATAACAAAACTTTACTGTGGATTTTTAAATACTGCTACTTATTAACTGTTACAATCAATGACGAAGTCCATTGTATGTTAAATTTAAACTTAAATAAATTTTGTAACTCTATAGTATGACTATAGTGATGTATATATTTGTATTATTTTTCTACAAATCTAAAAACCTATTCAAATGTTACAGTACATAAACACAGCATTTAATTCCTCACTGCATACTGATTTTACATTCATTATAAATATGGAGGCTAGCCTCTATAAAGCACATTTCATCTGTTGGTGTCTAGGCCAGAAAAAATATTTGTGTTAATGGTAACCAGACCAACCCTACTTACTGGCACTGATCCTGAAACTTCAAACGACTATTTCTAATTTAGGAAGAATTGTACATTGTATTCTCACAAAAGGTGTTACAAAAAAAAAAATAAAAGAAAAGTTTTTCAACCTATCAAATCCTATAAATCTAGATTCTAGCTCCTTTAAATTCTGGCCATATATTTAGTAAAATTTATTTACCTTAAATCCATTATCTTCCACCTTGTTACCAGTACTACCAGGGTTGTTTGTATCATTTACGATCCATGACATAGCAGCACTACAGCCATATATAAATATGTTCTTCCTTCTTGAGTGGCCATGATAATCACAATACACCTGTGTACATGGAAATATCATTAATATAAAGAACATAAAAACCTCCACATTAAGACAACATTTTGGACTAAAAAGATCAAAAATTTAATTTTGAAGGATGGAGGAAGATCCAAGGCTTGCACCTAGGTAGGGCCACCAACTCTTTGTAAGCAAGCTGGACAGCTTCCTCACACATAAAATTTGTCTGGTATCGAAGCAGCATGCAAACTCACAGTGGTGAGGGACTAATGATTATTAGTAAGGACACATAACCACTTGACCACACAGGGCCCCCTTACAGAAAATTTAGGTAATCTTATCATTATATTGATACAGAGGGTAAACTGTTCCTGAAAAAAAAACATGATACCTGAATTTTCAAATCATCCTGACTTCTTGTCCATTACAACACAATGAAGAATGATATTTTCATAAAACACAAAATAACAGTGTGGCATTTAAATTTGAAAACATCTTAAATTAAACAGAATTATCAAACAGAATTATATCTGAAAGTTTCTGATTATGGTAAGAATAAGTCCAGGAAGTTGACACTACAAGAATTTACCAGAGGAGTTTTATTAATCATCTGTAGATACTGCAACAACCCTTTGGTATGGTATATAGTTGGGTGTAATTTAGGACAAGGATTGTCCCAACGACGATTAAGATCTTCACCAGCTAATGAACATCTGTGGCTGCAAAAAGAAGAGAAATATCTTAAGATACATTCGTATTTAACATTTAAGCAGAAACCATTAAGATCATTACTACAGTGTGAATTTTTTTCCCTGAGGGTTTAATGTTGCAGCAATAGCCAGGGTCAGAACCATTGATCTCCTGTAAGCCAGCTGGACATCTTCATCAAATGGGAAATTTGTCTAGTCCTGGATGGAATTCGGACTAACAGCAGTGAGGAGCAATGATTTCAAGTTAGAGATCATTAAAACTGGACCATGGGGCCCCTCGTACATAACTTTAAACCAAATATTGAAAGCATTAGTCAAGATGTACATACTTTCCATTTATAACACCATCAGGATTCAACATCGGAACAATCTTAAATATATACATTTCCCGTAGCTTGGCCGCATTAGCTCTTCTACTAAGAAGGAAATCAATCGTTCCTGGAAAAGTTTTAAATATCAAACATCAAACTAAAAATAAGCTAAAACACTGCTACATGGCATTTTGAAAAATGTTTGTGAAATGATAAATAATTCAATCTAATACAAAAAAAGACATAATCAAATGTCAATTTTCTCATTAAAGCAGTAGACTTTTTTCATATTGGCTGATGATACTGAAGCACAAAAAAGATTATCTTCCAATCTTTTAACAAACAAAACCATTTTAATACTTCATGGAATATAACTGTTAGGAGAAATATCGATCTTAAGTAATATAGTTCCTCGTAAAATTCAGATCTTTTTGCTTGTCATAAAAGAATAGACATTTACAGTTCACATTAAAACCAGGTGTCATTTTGAGAAAATAAAATTCATAATATGTGGATTGGGACACGTATATATATGGCCATCAGTAGAGAGATGAAATTTGGTTCTGTGTAGTTAAGCCAATGATTGATTAACATGAAAATATGGAAAAAAACACTGATTTTTCCATCAAGAGTTTAAGTACAGTCAACCCTGTAAACAAAGGCCACCTTCAGGTTAAACAGGATAAATATGACCTTTAAGCACAGTTGGGCATTATTCTGAGGTCTGTAATGTGGTCTGTTACTCACAGGGACTGTTAACCTTGGTTTCAATGTGGACACACTATCTTACCTTTCATTACCCAGCTTGCATTACTTTCTCCAGGGTGAACTCTGCCTGACAAGAATATGTAAGGTCTGCATCCTACAATGAAAACATCTAATCATGTATATGATGTATACATTATAATACAACAAACAACACAAAGATCAGACATCTCATTGCGTATGTCTCACCATCTCTGATAAAATTCACCAGATCTGGTTAACAAATATGAAATTTCCTCAAAAAAGCAAAGATTTTCTCAAAATACAGGCTGGAGTCTTGACTATTTTAGCAACCTTTATGGCACACGCACACATATATAAAGATATAATATGGTAAAGTGATCATGGTAAAATTTAATAAAAAATAAGTTGAAAGAGTCCATATTGTTCAGATGCTGAATGAAGCAGGTAAATGAATACTTATAATTCTACACCTATAAGTATTACATTTCCTCAGTTATATAGGCAACTGGTTCACATAATCAGTTCCTGGACTGGATTCTAACACATATGGAGGAAAATTGACATTTTTGTCAAATTTTCACTGAAGGATATGACCTGCTGTGATCAGGAATTGAACCCAGGTCACCAAGTTACAAGCCCAGTGCACTAGCCACTGAACCACAGAGGCGGCCTTAACTAACTAGCGCTTATAACACAGGAAACAGAAAACACATAAAAATGTTGAATTCTAATCCTACAGGACTGCTATTGAGGAGTAACTACAGAAATTACATGGAAAATTCATATATATACTTACTGAAAGCTTCCACGTTCTCTTTCGACTCGGACCTGGGCCGTGCTGTAATGGTTAGAACAGGTACTGGGTTACCTGACATGGTTTCGCACAGCGTTTGTCGACGGAAGTAAACATGTTCACAATCAACTGTCTGTTCCCACAAATCTAGATGGGCCTGTAATGTAAATGTGCTTGTTTTGAACTATTCAAAAATTAATAGATTAATAGTCAGAGATCATAACCACTTATCTATGGAGGTCACCCCCCCTAAACTTTTATAAGATGCCATCCATGCTGGCTATATTGATATCATATATTTAACAAAGAACACAAAAATGAGTTTTCAAGGAAAATTTGGTTGACTCAATCTTTTATACAAAGTACTTACTTGTAAAGTTGAATATGTGTATGGATAATGATAAGCCATATAACAAACATCTTTACTGTGTTTAAACGTTACAGTAAATGTAGTGGTATAATAAGTCTTCCCTTTCACGCCACCTGTAGCTTGAGCACTGCGAGTAAAATGGTTTCTATAGTAACAAATGTCTGTTCCTGTCCGGAACCAATATGGCCGACCTTCCATTGCTTCAATTACTGAGAACATCAATGGCTGCATTCCTGAGCGAAATAAATAAATAAAGTAAAAATTAAGAAATTATATTTTGAAATAATGCGCAATTTACCTGTCAGGCAAAAAATAGGTTCAGTAAGGCAGCAGAACTTCTATTTTCATACAGATTTTTTTCATAGTTTTTGTATGAAAGAAAAATATCAGCAAAAAAAAATGACTGAGACTGAAAAAAAGAAAAAGGGTCAGTGAAAAAATAGGATCAGAAACATGGAAAGTTTTTATGCCTTATAAATCTAAGCAACGGGTGAAAGTTGGAAATTTAAAAAAAAAGAAATGGAAATCTTAACCTTGGTGCCATGGAAACAACGAAAACCAGTAGGCTCCCGACCTGAGAAAAACAGCAGGTTTCCGGAAAATTCTAGAAAACTTTTAAGTGTGATCTAAGCTTCTACACAAAATATGTTAATTTTTTTCAGGTCTAATCCTTATTATGCAACAGCTGTGTATCAAAACAACTTACCAAAGTTAAACTGACTGTTGAGTTTTTCACAGTTTACAATATTGAATCTATAAGGTCTGTCAGCTTTCATGTTTGTCACTTCAAAATAAAACCACTGATGATGGTGGTTGTTGTTAATATCAGGATTCAGTATTAAATCATACTCATATTCTCTCACCTGTAAAAATATGAGAACAATTGAGGAGTCAAGCATGAAGATATCTTTTTTTTCACTTTCGTGTCACATAAAAAGCTCGAGTCATTCGGCAACTTTTCCAGCTGTAATGATGGTGGAAGACCCCAGGCGTACACCAGGAATAACCACAGACCTTTTGTAAGCTAGCTTTCATAAGACAGCTTCCTCACAAGTGAAATTTGTCTAGTCACTGGTGAGATTCGAACTAAAATCTAGTGAGGGGCTAGTGAACAGTAGTCAGGGACCATAACCACTTGACCACAGAGGCCCCCTATTGTTCAGTCAAACAGAAAATATGCTTTATACACTGTGATTTACAAAATATATCAATATCAATCTGAAAATTTTAATTTCATAGAACATAAACTAGGCTCAAATTAACTTATACAAATACAAATACAAGAACACTTACAAATATGGCTTTCCTCAGGTTGCCACTCTCAAATTGTGATGAAAATCTCAAACAATCAGGTCCGGGTTCATATCTACCACTAGTGCCCACCCTGTAATAAAAAAAATTATTAAATATTAACCCATATCAACTGAACTATCCCAGACCCTCCCCTCTGTACATGAGGTGGAAAAAATATAATGTCCAGCACAAACCCTGCCAAAGTGATTCAATAAGTTGCAACAAGAGCTCCGCAGAGTGGTGCCGATGCTTGTCTGTTTCACATCATTCTATTTAATAAGCAATTATGACCAAATTCTAAGTTAAAAAGGGACATGGCACCATTGCTCCCAACCAATCCCCCAATCATCAAGAAAAATCCCTGGCAAATGTGTGTAAATCATGCAATTAAATCCCTGACAGCAGAAGGGTCAATACATTCACAACATGGACAGAGTAAGTTTAATATAAAACAGTGCTCGCACCATGCTCTGTTTCACACATACCTGAATTCATCTCTATTAGAAATGTTAGAGTTATCAGAGACATAATTTGATCCAGCCTTTGATTTAATCATGTCTAAATCATAGGTATCTCTGTCAATAATGAGTTCCGGGTGTATCATTCTGTCAATGTCTTCAAATACTTTGTTTCTGAAATTATATCCTAAATATACAGAAAAACATGATGGATAATGGACACTAAATGATAAAGTTCATTATTTAACCAACATCAATTGATAAGATAAGATACGAAATCCTAAAAATTTAAGAAAGCCATAACGGCTGTATTTTTCTCACCCTTAAAATTTTAGTTGGTCTCTGTTGTCTGGTTTGACTCAATAATTGGACATGATAAAACAATCAACACTTTGACATCAAGAATAAAATAATGTAACACATTCTGTGATGGTAATACAGTGCAACTTCTCCAAAGCAACACCCTACGGGAGAAGTCAAATTATGTTGTTGTTGAGAGGTTGTTGCCCTAGAGAGGTTAAATTAATACTTATATCATACAGCGGAAAAAATCATGCTGTCATTGAAGGGAGGTTGTAGCTCAAAAGAGGGCCTCTCTGGAGTAGGCACTGTACTACAAATTCTTTTTTATCTATGTTCTGTAGCATTTTTAAAAAGATAAATGTCAAGTTTGTAGTCATTATGAAATTATTAGAAAAGATATGAAGTGATGAATTGTGTTCAAGAAAACAAAATGAGAAATCAGTTTTGCTAATTATGTCCAGTACAATCTTCTGAGCGTAGATCTGTAATTAACTTACCTTTGAACACCAAATTTTCTGTGATAAAGAGGCTCGATTTCGAATGGAGACCTTGCCCCACATAAATCAGGATACGCCAATTTCTCAAACTTGTACACGGATTTCGTCAGTCTACCTTCCTCCTGGTACAAGAGAGGGTCGTGTCGCAAGTCAAAAGAATCGTCTTCATCTTCATATTGTAACAACCCATGTTCATAACCTTCCTCCTGCTCTGAAAGTATGGGTATTGGAGTTATACATAAAGCGTTACTGAATGGCGCAATACTAACTTGACTGTCTTTGCTACTTTTCCTTGTTTTTTTATCCTTTGAGGGCTTTTTAGACCCTTTGGCTTTCTTTGATCGTTGATTGGTTCCTTTTTTCGATGTTGATTTGCTGTTGTTTGATGTGGGAAAATCTAAAGAAATAACACTAGCACCAGTTTTCAGATTAATTGCACTTGCGGTCTCTGGTCGACCAAGGTTATCAACATAGTCAGGATCTAAGGGTTGTTCAGCGAATCTTCCAGTTCTTGTACCACTATAATATCCAGAACTATCAGAAAATTCACTAACACTAGTCTGCATTCGATACATTGTAGTCGGACAAGACACAGATTTATGTAGATTGTCAACTGTCATGGGGTATATACCCACAGATGCTGTGTTCCCACCTCTGTACTTATTTGAGTCTCTGTCGATGACTGAATCATAGGAGGCAGTAGGAATGACAACAGAATCATCACCACCATCATCCTGGTAATCTATCTCAAATAATTCGGGAAAGAATGCGTTGTACATCCGTAGATCATCAGATGACCGTCTGAATGTCTCTGGACTGGTTCCACATATCTCATCCTCAATCTGTACCATCAAGAAACAATAAAAATAACAACAATATTCTTGATGTAACAAAACTGTTATAAATGCTAGACAACACAAATATGTCCTAAGATTATAACAAAATGGAGAAAGAAGTCAATGCAACAGAGACACCAATTAAAGGCAATAGCAATTGTACTATTATTAATGTTACAAAAAGCATTTCTACACATACAAATGCATGTATACACCAGGGCATATGTTTTCAGTATCAATAAGGAAAAAATATCTCATACTCAGTAAAATGACAAACATATGTCTGAAATTTAACCAATGTTTTCCAAAATCCAATCACTATACTTACTATACTATATTAGGAAAGGACAATGAATTGTCTCCCTTGAAAATAGCTGTTCAATTCAATATAAACAAAATATAAGAGTCTGACCTCATCAACGTGATCAGTTTTAAATCTTTCATCATCACTATCAATATCATCATCGTCTTCTAGAGAACTGTTGTCGCTATCAGCACCATCAGCAGCAGCTCTAGCCCCTCCTTCTGAAATAGTAGTAATAGTAGTATAAGTAGTCGTGGTAATTTTTTGTTTTCATGTATAAGTCACACCAATAGCCAGAGTCATTTGGCAACTTTTCCAGTTTTTACAATGGAGGAAAACCCCAGGCATACATCTGTGTTGAACCATCGACCAGGTAAAGTTTGGTCCTGTGTGGGATTTGAACTCACAACAGTGAGGGACTAGTGATAACTAGTCAGTGGCCATAACCACTTGACCACTGTGGCCCCTAATAGTTGTAATGTAGGGGATACTAATGCTTAAAGAATGCATGAGGATCTACAAGTTAAACAAGCATATACAAGATATGCCCAAATAAACACTCACTGTGGTTACATTGTATATTTCTTTAGTTGGTTAAGCTATGGGTTGAATGATTTCATTGGTAGTATAACATTAGCTTTGAATAGATATTGACTGAAAAAACATCAGATCTCAGAGCTCATGCTGATCAAATGTGATCTATGTATTAAATTTTCTTGGTAATGTTTGGGGTTTTACACCTCTGATAAAAGCAGAGGACTAATGACCTTAGATGCAATATCTTCAACAAAGAAATTGTGCTGTAAACGGGGTTTGAACTCACACACAACTTAAGGTCTGTAGACCAAATATTCTACCCCTTACAGAATACAGGCAGGCTCCAAGGTTTTCTAACAAAAAAAAAAGAGTGAAAGTCTTTTAAAACAAGTAAAAATGATTAACTAACCAAGATTCTCTGCAGGATATATTTCAGATTCAGGGAGGGGAAATTTGACAACACTTCGGATATTAGCAAGAGGTAGTTTATTGCGTGGGCAGCATTTTCTCATGATAACACTAGCTAGCAGTATAAGTCCTTCCATCTCTCTACAGTCAATTACGTCTTGAGCACCGTCATATAACACTCTTATACCATTGGCGTCTACAAGTGCTTTCCTTCCAGAACCTAAAATAATTACAAAATAGCTGACAGGTCTTTTTAAACAAGAAACACATTTCTTCCCATCAAGTATTCATTCTTTAGCAAGAAAAAAGGCAAAAAGAATGGGATTTTTAGTTATGTGACCTTGAACTTCACAGGAAGGTCAATGTCAAAATTTGAAGATAATATCTCCTAATGAGGAGAACTTGTGGTGGCCCATACAAACAAATACCCCTTTAACAATATAGTAAAACCTCAATATTAAGACCACCTTTGGAACAAAAGAAATTAGTCTTCACATTGGGCGTTGTCTGGTTAGCAAGAAGAAAGATGAAGAAAAAATATTGAAAACTGGTGTGAAAATAAGTGGTCTTTATGAAGAAGTGGTCTTAGAACTGATGTGGTCATTAAGTGAGGTTTTACTGTATTTTCAATTATACCAAAGAGAGAAAGACTTCTATACAAAAATTGACTCCTCGTATGATTAATCCATTGAGGTAGATTTTATTACAAATAAACATGTAAATGTCATACTACTGCTAAATGATTGATCGAAAGCAATCAAGAATAAAATTATGACATGCATTAATCTATCAACTGAATAATTTCATGAAAATTCTCCCTTTCTATGATAATAATCAGGTTCTCTAGAGTGATGTTTACAGCGTAGCTTAGAAATATCAATTTCTGAAGATATTTACATACAATCACCAGGCAAAATATTTTGTCTTAATTTGCATAGTAATAGTATTTGTAAAATTTGAGCACAAGAATATAGGAGAAAGCAATTAACATTATGTACTTAGGTAACAGTAATTAGAGAAGAAATGTGTTTTCCGTGTAAATTGATAAGCAATTACCAAATGAGACTTAATGATTTTCAACATAATGATGATGACAAATATTCATTGTACAGTGCAACCTCTCCAAAGCACACCCTTTGGGAGAGGCCAAATTATGTTCTTGTTAAGAGGTTGCTGCTCAAGAGAGGTCAAATTAATACAGTGGGAAAAATAAATCTGTTGTTGAAGGGAAGTTGTTGTTCAAGAGAGGGTCACTCAAGAGAGGTTGCACTGTATTACAAAATTATTATTCCTGATTTTCCAATAGAACTGAAGTGCACAGTGCATCTGAAAGCTACACATGATTTAACAAGGATGTCAATGACAATAAAATGACTACAATAATATTTTAATAGCAGAAATGGTTAAGTAACAAATTTTTACGATTGTGTTTATAATATATTTAAGAAGAACTTAATTTTTAACAAATATAAATTAGAATTCCACCCAATAAATCAGATTTGCCAAAAAAGGACTTCATGACTGGGTTGGAATTTTTTATGTAACACGACTTTTTAAATCTTTGCTGGAAGGCAATTCTTAAAAAATTGTTGGTTCGCAGTTACACAATTGACTCGTTAAAAAATCCCCCAACCCAGAAATGTTTTAGCAATTTTTACGCTTTTTTCCTTCGTTCCAGCATTTTATTCTTGGTACAAGAATATAATGTAAACAAAATCAAATGCCTCCAAACCGCCCCACTGTTAAAAAGTTGGGTCACATAAACTGCAAACCAACATTTTTTTATCAATAGCCTTAGAAGGATAAAACCGGATTTAGAAAAATCATGAATAAAGAAATGGACACAAGATTGCCATAGTTACTCACGTAAATTTGTGATATTCTTCAGTATATTAAGAAGACCCTTTCTGACATTAACGTGTCTATGTTTCGTGTCAGCTTGATGCCAGTCATTATATAATGCAAGAATGGCAGGGACGTATTCACCCCCTATCGTTCTAGCTGCATTGTTTCCTAGAAAATATAAGAATTCATACAACAAAGAACGCATCAAGCATTCAAGACATATTTTAAAACTGGTAAGATAAAATAATGCATAAAAATGACTAATCATGCTGTATTTTGCTAACCCTTTGTTTTCATAAAAAACAAAGTCATTAAATGCCTCTTATTCAGCTGGCATGTATCATGTGTTTCTTTGATCAAGGACAACATATTGAATTCTGGTCTTTAATGCATCTATCACAAATTTTCATGCACAGTGCAACATCTCTTAAGCAACATCCTTTGGAAGAAGCAAAATTATGCTGTTGTTGAGAGGTTGTTGCTCTAGAGAGGTTAAATTAATGATTAAATCGTACAGTGGGGAAAAATCATGCTGTTGTTTGAAGGGAGGCTGTTGCTCAAGAGAGGGACACTCTGGAGAGGTTGCATTGTACATCAAAAGCTAATGATAACCACTAGAAGATGATGAAACTAAATGAAGTTTAAATTAAACATATCACTTAAAGTATAATTGTAGTAAAAAAGTCAATACACTTTGTTTTCACACTAAAGTTAATTAATAATTGTGTACCTTAGTCTGTGACTTAACAATGAGTTGGCCAGGTCTCATGTTTGAGACTTTAAAACAAGAGGGCAAAGATGCCCCTGTTTCATTCACCTGGGTAAAGATTGTAACATCTTTGGTTTCCTGTGATTCGACCTGGTGACCTAGTTTTTAACCTCAGTGGACCCATGTTCAAACCTGTTCATGATATCATTAATGCAAACATTCTGACAAAGTTTGAGGAAGATCCAATCAAAATTGTGACTTCTAGAAGGTTTACTAAGTTTTCAAGAGATTTGACCTATTGACCTAGCTTGTGACCCGACCCCAGATGACCCAGGTTCGAACCTTTCCAAAACATCACGAAATCAAACATTTTATCACAGATTAACAAAGATCCAACAAAAAATGTGGTCACTAGAGGGCTTACATGGTTTTTCTTTGACTTGATCTAGTGACCTAGTTTTTGAACCAGATGATCCATGTTCAAACCTACCAAGATATCATTAAGACAACCATTTTGACAAGGTTTGGTGAAGATCCAATCAAATCTGAGACCTCTAAAGGGTTAACAAGGTATTTTTAATGATTTCACCTGGTGACCAAGTTATTGACCCCAGATAACCCATGTTCAAATATAATGAGATATCATTAAAACAAGCCTGGTGGAGATCAATTCAAAACTGTGACCTCCAGAGGGTTAAGAAGATTTTTCAATGATTTGACCTAGTGACCTTGTTTTTGACCCTAGATGACCCATGTTCAAGATTGTCCACAAAATTGTGACATCTAGTGGGTTAACGATGTTTTTCAATGATTTGACCTGGTGACCTAGTTTTTGACCCAAGATGACCCACGTTCGAACTTGTCCAAAATATAACTAAATATGACACATTTGATGAAGATTCAATCAAAATTGTGACCTACAGAGCATTAACAAGTCTTTCTTGTGCGTTGACCTTGTGACCTAGTTTTTGACTGGAGATGACCTATATTCACACAATTTTACAAAATCATTAATAAAAACATTCTCACAAAGTTTCATGAAGATCCAAAAAATTAGGGTTAGAGAGTCAGCAAACCCTCTTCTCTCTAAACATGTTCTTTTTTAGTTCAGAAATATAGTTCACATGAAAAATTGTTATCCTTATCATCTTGATGCGCGCCTAATGACCATTAGATGTCAATGCCCAATAAAACCCCAAATAATACAAATAAATCACATGAAAATATTGGCAAGAAAAAAATATGTGATACTTACTAGATTTTGTGAGGCTGTTGAGGATATCTAAGGCGTACTTTAAGACACTCGCATGTTTACGGCTACACTGTAACACTATCTTACAGATTGGTGGTATTGAGTTATGTTTGCCTAAGTAGGAAGAATTCACACCTGAAATATTAACACGAAACACTTTAATTACAGGAACAGTAAAATATGAAAAACTCACTAAGCAACAACATTAAAATTTAAACCACTTCATCAAATCAATCACTAGTTTAGCATAAATAATAATTACAAAATGATTGACACTAAAATGGCCAAGAAGAATTTAATATTACACCAGCAGCCAGGGCTGGTGACTTTTTCAGCGTTAATGGTGGAGGAACAACCAAGGTATTCACCTTCCATAAGCTAGTCAGACAGCTTCCACACATGTGAAATTTGTCAGGTTTTGAATGGGATTCAAATTCACAATGGTGGATGACTAGTGATTAATAGTCAGGTCAAAACCACTAAACCACAAAGGCCCAAAATACGATATTAATACATTTTTGTATATACTTGTATATAACTTGGTAAACATGCTATACACATAGGACTAATGAAGACTAATTTGAAATTAGTCCATCAATCTACAATGAACACTATCAATACTTAATATATATATAATAATAAACAACATATAACAAACCACTTACTGTTATTGGTGTAAAGTTTGAACACTGGCAGGAGAACAAGAAGATTCCTAAAATTTGTAATATTATTCTTTATCAATGTCAAGGTCACCAACAAGGCTCGATTCAATCTGGCTTTTAAAGCAAATTTTCGATCTGCAAAAAAAATAAAATAAAGTCATATTAAGGCATAAATTAAAATAATCTAAAATGCTTGTTTTTGAATGATCCATCCTGATATCTTCAAAATTGCTTCAATATTCTTTCAAGTGCATTTAATTCTAGAATAAATTATCAATTCTTGACAGCCCCAAACTAGTCAGCAGATACAGAATTTTCAAAATATATGCCGGACAGATTCATGCATGCATGCTTGCTTAATACCTATCCAACAAAGGTGAGGCAAAGTTGAGCTTAACATAAGTACATCTGACAAAAATTATAATTGCTTCTGTATAGATTAGCAACAAGCTAAATATGGGATTGCTATACACTAAAATACCTCAACATTATTGTTGTTTGTGTTTTACACCTGTTTTCAACAATATTTCAGCTATATACCCCTGGGAAGTTAACCATATCAATTTTCCTGGATTCTGTACCAGTACTAACCCTGTACTCTGCAAGTAACTGCAAACTCCTACACAAGAATTATCACTGATACAGGACAGACAGCCCAAGGTGCAATGTTTTCAACAAAATCTTCACATGGTATAATTATGCGCTGTAAACAGGGTTTGAACTCACAAACCCTAGGTCCATAGACCCAACATTTTACCTATTGCGCTGAACAGGTGGGTGCCTAAATTCATTGAATAAAGCCTGTCGACGAGGGCTTAACAAATCCACTCATCTACTCATAATTATGAGTAGAAATTGACTCAGGACAAGCTGAAATTGCTGTAGAACTAGTTAAAATTCTTGCTGGTTGTCTTGCGGGACAAATAGCCTGAACAAAATTTGTCGAGCCCTGTGGCATAACACTTACCTTTTTGTCCAACACGAGACAATACTTGATGACAAGTCATTAAGAAATCTTCAGATGGACTGTTATCTTCAAACTCCTGTACTAAGGCTTGGAACACAACATTTGTTGTATTCACACTTACAAAAGCGCTTGACTTCTTCCCAACTTCTGTAAAACATAACATACCCCCTGATTAGTTAATTTTCTATCAGTTCTTGTTTCAAATCACATTTGCTTATTTACTTAGTTAATAAGTAAGTATTCTTACCATTTATGGTTTTGTTTTTCACTGACAAATTGCCAATAATACAACTATGACTTAATATTATGATAAGTACTTTTTACCTATTTTGCCATGTAATGTAATTATTCAATGCTATATTTGAACTGCTTTGTGCATGTATGTATTTTTGAAAATATCACCTTAGGCATGTACATGTATTTGCTGATTTGTGAATGAACTGAACTGTTAAAAGTAATACAGAATGATATGCATTTACAACATGTAGTTACCACATGAAACACATTACCAGGGCTTTTTTCTCAGGTAGGGGAAGGGGCCTTTTTCATAAAAGTTGGGGAAAATAACACAGTATTTTTGCAAAAAGGGGAAGAAAGAACTGGATGTAAACTAAATTTTTAGGGAAAACTTCATGATTTCAAAGGTTTTTCCAGAGGGGAAGATGCCTATAAATGGCCCCCTGCTATAGAAGGAAAACCCTGTTTACTTACGTGTCTTTCCAAGAAGTTCACTACAAATGTTGATCAAATTCATAAGCACAGCTCTATCAGTGGCATTCTGAAAAATAAGATTTAAAAAAGCATTATTCAGCATTAAACCTCTTTAGTAATTGAACTAGCTAAAGTACACAAACTCATTAACTAAAAAACTTTATTTTCAGAGTATTTTTTCCCCCATTAATTTTCACTTTGGGTTTACTGTTATAAATTTGCAATGAAAAAGTCACCAACAGTTCGAAGTCTACATAACCAACATACTCTAAACAGGATGAAAAATCACCATTTTTTCATGTATTTGTATCAGCTAATGTTGAAATCACAAGAACTATATATTGTCATGAAATCATTGCAGAACATTGCAAAAACAAGAGGTTCTCAGATGAATCACTGTGTCACACAGTGATTTTCATTACGTGCTCAGTTCTTGATTGGATTTCTAAAAATAGCTAAAAGTTGTAGAAATTTCATCCGATTCAAAAGATTTTCAATTTGTTGGCTAAGCAAAACCTACCGTAAGTGAAAAACTAATTTACAAAAAACTATGCTAAGAAAAAACACTATAAGATTACTTTTCACACAACAGTACAAAGATACATGTAAATTCCTTAATTTCATCTAAGTACAAAAACATCCAAAGCCAGCAGCCAGACACGACTACAACAAAATATTGAATACAATGTAGATCCAAGGCAATGCAAAATGTACTAAGGGCTGTGAGTACTCGCATTATGCCTACAATACAGTACTGTATCCAACAACTATAGCTACTATGGATTACAGTGGACACAGACTACATAAACAACAGATTCTAACACCATCTGCAAGATTGTCAACATCAAAATACATGAAATCAATCCATACATTATTCTACGATAAAACATGATTGTTCATTGATCAGATAGAAAATATGTTGATAAGGCAATCCTTAAATAATTGCTGGTTTGCTGTTACGCAACCAAATAGTTTAAATAAATCCCCAGATCAAAAATTTGTTTAGTGATCTTAACAAAACATATTTTTTCTTCTTTTCCATCTTTTTTGTTTCAAGAACAAGCATATAATCGTAACAAAAAATAAGGCCTAACAACCCACTGTTAATAGTTTGAGTCGCATAAATGCACACCTACATATTAAGGATGGACTAATCAACATTAAACCCTGTACAAGTGAACATTCATGATATAGCACTCTGACAACATCAGTAATATTACATAGTGACAATATGGCGACAACCTACCATAAAATACCGTGACATTTTATTGTAACTTATCCAAGACAGATGATCACATAAATTCTATCCAATGAAAAAAGAAACGAAAACCATATGAACAATGGCCACTATTTAACACACAGTCATCAATTTAATTATAAGACAATTATAAATACAATTATCATAACTCATCAATACAATTATCACATTACTATTATTATTGAAAAATAACCAATAAAATTATTACAAATTATCATTAAAACAGACCAAATATACCTCCAAATAAAGGCCAACAGTTTATTAATATAATATTTCTTCCTTTTTTTGGCCTTCATTCACAGGTTTGACAGTGTAGGCAAACAGAAAGTAAGATGACCTTTACGAAGTCAACCATTGTCTATCATTTAACCACAATCATTCGATTCTCATAAATACACAAATCTATGACAGTTTAAACAAACCAGACACACATCAGGTGAAATTATAAAACATTTACAGCCAGAATTAAAACTGATCAATACTTTACTGTCCATCAAAGTCTATTTAAATGTCTGCCTTAACTAAACAGCCATCATTTTGACAAGTATGGCTGCTGTATATAAAACATAAATGTAGAGTTCAAAGATAAAATTATTATTCAACACAGACATAGGTCATAAGACAGAGTTTAATGCTCTGTTGGTAGAACAAGTCATGAAAATATACACAAAAAAGTGTTAATACACTATAAACATTGCAGAACTACTTTTTTCCAAAATTAAAACAATAAATATATGTAGTATCTACCATGCAATAAACATTAAAGAATGGACATTTATCTCATAAAACATATTTTTGGTAAATCTAGCATTCTTTGTTGAATCCAGGTCATGGTTTTAGAAGTTGATTTCATGGGCTGGAAATGTTTTTTGTTAAATGTGTGACAAAATATGCAGCAATACTAGGGCAGTAGTAATACAGCCCCTGTTATGTTAAATTTTAATTTATGTCCTGTTCAAAACAACAAATTTTAATCATAAATTATCTTAAATGAAAAAAATATCAATCACATTCAGAGATGATTCCTTTTCATTTAATTTAGGGTTAAATTTGGGTATTTCAAATAAATAAACTAATGTACAGTGCTACCTCTCCAGAGCGGCCCCTCTCTTGAGCGACAACCTCCCTTCAACACCAGCATGATTTTTCCCCATTGTACAATTTGGCTATTTATTTAACCTCTCTAGAGCGGCAACCTCTCAACAACGACATAATTTTGCGTCTCCCAAAGGGTGTTGCTTTGGAGAAGTTGCACTGTATTACAATTTTACTATCACAGGTCTTTCATCACTGCTTGTAGCAAAACTAAACAAGAAAGTCAAGACCAACTTCGGGTCAATGAAAATCCTCTGATTGTTTTCTTTAGTTATATTTAAGTGAGGGCCTTCATAGTTGAGTGATTATGACCTCTGGCTTATAATGACTAGCCTCTCATTACTGTTAGTACAAATCCCTGGGGTCCTGGTGTCTTCTTCCACCATTAAAGCTGAGAGTCGCAAAATGACACTGGCTGTAGGTGCAACTATAAACCCCAGTGAAAAAAAAAATCCTAAGATTTGATAGGAGTTAGAAATCATTTCTTAGATTCATGTTTTTGTACCAACTGATGTAACACTTACTTTCAAGGTTTGTACCAGTAGTTCCAGCTGTCCAGGATTTTTTAGGACTGAATCTTTATAGATTTTTTCTGAAAAAACAAAACTCACAATAATAAAAAGTCACAAAACTGAGGAGATAGATACTGAAGTTAAATATTCAATTTAAAGAGCCTTGAAATATGCATCCCCAGAATTAATGGATTGAGAAATACATTTACTACAGTAGAACCTCTCTAATCTGAACTTGTTTGGACAGACAAAAATGTTCGGAATGGAGAGGCTTTTGGAATACAAAGGTTCCGGCTAAGAAAGTTTTTTCAGCATTAAATACATAATAAAAATTGAGACCAGCAGACATGTTTGGTTTAGAGAGAATTCCGGATTGAAGAGGTTAGGATTAGAGAGGTTTGACAGTACGATGCAATATGCCTTTTCATATTAGGAAATAAATATGAAATTTCTACAGAAAAGTATTACATACAAGTTTTACCTTTGAAGATCATGTAATTTATGCTTACAAAATAGCAATTTATTGAACATAAAACAAAGGACTGTCATTTCCAAACATATGGAAAAATTCACATCAAATAACTTGTCTACATTAGATAGCTCTTATTGTCTGATTATGAGAGATATAAACACTGACAAACCAATTCAATAAACATTCATTCACAGTCAAGTACTTCCAAGTTAAGTGGTTTATCATTCTACAACAAAACAAATAAACAATTTAAATCAATTGAATTACTTAAAAGCATGTAAAGACTTAAACAATGTACTTGAATCACTAGAAAAATAAATAAAGAAACCTTGTGTGGTGATAATTTGGTATATCTTGCATGTAACATATCGGATTTGTTGTAAATCTTCCCCTGTTTGGTGTTTCGCCGACTTTCCTCCAACTTTCTCCAGCTGTTGGAACATATTTTGAAGTCTCGACCTGCAAAGATACAAAAAACAATGACACCTCCAGTCAATTGTGAATACAAAATTTTATCACCGAAATATATACTCAAGTGTACACGAACTGTCCATAGGGATCAAGCAACTATTATTATCTTGTATGGGATTGCAAAGCCAGAAATGACAAAGTCTGGGCTTTGAGAGGGAGAAGACAGCTTTCATCTTTTCTAAAATCTGGCAGTCATAATAGAAAAATTTCTATGCAAGTCATATCACACTGATAAAGTTAAGGGGCCTACATGGTTGAGTGGTTATGGTCTCTGATTAGATATCACTAGCCCCACTGACCACCGTGAGTTCAAATTCCACTTGGAACCCAATTTCATATGAGGAAGCTGTCCAGCTAACTAACAGATGGTCAGTGGTTCTAACAAGGTCTGGAGTCTCCCACTGCCATTCAAAGAGCAAAATTGCCATATGACCCTGACTGTAGGTGCGACATTAAACCCCAGAGAAAAAAGATGAAGTTAAAATCTTACCCCACACTTCTATCCATGATTTGATTTCTTTCTCTGTGTCTGAAAAAAAATCTTCAAAACTCTTCTCACAATTCCACAAACTTCTTCATCTTAATACTGAAAAGAAAATATAAAATGTTGGCATTAATACATTAATTAAGCTTAAAATATTTAATAACAGATCAGCAACATACTTAACATACTTTGTCTAGTAAAACATACACTTGTGCCAAATTCTTCCTGATATTTTTTTAAAATTCTGAGCCCTTCATTGATTCATGCAGTTTAAGTATTGAATTAATTAAACTAAACAAACACAATTATCATTTAAAACTCGCTCAAAATCAATAACCCTACACAGCCTGAAAACAGTTTTTAAATTTAAAAGATAATTGAAATTTTAATGATGATCTTGTGCTGCAAACTTAAGCCAATTATGGCACATCAAATATTTGAACTTAAAAACTAACACGTTTTTACAATACTAAAGACTTTCAATTTAGTGGTTGTTGAAAGTAGAACCTACATCAATAAGAATAATCCCTAATGTAACAGTAATAGATATACGTTTTCACCGTTAGGCCAGAATATTTTATCCTTTGTTTCTCAGGGGTGTCACATGTATCATTGAAATTTACACAAAATCTTTTTCTCTGAGGTTTTACGTTGCACCAGCAGCCACAGCCATAAGGCAACTTTTCCAGCTTTAATGATGTTGGCAGACTAAAAGCAATGTTAAGGTGTCTCCGATATATATATATTTATTTGCTAACACGGATGTAAACTCTGACTTAGAATAAATGACCCTAGATTTCGATAAATGGATAGTTAATTAAATATGAATAACTTGTATGTTTTATCTGCTTTGAGTTAAACAAAAATAAAAAATAAGTTGCTGAAATTTTACACATCCACTCGTACATTTGCTGCAATTTAAAATGAGTGCAAAAATTAATAAATGTATCATTTACCATTTACATTTGCATTCAACTTATGTAGATTAAATGCACAATATTAAACTAGTAAAATTAAAAAAAAAACATGCACTGTTATATCATTTTCATTTTGAATCAGACATTTATAAAATTTTGTTTTCATTTTCAATGACTACCCTTGGTCTGACCATAAATTCCCTGAGAAACAAAACAGAAAATCTCTGGCCCAACACAGCTACTTGAAATCTAAGGACATGTATGGCAAGAGTGCACTAAATTTAATACCACCATAAAACAGCAATTTCGCTCATTCAGAAGGAATTTTGTACATTTTAACGACTTAAAGCTGATATCAGGTCCCCCACATAAAAAGCCAACAAGTATATGAAACTGTCTATCTGATAAAATTTATTAAGTTTAAAATCTTCAGACTTTCCTAATGTAAACATTATCTTTCAGAAAAACCTTTTCCTATCTCATTTTGCATTGAACCAATTTCCCATATGTTGTTTACAAAGTCTGCTTGCTTAATCATTAATACTTTGTTTGCATAACCAAAAATTGAATGGAAATTAGTATAAAATTAGTCCATATTTATATAAGTGGGTGAATTGTAGGTGATACAATTATACATTAATCTATACCTAAAAACAGAATCAATATTTTCTGTATATATTACAAAATTTTCATCTAATTTTTTCTGTTCAATAATCCCACAGAGTTGTATATTTTTCTAGTGTAACAATTTCACTTTCCAATCAATGCATACCTTAAACAAAGTATCATTCACATCAGGGAATCAAGTCACTGGACCAAAGTGCTGGGTATCAGCCTACCAGACTATATTCTGGTTTCACAAAACATCTCAAATTCAAAATTTCTCTTCTGTCTAATAGCTAACTGTTCATAAATTATATTCATACAACAAGGGCTCAAATTTAACTTTTTTTGCCACTAGCAAATTTTTTGCCAGAATAGACAAAATTTCAACCAGCAAAATTTGAAATCCAGCCACAATCAGTTTTGCCATTGATGGTAACTGAATGTTAATATTTAGCTTATATGGCAAGATATTTTATTAGTTTTAACTTCCATATTTAAAAATATCATGAATTATTCCATTATTCGTTAATTTTTCAATAATTTTTATGCACTGTCAAATATATAAACATAAATTTCATAAAAGGTAAAATCAAATTATAGAAACAGTTCAATTAAGTCATATACATGTTAATTTCATATAGGTTCCAAAATTTGCACCGGCCATATTGAATTTCAGTTAATTTAAGGTACTGAAAAATTCCTATTTAAACTGAGTAATGAAAGTCAGTACAATGTACTATGAATTTGCTAGTCAGGTGCTTTCAATAATTTTATGTTGTAACTGTCAGTTTCCACATTCAGTTATACAAATGCTACCATCTTACAGAAGTGAGGTCTATGTTTGATCTTGTGTTATTAATTTACCAACCAGTAAACAAATATGGACTATATAAATGGAATTTTAACATTGGTGTGAAACTTCCAGATAAAAGGTCAAGTTCTGATCGACAGTGATTTATTTACCATGTAAAAACCAGGTTAATATATATGAGAAATGTACGAGTTAATGTTTGTGAAGTTACATTTTGCTTTTCATTTTCAAAATGACTGAATAGACCAACATAAGTAAAGATTTGAATTGTACTTATTGTCCTCAAATCAAGTATTGAGAAAAGTAATTAAACATTTTGATCCATACAAAAGTTTTAACCGTTCAATATAGCAAGTATTTAAAATGATCTATTCACTGACATTACAAACAAATAAAACTTCAATCGTTATTAAACAGTAAACCTTTGATATCAAGACCACATGAGAGATAAAAAAAAATGTCTTAATACTGAGATGGTCTAAAAATCAAGATAAAATATAGTGAAAATATTAAAAACCAGTCCAAAAATAACTAATTGGTGTAATGAGGTGGTCTTAATGTTGAGGTGGTCACAAAATGCGATTTTACTGAACATAAAATTTTGACATAGCTTTTGTCCCATGCTTTGACATTATCAAACAAGGTACACATGAACTTTACTTATATAAATAGCAGAATCAATACTGATTAATGTTAATTGCGACATGGGCTAGTTTGCAGTTAGTTTACAATTATATTGATTATCAATCAGAGTCAGCCCAGAGATAGAGACAAATACTGTATAAACTTCAACAGCTAGGGTTATTTGGCAACTTTTCCAGCTTTAATGGAGGAAGAAGAGCCAAGACTCAAGGACAGAACCCATGACTCCATAAACTAGCTGGACAGCTTCATCAAATCTGAAATTTGTCGGGTGCCTTGTGGGATTCGAACTCACAGATTTGAAGGGATAGTGATTACTTGTCAGAGACCATAACTACTCAACCACAGAGGCCGCCTGATGCAATGAGGACATTTATCATAACTTAATTTACCAGTGTATGTAGATCAAGCCATTGAGTGTCTCTCAATATCCTTATATAACACATATACTGTAATTACATATAATAAGATTACAAGTCAGTTTTTAATAGGATTAAACAATGTTATCTTGACCTCAAAACATCACAAATACCAAACAGTAGTATGTTCACTTTTAGAGTGGACAGTCTTTGGATATAATGACTTATGTAACACAATAGTGTTCAGGATAACAACATAAATTGTTGTTTTATCTAACTTCTTGAGGGTAACCGTTATGGGGTAATCACATTATTATAACACACTGGTCATTGTTTATATCAGGATTCTGAGGGAGTGATAAGGTTTGATGGCTGAGAACCTGGGGTGAATGGTTTATTGAACATGTTGTTAAGAGATTAAAAATTGGCTTAAGATAGTTAAGTTGTTGTTTAATGAGCTAACACCAGTACTAGTAAGAACAGGGACAATGGTGATGATAGTATCACACTTAATCATAAAAAAACACAAAGGTAGGAATTTTCCAGCTCCTGTCATTATTTGCATTGTAAGATTCATTAAACAGAAGTACAGAGGCACCTCTGAGTAGAGATCAACCTCTTAATAAAGGGCATTCTTTGAAAAATTGTCATGGACTATTTAGGACAAACTGACCTTCAAATAAAGGCCATCGGTCAATAAAGGCCAATCTAGTCTTTTCCAAGGATGGCCTTTGTTCACAGGTTTGAATGTACCTAACACTAACTCCTGTTCCTGAACTTTATAGTAACAGTTGAGGGCCTCTGTTGTGAAGTGGTTATTGGTTTCTGATAAGCAATCACTAGTCCCTTCCCAATGTGAGTTTGAATCCCACTTGTGACTAGACAAAATTTACCAGCTAGCTTACAAAAGATTGGTGGCTCTACCAAGGTGTTTGCCAAATGTGTTCCTCCACTGTCCCAATTATTCAGATGTACAGTGGACATAATCAATGATGTTTTGAAGGTTAACACTATTGATGAAGCTATTGTAATGCTTCAACCTTTTTTCTTACAATAAAGTCTAAAAAAAACTCAAAATCAATCATATAACATGGTATGAATTATAAATCAATACGACAGAATGTATTAACTATATGCTATGATAGGTTTCTAGCATGCTTGAGATCCAGAAACAATTGATCAAGCTCCCACATCCTCCTTAAGTTCAAAGCTAACCTAATTAAGGTCGCATAATAAATTTGTTCTCACTTTAGAAATGAGCTTTTTTATACCAGCGGTATTTGTTATGGATTTACAGACATGTTGTAGGACATTTCTGACATAACAAACTGTCAGCAACCAATCAAAAAGAGACATGCAGACGGCAGCCTTCCATGAAATCTTTATGCTAGGAAACTTATTGATTAATAAAATGAATGCATAAATAAAAATGGGCACTTTCCACTTGTTGATAATGATAACAAAATCATCTGAATTTGAAATAATTTAACCATGACATTTAAGGATATGATAGCTAATACCAAGGTCAATTACTTAATTTTGCCTCTTCAATGTGAAGTTATGACAACAAAAATAAATGCACTGGTTTATGCATGAAAACCAAAGTCCCTTAGCGGTCAAAACAATACAAAATCTTATGGTTCAATTTTTTTTCTCTGGGTTTAAAACTGCACCAACAGCCCGAATCGTTTGGTGACTTTTCTAGCTTTATCAGCGCAGAAAGACTGCAGGTATACACCTTGAGAGAACCATCAACCTTCCTCACATGTGAAATTTGTCTGGCCCTGAGTGGGACTCGAACTTATAGCAGTGATTATTAGTAAGAAACCATGACCACTTAACCACCAAAGCCCCCTCTTAAGGCTTTCAAGGCTTTACTGGATAATGAATTTAGACACTTGGGTACAAGTCGAAACATATTAGTAGTCAGTGTTTCATCAACTGCCCTTTCTCTATTAAATTTTGCCAACCTTGTCTAGTTTAAACATGAATTTAAATGGATAACATATGGATTTTAGTGTTTTTGCATTCTGAATACTTGATAGTCATTGATTAATCTTGCCTCAGGTATTGTTATATGGGATCCTGAATATCTCAGCTAAAATCAAACCTGCAAAAAAAAAATGTATTACAAAAAATTGTGACAGCTTTCTGGCATGCTGTCATTCCTTCTTAATATCAATAACTGAACATCTTACATTCTCCTGTTGATGGAAGCAAAAAATAATAATTTGGTCTCACAATTTCACATCACTTCAATGCAGCTTAGAATTTTCGATGTACGAAATTGAATTTCAGCAAGTTTAATCTATAGTTTATTACTAATAAGGTTATAGAGTTTGACTAAACTGGTACGTTTTCAATGAATTTAGAAGTATTTCTCGAGAGCTGAAAAAATGTAAGAATAAGTGAAATAATGAGATGATTTATGAGATCAGAAAATAATTTTTAAAAGCCTTGATAAAATTTTGATACATATGAGACTAAATTACAGAAAATGGTTGGCCATTATTCACAGAACACACGTATGTCAAACATTCATACATATTTTAACCCTATGAAAACAATTCATCAAATCTATTTAATCATGAATACAAAATAAAAGCTGTCCTCACTTGAAATTCATAAGGAAAGCATTCTGACCTTTCCTTTATGGGTGTTATTGCAAAGTTTATAGTTGTAAAAAGTATGTGTAGACAACGAACAACCAGTGACACCTGTGTGCCACTTCCCTTATAGAAATGGTAAATTTGAGCAAGACAAACCGTATCATTCTGTGACCAATAACAAGTCTCATTTATATAAATCATTCTAAAACGTACAGTGACTAGCAGCATACATTTATAAGTGATCAGCAATATATCATAAGCCTAGTGGAAATTCATTTACGAAAATATCACATAGGGGGCGGAGTTTGGAGCAAACAAAATGGTGGCATAATATTTGACTCGCAATGCATTTAACATTCTGTTGAGTGAATAGGATTTTATAAACGATGATTTGTCTTGGATTCAACGTGAAATAGATATATTTATTAGCCAAGTGAATAGTTTTTATTCTGTGTTCTGTATTAATGTTACATTTCACAGATAAACCTTAGAGGGGCACAGTTTGGGCACTCGAGGTATTAAGGACGAAACCTTAGAAATTTGACAAACTAGCATTTCTAATGACTTGAAGATGAAATGTCAAAAATATACAAAATTATATCAAACTTACAGTATTTATCGTATATTTCTATCCGTTCAGTCGATGTCAACGCAGACAGATGTCAAAAAAATACATGTAAAACAACTAAATTTCGCGTCTGTCACAAGTTATTTACCCTTGTAGCCACGGAACCGGTGCGTCGTGAGATTCACTACACGTGAGAATTGTTAGCTTGTTTGATTACAGCTTTTGAAATGTCGCATATAACTGAAGTTATATCAATAACTATTAATCTGCGCTCTTGTAAATTAACCAGAAAATGCCGACAGCTTACAAATTGTTGATTTCATTCATTTCCTGCATGAAATATTATGAAATTGGCAAATTTTGAGTCTATAATTGGCGGTATATTTAAAACCTTTTGAACTGCAGGATTATAATTTTCCTTCCTTTTCATCGTTTTTTTTCTCCCAAATATTTAGGTTTATATTAAGATAACTAGACTGTATCATTTTACTCAATACTTTCAATGAATATATTTTTGCTGTATATTTCTATCCATTAAATTTTTCATGTAAAGTTGACCTGAAATATTGATCTGTGCGCTTAGGGACTATGCACGAAATTTTATATATATATATATATATACTATACGCTTGAATGGGACTATACTATGTGAATCTAGCAATCATATTGTTTTGATGAGTAGAAAGGACTGATGACAAATTGCTCTCTGCTCTGATGAGAGGCTGGTATTGGTTGAAGATACAAGCTAGGCACCAAGCGGAATTGTCTTGTGCATCCAAGACTATATATGAAGCTCTAACTAGTCATAACGTTTGGACTTAAGTAGTGCATACGCAAATATACATTCCGAATGACATGTTTGTACAACAGAAATAGATGTAATATCATGATATGCTTAATTACACGATATCAACTGAGAAGGGCGTACACCAGCTATGAACTAATATGCACATGTGTCCACAACTTCCGACAAGGATCACATGCAAATTTCAAATAGCCCAATACGTTGCTGAATCCGATGATTAAAGCGGTCCTATACCCCTAACCCTACTAGTAGATCTTCGCTTGACAAAACAGTCTCTGCCTCGGGATGTCTTATTTTGAATGTGTGCGATGATATCTCGATAGCTTCCAGACAGTCTTCGACACTAAGATCCGTGTCTCGGAGCTGAGTCTGTTTTTGGTAGTAATAAACATCACACAGTTGATCACAGACGAATCCGAGCGATTAACATTACTTTTGAAAGTCTGTACATAAATCAATATTGACATTTAACGATGTAATATCGGACTTTTACACTTTAACACTGTCTGGAAACATAACTGTGTTAAACTTTCATTATGTAAGAAATGGCTTAAAAGTCCAACGGCAGTGAAATGATCAGGTGTGCCGAACATTGAACTACAAAGCATTTTATGTGATGAGGTGAATTCATTATTAGTTTTAATGATAAACACCAGTTACTACAGACTTCTTTGCTAAACCAGAGTCAGACAATTATCCTGGGTGGCGAAACTATTGCTTGTATATAGTGCTTATAATAAATACTTGTACTCTGACTGACATATCATATCTGACATCACTGTACACTCTAGAAATATCATCTGATATATTATATCTCAGCCGAAAACGTCAGCGAACCTAACTCTTATAAATATCAACTCAAGTACAGTAAAACCTCAAATTGCGACCACCTAAATAATACGCCCACCTTGTTACCACCGCTTACTTTCGGAACGGCTCTCAATAAACCCATATAATTTAACTTGATAATTGAACCACCTTATTATTACAACCCATTTTTGGGGTCCCATAGATGGTCTCATTATCGAGGGGTTTTTTGAATGCCGAATACATAAGTTTACACAAATTACCAGTTACTCGGAGTTTGCACATTTTTTTATTTTAATTACTAGCAACATTCTGTTTCTCTCTTGAATGGTTGGTTTATTCTTTACTGTAACCATGTGCTCTTCCATTATTTTTTATTATGGTTACTCTCCCTTTGTTCAATTGGCTTCCAAAGTCCAGAAATAGCAGCGGAAGCAGCAGCAGGCTATGCAGAAACATGCTTTGCGACGGCGACAACGGCAACAGTAGAAACAGAAACAGATACAATCGCAACAACAACATAAGCAACAACAACAACAATATAATTAATATCAGCAACGCCAACAGCGATCTGAGAATTGTAAACTGGATATAATTAATATTCTTTCTAACTATGATAAGCCGGGATTCCAACTTTGCCGTAAAACTGATCACCATATCCTCTGACTACGTGATTATGGCTGTTCATCCAGAATCCTAATTCCAGTTTGCCTTTGTAGGCACCAAATGTCGGGAACAGGTATACTAGAAGATTGAATGATCGTTATTTCTCATGATTCTAAAAGCATTACGTCATACATAACACCATAGATCGTAAACAACATAACCTTGATGTTTTCAATTATTGGAGTTTTTGGTCAATACGATGCGATCATATTTAATGGAATTGTTACTTGTTTTCACGTCATTTGCCAATCAATCATTCTTATATTAGCTAGGAGAATTTCCCAATGCCCGAGTATACTACGAATGAGTACGCGCAAAAAAAAATCGTATAGGCAAGGACAGTGTAAAATGGGAAATAAACCAACTCAAAAAGCGGACAAGCAAAATGAAAACTTTTACGCTAAAAGTCAAAAGGTTGCCCAAGAATAAATAAGGAGTCTACAGGGTTCATGGATTAACCCAGATGCATCTCTGTAAATGATATATATCACAAATTTTAGCGCCATTATTAATTTAAGCCCCTTAGAAAATCTTGATTCCGCCTTCCCCTGATTAGAAGTTAAATAATGAAATGTTTTGGCGTGTATACAGAGTATATTATATTCGACAAATGTTCGGGAATCCTGTTGTTATTGTGTTTTGCTTTCTAAGACTGAATTATCCCTTAAAATAAAATGAAACCGTACACAGCATAAAGTTAATTTCATTACCGCTACATTTAGAATTATTGCTGAATTTCTGATGTGGGTGGATTTTGGTAATGTTGATGATATTGTGAAAATAAGATACAGGTTTTAGGAAATAGGAGATTCCATGGTGAAACAATTTAAATTAAATTGGACTGTTGAAGGAATTTCCATGTCTTACCACCACCACGATGAATTTGCTCATTTTCAATGATATGGTATATTAAAACTGCGTGCATGTTCCTCCGTAGTGGATTATTTATGATCTCTGACTAGTAATCACTTGCCGCTGTGAGTTCGAATCCCATCCGGTGTCAGACAAATTTGATCTATGTAAGCTGTCCAGTAAATTTACAGAAGGTTGATGGTTCTATCCATGTGTACGTCAGGGGTCTTGGAAAATTCGGAAAACTCTCTAATTGACCCCGGCCTTTAGCGCGCTGGTTCATAGTCATAGCTATGAACATTGACAAATTAAGTATTGGTCTATAACTTCGTTTTTGGCCCAGCTCACCATTATATCATCTTGGCTTAAACAATCCTGACACCAATCACGAGTATGGTCACCCTAAAATGACAAACAAACTAAATTTCATTACAATGAATTAATATTAACGTCTCTAGTCCCTCGCAATATGTTTTTTTCTGCTCTTCCTCGCACGATTCTTGCTGCAATTACACGCGTAATTGTTCTATAATCTAATAACTGTAACATTCATCGGAAACACACGCTGGAATGTAACCTAATTGTGGATACTTTCGCGTCTCGGAATTAAAAAAAAGCAAACATCTAAACTGTGCTTTCGAGAACATTGATAAAATATCAGACAAAGCACCGAACTAACTGCACCGTGGAAGACGCATCAAAGCCAGGCATAGTGGTGGCAAATCATTATAATTATGTAGGTATTGTTACAGCACGGAGTCACACGAAACAGTGATACAGGTGCATTTGTATTAGTATAAGCTGTCAGTAATATAAATGAAGGTTTGTACTGCTAAGTGTTTTGTTCGCCTAGTTCCGTGATAGATATATTATGTTATGCATGGCGTATAGTTCATCGGATCACGTATCCCGAGTACAAATTATAAATTTATAATCCTTCCTAATTCGTTAGTTACTATAAAATTTCATGCTAGGATAAATTTGAGTCGGCAACTGACATTAGGTGTAACGTATGACCACAGGTACTTCGTTGGAATCTCAGGTAAGTCATTCTTCTATCAATGGCGCAGATTGGGAGTTTTCCGTTTTAGTAGTTTTTACATATTCTATTCTCACTATAGGCCTTCTGCTCCTACGAAATAATTCAGAATCCCAGGTAAAATTAACAAATAAAAGCACATAGATCACAAAAAGTGAAAAACTCCTACAAATCCGAACATTTTTGTCAGTCCGAGCACGTTCGGATTACAAAGGTTCTACTGTATTTTCATTTTACTTTTGTTTCTCTTACTTGTACTTTGTCCAGTTTGATTTTCCACTTTCCTATCAATTTCTTGTTCTATTTGTTGTACGATATCTTTGCATGACATGGTTTGAGCCCATTTTCCTCTTTTTTATAACCTTATATTTAAGGGATCCCAGTTCGATAGATAGGAAATTATATCTTACAGATAACACTATCTTGGTTAAGTATCATTTCGCAAGCGCTAATTTGTAGATCTTTAATGAATGTGATATAAAACATTTGCCAAATGTTCAAATTTAATTGTAGCATACCTCTTTGGCAACGTGAGGGCGATGCTTTATGTCTACAGTAAAACCTCTCTAATCCGAACCTTTCCAATCCGGAATCCACTCTGAACCGAACAAATCCGCTGGTCCCCATTTTGATATTATGCAATTATTGCTAAAAAACTTCATAATCTGGAACATTAGTATTCCGAAAACCTCTTTAATTCGAACATTTTTATCTATCCGAACAGATAAGTTCGGATTAGAGAGGTTCTACTGTAATGACTTCCCTTTGTGCTGCTCCCTTCGCTTGTTTACAAATACTTTTTTTCGAAGCATGCAAACATATGAACTAGTCTCGTTCTGTTCCATTGTGACTTGGGGAAGAATAAATTGGTTTAATATAATCTGTTGACATGTGACAACATCAAGATGTGGGACTGGGGGCGAATGCGTCCGTTGGGATTGTCTCTTGTTTACCTTGCTGTCATCCTTGCCTGCACTATACCGTTGTAAATATTGATAATCATATTTAGCTTTTATTGTTGGAATAAATCAATTCTTGTAATGTAATGCTATAGTTTATTTATTTTATTTGAAACGTTTGCCCGTATTGATATCAAGCGTTCGTGAAACCTTTAACGTAACGCGCTTGAAGTACAAAAAATATTCAAAATTAAATTTTGATTTTTATCGGGTCGTCGGGTTTAATTTTCGACACAATCTGTCAAGTACAGCTGGACTTCTTTGCTAACACTACCATTTTGTAGTTTTACTCTCCATTTAGTATACCAACGCTCAAAAATAATTCACATAAAATTAGTTAATTCGATTAAATGCTCGTTAGTATTTGAAATTAAACATAAAACAAGCATTATCTGCAAGCGCATGCGCACCGACCAGTTGCATGATAACATTTACCAAAATGCATGTGAACAATTCGAATGTAATTACATCACTGAACCTGTAGGCTACGTCGTAAAATTTTCTAAATTTGCTATCATTTTTGATAATTTGAAACCATAGTTTTTCGAATTTCAGGAATTTTAAATACCAGATTGAATTGTATATTCTTATCATATTTCTACGAAGGTCAATTGACACTGCCAGTATTTCCTTTTAACTGAATCCAGTGTGTGACAGCAAAATTCTACGGTTAGGCCGTCCTTGAAAACCGTTCGGGTGCGGTTATGCATCCCAAACTTTTCACAGTAGGTAGGTAAGTAGGTAGGTAGAAAATTTGTTTTATTAACATTATATGCTTGTACCCGAATATGAAAAAGCTGGAATAATGAACTTTTTTTGTCATAGTGACTAAAATATTTTTGGGTCGGGGGATATTAAAGGACTCGGTCCCGTAACTACAAACCGACATTTTTATGGACACGCTAATGTCTCCTCTCGGATATCGGCTTTAAGGATAATACATTTGTATTCTTAAGAGGATCGTCCAAACAAATTACAGTCAAGCCTGTGAACAAAGGCCTCCCTTTGAAAAGACAAAATGTGGTCTTCATTGATAGGTGACCTTTATTTAGAGGTCAATTCGTTCTAAATAATCAATGACAGTTTTTCAAAGAATGACCTTTATTCACCGGGTGGTCTTTATTCGGAGGTGGCCGTTAACACAGGTTTGACTGTATACAAACCGCCATGATTAATTAGTCTTCCATACATTTAAACACTTAATTTCCGACCAGAAATGAAATCCCATTAAATGCTTCATATTCATTCAATCAGCAACAAGGAAGTAAAACACAGTTCTAGATGTCTTTTGTCTAGATCCCTTTGTAATAAATTCGACATTTTATAAAACTGGTTATCTCGGTCTATTTTTTTCAAATTTTACATTTTATGACTGTATACATGTATTATGTTACAAGAGGACCCCCGGTGTCGAGTGGTTATGGTCACTGATTAGTAACCACTAGACCCTCACCACTGTGAGCTCAAATCTCACTAAGACCAAATTTCGCAATTCAGGAAACTGTGCAGGTTGGTTGTACCCAGGTGTAACCCTCCACCGTTAAATCTGGAAAGTAGCCAGATGACATTGGCTGTTGGTGTGATGTTCAACCCCAGTGAAAAATTGCTATATAAAGGTTGAAAATTGAACAATATATTTCAAAAGCAAATTTTCAAATGAAATTTATGCATCGACAAAAGTCAACGAACCTTGAATTAATTGAACGGCTTATTTCGAACAGAGCTGACGTCAGGTGAAATATTTACATCCACACCGTCTGGACTGGTACCTGGACAAGTTGCATGAAATGTCTGAAATATTCAGATCTGAACCTAAGCTTGAACATCACTCTGAACAAAAGTTCGATCACGAGTCACTCAACTTTGTGATAGATGTACAACGATTCTACATACGTCGTTCCTTTACATATTTTCACGAATCACAAATATCACTCAAAACACTGAAGGATCTTATGATACAACTTAGCAAACACTGAATATTGTCTACCTTCGTAATTATACAATTTGTAACTGTTACAATTACATCACACACAGAATATAAGAAGTTACTTACTAATTAAACGTATACCGCACGATATTCAGGCGATTCTATTTTAACATCTCGTAAATAAACATTAATTCCGATATGAATGTTTCAATTAAAACACTTTATAATGTATATTGTAACCACTAATGCCCAAGATTATACAGAAGTTGTACAGATGTTTTATATTTTTTGCAAATTGTGTTTACATATTATGATTGCGTTACAACGCATCAGGCTGTCGCGCGACACCTATGTTTATCATTACATACGATTTACCTAGCACATAATTAGTCAAGTGAATATTTTATGCACAAGTATGAAATCATTTGCATCGTAAATTTTTTATGATCGCTTCATTGCACAAAATATATTGTCATATTCAAACGGTGTTTAATGATGTCTTTTAAAGTTGTATTTCTTAAAATCTGACACAGAAGTAAAATGAATAGGCCCAACAAGCCGAGAAATGAAGCTCGGACGCTCTACTCTGATGAAAACATAGAATTTGCGTATTATAACATTTCTGAATATTTTAATTCAGGCTAATAATTCTCTCTTTTTCTAAAGTTGTCCTCTGTAGTCAAGTAATAATTGTCCTCACCAATCATATATGAGCGAGTGATGTAAAAAGGGAAAATTGAGGTTATTTAGTAAAAGAAATTTCTGATATATAGAGTACCTGTTCAGATACAGAAATATTAAAATCGTTTTCTCTGGTCTTAGTGGTGTTTTAAATATTGAGGTTCTGCGCTATCTTATCACGTTCAAAGTGACTGATGTACCGAAATGGTAGCTAAAAAATCTCTTTAAGAGTTGTAGAACAGTGGAAATTCAGAGTTTTTCATCTTTAGGGGAAAGGTGGCGGGTCATTCCAAAGGGGAAAATAACGCGATGAGGATGAATTAAGGGGAGTATAACATGACAATTATCAGGATTGTTAAAGCAATATCCTCTAAACAGCTGATAACAAATAGACTGTAACTTTGAAGGTTATAGACAAAAGCGCTATTCTACAGATCAATTTTACGACCTTTTAAATAGAAATTATCACTGTTGAAACATGTTTGATTTTTTACGTGACATTTTGACTGGGTTTAACGCCGTTTTCAACAAATTTTCAGTTATATACGTCGATCGGTTTACCTAACCAGTTTTCCTGGACTGTATACTAACCAGTACTAACCATATAATTTTATGTTCTATCGGTAATTGGGCAGCCAAGAACAGTTTGGAATATTATAGGCCAAATGATGTCGCAAAGAATTATACAACAGGCAAAACAATCACTGATAAGTAATTGAGTTCATACGTAGATTTACAGTGAATCAAATGAAAACGATTCAAAGTTCGTCATTTTACAACATTGCTAATGTTTCGTATCCTGTTACAACCCCTTGCATAAAATGTAAACAGAAGCTTAATCAATAACAGATAGAAGTTCTTAATAACAACATAAATAATATCGGTAGAACACGCCCTTGCTTAGACGCGTAGGACGTTTGCTAGACATCTACAATCATTTTTAAAAGTAAAATGTAAACAACATAATTTCTTTTATAGAATCAGATGAGAGAATTTGTTTTTCTGTCACGCCTATGTCACAATCCTTCGTCTTTCATTAGGATATTTACCAATGTTGTGACTTATTTTTGCGAAGCTTGATAAATACGTTGTTTCTTACAATCCTGCTACCGTAAACACACGTGAACATTATTTCTGAACTAAACAAACGCGTGACATCCAAAAAATATGTTTACGAAATTATTTTGCAATGTGTCACTTAATTTTGTATGGAATTACGTTTAACTCCTGAAACAGACCTAGGAAAATGTTCTGTATAAATGTGGGACCTCCGTGATCGGGTGGCTATGGTGTCCGATTTGTATTCATTAGCCTCTCACCGCTGTACGCCCGAATCACACCCGGGACTAAACAAATTTCACATGCGAGGAAGGTGTCCGGCTAGCTTACCTGAGGTCAGTGGTTCTACCCAGGTGTATGCCTGGGGTGTCCCTACGCTGTTAATGTGGAAATTTCGCCTAATTACCATGGTTGTTGGTGCGACGTTAACCCTCTGATGAAAAAAATAATCAATGCTCGTCAACAAGGTGTCTATAATACATGTTTACATTTCGAGTTGTCTCCCTTGATTGCAATGCTCAACTCACTATAAAACACTATACAAACCGACTGTAAACTATACAGCGCTGATGTTTTCAATTATCGGAGGTTTTTAGGTCAATACGATTTATCATTTTTAATGGACTGATTACATGTTTTCACGCCGTTCGTCAACCAGTCTATTTATTAACAAGTCTTCAATGTTTTTCTCACTGTGCACGTAAATTTTGGCTAAATGAGGAACGCGAATCCAGATTTTTGCCTAATCAAATTAGTAGAAGAATAAAAAACGAACAGCCTGCAATTCGAAATTGCAAGAAAAATAAAAAAAAAACGCTGTGAAGTTATGAATTTGACTAACAAGTTTAATCTAAATTAGAATTTTAATTTTTAAGGTACGCCTCGTATCTATAATTAATACAATTATTGAAAATCACCTCATAGCTTTTCGCTCATTGTTAGCTTTTGACTGCTAGTTTAAACATATTTTGTTGCTTTCAATTTTACATAATATAGTACAAATATTTACAGTATAATGCGATATGGTGGAGCCACACGTTCTAAAACTTAGTTACAGCTCTCCCCATTAACATAGTTTGAAATACATGTACTTCTAAAATTAAGGCGGTGGATAATTACAAGAAGTGTAGTATACAATACAAATATACATGTTTCAAGTCTTACAAACATAGTTAAGTGTACACAAAAGAATAAACGATCATTAAATTAAGAGCTGACCGACAATTGTCGTTAGTAAATATAGAAAAAGTACAGATAAAAACACCAGAATAAATTAAATACATTTATTTCAGAGAAGAAAAAGAATGGAGCTTTAGGCATGTTTATGAATTAGCATTTTTACCACTGATTCTGGTTAAGTTGTGACGTAGAACAGGTATGCATGTATATATATTCAGCTGTAAAAAAAGTTTTTTTCCACGGAGAGGCCATTTCAGTGCGGCCATGTTCCGTGCTTGTAGTCTATGTATCGTTAAACGACAGACGCTTTATTTTTTGCATGCTGGTTGGTTTAGTTGCTGATAAGGTAGTCTTTTAGTTCAGGTTGATGTCTAGACATTGCTTATCCTTGGAACTTGCTTGTCTTTATAAACGATGTCTTTCAATTATATATAGTTCGTTATTATGAACAATGGCTTTCGACAAAAACGTCTAACAATGTTATTACAAATCGTATATAGGACGGGATCAAATAGTAAAGGACGCGAGTTAAGACAATAATTTAACACTACAGATTGCGTTTCAGATTGATTACTTTTAACACAGCAGTATCTTTTCTTCTATAATGGATTTATTTTGAGTTGCTTTATATATTTAGACCCGATTTAATATAGACGATTGCACCAGCATCATTTCCCAAGAGCAGGACCAGCTTTGAATTAATGTTACGTACACAAGGGGCGAGTGCGGGGAGGCTTAAACCAGTCCTGCTGCTGAGGGTCTGTGAAGATGGACGTTGCTTTAATTCAAAGTTAAACAGAATTCAGATCTAGATTACTCAATATCGCCTCATAAATTGATCTAATCTTGTAGATTGACACTGAGTAGATCCAATTAAGGTCTAACCCCCTTATCTTTCGACTTATATGCCATTTTTTGTCATATTTATATTTTCACTTTTCAAATTAATGTTACGCACGTGCGTAAGTGCGTATCGCCGGCTACGCCCTGGATTCCTAATTGATGCTTTTTCTTCTCTTTCTTTTAGTGCTGTGTTAATTGCATTTGTACCTGTAAGTGTTAAATAATCAAATAATTATTATGGTAAATGTAATTATTGGAAAGTAATCAAATTGCTGCCAAATTCTTGCATCTCAAGACGTTGCAGATTAAAACAGACACCTGTGGTAATATTCTGGGTGAATAAGTCAATTTTCTGGAGCGGAGCCAAAATATGACACATACTGCTGACTCATCACATTGGAAAGATAACAATTTGAATTACGCGCATATTCAGACTGGATTTCAATAACTCCTTATAATTGAACTCGATAACGAGACCACCTCATTATTATTGATTTTCAGGTCCCGAAGATTGTCCCAAAGTCGAGGTTTTAATGTAGATCTAACAGAATTCATGTTTCGTTATCGTATCGTAAGGTTGAATATGTACACATTTAAATAACTCTACTAAGAATTTCATGAACAGCGAACATAAAGGCACCAGATACTGATTTGCTTGTTAAAATTGATGTTAATGACTCGTAATTACGTGTTTCCGAGTCATTTCTCATTTAAATATTGATTATCTGAAACCTAAGTGTTTCTAATGTATGAAAATGACTGCTAGATTTGTCGGGAATATATTGCTCTCGAGAATGCATCCTTCAGAGTGCTCTACGTTAGCTTTAAAGGTGTTAACCACGACGTTAGCCTTAAACTTGTTATTTATGATGTAAGCCTTAAAGTTACTATCTATGGCGTTGACCTTAAAGATATTTGACTTTACGTTAGCCTTAAAGTTGCTATCTATATCGTTGGCCTTAAAGTTGGTATCTGGGAATTCAGCCTAAAACTTGTTATCTATGTGGTCCTCCTGTCATCGATGTAAGATGTTAATTAGCATATTAATTAAAATGGTTAGTAAAGTGTGGAGTCAATTACTGCATTAAGGATCTAAGACGAAAAAAAAAATCAAAAAGTGGAACAAAATCATGCTGTTGTAGAAGGAAGGTTGTTGTTCAAGAGAGGACCGCTCTGGAGAGGTTGCACTGTATTTGGAACGAGCATTAACTTAAAATAGGAAAGTTTCATTGTTAGAATTTTGTCACACGAATAAATAGTGTCATTGATGTCTTTGTTACAATCCCATGTCTTTATCTTTCATCCAGATCTCATTTATGTCTCTCTTGTATTTGCGTGAAGCCCATTCATGTTTTTATATCTTATACAATCCTTCTTTCTCGAACAAACTAGAACATTCTATTTTTAGACAAAACAAGCGCGTGGCGTGAATGCATCGCACAAGCATACAATTTGTTGGAGCAAATTAATCGGCATATTATCTGCTTATATTGTATTGAACTGTGATTACTTCCGTTTTTATGTACAGTGCAACCTCTCTAGAGCGGCCCTCTATTGAGCGACACCTCCCTTCAACGACAGCATGTTTTTTCCCAACTGTACGATTTGACTATTTATTCAACCCCTCTAGAGCGGCAACCTCTCAACAACGACATAATTTCGCGTCTCCCAAAGGGTGTTGCTTTGGAGAGGTTGCACTGTAGTTGTCTCCAGAACTTAAGTTTCATACATTCACATATATTAAATATAAGTTTACCGTCTAAATCGAATTTCATAACTTGAACAATGTGACGAAAACAGTAATGCACATAGAACTATTTCAAATGTAATACAAAATTTTCTTCCTTCCACTTCTAGTCTCGAAATCACACAGAATCTACATTTCTTATACGTTAAAAATATTCATTTGTGTAACATACATGTACTTCAACCCAAATAATGCCAACTATTTTTGATGTGTTATCATGTACAGATACAACATGAATACTGATTTATAAACACGATCTCATTACCAATCTGTTCAGAACGTCAAATTTTGTAAATTTTGTTTCATTTATTAAACTATCATCGCAGTTGGTTCCAAAGGAAATAAAAGAGAAACTTGCACATAGCATGATTTATCTCCCCTGAAGCCCCGCTTCGCTTAGTCAACAAATACCGTAAACAACATAACCTTGTCCCATTTGTCGGCACGATATAATCATATTTGATAGACTTGTTACATGTTTTCACGTCGTTCGTCAATCAATCTGCGATTAACAAGTCTCCAAGATTTTCTCATGTCTAAGAATAATATGACTGAACAAAAATAGAAAATCTTCAATTTTTATCTTGTCGAACATCTCTAGAGCGTAATGAAATGAGCAGCTTGCAATTTGAAATTGGAAAAAAAATGTTCCTTGGAATGGAATACTCAATGAGGAATTAACGCTTGGTTCTCAGCACTATTTGTAGTGACAAATTGAAAATCTTTTCTCTCGTCTAGGGAGTGTGGGTGTTTGAGATGGGTAATAAAGATAAAAAAGGATCCCTAGAAAAACACACCAACAAAACATTGCATCTCCCCCCCCAAATACTACCTCCCTTACCCCTCAAACCCAAAATACATCAATACATAGGACCATACAAAAAATGGAGGATAATATATTAGAACGATTTGAAGCAAAGTATGAGATATGTTAGCGAGATGTTATTCCTGTGCCATGTTTGCACGGTTCAGTACTCTCTGAACTATGGAAATAAGGGTTTACCCTTTCTTGTGTTATCCCTGGTATTGGTTTGCATGTCATGGTGTTTATACTCGTGCTGTGTTATGTTATGTGTCACTACATGTTGTTTTATTACCATGTATGTACTATATGCCAAAATAAATCTTTTCTTAACTCATCTTATCAGTATTGTTTGTATATTTCACTTAAACCACTACGAATCTAAAAAAGACGAACTTGCCCCTTACAAGTTCCAAAACATTTCATTCAATGAATACCTGTAAACATTTGAGCTCACAATGTGAAACTCAGTCTTTAAATGTGGCTGTTTTTTTAACGTGTTATTCTTTAAGTCTCTATTGGATTTTATAATGCGCAAATACAATAAAAGCAATGTACCGTCTGAACATTTTCTATAAACGCTCTTTTCAGCACCCTCTATGTTTCAAATACACTTTCCAAACTGATTTCTGGTCTAATAATTATTATGACGAAAGCAATGCACGTGTAATTTGAATTACATTACAATTACATTTGAATTGTTCCAAATCTTTGTTCGCCATGCAAGGAAATGGATCAAAACAAAGATTGAAGACAAATGTCACATTCTCAGATCGGTAACAAATAAAAAATGAATTCCAAAGATTAAAGACAAATGTCACATCTCAGATCGGTAACAAATAAAAAAAAATTACAAAGATTAAAGGCAAATGTCACATTCTCAGATCGGTAACAAATAAAAAAAAATAATTCCAACGATTACCATATCTATTAAAAACTAATCGACAATGAGCTTTAGTCATTCATATATTGTTATGATTATAACGGTGACATATATTTTGTACAAAGTACACATATTTTATCGCATTAAAACAAAGCTGTGTTGCATGTTTAATAGCAAATACATGTATAAGATACATAAATCAATACATGAAGGTAAGGACATTTGTAAACATTGTTTGCTCGAAGAACATAATCATGACATGCAAAGTTTCTTAAATTCAGTTCAATAAATTTATTGCATTAAACAAATACATGTTTATAGCAAAGTACAAATTATACAAACAACACAAATACAAATGTATGGATTTTGCAAGAAGTATTTTTTTATTGCATTTCGTAAAATTTGAAAAAGAAATGTGAAATTTGGTACGTACAGTATTAATTTATTATACAGTAATTTATAGCTAGGAATTTACTTAATTTGTAAAAGTTTTTTACAGACATGAAAACTTAAAAACATGATCTCCTCCTTGTGTATATCGGTACGCAGACTCAGAGCTAGTACCTCTACAATATATTTACGACCGTGGTCCAGTGGTTAGTGTGCTGGACTTGTAACCCGGCGACCCGGTTTCAAATCCTGGTCTTACCCTTCTAAGAAAATAAGACAAAAATGTCGATTTTCTTCCACATGTGGAGAAGTTGCCGACTCCTTGTGGGAGAATAAATAAGAACTGGTTAGAACACAGTTCAGGAAAACTGTTTAGGCGAACCGGCCGCCGTATATAACTGAAAAAAACTGTTGAAAAACGTCGTTTAACCCAGTAAAAAAAGAGTTGGTTTATGGGAATGTTTTCAAAATTAGTCGCAAGGAACATATAACCCCGTGAAAGGAACATTCATGCATACGCATTTACTTCTTTGTAAACCGATGTCTCTGGAATATGAAATGATTGATGAAAATTCGTGTATGTCCCTAACTTTTATACATTTTATGTGATTGATTAGTACGTTACGAAATAATCCTTATGCGGGTGAATACTCTCCTACAACAAAAAGCACAACTGGGACATCTCTGGGACATAAATATATACCAGATACGTTTAGTGTCAAGTGTGATATTCTTTGAATGTCTGATACTGGATTCTACGTAATGTTATTCCAATGAATCATGATATACAAAACTGTCATTATCATTGTCCTCTGTGTATCGTTGTATTGGAAGTATGATAAAGACGGGATAGAATGTTTCCAGTATATTTATGGCAATAACATTTAGACTGAAACGATTTGTATTGGCAATGAAGTTACTGGCGCTGCTTTTAAACGCTTGCATTTGTTTTCCACTATTCTCCGTCCAATTCTTGAATTTACCATGACGATCACCCTTTCTTCTATTTCTTAAAATCTATCTCTACATATACAAATACATACCATACCCTTGACACCAGTGCAGTTAGTTTTGACAATGTGATTTATTAACGGGAGCAAGCTCGTTGATAGCTTTGTGAAGGTTGCATACAATTAAATACACTTTCCCAAATTCATATTCATTTGCATAATTACATTTCAACGAATGCCGAACTTTATCGTGCTGATCCTTTTATGATTAAAATGTAATTATGCTTGATTAACGGTATGAAAACAGACAAATCTCTGTTGAAATCTGGTAAAGTTTTTATGTGTATTTGAAGTGAAGCATGCCGCTGTAGACGGTATTGGTCAGGAATTGGGAGAGCTTAGTATGAACCAGTGTTCCCACTCACGTAAAATCTTGCGTAAAACGCGCAACAAAATCGGAAATCACGCTGCGCATTTTGATCTGGTACGGGATCGCACGCGTACGAATATGTTTAGGGACGAATCGCCGATTTTCTGATAATTATTTGTAGGGTATGTGATGAGTTTGATACGTCGTACGTGATGTTTTAAGGGAAGCCATTGTACCTTAAAAGATTGTAATCTTTTCATAATATTCAGTCGCCCTGAACAGACCAGTATTCGTACTTCATCGCATAATTACCATTGTTGTTTCACAAGAAACTATTTTGTAATTCAATTATAAATCAATGTAACAACCTGCATAAACAATTGGAATTAACAATTGGAATACTAGCGCAATCAAAAAGGCTGGTTAAACTTGTTCCTTAAGAATGATTCAAATTCTGAGAAAGAAATTTGTTTCAGATTTGTTTCACCTCGAAATCTATATTTGTAACTGAGATGAAAGTTTTAACCTCGCATGAAACTCCAAATTTGACGCTTTCAAATCGATAAACACATAATTTATACATGTCTATAATACTCTTAGATCACGTGAACCATGTTCCGAAATCCTTAATTTGATACCTTCATAAGTAAACGTTTCTTCTTATACAAAAGTGTTTATTTGTTTTGATTATGTACCTGTTTGAGAAGCCATGTCTCAGCTATAATAATATTTCACGTTTGTGTAATATTGAAATAATGTTTCCAAGCAAGAAATAGCACTAGCAGCAAGAGATCGGTTCCATTCACAAAGCAAGGTCTTAACAGATGTAACTTTGAGCAGAGATTGGGAGTGTTGTTACAATATAGATAGGGAAAAAATAAGAAAAAAAACACCCGACCTTCCACAAAACACTACCTTCCCACCAATTCCCTAACCCAAAACCCACCACGCTCATAGGACCGTACAAAAATAGTGGTATCAAACACAGTCACGCGGAGAAGTGTAACAAGAAATATTCGTACGCTCCCCCGCAGCCCTTTGAATACAACACTAGTTCATTCACGAACTTCTTGAACAAAATATACCACGGTGTTGACCGTGTCAGACCTTAACCACATAACTGATGAAAAAATATTCGCTCGAGCGAAACTCCAGTGAATCATACTAATAGCTTTCATCGCACATTTTTGGAATATCCGTATACGTGCATTCTCTGAAGTTAGGTGTCAAGTTACGTTCTAAATATTCAACACCCCGATTATACACCGCATTTTACCAGTTTCGCCATTATTTGCATTGCAATTTGATATCATTGGAAAAAAACTACCATGTCCTGAGGAATTGTGTGTTTAACTGGATACAGTGAGCCAAAATTCAAGTCAAATACATTGCATGGTACTATACTAATGTGATGTTTCAGACACTATCTACTGAAGGTGTGAAAAGAAAATTTATTTTGTGAACAATTGGACAAATCAATTTCCCGAGGGAAGACATGTCTTAGAAGAAAACGGAACTTTTACAACGGAACATCTGGGACACTACATATGATTTTATTTCAGGATGACTGATTGATTAGTACTTTGTTAGAACTCTGGAAAGTAAACCATCAAAGCTGGTTAGTTTCATGTCCAATTTCTGACTTTTTATGTACGGGTTTTACTAAGTAAAGATCAAAACAATATTTCATTTACTCGGTATTTTTTCCTGCAGTAAAACTACTCTAGACTGATCATACCCTAACTCGGTTTAGGGCAGTTTTTGTACAAGGACAAACAACAGCGGATGACTAAAAACATGTAGTTACTTTTTTCAATAACACATACAATTTTAACCATTATGTATTTTTGATTGACATTGAATACTTCATTCAAGGAAGAATCAAATATTTTGACAGTATTAAAGTCTTGGTTTTATGACCACCTAACATTATTAAAGTAACAAATTTCCACGAACTTCCTGAAAAATAAAACTTTATAAACGTAGGGATACAAATCGAGACGGACAGCTATGTTCTGGTCATCAAAGGCGTGCCATACTTTGAAAGTAATACAACCGTAGGTAGAGGGAGAAGATTTCAGCTTGTGGCCCTCTTTAAAACATTTTCCAAAATTACCATCGCAAAGATTCCAAAATTGCAAGAGCTTTCTCAAGAATTACATACCACCATGATGTAAATGTCTGAGATTCTGAAAACCAATGTTTGGGTTTGGACTTTCACAACTCGTGTTGATTGAATTATTCATGGCGTGTAAGTATTCTTGAATAAAACGATTTTGTTTTCTCAGGCAAAATCCATTGAGCTAGTCGTATTTTAAAAATGAGCGGTGTAAAAATGAATGGCTCGCATTTAGAACTGGAGGTTCCAGACATAGTCTGGGAGAACAAAAAAATCGGAAAATGCATTGTGCTTGTGATAACATGTTATACCTGAGAGATGTTAAAACTAACACAGAAACATTTATTTTTACACAGCTCATTTTTAAAATACGACTAGCTCAATGGATTTTGAGCATATATGGTTAATTAATACTAAGTCTACAAAAAAAGAAGAATATCCTGGCATTCTGGTTTGATTGTTTGGTGAGGATATTTTCATACAAAAACAGAATGGCTCCAGCGTTACAAACTCTCCAAAGACACTACACGTTGACATTACTGCACTAAGTTTAAAGTTAAAACGATAGATGTAAACAAAAAACAGAACATACATGAGAAAGGACCACATACAAAACATACCACTTCCCCCGAAATACTTCGTTCACCCAAAGTCCCAACCCCCCCAAAAACACCCTAAAACACAAGACCACACAAAGGTCTCCAGAAGACTCAACTTCTCTCTCTCTATATATATTCATAAATCGAAATGCACTGTACTTTGAATAATATTGCAAAATTAGTTAGTGTTGCTGTTCCTTACGTTTGTGTGTAAATAATGAATGTTAATCATTGTCTTTTTGTGAACTTGACACTGAGCAGACCTGTTATATTATAAATTTATATTAAGCTGTTATTAAACATTAGATAACTGACTGTATATGTATGTATTGCATTGTACAATGTATACCGAAGGGCATATTTACCTGTAATACCTATAACATATATATATGTATTGTATATATATGTTCTAATAATAAATATATAAATATATTTATAGATACAAAAATAGTGGACAAAACAGAAGCTCCCCGAAGATACAGCATTGAAAATGTACGTAGCAAAACCACATTCAAATGTTAAAGCAAATGCATAACAATGAAACAATGAAATAGTGGTTAAAAAGTTCCTCAGTAGATGGCATATCCAAAGCGTTTGGACGCATTTAAAGGTGAGGCACTGTGATTTTGCAACATAGAACATGGCACAAAAATAAATCCAACATAGATGTAAGAACGAAAGTGAATAAATTAACCGCATTGTTTGTTGTTTTTTCTTCAGGAAAATACTAACGTGTATGTCACACTTTATTAATCCAAGATAATGTCAGCTGCTTTATTACCAGCTGAGGATTAAAGTGTGTTTTAATTAATTATGACTGTGTTTAAAAATCAATAGCCCTCCCGTTGTCTCGAGAATTCAATCTTTCTATAATTAGTTTTCATAAAAAAAACACTAGCTAAAAACGAAGTGATTTTGAGATGGAAATATCTTGATAATGCGATAATGTATAAAACTGATTATAATGGGAAATGCATTAGACAAAACAAGATGGTCCGTCTTGAAGCATATTAGTTGCGGTTATTGTATTTGGAATTAATCTTCTGAGTTTATACATGACAGCCTTTGCGTAAAATATGATATTTCAAATGTTAATTTAAAAAAATCATTTACTTATTACTTGTATTGGCATGTTGGCCCATGGTTGCGAAATCAATTTACATTTATCATTTATTTCGATAATGTTTATAATATTGTTGTTATTAAAATAATGATTCTAGTGTCCGCGACCGTGGTCCAGTGGTTAGTGCGCTGAATTTGTAGCCCGGGGATCCGGGTTCAAGTCCAGTCGCGGACGGTCATACCCCTTCTATGAAAATTTGACAAAAATATAAATTTTCTCCGTATATGGAGAAGTTACCGGCTCCTTGTGGAAAGATAAGTTTGTACTGGCTAGTATACAGTCCAGGAAAACAGGTTAGATGAACCAGCTGCCTTATATAACTGAAAAATTGTTGAAAAAAAGGATAATATACCATTAAAACAAACAAACAAATGATTCAAGTGATATTTCTTATGATTACAATTGAGGAACTTTGAATGCCTTTGCGTTTATCACATCTTTGTCACTTGCTTCTGGTAATTGTTTATATTTTAGTATGGATGTAATGTTGCTTAACTACATCGTTAGCTAGCAGAGATCCGGGGAGATGAGATTTGTTGACACTTGTTGAAAGAAGTTTTTGCGTAATACCTAAAAAAGGGTTGTTTCCGGTTACCCAACCGACCTATCTCATAAGTTTTTAGTTTCATCCAAATCTTAGTGCTCTATTGTAATTTTCACAGCACAGTGTTGCCTATATATGTAAAAAAACACAAAAGAAAAAATCCCTACATACCGACCCATATTTTCTAGGGCATGTAACCGGAAACAAACCTTTTTTTGCTTAGGCCTGAGATAAAGCCCCAAGTGCTCTGTTAAGATATGGGTTTGTAATGTGGATTCGCCTATATGTATGGTGGTTTTGCACGTTTTACATCATTAGACTGATACAACGATTTTAACGCAAACAATGGAAACAATGCATTAAACAAAATAGAGCGTATTTTATACAAAATAAGCTGAATTAGTTATATAAAACAATCGAAATTTCTGCCCTACCGAGCATGATGGATGGCGCTGCATTGATTCCCCTACAGCTGATGTATGGATATGGTCTATGTCCTGAAAATGATATTTATCTGTCCAAAAAATGTCTGTTTTGATAAGCGTCGGTATGGTATTGATAACAGCCAAACATTTGACAGTATCATTCATACAGTATCAATATTGTCATAGGAGGTTACTGCGACAAGAGTTATGAACAAATGACGAGTGGGAACTGATTATTTTGTCCGATTTCAGTTGCTGATTGGTAATCTTGCTCCGGACAAATTCAAAATTTCCTGACAAAGTTAGGTAAATACTAACTACTTATGCCTCGTTTTCAACACATTTATGCAAATAATAATCACTGCGAACACTTCACTCGATTGAATGGTGTTTCAAAACTTTTTTCATAAGTTTTTATAAGTGCTGCTAATAGCTATCGCGATTTAACTAAAGATGTTGCACTGTTTTATTCTTCTTTTAGTCTGCTTTTTGTTCTTGCATTTTCATTTCCATTCACTTAATTGTTCATAAAAAATGTGTAGTGTCCCCTCGTAAATATATAAAAAAAACACATTGACAAGGAATTGATGAAAAAAAAACAGTCCTGAAAAATAAAGTTTTCATTATGCGATAGTGTATGAATACTGACATATATCATAATGTTCTGCATCAATTATCACATAGTTCTTTACAAGCTAATTTGTTTGGTATTTTATCCAGTGTTTCTTCACGAATGAGAAATGTGCATATAATGTCAAAGAAAATAATGCAACCGGAAGAGCAGCGACACAAACACTCGGCACAATTTTACGTTTTCTTTGATTTAGAGATATTTCGTCCGTGTACACAGGGCAAATTTATATTTTAAAAAATAAACGCAGTTGCTTAGAATACACTCGCGTGATTCTTAATATGGCCCATTCAATTCAGACTGACTAATGTCGGCATCTGTCTGATTAAAGAATGCTTTGCAGCACTTGTATAAATTATACTAAACACTATGAAATATATTCCTTCTTGTCACCATACCTAGCAAAATCTTTACCGTCAGCTCCAAGAGTATGATCACATTCTGAGCGCAGTTGTAAAACCTTTCACTTTACACTCTCTTGTTCTACTGATTAATTAGCACGCGATTGGTTGCTTTGAATATAAATTAATAATAATCCTTAATTAAATGCATGCGTGTCGCTTGAGTATTTGGAACTTTCTGTCAGATCCATTGGCTTTTAGAGCAAAGCTATGATATTTAAAGTAATAAATTTGTAAAATCAAAAGCTTGAAGGTCACCGTTTTTTCTCATTCTATCTCTGATTCGTCCAACTATCATATGTATCATATCATGTGGACAGTGCAAAGCAATGCCCTTTGGGAGAGGCAAAAATATGTTGTTGCTGAGAGGTTGTTGCTCTAGTGAATTTAAAGTAATAGTTAAATCGTATAGTGGTAAAAATCATGCTGTTGGTGACGGGAGGTTGTTGCTTTGCTCAAGAGAGGGTCGCTCTGGAGAGGTTGTGTTGTAATGTAATATCTATCAAAATGGCCTCACATGTTCTGGATGTAAGTATAAAACTTATCAATAACTGCTACATGTAAGTGTTTGTCAATATTGTCATTTCAGTTTTGTAACGGTTCCCTATTGATCAAGGTGCAGTTTTAGTGGCTCCAACATTCTTTTTAAGTCAGGTTCTGTTGCGTTATATATCGTGTCAATATTCAAATAGCTTGGCAGAATTTATACCATTTGTTTCGATTCAAAAGCCACATGATTCATTGCTAAAAGCTGACTCCACTGACGCAAACCCTTCGGTCGATAGAGTCGCTACTGTCTTAGAACACAGATATCGCCATGTAACTTGAATTGAGACACAAGAGAAGTTTGATCTAAAGCGAGGTTCGCGAGTTTGGATCCGCATGCTGACTGTATAGAAAATCTGTATGGGTCAATGTATCGATCAACAAGGCCCGTAAACTACGTGCCAAGAGACGTTTCCTCGTGGTTCACCGTATAAACTATTGGATTTTTGTCTATCTCGGAAACAGGATGGATTTAAGCAAATATTCAAGCATGTTTCTATCCGCATTGATGCAACAAGAAATAAATTTCGGATAAAAAATAAATACATGAAAAATAGTTTTGTGGATATTTTTAGAATGTTGTGGAGACATTATTAGCAGTTTTTCTGTGACAAGTTATTTAAGTGATAAGATACAAAAACCATACTGAATACAGGTATGTTACTTTCTTCTATTTGAATACCTCAACATTGCAATATCCTCTTTTTATTCTCACAGTAGTTAACTTTTATTTAGTGTCTGTTGTCAAGTCATGTTTTATGTCATAAGATAAGCTTGTAGAAGTCTAAAAAGTTGGTCATTACAATTACAATACATCCAATTAAGGTGTTTTATCTTTTTTGTTTATATTTCAGTTATCTTGACACACTTCTTATGATCTCCTATACTTTATGAAATCTCTGCTCATATACTAACTTAACATTTTATGACTCCAATATTTCTTCTCCGAACGAAACACGTTTTGTGATAATGCACCAGTCCCGCTTCCGTAGTTTAATTAACCTTTTAGCGTAAGCCTTGCCGCATGACTGATCAACGGATCACAATAATGTATCATATAGTGTTTAACAAGCGTAGGTTTTCAAGGCATAAAATCTCGCTCCTGTTATGTTATTCCAATGATTAAAGCGATTATCAAATCATCTTAATAGGCGTGAATTTGAAACAAATACAGAGAAACCACTTTATTCCGCACTTGTCCGGACCGGGAGAAAAATCCGGATCACAGGAGTGTCCGGATTTGAAAAAAATTTTTTAGGTAATACTGTTTAAATGTTTTACGTTAGAGAAATTTGACAAAAAGTTGGCACCGATGCATTTGTTGGAATAATGATAATTTTCGTATTGGAGAACTCCGGGATTTCGAAATTGTTCTGTATTCACAGAATCAGCCACGTCCGAAAAAAATCGGATTAAAAAAATTGTGGTTAACATAAAATCCATATTGTTTTTGATAAAATGTAACCAATTTTGTCAGTATAAAATATTCTTCAAATTGCGAAATATATCATGAATAAGGTATTAATATTTACCATAATATATGAACTATATACCACATTTCAGGAAGTATAAATACACGTAATCTTTTCATTCTATAAAAATTATTTTATTGCACTGAAAACATCCCCACAGTTCTGTAATTCTTTTAAATGTGACATTTAAATAGATGCTATTTTGTCATTGAATTATTCCAGTTTAACCTTGAATGGGTGACTTTGTCATAAATCGTTAATGTGATACAACGTTGATAACAATCCCGGAAAAAAGATCGCTCCAATAGATTTTTCGTGATTTCATTGGTTGAATTTTTATTCAATAACACAATCACATGTTTGCAATACGAGAGAGACATACGTATTTTACCAATGTTTCTCATGTATTTAATGGTTATTTTGTTGTTTGTCGAAGCTAAAGATGGATAATTTCTGTTTAACCAGCATCTACAGATAATTTAAGACTTGGACAATTTTCTGACATTCCAGTTTTTTTTTGTCTAAGTCTCGCGTTACCATCTAGTGGTGACATTAAGTACGAGTAAAAATACGATGTTCACGTAATTAAAGCCGAAATAGAATTTGTGTTCTTTTTGACCGATGCTGATCGTACTGTATATGTACAGTAGAAACCTCACATAGCGGCCACCTCAATATTACGAACACTTTGTTATAACGACCACCTATTTTCGGATCGGATTTCAATAAATTCAACTTGTTAATGAGACCACCTAATTATTATGACCGATTTTTCGGGTCTTGAAAATGGTCTTATTATCGAGGTTTTGTTGTATATGTCGATCAATGAGACGTATTGTATTATATTGTACAGTTTCCCCCAACGTTACGTCAATGATAAATAATAACTGAGGCATTTGAATGTACTATTTCAAATTATACTTCTTTTTGATTTCAACACCAGGAACCATTTAATATTTCTGTGTCGTAACAGTTTAGCTTACAGTAAACCCCTGATAATGAAATCACATTCGGGACCCGAAATATCGGTCGTAATAATGATGTGGTTTCATTATCGAGTTGGATCATAGCGGAATTTTTTTGACATCCGGTCCATAAAAAGATGGTCGCTATGTGAGATTTGACTGTGCTCAGACATAAGATACAAGAATATAATTTGTTTGAGCTTTTACATATGTATATAATCATAATAATTTCCAAATCAATTGAATCGAAAACATTTAACTATGATCATTGGTCAACGGCCTCGATTTATTAAACAAAGTCATTCTTTCTACAAAATGTTCAAAAATTAATCGATGCACGCTCTTTTTACTTTTATAAAACCTACTTTTAATAACCCAATGTTACAGAGAGGCAAACGCCTAGTAGAAAATCTCAGACGGTTAAACAGTGTAAAAGATACTCCTCTGACAATCAAGCCATTGTCTTTATTGTCATATAACACTAGGGCACAAGTTTCATACATCTAAATGGTCAAATAAAACAGTACCTAACATGTTAATCAGGAATTTGTCTGAACGCTGTCTCTTATCGATTGTTATTTTAGCGATTTACCGTCAGATCATGTAAAACTATTGGCAAGCATTTATATCGACTGGGTACAGATTTAATAGTGGAGACAGTAACACGATAAGTGTCATTTCTAAGAAAGTTCCGCCGCCAAAAGAAAGGTCAAACTACAGTAGAACCTCACATAGCGACCACCCCAAAATTGAGAAACCTTGTTATAACGACCACTTATTTTCGGATCAGATTTCTGGGGTCTAGTGGCAATGTTATCTAACCAGTTATCACCAGCACCCACAACGCTGTGAGTTTGAATCCCTCCCGGGACCAAATGTCACACGTAAGAAAGCTGTCCAGCTAGCTTGCGAAAAGTGTGTCTACCTAGTTGTGAGTATGTGGGTCTTCCATCACTATTAAGGCTGGAAAGCCGCCAAATGATCCTGATTGTTGGTGTGACGTTAAAATCCAGTGAACAAAATGAAGGTGTGTCGATGAGTGGTCGTTGTTCACATAGAGCACTGTTCACGGGTGACCATAAACTCAAATTTTACTGTATTCCATGCGGAGTCAGCGGAGGCATGCCGAATGGTCATTGAAATGAACATATATATCATAATAGATTGTTGTCAAGTCTTATTTAATATTCTGTACATAACTTTCAGCGTTCAAATTCACCACGAAATCATCGACATATTCATATTTGGTTCTGTGATTAACTGTCATTGGGATGAGGTTTAACAAGTTGATAAAATTTTGATAATGTTTTGAATTAGTTTGGTATTTTGTTTCGGAGGGAACTGTAAGAAAAAAAATAAGAACCAGTCTGATAGTAAATAAACACGGCATTTTTCAATAGACTGGTTATTGCAATGAAATTAATAAAATATTCATGGATTATGACAGACTGTGCAATTAATTTCCAATGATTGGCAGAGACAATTCTCACACATTCTGTAGAGATGAGGAAGAACAAAAATTGATTAATGGAAACATAGCTAATGAAAACTAAATGTGCAAAGTCACTCTGTTATTAGTGTACATGTAGGTATATGCTGAATAATTGCATCTACGTGATATGCCTTGTGGAGGCATCGTAGTCTAGATATAGAGCGTCCGACTTCTGATCCGAAGGTCCTGAGTTCGAATCCCGGCTTCGGCGTGTTTCGTTCATAAACTTCACAATCCCATTTTCGGACGCAGTACTGATGTAGTGTCCAGGAAACGGACTCGGGCGTGGTTTATATAAGCAAAATTGTTTGTTTCGCAATCGAGCTAAAATGAATTAGTATACACTAAACTAATGTGGAAATGAAGTCACATGTTGAAGTGATCTGATGTTGGTAAAAGTCGTCCCGATGACAATCGTTTAACTGTATATTTATATTCATGCATTGGGTAAAACTCAAGTCATATCTTTATTTGTTTAATCTAGGGCACCATCACATTAATATGTAAATATTTTCATTGATGACGAATTGCACCACCCAGGGAATTGATTGTAATTGCGATGGACAAAATTTGTGACTGTAATTAATAAACTTCTATCGACTTTATTAGATATCAGCGATGACCAATTTACGATGGGCCAATAAATTGCCCCCAGATCGGAAATTCGGATGTTACCAGCAAATTAGTGCGACTGTCGTAAATTTGTTGAGTTTGTAGGTTTCTACAATGTTTCACAATTGTCTGGCAATCGGATCCCGGATATTCCATTGCGACATTACAGTGATTGTCCATTTGATGCTGCAGGGACTAAACTGAACATTAATATGAAAAAAAGGGTTTTTTTTACGAAACATCTTTAAAGATTTAGTATTAATGATAATAGATGGGTCCCACAAAAATTGGTTATTTCAAGTGTTTATAAATGTTAATCTCGTTTTCATTTATTGTATATGAAAAAAGTACCTATACATTCAAATGTTTAAATTGATCACCCTGCAAAGTTTTGTTATTGTATGAGTTTCAAAAATATTATTTAAAAAAGGAAATCTTCAATCATGCCTGTTAGCTGAGTTGGCTAACTTTTGTCTGTGGTACAAAGAAATTTCGCATAAATTGTATTTTATAAGCTACAGTAAAACCTCGATAATGAGACCACCTCATTAATACGATGGATTTTTCGTTTCCCGGACGTGGTCCCAATATCGAGGTTTTACTGTATGTAACAGTTATTAACTTCTGCATACTTCAAATGTTCACATTTTTATTTTTGTATGCATGTTGAACTATGCATGTCTTTGCCACAAACTTATGTCATATTGTAAATGGCTAAACGCAATTCATTATTGTTGATTATGCCAATCAACTTGAACTTAGTTGAAAAAAATTAATGCATTATCACTACTGCTACCAGAGCATCAATAACTTCATGTTAACACCAATATAGTACAGTAAAACCTTGACAATGAGATCACCTTCAAGATCTGAAAAATCGGTCGCAGTAATGAGGTTGTCTCGTTATCAAGTTGAATTATGGGAGAGTTATTGAAAGCCGGTCTGAAAATAAGTGGTCGTTAAAACAAGGTGGTCGTTATATTCAAGTGGTCGTAATGTGGAAGTGGTCGCTATGTGAGGTTTTACTGTATTGGTATGTCGAATTCAATCACTGATTTACCGTCACAGTCTTGTTTGACGATAAGGTTACAATTTTATGTTGTAACTGAGATGAGAGATCACGTGATATAGGACTATAAATATACTACTACAAGATAGATCATTAAGTAATAGCGTGATTTATAATTTTCTTTGATGTACAGGAAATTGTTAGTACATAACAGATCTGTAGATCTACTACAAATTGCTGTGAACACAAATTATTGGAATATTGAATGTCATTAAAAATAGGTAGATAGATTTATTCAGATTAAAATACACACAACTAAGCAACATTAAGAACACGGTTACTAGTTGTTGTGATAAAATTGTTCCACAATTGATACGAATAGCTAATAAATTTAAAGAAATTATTTATATCAATAAATTAAACATCAATTTCTTATATGAAGTCGGGGCATATTAAAAAGAACAATAGTCATCTCTACCTTTTATAAATATGTATTAAAACACCACCATTCCATATTCATATCATGCCTCTATAATTCAATTTGATAATGAGACCACCTCATTACTACGACCGTTTTTCGGGTCTCGAAGATAGCCTTATTATAGAGGTTTTACTGTATTCAAAAAGTTATTTTTTCAATAAATTGTCATGACTATGTTTACGGTAAACCGCAAACCGTTGTGTGAACGGCAGCCATTCTCGCACTGATTGATTGATTGATTGATTGATTGATTGATTGATTGATAATGACTATATCAACATAAAATTAAAACCAACTGTGTATAAAGTCTATATTTCATCTCTTTCTTCGGCGATCTTGGTTCAAACGCTTGATTGGGCGTCAGTATACTGTGTTAATGAAGGCGTTACTCAATTAACCCAGGGTTTAAGTTACTAAGAACATATTTTCATTTTCTAAAATTGATTAAAATAGTGACGAGAAGACAGAAATTTGTTTGCTTCCAGGGTAAATGTTAGCTCTCCTATTCCTGGTCCAATTATTTGACAGTTATTGTCGTATTTTCAATTACGGTGGTTGCCGACACAGCATTTTCTAGAATTAATTACCACAAAAATCGTAATATATTGTTTCAAACAGACATTAAGATAAATTGATTATGTTAGACCCTCGAAAATCAAATACAGTGCAACCTCTCCATAGTGCTCCTCCCTTGAGTAACAACCTCCATTCAACAACAGCATGATTTCCCACTGTTCGATTTAACTATTAATTAAACCTCTCTAGAACAACAACCTTTCAACAAAAACATAGTTTTGCTTCTCTCAAATTGTTATGCTTTGAAGAAGTTGCACTGTATTCTCAAATATTCTCAAACTATCTTGTTTCTTCAATCGAATCACGGTGAGCAATTATATTTAGACAAAACAATTTCTACATTTAGTTCTGTTACGTGTCTGTAATTGATCTATTAAATTAAATTACGCAGATTTCATAACAGTAATTAGAAATAAAATCCTATAAAAGTGACATTAAACTGATCGATCGGATTCTGTTTAAGCGTAGTTAGAATCTGGGACTTTTACTTCTGTGCGCGATTAGTTTACCCCACCCACTTCTTATCCAACATTTCTCTTTTTTCGAGTTTTATTCGTATCCTCTGAGATAAAGTTACGTTTTGTGAATGGTGACTTTTTTATATTTTGCTTGTTCAACAGATTCTGGTGTTAAATACAATGCGACATCTCCAAAGCAACACCCTTTTGGAGAAGCAAAATTATGTTGTTGTTGAGAGGTTGTTGCTAAGGAGATGTTAAATTAATAGTTAAAACGTACAGTGGGAAAATCATGCCGTTGTTGGGGGAAAGTTGTTGCTCAAGTGAGGGCAGATCTCTAGAGGTTTCACCGGTACCTTATTGATTGCATGTAATGTAACTTGTCCACTCTGTTTAATGTTGTTGGTTTGTTATAAGTTACGGATCACGAGAGCAATCAACTTGTAAGGTTGAGGCCGAAAAATTTAGTTTAAGCCCCTTGCTGCTTTGCTACATACCGTTCCAAAACGGTCCTGTCCGAGACATCACATTTTCTCCTTCATTTCATTGTATGGTCCCGCGTGTTGAATACGTTTTGAGTGGGTGGGGTTTGGGGAGTTTGGTTTTTTGTATGTATTTTCACATATTCAGATTCTCAGCACTTGAAAGAATGTAGACAGTTATTGTAGATATTAGGGGAAACCAGTACGTTGAGCACTCGCTAAGTCTACTGCGTCATGTACGTTAGAGATGAAGCGCTAAACCCAATACAATCAGAATAATATTCTATCGTTTTCGACATTAATATTAACACCGCGTTGTAATTTTCAAAAACTTCTGTTTAACACATATGCATGAAAAGGTTGTAGCTTAAATTACGAAATACATAAATTTTAAGGATACAGCTGGAGGTTCGAACCCATTCTGTCAGTGCGAAAGCGTCCAGTAATTACGTATCCAATCACTTTAAACTTTCATACCCACCCACAGCCCGGAACAGAAAAAAAACTTCCACAAATAGCGCCAAATTGATCTTAAATGTATTGTTATCAGGTTTATTTATGATTATGGGGGAACAATAATAAGATACGGCTTCAATGAACTCGCTGGATTATATTGTCGTTTATTTAAGTGATCTACACTCTTGAAGATACATCCAATATTTTATTCTAGATCAAAATAAATTGGCTTAATTACGTTAAGATCAAATCATCAGGAGCATTACATTCTAGACAACCCACAATAACAGAGATAATTCTATTGATTTCTGTGCCTCTATATACTTATAGAGGAAATTTATGAAAGCAAACATATGTTTTATATTTTACAATAATGATTATTTGTTATACACTTAGATAATATATTAACATGTAGCGTATGTTATATTTGATAGGAAAAATAATTAAATAAAACTTGGAAATAAAGATACACTATACGGACTAGACTGAATGTCTTGTATTTTTCTGCACAACCATATTTATTCGCATACAGTAAATTTCCCGTACGGTGACCATCTTCGGGACCAGAATAATCGGTCGTAATAATAGGATGATATTTTGGATTGAACAATTATTAAAGGTCACTAACGCCCACAAAGCAGACGAGCATACATGTACACGTCCTTGAGGAGTCTACATTACAACGTTGAAAAATCACAGCTTAGAAATACAGTAACACCTCGATAATGAAATCACCTTCGGGATCCGAGAAATCTTATTATGAGGTAGTCTCATTATCGAATTGTATTATAGGGAAGTAATTGGAAGCCGGTGCGAAAAAAGTGGTCGTTAAAATAAAGTGGTCGTTAAAATAAAGTGGTCGTTATGATAAAGTGGTCGTTATGATAAAGTGGTCGTAATATTGAAGGGTATACATGTATATCCTTTTAAACAGTTGAACAAAAACGCTCTAGATTGACATGATAAAACAGTATACATTCAAACCTCAGATAGAGGTCCCGTCTTATTATAAGATCACCGAATTATAACGACCACTAATATCCTTAACCGTTTTCAATATTTACTCCATATTTTAACTTGATATTGAGAATACGGCGATATTGAGACTGATCTCTGTTCTCAAATGTAGTCTTCATGCATAAGTTTTACTGTATCAAGTTTAAAAAGATCAGGTTTTGAAGGGTGACCAATTTTCTATGCCAATGCCTGTCCTGTTGCCCATTAAGATGGGAGCTCACTACATATTACGCAGTGAAACCACACTAAGTGACCACCTCAACAATACGACCACCTCATAGCAGCAACCACTCAATTTTGGGCCAGTTTTTAATATTTATTTTCTATTCCAACTTGATAATGATACCAGCTCGATATTAAGACCATTTTTCAGGCCCCAGAGGATGTCTTAATAGCAAGGTTTTACTGTACATGTTTTTACTTATAAACAACACAATGAAACAGATATTAATAATGATTGAAAGTGAAATATAGTTTTTCACAGCTGGAGCAGCGAAAAAAATATACGTGTATGGCATTCTGCGTAATCTATACGAATATGACAATGTGAAACATGTTCGGTGATCAAATTATTATTTTTTCTTTTTTTTCCGGGGTTTAGCGTCACACCCAACAGCCAGTGTCATTTCGCGATTTTCAAAGCTTTAACGGCGTAAGAAAGCCTCAGGCGTACACATAGGTAGAACCACCGACTTTCCGTAAGATAGCCGGGCAGCTTCCTCACATGCGAAACTTGCCTGGTCCCACTAACTCACAGCAAATTGGGGGGGCTTATGATTACTAATCAGGGACACTAACCACTTGAGTATATTTTACTTCCAGTGCACACGAACCAACATGTGGTTTCTCCCGGTTTATTCGCGCTAGTTCGATACACATGAAAACAACGCATTAACTGAAATGAATTGACTGAGGTCTAAAAGTGTAGAAACACACAAACTTTCGCTAATGTAAAAACACATGCGAGAGTCTCCGACATTTCGTGACATCTTATAATTCCACAACGATTTCAATAATCAATATAACGCCGAGTCTAAAACAAATAGTACAAAATCGCAAAAATATTTTTAATCCCGTGGTTTATGGTACAATACTAGTTTCAATTCGGCGTTTCAGCAAAGCTCTCTTGTCTCTCCGTGCGAGCGACAAGCAATGCAAATAAAAACTGTATTTTGTCAGAAATTCAACAAGACGTAATATTATTACAAACAATAATATGATTCTAGGTAGTTTCCTTTCGGCATTGTAAATCTCTTTTTCAAGAAACACAAATACGTTATGTTTTGAATTAACTGTTTGGACTCAAAATTAAATTGAGATATTGATTTTACCAAAAAGAGATATTTCCGTCGCGTGATCGGCTAATACTTTGTTGTTTTTACCCAAAATAGCATTATAATACGGTGTAACCGCTCCACAGCCGCCCTTTCTTAAGCAACAACCTCCCTTCAACAACAGCATGATTTTCCTTACTGTAAGATTTAACAATTATTTTAACCTCTCTAGAGCAACAATCTCTGAACAACAACATATTTTTGCTTCTCACAAAGGATGTTGCTTTGGAGATGTTACACTGTAATTTGTACTTTCCAAAAACACAAATACATTGTTCATTCATCTAATGACTTTATTGGGAAACGCATTAATTGTTCTCTTTTAATGTGTCAGTTAAGTATCGCAATTGAACTAATCTAGGTTCGTGTGACAGTGTCACATATTACATACATCTTAGCAATGAACATCACATATGTTACAGAAGTTCGTTTGACGCACGCATCTCTAAAAGTCTCATTCTATCCTATTGCAACATGAATCCATAAATAGATTTATCGGAAAGAAGTAAACATTACACAATCCTTTTATACGATTTGTTACGTAACAACACTCCTAGAAATATTCCCATTACTTTTGAACTACAATCTTACGGTGAAAATACAGCAAAACCTCTCTTTTTTTGCCCGAACAGAGCAAATAGGTCTCCAATGTGTGTTTAAGACTGTGCATTTTAATTAAGATAATTTAACGATCGTCAGCCATAGGAAATCTTTGTGAAAATGACATTTGTTAATCCGAAAACCTCACTAATCCAAATGAATTATTTAGTTAAAATATGTTCGCATTGGGGAGGGTTCGCATTAGAGAGATTTCACCATTAGTGAAATAAAAGAACAACAGCTAACAAATATTGGTAAGAAATATAACACACGTGCTCCGTCGTCCTATAATCAGAGAATTATTTGATAATTTACATCTATGAGCCTCCGTGGTCGAGTGGTTATAGCCTCAGACCAGCGGTCAAGGGCCTTCCAACGTTGTGAGTTTGAATCCCATCCTGGATAAGGCAAATTTCACATGCGAGGAAGCTGTCCAGCTAGCTTGCAGGAGTTTGGAAGTTCTACCTGAGCGTACGCTCGGGGTCTTCCTCAATCGTTAAAGATGGAAAAGAGGCCAAACTACCCCGGCTGTTGGCGCGACGTTTAACAATGAAAAAATAAAGAAAAAAACATTTTCACTTATAAATATGTCAACGAGTGACTGTTTATTAAATGAAACATATATTCACTGGTGGCAATGGACTATGGTATAGCTGTGTGTAATGATGCGACCAACTTCGTAATAGTGTTGCTTTTGAACAGACTTATAAGTATATACCTTATATGTATACAATCAGCTGTATGAAAGAATATAATTGTCAAGTACATCAGTACTTTAAAGGAAGGTTTTACTTTCTCACATGAACTAAACCATTAACTAAATCCGATATGACAGACAAAACGATATATGGTACCTAACAGGCCCGCTCGAAGTACTCACTCAATTAGGTTTATGTGTGACGCAGTGTTCACGAATATTTTATTTATTACTCCATAATTTTAAAGAAACTATGGTAAGCAAAAAGTGGCAGACGATAACAAAGTCTCACAGTTTAAAGCGGCAGATGTTGTTATGGCCCCAGACTGCGTCAAATGAATCAATTTGGTTTCTCAAATTAACATCCGGTATGAATGCTTATGTTGAGTTTTCGTGATAAATGGATAAATGTTGCGAATTTATGTTGAGAAATTGAACATGATTTTAACCCTTTGCCTCATAATTCCGCATTTCCTCGCATCTGAAGCAGACGACTTTTGAAAACATTGTGGCAAAAGAAGCCATTGTCTGTGATGAATAATGACATTTTTTGCCACAATGTTTTCCACTCTGTCAGAGAGAAATAACCAAATTTCTTAAAACAATTAACGGTATATATATTAGCTTAAACATGGAATAGTCCAAAATATGCTTATGGAGGAAAGAATAAAGTTTTTTGAACACTTTCCCGATTAGAAATCGGTAAATTATCTTAAATAGGCAGAATTTTGCTAAATAAAACATAGTTTCGGTGGTAAGAAAAGTTTCTCCGACAAATTGCAGAAAACATTTTTCCGTGCATAAATAACACGAACCAGAGACGGAAATTCTGCAGTTTTGGAGAGTGTAAGAGAGTCTTAGTTATTTGTGCGATTGTCTGTGAACACTGTCATGTTAATACCATGTAAATCATATTACAGTATTTGTCTTCTTCATGAACGATATCATTTTTAATAGCATCCCCCTGGGGATTGTGTGGGATAGTTTAATTTTTCCTTACCTATTATTTTTCTAGGTCACCCTTCCGTTTTTTTTTCTGTTTGTGTTTTTGTCGTCTTTTTAATTTGAACTCCGTATTGTTTCGTATATATTCTGTTTTAGACAACATTGTGTGAAGTTGTGCATAACTGTATTTGGAACACCTTAGCCAATTTCATACCTCCATCTGATCTCGGATGTACTTCATAGCTTGATGGGTCTACACCACACTTGTGATGGGGCTGCCGATTTACTTCTAAGAAAATATTACCGCTGCGCATTTTTTATTATAAATGGCATCTGTCGAAGACTGTCTAGCGTTTTCATTGCAGGATTGACTGTGTATTATTTCGCTTTCTACAGTTCACATATACAACAAACTGCAAAAAAATACTTGACATGCGTTTCTTTTATGGAAACCACCATATTTGTCAGTTTTACATCCGGGAAATTCCATGAAGTTCCAATGTAGGAGGTCTAAGTGTGCCGAATGGGTATAACTGCGCCATTCGTTTACTTTTTAATTCTTGATTATTTCAAACCAGTATTTGTGTGACCTCAGATCATTAAATCATGATTCAGTATGATTGTACTTTCATATGAATAACATTTAATCGGATAGAAATAAAAAATCCATGTACAGGCAAACCTGTGTTTGCAGCCATCTTACAAATAAAGGCAAGCCTGTGAATAAAAGTCATTCTTTGAAAAACCGTCATTAATTATTTAGAACAAACTGACCTCCATCTGCCAATATATGCTTCAATGGTGTCTTTGTTCACAGGTTTGACAGAATTTATATTAATTTATTTTAGTTATGTTTAAACATATTTCTATTCTTGGAGCAAAAGTTTATAAAATCCGACTCTGTAGAAAGGATAAAAGCCTAATCAAAACTATTAAATAAGAAAGCACATCTTGTGAACAGCTTGTGGCCTTTAAAACTTGTTCTTTTAAAGAAAAAAAACTGCTGTGCCCAATGAGACCCTTAACGACAGCATAGAGTTATTGATTGTTAACGATGCGGTGGAAGCTTGCCAATTTGACAAGACAAGTGTGATATTTAAGAAAAGGAGTGGCAGACCAAATTAGTTTAGCATTTACGGATACTTTGATTTGCGCTATCAAATGCATTTCAATCATCAAGCCAGACATCAACTCTTCGTTTCTAGTCTGTGACCATCTCAGTAAATAGAATTTAGAACTTCTGTTTTTCTAAGGATTGTTTGCTCAATGTATTTGAAGCAATAACCGAGATTAAGATCAGATAATAACACTGTTTGGTGAAGTGATGCTGTTCACTGTAATCGATTTATTTGGAACGTTTTGTAGTCGTTTATTTACTGATCATTAAAATAACATATTGGTTCTCACTTTAGCACACATTATTATTGTTATAGATAGACGCCCATGGATTAATAGTTGTCATTAGTCGCCTGTACTTTTGTATCTATCAGTATTTCTGCACTGTTCTAATCCAAAAACCATTTTGTTAAATGATTATCATTTTGTATCTGGCGGACATGGAAGCTATTTCCTTCATAATTCATTGATATTTCATGCTTTATGTAAACGATACGTGTAAAATGAAACCACCGTTTGTTCAATAGGTGATACTTTCATCACGATTGTGGTTTTCATCCCATTAATCTATTGACAGGATGTGGAGATATGGTTGCGCATCAATGACGAACACTACTACAATACAAATTGAACATACAGTGCAACTTCTTCAGAGCGGTCCTTTCTTGAGCAACAAGCACCCTTTAACAACGGCATGATTTTCCCACTGAATGGTTTAACTATTAATTTAACCTCTCTAAAGCATCAACCTCTGAGCAACAACATAATTGTGTTCCTCCTACAGGGTGTTGCTTTGGAGGGGTTGCACTGTAATGCCATAAAAAGATTTTTTTCATATCTTAAGATTACAGAGTGTTTTCTTTCTTCTTCTTGTTTTTGTGGAAAAAAATGAAATGGTTTATTTATTTATAATTTACTGCTAATGTTCTGAAGAATCAACTGGTTTCTGACAAGTCTTAATCTTTGGTGCAGGTTTGTGTGTATATGTATAGTAAAACCTGTGTTTGCGACCACCTCCGAATAAAGATCAACCTGTGAATAAAGGACATTCTTTGTAAACCATCATTGGTTGATTAGAACAAACTTACATCCGAATAAAAGGCTACCTGTCAATAAAGGCCACATTTTGTCTTTCACAAGGGTGGTCTATGTTCACAAGTTTGACTGTATGTATTATTTACGAACCGTTGGCCTCTATAGATAGAAATCAAAGACTGTTCAAATTGATCCATGATCTACTGATAGTTTCTACACCACTATTTCTGAGACCAGATTTCTTTAAGTAATTGATTTTTCCCCATAGAATCATTGTTATATGACATATTGTTCTACAATACACTGTTCCTGATATAAAAATGGACAAGAAACAGAGCGAACACGAAAAATTAAATAAAATGCTATTTTATCTATTTTATCAAAAACCTTTTAATTATAATATAATACAACAACATTGACCCAACACTTATTCTCGAACAAATCAGGGCGTTGTAACCATGGAAATGGACAGAGCCATTTTCAGCATCAGCTGCTGACGAAAAAGGCGACGGGGTATGAAAAATAAGAAAAATGATAATGACTGTATTAAAATACAGTAACACTTCAATTGGCGACCACCACAATATTACGACTACCTTATTATAACGACCACTCATTTAGGAACAGGCTTCTAATAAATCCCCTACAATTCAACTTGATAATGAGACCACCTCATTATGACAACCGATTTTTAGGCTACCAAAGGTGGTTTCATTGTCGAGGTTTTACTGTACCGTTTCAATTTTGTCGTACGATGTATTATCCTCCGTTTCTGTCTAACTGACAGCATCTACGTTTCGTTTACCAGCTACAAATGTTGTTTCTCCTATAGAAATGGCGTCATTTGTCTCAGCATGTACGTGATATGTTACTGCATGTACGGAACATGATTGCATTAGATAATTATAAAATCTATATAAGCTAACAAAAATCTGCGATGAAGAAAAATAATGTGTAATTTGAAACGTCTATGCTTAAATATTGCCGATCAGCACACACGTATAAAGTACGTTACATTGCTGTCTCTACGTCCTTTTTTCAGAAATCTCATGTGTACATTCGCTACGACTGTAACTTACTAGAAACATTTCTAAAAATAACCTTTGCTTGAATGAAGACTTGGTGGTGATCTCGAAAGTACGTTACATTGCTGTCTCTACGTCCTTTTTTCAGAAATCTCATGTGTACATTCGCTATGACTGTAACTTACAAGAAACATTTCTAAAAATAACCTTTGCTTGAATGATGACTTGGTGGTGATCTCGAAAATTTCTAATGGAAAGAGTGACAGAAACTCCGAGGTTATATGTAAATATGTCATGAGACATTGGCGAAGCTTCTGAATAATGGTTAGGCGATGTAACCAGATTTACGCAGCTAAAAATGATATACAGTTATGGAATACAGATAAGATACGTAGATAAAAAAGCCGTCCCTAAAATACTACCCTTTCTCGACTTTCAATAACTTTCCTGTAATTCAACTTGATAATGAGACCACCTACTTATTGCGACCGGTTGTTCGGGTCCCTCATTATTGAGGTATTACTGTATACGTATATTTACTTAAGATATTGGATCTTAACACGCTTAATTATCTTTAAGATACTGGATAATATGAGTACTCCAAGATTGTAAAGTGTCCATGCTGGCAAGACTCAGAGTGTGGCTTTTTTCAATCTTTTTAAAACCTAAGCGAGACACCACATTATTCAGTTTTGTATCAAATCTTGTACGGCACTCTTTTCAAGGTATTAACTACCCTGAAACGTTGAAGTCTGGAGGATCGGGTGTAGCTGCTGTATAAATAAGTTATACCGAAGAATAAATAAATTCTAACAAAAAAGGAAGTGACACAGACGACCTGGGCTTGTTTAAAGAAGCTACCTTCTCATCCCGAATTCTCAAAATATCTTATTGTTTTTTTGTTAAACAAAAAAACCTTAAAACGTAATGTTTTTCCAATTACCAAGATTTCTAGTTTCGATTTTATGTCAAATATTTCCACAAGACATTCATTAGACATAAAATAACCAAAAAATATTTCTACTGTAGTTTTATCTCAGGCAGTGTTCTTGGTGGAGCAGGTTCATACTGATCGCATATAAATACAGTGCAACCTCTCCAAAGCATCACCCTTTGGGAGAAGCAAAATTATGTTGTTGTTGTTGTTGAGAGGATGTTGCACTAGAGAGGTTAAATTATAGTTAAATCTTACAGTGGAAAAAAATCACGCTGTTGCTGAAAGGAGATTGTTGCTCAAGTGAGGTCCGCTCTGGAGGGGTTGCACTGTAGTTACTTGCATCGATTGGTCCTTGGTTTGAACATATACGATCGAACTATTGAGATTACTTAAACGGTTCTAACAACACACTGACACATCACGCAAATATCTCATTATCATGTCTGGTGAGTTATATAATGTGATTTTAATCTGTGTGATATACAGTATAATGTTTACCTAATTGTTGTTACAATGCAACTGCCACAACGTTTAATATGCTCTAAAGTTTTGCTTGCAGTATCAGCCGTGCCTTTCTGGAAGAAGTTCAATATCATTCGTTTGTTGTCCGTATTTTTGTTGACGTCAGCAATTCTCCTTAGCAAAGGATCAGTTACCGATCATGAATCATGCGCTCCATACATAGAAACAATGTTTTATAATGAATTTCAGATACAAACGTCGTGGATATTGTAAGAGTTTGGTATACTAATCCTTATTTTCACTTAATACACGCAGCTATGTGGAAATTTTCTAATTAGGTGAAATTATTCTGATTTATCAAATTAAACATACAGTGCAACCTCGCCAAAACAACACCCTTTGGGAGAAGCAAATCTATGTTGTTGCTGAGATGTTGTTGCACTGGAGAGAGTAAATTAAATGTTAAATGTAAAAGTGAGAAAAATCAGTAAGGGGCATTGTATCATATACTCATTTCCAGTCATCTTTTGTCTAACAGTCATGGTTTTCATAATATATACTGATGTGATCATCATTGTACAATTGATCAATGTTGCAAACCTCCATTTAGCAAAGTGTTTTAATTAGAGAGAGAGAGAGAGAGAGGGGAGAGAGAGAGAGAGAGAAAGGAGAGAGAGGGAGGGAGAGAAAGAGGAGAGAGAGAGAGAGAGAGAGAGAGAGAAAGGAGAGAGAGAGAGAGAGAAAGGAGAGAGAGAAAGGAGAGAGAGAGAGAGAGAGAGGGAGAGAAAGAGGAGAGGAGAGAGAGAATAGCTTATTGGTTTGTTTCTGTTTTGCCTTCGTGATTGCTAAGGTTATCTCTAGCGTTCAAGCTTCAATGATGTTGTGTAATACTTGAATTGAAATTACCAGCTGAGAAATTCTGATCGCACCTTTAACAAATTCTAGCTTCATTCCATGTAGGGTGTCGCGCTTCGGCGCGGACGCCAATAATTGAATCCAAAGTTGAATTCAATGTGTAATTCTTAACGCTTTCTGATATGGCATCTTATATGACTTTTTCACCTTTCCGCACAAAAATAGCCTCATCAGCGGTTTTCAAGAATAATAAAAAATAAAATATCCTTACCCTGCCCACGCTATTTTTAACAAGTGTTCGACAGTTGCCAGGGCCTCCAAAATATTTCAAGCAAGGAACAAGTGGGTATACAACACCGTATGATGCTACACATTAATTTACTTTTTGCATTTTAAGTTATTTGATATTTGAGTTACAAGACTTCTTGATGACATTAAAGTCTGCGTTTCAATATAAAGAAAGGATTTTGTACTTAAAACAATGGATGTAAGAATCAGTTTTCATATTTTTTACATAATTCATGGGTTTATTTCGATTAATTTTACGTACGCATAATGCAGCGAGAATTACTTAAGTTTCAAACCTTTTAGTACATTACAATATTGATGTTATTTTTATATTTTTATGTCGGAAATATAAAAATGTGTACAATGATGTATGACTGCATTCCAATGTTATTTCTCCAATATTCAACGTTTCCGCTGCTGTTTCGCAATCAATATTCACACAGTACAATGAGAATCTGGTTCGCAGTATGTGTGATTCAAAATGCTATTATTTGTTTTTCTCGTGAATGGAATAAGTATACAGAGACAATTGTCATTAAAATGAGACATGTTCATTCATATCTAATGTTTTAACAAACTGAGCATCGAGTTGTCAGCTACGATGTTGTTACTGAGAGCGCACGGAATTTAATATTTGTTTACTGCCTCGATTATTCCTTCATTCGATCAGCGCGTGTCCATATCATTTGTCTTTGAGATTTATTCCTTGATATAACCAAAACATTGTATGACAAACATTAGCAACACCCGCCTATCAGCTATGATTCACGAACATACGTCTCTTTGTCCCCCCTCATAAAACATCTTATTTCGTCATTCAGTGGACTATCCTCCTGTGTCCTTATTTGGCATGTTTAGTACACTTTTATCACATTTACTTGAAGAAAATCCATAATGTACAGAATCGTCTTTTAGGAGCTAGTTATATTTTTTACATTTAATTTTAATCCCTTACCTGCGTTTTCCTACATTTATCATTTTACTGTTTCTACGTATATTACCAAGTTTGTTAGCTAAGGCGTTATTCCATTGCTGGAAGCGGTCAATGGCCAATCACCAATGGAAATGAGTTCAATTCAACGAGTCTAAGATCATTCTTAATGTTGACGCTTATATTTTACTTCCTAAGAAAAAGGTGTTTGATTTAGTGATGTTGTATGCCAAGATTCCTGAGAACCAGACGTGATATCATGATTCAGGGTATAAATCATTGATGTCAATAGTCATTTTGGCTTATTTTGGCCACCATTTACTGTGACACCAATCTGACGATTTATTGAAGAAACCATGGTTGCTCTGATTGTATTATACTGCGCAAAGGTCTTCTCCTTGGTGATTGCTTTTTTCATAATTAATGAGATTAAACCGCAAAGTCTGTATGTTTGTAGTTGTTCACAAAGTGTTGCTCCAATCTATTAGCGTAAATTTAAATATTAGTACCGTGATAGCCGAGGGAGTGACGGCGTTTAAAGTATTATATTATTTGACAATTTTACAATTGCATTTTTGCCTGTTGACAGATTATCGCACGAGAATTCTGATTGAATATGCGCGCAGCTGAATATCTGCAATTTCCATCCTTTTGATGCGTCAAGATCACATCAATAAAATAGTGTTACATTCGCCATTATGTTAATTAAGACAATCCGATAATGTGCTGGCAAGTGTCAGACATTTTCTGATGTCTTTATTATGTTCGCAGTGCCGTGATTTACCAGAAGAAAATCGTTAGATCGATGTCTGCATTTGGCTTATGATTGCAGTAACAATTATAGCGGCAATAACTTATCGAGTTGTTGTCAAATGCTTTATAAGTCATATTGTCTGAATTGTCTTGCCAATGCAGAAAACTTTTTTAAATGTCGCCCAGCATACTGTTACACTGGAGGTTTCTCTATAGGAGCAATCTTGTAGATAATGACCGTGTCGGAGGACACAGTCTTGACCATGTAGCTCGCATACCAGACATTCATTTTATTTCCTAGTAATTAGGCTCACGGGAAATGTTGAATTCTTAATATTTGTACTTTAATGAGTAAAAATGAAATAAGATAAAACAAGTGATAATGAAATACAGAAAGCACTTTTACAGTTATCTGTTTTTCATGTGTAAAGTTGAATTAGAACAAGAAATAAATCGTGACGCTTAATGCGGAATCCACAGCTTGCCATGAACATTGGGTGTACTAAAAAGTTCATTTTTGTAGATGTTTTATGTCGTTCTAGGACATTTGTTGGGGAACTACCAATACGTGTAGCTGCAAACTCAATATTAGGGCAGAACCTTAACCATGGATGGAAAATTCATAGTTGTGTCTGACCTCGCCGTAAGGCCATACAAGGTGCTATCATAGAAGCATACAAATTGCAGAAAAAAGTGCCAGGCGTATGAACGCGTGAATCAATAACAGTAAATTTCGTAAATATATTCAAGGCGCTAAATCAAAGTATACGTCTTAAAGACCCTACAAGCCTGTTGATATATGAAAGCTCATTAAATGCATATCTTTTTCTCTACAGAATTCGCGTAATATTACAAAGACCTTATAAGCATTGTAAGAATGAGGCGTTAGAGATAAAATGCACAATCCCATGATTGCTGATCGATTTTTACCAATAATAGAATCTACAAAACTGTAAACTATGCAAATCTAGTCGGAACCACATCTGAAGTTCTGCTTTCGTATAATGAACCAGTGCTAAAAGACACGTGGTTTTGATGGGCAATTCGTCCGATAATGCGTAATGGTGATAGAGGCGGATAGAAAAGTTTAAAATAATAGATTTATAGCTTCCTCGTGTGCCCATAAAATTCCGGTTTTCACACAAAAAATAATGCCATGGACACATGGTGGACTATTTTTAACACAAAATTCCCGTACAAAAAGCATCGTATCGCATAATGAGATCAAGATTACAATGATTTACAATTATAAACCACGGGTTGTTTTTTTTTTCTGGCATTTTATGGATAGCTTCTAACAGCGCCTGACAAACACACCCAAGTAAAAAGAAAATCCTCTAATTCAATCTGCTTCTAGTTTTTTATTAGCACATTGGACCTATGTAATTATCACAACTCTTTCCTCGGTAATGGCTTGATGTTGCTTGATACTATTCCATAGGTAACGGCTCGCTCTTGCTTGTGTCCACTTCTCAACTCATCCCCACGTATAAACATTTTAATTATGTATCGTATAGTCCTCGCTTACATTACTTACAAGGTGATTGAAAACTAAAACAACAGAGTACGGTAATTTAGCGTATGGCACATAGATCGTATAACCCAAACATATGATATAAATACTTAATGTTCCCTATCAGTCCTTATATTACCACAGGAACATATAGAGTTCTATCTAAGCCGTGATAAAATATGTTATGATATCACGCAAACCTTCTATAACTAGAGATGATAGTGCTACACTAACGAATGCCATTGGGTCACTGACATAGTTACCACAAACATTACTCTAGTTTTGTTCAGGACAGTATTGCTCTATACACCTGCATTTTATTGATCCTGATTTTCGTTGTGTTTTATTTATCTAAGCGAGAATAATTGTTGATTTCAGTAAGTGAATTCATGAAGAGATCTTAGTTGGTAAGAAATCCCATTTTAGATTAATTGATATTTTTGTGCTTCAATAGTATGGCTTAATAACTGTACAGCACCGACTGCACTTTTTAGTGCAAATGTACTATTGACAACTAATGGTAAAGCAACGAACATTGTAAAACATGGCGCCTGGTCCCGAATTTTCGCTACACTTCTACCAATGTGCAACACATTTCTAACATCAGAAATAAAAACTTTGATTGAATCGGCAGTGATCTTTTCAGGAAATCAATTTTTACTTCCTGATAATATAACATTAGGGGCATTCTGACTGACCTACGATGGTGTCACAGTAATGACACTGTCACAAATATTGTGGCATGACCTCATTGTTGCCGTCATGAAATGAGTCATGTCAAAGGTAGGAAACCTACGTAACTAGCCGTCTTCAACTTCCAAACCATCAATTTCTGTTGATAGCTTGATGAATGTTGGTGTCATTTGTTTCCGTGTCTAAGATATCATTATTACTACCCTTGACTAGCTCTTGGTAATGCCTTTTGAAAAACAAGCTATTCTTTCCGGAACTTGAACACCCACAAGCATTGGGATTGTGCAACAGAGAAAACTTGAAGTTGACTACGTAAATGTCAGGTTGGAGTTGATAGGATAAGACATGTGTTATTATCAATATATCCTATCACTATTGATGTTTTCTTCTTCCATTACGTCATAGTCTCAACTCTATTTAGATTCGTCTGTACATCAGATGGTCGATGCTGTTTCTCTTCCCGATATTCAGTTTTATAGCATGGTTTTCTTGCAATCAATAACAACCAATCTGACGTGAAGTCTTAGTTGCATGACCTTCAATAAATATGACTTTGAGGTGAAACTTGCTAAGAACATTCATGCAAGAGTTCTTCAATTTTTTTAAGTAGCAGTGTTATACGATTCGTTTGTCTTGCACGTCAAAAAATGTCTAACCAGAGCCCTTGAGAATTTTGTTGATGGCTTGAATATTGATTTTGATGACAATTCTAAATTTTAGGTATTTTTAACAAGATTTAAACATACTATCTGCGTTAATTTATGTAACCATGTGAAGGTACATGGGGCATCGGAATCAGAAAATATATCTACATGTAATTGATAAAAATTGTGTTTAGGAAAACTTAAGGTCTAGTCGCATTCTTGGCATTTATTTATAAAACGTGTTTCATTCTTTTGAAATTTACGCTTTCTGTTCAATTAATGCATGTTGAATCCTGCAAGAGTTTTTTTTTTACTAATTATAACATTGGTTCTATGTTGACTTAACTATAAAGTCTTTACAGCACCTCAACAAAATCCTATGTGAGTATATTTAGCTGACAAACAACTTATAAACATTTTCCAACGTTTGAAATTGATACTTATTGATACAAATATTTTTGTGTGGGATATAGTACATCTTTCATCTTTTGAGAATGTGATACTATTTATGTTTAAGAAGCTATGTGAGAGATATTTAATCAAAGAATGTTTTGGAGATACAAGTTTGAAGTAGCCAGTCAGAAAAATTATTGTATAAATCAAAGAAGATCATGGTTCAATTAATCAATGTCAAGAATTGTAAGGCTTATATCTGACTGAAAACTTGGCCAACAGCTACTGTGACATCAATCTGAGGATTTATCGGTGAAACCATGACTGGTCATATTCTATTAGTCTGCGCTGAAGTATTCTGAATCCAGCTCCTTGGCGATTGATATTTTCATAATTAATATGAATAAATCAAACCAAGCCGTCATAACGTCTGTGCTACCTAGAACATGAATCACATTATATTATGATGACCAAAACCTAGACATACTTTACAAGAGAAATGCAAGAACTGTATCACGCTGGAAAATTTAGATAAAGAAAGGATTCCGGGAAGAAAAGAACGCACACAAACATGCCAACCTTACCACAAATACATTATTTTCCGCACGTAACACATTGGAACATGCAAACATGGTAGATAAAAGTCTCCCAGAGGGTACCGCTTTGAAACGGACCATGGCAAAGCATATCATAGTATATCATATTGACCGCAAGAAATGCTTTAAATGTGGTTGGTTGTACGCATAGATTGACATTAAAAAGTTGAACGTTTATGCTCATATAATGAAAGAACGAAATCCATTATCACTGGCTAATGCACTGAACCGTATTGTATTTCCGTGAATAACAATTTCTCCTAACCGACCAATTAAGCCGGTCCTATGAAATATGGTAACTTCGCTAAAAACGGTGGACCACCTTTGCGTTGTTTTAAACGGTTCAGTGTATACCAAGGTTGCCATACTTGCTAGCTTGTCAAAGACACTGTTTTGAAGTAATAAGGATTATAACTCTGATAAACTAACAAAACCAATGTCCAGCGTTTGTAAGTCTTTCTGGAGCACCGTTTATTCATATGCCTTTTCTTCATGTTTCATATTAAAAACATTACTTTGACTTTGACAATGACTGGCCGCGTCCGTGGTCCAATGGTTAGTGCACTGCACCTATAACCCCGCGATCCAGGTCCAATCCCGGTTGCGGCATGTCATAATCTTCTAAGAAATTTTGACAAAAATGTTGATTTTCCTCCATATGTGGAGGCAATGCCGGCAACTAGCGAAAGGGTAAGTTAGTACTGGTACACAGTACCGGAAAACTAGTTAGGTGATCTGGCCGCTGTACATAACTGAAAAATTGTTTGAAGAAACGGCGTTAAACCCAGTGAAAAAAAATGTCTGTTTTATCGTTGAGGCGCTTTCGACCAAGGAATACTAAAACTTATGTTAGTCTATGTATGCGTATTAAACTATCTGCATTAAACGTTATCATGAGCTTATTTTTTGTCATAAAGTTGTATTAAACAATATGATTCGTAACACGATGTCTGTTGTAGTCTGTATTTTGTGGAAGTGAAATTCCCCTTGAGCAAGCAAACTCTTTGTGTGTGTGTGCTGACAAAAAGGTCATACCAAGTGTTGCGTTTGCAAAAGAAAACAGAACAAATAAATAGAAAAAAACACATACAAAGCAAACATCCGACTTTCCTAAAATTAGCATCCTATTCCAAAATTCCCCAACCCAAAATCCATCAAACATCTAGGACCGTACAAAAAAATGGGGACAGAACACACTTAACCAGAAGGTACCGCATTAATACGGTCTAACAGTTTTAAGGGCCCAAACCCAATCTTACGTAGAATAATGCATTGGTTTGTCTATTGTTGATAATGCAATCTGCGTTGAAAAGTTGAAATTAATTTCAGCATGTGTCATTTCCTGGGAATCAGTATTTCTTTCTATGAAATACGATCTATACATTGCACGATGCCAATATCCAATACCTTCAATTTTCTTTCTTTGCAGAAAACATTATCAGATCGATAAATCTGCATTGCGCATTAAAGCTGCCAATAGGTTTATTGTGACAGATTCATTGATTTATATCAATATCATAGCGTCATAAGTCTCCCAAGCAACAAACGCTAGACTGTATAACTGAGATCGTGCAAAGAAAAAAATGGTTTCTCATAAAACGTAAAAGGCTTTAAATTTTACATATACTGGTAGAATAAATAACGTTAATACCACTAAACAATATAGGTGAACATCCGGTTCCTGTGAGGAAGTAGCAAAGGTCTGCAGACCAATAAGTCGTAGATTAATGTGAGATACGATAAGACTTTTAAAGATACCACACCCAACCGCCGGTATTTATCTGAAATGATGTTCGAAACATGCCTAAAAGCGAAAGTTTTGATTTATTTTACCACGCCGAATGTTATTATTACCCTACCATGGTTCACTCACTGGTTGCATCCGTGGTCGAGTGGTTATTGTATATTGTAATCACTTTTGTGAGTTCGAATCCCACCCTGAACCACAAGTGAGGAAATTGTCCAGTTAGCTTCCGGAAGTTCGGTGGTTCTACCCAGGTGTACGCCTGAGGTCTTCCTCCACTGTTAAAGCTGGAAAGTCGCCTAATGACCCTGGTTGCTGTTGCGACGTTAAACACTGGTGAAAAAAGTGGCTCACTCACTACAAACTGACCCTAACTTAAAGAATATGGTACCATACTATACAGATACTGAAGCTTCGGTAGGTCTTCCCTATACCATAAATAGTACAAATAACGCTGATAAATGACAATAAAACATAATAAACAAACAACACAGCTACAAGAAGATCGCGAGTATTAAAGTATTAAAGCTTTCCTTTACACTTCACAATCAATATTTGAATTTCTTACATTCACAGTAACCAGTACAAATCATCTCGACACACAAGTAGAAATTAAAGCATGTAGTTATATATTTGGTGGCATTGGAAACATTTATGGAAAAGCACCCACTTACTAGAATACGCCACACAGCAAATACCAAGAATTAAGAAACACTTAACACCACCTTTTTGAGCATTATTGATTTGAAAAAAAGTTTTAAAAAATCTAACAATAATGATTAATTCATTTGGTACGTGTTTTACATATGTTTCGTTAAAATGGCTGTAATGTAGTTCAAATGTACAGCATGTCAATCTGGATATTTCGACAAAGCTTCATTTACATAATGTATACCATCGCAAATATCAATCCAATTGATTAAAAAAATGTTTTTTTTTCAAATAAAAAATGTTCAAACTTTTAAAAGATTTTACAAAAAGGGTCACCATAATTCCGTTAGTTTTATTTTTGCTACAGACCGAACAAGGCGGTGTTCTCCGGGAGTCTGTGTTTTGTCCTCCATGTTTTGTATGATCTTACGTGTTGGGTGGGCTTTGGGTAGCTGGTTTAGGAAAAGTAGAAGTTTTTTTTTATATTTTGGATATGTAACCTAGGAATTTTCTTATCTCTATATCATAGTTACATATTAACATTATACCCGTCTATTCTATACTGATACTGGGGTTAATGGCGACGCCTTTCTTTGCTTGAATGACAGCAATTAAGATGCTCTTAAGTTATGCCTTGTTTTCAATAAGATATACTCGTATGTTTTCTCGTTCGTGCTAAATATCAATAATCCAAATACAAATATTTGTATGGTGAGATGATTAAAGATTTGATAAGAATATAGGTACTGATGTTTTACGAGTGTCTCGCAATAATCTTGACATTAATAAGATCAGGCATTGATAAAGTTTATTGGCCTATCGCGCCAATGATTTCATTTATGTTTCACCAACTGGTGAATATGTCCTTAGGGTATACAAACAAAATAAAAATAAACAAATAAATATAAAATGTATTTGTTCTTCTTTATCACTGGAAATGATCATAGTAAATGAAGATAGGACAAAAATACTAAGTTCCCTCAATAGAGTCACAGAAGAATTTAATGGGACCATGATTTGTGTTTTATTTCTTTCTAAGTCCTTTAGTTAGAATTACATTAAAAAGTAACGCTTACATGTATTAAGAAAATTATCCCTTTTTGTTTATTTTCTACAAATATATTGGGTTGGTGTCTTTCATCAAACATGCTAATCCGGATAATCTAATTTTAATCAAAAGAATGAAACAAATAAAATTTAAAAGATTTAAAAGATGTTGGAAAAAAAATCTCAAAAATAACGTATGAAACAAGCAAACAAACACTAAAAGTAGTGAAGGGCGGTACCCTGGGGTCAAGGTGTATACCTCTGGTACACATTTTCCCTCACTATGGGCGGTACTCTGGGGTCAAATTTTCGGAAAATGAGACCAAAATGTGTTGAAAAAAGGGGTGAAATTGTGAAAATTTGGCCAATGTTTTGTTTTCTTCTGGGGTCAAGGTGTATACCTCTGGTACACATTTTTTGAATTTGAGGATTTTGTTTTTTGTTTGGTGTGGACTTTGTTTTTTTTTCAATTTGTTATTTTTAATGTGTGTATGTGGGGAAATTTCAATTTTAGACATAAAAAAGACACAAAAGACAATTTTCGACAATTTGACACAATTTGACACAAGAAGTGTGCTTTCTCAAAAAACATGGTGGCCCTGAAAAGGGCCGTTGGTGGTTTGATCACTTTGATCAGTGACTTATTTCTTCATGACTTTACCATAAATACCCCGACCATGGTCAGTTTTCTTTTTCTCAGGTTTCTTTGGTTCTGTGGTCTCATGTTTACGTTTTTTAGAGTCTTTTTTCTCCTCTGTTTTTGAGGGCTCTTGGCTATCCCATTTGTCAGTCACAAAGTGTACAGGCACAATCAGTTTGTCTGTTTTTAACTCGATTTCACGACGGAGTTGCATGACTTGCTTTAGCTGTCTTATTTCTCCCCTGATTCCTTTGAGTTCTTGTAGCATAGCCATCTCTGTAGTCGGTGGATTAGGCTGTCCATGAGTCTGTCCATTCACCACGGACTGTACTGGCTGTACATTCCCCTGTAGATTCGGCTGATTGTATTGGAGTTGACTGTACTGTGGCTGACTGTACTGTGGCTGGTTAGTGCCATACACTGGTCCAACAGCATTTTGACCTATCAACTCAGACGATTCTAACGCTTCTTTCAGAATGTCATATGGCATGTTGTATGTCTCCATGTTAAATAATAAATAATGGCTCTGCGCCTGACAATTTATACGGCAAGCGCGAACCTTTGTGAGAACATGTTAAATGACGTCACGTCATTTTTGTTCGCTAGTGTTTGTGTTAGTTTTTGTGTTTGTTTTGTGTTTCTTAACTCCTAATAACAACAAAATAAAAACCCAAGGATCATAGTAAGCCTACAGAATAAACGCAATCATAGCCAACCAACAAAAATATACAGTCACAGTAAAAATTGTGAGTCAAAAAATAAAATAATCACAGCAAAACGTACAATAAAAATACACGATCACAGCCAAAAAATGCTGGAGCCCAAAAAACACACGATCACAGCCAGCCTACAGAACACATACAATCACAGCCAAATAATGCTAGTAAAAATAACATAATCATAGCAAAAAAAACTTACAGAAAATACACGATCACAGCCAAAAATGCTGATATACAAAAACACACGATCACAGCCAGCTTACAGAATACATATGATCACAGCAAAAACGTACAAAAAAATACACGATCACAGCCAAAATGCTGGACCCCAAAAAACACACGATCACAGCCAGCTTCACAGCCAGCTTACAGAATAAAACATAACCAACCTACAAAAACTATACAGACAAAAAATGCAGTGTGACTTTTTTTATATTTGTTTTTTTTCAATTTTATTTTTAATTTGTTTGTTTGTGTGTGGGGGATTTTTGTTTTTAGAAAAAAAGACAATTTGACAAGAAGTGTGCTTTCGCAAAAATATGGTGGCCCTGAAAAGGGCCATTTTTTGGGTAGAGTGACCTAATGATGTTGGCCACATCTACCCATACAAGCGGGACACCACTTGTCCCACTTTCTAAAATCTCTGTCCGTGGCGGTGGAGGCCAACCTGAAAGGAGGCTCATTGTCCTCCTCCCAGTTTTCAGCTGGGGTGGATTCCTGGGGGTGATCCCCCCAGTCCTCTTCCCCAGAACTGGCCACCACCACCTCCTCCGCAAAGCCCTCCGTCTTCTTTGCCTCCCGCAACTCTTTGACTTCAAGACGCAGCTCCTCTAACTGCATCTCAAGTTGCTCTATGTAGAGCCCTAAGGAGGCGTACGTTTCCTTGATGTTTCTTAGAGTTCGTTGAGACATTGTAGTAGGATGAAATGAATTTCGAGAGTGACAATGGTTTTTTATACGGCAAGCGCGAACCTGTGTGAGAACATGTTAAATGACGTCACGTCCATATTTTTAGTCGCTAGTTTTTGGTGTGTTTTTGTGTTTGTGTTTTGTTCAATCCTAATATCAAGAAAAAATCGGATTGACCTACTTTTTTATAAATTTACCGGATTGACCTACTTTTTGTGTATATAAACGTATGTGCCTGTGTGTTCTACATTCAATCCTTTGAAAACATGGGAAATTGTTTGCGTGCCCCAGAAGAAATCTTTGTAGAGGAAGATAGTGTCAAGATGGGGAATTTATATCCGGATCTCTCCATCTATTATGATGATGAGTTACGCGCCAATTATTGGCGCTATTTGTATTTAGCTGAAGCTAAATATTGAATACATTTCAACGGCCCTTTTTAGGGCCACCATATATTTAAGATAAGTTTTACTGTCTCTACAACAAAAACTATTTTTTTCATTGTTTTTATTTTTACAACAAAATCACTTACAATCAGCAAAAACAAAATAACTTACAATAATACAAAAATCACAAAGTAACTTACAAATACTGTCACAATTTAAGAACTATTCAAGAACACTGTCCAACACATCAAATGTTCCAACACATCAAATGTTCATATCGTCCATTTTCTTTTTGTCTTCTCTCTTTTTGTATTTTCGTTTCTTTTGCGGTGGATCCATTTGGTTGGCTGAGTCAACAATGAATTGATCACTCATTCCTTGTGGTGGTACTTGAGGCTTCTTTTGTGGACAGTTCGCTGCGAAATGTCCGTTTTCATGACAATGAAAACATTCATCTTTACCTATTTTTTCTGAACACGTAGTCGCATAATGTCCTTTCTTTCCACAACGATAACATTGTATATGATCCCATGTGACATGTTTCTGCTCACAAACTTGATCCACTATATTGTTTAACTCTTTTATTTTTTTCTTTAATGAATACATCAAAGAAGATTGTTGATAAATGCTATTATTATCGTCAGCTTTTTCCATTCTTGGATCGTTGTAGCTCATATTGTGAGTGACTAGAATGACTAGAGTGGTGTGGCGCACTCCCTTTTATAAGATGTGAGTGACCTTGAATGCGACCTTGAAGGTAACCTTGAATATATTATGAATATGACCTTGAATATATTATGAATACGACCTTGAACATCATATCTAAAAGAGGAGTGTGAAGGACTATAGGATTCATAATCATGTCAGGCACCGACAGTGACAGCCATGAGCCTCCAGCCAAACGAACAATGTTGGAGCATGTACGAGAGTATTATCAAATACAGTCTCGTATGGAAAGAAAATCAAGGAAATTCAAGATGCAGTCTAGAGTGTATGATGTGACATTTCAACCGTACGATCGGTCGTTTGAATTTACAAACCGGCTGTTTCATGATATGATGAATCAACTTTATAGGACATGTCAAGTAAGATCCAATGATAGAGTCCGTGTATCCATACAGCATCCTCATTTGGAAATTTTAATTCATATTCCATTTGATGTGGCATCTCGTATCAATGGAGATGTAGTATTGGATGAAATTGAACGAGTGGCCCAGAGCAACCGTGAGTTTAAAATTCATGACGGAGAAGCACAGATGGAAATTACACATATTGCTATGCCACAAGGCTCGGGAAAAAAGACATTCAAGTCGGCAAACGTACTCAACATGGTGAAATCAAAGACAAGTGTGGTGTGTATTGACAATAGTAAGGACTCGATGTGTTTAGCTAGATCTATTGTGGTTGGTATGTGTAAAGCGAATCAAAATCAAACCCCGGAATGGAAAAAACGATGGAATCTCATACGCCAGTCTAAGAGAAATCTACAACAACATGAAGCTGAAGCCTTATTAAAACAAGTGGATATTTCATCGGATCGTGCTTGCGGTATAGAAGAATACAACAAGTTACAAGATTACCTCTATCCCAACTATGTCATTAAAATTCATCCACAACATTATGGAAATGAATTATTATTCAAACCACCGGCAATGACTGAAAAAAGTCGGATGATTCATATTTTTCATCATGACAATCATTATGATAGTATAATATCGATCGCAGGATTTCTTGGACGGAGTTATTATTGTGAATGGTGTGATGTGGGTTATGATCACCGTGAAGCCCATCAATGTAAAAACATTTGCCAGTGTTATGCCCACACACTATGCCCCGTGGAACAACCCATTCAATGTCCTGATTGTTATCGAGTATTTCGAAGTCAAACCTGTTTTGATCGTCACAAAACAAAAGGTGGAAAACAACGTAAAACCATCTGTGAGTCTGTATGGAATTGTAGAAAATGTGGACAAAAAGTTGTAGGAACGAGACGAAATCATATTTGCCCAGGGCAAAAGAAATGCAAGTATTGTGAAAAAATAGTAGGACCAGATCATGAGTGTTACATTCCAACGTATGTACCACCTGATAGAAAAGGCAGGCAACCCGAAGTCCCCTTCATCTTTTTTGACTTTGAGTGTCGCTTTGATTCTGGAGAACATATACCCAACTTTTGTGTAGCGCAACGCGCCTGTGGTGAATGTATGTGTAAGTCAGTGCAAGATCCATGTGAGTATTGTGAAGAAGTGAATGAAGCAAGACAAATGGTATTCCGTGGAGAAAACACGTTGGAACAATTCTGCACGTGGCTATTCAATCCCACCCATCGAGGATCTACAGTGATTGCTCACAATGCTCAAGGTTACGATGCCCAGTTTATTCTTAGATATTGCGTTACCCACGGGACAGCTAAACCACAACTGATTATGAATGGAAGTAAAATCATTCTGCTAAGAGTGCATGGAATACGATTAATTGACTCACTCAGTTTCCTAAGTATGCCACTCTCAGCTTTTCCTAAGACATTTGGACTGACTGAGTTAGCTAAAGGATGGTTTCCATTTTATGCCAATACCTTATCCTATCAGGATTATGTGGGACCTTACTTACCGCTACACTTTTACAAACCTGACAGTATGAAACCAGAGCAACGTCAACAATTTCTAACTTGGTACCATGAGAAAAAAGGTGATGAATTTGATTTTCAAAAAGAAATGGAAAAATACTGTAAATCGGATGTGGATATTTTAAGACGCGGTTGTGGTGAATTTCGTCAACAATTGTTAGCCAGTGATCAAATTGATCCCTTTACGGAAGCGACCACGCTAGCCCAAGTGTGTAATAAAGCCTGGCGGAAAAATTCCATGCCACCTCATAGTTTAGCCGTGATTTCTGATGCAGGATATCCTAATAAAACTCGGTATTCCATGAAAAGCATACGTTGGTTACAAATGACTGCTGTAACTGAAGGGATTCATATTCGTCATGCCTTGAATCACAAAGGCGGAGAAGTTAAAATTGGACCATATTATGTGGATGGGTATTGCGAAGAGACAGACACCGTGTATGAATTCATGGGATGTTGGTTTCATGGGTGTCCTACCTGCTTTCCCAACCGGGGTACCATCAATCCATATACGTTGAAAAGCATGCATCATGCCTATGAAGACACACAAAAAAGACTTGAGAATTTGAAAGAACAAGGGTATCCATTAGTGGTCATATGGGAATGTGAATTTGATCAACGTTGTCAAAAAGACCCTGAGTATAAAACCAGAGTAGAACGATTTTATGTGGGTCAAGACCCTATTCAACCCAGGGAGGCTTTGTTTGGAGGTCGTACCAATGCCGTCCGACTATATCATGAAGTAGAAAAAGACCAAGAGATCAAATATGTGGACATTTGTTCCCTCTATCCTTATGTCAACAAGTACAGAGAGTATCCATTAGGCCATCCCGTGATTTTGAGTCAAGAGCAAATTGATTCACAGCGTCTTGAGACATACAAAGGATTGATTAAATGCCGTGTTCTTGCACCGCAAGATTTATGGATGCCTGTCTTACCTATGCACTGTAATAACAAAATGGTATTTGCTCTCTGTCGTACCTGTGCAGAAGAGGAGTTAGATTATTGTACACATACACTGTATGAACGGGCATTGTATGGAACGTGGACTCATGTAGAATTGGCGAAAGCCATTTCTTTAGGGTATAAAGTATTGAAAGTCTATCATATATGGCATTGGGATGAATGGAGTACGGACGTGTACCGTCAATACATTGACAAATACTTAAAAATGAAGCAAGAAGCCAGCGGGTATCCTCCCGGCGTAGACACAGAGGAAGATAAATTGAAATTTAAACAAGATTATTTGGAAGCAGAGGGAATTCGCTTGGAACACGTGAAAAAAATCCAGGAAAAAGAGCTTTTGCCAAAACCATGTTGAATTGTTTATGGGGTAAAAATGCTCAAACCAACCTGTTACCGAAAACGGAGTATGTCCATAAATTGGATCGTTTCTATGAGATTCTGAATGATCCTAAAAAGTCGGTGAAATATGCCGAGTGTTTTGATCATGATGAATTCGTACTGATGAATTTCACGGATGAATCGGATCGAGCTGATCCCCATTCTTCTTCTAATCCTGTCGTGGCTTCTTTTGTGACGGCTTATGCTCGATTAGAACTGTACAAAGTGCTTGAACCTCTGGGAAAAAGGGTACTCTATTTTGACACAGACAGTTGTATGTACATTTATGACCCTCAAGAATACAATGTACCGATTGTCTCCAGTCGTTTGGGGAAATGGACAGATGAAGTGCCTCATGGACGTATTGTAAAATATGTCGCTTTAGGTCCAAAAAACTATGGCTATGAATACATTGAAAATGGAGAACGACATCAGGCGTGTAAAGTGAAAGGCATTACATTAGACTATAATGCAACTCAACAAGTGAATTTCAATAGTATGGTGGACTGTGTGAAAGACAGAGAACATTATTCTACCGTAGTTGAATATGCGTCTAGGATTAAACGCCATAGAGATAGAACAGTGACGAGTGAGAAACAAATCAAAACATTTCGTTCTGTGTATACCAAACGGATCATCGTCGATGATTACATGACTGTTCCTTATGGATATCTGCATGACTGACCTTGACCTTGTTGTTTTTTGGTCATATAATAATCATAAAAAACCTTGACCTTGTTGTTTTTGGATATATAAATGGTGCAGTCGTTGTAGTCGTAGTAGTGGTCGAATACAAAACAAAAATACAAACAGAAAACAAAAATACAAAACAGAAAACAAAAAACAAAAGTATGGATTGGATACCGTTACTTCCTATAGAGTTAAGACTTAAAATCTATCGTTATGTGATAGAGGCTAACACTAAACCATGGAAGATGGAGTTAGTACATGCATGGGCGACCCATGGTGCTATTCATAGTTTACAACGTATGGACCCTGGACGGGTAGATAGACTATTAGAGGATGTCAGTGAACGCCAGGATTTGACTGTCAGTCAGAAATTACCTATGCTACGAAAGTTTAATCTAATTCAACAAAAATTGGATCGCATGATATCGACTGGATGGGTGTTTTGTATCCACGATGCTACTTTGAATGATATATCTGCATTAACGAATGCATTTAAACCTACGGACAATGTCATATGGTTTAGCATGGCTGAAGAAGACAATGGGATATCTCAACCTGGATGGCGAGTGTATTCCCAATACAAACTACGCGGTATCCTGTTATTTAAGGAACCGATCCCTTTCACTGAGGTCAGATCGATTCTATCCTACCGTGCTGTGTTCTTTAAACAAAAACATCATTTACGTGTAGTGACACAAACTATTGATGCTCTCCATGCGGATGTACCTAGACTTATTATGAATGCGGGGAATATTCCATTATGGACAGACCATCGAGACGACCCCGATATGTGAGTTTATTTTACATTTTGGATTTTGAGTTGTACAGAGAAACTTTATTCAGTATTGTACTAGATGACCTTGACACGGTCAAGGACATTCACGCCTGGATTCTGAATCCGCATACGTTTGAACTATTTAAACGGATGATTCATCAGGCGATGATCAATGCACATTTAGACTTGAAAGCTATCCATCGAGACGATTGGAATACATACGTGGTGAATAACAAGAAAGTGATTCAAACCATTCAAGAATGGAACAGTTTGATATTATGAAGCATACCATGTTAAGAAAAGCATTGATTTTTGCTTTTCGTATGAAAATACCTGAAGGTCATCATAGTGTAGAATGGATTCGACAACGTTTGAGTACACCAGAACTGTTTGAAGAATTTAGACATGGACTTCATGTGATGAATTCATTTTATAAACAGACAGTGCCACTAGACTTTAGTGAAACGGATTGGATGAACCATGTAGTGAACAAGGACGAAGTCATCACTTTTCTGAGTGAATATGGACATTCAGAATGTGTGTTTGAATTTTCGGAGAAAATACTACCACCACTTCATGACTTTTGTTGTCAGTGTTGTAACTGTGTGTCAGTGTAACTATTGTATGTTTAGTGATCACAAAAAAAAGTTGACATGTAATAATATAGAATTATTGTTAGTGTAACTAAAACAAAAAACAAACAATGTTTAGTATGTTTAGTGATCACAAAAAAAAAGTTGACATGTCAAAATGTAAAAAAATTATTGTTAATGTCACTGTTGTATATTTTAGTGATAACAAAAAGTTGTTGTTGTATGTAAAAAAAAGTCAATAAAATACTTTTGTTTCATTCACTTGATGTTAGTTGTGATTGTCACGTCATGGAGTCCAGTTTATTGTTTAAGCATCCTTGTAATATGTTTATCTCAGGTCCGAGTGGATCTGGTAAAACACAATTTGTCAAAAAGATGTTGACTTACAAATCGGATCTGTTTCAAGTGGTACCTGAGCGTATCGTATGGTGTTACAAAGAATGGCAAACAGCCTATGCTCAGTTACAAGAACAGGAACCCCACATTCAATTCTTACAGGGTATTCCTGAGGATGAGGAGGAGTTGGTGGAGGATACCTCCATTCCCCATTTAATTGTATTTGATGATATGCTTGGGGATAAAGATGAAGAGAAAATTAAATTATGGTTTACACGAAAAGGTCATCATCGTAATGCCAGTGTTATTTACATTACACAAAACATGTTTCAACAATCGAAAGCCAGTCGTACATTAAGTTTAAATGCACATTACATGATCTTATTTCAAAACACAAGAGATAAAGGACAAATCAAAGTATTGGCGAATCAAATTCAATTGCCACACTTGTTACCCGCGTATCAAGATGCGATTTCTACACCCCATGGGTATTTAGTGATTGATTTTCACCCTCAAACACCAGACACGTATCGGTTGAGAACCGATATTTTTCATCATTGGATCACTGGAGAGGAACGTGGTCCGACGGTGTATATATAAAGGAGATAGAACTTAGAGAGTCATCATAGTCATCATGGCAGACAGAATGAACACCATAGCTCAGTCGCTAGAACATTTGAGTCAGGAACGTGATCCTGCTCAACGGGAGCAGTTGTTACGATCAGGATTAAAAGAAATGGTCAAATGGTTTACGTTAGCTGCTAAAGTGATTTTACAAAAGAAATTGCTGTTACCTAAACAAACACAAAACTTTATGCAAAAACATCAGCATGAACTAGAGCAGTTGGGTGATGATCAAGTGGATGTGGACACCAAACGTCAACTTATATTAAAACCAGGAGGGAGTGGATTTCTTGGAGGGGTCATGATACGAAGTTTACTTCGATGGAATGGTCAAAAGACCATTCGTAAATTTGGCCCTAAGAAAACGCCTGCAAAAAGAACGCCTAAACAAAAACCAGCAAAAAGAGCTCCTAGAAAGAAACGTTCTCCTAAAAAGAGAGCTCCAGCAAAGAAGAGAGCTCCAGCAAAGAAGAGAGCTCCAGCAAAGAAACGTTCTCCTAAACAAAAACCAGCAAAAGCTCCTAAAAAGAAAACACCAGCATTTACAGTTTCACCCACAATCGATGAACGTTTTATCACCCTTCGACGAGGTTCCCGTGGATCTTCCCGTGGATCTTCTTTATCTAGAAATGGGAGTTTATCTAGAAATGGGAGTTTATCTAGAAATGGGTTGTCACCCATTGGATCTTCTTTAAGTGGATCACCTCCCAATGGGTTGTCACCTCTTTTATCTAGAAATGGATCTCCTTTATCTAGAAATGGATCACCCCAGAGTCCATTGAGAACTCAATCACTATCCAACTCTCCTATTTACACGGCAACACGATGGTCACCTCCTGCCACCAGTACTCCTATGACAACTCCAATGAAAACTCCAATGAAAACTCCTATGAGAACGCCATTGAGAACTCCTCCCAGGACGCTAAGAAGCCGTTTGAGTTCGTCTTCTTCCAACAGTGGGTCAAGCAGTTTGAGTTCTTCTAGTGGGTCAACCAGTACATGTTCGACCTGTGGATCAAGCAGTTTAAGTTCTTCAAGCAGTACATGTTCGACCTGTGGATCAAGCAGTTTGAGTTCTTCCAGCGGATCCAAAAAAAGCAGATCTAGAAGCAGATCCAGAAGCAGATCCAAAAAAAGCAGATCCAAAAGTGGGTCAAACAGTTTAAGTTCTTCTTCTTTGAGCAGAAGCGGATCCAAAAAAAGCAGTTCCAGAAGCAGTAAAAGTTCTACTTCGTACATCAGTTCTTCATCACCAGATACCCCTGTGACTCGATTTTCACCCTTGAAATTATCGCAATTATCAAGACAGATGGTATTGAAACCTATCTTACAAGGACGTGTGAACTTAATGAGAACCCTACCGATGAGTTCAGCTTCTAAACAAGCCTTAGATGCTTTATATAAACAGTGATGTATGAAACAACAGCATCAGTTGATATCATGGCTCCAAAGCGTCCACTCCTACACAAGTACGGTCATCTGGTGTTGGGTTTAACTCAAGCCCCAGAGGGAATGAGAAGAAAGATGATACAAAAAGCACCTAAAGAAGTGATTCAATGCGTCTCTGAGTGTTGTCACAATGTTTTAAAAGGCAATGTTGCCTTATCCCCCACTCAAAAGCAAAGGTTGAAGTCCAAGCGTCAACATCTCCGTACCTTAGCAGATAAAAAAGTATCGATTCAAAAAAAGAAACGGGTGTTAAATCAAAAAGGAGGATTATTTCCATTATTGGCGCTCGCTCCAGTCATTGCTAAAGCTGTAGCGGCAGGGGCACTCAGTGGTGGAGTGGCTCAACTCGTGAAAAAAATATGAAGAAAATGGCTATTGTCCCGTTTAAAATGCTAGAAGAGATGAATCGATGGAAATCAGAACAGCGACCACGTTTACCTCCTCCCCCACAAGTCACACAGACCTCTGATTTACAGAAACAAATGGGGGAAGTACTACAAAATGAATCCTTGTCCGAATCAGAAAAGGCACAACACTATGGACAAGTCTTACAAAAGTTTCAATTGTCACATCAAAAAGCGCGTGAACCCACCATGCCACCTCCAGCAGCTCCAGCTCAAGCTCCAGCACCAGCTCCAGCAGCTCAACCAGCTCCAGCAGCAGCTCCCGATAGACTAACCCTAGCCGATAGGATTCTTGAAAGTGTTCCCCAAACCATGCGTCGAAAAACTCAACTCTTATTACACTTTCTTCAAAATCATCCTCATATGTCATGGAATGAACAAGGTGTTTTGGAATATGATGGAAAACCCATACAAGGATCCAACATTATAGATTTAGTCAATGATGTGATTCGTCAAAGAAAAGGGTCTAGCCCTAAAGGATGGGAACAGTTTTCTCGTGGATTAAGAGAAGTCAATGTACCCCAAGAAGTGGTAGGAAATAAACGGAGATGGTCCTGGATACAACAACCCGAGTCAGACTCTGAGGAAGATGAATTTTACGATAGTTTTGTCGATCCTTCTGCGTCTTTTACTTCTTCTCCTAGGAAGAAACCTGCGACTTTTACTTCTTCTCCTAGGAAGAAACCTATAAAACAAGAAAAAATCAAACCAGAGCCTCAGTGGGAACCTTACTAGACTCTTACTACTACTTAGACCTCTATGGATCCCAAAGTAGATACCGTGTTACAGAAGATCTATTATGATCCCTTACATCCTGCTGCTTTTGGAGGGATACGCCGTCTCTATAAGACAGTGCGAGCTCATGGCATTACTTTGAATCAAGTGCGATCCTGGCTAAAAGGACAAAAGACGTATACCTTGCATAAACCTATCCGTCGGAAATTTTCAAGACGGAAAACCAAAGTGGGTGGTATCGATCATCAGTGGCAGGCGGATTTGGCGGATATGCAATCCTTAGTCAAACACAACACACCGTATCGATATCTGTTGTGTGTCATTGATGTATTTTCAAAATATGCGTGGGTCGTTCCACTCAAGGATAAAACGGGACTCACTTTGATTGAAGCGTTTCGCTCTATTCTGAAAACAAGACAACCTAAAGCGCTGCAGACGGACAAAGGCACTGAATTCAAGAATCAAAGATTTCAAGCGTTTTTAGAGAAAGAAGGTATTCACTATTTCACGACTGAAAATCCAGAAACCAAAGCCAGTGTAGTAGAACGTTTTCAACGTACTTTGAAATCCTACATGTGGAGATATTTTACCCATCATCACACACGACGATATATTGATGTATTACCTGATCTGGTGCAAGCCTATAATCATCGATTTCATCGAAGTATTCAAATGGCACCTGCATCCGTAAATGAACACAATGAATCTGAGGTGACCTTGACCTTGTATGGAAAAAAAGAAAAAAAGAAACCACAACCACATCAACAACATATTCATGTGGGAGAGATTGTGCGCATCAATAAAACCAAACGTACCTTTGATAAAGGCTATCTACCAAACTGGACGACTGAAGTGTTTAGAGTGACCCATGTCAAAAGAACTTCACCTCCGACCGTCCAATTGACAGATTTAGATGGAGAACCTATTCTGGGTTCGTTTTATCTCTCTGAAATACAATCTATAAAAGACGATGGTATCTATGAAATTGAATCAGTGTTGGCTCGTCGTAAGAGAAAAGTAGACGGAAAAATAAGACAAGAAATAAAAGTGCACTGGAAAGGATACCCTTCGAAATTTGACAGTTGGATTCCTGAATCTCATCTTGTTTAAATACAGTATGTCTCAGTCTGACACAGCCAGTGTGGCAGTGAGTACCTCAGTGAGTACCTCAGAGAGAGAGTACCTCAGAACAAGTCAGACCCATTGAGCCGAAGAACAAGGTCACCTTTTTTGCCCAAATTGCGGTGGTGTTTATCATTATTAGCGTGTCACTCTTTAATTTGTGTTTTGAACGACCCGATCGTGAATTGTGGCTCCTGCTTTTAAGTAGTTCTCTGGGTTATATTCTACCGAATCCCTCTTTGAAATTCAATAAACCCAAACCAGCATGAGTTCGTTTTACATTACCCTGATGAGTGACAGTTCGATGGATCTGTTCCCAGACAATACCCAATGTTGTTTTCGTACCAAACTACTCAAACCCATCCATCTCAATAAACAAGACTGGGAAATTGGTTTAGTAGAAATGATTGTACCTAGTCAAGTCATTAATATCACGGAGGAAGAGCGACATTTTTCCATTGTTACACGGGATCCTATCCTGGCCAAAACGTTTGAGGCTTTTCCCCATTACTGTCTTTTCCCCAATGATGAAAAAGGAATACGTCTTTGTATTCCGGTAGGAACTTATGTTACACCACAACATCTGATAGAGACCCTGGACAAAGTCATTAAAGATTACCTAGGTCAACTGTTTAGAGAGAAAAACCTCCGTTTTACTGTAGGTTTCTCAGGAACAAGTAAACGTATTAAGATGGATAGTTCAAAGAACTTAGGCATTCAGTTTCATCCTAGTATGTTTATGAAAATGGGTGGGTCTCCTCATAGTGCTCCTACCATTTATTTAACTGAGAATCCAGATCCATTTCCTCACGGGGTAGACTTGAACATGGGTCATAATCATTTGTTTGTCTATTCTGACCTGGCGGCTTATACCTATTTGGGAAACATTGAAGCTCCCATTTTACGTGTGGCTCCTTTTGACCCGAGAACCAAAGCAGGGACTAATCCACATATTCATTTCGAGTTCTTGAATGTACACTACGTGCCACTGGCTAAAGCCCACTTTGACACCATCGCCATCCATATAAGGGGTGACACAGGGCAACCCATTCAGTTTATTCATGGGAAGTCTATGGTAAAGCTACATCTACGCCAACGACAATGATGCCTATATACCAAGGTCAACCTCGTCAGTATGGACAGGGGCTAGGATCTATGTTTAAGAAAGCCATGAAACGTATCATGCCTTTACTGAATCCTTTGGTTCGATCTGGAGTTCGAACCTTGAAAAAAGAAGGACTCCAGCAAGGAAAAGCGGCCATGCAAGAGATCATGTCAGGATCCAACCCTAAAAAAGCGATACGAAAAAGAGGAGCTAACGTATTGAAAAATGTAACCGCATCCTTGTTACGTGAAGTCACCAAAAAACCTAAGAAAAGTATAAAGGCCAAACCCATCAAGAAAAAACCTCATTCGAAACTTCATCGTCGTCGAGTGAAGCAGGCCAGACCACTTGATATTTTCGACTAAGAAAAGAGAAAAAAAAAAACAATCATGATGCAACACGGTTCTTGTGAATGTAGTAAGACAGAATTGGACGTGTCTGTCGTTCCCCCTACGATGACTGCCATGCAGGAGGGCCAATGGACTGAGCATTATCCCATTTCTGCCCTGGATAATAATGCTCCTATTGAATTCGTGATTCCTGCACAAGTAGAAAAATGGACAGATCTGAATCAGTCTTATCTGTATATGAAAATCAAAATTATACAGGCGGATAATACCGACTTGGCGAATGACAGTGAAATTGCAACCGTCAATAACTTTTTTCACAGTATGTTCAGTAGCATCGATGTGTATCTGAATAATAAACTGATCACCAGCAATGCGGACACGTATGCCTATCGTGCTTACCTAGGAAATTTACTCTCCTTCAATCCAAGTTGTAAAAGCACTCAGCTTCAAGCATTAGAATTATGGGCCGCAGACACCCCTGGTCAGATGAATACCAAAGTCCATGATGGAGATAACAAGGGTTATGTGGAAAGGCGAAATCGTGTCCATCAAAGTCGTGTAGTGGAACTATGTGGTCGACTTCATTTGGATCTGGTGATGCAAGATAAATATTTACCTAATGGGATAGAAATACGTCTAAGACTGAACAAAGCATCACCCAATTTCTGTCTCATGGCTGCTGCACCTGCAAAAATCAAGTTTATGGAAGCAGGTTTCAATGTGAGAACCGTGGATTTACTCCCTGTGGTGGCCAATCAACTCAATCAACACATTGCTCAACACAACATGAAAATTCCCATCCGACGGACTGAGGTGAAAACCTTTACTATTCCTAACGGTCAACGTTCCAAGATTGAAGATCATTTATTTCAAGGTCAATTACCAAAACGACTGATCATTGGTATGGTGAGAAATGGAGATATGAATGGGGATATAGGGACCAATCCTTTTGATTTCCGTCATTTTGATCTCAATCATCTGGAGGTCAGTATTGATGGAAAAAGTATTCATAACAAACCGTTTCAACCCAATTTCGAAACGGGAGAATGTCTACGGTCCTACATGTCACTCTATCAAGCCACAGGAGCTCTTGGACTCAATCGTTCCTTTGGATTGAGTTTGAATGATTATCAACACGGTTACACACTCTGGGGACTGGATTTGACAGCCGATCAAGGTTGCGAGGAAGGTCAACTCCATCCTATAAAAACGGGGAATCTGAGATTGGAATTTCACTTTGCCAGAGCGCTAGGACAAGCTATTAACGTGATTGTGTATGCGGAATACGATAATCAGATTGAAATCAACCAGTTTAGAGAAGTACTTTTAGATTATTGATGGAAAAAATGGAACACAAACAAAACTTTAAAATGCAATGGTTGAATCTAGAAAAAATGGACATAGATAACATGGAACCAGGACAAGACTTTGAAATGCAATTATTGGCGTATCCTTGTGATACAAGTGAACGAACGGAATCCTTGCGAGAGGGATTGAACCACCATGTGACAGAAGCACTTCAAACGTTGATTTATGATCAAGTGCATAAAGACTGTTACGGTTGTCAAGTGGATCATCCTAGTCAAGTACAACATGTCCTGTGCTTATTCACGAACACATCAGAGTGGACAGAACTGTACATTCAAAAAGCGATTCAAGATTTGGATGTGTTCAAGGTCATGGAAAAGTGGTATCCTGAACTCGTGACCTTGACCGATAGTGAAAAAGGAGATGCCTGTCGATTATGGATTCAGTTTAAAAACGAACTCTATCAGAATCAGTCAGAACTGAACGATTCCTGGATAAGTGTATGGGCAGAACGTGTGAATAGACATTGGCATTATGGAGACGAATGAACTTCAATACATCTTAGATCATTCACCGATGTTATCGACATTGCATGCTCGTGTTTGTGCAAAAGATCAGTTACCTTCGGAGAATCCTCATCATATAAAGGCTTATATTGTGAATACACACAATGCGAATCAACCAGGAGAACACTGGGTGGCTATTTACATCAAAGACCATACCATCGTGTACTTTGATTCTTATGGACTACCACCCTTTGAGGAGATTCTCTCTTTTGTGAAAAAACATTCAAAAACGTATCAGTGGAATGCATTGTGTATACAAGGGAATGTTTTACCTGTGTGTGGTGTGTATTGTATATTCGTTCTGGACTTTATTTCTCGTGGATGTGACCTGAACCAGATCCTTCTGACTCGATTCAAAGTGCTAGAGGATAGACCAGGAGATAACGATACGTATGTGACCCGTTGGTTTGAACAATATTATGGCACTTATTATAGACAAGCTCAGTATGTGAACAAATGTGGACAAAAGTGTTTTGGACGACACAATGATAGAATAGGAGGTGAAAGACATTTGCAATATAGAATCATGAATACAAACATGATGTATTATTCACTTTAATTTGTGTGATTACTTTCATCTTGTTCTGTTTAAAAATATGTACAAAAAAAAAGTGTACAAAATTTAATTGTTCTATGTTGTTCTAACAAAAAAATATGTACAAAAAAATGTTCTGTTTAAAAAATATGTACAAAACATGTTGTTCTACCAAAAAAATGTACAAAAAAAATGTTGTTTTGTTTAAAAATGGTTGATTTACAAAAACATATGGTTCACTATTGTTCTATGTTTAAAACATGTGGTTCGTGTTGAATAAAAATATAAAAAAATAATACCACCTGTTTGTTTTACTTTGTTGGTATTAGGAGTTAAGAAACACAAAACAAACACAAAAACACACCAAAAACTAGCGACTAAAAATATGGACGTGACGTCATTTAACATGTTCTCACACAGGTTCGCGCTTGCGGTATAAAAATCCAATGCATTGCGTCACGTCATTTCATTTCCTTCTAAGCGCTCAAGATGAATGCATTGTTGAATCAGCTAGAAACGGCTAGACAATTGACGGCACGACAGGCTAGGGTATGGCAGAACATCCGTCAACTGGCGGCTAATGTGGTCAACAAGAGAAAACAAGAAGAACGGGCTATTGGTGAGTCCATGAATTGTATTGAAGTAGATCGCTATCATCAACGTGATGAAATGATTCGAATGAGACAACATTTTCTGAATCTTGAGAAACGAAACCAGAGACCCGCCAGGACAGCTAGTCCTCGGCGGCAGCGGCGGCGTGAGCAACAGGCTGCTAGAGATCGGGCTCTGAATAGACTCAGAGAGCGAGAAAGTAGACAACAGGCTATGGATGATATCGAGGCGAAGGAGCAGGCCGATAGGGAACGGGCGTTTGCCGAGTACGAGTCAGAACAGAGGCAGAAAGAACAAGCTGTCTGGGAACAAGTAGCTAGGGAGCAGGCTGAACTTCAGTCTGAGATCAGACAGCAAAGACAAGGGCTGGAAGCGTATTATCAGCAGAAAGAAGAAGAAGAAGACCATTGGCAATTGATTACCACTGCCGAGAGAGAGTACTTTCAACCCTCTGTTCCAGAACAAGAATGGTACTGCGGGGACCCGACCTGCCGAGACTGTTATCCTCAACAAGATTGGTACTGCGGGGACCCAACTTGTCAAGACTGTTACTCTGACAAGCGTAAGGTCTACGTCAAACAGGAGCCTGCTACCAACTAAATGGTCTGGTGACCAAAACCAACGGTCCTTTTTAGGACCAAACTGGTCTAATGACCACCCCCAACGGCCCTTTTCAGGGCCACCATGTTTTTTGAGAAAGCACACTTCTTGTGTCAAATTGTGTCAAATTGTCGAAAATTGTCTTTTGTGTCTTTTTTATGTCTAAAATTGAAATTTCCCCACATACACACATTAAAAATAACAAATTGAAAAAAAAACAAAGTCCACACCAAACAAAAAACAAAATCCTCAAATTCAAAAAATGTGTACCAGAGGTATACACCTTGACCCCAGAAGAAAACAAAACATTGGCCAAATTTTCACAATTTCACCCCTTTTTTCAACACATTTTGGTCTCATTTTCCGAAAATTTGACCCCAGAGTACCGCCCATAGTGAGGGAAAATGTGTACCAGAGGTATACACCTTGACCCCAGGGTACCGCCCTTCACTACTACTAAACTTCCATGCCAAGCTTGCATACCTCGTAAACAAGAGGTCTTAGAAGCAATAGAGGGTGGATAAATGTAAAATAAGGAAACATATCCTTAATCCAACATAGAAAAAAATATTCATAAAAATAAAACATATAAAACATCCCGCCTGCCCTAAGAAACAAATCCACAAACCCATACAAAAACGAAACAAGGACAAATCACAGACCCTAGGGTATGCAAATGACCCTGCCTTTATCTTTCAAGAAACGTTTCGTCCAGGAGCAACATATGTTGTTAAACATCAGAATTTAGTCAAATATCAGATTTCAGTCTGCTGAAGGTCATGCACCATAAGAATTTAAGATTTAAATGCCATTAATCAATTAATGCCATTAATTGAAGACTTTGAAGACTTCTGTATTTGTATTTGAAATGTTAAAATGTAGCAAAAGTGGTTTTGAATTCATGGTGTTCACATGAATTAATGGATTGAATGATATTTTTGACTTTTTGACTTTTTGACATTTACCATACTGGTGATTAATCCGGTTTTATGAAGGAGTTTCTTGGTGAAATACTACTAATCAGATTTCAAAGGATAGTCAGCAGCACACCTTATAGACAACAGGCTGACATACAATCGGGAAGTTAGTGACATTACGGTCATCATTTAATCATGTTTCAGACGTCTTGTAGTGTCAATGATACAGCTGATTTGAGACATACCGCAGTCTCATAGATGAACGTTATTATGAATGCATTAATAATACATGTATTTTTATTAGTTCTTTTGTTTCTCCCGGGAGTGTGGGATTGGACCAACAATCTACTGGTTTAAACATCATGTAACTTTGCTGCAGACCGTTAAGAGGCGGTACCCTCCGAGAATAATTTGTGTTTTTCCACTATTTTTGTATGGTATTATGTTTTGGTTGGTTTTGGGTTGGGGGACACTATCTCCCCATGGGAACGGAAAAGTCTGTTGCATAGATCGCAGGGATTAGAACAGAATAGAAAAAAAATGTTTTCTAAATTCAATATTAAACCTTCTTTAATTGATTAATAGCTTTTTATTTGTTTAAGATATCTTATCTAGATAAGTGAAAATTTGTGTAAGTGGAATTGTTTAACAAAGTATGTAAATTACCTCTTGAATGTAAACTCTAGCGCGAGACAAAACTGTCATGGTTCCTATTCTTCAAAATGAAAATAAATAAATACAAATCCATTTACGCTATCATGACAAATGATTTTACAGATAACATAGATAATATTTACAGGAATGCATAAATCCGATAGAATAAAACCAGTTTCGTTCCAAGAAATCCTTTTAATTTATTACTCTATCTGAGTTTATACATAAATTTAATGCAGAAATATTGTTTTTATACGAAGCGATTGTGAAACAATTACTTGAACTATGTTCTACATCAGTTGAAGCACAGAACACAACGTTTTTTGAAAACGTTGTATCATAACCAGGTCTGTTTTCTATGTTTTATGGTGCTGATGGATAACAGAAGCAGAAATGGGCGTTTTCTTTCAAAGAATACAAAGGGTATGATGATGGATGTTGTTTAATGAACGATTGGGTGTGTGCATTAACTGTTAATACGTAAAGATAAGTTACGTTTTGTTTAAATCCGAAATCTATTTTCGTAGAGTGAGGGCACGTCCTAAATTGTTGTCCGCTTACCACAGATAATGGGATTTAAACTCCACAATTGTTGTCCGCTTACGACAGATAATGGGATTTAAACTTCACAATTGTTGTCCGCTTACCACAGATAATGGGATTTAAACTCCATAATTGTTGTCCGCTTACCACAGATAATGGGATTTAAACTCCACAATTGTTGTCCGCTTACCACAGATAATGGGATTTAAACTTCACAATTGTTGTCCGCTTACCACAGATAATGGGATTTAAACTCCACAATTGTTGTCCGCTTACCACAGATAATGGGATTTAAACTCCATAATTGTTGTCCGCTTACCACAGATAATGGGATTTAAACTCCATAATTGTTGTCCGCTTACCACAGATAATGGGATTTAAACTTCACAATTGTTGTCCGCTTACCACAGATAATGGGATTTAAACTCCATAATTGTTGTCCGCTTACCACAGATAATGGGATTTAAACTCCATAATTGTTGTCCGCTTACCACAGATAATGGGATTTAAACTCCATAATTGTTGTCCGCTTACCACAGATAATGGGATTTAAACTCCATAATTGTTGTCCGCTTACCACAGATAATGGGATTTAAACTCCACAATAGTTGTCCGCTTACCACAGATAATGGGATTTAAACTCCATAATTGTTGTCCGCTTACCACAGATAATGGGATTTAAACTCCATAATTGTTGTCCGCTTACCACAGATAATGGGATTTAAACTTCATAATTGTTGTCCGCTTACCACAGATAATGGGATTTAAACTCCACAATTGTTACAGTATCTTCTCCTCTATTAGCACTTGGACTTTTGTTCTGAAGGACGACTCAGAAGTAAATAAGTCAATTTTACTATTGAGCATTGGTATCAAACTTTTTACCAACGGTATGACACATACACTGGCCGTCAAAAGAAGGTAACCAGTAAGTGATGGTATAAAATACACAAAGCGCAAGTAATCGAGATAAATTTAATTCTGGAAATAGCTGAAACATTTCATGATATAGTTTATTGTTATCCATTATCGACCATAAAATTGCCTTTAAAAGTTCATGGGCAGTGTATTAGGCAAAAATAGAAGATGGTTACTTTCTTATGATGGCCAGTATAGTTCTATGACTGTGCAATGTTTGTAATAGCTAATTTCTTCTGGTCTTCATGCTTTTTACCTTTTTTAAATAAATATTCAGCGTTAGGTTATTTCAATCCAACTTGATTAGTTTAGTCTCTTGTAACCATCATTAAAATTTATTAATTTCACTATCAAAATATAGTACCGGCGCCTTCGTTGGTGTTTTTCAGCGTCTGTTGTACGACGTGGTATTTACTGTTCCTGCTTGCGTAGCCTTAAAAATTCGAACATTTTTATGATCATGTATTGAAAGAAATAAAACATGCTCCAGATACTGAATATATTCTGAATATGAGAAAAATACCAGCTGATAACCAGGAAGTATCAGAAAATCAGAGATAACTCACTTAAACCAGTAGTTACCACAACGTATGAAATAGTTGTTTTTTTTCTTAAAGACAGATTGTGTGATTGGAGTGGAAAAATATAATTGTTTTAATTGTGAAATGACCCTAAATTCAGTATAAACTACAGTCGGAAATCGCATGATTTATAAAACATTCAAAATACATATCTCATAGCCATAACAAGTCTATCTAAGTGCATTAATCATGATTTTATAATTTATATTTTCTGTACATTTTCGAATTAGAAATTAATCCATCGTAAAGATTTGTGGAAAGAAAATATAGCGTTGATGTCAAGAATTGGTCCTTAAAAATGCATTTTAATGCCATATCATGATAATAACGATTGTAATAAAAACGCGCCATCAACCTTACAGATTAAAACAAGAATTATTTTCACATTTTTCTCTGAGCGATTTAAAGTATGCGTCTTCGCCTTCAAATAGATATTCCAGAAATAGACGATTATCTCTTCAACACCGCATGGAGCCTCCATCGCCACACATACTTCCATTCCGTGTAAATTGTTTCGCACTTAACATTTGATCATATTTATTGATATCTGGAGATTATGTGTATCTATTCACGTTGGTTGATATAGATCAGAACTACCGGGGTTTTTACTAGTTACCGTGAATAAAACATACTTATACAAAGTATTAAATTTGCCATAAGACTTTAAGAATTAGGACAGTTTATGTGTTGTAGTTAAATATTTGATAAGCAAAGTTTGATCAATGAATACGTATGTCCAAGAAGAGATGTGTAAAAACATGTGACACTGTCGTGTAAAAGAAGTTCGCTTAGGGTGTGAGATTTCTTTCTAGTAAGATTAACTAGATTGCAGCAACTGAAGCTATGTAATTGTTTTGGTATGCATTTTTTAGGTATCCTATTCTTATCTGTGTTAAGTGAGATCAACTGTTTGTAAGGTGCACGAAACTAGCTTACCCCCCTCCGGGACCCTCCGGAATTATGTGTTTTATCCTCCTCCTTTCTTTATGTATGTAAGTATTGGCTTTTGGTTCGAAGGGTTTCGGGGAAGGTAGTGTTTTGGAGACTGTGGGATTTTTTTTTCTAGGAATCCCTTCTTTATCTATGTTACAAAGCATCAAAATCCCATCAATCTCTCTCCCTAATGTAACCCAATCGATGGAATTGCGGAAGGTGTTCAGCATATGTTTTTCTAAGAGGTTTAACGTCTCACTAACTGCATGGGTCATTTGGCGACTTGTCCGGCTTTATCGGAGGAGGAAGACCACAGGCGTACACCTTGGTAGAACCACAAATCTTCCATAAGCTAGTTGGATAGCTCTTTCACATGCGATCTTTTGTCTATGTGGTACTCGAACTCACAACAGTGATAGGCTAATGATTACAACTCTGAGACCATTACCAATCTACCGCGGAGGCCCCTTCATCATATCTCAGAATCAGAATCCAAGACAATGACAATGATAAACAAGGAAGGGTGTAGGGTTTGGGCATATTAATTTTCCAATCACTGGTAGCTGTTTTCCTTAACTCCTCGATGTTCTGCTGTAATTCCGAGAGCGGTTAAGTAAACACCAAATAACAGCGGGTGGCATCGCGAACAGCGAGGTTTGTTATTTAAATTAAACACGCGATAAGGAAAAAAACTAAACACAACATAAAATGGCATCGATATTAAGTTTTTCATGGAAACTGTTTTATTTCAAAGATTTTCAAAAGCACTACTGCGAAAATGCGATGTTTGTACATTAATCTAAACATAAGTGGAGAAATGCATAAATGAAATCCAGTCTTTGATCTAGTATAAATGAATGACCTGAGCATTGGTTTATTGGTGTATTTATGATATTGCTAGTGTATGGCGCAGTTGATTAAACGGATATTGCAATCATAATGAAAGTAACAAAAGTTAATGCTGATCATTACAGACAAGTTAATGATATTGTTAAGCATCAGGTTTATTTAAGAAAGGCTTGTTCCGTTTATAAATCATATGCGGCTGCCGCTGTAAGCATTTTGTGGCTATGGAATTACGAAGACCATTGACTTATCCCATAGGAGCCACAAAATTGCTTTAAGGGCCAATGCACCCATTTGACTTGGAGATGATCGGATTGGCTGTATGTAATTGCACATGTTATACAATATTTCAGGTCACGATTTAAGAACCAGACATCCGCTGTTACAGCAGCAGTTTACATATACCTCTTTTTTAATTTTGTTTGTTACCTGTCAATTCCTTGACGTATTATATCGACTAAATTTTAGATTTGTGATTCGATTTTCTAAAGTGTTAAAATTCATTGGAAAAAGGTAATGCATATAAAGTTGTATTTAGGATTCAAGTGGTGTGGCTATATGATTCAACTTTTGCTGATAAGTTCACAGTACCCATAATATTAATCAAGAACGTACTTTATTTTGTTTATACTCATCACTATCAACGAAATCAAGGCATCGTGGTCTAGAAGTAGAGCGTCTGACCTCTGATCCGAAGGTCCTGAATTCGAATGCTGGCTTTGAAGGTTTTTGTTCATGAACTTCACAATCCCATTTTTCGTACGCAGTACTGGTGCAGCGTCCAGGAAGCGGACTCCAACGAGATTAGTATAAGCATAATCGCTTATTTCACAATCGAGCTAAAATAAATTGGTACAAACTAACGAAATCAGCATTTATCAATCACGCATGACCTTCAAACAGACCTAATGTAAGTGCTTGTCATAAATTTTCAGTTGCCAACATAGACCTGATTCCCTTTAAAGGCTTTCAGGGCATCTGACGATCGAGAAACAGAACTTCATTCGCATTGATTCAATGCTGTTTGTGATGTAGGGTGTTCATCCTCTGCGTCATTAAGACCGACTATCTACATCTAATGAAGCGAATTTAATCATTTCTGCATATATTTACTCTTATTCATGCGGGAAATTATTTCTAAATTTGACTACAATAGATTGAGTGCATGGAATAGTTCACTTAGCTGAAAAATCCAGAAACAACCATTTCAGCACAATCGAAAGACCTTGTCAAAAATGGCTTTATTGATATAAACCTAGACATATACATAGTGAAACCTACCTGTCTGCTTGAATAAGAACGTTCCGAAGGTTACAAAATCACGATTACATTCGGAATAAATTGTTGTTTTGATTAAATAAATGTAATTGAAAAACTGAAATCAAAGTATGCTTAAACATCAGGAACTTGGTCATGAACGATAATGAACAAATGGTGAATTACTAGATCATGTTTGTATCAATTAAGTCGGTATTCCAATGGGAACACTCACTGCTAGCTATTACAGGGAAAATTACTGTTCTACTTAATACTAACTGGAAAATGACAAACCGCTCGCGGCAAGTATAAAGTGTGGTTGTTTTAGAATGTAAATCACCGTTATCACATTTAATTTATTTTGTCTACACATATAGCATCTCGGATACAAAATACAAATGAACGTGACATAATTTTGGAGAATTTATTTACAATTACCAGTGGTGTCCTAAAAGATTTCCTTAGTGAAACAATCATTGTCTGTTTCGATCTTTAAATTTCATTTAAAAAAAGTCCCCTTCAAGTTAGTGCACACCAATTAATTATATTTAATTAGGCTTAAACTCCGAATAAACAATTCCATTCCGTTCATACCTTGTAAAATATTTTTGCTATATGTATTTAATTTCAACTATAAAAATTAGCGCTGGTCATACACCCTCATATTCACTAATTTGCATTGTAGTGTGCCTGTGCCCACTCCGCTGATTGGATTTTTTCATTGTTATTATGTCAGCCTGATATATATTTGATATTTCGGCTGTAAAACAGTAACCAGATAAATAAGCAATTAAACACTCCAGTGATACTTAAACAAAGCGTAAACATGGAACTATTACAAATATACAATAAGAAGAAATTGGTTGAAAGTAAATTTGGTGTTCTAATATTACAGTACACTTATTAAATTAGCAGAAATTGGCTGATATATTAATACACTACTTCGGAGTTTTGGAGTCGCTGTAACTTTAGACAAGCACATCGTTTAGACGCAAAAACATTATTTATTAGAATGAATGACCAGGCAGCATGTCTCACTGCTTACAGATTTAACACACACATACACAAAAAAAAACCAAATTGTTTGAAGTCAAAGAATCTCTCTCATATTTTAACTATTCGTTTGTCATAAAGATGGACAATGCAGGAGACTCAGATATGGAAATGAAGTATATAAGCCGGTATTCAACCAGATTTATGCAAACAATGTCTGGTATCCGAATACTTCAATGCATGTTTGTTCGTTAATGGAATATTATGTAAATATTTATATAAAGCTTCATAAAGTTCTATGTTCCGGATTATATTTGGTTTAGTAAAAGTCTCCCGTGGCTAAAGTCGATCTTGTATAATCCAGGCGTGTTGATGCGCTGGTTGATATCAAGTATGTAATATTCTTAATATCTGGATCGTGTTAACTGTCAAGAAAAAAAGAGTGTAATGTTTGGAAGAAAAAAAATGTTGGCATATAAAGGAAACAGTCACATATCTCATCAAAGCGGTGTCCTTTGCGTTTGTAAAAAGTACATGTTGCTATGGTTGTTGTGTTATTCTATGAAAGATGGCATGAACTGTGTCAGTTATTTTAGTGATAAGGTCATATGAGTGGAAAGGTAAGAGGTGCGGGTCATTCCCCTTTTCTTAAATGTCCAGTCCGAATTTCAACATTTTTGTCCATCCAATTATCGGATTTTAGAGGGTAAAATAATATCATATTTCATGTTGTGCGTTTAATGTAACTTCTGTTACAGCGTATGTGAATTATACACGAGTCATTCCCTCTATATTGCTTTTCCGAAATTCCAACTATTTTAAGTTTACTGAATAGTTTAAAGCTGTAAGCTAGATCTGATAGAAAATGCCAAAGTCATGACGAAAAGTACAGTGTATATTAAGTTTATGTTCGTGAAATACTAATACGTGTCGTTTTGGAGAATTCTTTATTGGATACTTCTTCATTCGTTACGTATGCTGAAGATTTCACAATAATGCTACTAATACATTCCTACAGCATGTGTAACTCTTTGACTTTGAATTTACTAAATCAATTAAACAAAGTAGACAACATTATACTTAATAAATTCAAATGGCAGTTCAATGTCTGAATTAATTAGAGTGTGGACACTTTCCAATGGCAAAGTATTCAGTTCTCGTACGTGTTTCTGATTATTTTCTTCTAACTAGATGGAACGTAAATTGCATTGTTTATGTCTTCAAATCTTCCCTTTTGTGTCATTTCTTCCTTTGAAATGGCTTATTAGGGTTTTCTGGTCTCTTTATACATCCTCACGAACAATTTTAAGACGAGTGTACTCGGATAATCTTGCAAATGGTCATTTGGTTGGACGATTAGTTACATGATTTTAAGTTGATCTTGCATCTTCCGTGGCGTTCAATGGAACACTTCAAAACTTGATAAGTATGATCATTATAAACTGCAAATTTACGATGTCGTTTTCGTAGTCAATCCTTGTAAACAAAGTTAGGTGATTTTAAATTTATAACAAACGTGTACATGCAACAATCTGAAGCAAATACCTCTCAAAGTTTCAAAAGATTTCAGAGCAACCTTATACCTATATTTATCATGCTTCTAATGGACATTTTGATAGAGTGTATCACGCCCAGTGTCATTAGTGTCTCCTCCCTAAATTAAAGATTTGTCATATTGGTTGTTGCTTATGGACGAGAGGGACACTAAATGTTGAGTAATTAATTGATTTTGATGCAGGATTCAAATCAGATCAATAGAAAAGTACGTAAACGTAATGTAAAATAAAAATAATGCAAACAGTCGTGCATAAATCATGCATAACTCGTTCCTGTTCACTCTACAATGTTTCCTGCATAATTATCCCCTGGAGGTTGGATTGATCGTTCATTTCCATGAACAAACCTCCCCCGCTTTCACACGTAAATATTACATTCTCCTTGGAAGTTGTTTCTTAGCTTCTTACCTGCACATTATGTTATCCTGAAAAAATGATAAAATTCTTGAAATACTCACGATTTATGTATCACCGGCATAAACTGATAAATACTTTTATGTAATCGTTTTCATCTGACAAATATCATACAACATAATTGATAGATTATGTTGCTTGAAGGGAACATTAAATGTTCCAAAGCTGAACATTGTGTTCGTGGTAGGTTTAACACTTTCTTATTGGTTTTGCAGAATTATATTTTGATGGTTCGCTCAACCTATACTTCGTTAGAGACAATCGGGGACCAATGTGTCCGATGTAATCACAAACAATACAAAATCATTAAATGCAGAAGTTGAAATCTACGCTGGTTTGCGTAGCTGTGAACACATTAATATATAACTTTGAACATGCTGCATCAGTGAATCTGATATGCATTAGAATATTCCGTGGCCTACAGAAGCCTTATCATATTCAGAGTTTGTATGATGGATAAAATTAATATGCGCAAGTCCTTGATAAATTAATGTCCGTAAACACAATGAAATCAGTCATCATATACAGTATAACCCCTGAAACCGGGCCCCTTCCGAACTGGGCCAAGAGTACGGTTTTCTGGGTATTCCACTTTTCAAAGAACTATTGGTTATAGGAGAAAAAATATGGGACTTAAGATATCATCCGATTTTCAGAGAATTCCGGTTTGAGGGAGTCCGGTTTCAAGGATTTTATTGCATATAGTTTTTTCTCGTGATTCACTATAATGGAATATGTGAATTTCACTTTTGCTGTATTTTCATATTTCCAAGACGCCATCAAACTAACATGTTAGAAGCAAAATTAATTTTCGAAGTGTTTTGAAAATTCCGGACATAAAATTGCAGGTGCAATGATTAACATAGAACACGTGTTCATAACGGAATTGCATCGAGCTGTCATAACATAAACAGTTAAACTGTCATCAAAAGGTGATGATACACGCACGAATACACACGAAACAAGAGAACAGTACCAATACTAACAAAAAGTTGAATCTCAGCACCGCAGGTGTTTTCAGCTTTGTTCGATCTGACTGAAGTATAAGTAAATTGCTGTTTGACACGATATGTGAAGTTACCACCAAACAGATCAGCAAACACGATGAATACAGATGAGGAAGAGATGCCCTGAAACAACCACACACAAAAATACTAGACCCCCCCATCTAAAAAAGCCGCATTCCTAAAATACCGCTAGACTCCAAAAATTACCACCTTCCCAAAAATACCGCTAGACCCCAATCTCATCAACTCAAGACCCACTAAACACAAAATTGGGACGAAACATATTCTCCCTTGGTGGTAATGCTTTTGAACATTCTGCAACAAAGAATCGTTTCCGAAATCATGAAATATGTAATTATTCTGCGAATTGATTTTCGGAATTTCAAAAAAAAAATGCAAAAACAAAGCGTGGAGTATAATGCAATATGTTATACACATCACCGAAAATGTAAATAAGAGATTATTTTCCTCTATGAAATCCTATAGCCCCATTTAACATATGTTTTCAATATACTGTCTATTTTAGAATCCTACGTCTAGACCAAATGTGTTGAAATGGACACAAAGTATCTTTAGAAACCATATTAACTTCTAGCATTATTAACGTAAACTCTGCTCTAAGCTCTCATACTGAAAGATGCAGATCTTTAGGAATCAATTTTGACTCAAAGCTTGTAAAGTATCTCAGGTACGTAGAGATTAAAATCTTAAAATAGTAAAAGAGATACAAGACATTAATATTCCTATATCCAGCTGATTGAAAATTATTTTAAAAGAGTTTTCCTTCTCATTATCAACATCAATTAAGATATGTTAGGGTTAAACATAAAAGAGATTCGTTGGTGTTTTTGTTTGCCCGTGAAATCTTACCGTTAATATCTTCGTTCAAAATAATAATTACTCAAATATACTATTATCTGACTTATTGTACTTATATCAACTGATTTAGATAAACGTAATCATTTCTTTTGACGAATTATATTTAAAAGAATAAGGAAAAAGATGAAAGTCCAATGTTTGTTTCATCATCCAAATCTGCGCCGTATATTATTTCTTTCATTTATCAGGTATTTGAGCACCACTTTATGGACAACTGGTATAAAATGAGAGGTCAAATTCCAAAGGGAACATCTGAGTCCATTCCCACCCCAGTTTACAATTAATTGTCTTTATCCAGTCCCCGGGGAATTTGTGAATGGGGATATTTTTTCGTTATTGTGCTATTTCTACTGTAGCACTTGGAACTTCTGTAGTTTTAACTTTTGATACTAAACATATCGTTTTTTAGAAATTCACATAGTACAACTTTTTCCAAAGAGCCTTCGAATTTTAAATTTGTTTTGAAAATTGAAAGCATACACGTTACTTCGCATTGATAAACTACTTGTCAAATGTATAACAAGAAAGTAGTGAAGATGATTATCTTACAGATAAGGGAAATATTTGTAATTTAGAACTTTAAAAGAAACCATCACCGTTATGAAACTAAGTACATATCATTATTCTTTTGTGCAGATTTACTTCGCCTCCAATGGCCCTCCAACGATGCTCTTAGACATGAACACATACGCTGTAGCCCGTAACCACCCACGAAGTCCGAAAACCGCACGAAAACCGTAGACCAATTTAGCGCATGGTATCAGGGGCAAATGAGAATTATGATTTTGATATAATGCATGAAAGTGAAGTGTTAATTAATGAAAGACAATGAATTTCAAGCCGAAATAAACAAATATTCAGAAAATATTCAACAGAACGTAAACACGGATTGTCTGGGATCATCCCACATTCCAAAAACACTCCCATGCCCAAAATCCCCCTACCAAAAACCCACACAAATCACAAGACCTACAAGAAAGGAGGAATGCTGAATGAAAAAAGCAAAATATCCATCGAACCATTGAGAATAAAATCGCAATAAATTTACAAACGCGACTAACACACAAATGCACAATTACATACACTAAAAAGTATAGAGCCTTTCAAAGCTCACAAGAAAAAAACCCGTTGCAATGGCTCACACAGTGCTCGTTTGATGTGGTAGAAATGCTGGTAGTTAAACAAAAAAGCTTCTACATAAGGAGGCTTTGTCAGTTAAATGTCTTATTTATTTAAAGTGATGTGTCTGTACTTTGTCAATTACTTCAAAATGACTTCGTTTTGTTTCTGTTGTTAAGTTTTAAGTCCTCCCGACACAATGAATGTCATGTGACAGCAGTTCAAGTTTTAATGATGAATAATTCTTTTATATGTCTGCTGTTGATTGTAATGTCTGCTCTTTTTGTATCAGCGTGTTATTTATATAAGTCAATTTAATTGTTTTGTTTTTTTGCTTCTCCGGGGGTAAGTGTGAGATTGGGTATCCGAAACTTGCTATAAACCGTTACAAGGCAGTACCTCCGGTAGATTGTATTTTATCCCCTATTTTGTATGGTTTGGATGGGTTATGGGTTGGGGATATTAGGAAGATTGTACATTGGGGAAGTTGGATGTTTTATACCTTATGCTTTTTCAAATATCGTAATGTTTGGTTCTATTTTAAATTTTAGACCTTGTGTTGTACGTGGACGTTTTTGTACTGATTCGAACTATTCGAACAACGTTGTATGAATGTTGATGTATTTTGTCCTCCATTTTGGTATGGTCCAATGTGTGGGTTGGGTTTTGATTTGGAGTGCTTGGCGGAAGGCTGTATTTTTGGGAAAAGGGAATATTTTGTATGTGCTTTTCCTTGGAGTTATGTTCTTATTTACACTCCTTCCAATAAAAATTATGACTGCACAGAGCTAATTATCTATTATTTGTTAAGCAGGTTTTGTACGAACTGTTTTCATAAGAGTACCATTTGTAAGAGTAAATATCTTACAAAAAATAATATCTAACGTATTTTCCCGTTCATAAGCTAAAACATCTGTATCTAACTGTTTTATTTTGAAAGAATCAATATGAAAACAGCTCACTCTATGTGAATGTGGATATTGTTTAAACTCCCTTTATAGCATCCAAGCTTGTTTTATATTTCTTGGAATATAATAAACTGTTCTATTTATATCATACATTCGCATAAAACGACAAAAGCTGTTTTAAAACAGTGACCTGAATAATTCAAATTTCGAGATAATTCACTGACATGTACCTCCCCCGCGTTCAAACGTACACACACAATCGCTTAGTTTATAACTTACCTGTAGGTAATGAAATGTTGATAAAAACAACTGTTGGGAATTCTTAAAATTTCAATCAAGTTTTGGCACGAAATGGTGATTATATTGATATATTTTGTCTGGTAATATTATTGTCACAGAAATTACACTCGTGTACAACACAAATTAGATTCAAAGATAAATTAGCTGAAACGATAATTTGTTTAACATTACAAGAACAAATCTTTATTATTGGTGTATTCTGTGTCTGTTCTTTGTTCAAGACAAATCTCACTCCACTTTGATTCAGCACGACCAACCACATTATATACAAAAGCAATTAACGAATCGATCTGCAAAGGATTTGGGATTAAAAGTAAAGTATTCCAATCACAACATGGTTGTCATACGCAACTTACTGACAATACTCCATCTTAGACCAAATGTTTCAGATCCGTGATGAGTGACTTTAGGCCCTGGCTGATGTAGCATAAGATCATCTGATCTTTTTGCTTTTTTTGTTTTCGAGTCACTCTCTGGTATTATTCAAATCTCGTGTATATCTCTTAAGGTTCCTTGCTTTATATATGTACCCTTTTCAGTTTGTTGCAATCACACCGTTTTTTTACTTTTTTAAGGAAACTTTAAAATACTTTAGTTTCTGTTCCAAATTTGTTGAGTCCGTGAAGTGTGCTGAACTAAAATATGCACTAAGTCATCATGAACATGTTATTTAACCGATAGGTGATGGTACAAGTTTTACATTATAAAAGTCTTTGTTTCAAAGTATAGATGGTGAAATATAATATAGCATGGAGGTACGCCAACCGAACGGAGTTTCTGACATTGAAAATTGATGGAACGGTTTTATATCTATGTTTCTGTATTTTTGAAACTCTGTGATTTACAGGTGTATTCAATTATATTAGCGCACTTGATCAGGATTCACAGACTTAGAAATGATACTTAAAGGATTCCTAGAAAAAACACATACTGAACTTCCCACCTTCCACAAAATACAACTCTCCCCCAAATTTCCTAACCCAAAACCCTACAAACATACAGGTCCATACAAGAATGGATGACAAAACGGTCTGCAGGAAATCAAAGAAGTTGTATTCGAGATCTACTTTGCAATTCAAAAATTTCGAGTAAGTTTGGTATTTGTTTGTGAATTAAATTTAACTTCTCGACATTAATCTGTGTATAAGACACTGTTGTTAATTAATTCGCATCAACACATGCTTGGGCAGGCCATAATGTTTTCATGTCTGGTATCAATTATTATTGGAAACTTATAATTCATTTGCAAAACAATTAACCGAATTTATGATATCTTTCCACAACACACTGATGAGGCGGGGGAGTTTATCTCTTGTTGTAAGATGTAGTTAATTTTGATTTTCAATAAAATGATACATTACTACACCACATCGAAGTCGTTAAAACATAATTACACATGTTTGAGTCTTTGTTGAAGTTTGTAGATCATTTGATTAACTTATGTTTTGCTTTTTATAGTTTCATACCTAACTTTGTTGCAATAAATTCAGTATACTGCTCTGGTATTAGATCATGTTTACGAAGAAATAACATGAAACAGTCCATCAAAGTGGGTGGGGTAATGACAATGAAAACTACATTCAATTTTTTGTGATATTTTGAATTAATGTATTCCTGTCAGAGATAACAGCACATGAAAGTCAAAGGCAAGAAGCTAAGGATTTTGGTTGATGCTGTTATAATTATGTACCTAAGCTTGTAAGAGTCTTAATTTTGTTAAAACTTGGTTTATGATTAGAATGAAATAACGTCAAAACGGTACGATCTGAATCAATGTTTACGGAAGTGGTTGACAATATGTAGCTTGACAGTGGACGTGCAATATGAGAGGAGACAAAACGCAATAGCAACTAAGTAGTTTACAAAACATCGGGTCAAAATGACCGCAGTGAATCTCATTCTTATGTAAACTAATTCACTATAAAAGAAAGAAGAGATGTAGTAAATATTCACGCGATTATCAACACAATTGTACGAGTATGTTTCATCTTAACATATGGCGATCAGAATTTTAAAACGTTCATGAATCGTCTGTCTAATAAGTGTATGTTTATACTCAGAACTCTCTAAAACTTATCAATACCTGAATCTTATTTACTTGAAGAACTGAAAAAGATCATTGTACAAACTTATCAACTCAGATTCCACTGAAACGCAACATGATTTCTCTTCCATGTCATGCTGATTATAGAATATAAATCTATCATCACGTCCCATAGTTTATTCCATAGCTTTAGTTTATACTGTAGCTTTACAACATGCCTTTTCAAGGCGGTACTCTCCGGGAGACTGTGTTTTGTACTTCATTTTTGTATGGTCCCGTTTGTTGGGTTGGTTTTGGTTGCGGGATTGGGGAAAACAGTATTTTTAGGGAAAATGGGGTGTTTTGTACGTGATTTCTTCTCTATGAACCCTTTTCTTAGCTTTATCCACACGCAACTTCGCAAGAATGTACAACTTTGCAAACTAAAACCACACATATTCGCCAATATGATTCAGACTCACCCTTCCCCCCAAAAAACGTTTTTTCATTATCACTAAGATTTACTGGAATATTTTCTTTAATTGCATTTTATAACACCAATAATAACGCTTTCTTTATACCAACCTGTTAAAAAGTTTTTTGTTACCCGTTTTGATTTTCCCATTTTCTCATCCCTCCCGTCGACAAATACCGCATTTGATCACAAACAATTCGTAAAATCACCATAAAATCGTGATTTACTCAACACCGCAAAGCTTTTGCACCTAACAAATTAAGTTCTTAGTGAATACAACTCCTGTTACAGATAAATATTGGTTTGAAACCTAGATTCCCAATTCCACATCTAAAACTCCAGTCATATATCTGACACGCTGTGAACCTGTTTATATACATCTAATGATTCACTGGTGTTTATTGAAAACAGTAAGACAGGTGTGAAGCTAATTTGATTCTATAAAGGTATCAATTTTTAAAACATTCTTCAAGACGCTGATATAAAGCCAATCAGGAATATTTTCATAACCTAGTAACATTGGGTCTGGTTGTATTGTATCATGTCACTGGTTAATGAAAAGCCACGGGTTAAAGCTATTAAACCACTATTATGCTGACATATGTTGATACTCAACCACACTACAAATGAAATAATAATATGACCACTATTTTTGTTAAGAAAATATTTTAAGAATTTAAAAAGCAAGACAGATGGTTTTGTTTCGAATTGACAGGGATAAAAACGAATTCAGAATGCCAAAGGCTTATGTTACTGCCAAGGTAATGAATAGTACATTCACTTCAATAAAATGGGGAGTTTGGTTTTAAACAATAAATATATAAAGGAAATATTATTAATATCAGCTGATTAATAAGTCTTGTTTTTTCTTTGAAGTTATTAAGTTCCAGAATTTAATGTATTGTTATGTTGGGTGTGCCGTTAAGATTGCATTGAACTGTTTTAATTTAGACAATGCTATTATCATGGAGGAAAGGCTTTATACACCTTTTTACGATTCCGATAACAACTTTACTGTTTACAATTATTTATCATCCATTTCAGATTTTGTTTCAATCAATCTCTCGTGCCTCTGAACAATGTTGTTATCAGTTAGTATTCCTCGTCATTTGTTTTTAATCCAACGTTTTTTATTCCTTCTTCTTCTAACCTATGTTTGCGGTCACCTCCGAATAAAGGCCACCTCGTGTATGAAGGCCATTCTTTGAAAAACCATCATTGATTATTTACAACAAACTGACCTCCGAATAAAGGCCGCTTGTCAATAAAGGTCACATTGTCTTTCCCAAGGGTGGCCTTTGTTCACAGGTTTGACAGTATTGGGAACTTGGTTGTTTTGCTTGTTTTGCCGTCCTTGTGAAGAAAATGTTACCGCTGTGTTTTACTAGTTTCTCTGGTTCTTGTGACTGGTACAGTAAAACCTCAATCATCAGACCACCTTCGGAGTAAATAATGAGGTAGTCTTGTTATCAAGTTAAATTATATCAGAGCTATTGAAAGCCGGTCCGAAAATAAGTGATCGTTATAACAAGGTGGTCCTAATGTGAAGTTTTACTGTACGTCAAATCCACCGTGTTGTAACAAGTAATTGCGTTTGATGACAACTCGGCCTACAACCTCCGGAATTATGGGTTGACACAATGCCTTTTAATCAAGATCACCCGCATTATTACTCTGTACTGATGAGTCAAACGCATCAATGCTTAGTCGTAAGTTATTACAGTTTAATTCGTCATTGTCGGAAATAATTTATCATTATAAATAGATATGATGCATAGAAATGGAAGTTGTGTAATGATAGTATTGTTAATTTGAATTGTTAGTCTATTGAATGCGACATGTGAGGCAAGAAGTGCAACTTACGTCATTTTATTTGCGCCGGTGTTGCAGGCTATACCTTCTACCAAAAGTGTTAACTCTGTCAGTACGATATCGATTGGTCGGCGAACTTTATGGAAATGCATTGACACCCGTCAATAAAATGAATGTAAGTAATTTATTAAGTGTTACTAAAAGCGTTGAAGTAAACGACTATGCCGACGGGTTGGTAATATTCCCAGAGATGAACTAAATAGGCTTTGGAATCCATTTCTAGCGGGGGTACCGTGGGGGAATTTAGGTAGATTCATATCCGGATTGGGGTTAACCGGAAGGGCTGGCTACAATCCGCACCCAATTGTATAAACTTTGGTCGTATTTAACCACTGGTAAAATTTTGAGTGGGGTTAAATTTAGGGTTAAAGTTCGGTTAAGTGAAGGTATTAACATTTTATTTATAAATTTTAGATATTCTTGTTAACTTTAACCCAAGTGTTTGATATTGATAGAGAAGTCGTTAAGATCCTCAGTTGTCAGTTCACTAGCCTGAATAGCTTAATTGGCGTTTAATACAACAAGGAGTTGGGGTCTTGTTTCTTGTTAACTTTTGGCTAACTCGGTAACCCAACTTCAAATTTAACCCAGTGGTTAAATCTAACCAAATGATTATGCAATTAGTTGCCGGTAGATAGAATAGGGGTCTAAATACATTCTTTTTTTTCGGAGTTATCTTGGATTCGTAAATGGTACGTCAAGAACTGTAGTATTGTTTAGTGCATCGACCAGTTTGTCCCAATGTGTTACAAACAAGGCCAATACAATAGTGGTATGAAGACTAATTGACACATAAAAACAAAGTACAGCAAATGATACAAATAAATCTAATAACTACCCATTATTTTTATCTATACATTGTACTTTTATTTCTACTTAATTAGACAACTCAAGAGTTGTGTATAATACTATTGGCATTACCAATTATCGCATCGCCGTGTTTATCTGTAGGGATAGATAAATATTTTCATACAGTGAGCCTGTTCGACTAATTGGTAAGAAAAAGAAGAGAATAAAACGTATAAGTTTATACAAAACGTCGGTTAGCTTGTAAATTGCTTATCTGCCGAACGATCAAAAGATTAGAATCAATAATAATGATAGTGCAGATTACAAGAATGAAGAAATGTTGGTAAAGTCAATGGCTAAAACAGTTAAAAGATCTGTATGCTATTTCTGTTTGAAGTGCTTGTTGCCTCCATTACTAAATACAAATGCATTAGGTTGTTATGGGAAAATATAAACTATTTTTTGTTTTGATGAAGGATATCATTATGATTAATGAATATTGCGAAATAGATCGATTGACGTTTGATTTAGGTAACAATTGATAATTATTTCATGTATGACGTATTTGAAAAAAAATCAAATCACAAATTATTACGCAACATGCTTGAATTAGCAAACCTTTTGAAATGTTCGCGAAATAAAACATTCACCGCTATTTTTTCAGAACTCTATCGACTGATTTATTCACCGCTGTGATTTAGAAATACACACTCAGGATAAATTGTACTAATGTCTAGCGTATATATATATGCCAATACGCGATATATTTATTTGATAATTCGTTTAAGCTGGGATTAATGTCTTTGTTTACTTTTTTATTCTTCAAAAATTACGTAGCATTTATGACAAACATATTGCCAAACTTTCCCGTCTGGGACAAAGACAGTTTCAACGGACTTATGAAAATAACATAGTAACCAGAATGACTTAAAACGCCCTAAAAAACTACCGAAAATAAAAATTACTAAAACGCGTTTAAGTGAAGAGTTTAGTTACATTGACACAATGACAAAGAGATGACTTATCCTAGTCCTAGTATCCCGACCTGCCTCTAAACCATCAACAGTCATTTGTTCTACGGAATCTGCAGCTTGAATGACTTTCAAAGACTTATAAACTGCAAATAAAAGGGATTCAAAATTATAGTAATCCAATATATGTAGAAATGAAATAAATATTATTTTTTTGTTTACTTCCGCCTTCAACAGAATTTAGTTATTTTGGCTTGTTTACCAGCTTTCTGTGATTCTGAGGCAGTTCAATTTCCCAGCATGAACTTATCTCATTAACAGTGTGGTCTTAGACACACTGCTTGAACCAAAATTGTGACAATAAACGTATGCCGTGACTAGGTTTCGAATTCACTAGGGCGAGATCCGTAGACTTAACGCCAATCCTGTTTCGCTGAGCAGACAGACTCTAACAAAAACAATGACATTGAATGTCCGGTGCTGACTAATATTCTATTAATTACACATCCCACAATTTTCTAAGATGAACGTTGCATTGTGGGTAATTTACTGTGGTAGAAATCATTGATTTCAGGATTAATTCTCTGTTTCCCCTAAATACTGAGACTTCAGATTCACGGTCAAGTTTTTTTCCTTTCTAGATAATCAATATGCAATTATAGTTGAAGCATTGCAAGACACACAAAAAAAAACGATTCTATAAACGACTTACATAAACGGTTATAGCAGATGTGTCCCGAGATTGTAATCTTCAATTTTCATACATTTCATCGTAATACCAAAGAAGCAAAAGACCTAGACAAACTTTGTATATTACTTTTCGATACATTAACATCTTGCCACGACTGAATTGTATAAAAAACACATTCCCTTTGAAGACATATGGTGACTGTTATAGGTCTTCGATTTAAAGGTTTTTGGAGTTACTTTTTTGTTTCCCCAAATACGTAATTGTAAAATCCTAAGAGTTAGACAAACACAGTTTGTATACATTTTCGATTTCCCAATATATTGCCTATGTTCTATTTTAAGACGTATCTGCCAATGTAACACAGCCTGGCAACTAATAAATTGATCACAAGTTTTATTCAAAATTTGTTTAACTACGACATTCCTATTGCCTATTGCCTTATCTTGAGCTTCGTCTATCGTATCGCCTTCATGTAGATCTCTCGGAAAGAAATGATTGAACTTTGGAGCTTTTTTGCCGTTACAGCAGTGTAGTTATTCTTGATAACAAGTTCATTCCAGAGCATAATCATATTGAAGAAGTTAGAACAAGAAATTGTCGGAACGAAAAAAAAACATAATCGGAGAATTTTATTTTTTTACGCGTAGTGTCAGAATTTGGTTAAGACTCGTGTCTAGATCGACCATGATTTTCAACACAAGAAGTGAATGTATATCGGTAAATTTTACACTGACCCGATCAATTCTCAGGATATATATCATGCACTGTATGATTCAGTAACCGTCTTTCTTTTAGTTATCTCGTCAGAAATTTATCAGAAGTATCAATATTCATTGCCAGAGAACAAGTGGATTTTTTGCAGATTCTATACAATTCTGGATATTAAATACTAGTATTGGATGTAGCGAATTTTATTTTGTTTTCATGGTAAGCGTTTTCTTCCTTAGTTTAAATCTTTTTCTGATAGTTTTTAATATTGTTGTGAAAGTGTATTCGGAGAAACATGTTTTAATTATCCTCATGCATCAAGACGGAATTTAATTGATCTTAGTATGATGTTGGAGTTGTATTCCTCGGTAAATTAGATTATAGCCGGTGATTTATTGATGTTCTTCGAGAAAATGCAACATGAAGGAGTTAAGAAACAATTTTTAATAAATCATGTCTGAATGAATTGATGGGATATGATATAGGAGAATGGTTCTGATTGCTTTTTTGGGGAATATCGGGTGTAGTTTGTTATATTTTCCTTTTTTAATCCTTACTCTTGTTTTCTGAGAGTTATTTAAAGCTTTTCGTTTTAAAAGGAAATAAAATAACACGGCAAGGTCACTTTCACAGAACATGTGGTTTGTCCCGCAAAGACCCATAAAACATGAGCTTGTCAGAAGTTTGGGGGTGGAAGAAATTAGGCAGAACTTAGGCGTTTAGGATACCGGAGATGGCTTTTTGAAAAACTTAACTGTCAGCAAATTGCAGGTTCATTAGTTAAATAATTCTTCCTTCAGTTTTTTTTTTTGCTAGATTGTAGACGATCAACAAGAACGTGAACTTTCTTGTGTATAAAACTATTACTGCGTTTTGGATATGTGAAATGGAAATAGGAAATAACATCGATTTTTCATTTCTTAGTTTGTGCAACAACCGTTTGCATGTCTGATACGTCAATTTAGTGTGCTAGAGTAGATGTTTTCCATGTTCTATATTAGATCTGTTGTCTTATTCAACAATCTTGCTTTGTTTGCTTGCGTTTTTTGTTGCTCATACTTCCTAATGTAGATAATTCATCATCAGTGTCTAGAGTGTTGATTCGTTTTTAGGGAATTTTGTTGAATATTCTGTTCCCCAAAACAATGCGCTAGGACCACGTCTGTAGCCCTGGATTCATTTTAAGGGATTAGTACTGATTACCCGGGTATATTGGGTTTCAAATACAATGTGTTCAGATGGCGGAATTAATCTTCGTTGTATTTGTTTTCCTGTTTTTTTGGCAAAATCATATACACTTTGTAATCAATCTTAATTGCTTTTATGTTTTACAACTACACTCCTGTTGAAGTGATTAAACTCTCAATTACGATGTTTCCATTTAATCTACATAAGAACCGTTCACCATTTTATCAGCAATGGTCGCGGTCCCTTCATATTGATCACCTTCATATTGATTCAGATGTGTTAGACCTAAAATCTATTCTAATGAATTAAAATATCGTACCTCATCATAATAATTGCAAGCAACTTTACGCCTAAGATGCATACGTTGGTGCTGTTTTGTTCAATTTCGATTGAGGCTGGGTAGAATTACTTTACCAACCAGATGCTACCAATCTATAATATTCATAAAAATATCAAACACTCTTACCTTGGTAATTACTTCTTCGAAATACTTGCACCTTAAACCAATATAAGAATATTTTTAGATGTAAGTGTTGAATGCTTATTCGATATTTTGATTTCAATAACGGTCACTTTGTTTTATAATGGAACATATATACGTATGCTTTGACAACAGCTATTTATTACTAATCTAAATATAACACTAAATGATGTTTTATATCTGAATGGAAAAAATCACAAATTGAAACAAATCCATTCATTTAGGAATGACATGTGCATTACATGTTAAAACCTTACAATTAACAAGGTACAATGAACGTAAATCGTCGCATTGTGTGATCAACCGTCGACATTTATTCGTTCAATTGGCTTTTCAACCATTAATGAAATCCTATTTGCCATTACAACCATTGGTATTCTTAATGGCTGACCGTGTTTTTTAACCGATCATGTTTTCCAAACCTTTTTTGAGGCTGTCTCTTGAACGACCGCTTTATTGGAACTGATAATGTCTTCACGTTGCGCTGTAATAAAAGTTTAACTGTATTGTATGTATTGTATTGAGTTTTACATTCTTTGGAATGTGTTAAACAGATCTACAAATCGTTTATCAATATTGAAACAAATAGGTGTACAGATATGTTTCCTTTGTTCAATGCTTTTCTCACTGACTATTTTTTCAGTCTGTCTGTCAGGTGTTACCAGATGGGGAAAAGTTCAATGTTTTTTTGCGTTTGTTCCTTTATTACTGACGATTTTTAAAAACGTACCATGGACATGGAACTGAATAGGATTATTATAAAAACAACACTTTCAGCTTTCATGAACAAAGGTCATCAAATTGAAGAAGGAAAATGGCCTTCTTGCAGAGTTGACTTTCGTTTATTTGATCGGTTTTATAATTAATCCTTGTTGTCCACAGGAGGCCTTTAATCAATATTTGACTGTTGAAAACCCAATTCAACTAGTACAGTCAAACTTATGAACAAAGGTCATCCTTGGGAAAGACAAATTGTGGCCTTTATTGACAGATGACCATTATTCGGTGTTCAGTTAGTTGTAAATAATCAGTGGTGGTGTTTCAAAGAATGGCCTTAATTCACAGGGTGGTCTTTATCCGGAGGTGGCCTCAAACACTGGTTTGACTGTATTTATGAATAACCAATATATACTTTAAACTATTGATAACACTAAAACATTCATTTTGGTAATTAGGTAGACCAAACTTTCAAAGGAAACACATGTATTTTGTTCTGACGTTAGTTATATCCGTTTATGGTAGTTTTCAAATAAGAACTATAATTTACGCCAGTGCATTACCAATGCCTGTACGACATATTAGCCGACTGCGTCTATTTATAGCATTCAAGGACAAATGGAAAAGGTTAAAACAAAAGTTAGTTAGACAACCAATCACGGTCTTCATAACAAACTGATTGATCAGACGAAACCCATCTGTCTACAGCATTCTTGGTAACGGATATTAACTTAAGTGCGAATATATTGACTACGTTAGGTGCTAGTTAGATGCTCTTAAATATGTTTAAACAATTTCTGACTATTTATACTTAAATAACTTCATGTGGGGTATGGCTACGATTAAATAAAAAATAAGGTCAGTCATGTTTCGGGTTACTTATCCCATAAATAGGTTAGATCGGAAAACTTTTCTATTTTTTTTTCCTAACACCTATTATGAGACTACGAAGCACGATTCTTCCCACGTAATATTTGAACTTCAAGTTTTGCCGTTGAAAACTTCAGTCAAAAAGTAGGGTTGGTCGGGTAACCCGAAATATGATTATTTCTCTGGCTTCATCAAAAGGGCAAATTCGACCAGGAAAAAAGCCATTCATGATCGAAAATGAGAAGAAAATAATTTATCATTTAAGGCCTAAAAAAGGTTTGTTTCCGGTTACCCGACCGAACCAGTGTTTTACCTGCCGACTCGTAAGATTTTGCGGCGTCCAAATCGTAGTGCTATACTTTAATTTTCACAACTCATTAATTCCCATACAGGGTTGCCGATATACGAAAAAAAAAATTAGAAAAATCTCTACCCACCGACCCATATTTTGGGGGCTTGTAACTGGAAATAAACCTTTTTAGGCCTAAATGGAAATTTGTAATATCGCACTGGAAACCTGGCCTAGTTTTAAACTATTAAGTTCGTTCTCAAATTTTCTTGAAATAACTTGCTTGTACCTGCCGGCAAACAATACATTGTACACTAATGTATTGTCTAAATTCAATAACAAAAACGTACTGTCAATGCCAGAGTTATCTAATCTAGATGTCAATCGATTCTTTCTGGTATCTACATTAATTAAAATAAAAAAAATCTTAATCGAGAAACTGTCAGAAGTGTTTGTTTGTCTTGTTTATAGATGGTAACGTAAAACTTTGAATAAATACCTGCAAACCACGATATGACAGGCATATAGATCAAATCACAAAGCGATATACTGTAATTACAGATTACGGCACGCATATAGATCGCTAAATACGGCTTCCTCCGTTGCGAGGTAATAAATTAGTTCAACTTGAATGTTTATACGGAATAATTGACCTGGTTCCATGATAGAATTTATTTGATATTCGGTTAAGCTTAGAAAGCCGACTTCGTTGAAGATTTTTCAGAATGTAATAGATATATGATATACAACAAACTGAACAGTTAAAAATCATTCAGTTTGCACGTGTGGTTTTGTTTTGTTTTGTATATTTCATGTCCTGCAGTATGCGCCTTGCCTTATGTGAAGTTGTACACACAGACAAAGATACCATATATACTCGTATATATCGACAATGTTTCTTGCTTTCGACTGTATGTTCACGTAAAATCTTCAGCGGAATATCTGCGTATATATGACTCCCAACCTCCTGTAGCTATTTCCAGAAGAAGCAGCGTCCATTTCACTCCGTATAATGTTCTGCCAAATGTCTTTTGAGTTATATTAAAACATCGGAAATCAATTAGGATTGGTTTAAGTGTTTCTGTACTTTCTGTTTGTTCTCTTATATTATAAAATCGTTACTTTCTATCTTGTTTGAGAACCGAACTCAACATCCAAGATGTCCAGATGATTCTATAAACAAGCCAGAAATTAATGTTGTGGTATGAGTTGACGTTTTTATCTCTTTTTTTCGTTCAAATGTGTCTTACAGCAGTTGTTGAACAATGTTAATTCCAAAACTCTCCCAGAACTTTCTGGGTCACTTACCAGGACATTCTCTTTTTTTCATTTGCGATAAAGTTGTACTTTAAATTCACCAAAGCACCCCACCACACCACGAGGGTTCCAAATCGTGATCTCTGAAATTGGCAGAATCTGTTTTATCAGTTTTGCTGATGGTTTTATTATGACCCAAAACTATCCTGAGTTAAATTCATATCTTAAAACAGGATTCAGTATACCAGATTTGGATGGATTTTCAAGCCAAAAGCAGAGTATCTATTTTTATGAATGAAAAGTCTAAGATCATTGAAGAATTATCGACCTAGGTTCTACATTTCTATATAATGATTCCGCCTGGAGGGGTATCTTTTCAGAACTGCTCGAAAACAGTTTTACTTTTTTGAAAAATGCTGAATCAGAAAGTGTTGTTGTTATTGCTTTGATGGCGTCATGGTCATATACAACTTCATCGCAGTACAGAACCTCGATATTATTACAGGTACCACATTAAAACCCCTCAATAATGAAGTGGTTTCATTGGCATCATTGACACTTGTAAGGAAATATAGAGCATTTACAGACAATCCCATCCTTATAATAAAGTGGTCATAAATATTAAAGTGGTTTCTCAAAGTGAATTTTCTCTATTCCTGTATGTAAATCAAACTTTTTAACTACGCATATTAAACAGTTTCTTGAGTTAGAACGTGCGCTACAATTCATTTGTCAATATTTGAGGGCCCTTCAATAAATACCTTAAAAATGAAAGTTCATATTATATCTGGTGTGTATTGTCCAATTTCATTGATCATTTTACAGTCCCTTAGGTACCCTCCTCTCTCAGTGCACATTCTGATACTGTGCTGAACAGTTTGCGGAAAAGAATTATTTTAATTATATCCCCCTGCACATTTACCTAAATGCTTTGGCAGATTTTCATTGCTGATTGAATTTTCTCAGTAATGTTTCTTCGTGTACAGATACAACATCATTAGTGTTTGACCTTTCTCTGAATCGAACTGCATTGTAATTGCATCTGATAAATCTATCTGATAATGTATTGTACAAAATAACAAACAGCCAACTTAATAATACTGGAGAGTTGGTTTACAACTCAACATGAATTGTTCATGATGAATGATTTTTCACAGCTTTTTTATCAAATACAACACTTTTGTTATTGACTGTACTATGTTAATGAACGCATTACCCTAATTATCTTCTATATACAGCCCTACGTTTGGCACATTTTGTTCTAAAAGCCATTGTTCAATGTGTTTTGGACTCACTGGCCAATCAAATTTTGTAATTCACCTTTATATTATATAAATGGCCACAGAACCACTTCAATATTGTTTACAATAAAAGTCGCCATAAAATAGATCTGTGCTCTGTTTTTGGATAATCAAAATACAGCTTACGGTGCCAATTTTGGGATAACTTACACAGACGGTTGTTTGCTGCGAAAGCCCTTCCCAGAGCATATTTATAACCTAAGGCAGACATGTCTTGTATGATTGATACTATCAAATAAATCCTGTATTAGTATGGTTTTCTTTTATTGATCTTTTTCTAAGGTCGCCATGGCGGCGGTTATATTATGTGGAAAGTTACGACGCAGTTCCAAATTTATCATAAAACCGTATAATGGAGGCATTTTTTCAATATTCAGTCATACGTGAATTCCTCTGTTTTTTTTCTTTTATCCTCAGTCTTGTGAATTAATTCACTTAGACGTGGATTTATCGAACATCATACGGTAAACTAGCAAAAGGTTACGAAGTTATTGAATATGTTGTCCCTTTATCAACACGTCGGAGATTTGTAATTTAAATAATAAAAAGGTTCTAGATATTTTGGGGGCCAATTTATAACATTTTTGTATTAAACGTACTGAACTTAATTTAAATTTAATTACTTAAGTATAGTTTTGACAAAATGTCTTTAGACCAAACCAACTATATACTTAAGTTTGTCCCTGTAGAAATCGTAAAATCAGTTTACTGACAATGTTTTCATCGCTTTTTGATCATTCAATTGTCATTCAAGTAAGGTTTCTGGAGTCTCGGTGTTTTATTTTCTTATTCTGTTAAACATTGCAATTTCCAACTCCAATTAATTAAAAACCGCTGCAATCAATTAATAAAAACAAATCCATGGTACCACACCCGTCTGAGAATTTAATTATGACGTGCGAGAAAAACAACTTCCAACTAAATAATCAGGAAATTGTCAAACATACAATAATACACACTGCCGCTACGTTTTGCAAAAATCTCATAAAACATCTCTTTTCTCTGTATCTCCTTACTCTTGTTTTAATTTCAAATTCTTCACTTTAGTTTTAATTCCTACAACAATTTTCTCAAGTTAAGTCTGCCATTTATCTTGGTGTTTCCACTTTATCCGCTTTTCCTGTATTAATGTACGATCCTTCATGTCCGTAAATCATGATTGTGTTTCTTTCTCTGTTTCGATATCTTAGTTTCTCTTACCACTTTCTTTGTTGCGATCGTGTCAAGCGTTCTCCTGGCTTAGATGGCCAGCCTTTTTAGAGCAAGTTCCATTCCATGAATCAAAATGAGGCTACCCGGACTTTGTGAATCTGTTTGAAATATGAATAAATGTGTTCGTTTCGGACAACAATCAGCAATCGGAAGGGTAAAAATATATACAAAACGCTTAGCAAGCATTTAGACTTAGTGTTAAGAACCTCGTCCTTTGTAGAATTCTACCAAAAACACTAAAGGCATAATAACATTGGCCGAACCTGAGCAAATTTTGTCTGACGGCCATATATTCATTGTCTTGTTTTGACAACATAAACTTTTAGAATAGACGTAGTATATTTTGGTTAGAATTTATCAAACTAGTTGTTGTTGTAAATATCTAATCTATGGAATTCGTAAACAATAAAACGTTGGTAGTAAGACCACTTTTTATGTCAAATAGAACTGTTCTAATATTGAAAGGTTCGCTAAGTTAGGTGTCACTGTGATGATAAAAGGAATGATTTGTTGCAATGGAGTTTTTACTAATTTTGTTATTTTGCAGGTGAAATGATGATGAATTTGGTTACAAGATATGTATGAGATATGGAGGGGGCGCTATGTTCGCTCAAAAAACGATTCGATTCACCGTACTGTCTCTTAAAACATCATGGTCTACCGTCTGGGTGATTCAAGACTTTCTTCTCATTGCTGAAGGTAAGGTGATAAAAAAATATTTCTGGCTTAAATCAGTATGCAATCCAAAGTACCCCTCGTTTTACTACGGGAACGACACAGCCGCGCGTGGCTGTGCTGGTTTCCGACCATTAAGATCTCCTAAGAAATATTCGTTTTTCCTTACTGTTGTAATTACATGTAAAAGAATTTACAAGAGCATTAATTTTTTGGCATTGAAGTCTTTTTCATCTTTTCATTCGGGGAGCGTGTATAAATAATAATACACAACCACATATTTTTTCCTGGATACACACGGGAACATCCGTCATACTAACTGCCGAAAGTCGGATCATATATCATTTGATTGATGTGCTGCCGTAGCTTATTGTATGTCACGGAATTACCCGAGGTTACCTGATGGTTGCGTTGTCTAGGATCGTTCCTTCCACGTGTAAATGTGAAACATGGTATATGTGATTAGCATCCGGAGTTTTCAATACTTGATGCCAAGGAAGAGCAATCACCACATCGATGACCGATATTTTCAAGATAAACTTTGGCAACCACTTTTCGAGTCAATATCTTCACCTGATATATGTTTTTTTTTATTTCGTTATTGAAACGAAAACTATTCGTCTTGACAACTATAAAATACATCTCCATATGTTTATTCTGCTTCAATAATTGAAAAGGTAACCAAGAACACGCATTCCTCGTTCATTTTATCTACAGGGTTATTATTTTCGCCTGTCAATTATTATTTGGGCGTATGTTGATGTTGAAATGCACGACCTGGTTGTGTCTCGATCTGAAGATTAATCCACATTAAGAACCGCTGTTCACTCTCCCGTTCTTCATCACAACAGGCTTGCTGTTTACGATCGTGATCTTTGTTATCAGGGTCAAGCGTCAGATTTGATGGCTGGATATCTTAAGTTAAACAGTTTTCTATCAATCAGAAGCATTATGACATATCATTAGCCTCGGAGAAAATAGACAGAGGTCCCTGATAAAGAATTTAGGAACGAAATCACATTGTGAAGTCTGTAATCTTTTAAATAAATGAGACTCTAGGATATTATAACAACTATAGACTGTCAGAAGCTTTAAAAGCATAAACGTCGTGTTTTACTCTGAAACCGTTCTACTCAGAATCCTTTCTCGGCAGAACACCACAAAATGCGAAACATGGATTTTATATGCGCAGCTGATCTTTGTTCTGATGCCTGTTTGTTTTATTTTACCATAGTATGTGTAAAAAATAGTGATCGTTCGTCACGTGGTGGCCTTTTTTACCATTAACTCAGATTAACTGTAATATGTATACAGCTTACGTTAGGAAGTCCGAACGTGCTGATAATGACATCAAGTGGTTTCCTCCAAGATTGTCAATTTTATTTGTACTCGGATGTTTCAATAATGACCATTTTGGAAATGCAAAAGTTGTCTGTATTGGAGGTGGCATTTATTAAAATGTTTAAATGAAACACAAACATATAGTTCTAACTACAGGTGTTATGCACATCCTTGGCTGAATGAATTCTCTCTGTACAATATGAATTCACATAGCGACAACCTCAATATTATGACCACCTTGTTAAAGCGACCACCGCTTTCAGACCGGCTTTCAATGACTCCCCTATAATTCAACTTATGATATAAGAGCACCTCATTAGTACGGCCGATTTTCCATGGTCACATTATCGGGGTTTTCCTATATATAACTTCTCAGCTGGAATCGAAGAAATACATTGAAGGCCATTTTATGTATTTACAATAAAATGAGAAAGCATTTATGGCAGTTAATGTTCGTTTAATGATTTATTTACATTAACAACTGCTTTTATAAGATAGTCTGAAAAATATCCAAGAAATTAGTGTCCTGTTTAATTGATTAAAACAATTAACGTCCGACACTCTCGTTCTCATATCGTTTTACGATTCATTTACGTGGAATGTACATCATGATTAAAACATTGTCAGGATACTACGACTATATATATATTTATATATATATATATATATATATATATATATATATATACGTAAATGAATATATATGAATAAAAAAACTACAGTGCTAAAAGAACATAATCCCTCCCTCTCCATCAGTCGGTCTTTGTGCACAGGTTTATATATATATATAGAGAGAGAGGGATTATGTTCTTTTAGTACAGCAGTTTTTTATTCAAAAGTGCTTGTAGTTTATTATACCAATACATGTATACTGAGGGGTGGCATTTGGTCTAAAAACAGCCGTTATTCACCTATGACCTTCACCTCCGGTTTTCCTGAATTGTATGCATATGCATATATTTCATATTTCTTATCAAAATTTTTCGATGAAATAAATACCGGAATATTGACTGTTGAAGCAAATATACGGAGATGTTTTATATCCAAAGACGAATGTGTTTCGCAATAAAAATATCTATTTCTCTAATAACCCTAATGATTTCTGTTGGATTCGAAGATTTCTATATGTCTCCTATATGTTGCTCGGGAATATATATTTTTTATCAAAATCGATAAATCTTGTATTCAGGTGGAATCTACCTGTATTCCGACCCAGTTAGAGAACAGACACTGAGGCCAGACTTATTTTCGATTTGTTATTGGGAGATTTCGTGCCAAACCTTGGGTGGGTTGGGGGCGGTAGTGAAAATAAAGGAAAATAAGACAAAATTCTTAGTCTAAACTAATTTTTGTGTGTGTTATTTTCAAAAATACGAAAATATGAACCCTAGGAAATACATCTTGCAACAGTATTATTTTTATACCATACAAACATTGAAAATTGCATCTGTGTACCTGTAAATTATAAAAAGACTCATTTTTTAAAAAAAATACAAAAACTAGATACACTGCGTCTGAGAAACAAATGAAAAAACTTAGCCTAAATTTGGAGAAGGCAATGTTTCCATGGTAAAATAATCTAACCGTACAGCTCAATCAGCGATATTAAGTTGCAGGTTCGGCTGAATCTGGAATATCTCAGATGTGAAAGATTCTCAAGTTCGGGTCAACGGCAAGAAAACAAACATTTGTTAATTAGAAAACATGAATTTTACATTCATTTACCTTGGTAATTAATAGTGCGTTTCAAAACCAATTAAGACAACGCGTCAGACATCAATACGATTCTAGTAAAACATCTGTTAAGTTAAATGTTTTCTTCGTTTGAAGTTTCAACTTCAGTTAACCAGCTCTCTCAGACTAAGCTAAAGATTTTCAAGCTCAGCATCAATGCATACGATCAATGAATAGGAAAATCAAAGATTTGGGGTAGTTCGTGAGACAGGAATTTGCTGGTAAAAATGAACTAAATATAACGCGGCGTGACATTTAAATTACTCTCCGACACAAAGCAAAGTTATAAACTGCAACTATTAGTTCGATTGTCCGCTATTTATGTGCCTTGCCAAATATACAAGGGGTGATATCGACATTTGCCTTAAATTTAAACTGATTTGGAGAAAATAATTACTTACAATGAAGTCATTGTCGTTTCGTTTTAAATTGCAGAATAAAATGTAAAATATGACAAGGTCATTACTAGTATAATACAGATGTATTTTTGCTAAAAGTCAATAAATTATATATAATTGCACATATTACGTACTTGCACATTGATTTATCTAATTGGTGAATAAAACAAAATAATTGCTAAGTCATGTTCTAAATTCAACAAAAATTTATGATCATTATATGGTACACAATAACAGCTTGTATGAAGCAGATTGATTAAATGATCAATGTGAATGAATGATTAGGTGATTGACTTATCAATTAATTGTTGAAATATACATTTAATTAATTGATTGATTGCTTTTATTTATTACATTTATTAATAAATTGATTTATAAATTGATAAATTCCATCGATTAATTAATTGATATTGAAGCGCTTAATTAGTTGACCACATTAGTGATGTATAGAATAGGCAAATAAATGATTGATTGATTGATGGACTGATTAATTGATTGATGGACTGATTAATTGATTGATTGATTGATTGGTTGATTGATAGATTGATAGACTGATTAATTGATTGATTTATTGAGTGAAGTGGTCCTAGTATTGAAGTAGTTTCTAAGTAAGGTTTAATGATAGATTGTACCTCAGTACTATATATTGGTTATGTCAGAGGTATAAATTATATCTGTCAAGCTTTCCCATTTCTACTGCGTTTAGACTTCTTTGTAGTTCACATTTCTAATGAAAAACATTATTTGAAAGGGATTTGGTCCGTAAGCCTCACGGATTTTTTTCTCACATGGTACGTTATGACTTCAATACTACGAGGGGCCCCCAGGGAGGGTAGTCATAGTTATTGACTAGTGATCATTAACCCCTACCTCTGTGAGTTCGAATCTCTCCTAGACGTGAGGAAACTGTTCAACTAGCTTACGGTTGGTCGGTGGTCCTACGCAGATAAATGCATGAGTCTTCATTCGTTGTTAAAACTGGAAAAGTCGCTAAATGTCCCTGACTGTTTGACCTTAAACCCCAATGAAATGAAAACTAGAAACCTTTTTAGTTCAACATTAGCCATCTGGACAATATACCATTAAACGCATTACACACAGATGTGGCGGTTCATTTGCCGCTGGAAATTTTTTCATATCACGGTATGTAGTAATTTATCGTGTACTTGAAGACATAAATTCGAACATACATCATTTGTGTTCCTATTCATTGATAAAACACGTGTTATTTTTTAAGCAATCAGTACGTAGCTTTAATTGTAACGATTTGAAGAAAATATCTACAGTATAACCCAGTTAATAATCACTTTATTACAAAGACCATCTCATCAAAGTGACCACTCATTTTAGGAAATACTTTCAATATGTTCTAAATAAATCGGTTTAAAAAACCTATGTGTATAGGCCGTTTTTTTGGTCAGAAAAGTAGTTATAATACCAAGTTTGTACCGTATTTACTGTCATGTATTATTCAAATAGATTGTAAACAAAACTTACATTAAGTTTGCTCTGTCTCGTATCGCTTTTTTCTTCTTACAATACAACACAGGAAAATGTAGCTGAGAAATGCTGAGAATTAAGAACACAGTTTGTTGGATTGACATTGTCTATTGATTTATTCAAACCATTTCCTATTTGCATTTATATTGTTTGTGAAGGACTTGTAATATACGGAAGACACGCTGATCTAGAAATAAAGGACTAGACTCTTTGTATTAATGTCATGAGTTCGAGCACTTAAAGGACGCGACAGGGGATTGAATTAAATTCATAATTACAAAAATATGGTCGCTTTATGAGTTTAGTGTCAATCATTTTATTCGTTTTTTATGACATGTTCTGAATAAGAAAAACAACACATGTAAATTTAAGTTCAATTATAAGGAACCTCCGTTGGCGAGTGATTATAGTCGGTGGCCGGTAATCGATAGCACTCGCCGCTGTGAGTTCGAGTCCAATCCGGGACCAGAAAAAATTTACCTGCGAGGAAACTGCACACCTACCTAACGAAAGGTTTGCGGTACCTCCAGGTGTACGCCTGGAGACATTCCCCACAGTTAAAACTGGAAAAGTCGCCAAATGACACGGGCTGTTCGTGCGACGTTAAATCCCGTGAAAAAGCGTAATAGTAACATATTTATGACCGACACTGTATTTTTATTATTTCTTCATATTATTTACTTTATTCCTTAAAATTGAAAATCTTTTATCAGTTTACTAGAGTAGACTAGAAAGTACTTCATGAAAAAAATGTTGAAACAAGATGGTGAACATTAATCAGTTACCAGTAATTTTGAACGTAGCTTGAAGTATGGATTGAAATCATAAAGCAATGATTTGACTCCGCATTAGAAATGTCTGTTATTGTTCAGCATGTTTCAAAGTGTGTCAACTTAATCCGTCGATTTATCATTAGATTACAATCCGACAACATCGTGCAGAGATTTGATCAAGCGTAAGCTTTTATGATTCTCAGGAAATAAGGACTCTATTCATCTGATAATTCTATCTTTGTTATATTTGAGGTTTAACTTGTTTCATCTGATTGCCGCCTTTCATATAATTAAGAGATACTGAGAGCGTTTTATTACTGAACGTTTAACATGAATTACTTAAGACATTTATTACATCGGTGTAATATTCATTGGTATATGCCAGTGTCGCATTGATTCATAGTAGATTTTGTAAAACCAACGTATCTATTGTAGAAATTAAATAGACAGGAATAATTGTTTCAATTCTTTTGCACCAAAATCTGAATTTCTGTAACTCATGAATAACTGAAAATTATCTATGAATAAGTCAGTAATAAAGGTTGGGTTTGTTGGTCACATGGGTAGCTATCAAGAAATAGAAATAAAGTTTGAGAGCTTTAAAGTTACAATAACCAATGGAGATATGTTCTAATGTTATTTGTGAACATCTTCTGAACATTCTGTCTATTCTAGGACCTGATTGGCTGCTTCATATTACATTTGATCCATTGACCAATGGTATTGTAGTATTCTGGTATTGTTCATATTATTGATCAATGGTATTGTAGTATTCTGGTTCTGTTTTAATATTAACCAATGGTGTTTTAGTATTCTTGTTCTATTTTTAACATTGACCAATGGTGTTGAAGTATTCTGGTTCTGTTTTTAATATTAACCAATGGTGTTTTAGTATTCTTGTTCTATTTTTAACATTGACCAATGGTTTTGTAGTATTCTGGTTCCGTTTTTTAATATTGACCAATGGTGTTTTAGTATTCTTGATCTATTTTTAACATTGACCAATGGTTTGGTAGTATTCTTGTTCCGTTTTTTAATATTGACCAATGGTGTTTTAGTATTCTTGTTCTATTTTTAACATTGACCAATGGTTTTGTAGTATTCTGGTTCCGTTTTTTAATATTGACCAATGGTGTTTTAGTATTCTTGTTCTATTTTTAACATTGACCAATGGTTTTGTAGTATTCTGGTTCCGTTTTTAATATTGACCAATGGTGTTTTAGTATTCTTGATCTATTTTTAACATTGACCAATGGTTTTGTAGTATTCTGGTTCTGTTTCTAATATTAACCAATGGTGTTTTAGTATTCTTTTTCTATTTTTAACATTGACCAATGGTTTTGTAGTATTCTGGTTCCGTTTTTAATATTGACCAATGGTGTTTTAGTATTCTTGATCTATTTTTAACATTGACCAATGGTTTTGTAGTATTCTGGTTCTGTTTCTAATATTAACCAATGGTGTTTTAGTATTCTTTTTCTACTTTTAACATTGACCAATGGTTTTGTAGTATTCTGGTTCCGTTCTTTAATATTGACCAATGACATTGTAGTATTCTGTTACTGTTTTATCGGTTATGTCCTCTCACTAGCAAACACTAGCCTAGCTCTTCACCCCAAAAAGCTTGAAAAGTCGCTAAATAACCATGATTGTTGGTGCGACGTTATGTCGTATAATGTTACGTCGGATGACTCAGAATGTAATGTTGTATATGATTGGATGTTCATTTTACATTGTTATAGTACATCAAAGTGTTAGGTATGCATAAAAAATGGAAAAATGTCTAGACAGGAAATTAAACAACCATATTGTTTTAGTGTATTTAAAAAATAAACAACAGCAATAACAAAACAAAGAAACATTTTTCGACTAAGAATTTTTATGTGGTGCAAGTGTTTCTCATAATTATGTGTCGGATACTAATAAGAAATTTAAGAAGTATTTTGAACACGGATGAAATGAGACAAACACGTGAACTTGCAAGTTAACTTTGTAAAACAGGTGTATTTGTAATCTTTACGTAACTGATGTTGTACTGTCTGACACTAGGATTGAAGAAACATATGGATAATTGTTCATTATCGTCGGGATGTGCAATTGCATGTCTAGTAAATTCTCTTCTGCACTAGGCTCAGGTGTCCCTGATGAACTGAAATAAAATTTTATCACTTACCTATTGATAGCTGGCAATTTATCACACTTGTATGCATAAATGCTTAATGCTTAAGCAGCTTTGGTCATTGATATATTTTTGAATTAAGATATTTTTGAAAACTCTTATTAAACTACAGATAAGCCCGATTTTGCGGTCACATGTGCATAACGCTGTCATGGGTACAAAGCCCATTATTTACTTGCAAACCTGTGATTAAATGCCACCCTTAAGTAACAGTTACTTTTTGGTGCACATTTATTTCATGGACTTCGATATAAAAGGTTTTCCTCTACACTTATTGAAATTGTAGATAAAATAAACTTTTTAAATTTAATGGAACTCCGCACAGACAATGTAATATTACTGGTTCGTACATTGATACGATTTTATTGATGGTCGTAAAATAACATTAGGTCCTCTACTTATCTAAGTCTAGACAAGTCGGTTCAAGACATGCAAATTTCTTTCAAGAACATTCTCTTGTTTCAAAACTAGATTAACTCATTGAAAACATATTTTCCTCAACCTTAAGGCAATTCATTTGTTCTTTATAGTTTTAAAGAGAACACCAGGACTGCAACTCGATTAATCACAATTCGTTTTATGGAAAACAAACTACTGTCACCGAGGTGCTAGGGAATCTTTATATAAGTTTGAACGGTTATAAAATAGAAAGACTGCGACTGTAGCCCAGTGGTTAGCGTGCTCGACTTGTAACCCAGCAACCCGGATTCAAATCCCGGTTGCGGCAGGTCATACACTTCTATGAAAATTTGACAAAACGTTGATTTTGCTCCATATGTGGAGAAGTTGCCGGCTTCTTGTGGAAGGGTAACTTAGTACTGGTTAGTATACAGTCCATGAAAACTGATTACTTGTGAGTTTGATTCCCACTTAAGATCAGAAAAAAGGTAGAGGAGCTGCTGTGCTGGCTTACGAAAAGTTGGTGGTTCTACCGAGGTGTTGGTCTTCCGCTGTTCAAGCAGGCAAAGTTGCTAAATGAGCCTGACTATTGACATGACGTTAAACTCCAAAGAAAACAAAATGAAATTGAAAAGGATTTAAATGTTTGTTTTATTATTGCGGAAAAGTAACACACTGTTCTTGAAATAGTTCACGTTTAAAGTCCCCTTCTGAATATAGATGCCCAAGGAGTGATTATCCCCCTTTTATTGAGACATTCATTCTATTAAATTAGCTAGCCTAACTTAGCCTAGGCCTTTAAATCGACCTTAATATTAAGATGGCCTTATTATCAGATTAGGATATTGATGAAAAATTGTCAGTCAGTCCGAAAATATGTGGTCATGATAATGTGTCTATCGTAATACTGTAGTACATGAATACGGCAAAAATTCGAAACAAATAAATCAAAATGTAAATTCCTTATGTTACTAAAGGAATGCATCTATTTGATCGATTGAGTCTGTGTTTATTTCAACATTTCTTGTTATCTCTGTACTTTGTTGTAATGCAACGTGCTATTACAAACCATTAAACGAGACAAATAAATACATGTATACAATACATCGCAGCATATGTTGAGCAAATACGTTTGTCAGTCGATGTTCAAGTTCTTTGATGTAATATGCTTGTCTGATAGAAGAGAACTTCTGTTATTCAGAAAGGGAAGAGACAGTCGGATTAGTAGTTTCTCTTTGTGCTTGAAAGCGTTACTCGCGTAAACTTAGAAATAACACGAGTTGCATCAATTGTACGTATAGCATCATCATCAAAGTCATCATCATCATCATCAAAAGCATTGTCATCATCATCATCATCATCATCAAAAGCATCATTATCAGAGTCAGCATCGTCATCATCGAAGTCATCATCATCATCATCAGCATCATCATCATCGAAAGCATCATCATCAAAGTCAGCATCATCATCAGAAGCCGCAATATCATCAGCAGAAATATCATCATTATCATCATCAGTATATAACTGAAAAATTGTTGAAAAACGGCGTTAAACCCCAGTGACAATAAGTCACATAAAAACAAAAACAATGATTCTGTGTTATGCTGAAGTTTGATATCACATTTTATCGCGTGTATTTCGCAAACATATACTTTATTTTATCCTTGTGTTTATGAATCACTTTGGGAAAACAAAAAAATGTCTAAATTCTTGTAAATTCTTGCAAGTCTGGAAAATGCTTTATTGGCTGTTTACAAACTTGTTCTTTTTACTTCAGTGCGATTCAGAGTTCTTATTTACTTGGATTAAATTTACTTCTTGCGACTTTCCATCATGTCAGAATTTATATGATTAAGAAAATGCGTTTGTGTGAAATTTTATATCACTGAATTCTTCTATCTTTCGGTTAGTTAAACTAGCCTAGACCTCTGTAGTCTTATTTATTCTCATGTTTTAATTCATTTTGTGAGAAGTAAAGACGACGTCAGATGGTGTTACGTTCGCTGTTGTTGTTGGTGGTGGTGGTGGTGGTGTGGTGGTAATGCTGATTATGATCATAATCGTCATCATTAAATGATTGATGGCGTGATGAACAGCATATATTTTGAGATCAGTTACATTCCAGCTCACTCATTTCCTCAGACACAGATACTCCCGGAAATTGTATTATTCAATAATGACGTACTATTAACATGACGGTGCACCATCCGTCTATATCAGATTAGTCTAAACTCAAGTTGGTCAATATTTGTTCACTAGAAAATTCGGTATTGTGATGATTATATACCAGGTTACATTATTGCCTACAAGGCTTTAGTTCTCAATGTTCAACTAATAGTTAAAAAGCTGTCAATGCTATTTGTCGCTGATATTCTTTGTGGCATAATGCGTTTGTGCACAGTGCGATGTCTTCCAGTCCAGTGTCAAATAGTTTGACCAAAGTAAGATATAAGCTCATAAGTAATATTAAGGTCGGTATAAAGGGGTCCAAAGGGGGCAATATAGGGAGTTTTGTATAATACCACGTGACAGGAGTGTTTAGTTGAGTTTTTTTTGCCATAACGTTGTTCCTTGTTCTCGTATAAAACGTTCATCGAGAAAGTATGAACATCACATAAAGCATGTTGTTGTTGTTGTTGTTGTTGTTGAAGCAACAATGTGTGATGATGCTATGTGTTGTATGAATAACACATGCTGTTAACTTGTTAAACTGAACACAATAAAACTAATGTGTTTGTCATGTAAACAATTACATTTGTATTTATCAACAATAAATGGATGGATCATACATATATCATAATCAATAACTGTCCATACCTGTCGTTTATGGCTCTTGTTGTTTAATTTCCATTTAAGGAAACACATGTATGCCACAATTGCGGTATATTTTGACAGGAAACTCGTCCATCTTGGTTATATAATTGTATGTTTTTATTCCAAGTATTCTATATTGATTTCCATTAATCACGCCTATTTTAACATTTCCTTTGACTTTTTAGACGCAATTTTCTTGTAAATGTGTGGGAGGATATCATTAAGATGTAAAACACGTTGATGAAGTTTGCAATGTTTTTGTCCCATCATGGCGATTCAATCAGAGCCGAGTATTCTCATTTCTATACGTTTATTCTTGCGAAAACTCCCGTGGCTTTGTAATGGATAAGGCTTTAATGAGTTTGCACTGCGGCATATTCCAGCAATTTCTGAATTACGATAAATTCTAACAATATGGATCAAAATAAATGCACTTTTTTGCTTAATTTTGAATTAAATTGACTTAAACTGTTGAGTTTCAATACTAAAAAAACTCGATCTTTTTAATCGGTTCTGACTTAACTTGCCAAAATAAATCCTTGTTCAAAGTATTATTTAAAATCATACACGGCAAATGAAAATGCATACTATGACTTTGATGTTGAAATCACCTCCAATTGATTTAACCGTGCTTAAGTTTGAACTATGGTACAAAAAAAATTATGGTTATACATAAAAAACATGCAATATGACAAAGCCATAAAACATTTTATTAAAGATTTATTAAGTAAGGGGGTAGGTTCACTTAGGCCAAACAGTGGCCCATTATCAGAATACCTTAATAATCTGACAAAACAAATGAAATAAATTCCCTTCTACAAAGAAGAAAAAAAAATTGATATTTTGTTTGCTTTAAATCAATGACCAGTTTTATATGGTCTATAGTACTTTAAATATCTATTCACGTATGTACTTTAAAGTGGAACATGCTTCATTATATGCATAGGCGATCACCATTCCGTAGATTGTCAAAAGTCATGTTTGACCCCTGTCTCTTGAAATAATGAACATTGTTGTTAACCAGCTGAATAGTTAAGACAAATACTAGTATTCAGAGTTAGTTTTCTTCACAATTTCTGCTGGTATGCAATGACTACAGAAATTTTGTTTGAACACAGTTTTGTTTTGAGACCCTCATTGTCATTTGCTTGCACAGAAATATGGAAAGTGAAAGACGAAGAGAATCTTAAAAATACATCAACATCTCCCCGGAAACTACTAAACTTGATGCCGTTTTCAGCATGTGTGATGAACGACCCTCTATGTCAATAGAAAATAGAACACATGTACTCACAAAGGCCGCGTGTAAGAATGCGTTCGTTTGTTGTCCCCAATCGATTTGACACAACGATACTCTTTGCGAAATGTTACTGGTACACGCAGGCCAAGATGTTCTCATTAATATTTTTTCGAGGCTTGTTAATGAAACAAAGACTTCCCAACAATACAGGAAGCGACAAACAGTGAATTATGGCTTGAATTGTGGCTCTTTGTAGTATAATGTTACCGGCGCCACCGCAGATAATTTTAGATTGATTTTATCGAATTGATTGCCATTGTTTTCAACAGTTAGCTCCTCAGTGACATTTGTCTATATTCCAAGATAAACAATGGTTTGTGGTTGTTGAAATGAAAATTATATTGAAGTGGAATAAAAAGACCATTTAAACGATCAATTTATCCATATTTTTTCAAATATCTATTGTCACGTGGCATTTTTGTGATTAATGCACTACAAGGGGCGACAATCACTGCAAAGCGTTTACAGATACCTCAATGAAAGCATGAACCGAAGGACAACAAACATATAATAATTTAGTGGTGTCACACAGTGAAGTAGAAGTTACCAATTTCCATATAGGTTGGATGTTTCTCCATCCTTTAAGTGGATTACTTTTCCTAGACAGCAATTAAGATACTCAGCTTCCCTCGAGTCCAACCGAAAATCAGAACTTTACGACATATTTTACGACATCAATGGTTGATGACGATCTCAGCAAATGATTCATTGCTATCTTAGATCAAGACTTTTTTTTGGTTTCGTGGAGCGATATGAAGTCGATACTTCAGAATCTATATTCGTCCAGTTTTTTTGCGTGTTTTGCTTTGAAATGACCTTGATGCGAAGTGTATGCAAATCGGACAGTTCGTTTTCGACTAAGAAAAGGAAAAAATGCAGTTTGATAAACATCACAGTCGGTTAACTAAATCTTATGCATTTTGTACAGAACGATCACTTTTTAGTTTGTTTAATAATTTATTCATGTCATTTTATGCTCGCTTCATTTGCATGTTGTCTGTGAATCTCTAACATTGATTTTAATGTAAAAGTTCTAGGGACGAGCCTTATGTATAAACATTCGCGTATTGGCATGTAAATCTTAGACAATCAATAAAGATTACAATCTTGTCAGATCTGAAGCTGAGATTATTTATGGAAACGCCTTTCGAAAACATACAAAAAAACGCTGTGAATGAAATCACCCATAACAGCTGTTCTTAAGGGTTCGGGGGACTAATTATGCCCAAATATCAATCATCAGTCATATGCCCTTTACCTTGATTTAAATCTAATTTGTGGAGTGATGTGTAGCCAACTAACTGCTTCATTATTTTTCGATCGGAATGCCACCAAAATGATAACAACACAATTATGATAACGGTGGCAAAGGTTATCAGTTTATCATATCGTATGATCAAATCTGTGTATATTGCTGTTATGTAATTTGTTGCGCCATTTAAGGTTTATTTCGAATAAAGTCCCTAGGGAACTTAGCTCTTACATGTTTGTGTACATTGGGTGCTATATACTGAAGACCTTCATCCGTTCCTTGGGGAACTACATACACCTACAAAATCATGCACTCTCTTGTCACAATTCAAACTTGGCTTCTAATTTATTATTAATGACTTGGATTGCGAAAAAAACGGTGCTGGATGCAGTTAATAGAGAACGCTTACGACATGTCTTCGATTGAATAATCATTTGCTGAGATCGTCATCAATCATTGATGTCGTAAAATATGTCAAAATGTACTACTTTGGAGGGACGTCATATATATTATACGTTGTACTGTTGTCACATTACTCAACACAAGAAACTTTTCACTTTCCTCAGCACGTTGATGAAACCATCCAACCTGTTTCTCAACCTTTCATTCGATTCTTTTAGTACTGCAATAAAATAAAACCAGCGTGTAACATACTTTAAAATGCATCACACTGGGAGCTATCGGTGAGACAACTGTCAACATGATTCACAGACTATGTCATTCCATCAGGTGAGAAATTACATTACACAATAATGTTTATGTCGGTAAATCTTCTCTCTGTCTCCATAACTAAAACACGTTTGTAAGCTCCATGCCGCGTCGTGGGTGATGTTGGCATGTCCATTAACTGTCAATTGTGAAGATAAATTACATTTAGAGAATTGTGAATAATTGATCCCGAAAATCAAATTTGTGTAAGAATTGAAACTAAATCAATTGAAAGCTGCGGGTATAAACTCTCGTTTGCCTTGCTGCAGACCGTTTTAAGGCCGTACCCTCCGGCAAAAATTACTGCATTACAAACCTTTATAGAACAATGACTTGTACTGTTACTCTACGAAGATATTAAAATCACTGGAATACTTTATTTTAGATAGATTTCTATTTATCCTCACCTTTAATACTTTCAAACCTGTGATAAAATGTCATTTGACTTCTATCATTGCAAACTAAAGCAGTTAATTTAGATATAATCACAATTTCTCAGAGCGATTACCAACCTTGCACTTGCAAATGAATGGCATAATTATACAGTTAACAAATATCTGTTTTACGTCAATATAATTTCAACTTGGCGAATGTTCGTAATTTCTGATTGAGCGCAGATTAGCCAAATAGTTCAACAACATCCATAGTCGACTCCACATGTTGGATACGAGCTAAATAATGATATGTAAGTTTAAAATCCTTCAAGTCAGCATAAACAATGACATTACAGTGAGTCTTGCTTACACTGATGGCGACCTCTTGAACGCTGCCTCACCGGAAGTAGTTGGGCGTACAGTGAAACATCAGAAACTATCTAGTGATAGCAATCATTAATCTGCAAGCTCTGACGTCATTCTGTTCATGTATGTAAAAAAACAGAAATAACCTTTAGAATGTGGTTAATGTTATTGCACTGTCATGTTCTACTAACAGTCGACATGCAAGGCATAACATGCGGAAAATATCATTTTTCTAGCAGATGTTTGTAGTTTACAAACTGGAAATTATAAAATTGAAAATCACATCACGAAAAAACGTGAACATTATTTAAATATATTATTATTTATATGAGTGGTGATCTAGAAAAGTGTTGTGTGTTTTTATTTTATCATCTACATACTAAAAGATTTCGTATTCGTTGCGGCGAACATGTATCAACCAAGACATATACAGTGAAACCTCAATAAGCGACCACCTCAACAATTAGACCTCCTCATTACAACGACCACCTAATTTCGGTCCGGTTTTTAAATATTTCCTCTCTATTTCAACTTGATAATGAGAAAACCATTTCTCGGTTCCCATAGGCGGTCTTAATATCGACGTTTTACTGTGTTTATAATTCTATATAATTATAGTACAGTGCAACCTCTCTAAAGCAACTCCCCTTGGGAGAAGCAAAATGATGTTGCTGCGGAGAGGTTGTCGCTCTAGAGAGGTTAAATTAATAGTTAAATCGTACAGTTGGAAAATATCACGCTTTTGTTGAAGGGATGTTGTTGAAGGGAGGGAGTGAACCGCTCTGGAGAGGTTGCACTGTATATGAGAAGTAAACATACGTTAGAAAGTTAGTTAGTTTTTAAGTTTGTTTAAGTCATTATTTGAAGGTTATTGAGTTCTTTGCGCCGTAAGCAAACTTACAATTATCCGGTGCTTCAAATTGCATGCTATTTGACTGATAACTTGTGACATGATTAATCGAATAATTAGGCAAGTAATTGGAAATAAAATATTGCTTTAGGGTACAATTGGAAGAAAAGAAGGTTCTTGGTGTTTGCAAATTCCAGATTTTTAATTGAAAGTGTGAAATAAGAGTTAATCGAACATGAATGTTTACATAATGAATGTCAGAATAATTGGTACGATATTGTGTGCCGATATGTTATTATCGATAATTTATATATCATATAATATCATAATGTTCGCAGAATATATATAAGGGAGTGATTGGCCGAACATTTTGGACCTGCAGCTAATATAGATCTTGATCCAAATCAATCTCACATTTATTATAGATAGATCAAAAGAGACTTTGATCAGTTTGCCTTTTTATGTTACAAGCTTTGAAAAAAAGATATTAAACGGTTACCTTACTAGAGCAAGACCACGATCGTGGTCCAGTAGTTAGCACGCTGGACCTGTAACCCGGCGAAAAGTTGCTGGCTCCTTATGGAAGGGTAAATTAGTTCAGAAAAACATACAGTCCAGGAAAACTGGTTAGCTGAACCGGCCGCTGTATGTAACTGAAAAAATGTTAAAAATGGCGTTAAACTCAGTCACAATGTCACATAAAACAAAATAAAACATTGCAAAAACGAGACAAATAGCAGGGCGAAATCCTCACCAGCCTCTTTCCATCGTTCAATTTTATCGATACTGTAGTGTTAGATGCGATATATCGATATCTCGATGAAAAATTGAAATCGATGTAAATCGATAAATGGTACGCAGTCTAAATACAGAATGGCTGAAATGCTGTCGTTATCATTAGATCAACTATGGATCAGAATATCAGAATTTACGAGCGCTAATCCATCAGTGATAGCTAATCCATCTAAACCATAGAATTTTTCTGACAATAATTACTAATTGAGAAAAATAATCCGGGATGTATTAACTTCTGACAATATAGTCCGAAGAAATGATTATCACTTTTCAATAGAACGGAAATTAGAAAACCCCGCCGATATGGGTCGTCAATATCATTAACGTGGTGTGAATAGACTCAAAACAGTACACATTAATCTATAAATTCACATTATGTAGCTGGATCGTGTTTTTATTGGCCCAATAACGCTTAAAATGTAGAAAGATGCTCTTCTAAATGGAGGTCAATATAGTTAATTGTCACGTGTTGTTTAGTAAACAAAACGTGTCACCCCGACACATTTAAAGCGTATTCACCTCGCCATAGGGAGAGATATAGTCGAACAATCAGCTGTCTTAAGTCAAACAAACTCCACTTATCAACTTACTACTGCCTCCTGCGTGAAAGTGTGCTTGAGTAAGCTACAGCATATTACTATAATATTTTACGAAACATCAAATTGTACGAATGACGACACGTTTCCTATGTATTACTAGTGTTGTGTTCCCAACAAATGGCCAATCAATGGCGTGAAGTCATTTGTCGTTTAGTACGCTCACATTTGTCTGAACTTAGCTCCGCTAAAAGCTTTCTATAACTTGCGAATTGATTTTTACACGTTGTCTGATTTTCGTTTTAGATATTTTCAAACGTTTGTGTTCAATGTACAACTGTGATCCTAGTTTTTTCAAAGTTAGGTTAACGCCATGTGCTTATGACATAATATTGACATACAATCGTCATATTGTAGATTTGTTTGTTAGACTGACCTCTTTACATCTACTGTTGCGTGGATAATAATTTTTAGCCCTGAAGCGGACTAAAAATATTCTAAGTACATTCTAATCGGATCTATAAAATGCGTACGATATTGATAATAAATTTCAATGACGTAGTTTTACAGTGTTTCAAAATAAATGGTTGTATGTACGTCATAATATATCGATATCTCGTTCTTAGATATACAAACAATTACGTTTTAAAAGCACAAATATTTACAGCATAGTTTCGTACAACGTAACCAAAATCATTAAGTATTAAAGATATTTACCTGGGCTCATGAATAACCAATAAGATCATTGAGTTTTTGTGTATGGTCCCAAAGCAGGAGTTTTATTACAGACCCTTGTTGTTGTTTTTTTTTCACTAGGTCTAAAGCCGTTTTTTTTCAACAATTTTCAGTTATATATGGCGACCGATTCACCGAAGCAATTTTGACTGGACTATATACAAACCAGTACTAACTTACCCTTCCACATGGAGCTGGCAACTTCTCCACATACAGAAGAAAATCAACATTTGCGTCAAATTTGCATAGAAGGGTATTACCTGTCCCAACCGGGATTTGAAACCGGGTCGCCGAGTTACAAGTCCAGCACACTAACCATTGGACTACGGTCGCGGCCCCTTAATTTGTTAAGGTCAATTCCGTCTTGCGGAGAAATAATGAACATACGCCGATATCATTTTACTCAAAATACATGAAAATTTATTACTTACATACACTTAAATGTATATTAATTATTATTATATTAAGTTTTATTTAATAGTTATAATTTATGAGCACATGTAATTGTATGTAGAAAAATGGAAACACTTGTGTTTTGCTTTGAAAGATTTTTTCAAAGTGTTTTTCTCTTAAATTTAAAATAATTAAATGGATATTTTTGGATATAAAATATTAACCCGAATGTAAACACTCAACTATTTTAAATTTAAATGCATAACACTATTTTTCGTATACGTATGTTTGATACAGATTATAGCATCCCGATGTTAACATTCTCTGAAGATTTGAGACAACCCGTCAGAATATAAATGTATTCTTCTTTCAAATGAGATATTTAGCTTTTATGTACTGAGTCATATTGATAATACATACTTCAAAAAATAGGAAAAAATGGTGTATAAAATGAAATTATTATTGAACGTGAAGCAAAGAATGTAAGATTATTATTTGTAAAGTAACACCCTGATACTGAGACCGTCTTCGGAATGAGGTGGTCTAATTATCAAGTCGAATTATAGGTGAGTTGTTGAAGGCCGGTCCGAAACTAAGTGATAGTTTTAACAAGGTAGTCGTAATGATGAGGTGGTCGCTATGTGAGTTTTTACTGTAGTGGGTTTGAAAAACTAATTATAACTAGGATTGGCGAGAAAACAAATGATAATTCTTTCTAGTACGAAAAGTGCATGTAACATATGTTTTCTCAGTATAGGTGAGAGTTATATAGAAAATTCTTCGGAATTAAGTAACCCAATCAAGTGGAGCATATTGGAACGAACGTGGTTACTTAAGACTGAAGTATTTTCTACATACAGTAAAACCTTGATATTAAGACTATCTTTGAGACCTTAAATTGGTCTTAATATCGAAGTGGTCTCATTATGAAATAGTAAAAGAGGAAATGTTAAAGCCGGCCCGAAAGGATGTGGTTGTTGTAATGAGGTGTTTTGAGGTGGTCGCTTACTGAGGTTTCACTGTAAATTCTAACCGGCCGAGTGTTGACCCACCCATCCACCGCTTCATATCATAAACACATTACTTAATTTTGAAGAAAAAAAATCATTACTAAGTAACTGTCTTCATGTATTAGGATCCGGAACATTTGAAAATCGGAGTCATTTGATTGGTTTTAAATGATGGACAAACAGTTGATTTAAAATTTTGTAAATTATCAATTGGATAACAACTCAAGTGCAAAAGCTACTCAGTCATAACCGGTAAATTATATATTCCTCTTATTTTTCCCGCTCGTTCTCTGTCATTTAGTAAATGTTTTCTTTTCATTCCCGTGAGACAAGCTAGAAGGAAAAATAGCGCCTGTTTATCAAGGGAGATTATTCTCACATCGATTTTCACAGTTTTCTGAAAGCAGTTGTGATCTTGTTAATGGAAATGTTATGACGGATACCATTCAATTAGTTACAAACATAAATGTTCGGTCATTTTGCAGGACGTCGGTTAATTTACAGGCTACAATTATGTTGTTGACAGACATGAGAAAAATAACGACATTCCATCATTAGTAAATGTATCTTCAATGTCAAATGATGCCAAAAATCGTACATGTATGTGAAAAGTTCACTCGCCAAACGAATCAAATAAGGCCAGTAAAATAGTCATATTTATCCTGTTTTTCGAACAACTTTTCTTTTCTGTTTTTCTTCCTTAACATAAGTCTTTTGCGGGACGTCTATGTAATATTCGTCCCAAATGTTTTCGTTCTACTGAATTTTCTGTTAGAAACTCAGGGTCAGCTCCAAATTAGGGTCAGTAACCCGTCTATACGGGTTTAAATATCACGGTGGTTGTCAAGACTAGCAATAGTGCTTGTATATTATATTTGCATTAGAATTAATATATAAATCATTCAAGTCCGATGTCACGTGACATTTGTCATTATATTCTAACACTCACACAGTGTATATATATGTGTACTGCGTGAGTGTTAGAATATAATGACAAATGTCACGTGACATCGGACTTGAATGATTTATATTTCTACCAACGCTCTAAGTCAGCGACTTCTTTCTGGTGGGATTAAACCTACGAAAAGAACAAAGAAAAAGAAAAGAACAAAGCAGTTCCTGTGAAAATAAAATGACAGTAACTCTTTAAATGGTATGACATAATTAGTCCGGAGTTACCTCCCTTTGGTTAATACTTATTCCGGAAATTCTGTAGCGAGTTACGGTGGATTTATCCTTTAGCCAACAATCTCTGAATGTTACAAAATGTATTGAGCAGTATCGGAAATTTATTATCTCACAAATCTTGCTGTCAATATAATTTAGCTATCTGATATGTCCTGCTATAAATACATTTCGAAATACAGACAAAATGATTGCTCTTTAGGGAGGAGGGGACACTGGAAAACTTTATAAATTACACTAACAAGAAATCTAACGTGCTAGGTTCATGTGATTAATGATAAATGATAGATATAATGACTTCATCAATAACTAGAAGGTCATTTATTTAGATATTCTTCATGTATACAAATTCTGTGTAAATATCTTATATCTATTTTATTGTTCATTAAGGAAGGTTGATTTATTCATTTTAGTTACACTGTATATACTTATGGTATAAAGTATGTGTATGCGTATTTCAGCATAAGTTCAATCAACTATAGATATTCTTCGTTTTAAGTTTGAATTTCCGAATAAAATCTTAAGAAAAATGAAGCAAGCTTTAAGATAAAAATTAGCGCTTTCACATTCGAAACACCTAGGCCGAATCCGTACCTCCATTAGACGTAGTTGGCCGAAATGTTCCGATATACTATTAATAAAGACCCTTCTGTGTAGCTTACATATATTTAGTTAATATTTTATGCTTAAATAACACATGTACGTATCAGGTTCCACCATTCAGACTTAATTGTCCTTAAGTCAGACGGTGGCTTGGCTGAACATTATTATTTTCTTTGAAGATATTTCGCTATATTTATTTTGAACAATTGTTAAAGTACAGTATCCCAATGTCCTATATATGTATATGCACATTATATCGCTTCAATGTGAGCCAAAGTTTTAAGCAGTAAAAAACAAAAATACAGATTGCGGCTTGACTTATCATGCGCTTTCGTCCTAGAAGAATTGTCAGTACAATACAAGTTCACTATGAGATCAGATCATTGTTAAGAACGTCTTTTTACAACGGCCTATCATTTTTATATGGGTATTCAATGTTTTATGAATATCTCACCTCGATAAAAATATCCACTCAACAATAAGACCTTTAATAGTCTAAATTTAGTATAAAAATGTACCAGTTCTCTTTTACTTTCAGGTGTATCATATCTGATTATTCCAGTAAGACTCACCATGTCTTTAAGTCCAAAATTACCACACACAGATGATGATGACAAACAAGACACGGATACGGGGGGTGAGGCGGATACCACCATTCTTATTGTAAGTACGAGTTACCTCCCTTACTGTTTATGTAAATTTAGTTGCGTTTTGCCTATAACCCAAACACTAATCTTGAGGGATTATCTCCCTTCACAAACATAAATTTGTTGACAGACAGCTTTAATAGGCACTAGATAACTAGAACGTGCCAAAAATAGTTACCTACTTGTAAACATTCCGATAGAAACAGGTACCGTTCGAAAATACAAGCATGTCATTTGTTTATAAACACGGTTCATTATAAACACAACTGTTGAATAATGAATTAATCTTCATAGAGCAAAGCTGGTCAAGTTTACGAATATTACGGACAATTTTCGTGATTCAGTTGTTAGAAAACAGGTCACGATCCATATTTCTAACTCTTTTTGCATCTGTTACCTCCCATTGAAAAACTAGTTCGTGGACTTACAACTAGAACGAGATTTGGAATATACTTAAAACAAGAGAAATTTGTTTTTTGCGAATAACAAAATTAAATTTACTAGCCTCTCTCCGCTGTGAGTTCGAATCCAACCGGGACAAGACAATGTCACATGTGAGGAAGCTGTCCAGCTGGCTTGAAGAAGGAGGTTCTACCCGGGTGTATGCCTTAGGTCTTCCTCCATCGTTAAAGCTGGAGACTCGCCAAAACAACCCAGGCTGTTAGTGCGACGTTAAACCCCCGTGAAAAACAATTGTGATAAACCTTAAATAAAGATAAATTGTTTTTGGATTAATTATTCTAAAGTCAGAGTTTTCTTACTCGAACTTGTTGAAATAGTTCAAAACACTTCACGCTATACAAACACTCTTTCAAGGCATAAACATCCGTCACACTGCGCTTTGTTCCATAATGTAATGTTTCGAAGTCAAGATTCCAGACTTCTGTAGATTTATAATACCGTAAGAATATTTATATATAGGTTCCAAAGATCTAACAAGTCTTAAGTTTGCCCTTTAAGCAATATTTTGATAGATGCAAACATAAACACTTGACAAAATCATGGTAGATCGGAGAAGATATATTAAATTTAATGCTTGTGTCATATGCACAACAGACAATCTTGGTAGACGGCTAAATTTATCGTTCACTAATTATTTCGCAGAAAATTCTGATCTAAATAAAGTCTAGTAATTATATTAAAGACAGCTTAGATAATGGCTTATACCTTTAAACCATTGGATGATCTAAACAAGAGACCATGTGATATTGAAGAGAGCCATGTAGAGAAATCTCATTAAATACAGTAAAACATTACATAACAAACCCCTCAATATAACGACCAACCTGTTATAACGATTACTTTTTTCTAACCGGCTTTCAATAACTCCCCCATAATTCAGCTTGATAATGAGACCACATCATTATTACGGCCGGTTTTTCGTGTCCCGAAGGTGGTCTCAATATGGAGGTTTTACTGTATTACATTGGACTATAATAATTTGATCGATAACCTCTTCTCAATGTATGATTACATATCACATAAGTGTATGTAGAACCTTACCCCAATATTACGACCACCTTTTGAAACAAAAAAAATCTTTATTTCGAGGTTAGCTGTTTAACAAGTTGAAATATAGAAGAAATATTAAAAACCAGTCTGAAAATATGTGGCCAATATAAAGAGGTGATCTTAGTACTGAGATGGTCTTTAAGTGAGGTTTTACTGTGTTGAAAAAAACGACTGTAAAAATGACCCCCTAAACATTCCGTTTCCAACCCATGACAATTGATGAGCATGTACCATTCGCAGTCAAAGTTTTGCTTCGATCGCAAACTAAGTTTTATCATTTTATAATGAAGGTCTACATCAACAATTGTTAAAGTTTTCACTGTATGCCTACATGTCTTTAAATTGAACGAAACGATTTCAAATACTAATCGAGACTCTCGTTCTTTATTTGAACACTTTTTGAAGAACTGTGTTCCGTGCGGATATTACTTTCCGATATTTAATAATTTGTAAATCCATAGTTTGTTAGACACTTTTTTGATAACACTATCCTAGAATCAATTAAGAAAACAGACGTAGACAGGTGAATAGTGAACGCGTAATCACCTAAAGCTGGAGGAAAAACCAATTAAGATTTGGAATAATTGGACTTTGTAAAATAACCAGCCTGATCCCGTATTAATTCTGTGGCTTATATATGAGTATAACCATGGAATCAATTTACTTGTACCTAACGCTAAAATCGATGGAATTTTCAGTTTAATGTTCAGTCTGTCCGAGGCTGTTCAATTTTAATTACTTTAAAGTTTTCCACATAGTCGTGAAATCCGATCGTTGGTAACACGTTACAATTAACTTGGATATTAAGACTTTGTTAGATATCTTAAAATGAATATAGTAGCCGAATCTAGATTGAATAATGCCACATTTTACTTTCGGTCATTTTGAATAAGTTTTGACGTAAATTCTAAGAAAATCAAACCACAACTTACTGCACAATAGAATATGAGTCCCTGTTCTATTTTACTCATGCCGATTTCACAAGTGCATATATATGTTAATACAAAATAATATGTTGTATTATAATTATGTGCATGGACTGATGGCCTAAATTCTTGTAAATAAATGAATGAAAAAAAAAATTAAATGATTATAATCTAGCATTATATAGACTTGTCTAAATACAGAGGAGAGTCATTGTCGGACGGAAGTATGTAAACTCATCATTTTAGCGATTAGAAATGGTAAATATCTTTCCAAATGTTATCAGTAGCAAAATATGGACATTCGTTTGGACGTAAGTCACCAAATCACGCTTGTTATACACTCTTGAATCAATTCTTGCACAGACAAAGTCTGTCCGTATTTTATCAATAGTTGAAAAATGGAAATATACATTTTTTACTTAAATACCAAACAAGATATTATTGCACCATTTTCCATAAACAAAATTAAAATTGATGAAGACACTTAAGGTAATATTCGCTGTTAACATCACTATTTTAATAGTATACATGTATACGGTACAAAACGTTCGACAAATCAGTGAGAACTTTATTAATTAATGTATTTGTTTTATTCAGTAGCAATTAAAAAATATGTTGATTGTCCTCATAATTATAGTTTGTTTTCAATTTGTCTGCAACACAAATCCATATCTAATTAACTTAAAGTCTAAGCGGTACACAAACGGTTTTTAGAATGGCAATTTTAATGCCTTTTAAGTTCTGACTGGATACTAGACACAGTAAAAGTCTAAAAACGCTAGACAATTATCGGGAAATGCATGTACAAGAAAGTATTTGACTTTTAATGTGAGAACACGAGTGCACCCACTTTCATCTAAGTACGTTACAACGCTGCGGCTTAAGTACGTACTTATTTCACAAATGACGTCGAAATTAATTAAACATTTTCATGGTTACTCTTCGTTCGTTTAGCAGTTAGTAACACTAACTCTCTTACATACGCCAATACTCCCAATAAGTAGCTTTGACATAGTTTTATAAAATGCGATGCTCGTGAGTGATAAAACCACCGACTTAACCCATTTAAATGTCAAATTGATGTTCCAGATTCAGTCACAATTTTAATAGAGCATGAACGATTCACGCGTCGTGAATCTGTTGGCCTGAGTTGACTTCTTAGTTGTTTCTATTTTACCAAAATGTGTGTTGGTGTCATGTTGTAGGATTTGTATGTTTGTCATATTTTATTTTTTCCATAGTGTCAATTTAGCATTTTCAAGTTATTCATCAGTCTCCCTAACAATTATCTAGATTGTCACAATTTTCGACTTATTCATTCAAATCGTTTGTGAAACATGTAATTAAGGATTTTGTCAATCAGTTTCGATGCCTGGTGTCTGGTAAGACGGCTTACGCAAAAGGTCAGGTCGCCATTAAATGTCACTGACCCAGTATAATATTCCCTATTACTTGCTTTTTGGCACACATTTCAATGTAATTAAAGCAGCATCCAAAATGCCACGATATTTACATATGTAACAGAATAGTACAGTCCTGGCCGTCTGGAGAGAGAAACAACAGTATCACAAATGGATGAGTACTGTGGAATCATTTTATTTCGCTAGCGTGAATTTTTTTAGCAAACGCTATAAAAAGACATTTTCGCGCGGTCTGAAATTCACGCATTTTAATCAATTTTAGTCACAAAACTTAAAATCTCAAATATCACGAGATTACGAGAATGTTAGCAAGGTCGTAAATTCTCGCACCACAATTTGTTCTGCACGAATATCTTTGTTGCTACAGTAAATTGATACGATATTTATGAAAACGGCACATCTAACTACTTTTATCTTATCTTACATTTGTGTTCCACATAGTCTGAATGTATTCAATAAATGTATGGATTATTATATATTTTGGTTGATTTAGGAAGTACTCGTTACAAAGTGTTGCCCAGGATTGATATAGTAACGACAATAATACTTAATGATACATGAACATCCTGTTTCACGGTTCTGGTCGTGTTTGTCCGCTCCTAATTATAGCAAATACAGTAAAACTTCAAAATTATTACCACTTAAGTGTTACGTCCACTTCAGTATAACGTCTACTTATTTCCTGTTTTCAATATCTTTTTTCTGTATTTAAAAACTCTATATTGGGGTCCGGTCAGTACAAATGAACGATTGTTCTCCCCAAAGGAGACCATAATATTGGGGTTTCACTGTATGTACCTTCATATTCCTCCCACTTTTGACATGTCTCATTAATACAATACAATACAGTAAAACCTCAATAATGAGACCACCTTTGGGACCCGAAAAATTGGTCGTAACAATGAGATAGTCTCATTATCAAGTTGAATTGTAGGGGAGTTATTTAAAGCCGGTCTGAAAGTATGCAGTCGTTATAAAAGGTCGTAATATTGAGGTGGTCGTTATTTGAGGCTTTGCTGTACTTAATATGCGTTGTCAAAATAACTAATATGTCTGTCATGGACTGTGAAGTAACTATTTCAATACCATTATGAATGATGTCACTTTATGTTGTAACACTTGCCTTGTCGTCTTCGTCATCTACAAATCAATCGCATTCGACGACAATGTTCACATTCGTTATGAAAAACAGAAATATAATTTAATTAATCGGCTCTTCCCCCATCGTAATTAATCGACTTTGGAGAAAATATTTTTCTGGTTATGAAATGTTTTTGCTAAGAGAATCTTAGCATTGTGACAAAAGGCTGATTACTTTAATATTTAATGAAGAACATCGGAATTAATGAGACGGGACCCATTGAAAGAACAGGAAAAATTTACAATTTTCAGTTTAATCACACTTTGGGAGAATGTCATCCAGTGTACGATATGAGATTCACTTTTATATCACATAAAAAAGGCTTTACCATCTAGTTTGGGCCTTGATATTTGGGTGAAAGTTATAATAATTACAGTGAAACCTTTCTTCGCGTCCATTTCAACTTTAAGACCACTTCACTGAATTGTGCACATATTTTCTGACCGTTTTTTAAAAGTTTCTTCTGTATTTGAAGTTGATATAATGACCGCCTATATATAAAGGTCGCTCTTTAGGTCCTGGGTGGTCATTATGTTGAGGTTTTGCTGGTTGTTATATATATTTAGTGTTTGGTTAATGTTCTTTTTTTAAAAGCTAACATGCTCCAAAATAGTGTTTAATCCGGGAGCCTCCGTGGTGGATTGATTACGGTCTAAGACCAGTAATCGTTAGCGCCTGACCGAATTTCTGACCTCGGGACCAGAAAAAAATCACATGTGAGGAAGTTGTCCAGCCAGCTGACGGAAGGTCGTTGGATCTACCCAGGTGTACGCCTAGAGTCTTCCTCCGCCGTTAAAGCCGGAAAAGTCACCAAATGACCTTGGCTATTGGTACGACTTTAAACACCAGAGAAACAAAATGTGGCGTTGTAGACTAATGAGTTTATTATGCTTGATATCCATGTATTAAGAAAGAAGTCTTACCTGGCTATATAGCTATGTCTAAAGAATCGAACATTTCGGGAAAAAATCGTTTCATGTATTAAATAAAGTTCAACCTTGTTATACACTTAATTACAAAATAACAGTCATTATGAAACAAACGATAAACGCTGCTATAAAATATTCATAATGTAAACATATCTCTTTCTACCAGTTTATATAATAATTCCAGTCAAATTGCAATACGTGTGTGAAAATGTGTAAAGTAAATAAGAACGGAGGCAAATATTGATCTAGTATAACATGTGAAAATAACGATAAATTATCGGTTTTGAATATAAGACCCACGTCATTTATTTACTTTTTCGCTTAATCATAGTATATTATGAAGAAGTCGATACGGTTATAACCCGTGACATAAGTACTAGTATACTAATCCTACACTAAAACCTCGCTTAACCGTCCACTTCAAATTTAAGACCGGTTATTTTTGTACTGGGTTTTATTGTCTCTCCACGATGCAACTTGATGATGTGACCACCGAAATATTTAGACTGGTTGTTTTTGATCCAAAAGTGGTCTTAATAGCGAGGTTTTATTGTGATTAGAAATTATTATTTCAACCGTGAATATAGAGGTATTCCGGTTGTTGCTGGTATGAGAAATGGAGTGTTTCAAAACATTACAGATTGTCAATTTTGATCACGTTGAAACAATTCAATACGTATTATCACACTCATAACTTAATCTATAGCCCTCATGTAGTTTTTGTCTGGTCCCAGAAGTTGGAAATAACTATTGGATTTCTGAGGCGGCCATCGACCTCTATCAGAAAGCACTTAAGTATACAGCTGAACCTCACTGTTTAATATCAATACCACTTTATTGTAAGACCACTTTCTCCGGAACGTTTTTTTTTTATCTTCACTAGGGTCATTCGGTGACTTTTCCGGCTTTAACGGTTAAGGAAGATCCCATGCGTGCTCCTGGGTAGAACCACCGACCTTCCGTAAGCTAGCTGCGTAGCATCCTCTCAAATGAATTTTGTCTGATCTCGAATCACAGTAGTGAGTGGCTATTGATTACAAAACAGGGACCATAACCACCCGGCCACATCTTTCCTTTATATTTCAACTTGATCAAGAGACCGCCATATTTGTCCCAGCTACAATTTGTGATTCAATTCGAATGTTAGTAGAAAAATTACAATTATACAATTTCGAAAAAAGGATTACACTTAAACACTTTTGCCAATTGTATTTGAAGATTCGGGAACGTATTTGACAATGTAAGTCATTTTGATTTTCAAATTTTACACGAATATTACCGCGTTAAAGAAAATAACTCTTAAAACAAATTTTAATGCTGGAAATCTTAAATGTGTTCTCAATAGTTAGGGATCAAAATTACCCCCTTTCAACATGTTTAGCAATAATAGATACAATATAATTATTGTCTGAAGTGGAATTATAATTCTAATGCCGTTATAATTCTAGTGTCTATTAATTTTTTGACGTAACGGTGTAATGAGATAAGATTTAAACGTGAACTCATCCCTGGAACGATATATTTGATAAATGATGTAATTCAGCTCAGAGGTTTACGTATATTAATCAAAATGTTTTCAATACCTAGTCTATGTTTTTTTTCTATAAAATATATTTCTTGCTTATAGATGGTTTAAACATTTTTTATAAGTGAGCAATTAGTCAAATTGGATTTTCTAAAACATGCTTCGTATCAAATGTTTAGATTTATTTATTAAATCTCGAGAAACATCTGTGATATGTTCCTGTAAAACTAGCTTGCTGACGTACATTGATCTTATAACAAAAGCCATTAGTTTGAGTGGGACTCTTAAACAATTTGAAACAAGAAGTGATGATTGTTTTCGATTGCGTGAACGTGTATTGAAGGATCAAACGAAAGATCTAAGCCAGCTATTATTTTTTTAAAGTCTTGTCATTGAAGTATTTAGTTTAATATTTAATCGCAGAATGGTATGCCCCAATAAAACAAAATAAATCTGTATAAACATGCCGCGATGTATTATTTTCCCTGGCACACATCCTGACTTTGCCGGTGTCTATCGTCCCACCAACAGTCAAGGTCATATAGCGACTTCCAGCTTTAAAAATAGAGGAAGACCATAGGCTTACACCAGGGTAGAACCTTCCGTAAGCTAGCTGGACAGTTTCCTCACATGTGAAATTTGTTTCTGGTGGGATTCGAACATCGGTAAGGACTGATGATTACCAGTCAGAGACTATAACCACTCGACCACGGTGGCCCCTGGTCTCTGTTAGGACGACAATTGTGAAGAAAACTAAACTGATTCACGAGACGATTACAGCTAGTTAGCTCGATATCTCGTGCACAATTTACGCATAAAATGGAAAATAAATTCATAGAAGAAAAATCTCACAGGAAATGAATATCTTGACTTCGATACAGGAGCTTTTTATTGTGTGGAATTAATAATGTGTTATTATATGAAAATGATGAATGACTCTATAATTGTAATGTAAGATTCGACAATTATAATGACGAGCATGAAACGATACAGAAACACCCTCCAGACAAGGTTGAGGACAATTTAAGAACAATTAATCGAATGTAACATGTTTGAGTGCAATTACAGTAATACCACAAATAGCGACCATGTCAATGTTACGACCACCTTATCATAACGACCACTTATTTTCGGACCGATTTTCAATAACTACCCTGTAATTCAATTTGATTAATGAACCCACCTCAATATTACGACCGATTTTTCGGGTCTCATATTCGAGGTTTACAATACTTACCCTCTAAATTAATACTATCGCGACGATCAGTGATATAAGTGACGATAGATGAATATAAAATGAATTTCTGAAGCATATTTGATAAGATTTTATGAAGAAATATACGGGCGAACGTGACAATAAGTTAATCACTGCACTTACGAAGACGGGTCAGTAATTGGCTACATGGATATATTTTGGTGCAGATAACTTCTGGGGATAGTTATCGGGTGTTATATGACTGAAACGGCAAAAAACTTTAACTAGACTGTTTTATATTATGGCAACACAAACGTGACTCGCACGAAAAATTCTGAACTTGTTCATTAAACGCTGGGGATGGGTACTCCTAAGGTATTGAGATACGTTAAGTATTGCGATTCAGCTAAACCAATACCCAAAACGTATCGCGATACAATAAAAATAAATTTTGCTAGCCCGACAGATTCCACATAATGTGAAATTTGATCCTGGATAGGAGTTGAACTCTCAGCGGCGAGCCTGGTGATTACTAGACAGTGACCATAACCACTATACCACGGAGACACATTATTCCACATTTGCGCGAACAATCGTAAAGCAGTTTGTATGAAATCGCATATTATGAATTCTGCAACAATGGAACTGTTTTATGCAATATACTAGCGTTATTTAATGCTACCATTATTATCATTGACTTCAATTCTTTCACTCAGTAAGGTTAACCCTTTGTCTCATCATACCGCATTTCCCCGCATCTGAAGCAGACGAATTTTGAAAACAGAAGCTAATGCCTGTAATGAGTAATGGCTTCTTTTGCCACATTGTTTTCCACTCTGTCAGAGAGAAAAAAATACAATTTTCTTAAATAAATTGATGTTTTGTATATTTGCTTTGAATTTGGAAGAGTCCAAAATATGCTTATAAGGCAAAGGGTTCAACGAAATGGCCTCGCCAGTGTAACAAATAAAGACGCTCAATAAAATTATATAAGTCTGCACCAAATAACGTGCCTTCATTATCCTAAAAAGAATATCATACACGCACGTAATTCATCTATGTGATTGTTCTGTTCTTTTCTGCGTTGATCTACCATCCTATCAATCAGTGAGTATAGATTGTTGATCATTTATCGATCGTCAGTCAATGTGTATGTATAACATAGGATATTTGGAAACCTGTCATGTTTACTGTCAGACAATCATGCCTTATCGATGAGGCATACATAGTTATATTATACATGTACAGCCAAACCTGTGTTTGCGGCCACCATGTTTATAAAGGCCATTCTTTGAAAAAAACCCGTCTCTGATCATTTAGCACAAACTGACCTCCGAATAAGGCCATCTGTCATAAAGGCCATATTTTGTCTTCCCCAATGGTGGCCTTTGTTCACAGGCGTGAATATATACAAATCGTGAGGATTATATATAAAATTTTTTCTTTTTAGTACTAAGATCGTCACAATATTAAGACCATAAATTTTGGTTCAAAAATCACATCCTTATATTGAGATTTCACTATTTACATCTATTAAACTATTAAACTAGGCGGCCTTTGATGGAAATACGAGAAAATGTATCTTGTTCGATTTTTTGGTCATTTGAGATTTTATTTGTTCAATATTTTTGCGTTGATCAACATAATTAGATAAAAAATGTTCTGCGGTCAGCTGACATACCACGTGCTATGAATTATCCAATCAGTTCAAACAATTGACAAATCTTTCTAAATTAGCCATTCATTGTTAAATCTACTGAAACAATATCTTTTGCATTTGCCATCATTAAAAAGCATGGCAGCTATGTAATGCTTGACAAAAACACATAAGGCCATTCTTAGATATTGTTATTTTTGCAGTTACGCAGGCGACTCTGTCAAAAATGCCCCAATCCTAAAGTATTAGCGATTTGATAAAGATTCGCTCTGTATTCCAGGATTTCGTTTCAATTGCAAGCATATAGTGTTAACAATAAGATGCATATCAATGGACGCATAGTTAAAAGTCTGGGTCACGTAACTGCATACCAACATTCTTTAAGGCTGGCCTTATTTGTTTGCGTTAACTATTATCTGCCTAGTATGTTTTATTTGTCAATAAGGAAATAAAAGGACACATATTATGCAATTAAATGGTACCAGCTATATTACTGTCACCATAGAGATTAATTACCCAATCTAAGGCTTGTGATGCTCACATTCTCTTAATATTAGTAATAGCAAATTTATTGCACAGTTTGGATTCTAATAAAAATGATTGCATTGTTGTCATAGGCTAAAGAACATTGAGCATGGTATAATTATTATTAACTTTTATATTTTGCTTGAAAAAAAACATGCAAAAAGAAACAATTTTCGGGTGTATCGTAAGAATTGATCTCTGACTAGTAATGACTACCCTTACCCGCTGTTTGAATCCCACCCGGGTTCGCTATCCTTGCCTATTGGTTGGAAATTGAACCCCAGTGAAAAGTGAAAAATGAATGATATTTTTTCATTTGTATTTGTTTTCGGGCATATACCGATTTGTAAATATACAAGAAGACCTTGGAACTATGCATATATACAGTGCAACCTCTCCAGAGCGGCCTTCTCTTGGACAATGACCTCCCTTCAACAACAGCATGATTGTTCCCTACTGAACAATTTAACTATTAATTGAATCTCTCTTTAGCAACAACAACAACAACAATATGATTTTGCTTCCCCCATAGGATGTTGCTTTGAAGAGGTTGCACTGTATTTAAGAATCACAAATTAATAAAAATACAGTTAAAACTAAGACCACACATATAAATGCTAACTGCGTTTCTAATAATGACATTTGCTTTGTATTTCCATTCAAGTTTGTTCTATGACATTCAAGCACCAATAAAGATACCTAACTTTTTTTATAGTCTATTAAAAGATTCTACATCCATTGTTTTATTTTCTAGCATGAAATTAACCATCGATAAAAGTCAGCAAGTGTTTAACAATGAACAGAATGCCTTTCATTAAAACTTGATTTTCACATGTTGATATAAATATTTTATTCGCACGTGTGGTGTTAGAATTTATAATTGAATTTCGATGCACCGTGCGAAACAATCATGCACTGAGTGTAATCTTGCGTACTAAACCTTTGTTTTACACCTTAGACATTGACTCTTCCATTGATCAATCGCACCTTGTTCTGAACTAGTAAAACGCGAAGAAGGAACCACCTACAGTGAAACCTCGATAATAAGACCACCCTCCGGACCCGGAAAATCGGTCCTAGTAATGAGGTGGTCTCAATATTAAGTTGAATTATAGAGGAATTATTGAAAGCCGGTCCTAAAATTAGCGGTGGTTGTAACAAGGTGGTCGTGATATTGAGGGAGTCACTATTTGAGGCTTTACTGTACATACATTCGCAAATCAAATTCAAGACGCTGGTTGAAATAAAGCGAGGATATAAATATTTAGATTCATGGTTCTTTTAACGATCTGACGCTAAAACGCACTTTCTGTTTTTAAAAGATTTTCCAGCGCTCCAAAGAAAATATTTACTGTTGTGCTTGTCTGTGGCTGTCTGTCTTTGAGACCCGATTGAGGCATTAAATAATATATGTTGTGCTTATACTGTCCCAGAAGTATTGAAAATAAATCGCAATTTTAACGTTAATGCTATTTGTGTCCGTGAGTTATAATTTATTAAACTTATAACTTACGATTTTTTTATCATTTGATTTTTCTTATAACAAGAAGCATTTTATCAAAAAAATCAAATGAAAGATAAATCATGTGAGAAAATGATATTGCTTTCATCATACCTCCAGATAATCAAAGATTATTATCACTGGCTTATTTATTGGAACAAGATTCCAGTTTGATTTATATATATATTTCAATATAAAAAAAACGCTTTTCATTTGCCATAATGGGTTATATTAACAAAATGAAACTCATGCATATGCAAAAAATAATGCTATGTTTTTTTTGTACAAGCAAAAAAAAAAACAACAAAAACTAGACCTATCACTGTATTGTGATAGTATACCCCCACAGAATGGGGACATACCAGGCGATCGACAAACCAAACCGACCGACCAACCCCAACCAACAGCCTGGGTGATTGCAGTTGCGGGGGTATAAAAACTAAAAATCTTAAGTGTTCAGAAAACGCTACACCACCACTCATGCTCTGACGCCATACTGTTATTTAATTTGAATTTAATTTCGAAAACTTCTACTATGAATGATACTTATATAAAAAAAACTTCTGGCCATTATGATTTCGTTCGGATACTCGTCCGGAAAATACATGTATATTTAATTGCCAAGGCAACGGAAGCATGTGTTTATATACACACACACCTACATATATGAGTGTGTGCAATATTTTTAGTCTTAAAAGACAAAATTCGTGGCTTTGGGAACTAGCTAATTGGCATTTTACTTTGCAATTTTAACAATTTATGCTAACAGTGTAGACTTCACAAAACAGTTACGGATGCAAATAAACCATGTGTGAAGAATATTATTACAAGTTCCTCGAACAATTAGTTCGCAGAAACGTCGGCTACTTTGTATTAATGAACATTATTCTTGGCACAGCACAAATCATTTATGCAATATGATTTTGGAGGCCCCGTGGGCTTAAGAACATTAATTATTGACAATATAATAAATGAAAATTAGGAAACGCTATAAATAGGCGTAGAAATGTTCAGAAGCGCTTTCAGTGATTAAAAGATCATTGGCTGAAGTCTATTAATATCCTGTCGAAGTTGGTATACAAGGCCGCTGTACCGTAATGATCTTATCTAGCCATCCTTGTCTGAAACCTTCACTTCTAATTACAATCATGATACTTAGCTTCTGATTAATATTTTCAGCCACCTAAAGAGAAGAAAGATATCGAGCCAGTACCGGAAAGAAGCGACACACCACACGATGTGCCTGCTTCAGAGTCCACGGTCACAAGTTCACCACAACACTCTTCGCCGAAGTTGACAACACCTCCACATCGAAGAGCTGCGTCTCTATGTCCAAGCGTACAGCGTTCTGATTCCGTGAAGTTCAATAAAAAACCCGCCAATGGGAGTGCTGTGCGTTCGATCAATATGGAAGAAAAGCAAAGAACGCCGCGAACTTCGAAGCGTGTGCCGAGTTTAAAATTGAAGCGAATGGGCGCGCAGTCAAGGAATTTAAACACTCAAAATGCAGCGGATAAACTAGATAGCACGATGCCATGTTTGCCGCAGTGCACGAGAGAGAATCCATCTATAACAATTACAATAGACTCAGATGACGATTCAATATATAGTGACTACCTTAGTCCGGAAATTAATTACAAACCAGGCATGAAGGTACAATTTATAGGAGACGAGACGAGTCTTTATGGAACTCCAAAAGAGGAATTAATTCCTAATAGTGTTAACAGTGTAAATATGGAAAAATCAAGCCCAACAAGCTTCCTGAGGGAACAAATATATGCATTTTTTCAACCTTCGGATAATAAGCTTGCGATGAAATTATTTGGCAACAAAAATGCATTATTAAAAGAAAAAGCGAGACACAAACGACAAGGAAATTGGGTTATACATCCGTGCAGCAATTTCAGGTAAGTTCGGATTTCATCATTTTTACCAATATTATTTGCATGTATTGTATTGAAATTTCAAAATGAATGTATACTCTTCGTATTATTGTACTGTGTCACGGTGTGTGGAGTAACTGAAGTGACGTAAAAATTCAGTGATTTGCGAGAATATATGCCCATTTGTCGGGCATGGAATAGCGTAACTTTCTAACGTAAAAATAATGTTAGTATATTTTAGTACAAAATATAATTGTAACATATTAAGATGAAAATTATATTTACGAAAATGATTCTGTCCTCTTTTGAATTTTCCCCGAAATAAATCAACAAAAAGAGCCAGATATTATATGAAAGTAGTACGTTATCATAAACCCATGCGTGGTTAACCATTGTTAATATCTGAAATCACTAAAATGTAAACGCGATTAGGTAAATTAACATTCAATTGTTCTAAAAACCTAAACATATGCCACTATCAGAGGCTTATTATTCTCCGACATTCTTGTATGATTAGAGTTAACTATTCTTCATTATTTATATGGATTCTATAAACAGAACATCTGAACCTATACAGTTTCCAAACTCCGATTGTTTGTGAAAACTGTAACAAAACAGCCTGGAGGTATACATGTTATCTAAACACTATCGTACAAAACATGCGAATTATTCATGTTTGAAATAAATTATACAAAAATGTTCAGTGGTGATCCACATGACGCAGTAACGCATCTAATCACGAAGTTTTTTTTCTCTCTTTATATTCTTATGAGGGAATTTGAGAATGAACGATTAAATTCCTTCTGTCAGATTTTTTTTCTGATAGTTCTTCGTTCTAACATTAAGGAGTTTGATATTTTCACAAGCCGAGATACAGACCAGATCAATATCTCATTAGCTGACCTTATCAGCGTATTGACCTACATATTAATACGAACTATTTTTACCCAATATTTTCGAAGAATAAATCGCTGCAATCCAGTATCCGATATTAGAGAGCTGAATAATGACAAAATGTGAATTCACCTCCGAAAAATAGGGTTATAATGATCTAGACAATGCTATCGAAATTCAAATTTCAACTTGACAATTGTTTAAAGCTTTCTTCTTGCGCCATCTGAGTTCTTGAATTGAGCGGTAGCGGGAGAGAATGGGCCTTTTTACTCAGCCCCCATCACGGCGACACCATTGCTACACTTGTGTTGGGGTATATCTCGAAAACTAGAAAGCATGAGGCAATAGCACGCCCAACAAAAAACAAACTCGATGGGGCTTTGAAACGAAGAACCCCAGCGTAGGTTCTTAAGGTATTTTTTAAACTAACACACAGAATAATAGAATGACCAAATTAAATAATGTGATACGTAAACAAACAGCAGCAATTTAACAAGCTGTATTGTTTTTATACGTTATATTTATGCGTTGCTAGACCACGTGGTTGCATACAAATATAAATGTTTGCATTATTGAATAATCGCCTTAGTATCACATCAATAATTACTTAGAATAAACATAGATACAAACGTGATCATTTGTTCTTCGAATTCTTGAAAATAGCCGGATTTGAGTTGTATTCACTTAGTGGTTCTCATCTCTAATTCATGCTGTTGTTGTTTTTTGTTGTTGTTTAACTGTGAAAACAGTCTGCAATACAAATTCTGCATGAAAGACTGTCACGATCCACAAAACATCTTTGCCTTAAGCATTTCCGTAACCTTCAACGTCTCTACAAACAGTGCGCAATGAAATTTTGTTGTAATGTCTTACTTTCTGCAGAATCTTTAATTAATGGATTTACAGATAAAGTTGAACTAATTCGTGTTATCACAGACAGTTATTCAAATTATGTTCCAAAAAAGAAAAGAGCTAAGCTTAATCCATAACAAAACGCGTAATTTCCAAGATTTCAATTAATTAAGTAATTGTATATTCAATCTGTGTATTGATTTACTGATCATGTTTTTCTGTTGTTGTTTTTTCGTAGCATTATGTTAATGTTGTCTTCTTCGAATGAATTCACTAATATTGCAAATTCGTTGTATTTGCTCAACTTTCCACAATGAAAGGCATGTACTACATGGGTTGGGTTTGAAGTCATTTTGTTGCGATTTTTTCTGGAGTACTAGGGTAGTTCGATAAAATGAATGATTCATTCTTTCGTTATTTTCAGACCATAGATCGAACAAAGAACACTTATCTAAGGTCCTTGCAATCAAGTTATAATATATACATGAGTTAAGCTTCCTGCCTACTCAATATGAGGTGTGTTAGTTAAGTTTGTCACGCGATGTTGCATGTACCAGCCATTTCGCCTAAATCCAAGAATTGCAGATTTCTGCCTCTGATTGTTGCCATATTTCTAAATTCAATTTTATGCCCAATTTAATATTTATTCGTATAAGTTTGTATTTGGAAGGCATTAATAATGCACAAAGCCACCGTATTATTGCATAATTCGAAGTTAGCCATTTTGAATTTCAGTAAAACCTCAACATAGCGACCACATCAATATTACAACCACCTTGTTACAAGGACCACTTATTTTCAAACCGGCTTTTAAGAATTCCCTATCATTCAATTTGATAATGAGACCACCTCATTACTACGATCGATTTTGAGAAGATGGTCTCCATATCGGGGTTTTGTACCATCCCCCGTTTAGCGACCAATCTAGTAATACAACCACTTGGACTACAGTGCTCCCGCCCGTAACACTACCTCCAAAGACCGATTCCCTCCAAGAAACAACAGTAAAAAACACGCATAATAAAAACATCTGTGACGAATATATCATTATCCTCCGAACAACAACTCCTGCCAAAGAACAACACTTTTTGCAACTCCGACAAGTGTTGCTCTTCGGAGGGAGCACTGTACTTAGTTCAGACCATTGTCGTATTTCCTTTCTTGTTCAGCTTTACCATGTAACCACTTCTATGATTATATTGGTTTCTTTAATCTGTAAGATGACCATATTATCAAAGTTTTACCACCTCAATGATTTCATCGTCTTATTTAATCTGAAAGATGGTAATATGATCAAAATTTTACTGGTTTAAACCGAGCTAAACAGAAGCAATAACAATGATATCAATTACAAAATGTACACAATCCTTAAATGTTGTCGGTCAATTTGATTTTATATAGGCATAACTATACGCCTGGATATCTGAACAAAAAAAATAAAACTCGTATTAGTCGGGCCTTAAATCTTTAGCGTGGTCTATAGGGTCCCTGATAACCTCAGGCGAATGATGATACGCCGATGCTTTCAAAACCTTCGAAAATGCAATTACAAAGCGCACACTTATGGTAGAATGAAGATCCGAAATTTCTATTTAAATTATGCATATATAAGTAGTTTTGTTCATATAAACGATCTTATTATTTTTCCGTTTCTGCTCTTAGATTACATTCTAGACACGAAACTGTAAACATGAGCTTTGTTTTGGTGTAGACATAAGACATTGTTCGTCTGTTAGAATGACGAACATTTTCTTGAATTTTATCCACTTGTCGTATTCTACGGGGCGTCATTTATCCAAATATTAATTTTAACAAAATGTGCCACCAGTCCCTGTTGCAATACGGAAGGTATATTTATCTATAATCGAATCTAGTGCGCAATTTATATGTATAGTAAAAGTGTGCATTTATATCAGGACAGTTATTGTTTGCAATGAACGACCCACAGGTAATGCCAGCACTTATTTCCAACATCTGTTGAACATCGGTAAAATTCTCGTTTTAAATATGGCATGCTAGTGTGCAATTCATAAACACACAAGGCAGCCGCTGGTTAAAGTGCCATCTTAGAGTGTTTTGTAAAATGCACAATCTTGGAAAATGGAATAAATTGCTTGGTTTTTGAAACGCCCACTCTAGAGAAGATAACTAAAATTGTTTGTCTCACGTAACCTCAAACATCTTAAAACGTAACTTATTTCCATTACGAACGATTTCCCAAGCCCATATCGCTATGATTTCGCCATGTACATTCACATCGTTCTCATCATTATCAGCTACTCCGATTGTATTTTGGAACGCTTCGATATTTGCAGACTTCTCTGTGAAAAAAACAGCATTAATTGAGTTTATCAATGGAAGATGATGGCTGTATTGCCATCCATTTTAATAGTGTTTAATGCTGTAAAACATAAGCCCAGCACGTCAGATAATTGTTGTTAATTTTAGTGCAGCTATTTCATTTAGTAAATGTTGAATCACTGGTTTTCTTAATGACCTTTTAATTGCTCAGTACAGTTTAAACTCCAATCCTCTATTTTCAAATAAGACACAAAACGTTCTTTGGTCTAAAATTCACGGTAAAACTATGCTTTAAAATATGTTAGTCATTAAAAATATAGATACAGTAGACAGGGTAAAGACTGCAAGAGTCGCAATGATAATTTTCGCGGCATTTACATATATCACGAAGCTAAATATTTGTCGAATGACATGGATTCTTTTCTCTGGGGTTCAACGGCAGGGTCATTTGACAACTTTTCTAACTACACCGGTCAAGGAAGACCTTAGTGTACACCTGGATAGAACCACTGACTTTCAATACGCTAACTGGACAGCTTGCTAACCTTTACGTTTTGGGTCCTGTGGTGAGATTCCAACTCAACATTGAGAGGACCGGTGACCACTAGTCAGAGACCAGGACCACTCGACCATGAAGGCATCCACGGTATGGAAAAAGTTGTAGAGAAACTACAGATACTGTGAAGAATTTATGAATACCTCCTTGATTTCTAAAATAATTTTATAATCAGAACCACCATAACATGACTCGCAGCACCTTTGCGACATTAAACCGGTTCAGTTTTTAGACATGTTTCGTTGTGTGGTCCTGATAATGTTTCTATGTTGTGCTGACAAAGTATGGATTAAATAAACTTCTCTAGTTTCATTCTTTATTTTAAGTAAACACCGGCATAATCTCATTTACAATTGGCATAAAGGCTAAAATTCATTTCATGTGTATTCTTATCAAACAAAACGTGGAAAGATCAAACATGGAATTCGTAAATTTAAAGTTCATTCAAACGTTCTGCGTCTGCAACACTAAATCCATTTTTTTGTTCATTTTCGGTTCTAACTTCGTAAATATTTGATGTGAATAGTCTCTGAAATACTGCTATGTTTTAAATATTTAATCATGATTCCTACATATTTGTTTCGGCGGACGGCAGTGATATACAGTGAAACCCCCAAAAAGCCGCCGCGTCAATATTACGACCACCTTGTTATAACGATCTTTCAACAATTCCTCTATAATTCAACTTGATAATAAGACCACCTTATTATTACGACCGATTTTTTGGGTCCCGCAAGTGGTTTCACTATCGAAGTTTTACTGTAATGCACTTGTGAGCAGTTATTGCGCCAGTAGTTGTTCTAGCCATCTTCTTTCTAAATTAAAAATAATTTCATCACATTTTTTCATAAATTCAATTAGTTTAATACTGAAAATGTTATTCAAATATAGATCCAGTTTTTACCAAATCTGGTAATTCTTTGAACTAAGGCCTAAACTTGCTGATTGATTTGGGCGTGATCGGTCGAACTTTTTATACATTCTACTTGACTCATACCAGTATGTTACTAATCGGAAGAGCATTGCATCGTTAATTATCGCTAACTTCCACTTTGGAATAGACAAAACGTGAGTGATTAATACAAATTCATTAGATCTAATGTTTATCTGTAAATGGAAGTTCAAAAAAAAATTGAAACATACTGAACCGTACCGCTGATTTCCGATAGACAACTATGCGATATGATTTATGTATCGCTCACAAAAGTACCGCGATATTATCGCGATTTCCTAGGATCCCGGAACAGCCTAGGTCTCAGTATGCTGAACGCTCGCAAGTACTCACTATTTGACTAACTACAATAACTGTGCTACATTCTTTATCAGCGTGTAGTATCTAACAATATACGTATTATATAAAATGTTTGAACAAACATTATTCCTGAAGGCTGAGCTTGCATGTATCTACACGCGATATAAGCACCACGTCATAATCGACTTGTTAGATAAATGAAACATAACCCAGATGTCAATAACGCGTAGTTGTTTAATCATAACACTGTAGGAACGCTCGTTCATTAACACAATGCTAACGCTACAACAAAACTGAACCACATACACACCCAAACTATGTCGACTTCTACTTGTATTTTAAGGTGTTAAATAAATGATTACTTGAAAAGTAACTTGGATGAAATACTTTCACTCAAGTGGTGTTGTAATGAAATTTCATGAAACGATTAAATCGTGCATTGCCTTAATCTTATCGTAAATGCGTGTTTAATTTCAGTTTATGCGACGTAGCCCGAGAATGTGGCCGTTTTCTGACTGACATGTTTGTATTCCGTTCCTAAATTTTTATTTATTCTAATATATTTTTATTTCAGTTTGTAAGTAACATGGGCACTCAATAAAGAAAGGAAAATGTAAAATTTTACATGTGAGTGAATGGATTTTAGCTCAACTGGTTAAGGACGCAAAAAGATCATGCGTTTGGTAAAGCGTCAATCGTCTGCCCGTCCGTCTGTTGGCTTTTCCACAATCCTTAAATTCAATTTCTACAGTTTCGTCTAGTTTGAATAAAATTTGGTACAAATGTAGAATTCATAAAAATATATAGTACAACTATACACTGAGACACTGAGTGTCTGTTGATTTTTAATTTTGATGTATCGTGTTACTGCCATATTCATATGTATAATAGCGAACCAGTTGAGCTGTAGTCTCTATGGATACTTCTAGTTTAAATAAACATCTACTAAACCATATCTAATTTCTTTTTCTTGATTGCCTATCATATAAACCATATGACAGGTGCGTTAATAAGCTTAATGTTTTAAATATAATAGTTTATACTTCGATGTATATTGATGGGCTCCAAATGCTTATGGCGAAAACAAAAAAATCTCTGTATATATATTTTTTTACAAAACATTATCGTAAAATATTGTACGATAAGATAAATAAACAGGTGATGCATGAAAATCTCAACATTTTTGAACGTTTCGAACTAGACAGATATTAAATTTTAGAATTTTAGCATTTTCTGAAATTTGCTGGTACTCTCGCTACGCATAGTAGAAAGCATAACAAATCTTAAGTATAAGTTGCCTGTCAAAAAAAATCTAAAATTTCCAGAAATGCTTTTATGAACCGGTCCATATTTAAACCATATTGAAATCATTGTGAATTCTCCGTGTAAAAATATACACCTGACTTCTAATGGTTGTATCAAGTTGGAACGCAGTTTGTGATTCGAATTAGGAACTGCATGCTAGAATTCGAATCACGAACTGCGTTCCAACTTTATACAACTACTTCTAATTCTGACTGATTGTTGATTACGTCATTGAAAAGCTACATTCATAACTTCAGCTTGCTGATTGCGTAATCCAAATGAAAGATACTTCTAGCCCAGAGTCAAGTACTGAACTTAATCTAGTAAAAACAATAAAAAATAATTGTATTTTTAAGTCTGCCTCTCCCTATTAAAATATTTACCTCTGGCATATGCTGGCATGTAGTGCCTATGGTCTGCATTTAGCTCTTAATGAATTGGAATTCCAATGGTTCAAAAAGTAGCCAGACGAATTGGTATGAAGACTAGATCCACTTAACTATTTATGGCGTAATCTTTTTAACTGTAAATCCTGCAATTTTAAAGGAAACGTTAATTAAAGAGCGAATGCCGATGCATTTGATGACCTGCGAGGAACATTTGTGGAATTGCAAGCTGCTGAGGATAATTGAAATACCCAGCAGACATCAAGGTTGAGACATATCGTGGTATTGTTCTCGCCTCTTTGAATCCCCAAAAAGTACAACTACCATGATTGCTTGCTAAAACTTTCTGTATAAAAAAGACGGAGACCATAAACATTTGGGGAATAGATTTTAGCAATACCTTAAGCTGTACATTATTGCTCTGTAAAGACTTGCGAGAATAGCTTTTCATTTGACACTTCCATAAAGTAATGTGTACTGGCCCACAGATTTGCGTCAATATTTTAATATTTCAGAAACACAGGGAAACAAATTTATTTGATTAAGCTCAACAAAAAAAGTATAAAATTGAACATATATTCTCTTTAGAATTGTATTGCTGTTAATGTGAGAATGTTGCTGTATGAAACAAATGGAACAGATACTATTTATTTCCCGCATGTCACAACGCCGACTTTCTTCATCAATAATCCATGCAAAACATTAATTTCGCAATCAGCAACTATACGACACATACAGAATACATACGAGTATATATAACGAGTAATTACCTTTCTGCGACAAATAGCTTCGCAGAAGATTAGTTCAGAGCCTTTATAGGAATATATGGCGTGTGGAATTCTCAGTTTCTGATTTTTGAACATTTGAATTCAATGATTCCCTTTATCTAGTTATTATTTGGTTCTCTGAATAAATTATGAAATGGTTCACATGCATGTATATTGATTCATAATTCTTGGAAAGATATGCATTTTTCGATAGTTATTGACAGTCTTGATTAAATTACTGAATACACTTGTAATCAACGCGGCTACCACATTTTTCATTTCAATATAGCGAATGAATTCGTTACAGTAAATTTGTTACTTAGTCTCCGTCATGTTCGAACTGAAACGTGTTCCTTTACAAGTTCCAGCCTAATTTTCTGTAAGTAATGATTTATATCGAGACGCAGTGTCATTCATCAAGAACAGTATCTTTATCAATAGATACATAATCTTATTTACGGGTATTGGCTGCAGTTCCATCCATTGTGAGGATATTTTAGATCGCTGGTCGCCATCACATTACCGAATATTGATAATAAGACAGTATTGACTAATATATTGTAACGTCTGCCCTTTCCCCCAATATTTGTCTGATGGATCTATTTCTGACAGACACTGGGATATCATGATTAATAAGGACATCGTTTTAGCTAGTGTAATTAATGAGTTACAATACATTCCTAATACAATAGCAACATTTTTCGTCGGATCTTTTAAAGTAATTCACTTTATTTTCATAAATATGTGCGTTGGTTCCCCGGATATTAACTCAAATGAGATATCATGTCCGTCCACATACATACATCATACGGTTTGAAATATTGTAACAACATTTTTACATGATCACACTGGCATTAATTTGTTTGTCGAAATTCTGAATGATCTTCTAGCCTATAATGGTTGTCATATTTGACAAACTACACACGATCACACGCAACGGACTCCTGACTTAACCAGTAATACTGGGTCACATTCCTCAATAATTAAGCAATAATAGCTAATTTATCTGCATCATTTGTGAAGCAGGGATGAGCAACATTCTTTAGAACATATTCAGCCATACCGTCACGGCGATATATATGCCTCTTCGCGTCTTGTACTCGCCACCATTCGGTCCAGTGCTATTCATGTTTGTCACGACAGTTTGGTGCTTGTAAGACCTGGGACATTACATTTGTTGGGAATTTGATCATTCAAATTTTCAAAAGTACTCATGGCTTCGCTAAAAATCTTAAACCAAATTTAACAATCATACCAGTTTGAAGAATTCTGAGCTGTAATCAATAGATTATACCTTTTCCGTTCTTTATTATTATAAATTAACATTAAGTTATTGTTTAGAATCCAGTGTTATTTACTTTGTAATTTTACACATTTGTCCTTCAGAATTTAGTTAAAAATTAATCAACCAACTAGAGCGAATGCTTATCAAATGTTAAAATTACATTTTAATCTTTTTTTGTCACCATGGTGCTTCGTGAATTTCTAATTAATTGATCAGTGGTATCCGTTCTAATGACATTATTGTGTGTGAACCAAACAGTGCGGAAAAAGTGACAATTTCCGCTCACCAATCGTATAAAATATTTGTCACTTGAATGGTTAAACACATCCGTGTTAAACTGTAATTTCTGTTTCTTTTTTTTTTGAAATATTGTTAAAATGCATGTGTCATTCAGGAACATTAGCAGTGTTAACTTTCATTGTATTCTATGTTATCTCTCTAAATTACTGAGACAATTCTGACAGGCTTTGTGTGGGGGAATGCCTCGGTCTTATACGGTATGTTTTATAATGTTACAGTCTGTTTGAATTGAGATTTACCTTGTATATCAACATTTTTGTTATTATATTGGTCGAACAGCTTACTGAAAAAGAGTCTGTCTAGGCCTCCTCCGTCTATTTACATGTTCCCCTATTCTGTAACCGACCAACATGTTTAGCTCAACAGATAAAGTGTTAACTCTATGAATCTCGGTTTATGTTTTCGAGCGGCGGACACGGCGCATGTTCTCTGTGAGGATATGACGGACGAAACGTCTTCAGTAGCTGCATCGAGAGATTCAAGAATGAGAAGCTTGCTGTAACTTGTGGGGAACAAGATTAGTACTGGAACAGAATCCTAGATTCTGTCATTGGTATGTGACTGAAATACTGTTGGTAGAGGACGTAACACCGACCTTGCTTTTGTCGACGTACATTTTCACATCATCAATTAATGAAATATGATTAATGATTAAAATAGTCATGAATTGACGCCCTCAACCATTTAGTTTAAATGGTGTGGCATAAACGTATACCATAAGAGCTATATATATTCTGAAAATGGACGATATTTCAACACGAAGTTAACTCGATGTTCATAATCAGATATTATGTCAATATATTACATCATATCAATAGTATGAACTTCCAATATCTCATATTTTATAGCAGATAATACAAGATTTATCAACCTGATTTTCATTTCACTGTAGTAGAAGCAATTTCATGCTTTAACGCCCAAATAGCCCCAAATAATTCCCATTAGTGTAAGGAAAGCAATATTTTTCATGATAGTTGTATTCATACTATAACAAATTCATCGTATATCTATTAATGTCATTTCGTCTTTTTTGTGTTAAATAACATTTATGAAACAATATTGAAACAATATTTGCGTTTGCTTAGGGAGATTAGACTACTTTTTATCATTTGTTTTGGGACAACTAATTGGCCTTCATGGTCGAGTTGTAACGGTCTCTGACTCGTAATCACTAGCCGCTCATTGCAGTGAGTTAGAATCCCACCCGGGACCAACTTTAGCGTGTGAGGGAGCTGTCCAGCTAACATATGGCCGGTTCCACAGATTTTTGTATCAGGACACCGGTAATTGGTTTGATATGTCAAAGGCATGGTTGGAAAGACCATAAGTTATTAAGGGATCTCACAATTTCTTGCTTTGGAAGTAATTTAAGCCTTATATGCTCCATTAATTTATTATAATTGTCTTTGGTATGATAAGATAATTTATTCATTTATTTTGTTCCATAAAGTCGGTGAAATATTGTCAGGCACTTTTGTGATTAAAATTCAGGATTTTACTGATAACAAGCCATGTTTGTGATGTCGTTATCGATTCACGGTTTACTCGTGTAAATTATACTACTGGAATGAAGTCTTTTTATTTCAAATTTGATTCAATATTCGGAGACACTTTGTTCTCGCGAAATGGCTTTCTCCTAATTACTTTCATTTTATGCATATTATGGGGTGATAATTTACGGTGTACGTATTAACGACACATTTGTAATTACCATGCATTCATGATTAAATTAATCTTAGTCCTGGGTTAGGTAATTTGCATTTAATTTGATGAGTTCATTTACATCTATAGAAACATTGACTTTCGTGAACTGCGTAAGGGTTTTTTGTATAAAACTTGTATCAGAGTTTACGACAGTCAGCAACAGTAAGTTAAGTTTATAGAGTAATCAAAGTTGTTCCGTTCATTGCCCCCCAAAGAAGAGTCGGTTCTCTTTAAATGTCCCTCTTATTCCTTTTTATTGATTGCAGTGGTATTTGTTTCAAAGCAATATCTCACTGCTCTAACCTATTAAGATTGCTGAACCAAACCGTAGAAATGACATTTCCCTTGGTAACCATTTATTTGATATACTTTCAGTGTTTTGTGACAGATTTTGCATTACGGCAACCGGGAACAATGGAATGTATTAGTATAACATTTCAAAAGACTAAGTGTGTTTTATAAGAATTAAGACTGACGACATTAAGGGTAAAAATTCAATGATTTCCGCCAACCCAACTAACCCTGTTTTTTTTCAGTCAAACCTAGATTTCTTTTTTATTTGTCTTCTGACAATATTTTCTAGCTTATATCACCATTTCCTATTTCATAAGTTTCAAACTAAAAAATCATAGACGAAAAAAGGTTCTGCCGACGTACCGATCCTTTTTTTTAAGTGTATGTGTGTGTGGCGAGGGAGTGGGGTACCGGGAACTTGATGTTTTGCCTTAGAATCGGGTTTGCACTGTATGTATTTTTTTATGTAAAATACTCTCCAGTTCTCTGATTTATTGATTTGTCTTATTCAGTACGCCGGGTTTGATATCTTTATAATGTATCATGTCTAGCTCGTAACTTAGGTTTAACATTCTATGCAATATTTATGATACAATGCCAGAAAAGGGCGAACTCTTTTGTCCAAATATTAGTAGCAGCTAATGTACATCCGTATATATATAAGGCACGCAGTTCGTATATTTGTTGGCGATTCAATATCTTCTTTCTGTTCTGAAAATATTTACTAGCCTAGATATTAGAATACCGCCATTCGAATCTGAAGGTTCGCAATTCATAATTATGCTTAAGACTGTTTTATGTACTTAATAAACATTGGTCTAATTTGCTTCGTTTGGGCGGCATCTCTTCAGCTGCCCAAAGTGGAGAAACATCGTCACGTGACATCCTGTCCTAATACGTCAGCGTGACCAACATAATATGTATGTACATATTCATAAATATCGTACTCTGATATTGAGTTTTATGTTTTTGGAATGCAACGATGGACCAATTCGGTCAGTTTGTTTGTTTTGTGTGACTAATTGTCACTGGTGTTTAACGCCGTTTTTCAACAGTTTTTCAGTTGTATACGGCGACGGTACACTTAACCAATTTCCTGGACTGTATACTAACCAGTACTAACTTGCCCGTCCACAAGGAGCCGGCAAATTCTCCACATATGGAGGAAAATCGACATTTTTGTCAAATTTTCATAGAAGGGTATGACCAGCCGCGACCGGGATTCGAACCCGGACCTCCGGGTTACAAGTCCAGCGTACCAACCACTGGACCACGGCCGCGGCAGTCATCCGATCGAGCAATCGAGATCTTGAATCTGTTCAATTCTGTTTCATGCTCAACGGGCTAAGCAGGCGACGTTTTTCTGCGAAAGAAATCATCAATATTAGTCTTTAATTACTGAATACTTAATAAATGTACTTTGCAGCCGTTTCATTAGCTCCCGTACCATTTATTACGTCTCCTTTGTCAAGGATTAACGATTGACAGGTTTAATTAGCAAATCAACTTCAATTCAATTCTTCATTTTTATCAATGAGCGGTCAGAAATCAGTATTAAATATTCGATTTGATGTCCACGAATATCCCCAAGAAGCCAAAGAAGGGTCGAGCTCTTAACGAATGAACAAGTAACAACTAACACACATGGTTAGTTACGTAATGTTACTAAATGTTATAATTTTTACGAATTAAACGTCATGACGGCAAATAGATATCCATGCTATGTTATTAATTCTCATTGTGTCGTGTCGAATCTTCTGGGTATGTATGGCTGACTTTTTTTAGAGTTGAGTGCAACAATCTCCCTTTAACAACAGCGTTATTTTCCCACTACGATTTAACTATTAATTTAATCTCTCCAGGGCAACAATCCCTCAAAAACATCATAATTTTGCTTCTCACAAAAGATGTTGCTTTGGAGAGGTTGTACTATATCCAAGTTCTGAGAATTACCTTTGGTACTCGATTGAATTGCCGAGTATTCGAATTCTCGGGTACGCGTTTACATCGTTTGTACTCTTAGCCAAATAATTATTCAACGCGTATGCCATTAGAGTTCATATCACGTATTATATCAAATTACGAAATACCAAATAACAATGCCGATGTTGAAGCACCAGTGATAATTTGTCATAGTCGGATGATGTACAAATTCCTTCAAAACCATATCAAATTAGAAACCGAGAAATTTAATGACCATATTTTGTCAATGCAAACCCCCGGTGAAATTTAATTATTAGTACAAATCCAGATAGTGTCAAAAGTTTGGCCATTCTTCTGGAAAATAATTGCAGTATCTGTCAAATGCGACTAAGGTGCGGACATTTGGAGTCAGTTCCAATTTTCTGAACTTTTGTGTGCAGTCTATGATAGATTTGGAAGTATCGTCGGATGTAGTGCTGAAATAATTGGAAATATGTTCATAGTAAATGCTGAGATTCGTCTTGAAACATTTGGACTATGTAAGAATATGTAAGAATATAGATTAGAAAAGGATTCTTAGAGATAAACACAAACCAAAAATCCTACTTTCTACCATATACTACATTCTCAAAAAACCCACCAACATACAAAAATGGAAGACAACCTCCCGGATAGTACCACCTTTGATTTTTCTGTAGCAGTTTAGTGGGCCTAACCTCAAACTTACCCCGAAAACAAATACATTGAAATCTGACAAATTGATAATAAACAGATACAGAAAAGCATACGTTGCCATGGAATTCGGGATAAAAATGAAAAAAAACAGATGCTCAGGAATCCCAATGTACAAAAGATTCAAAGATTGTAATCACAGCCTATAAGAGATTCAAAGATAGTAATCACAGCCAATAGAGATTCAAAGATTGTAATCACAGCCTATAAGAGATTCAAAGATTGGAATCACAGCCTATAAGAGATTCAAAGATTGTAATCATAGCCTATAAGGGATTCAAAGATTGGAATCACAGAATGCATAAGACTCAAACAATCTTAAAAGAACCATAATTACACTTTACGTGCAACACATAGACACTTTAATCCACTGAATTCTCAGATTTATAAATAGTTTCAATTCCATTCATTATATGTCATATTTTCCAAGTTTGTGGTCCTAATGAAAATGTCTTGAAATATACGAAGAATGGCATGAAAAACGGAAGTATGAAAATACACTAGGAGGCAGGAAGTGTGAGGAGCTTCATTCATTTGCGCAGGTTTCATACATAGCGTCTACATAAACTGACTGATTCCAAACTGAAACACAGAAGCGCGTCTCATAAATAAGACTTGAGTCTGTTTTAATTGATCTCAGAGAGACAGATGTCCTCATACAAAAATATGGTGTACTCTGTCATTGTCTTAGAACGTACATATGGTACTTCTCTGGAAATACTTAATGGCGACAAGTTCCATGCCACTCACCAATAACTATTTCAGTCGTCTGTAAAGTGTGCAATTAATTCATGGTTTCGTTCTAATGTCTTTGTATCTGCATTTCTGTAATTTTGTCATTTCATTTTCAAGATGTATTTTGTACGATATATTTCCGGTGTAACTTACACATACGTTTTAAATGAAAAATAAGATTCTAATGTATATGTGAGAATGTGTGCGTTTATGCGCGTGTATTGTTGACGTTTTTGGCCCACCATAATAAATTCGTTGTTCTTCAATCTCCTGTTGGTCCTTAAGGTATGTTATTGTACGCAATAAACTTGTCTGCTAATTATTTGTCTACCATGTTGACACAATGGGGCATTAAACTTAATGATACAATTATACCTGTATTTGGAATAAATGTCTTTTCAATGTCGTTCAAGGGTTTTGTAAACAGGGTAGATAGATGAGGGTATTTGAACATTCCGACATCATCTGTTTACGCATGGAAATCCAGAAAATGGTTCTTATTGTTAAGAATGTAAACATGGATATATTTTTATTTTGTTTTTGTAGAAGAAACAAAAAAACAAAATTCTGTATTCCGTGGTATTCAATAAAGCAAGTACAAGAACGCCTTTTGGAGTCAACGACGAATGAAATCATTTTAGTATTTCATTTTGATACTATAATAAGGATAAGCTCTTTGTATTTTTTTCTAATTTAGCATTAGGAACGTGTTCATTGACAAAAAGATGAACATCTGTGTAGCTGTGTTCGTTGTAGATATATAGGTTCGCGTACTACTTATGAAAGGATCTTTTTTTCTGCAGGGATTTTTTTCATTTTTCTATTGAGGAAAGCATTCTCCCGTAATATCTAATTACGATCAAATAAAGTAAGCTGGTTTGTTGTAAATTTCGTAATTGGTACTGCAGGGTGCGGGGATTTTTTTCTCATTATTTTGTAATCTATTCGGCAAATTTAGTGCTAGAATAGGATTCAGGCTAATTCGTGCATTTATGATGTCTGACTTCGCTCTATCGGAGAGATCTTCATAGGTTGTTGGTTTATAAGATTATGATGACAAGTTTTGGGAAGGCAATGTTTTCAGTCAGAAATGAAGCAATGATTTACATGACTGCAGGTCTGTATTGTTGAACAAATTGTCAGAATACTTGTTAGATCCTATAGAAGAATATAGACCTGATCTCCAAATCATTGAAAATCTTATTTTTAGCATATGTTGATATAGGTTTACATAATACGTACAAAAGAGAAGTACCTTAGTCTCTGATATTCTTAATCATTCGGGGAAGAGATGCTTGCGGAAGATAACGGAAATGTAAGCTCAAGGTTGAATTAATTAAATTAACCCTTTTTAAGAAAGGTAGTGAAATTATTTATAAGTATAAGCTATTTATTAAGAATATATGCAGCACTGTTTTGAGCAAAGACAAAATTGGCAAGATTGCACATTGAATTACGGCAATGCAAAACATCATATCTGTATATTATCTCCCAATGTGATGCTGACATTCATAAAGGTATCATTACTTGATAATATCGCTTTATCACAGCATGGGAAATTAGATTACAACGCGGGATGCGGGAGTATACAGCCGCTTTAAGATATGTCTTTTAGCATATATGATTCATTTATTCATAAGTGCTCACTTTTGTGTGGCAGAAATATAATCTAGTACTGCAAATTGTCTCATTTTTCATTTGCACGCCTATTGCTGCATTTCCAATTTTCACCTTAAGCATATAACTGAGGTTCGCATCAACTTTTCTTTGTGTTTCTCCAAGACCTTAATATCAGCTGGTTTTTTTTCAATATTGTGTTCATTATTAAAGAACTACAGTAAATCCTGGGTGTAAATACCACATTTTACATAAAAAATGGTATCAAAGCGTCTTAAATCAAGCAAAAATAAAATGGAAATATTAATATTTGATGCAGCAAACCATTAAGTTAACTTAAGTTAAGATATTAAGTTCAACTTTGAGTGAAGGGACTTAGTAAAGAGATAGTCGCACTGGGTTTAACGTCGCACCGACAGCCAGAGTCACTTGGTGACTTTTCCAGCTTTAACGGCGGAGGAAGGCATGTGAAAATTGGTCCCGGTCGGACTTCGAACTCACAGCGGGGAGAGCTAGTGATTGCCAGTTAGAAACTATAACCACACGGCCACGGAGGCCTCTAGAAAGATGGTTTCATATAACCGGTCCGAAAATAAGTAGTCTTCCTAGTGAGGTGGTCATAATTTGTTTCTGATAGAGGTTTTACTGTATACTCACACTGATTGTGAAAAACTTTCCATTGGTGTATTATCTTATAGCGTCAGACACATCTAAGATTCAGATTTTATGTATATGAGAATATCTCATGATACAAATGTGTCACAATGATGCGTCTTCCTACACCGCAGCTATTTGTCTCTGGTAGATTATTGACCCCCGAAAACTATATATCGATATTTGGTTCGTGCGAGTAGACTAACGACCCCAAATGACCCTTATACGGTTAGTTGGTTTTATGCGCAATACAACAGTTTTATCTTGGATTTTTACGAACAATCATGTACTGATTGCTTTGCGCACGAATGAATACCTGAATCTCTTTTAGTGGAACCCGACTGTTTTGGAAACAAATACGTTTAGAATGGCTATGTTGAAGATATTCAATGAGTGGTTATGATCTCTGACCAGCAATCACTGGCACCTCACTGCTGTGAGTTCTAATCCCATCCAGCACAAAATTTCACATGTAAGGAAACTGTAAAGTTAGTCTACAGAAGATCGGTGACGTTAAATGACCCCTGGTTTTGACGTGACATTAAACCCCAGTGAAGATAGTCAAATTTGTCTTTTCTCTCCGTACACGTGCGCCTATAATTGAATATTTTAAACGTACAAATCGTCTGTCTCCCAGACATCTTAGTGTGTATTTTATGCATATAAATACGCATCAGAGGGGACTGTTTCCTGCTAAAAATACCTTCTAAATGTCTCATGGCTCATCCTCTGGAAAATATGTAATTTTGTATCGATTTATTTATTACAGACATCAATTTTGGCTACATTTGGTATGAGTGGTTGGATTGCACAATGAAGCATTACCGTTGTATGTCCTTTCTGTAATGTATTCTACATAGCTTACACATGTAGTGTCTATAACTTTTACTTACTGTCTGCAGACGCAGCAATTATTCAAATATATACCCTTGAAGATGAATTATAACGGTATTTCGACTAGATAGCTGTACAATCTTGCTGTTTCACGCGTAAATTTGCATAAACATATACATGTTGTTGCGTTGTACAAATGCAGTCCACACTGAAGCTGAAAGCGACGCGAAGGTTTTATCTGTCAATGGATAAAAGGTGTCGGAACATTTGCTATAGAACATTCTATGTAAATAAACTACCACCAAGTCGTTGTCAGTATCAAGAATACCAAACGATCCCAGTCGCAACGTGTCTGCTTCACCTATGGCATGTATTGCCTCTGGTATTAAAATTATGAAATAAGCATTTTCAATCGCGACTTGTGCTGACTTCAGTCAGTTTTTGGGGAAATCCACAACACGTCTTAATATCAATAAATTAGGCGTCACAATTCTTTTACGTGACTTTATTTTTCTATTACTTTAGTAGTGATTTTTAAAAAATTGGTCATATTTACTATCATGTAAGGCACCAGTTTTTGTTCGAATCGAAATTTGTTAATTATCTTTTTTATTTATTAAAATAAAAATATTTGCTATTATTCTGCGAATTTATGGTTTTAAATGAGTACGTTATGTAAATTAGTCCAATAACTTAGTTACACTTGCATTTTACATTTTCCATGACGATTCAATTGAATACGATATATCCATGAAGACATAAGTAATACTAATATTCAATATATCAATATAATCTACAAATATGAAATAAGTAAGAATGTGTTTTGCCGATCGTTTTCTTTCATTGTTTCATTACTTTTGTTTCCCGGGGGTTAGCCTGAGATTGGACCCATAGAATTTGTTCAAATTCACGGTTTCAAGGCGGCAGCCTCCGGGCGACTGTGCTTTGTCCTCTATTTATGCATGTTTCTATATTTATCGGAACGCTGTTTTGCGTGAAAGATGCTGGTCGTAGATATTTATCATGCATTGTCTGTGATTCGTCTTCAGTGTGCAAAACAGAACCCTTGGCTGGCTATGGACAACCGGATTTGTTCCCGTAAGGATTTTTTTATTAACGATGCGCAATCGTCTTGCTAAGAAATGAATTAATAATTTCCTATGAGGATTGGAAACTCCGTCTAGCAATCAGACCGTTGTGGACAAGGGTCGAAATACCTAATATCAGGTGTTTGTGCGGCTGTAATTAAATAGCTAATTGAGACATTGGCAATTTTGTTACGTTGTCGCCAAAGCTTTGAATAATTACAAGTATTGTAAGCTGATTGCGGGAGACTTGGAATATTCATCGAAGTCAATGAAAATGAGTCACAAAACTTTGATCCTTTCTTGCTGCGAATTGTACTGACAGCCGACTGCTTTTTGAGGCTTTCACATTTTAGTGAAACATTTCAAAGGCTATGTTATTAGTTATTTCATTTGTGATTACGTATCACTAGTAATTGGAGTACTGTTGGCCTTATAGAAGTCTATTTATTATGTGTATCCTTCTTGAAGTCCTCTATTTCTTTGAACTCGGTGGTAGGCCACCTTTAATACTAATGAAAATCACAGTTGGCGATTACAGACTTATCGCTACGTCCATACCAAAGACACTTTTATATAGAAGAAAATAAATGTATTGATGTTGTAACGTAGGAAACTACACGCCATCATAAATGCAGAAAAAATAGTCGTGATTACGGTTACCCGATCGGCCTTATTTTTGGCACCGATCCTAGTTTCTCACAGCAAAATCTAAAGTACGAAAATATTTTGGGACGAATCGCACGTCAAAAGTATGTAAGGTATGTTTAGAAAAAAGTACAAGAAATATTTTGCGACCTACCCGCCGCATTTTTTGGTTAAGTAACCGTAGTGACTATTAATTCTAGTTTATGGAATGAATTGATAATTTTACGGTAAAAAAATCGATATCATTTTGGATTTTAAAAAACCCTAAAAGTTGGGTTATCTGTTAGCTTTTGACCAATATTTTGTCTATTGTTGCAAAAAATAACTCAAAACCTGGAATGCATTCCAAAGTAGTTACTTACGGATAGTCAAGCATCAAGCATGGCAAAATCACAGATTTATTTATAATGTAATTCCATTATCTGACGCCAATCCGAAGGAAGAAGTAAAAGTGCTTTACTACGCGCCTGAAGGCTTTAGTGTCCATTCCGAGTGAATGTATGTACGGACAAACATGTTAGGAAAAGGAAGCACACACGACATTATAAGCCAGCAGGTATTCTGACGTGCTGTTAATCTTTATACCTAACCAACGGGCTCTCGTTATTAATTCCAAATTTGGATTCGCCCTCTTCTCTGGTGAATGATTAATACGAATTGTCAATATATAAATGCGATTTGTGTAGTCAAACGGACGTTTCACGAGTCATAAACTTGGCTAAATCACGTCGTGGGATGGATTTGGTACGTAATAAATTCTTGACACTTTTGCCGATTGTTTACAATAAAGGATTTTGCCGATTGTTTACAATAAAGGAATAAAATGCATTGGAGACATGTTACTTTCATGTATTTGTATTTTGTTAGGTTTGCTCAAAAGGCGGTTTCTCATCTCTAAGCAACGAATAATTTTCACATACTGAACAATAAAACCTCTTAAAGACCGTTTTATAGACCAGACACACAATAGGGTGATTTTTATCAAGTTGAATTGTAGATGAAATATTGGAAGACGATCCGAAAATAAGTGGCCGTTATAATCAGGTGGTTTTGATTGTGAAGTAATCGCGAAGTATAGTTTTACTGCACATAATATATCCACCCTGACTTCATAGAGTACATTTTATGTATGTATTTCTTACAAATACAGCAAATATAACACAAATGATACAATGTTTTTTTTCAACCAACGAACAAATACCTCGTTATTACGAACACCCGGTTTATGTCGAACATTTTGCTTGTCCTGATGACTTCCCGAGATAACGATGTTTTACTGTGTTTTGTTTCCACGGAAACGTGTGATATGTATTAAACGTCCACGCGATTTGGTTAAGTATGATTTATACCATTTTTGTAAAGAACACCATTGACGGAATTTTAATTGATTTGATTTGTGCGAAGATCACATACATAATAGTATAGTGTTTATCCCTTTTTTTCACTTCTCCACAAATGGAGGAAAATCGACATTTTTTTTTGTCAAATTTTCACGGAAGGGTATGACGTGCCACGAGCGGGATTTGAACCTGGTTCGCAGGGTTACAAGTCCAGCGCACTAATCGCTGGACCACGGTAGCGGCCATTTATCTTTTTACTGTGGTGTTTTAATAGTTACATTTAATCCTGTCGGCGTCTCTAATGTATTGTAAGTTATCATTTTAAATACGTTACATAATGTTATTGTAGACAAAAAGTTGCTTTCTGTAACAATTCTTTGTACAACCTTGGATTTTTTGCGATCGCCGTGAGATGTGTTTTTCTTTATTCCAGGATAAATGAGAACTAATGTTTTATTATTGTAATGCATCGATTTGCTAACAATTCTTCGCTCCGAGATTTTTTAACCAATCACTTGAAGCAGACTTAGTCACGTGATGAAGCTCTGCAGTCTTTGAGTGAAACATGGAATCACGTAAAAAATGATACCCTAAGTTATTCTGATTTAAAAATTAAAATACAGTAAAATCGTGATATTGAGACCACCTTCGGGACCCGAATAATCGGTCGTAATAATGAGGTGGTCTCATTATCAAGTTGAATTATAGGGAAATATTGAGAGCCGGTCTGAAAATACGAGGACGTTAGAACAAGGTGGTCGTGAGGTTTTACGATGATTTGTTATTGTTTTTTTATTCCGAAACATAAATCAAGACTTCGTTTTGATAATTAAATAATTTCTTAATTGAGCATAAAACGTATTTTCTGAGATTTGTAATTCTTCATCAAAGGTTATTTCCTTCTATAAGATGGAACGGGTATATTTTATAGCACAAAACATCAAACAATATTTATCATTCGTATTCCTGGCTTGATTTTAAAATAAAGAATAAACAGGAAAATTTCAGATTAGAGACGTATCCATCTGCGAGGTCGTGGTGATAAAGTTATCTTTCCCCCCTGTTTTCACTGGAATTTAATGTCGGACCAACAGCCAAAGACATCTAGGGAAGAACCACCCTATTCGTTTTTCCGTAACCCCTTCATTACAGCGACTACTTATTTTCTGACCGTTTTTGAAAATTTCTCATATACAGTAAAACTCCATTATTTCGATTTAACGAGCACTCTATTTATCTCAAGGATTTTTCCCGTCCCGTCCATTTTTGTTCTTAGGTGTGTATATTTTTCAACCAACAAACAAATGCTTCGTTATTACGAGCACCACGTTTATCTGGAGCATTTAGTCTTTTCCTATGATCCCTCGTGATAACGAGGTTTCACTGTATTTCTATATTTTATTGTTACCGCTTTAATACCGTTTTGAAGACTTTTCTTGGACACAAAGATGGTCTTCATATCGAGGTTTTACTGTATACAGCTACAATTTAAAAGTGCAAATATAGAATAGAAAGGTTGAAAACAATTCAAGAACGTTGGGTTCAAGTCAATCAAGTTGAGGTTTGTCTCTAGCATAATGACAGATCAGTGTTTAGGCAATACCAATTATTTAAATAATTAATTCTTCTAGAGGCACCTAGTCATTAAATACTCGGGAAATATTTCCTACAGTGATTTAGTTTTTTGTATATGTGAATGTTCACAGTTTCTGGTAAACAATCGAAAAACTTAGTATGATAAAATACTACTACATGTATATAAATAATTAAAGTTCATCTGTAATACATCTGTCCCAAAATTGTCTTTTAATCTTGTTTTAAGCAGAGCGTTCATCTTCATTGACCTACTTGTTTAAGATCAGTCGAGTCGGTTAAATAACATTGCATGAGAATTGAATAGATAAGGAATACAGCAAAACATACTTGTCACGTGACCTTCTGAAGGAACTATTTCACTCGACAATTAATGGATGCCTTTAAAGAAAAGGAAACAACAGAATAGAAGTATCGGAATACGGGAATTTAGCCTTCCGGAAATCCGGCTTGCCAAACTTGGGGCGGCGGAATGCTGAAAGCTTACATGTGCTAAAGTTGATTTTATAGAATTATATTTTTGTGTAGAGTGAAATAAAGAAATATTTCTTGGTAGTTTTAACCAAATTTATAGCTAATCAGCTGTGAGCAACTCCTATTGAATAAACCTTCCAGTGATATATCACAGTTTATCGTGTGCCCTTAGAAAAAATATTACTATGTGATAAAAGTCGTTTATTTAGAACTAATAGATACTTCCAGTATTGAATGCAAATACTAAAATGCAGCAATTGTTACAAGTTTTGTTCTTGACTGTGTGTAATTTATGTAAAAGTTCTTCTGCACTTTTTGTGGGGGTGTCATCTAGAAGCAAATTAACTCCTCTTAATACCAGCAATACATCGTCTCTGGAAGCTGCTGAAGGGAGATTGTCTCCCCAAGCTGCGTTTAATAAACTTCTATATCCCATGAGTTCCTAACGTAATGATACTGACGGTATTAATGACGGTATTAATGACGGTATAGATGACAATACTATATCAAAAGTATCACTACAGTGCAGCCCCTCCAAAGCAACACCCTTTGGGATGGGAAAAATTCTTGTTATTGAGAGGTTGGTGCTCTAGAGATGTTAAATTAATAGATAAACCGTACAGTAAGACAAATCATGTTGTTGTTGACAGGTGGTCGTTGCTCAAGAGAGGGCCTCTTTGTAGAGGTTGCGATGTATTTCTTTATTAATTTATTAATTTGACTTAATGGTTTACTTATTGAAAGCACACGATGCACAAAAATATCTGTATTTATTGGTTTTAATTGGTTCTTCCATCACTTTTACGAGTGTATTCACAATCATTAAAAAACCCTCAGTCAAAGCTATAATTATCAGTTCTTCAGTTATACTCCTTAAAAAATAAAACGCCGCATATTTTATAGTTCTATATGTCAAGAATTTTTTTCAATGTATTTCAATAATTTCGTACTGTATGTTCCTTGTTCACGATTTCCACAAAAGTCTCATTTAGCAATCTCTTCAATACCAATCCACCTCATTATGACGAACGCTCATCATTCTGACCAAACTCCCAGCTTGCTTTCCTCTTTGTTTCAACTTGATAAAGAGCCCACCTCAATACTAATAGCGTTGTTTTTGCCTCGAAGGTGATTCTTATATTGAGATTTACTGTACAATGATATTGTCAGCATCACGTGACCAGTGAAGTATTTATTCCAAAAAATCTGAAGACAATTTCCATTATCTGAGCCACTACACGGAACTCTACTGAATTTATTGCATGTGCCATTTCCTGGGATTCAAGAATTGCCTTCCTATAAAAATATCAGCATCTTGACAACGCTTGCTAAATGTTCATCATCTAGGCGCGTTTCTAATACAAGACCTGCTTTGCAATACCTTTATTTGAGTAATACAATATGTTTTATATGGTCTAGGTGCTTTTTTAAAGTTAAAAGGATTATTTACAGTTTTATTTCCCTGCCTTTACTGTTTTACGTTTTGCATAGCATAATATAGAAAGTAGTTTACAATTTCATTTTAATAGATAAATATATATATACATCAAGTATAGTTGTTATATTTCCCAGCAATACAACTAAGGTCATTATCAGTGGTACGTGTATTTCTATTAACTCTCGTGCGCTGGAGGTACAGGTTTCTTCTGTCCGTTCGTCCGTTCGGTTTTTTACCTCGTTTTTAACGGTACTGAGCTTAATTTTAATTATGAATAGTATTTCAAGGTGTCAGCCCGGGGGGAGATTTTTTGCATGTTTCTATGCATTGGTTTGGTTTTGGCTTAGTGTGTTTTGAGGAAGGCGATATTTGTTTCTCGGAATATTTTTCTTATCGATTTTGAATAAGACACGACGGACATTTTATATAACTAGTGCGCTTCGTCCATGATAATATTTCAGTCCTGATTGGTGTTGTGTTAAATTCTTTGTTCTTTTTTTTTTGCTCTGCGTGTTTTAGAAATATTACATCGGAAAAATAATGAGTATTTTTCATTATTATTATTTTACTGCAATTATTACAGCGAATTGTATGCTGCATACTGCATACAACAATTTCCCACTGTCAATAACAATACCAATAAAAAATAAACCCTATGAGAATTTGAAAAAAAATCATAAATTGTAAGAGAACTAAATCCACATAGATCAATCCAATAATTGTTACGAAAACTTACAGAAGTCAATGTTGAGGTAAAATATTATTGTTTTATATTAATACATCAGTATCTTAGGAATATGAAGTTGCTGTACAGCTATGGCAGTTTTTAGTCTGCACAACCAGACGGCTGATCTAAATCCAATGACATTCTTTACAGTCGTTGGCATGTCAAAGTCTGGTAAAGGGTCTAAAAGAGTTTAGTTTACTTTGGTTTCCCAGACAAAGCAATTTGTGCAATGCTGTATTGGACTATTATATATGAGAGGAACTTGTTATGTGTTGCATCGACTTTTACCGATTCTCTCTCATTTGACAACCTCTTCCTTGATGACATTCATTATTTCTCTGATTAATTTGTCATCGCTCAAAATCTCGTGCTTTGTAACATGAACTGGTTCATCAAAGAGGGTTTATTAATCTAATTGTGTCTAACTCTGCATGTTGAGTTACAAATACGAAAACCAATTCCACCATTCGCGCGTCTGTATTTTTTTCTTCTTATAGTCTATCACAGAGTGCGTCTAATAAATATTCATACTGTCTTGCCATTTCAAGCTCCAAAGTGTAAAGCCACCCAGTGAAATGTCAAGATACTTTTTGATCTTCATTTGTTTTATCTTGAACTCATGCAGATCAACTTGTAGTTTAAAATGTGTTTCAAATTTATTTGTATAACAAGAAGTTGTGTTAAATTTAAAACAAACGTTTTGACTTGAGACTTTACGCAATTCATTGATAGTGATTATGTATTTTTTTCAAATGAGTTCGGCACTCAATTAAAGCATTTCACCTAAAATATGCACTTGGAATCCAAAAACAAGTAATAACCTAATCTACTATTACCTAAGCAACAGATAAGTACTCATATTGTGAAGCTCACAAATGATTTTTCAATGCTACAATCAAACACTCAGTCCGAGTTTTAAACTCTCGCCGCCCGGTCCTTTCATCATTTTCTTCCGACTAGGCAAAAATTCAATGGGCGACATCTCTTTAATATTATCCGATACACACATGATAATGCAATATACGATATTTTACGCTATAACACCTCATGTTAACACACAATGTAAATTTCCCATAGGGCTTACGGGTGATATTTCGTCTAATCAGATTTTAATATCACCCTCCGCAAAGGGGAAATATTCTTTCCTAATGTTTTTTTGAAATCGTGCTTCTATTTGTTGTATGTCAAAATAAAATGCGGGTGACATTCAATCACATCTTAATATTACCCTCTGTTCTGCTTGAATTTAAACTTGTAAACTTTATAATAAAACACATTTAACATGTCAGTGGAGGTGACGAGACGAATTATCTCCTCGAGAATAATATCAACCTCAACCGCAAGGGCGACTTTTGGGGGAGGGCCGACACTACCGTGCGCCCCCTCTAAAATCTAGCAAGTACAAATAAAAAAAACGTCAGTTATGTGCTGATTGTGTCCATAGTCTACATAAACATCAGGACTTTACACACCCCATAACCAAAAATCCTGTAACCGTCCCTGACCGGAGTCGCAATGTTGATATCATTATTATCGGGTTGATAATACGTGCTGTCACCCTCACTGCTATGTTATATTTATATAATATTAGACCACATTACTTGTCAGCGTGATCGTATTACAGGCTCATCACCACACACACTCGGACCCCTCTAAACGTGAATCGACAATCATTCAAAAGAACGCATCACGAATTGAACGCAGCATAGCAGCATTTTTTTCTGTCTTTCCCAAAGTTAATTAGAATCTATAATCATTTAGTCTGCTCGCGCATAGGCTACATTATCAAAGTTGCGACTACCCTAGCCATGTGAATTACAACACAGACCTCAGCAATAATCGCTTTCTCCAAGTAATTGCCATCCTTGGGAACCAATATTTCATTAATTATTCAAACTGATATCTAATGATTGTGTACCTTGTTTGGCAATACTATTTATATACAAGAAATAAATCATTTACTTGCGTGATTACCTAAGTCTACGCATTGCTTATACAAATTGGGATTTGAAATCCTCTTCTGGTTGCAGTTAATGCAATGGGTAGGTCACTCAACTTACGCATGTTGGCTTGTATGTTGTGAAGCAGTCCTGCTGTTAGCAATAATTGATATTTTAATGAGGTGAATGACTATCAGAGTCCTTCCACTCGTTCACTGCGTGATCAGCCAGGTGTTCATTCAATTCATGGAAAACATTGCGGAAAGCCTATTGGTTTCACATTTTTTCTCGAATGCAATTCGGTACAAACTTAGTACAAGTGGTATACGAATGTTCTGAAAACCTTAAAATATGTTTAATTGTTTCTTTTTTTACAAATATTCTCCAATGTGGCATATTTTACGTGGTTCTACTTTTCAGAGCCAGGAAATTCCACATTTCGTTATATTATTCATTCCAGATTTCATCATTTTGCATGTTCCGCGTAGTTTTTATTCTAAGACAATTTGCCATTTTATTCTATGCATATAACCACCAATGGATTTAACGGCCTATGTTAACAGTATTCCAGCTATAAAAGTGGGATAGTTTACATAACAAATGACCCGGGGTTTCCTTAAGGGTCCTTGATTTACTACCTATATTCCAATAAGAACTATCACTCAGAGAGAGAGAGAGAGAGAGAGAGAGAGAGAGAGAGAGAGAGAGGAAGAGTGAAAGAGAGGGGGGAGACAAATTACTTTGGATGGAATGCTTTTAGCCAAGTTGTCACTTTCTTTGTCCTGAATCTGAATTCACCCCTTCATCAACAATTCGCCTCTGCACTATTTGAATACCAGAACATTTTACAGAACGTGTAACCAAAAAAATGTTATCCGAAAATTACGATGTACGAATACCGACATGTTTTGAATACATAAGTTTTGTAATTAAGACTTGTTTAGAGTCTAATAAACCTCTCGATTCTGATGCTATTATTTATTTAAACCAAAAAGGAAAAAAAAACATAACCAGACTAGCCACCAGCATTTTACAGCTTGAATTGTTGTCGCATTGGTTTTCTGTGACAAATCTGCCTTAGTCCGGTGAATTTATTTAATCCTCTTAGTTCGTCTGAAGTATTTTCAAGACCATTTGTCTGGTAATTGAATTTGCTTTTTCAACAATGAGCCAATTCAGTTGCAGATTGTTTGTTAGAGGCAAGAAGTCAGAAGACAATTGCATTCTAAATATATCAATAATACATTAGTAAGTGTTATATTTGGGTGAAGTCTGCTGTAATAATCCCAAAATGCCCGCGGACTTGACCAAATTAAACGATTTCATTGGATAAATCATGTATGTAGATAATTTTACGCTGCCCAGATTCTCTTAACGTTTGTTTCATCTTGTGAATTGTTTTTGAATGCATTATTGCATTGGATAAACATGAATCAAGTTTCAGAAAATATAATGACCACAAAACTAAGGTTTATTTGCACAAAACCCTACGCATGTACGCAGATATATGTAAAGTGTTGATGTAACTATCATATGCTTACTAGCAGAGAAATGTGTGGCTCTGGAGATTTCACAGTGTTGAAATCCGATGCGATATGTTCATTTTAATGCGTCTTTATTGATGCATTAAATACAACACATGACGTGTCTTGGCGCAGCGAATAACAACTAAGAATGCATTTCACTTTCCGGCAAGCTTAGGCGTAGTTACAAGCCGGTATTCTCCAGGATGACTTGGTTTTTTTTGTTTCATAAATTGTCTATAAGTGTGAAGAGGAGGAACATCAAGAAATATGTTTGCATAGTAAGGCGCCTGTTCGTATGTCCTGTGGGTATAGCATACAACTATTAATATATAGGCTATGAAATAAAGAGATACCTACCATGCCAATAAATACGTCAAATGTCAAATAAGTGTCACATGATTACAATTTTCGCAAATAAATGCAAGCATTTACCACAGACGTTGTAGTATTGTCTGAAGGCAAAAGCACATCAGTTGATTTAAGCCTGTTATAATGTTTGATTATGAGCAATAAATAGAATTTAGTTTTATTATATTTGCTAATTTTACTCTTTGCAACACGTATGCTTATTGAATTGGAGAAATTTAGAGACACATAAAACACCAGTCCAATGTTTCTGTATGTTGTTTTGTACTGCATCCCAGACGTACACATGGGCAGAACAACATACCTTCAGTAACCTACCTGGACAGCTTCCTCAGTTGTGAATATTGGTTCCCGGGCGGATTCGAACTCACAGCGGTGAGGGGCTAGTGATTACTAATTAGAGACTACAGTCCACGCAGGTCCCGATAAAGCACTTATTTGTTATTTGAATCTTCCACGTTATTTGTTATTTGAATTCAGTGTATAAGCGTATTTGGTGATTCTCAGTCAAGCACTTTAGCTTCGAGTTAATTTGCCGAAATATTGTGTTTGTGCTAAGGGGTCATCTCATAAAAATGCTGCCAATGGTCTACAAAAAAGTTATAGAGAATAGTCTCAAAAATTAAAAACGCGAAGTTGTTCCGTATGATTTTTTTTTACAAATTATAAAAAAATAGTCCGGTTTAAATCAATGCGTAATTCAAAATATCCACCACGCATTATATGGATTTACACCGACTTTTCTTTTATATCAACAATCTGAATAAGTTTTGCGCTATGAAATTATCATTAAATTAATCATAGTTCAACTTGTCCATTTTAAAATCGTTTTAATGGATTCATTATCTAATAAATCAATATTACGGGAGAAGTGGACTAGATGTAAAATATTAGTAACGCATATTATAAAAAAAAACAAGCAAAGGAGTTTCTCGTATTTTTCCTTGAACTGAAACATGGGATAGCGATCGACATATCTTGTTGGAAATCTCCGACTGGAATGGTTGAAACTCTCATTTATATTGTAACAGAGTCGTTAAATAGTTATCTGTCTAAATCTCGTGCACCGTTAGTCTTCGTTACGTTACATTGTTTCTTAATTATTCATCTCTGTTTTGACTTGTCCTTTATCAGGCGTTGTTTTCTGAACCAATCAAACAGCCATTTGACGTTCCAACCATGCCATTTTCAGAGTGTTAACATACAAGAGATTGTCAGCTGGAGATTTGGGCCACGATAATGTTATCACTCATCGTACCGTGGAGTTATTCTTGTATTGGATTTGTGGATATCTTGTTACGTAAATATATATCAAATGTGTAGCGAAGGTAGCGTCGTACTGTAGAAACATACTCTAATAAGCAGACATTTAGATTAGGTATTAAAATGGACGTCCATTTTGAAGAATGGGATTCAAACGTAAATTGACCCATGCAAATACATTTTAAACAAGAAATGAAAATTTCATGACAAATTAATCACGACTATCTTCGTAAGGTTAGACTTTTATGCAAAATAATTTTTAAAAGGTGAATTAATCGGGGCCAAGTCGACTTCCACTGTTTATATAGTGTACAAGACTTTATTTTGGGGGCTATAATGATAAATACGCATTAAAATAGCATTCTTGAAACGCTTAAAAATAAGATATGAATCCATGTAATTTTTAATGTTTTGCTTGCAGTGTTTACATTTGGAGAGTACGAGTATAGGTGAATAAATTGCTCTTACTTTACACTTCAAAACGGCAAAGTTTCCAGGAATCTGCTCACAAACGTAGAAAGATTTTTTCAATTGTTTGCCTGTCATGGTCCGTTTCTATTTGCAGCAATTTCAATATAACCGATTTCCATGTATCGTGGATCGGACGCATTATGAGACAAACATCGCCTGGAAAAATATTGTCCGAACATTATGCTTCGTTGCTTGATGGTATCTTTGGAGAAACGTGGCTTTAAACGTTATATTTTTTTATTTAATTAAATTGGATCATTCAAGTTTGTCGTCTTCACACCAAATGCCATCTTTTATGGTTACAAAATGCCTTTCGGAAACGTAAACAATTACTTGATCGACCAAGAGATGTTATTGTTACAAATTTGTCAATATTATAGGCCCCCAAAGGAAAATTCAAAACGGCTGATCAGCAAAAGGAGCCTGCAAGGCAAGCCATCTGACCAACTATTCTTAACGTAAAATTCAGGTTTTCCATAAATGGATCTAAATAGAGAAACGCTATGCTATTAAAGGTGATGGGCTGAAGTTTAAGCACGCATTAACCAGATGTGTTTTTTACTTTTTTTTTCTGTCATAAGATCTGTGCTGACCTCAGTTTTCTATCTTTATTGTTGTTGCCAGCTAATACATTCATTGAAATGATAGAAACCACACCATGTAATATGATAGAAACCACACCTTGTAATATCTCCCGATTTTTCTGATTAACAAAACCTAGCTGTCCTATTTAAGATACTAAAAAGGCCATACGATTGGAAATAGGAACTTCTTAAAGAGTTTGATCGCTTTCTATTCAGTCGATTGTTCGTTCATTATAAACTAAATTATGTTCAATTAAGACAAACATTGTACAATTTTGAGCCCTAAGGTGCAGTTCACAACGAGATATTTGACTTATTTTCTCCTGAATGTTGAAAGTTATTGACTTAAATAACACAAATTGGTTGTCAAGGTGAAACTGCCGTCTGAATAAATGTCAATGGATGATTATGTTGTGATAGAAGAGTTACATTAGGGCCGCTGTATTGAATTATAACATTCATTTTAGGAACGACAGAAACGTATTACATGAATGTAGTCGATTAGAGGCAAGTTAGTGATAATCTGAAAGTGGTTTTACCATGATTAGTGGTGAGCGATGGAGCTCAGAGAGCAAGTAATGTATTTCTGAGTGCAAGGGACCTGATAAAAATTCCCCAAAAGCGATTTGAATTCCAAGCGAATCATTTAAGAAGTAATTACTTGAAAGCAAACATTTGCATACATGGTTACTGAACTATTGTCATGTCTTCGTTCAGCTCAATTTGATATAATTCTGCATAACATGCAATTTAATGATTTTCTTGTTGTGTTTGTGGTATTTTTTGAATTAGCCCGAATTGTTTGATTAACTGATTATCATTAAGTGGTTTTAGGAATCTTTTGTTAATCTTGTCATAACTCATCTCATCCAAATAGTTTCTGTTTTACGGAACATCGACATTTGGTCATTTAGCGCGCATTAAAGAAATGAAAGGTAGTAAGTACCAATGAAACAAACTTATTCCAAGTAATTCATTCCCAAGGTCGATTAGCTCATCGTCAATGTACACTATACGGTAAAAACTGGAGCCAAGTAAAATGATTTCCAAGGAAACGTCATATTCAAAATGTTCCATCTTGTCTCACTGGCCATTTAGCCATACATCAACTATGTCGGTGCACAAATACAACAGCATAGAAAAACCGGACAACACAAAAGAACACAATGTACGGTCAGTACGGGCTCACATCTATCCGTCCTGTATCTGTGTATTATTAAATACATGTATTTACACATTTTTATTTTTTGCTTCTTCTGGAAATAAGTGTGATTCTGGGTCCTTAAAACTAGTTTAAAACCCTTGCAGGTTTGCTACAGACAGTTTCAATGTGGAACCTTCCGGGACACAATGTTTGTACTCTATTTTTTGTTTGGTCTTTTGCGTTGGGAAGGTGGTATCTTTGTATGTTTTTCTTGGATTTCTACTCTTATCTCTATTCCCAAGTCTCAGCTTTTATCATTAACATTGTCACAAGATTATAACATTTAACTGGTTGTTATGTTGCTGATTTAAATGCAAACCTTCATAATTGATTATCTCTTGAATCTTAATACATATACAGTGTAACCTCTACAGAGCGGCCCTCTCTTGGGCAACAACTTCCCTTCAACAGCAGCATGATTTTCCAACTGTATGATTTAACAAGTAATTTAACTCTCTAGAGCAACATCTCCACAACAACAGCATAATTTTGCTTCTCCCAAAGGATGTTGCTACGGTGAGGTTGCACTGCATCAATATCCATCACATATATTATACTGTTTTACTGTATGTAATTTCATTTTGCAACCTTTCTACACTGTACAGTATTTTTATTTGGAATTTTTCATAGAGACCCTGAACTTCTCATGTGTCAATTCGATGCTTAACTTTCTCAGTTTTGAGAAACAATTTGTAACGTTAAATACTCGTGAGACGTGTCCATGAAAAAATTCAATGTAATATTCATGATATCTCACTCAATTTGAAACGTCTAGTCGGATTAATTCAAACTCGAGCTAGGAGAGTTCCTGTCGCATTGGTGAGTATTGGACTTGTAATTTGAAAGTAACTCTATGGACACTTAAACTTTTAACCAATCTCCCTCCCTTTTTGCCTCCTGCCATTGTGGTAGTCACAGACATTTTGAGCTCGAGGAAAAAAGACAATTTTACTGCTTATCTTAAGCACGAAAGGTTTCCTACAAAGGTTCAAGGTGTAGATTCATCTGACTTAACATGAAGAGACGCTCACGGTGATGTTGTGACGTCATCAGTCGGTCCTTTGCGTCATCGTGACAATCTGTCTGGTGTATTTTTCACATTTGGTCATGTATGTATTTGAGACACTATTGAGTCATTTCACTCATACGTGCAACTTCAACAGACCATTCGAAAAAAAAACTTTATAAAAAAAATCAAGAGCATTATTTTAAGTGACTGGATCGGTGGTTTCTCTTACACTTTCAATGTTTGTTCTTACTTTTGTATTGTGCCACGTTAGTTTTTTTTTTTTGTTTTCTAAATAGCCTTCCCTTTCTTACGAATATGATTATTTTTCATAACATAGAGGCATTGTATCCGCTACTTACCGCTAAATACATGATCATGTTGTCAGACAACTTTGAACGTTCAGATTCTAAATCTAAAGTTGAGCTTTGAGCACACCCCATTCGGTGACTGCGTGGGGACTTTGTTTTCCTGTTTGCTCTTTTCATTCTGACGTTTGAGATAACACCAATGCAGTTGTGGAGTTGCAGTTTCCTTTTTCACTTTTAGCACCAGTTCAATATTCAAAAATTAATTTTCAATGCCTCGATCTAAAAAAAGTTTAAACCTAAATTAAACTTTTTTTCATTGAGGAGCTATTCTAAAAACCACTCGAATTAAAAAGGAAAACTCGGCTTGAATCATATATGAGCCTAAAAATCGTCTACATACAATTTGTAAAACCCAGAGAGGACAAGCGCATCTGTTCTAAGGGCATATGAAGTTTTGAAACATAAATATGGATGAAGAAACACCATCCTACACTTCTTTAAAAATATACGAGTGTTTTTTTTTTCAAAATTAATACTTAGATATAAATCTACGACCTATTTGTACTTTATGATAGTTCGGTCTCTGTCTAGAAATCCGTGAAATAAGAGAAGTAACGTTTGTTTCGGTAAAATATGGCACCAACTGCGTTTATGTGGATATTTATGCTGGCATAAAACAGCTATAAAATTTTCAATTCTTATGATATTACCGTCAGCTTTGTTTTAGCACTTATGTAAGACTCGAGCCGTCGTAAATAGCATGATATGATTAAGTTATCGCCTGTAATAATCGATGTGTACTATAATTCAAAAAAATTCTAGCATTTAATGCAATATCATTTTGTAATAAACGTATTTCTTTACTTACAGACTTCAATTATTTACACAGTTTATTTAATGTTCCAGCGGCTCACAGTTTACTAATGCAATTGAAATCTGAAATGGTAACGAAAAGAATGACAATTGAATAATAGCATTGAGATGTTTTCTCTTGGGATCCATTACATTTATCGCTCTGACAAGCTTCTTGCTTCGGCTTAAATTAATACAGTCAAAGTTCCATCAAACCATCTCCGAACAACGTCAACCTCCCTTCAACGCAACTTTTATTCCCGTCCAATTTATTTTGAAATGATCTAAACCTCCATTGAGCGCCACTTCTCAAAGGCATAACGCCACTTAAAAATTGGACGAAAACTAAATTTTACCTCTGCACAGCGTCAGTTCATTGGAAATCGGCAACTCGGTCAATCATGCTTGTCAAGTGTGTTTACAACTTTGTATATTGTTTCCCTGCATCCATCAACACCAATTTTATTCGCCCTTATTCACGGGGCATACTACACATGTCAACATTATTGTTGGAGTTTGGAGCTTAATTATGAAGATTAGCATTCTAATAATTGTACGGCGTTGGTACCTCGGATATTGTAACTCAAATTCAACTAATGTCATTGACCATTTCTCCTCATATTGAAGCATGTTAATCGTATGAATATCAGTTTTATACATTGGTTTTATATACTTCATGAAAATCAACAACAACAACAACATATTTTTGCTTTTTGCAAAGAGTGTTGCTTTAGAGAAGTTGCACTGAATACGTTTTTTTGTGTGATTTTTGTTGCTGTTTTTCTGATCAGAGGAATATTTTTTGTATATTTCAGGTTCTACTGGGACTTATTTATGTTGGTTTTACTGATAGCAAACCTCATCATTCTACCGGTAGCTATCTCATTCTTTAATGATGATCTCAGTACACAGTGGATTGTATTTAATTGTATCAGTGATACCGTGTTCTTCTTTGATATACTTATCAACTTTAGGACAGGTAAGTTCAATCATTATTACCTGATCTTTTTGCAAATCCGACTCGCTAAATTGGCGTGACCTATTATGTGTAAGTCTGGCTCGCTCTTTTAGCGTCACTGGTCTAATTTTTGAAGTCCGGTTCGATCAATTAGCGCCAGTGGGCTCATTTTTTGAAGTCCGGTTTGCTCAGTTAGCGTCCAATGTTCAATGTTTTAAAGTCCGGCTCGATCAATTATCGCATGTGATATTATTTTTTGATGTCCGGGTAGCCCTTTGGGCGTCATTTTCTATTTTTTAAAATCCGGCTCGCTCAATTTGCGTTAGTCCGGTTTGGTCAGCAAGTACCCATGATCTTATTTTTGCACGTCCGGTTCGCTTTTGTCCGTATTTCAAATTTTGTTAGGCTTCTCCATCCAGTAAGTGTAGACGACAAAGCGCAGTATTGATAAACCGAACAATAGATTAATGAATAAAGTTCAGTTCGAGACACGAGTTTTATTGGACAATCTGTTTAAATATATTCATATTAGCAAGGCATTGGCTGCCTTCCTCCGTTTCATACTTCATTTTGGCTAAATTGACGCTTGTTTAGGAGACCGGTGCATACTGGTTGGTTTACAAGGAGCACATATTTGGTCTGATTGTCTGATGTATTGAAGCAACACACGTAATGATTGTCAATTTCCATTTCATTTTTTTCACTTCCGACCTTAGCAATAAGATTTAACAAGATTTAAATAAGGCTCCGACCAAGTACTATGTATTAAGTATGGAAGTACACAAGTCAATGTTCTCTGGGTCACTAAGTAAAACACAAGGTGCTTCACAATGTAGTATGACATAAACGGCAGACCAACGGCGCTATTAAATGCGCAGCAGAAATCATACACTATAACTCTATAAAAGCATATTGCTAGATATAGCTACAATTAACAACTTCTGCGGCACATGCCTTGAAATAACAAATTTTAAATGACATCCCAAAATGGACGTGTGGTAATTTTGAGTTGCCGGAATAGTGTTTACATACAGGAGAGCATGAATTATAAGTTTCAGAAAAAAACTAGTCTGCATGAAATAATCAAACTGGGATTGTAGCGCATTCAAATTAATGGCATCGTGTACACTGCATTATTAATTGGACGTACCAACTATAAAATAAGATATTTTTCACAAATATTTTCCCTATACGTGCTCATTACCTTGCCACCAAATACAGGCCTAAATTATCGTGGCGTCGGCACTAATTTATCTACGAGACACAAAATAACACCGCTTCTCACTTTCTTTTCCAGGAATTATATTGAATGACTTTGCCGACGAAATCATCCTTGATCCAAAACTAATTGCGAAGCATTATCTGAAATCATGGTTCTTTCTTGACCTTATCAGCTCCATCCCAATGGACTATATATTCTTGATGTGGGATTCCGAGGCGAACTTCAGTCAGCTTTTCCACGCAGGTAAACAAGACGAGCTGGACGCATCACCGTATTGGCAAGGTGATCAAACTCTCTTCAACATTCATCACTCCTGTCATATATGTCTTGTTCTCTTATGGGTGTTTTTTTTATAAATATCGTTGTAAGCTAGCCCTTGTCAGCCAAAAATTCAGTCCTCGCTCATTCCGTGTCCGAAGTTCTTCTACTGCGTCAATATCCTGTGTCTCTAAGCCTTTAAATGTTTCTTTGTGACCGCTGAATCACCCTCGTCTGTGTTATAACTGAAACTGAATGCATGTATTGTATATTTAAATTAAAGACAGAGAATATCTATGTCAATATCTACATTATGTTTGTCGAGAGCTTTTTTTGAAGTCCTGCTTCCTCAAGTTTGTATTTGTCTTTTGTCGGTTGCTAAGCAATCAGTGTACGTTGGTGTGCTTCGTTTCCAAGGTAATCATTCTCTAAAATTTAAGAAGAAACACCCATTTGTTATTGCAATTGATGTTAGCTTTTATCAGTGGTATGTTTTGCAGTTTGATTAATTAGTTTCGTTTGTTCTGCTTAATTTGGCGTTTACAAAATTTTGTTCACTTTGCAATAAGTCCGTTATTGATGTTCGTCAGGTATTATTTACATGTACCTTGCAAGCCTTTTAATTTCTAAATTAAAACAAATGTTTTTATTTCTTTTTAAAATTGATCCTCGTAGATTTAAACATATCTTCATATGCGATATTTTCTAGATCTTGCGCTACATGTTCCCAACTTGTACAGCAAGCTTTTCATCTCCGTCAGATCGTAGATCCTAACAACTCCGTCCAATTAAAACCCAGCTGTTATCATTTTGGAACTGGACCGTCTATAGAATGCTCTAATCGTGTCCGCACTATTGTATTATCACACAGTTTACAAATCAATTCACTCCGTGTGGAAAAAACATGTTGTATATCACATGCACCATTTATATCTCACAACGGGTTATTGTGTTATTTAAAAACAGTGATCAAATCCACTACGCTTCGTCTATAGTACAGTTACCTGAGAGTTTATGGTCTGTATTTTATTGGGGGGTTATTTCTAAAATTGGTAGGCAATTTTTAAATAATAAATATCTATATTTAATCGGTTGATATAATATTTTATCTTACCTTGTACAGAATATTTGCTGTTTATTGGTTCAGCCGGGTCACGTGTTCACCTGATATTTTCCAGTATTAGGTCAGTAGCAATTCATATCCAGTCAGTAATTGTAATCAAAATAAAAATGGCTGAGATGACTTCAAAGTTGGGTAAATTGAATAATGAATGTTACTCGATAAGATAAATTCGTTAGACAGGTTCTTACTGACGGTATGATGTGGGGGTCAGTGAATTAATATTTATTTACGGACCCATATCACACCGAATCGGGTCATTAAGAAGCCATATAATTAATTTTCCAGTTTCCAGTTAATGCAAAAATTTACCACTACATTCTGAATCCAATGCGTCCTCTTTGCACAAAGCATGTGATAAGTTTAAAGTAACGAAAGTCATAAAGAAAGCTTAGCTGAGATTAGAGCATCCATGACTTGGATGACAAACTTCGATATTGGGAGGGAATAAGAAGGTTTTTAGGTCGGTCCTTACGTCGCATTTAACAGAAAAGTACAGTAAATCACGGGGGTCATACTTACAAAACCGGTTCATTTGCACGATTGCGTCCAGAAATGAATGAACGACCGCCTCATGCGAAGCGTAATCCATATTAAAAGGTATGTATCTACAGTCCAAATATGAAAATTTCCGCATTTGTTTTCCGTTCAATGAAATTGCTGCTGATTAAGTGTCATTGTCTTCATGTATTCGTACAGAGAACTTTTAAAAGTGGGTTATGTGTTTTAAATGTATGTTTTATTAGGTTAAAATCTCTGAAAAGAAAGTACTTACTTTGCCACAGTTTGTTAATTGATTCTCATTTATACACTTTTATTGGCGTCTAATGTAAAGTCAATAAATGCATCAGTTTCTGGTTTAACATTCGATTCTCTAAGTGCCTCCATATGTTCTAAGTTTTCTACCAAATGCCCTTGATGTTTTAGCGTAATTTTGTGAACATTTTGAAATTAAATCACCCGCTCTGGTTTTTGTTCGTTTTATACGTTTTAAAAAATATACGCGTACGAATTTTGTTATTAAGTTTCGTTCAAATCGTTGTAAACTTGTAAACAAACGTATTTCATAGTGTTTTATTATTGTCACCATTTTATCTACGTTTTACGTTTAAAAATTATATATGATTTCACGCAGTTAACCATGGTATAATTATGTTCTGTAGTATGTGTTTGTTTATTTTAGTTTGCCACAGGTAAAAGTCATATGAATCTTGAAGAGAATGGTTGCCTTGCTTTTCACCTATATCATTCGTAAACATTTGGATATTATCATACATGTTCTTTAACAACTCTTTACTCTTATATAAACTTACCACTGTACATTTAATAAACATTTATGTGCTTAAAATACAGTGCAACTTGCGTTGAAATACCATTTACGGAAAGAGTGAGACATTGTTTCTCAATGCGAATTGTATTTTAATACAACTTAATTTGATCTCCGACGCCAGAGTTTGAAACTGAAACATGGAATGGGTCACATAAGAGAGACAATAGGGTCTTTATGAAGTTGGTCACTCGAACAGGTTGTACTGTATTGCTTTTTTCAGGACGACGATGTTTGTGTTCCAATATATTTTCAGGTTAAGTGTAAATATAGTCAGAATTGGTTCTTAACACGAGGAAACGATTTTATTATAAATGAACATAGCAATAAAATGATATCCGCAGTAATTATAAATACGGTAAAACTCCAGTAAATGGTCACCTGTGAATAAAGACGACCATTATGAACAAGTGCCAACAAATACCGCCATGTGAATCAGGACCACCATTGCGAATAAAACAAATTTCCAGTTTATATTTCTTGGTGCAAGTGAATTTTTCAAATGATCCGCTGAACAAAGGCACACTACATGTGAAGCTGTATCCTTTCCTTCTTTTTTGGTTGCCTTTGTTCACAGGTTCGACTGTTCAATAAAATTTACTTCCGGGTTAACCAATTGTTAACAATTCGTATAGTTTGTAAGAAAATTTATATATGTCACATTCAATTTATATGAAACTTTTCTTAATGATGTTAATTACGCATAACTTAACATGAATTAATATCATGCGGTCCTATAGGGCCAATTGTTAATTAATTATAAGTAGAGTGAGCAACGATGACTGGTTAATACATTTACAATGTTTATTGATTTGCAAAGAATATCAAATAATATTTCTTATATATTAATTTTGTATTTTATCTCATTATAAATGTAACAGGAAGTATGAGTTTAGATTCTATCACAATACTCAAATTGCTATAAATTCGGATTTAAAATGTTCGCAACGCACACTGTATGTTGTTGATCTGAGACAACTTCTCAGGGGGTCACCTTTTATTCAGCCAATCGAATCATTCGTTACATAATCCGGAAGTCAGATAAAGGGAGATTACTCTTTTCATTTAGAATGTATTGATCAATAAAAGTGGTGAGACCCATGTGGACCCATAAGGAAAATACCAAAATAAACGCGTGGTCAAAAACAGTTTACAGAAGTATGATTAACACATTTATTCTGAACCATCATGTTGGTTAATTGATGCTAATAAAATATTCATGAAGGCAAGTCTTTCTGTGGTGAACCTCAGAGCGTAGTCGTCAGGTCCGCTTCGCGAACTTTGTAAATCTGATTTACTTAGATTGAATATACACAAGCATGACCTACATGCAGCAATTTTACAACATGCAATACAAGCAACACGCAGTTTTTGAGCCGACTAAGAAAAATATGCAATTAAGAATGGCTAGCGATGCACCTTAGTAATTGACTGCACCAGAACATATTTATCACCACTGTCCCTAATAAGACTATAAGTGAATCAATAAAACCAAGACCTGGTAACTGATAAAATAATAACAAAGGGTATTCGTTGGTAAATCGCGCAAACCTACGAGTATAGCGTTACACGGTGTAAGTTATTTCTGGCTTAAGATGTGTCACAAGTTTGCCTGGTCTAGGGCGAAAACGGCTGAAAACGGCGACAATAAACCTAATTTGCGTCGTGCAGGTTTTCTCAATTTTCTAATAATAGAAATCATTGTAGGCGTTTTAGCGAGTATCTGACCGTAGAAGCGTCCTCATATCTGTATCTAGAAGCGTGATTTTTGTCGTATAGTTCAACCTTTTGTTGCACCAGCGTCAACCTCGATTTTTGTGATAATTTTAAAACCAAAGGAACATAACCATTCTCCGTCACTTCTAAACATATATCTCTGGTGTTTTAAAGTCACACTGACAGTTATCTGACGACTTTGCCAGCTTTAACGGTGGAGAAAGACTCCAGGCGTACAAATGGGTAGAACCACCGATCCCCCGTAAGCTAGCTGTTTGGCTTCCTCACATATGACATAAATTGCCCCGACTTGTTTTGAATATAATATGATATACTCGTATTAATATAATATAGAAAAATATATTGTTTATTTAGTTGGATAACTGAGACATTTGCAATTAAATCTGACTTCGGATGTCATTGTCCGGTGGTAATTGTTAAGACACAGTAATGTACCTGGTACTTAAAGGTTTTATTCTGTCTTAGAACTGATACTACTTTTATACTTAGTTACCTATTGATGGATACTGATCTCCAATCCTTTCTCAAGGTCGTTCATATCATCATTCAGATAAAATGAAATACCCGACGATATTTAGTAAGTTAAACTAAACTATAGCTAACATGTCTCCCAGTCGGGACATCATATAACACAATCTACATCATCGTTCTCCCCAAATTAAACCTCTTGCGATAGGATATGTTAGCCTACGCATTTTGCATTTTCTTGACTAAAAACAGATACTAATTTTGATTTATCCCTTTGATTTTTTTCTTGAAGGTTAAGTTGGAAATACGTGAATGAAGCTGAGAACAGCTACATTAAACGCGTGTAATAGTTAGGTAGCGTTAATCAGATATGGTGAAGTACTTTTGAAGGTTACACATAAATTCAAATTATCGGATTAACTAATTGAAATCAGTACCTAACAAAGGTTTTATTATTAATTAGATGGTAATAAAGTACAGAATACTTTTGAGAATCAAGACGTCATTTATTTACGAAATCCAAAGGAAGAGACAGATGCACGTGACAAGAACATTTTAACACGTGGTACATGCGCATAAAATAGAGAGTAGCCAGAGGGGATTTTTTAAATTATTTAAAAATTGTTTGTTCATGGTTACGTGTTTATTTAAAATAGGGAGGCTTGGGAATTTTATGGATTTTTTATCATTCATGAATGCCGTCGCCGAGATTATTTTTGCGCGGAAAAGTAAAAAAATGAGACAGTGAATATACCGTTTCTCGGGCTTAATGAAAAAGTCTAGGGTCGCGGGGAAAAATTGGGTAGGTCAGTTAGCAAGAAAAAAACACAATATTTTACGCCTTAAGAGTTTCTAATAAAATGAAAAGCATCAGTAAATATATTCCCAACTGTAAGACGCTCAATTTGTCTAATTAGTGAGAAGAGACGTGACATTTACCTCCTTGAACACAGTGGGTGTATCTTATTTACAAAATGTTCTCTTTGAATATAAAGCATTTGACAGTTAACACTTTGCACTACGGCACGTTTAGTAACATAACACGCAAACGTCTTCTAAATTGAGACGAAACATTAGTTAGAAATACACCCGCTGCGTGATTCAAGCTGCATAGTAACAATAAAAAGACAATTAACACCAGACAAAGCTGTAAGCAACACATCTAGTTCGCAATGTCAGCGATATCACACGCAGTTATTAGGCAGAATTTAACAGATTTATTTCATGTGTACTATATAGTCCAAAGCGGTCGCATATTGCAGAACAAAGTCATTGCATAAACAAGATTAAATTTAAAACTTACTTTTACTTTCGTTATAAGAATATACAAAAATATCAAAAGATGTGACCCTGGCATATTTAGCTTTTTTCAAATAATTTCCCTTGTATTAAGCTACTCTTGTCAGTAAGATTTACATGTAACAAAATGCGCTCATTTTCAAAAGATTGCACGCTCAAAGCTTTTAGAATTTTTCTTCGTATCTTGCATGTCTAGTTTAAAATCACATGAGGCTTAATAGATTCTGTAAAAATATACATAACGCAACATCATTCAATACGAAACACATTTTAAGACAAAAATAAGTTTAAGCTATTGAACTTTTTCTGTGTATTATATGTAAACGATGATTACTGAGTTTAAAGTTCCGTTTCGTGAACTTTTCTGAACACAACGGTAAAGTACTCCTTAAGCGATCAAATTAGTATTGCGCGGTCGTATACAATAAATCAAATCTCTAAACTTTATTAATTCAATTCCACTTAGCATTCTATTAATCTAGGAACAAACATATTGTTATTTCACTTACCAGCTAACGATTCTTTTTCAGAACACGAGATGTTGTACGTTGTTATTTCGAACTAAAAAAAAAAACAAAGAAAAAGTGCTAATCATTAGATAAAAAATAGCCACCTTTTGGACAAAGAACATTGGTCTTAAGACTTAGCTTGTCTATTTTTCAAAATAAAATAGCGAAAATATCGAAATCCAGTCCCAAAAATTGATTACTACACTGTGATGATCTTGGATTTGTCACCGAGTGAGATTTTTGTGAGTTCTCATTGCCCGTGTGTTTTGTGTTTTTTTTCAGGTCGTGCCTTGCGAATGTTGCGTCTAGCAAAGTTGTTAAGTTTGTTGCGTCTTTTACGTCTCTCTCGACTTGTACGTTACGTACAGCAGTGGGAAGAGGTCAGTATTCTACGTGGACAATTCAATATGTTTCCGGCCTTGCATAGAAGCAAACTTTATCAGGTATTTCCTCATCGAAGTATGAGGTCAATGTTTAGAGTACACGCATGCGTAATGTGTATCCAGCATAATAATGAGGTCAAAGGAGGGGTAATGTCAATGTTAGGCGCCATCAGCAGCTGTGTAATTTCGTAGCCAAAACGTTTTGTACGATGTCCTCTTGTTAGTAAACGCTTTTTCTACTGTTACGCGGGTAAGATTGCTTTGTTCGTGTTGACATCGTCTTGTAACGAGAAAAAAAGTCTGAGCGTGTTTGTTCATTTTTAAAGTGATACTTTAACGTGAAATAGACATTTTTTAGCATAGATGGTGTGTCGTAAGTCTTGTTCTTAAATTTTACCAAGTTAATTAAAATGCATATCATTGGGTCGTCAGCTCATCATGATAGGTAACCATTCAAGCTAGTAGCTTTTTTTAATTAAATTAATAGGTATTAAAAGGGTTTTAAAAAGGGATAAATGAGAAATGGCGTCAGAGTAAGCAGTGGTCAGGAATGGGCCGAATGTAGAATATGATAGAGTTAGATACATATTGAATTGTCCTGTTTTGAATAGTGCTTATGTATAAATATATTTTTAGATTATATTGCTTAGCCTAAATATTTATACTTACATATTTACATGAATGATTATTTAGATAAATACTAATTGAATGGCACATTAATGCCGTTTTTTTACTGAGTTGTTTAAATTCTTAGTTTGTATTATTGTATTAATAGCCCGATAGGGGTTTTTGTGTGAGTTCAGTGAAAATGTCATTGGATAATAACTGTACACAAAACTATTCATATTGTTAAAGAAAATAAACATTGAATTATCATAATGTATTTTAATGACCGCGATGACACGCGGAAACTTGTGTCGTACTTTTATAGATGAATTGTATATTATGGTAGAAAATTGTATGTGTCCATTTGAATTGACCGACAGCTTTTGGGTGTCCAAGTAAGGAATCGACGTGTAAGTAAAATTTGTATCATACATGCCTGACTAAGAAAGGTCCCAGTATTACTAGTAGCAAAGAGGGAGATGCCCAATAAGGGTTAGCCTAGCACAAGGTCCGGACAATGCCTGTCTGTCTGTCAGTCTGCCTGTATGTCTGAACACCTTTTGTAAAGTGAATGGAATGGATTGCGAATAATTGCTTTAACCTTGAACACTGCTATCACTTTTACAATAGTTGTGCCTCCAGACTATAAAGACGCAAGAGGTTTGTCTAGGAATCTCACTAGTTACCAGCATATTTTATTATTTCCATATTAAGTTTCGCTTGTCTTTCAATTAGACGATAGTCATAGAACAGCGTGATCATCACTTATATTCTAGTGGACTGTTTCAAAGTACAGAGAGAAGGAAATATAAATCTCATGTGCTTATTTTCTCAATAGCTGAACGATATTTAATTTTAAAAACACTAGCGAGGTGTCCAATATCCATTTCTACATTCCTTCTTTGTTAAGGCCGGAAACGCGAAACTCTAATCAGATAGTGTAATGTTTAAATCTATTCTGTGTTTTAATATATTTAAATAGCATTGTTTAATTAAAAATATGTTTTCTTGATTTATTGTTAAATACGTATGACAGTTTCCATATTTCTACTTTTACACTTAAGTGTTTTCCACATTTTCAACTGCACTATCTGACACTTTTTAAAACAATCTTTTGATTACATATGGTTTTGTCTTTTAATTTGCTTTTTACAGTATGCGATTGTTTTATATATTTAGTGTTTGTGCGTACGTATGCATGTTGTTAGTTGTAAACGGCTTTCATTGTGTATTTAACCAACTCGTCTTCGCCACTGTCACTGAATGTATGCTAAAACTCCTTGTACATTGAGTGATATAAAGTACTGATAACATAATTGATAAGAATAATGTGTTTGGAAATATTCCAAGTAAATAGATCAATTATTTGTCAAACATAATTGGCTTATGAAGGTGAGCCTTGATTGTAACAATTTCCACACTTGCTCACGAACTCGTCACACGGCTAACGTTGTTGTTTTCACAAAGTTTTCTTGTTTGCACGAATTGAAACTTATGCAAAGCTAAAACATTTCAGGACCTTGTTGAAATCTTACAATATTTCTTTCGAAGTTAGCAATGATTTTTTATTTTCCTAGTATTCAAATGCAATTCAAGATGTAAATATTAGTTTTAGCTTTAAAGCATTTGCATGATTGCATATCTGTTTCTTCATCTTAACATGATGCAGTCTTTCTAAATTACTCTGAAAGTTGTGAGGTAAGTGCTACAAATTAGAATTTTATTTCAGCAGAAAAAATCCAAAGACGTCCGAATCATTGCCTTTTGTCTTGTGATTTAAGTTAAACTATAAAAAGTGCTAATTCCGAAGTTCGATTAATGCACGTTTGACGAAAAGCATGGAATTCTCGATTGCGCATGCGCTGTTAGTTATTGTACCGCTGTCAACGGAGTGTTTGATTCACGGGGCCTGGACTCTAAAGTTTTTGGCTTTGTCTTACTGATTCACTCGTACTTTCTATGGCGTATTGCATTTAGGACAAGCCTCCGAGATGGTATCCTCTCAATCTTTGAGGCTGAATACAGTGTTTGTATTAAGAACTGTTAAATTTCTGTCACATTTCTATACACATTCTCTCGAACTCTTTCTATCGTGTATTTGTAACAATTCTGTGACTGTTATGTATTGAAATACTTCCGTGTTCACCTGTACCTACAACCACTGTCTCATTAAATGTTTCTTTGTGACTTGCTTGACAAACCTTACCATGCGGTTTCTTTAACTTGACACTATCCATACTATGACGATTCAACACAAGGAATGGGTAACTGAAGCATAAGAGCCGTGTGAGCCATAGCATAAATATGGAGCGGTTTGAGAATTTTGTGAACAGAATGTACAATTGGTGCCTTGACAAGCTGAATGGTTATAATTCTGATCCAAAATGTTACCGATATTGGATTTCTATTTGTCCAAACAGTGCTTGAAATGTGTTTACTGATAAAAACCTTTATCTGTCTGGCATGGATTTGGTAAATCAAAACATTACGAGCCTGATCTCCGCTAATAAATGGATGAATCCCAAAGTTCGTCATTTTATATAATTTGTGATGTTATCTTCTCATAAACGCTTCAGTTTTTGAACTGTTCTGCAGCCTGTCCAACGCCAATATCGTATTTGTATTTTGTCATGTCTACTTACTAATTGACCACTTGCAAGAATGACCACGTGTATATCCCTACTCTACCATAACAATTATGTGCTACCTAGTCATTGACTAAAGTCTTTTAGAACTAAAAACTTCATGTTTACCCCTAGCTTTATGTTCGTACTTGTGTGTTATGTCCACTAGCCATTGACTCAAACTAATCGAGCATTTCAATTTTATGTGAAGCCCAAATTTGTATTCAAAATTTTCTATTTTACGACGCCATTTATTCAATGCTTGCACCTGTTGCTCCTTATACCAAAAAAAAAACACCCCAAGATTTGGTCACATTTAAGTTTTGCAATGTCAGTTAGTTATTACCATTTCTGTACTGAAAGAGAGACCGTGTCAAGGTCAAAACAATGGTTTTACTGTGTCGCCTTATGAAAGTCGAACATCATTTGAGATGCTCCAAAACATCTATATCCAGTCCTTTGTTGATGTTGAAACGTGTTGTTGTTTTTTTCGTTACCACGGGCATATACCGGATGAGCCAATTCACCAGCCCAGCTGTGGTACTGTCTACATGAAACATCATTTCTCTGCTGTGTGATTTATGTTATACTTTTACATGTGATGACTGCATAGTGAGTGGTAGATCAGGCGCTCTCCTGTTTCTTGCTTATTTGTGGAATGTTGTGTGTGACGTAGACTCTCTTGGTTGCTCTTAAACAAGAAAAGCCTCTCTGTAAAAGTACCGTAGCTAATACTGGACACTATATTTACAGTTTTTAGCCCTTGCGGGTAAGTTTATGAGGATTTTCAACTTGATATGCCTTATGTTTCTTCTGGGTCACTGGAATGGATGTCTACAATTTCTGGTTCCAACTTTACAAGATTTTCCTAAAGATTGTTGGGTATCTATAGAAGAGCTTCAGGTATGTACTGATTATTACAAAGTATATTTACTCAAATATTATTATGTCATAACATTTGCATACTGTAAATTGTTGAACCGTGGGTAGAAATGTTTGACTTGTGTCTGGATTCGCAGGGAATTAAAAGAGCATTAATGAAATACTTCTTAGGTTCAATAGGAAATAAGATTGTGGGTGTTACATTCACTGCACTAACCATACAAGGTATCTTGGTTTCTTCGAAACAAATAAATGTTCAAATCAATGCATGGAATAAAAAATGTTCAATACTCAAAGTCATAAAATCATATCTGTACAAATATATGTATATTGCAAAATTTTATTTGTATATTTAATTAAATTTATTATATTTTATGTATATTTCTTTACATATTAGAAAGGGCTTATCTGAAAGATCTGTAAGTAATTATCTTAAATGTTGCGTCTTCCGAAGATGTATTCTATTTTTTTATATTCAGTTGGAAATTTAAAATTCACAATGCAAATATCTGACCAAGATTATTTTTATATTTTCTCGACGTTTAAGGATGCGCACTGGGCTCAGCAGTATACATGGTCGTTGTTCAAGGCATTATCACACATGTTGTGTATAGGTTACGGGCGTTTCCCGCCTCAGAACATGACGGACACGTGGTTAACAATATTGAGCATGCTCAGTGGAGCAACTTGCTATGCACTATTTTTAGGCCATACTACAACAATTATACAATCCTTTGATACTTCCAGGAGGTTATACAATGAAAAGGTTAGTTTGTTTGTGTCTCCATTATCGTCTGAGATGTAAAAAATGTTTGTTTCTGGTTATCCGACTTGCATTGATTTTTTTCCTAGACTTTTTTATTGGGCCCAAGGTACGGTATATCCACAGTCTCACTTTTTTACCTTTCGTCACAAAAAATAATCTGAACAGAGGCTTTCAAGAGAAATTAAAAAATCCTACCTACCCACGTTATTTTTAATAAGCATGTAACCAGAAACAAACAATTTTTGCCTCCAACTTAGTACTGTCTTCATTGAACGTGTTAAATAAGACCCTAGATGGGTATGGGGGAACATCGTTCAGTTCCCTTTCTTTGCGACCATCGCTTGCGTCGCTTCCGTTGCTGAACAAGAATAAGGAACGTCACATTGATTATTACAATTTTTTACAAATAGTTTTGACTTAATTAACATGGAATCATACAAATGAATCACCTCAAAGTCCTACTGGTCGTTTTTATTTGTACGCATACCAACATTTCGTTTTACCAAAGTTACAAATAAAAGAAAGCGGTCTCCATTTTGTTCTAATTTAATCTTCTGCAAAGAATGTTTAAACTATCATTATTATGTAAAACCCAGCTTTGCCAATTCCGTCACTTTTTGCGTGATACGGGTCAAGGAAATGTTAGTACGTGTTGCTTAAATTCAATAAAATTGTTTTACATAAGGGCTGGTACTATGTCTTATATTTCTTAATGTAATATTGTCTCAATTTCGAGGAAATAATTGATATATTTGTAACTTGTAATTGAGACTGTAGACTTATTATGCATCGTCGGACGCCAATACATCATTTAAATTATTCGTTGAAATACTGTTTTAGTAAAAACCTCACGGACGCCACTGGGAAGACAAGATATACATGTTCTTTATCAGGGTTCTGTTTCACCATGACACTTGCGACACGATATGTATCGCGATACGATATCAGGCCGATACGCGAAACGTACCGCGATACACTGTTTCAATGGAAAACTGTTTCAATGATATTTGACAATATGTTAAGAACTCTAAAACCGTTTGATCATGAATATTGATAATCATTGTGTTAGTTCAGTAGATTAATTTGATAAAAGTATGGGTGTCATAATGCTTGTTTTGATTTTTCCGCTTTCTATTTGAAAGAAAATAAATTCGAAAATGATTGACCATAGTGACTACCGATGTGAATCGCGTATTACGACTTATCGCGATACACCACGATATATCGGAATAGGTCTAGGTTCTATATTCATGACTTTGTTTCCAATTACAGTTTAAACAAGTCGAGGAGTATATGATATACAGAAAATTACCTCGGTCACTTCGACAGAAAATTGCAGAGTATTATGAACATCGATACCAAGGGAAGATGTTCGATGAAGAACGTATTCTAGGAGAACTCAACGAATGCTTACGTCAGGTAAAATTTATAAGTGTTATACCTAAAAAATATATAGGTTTTAGAGCGGTAAACCTCAACTTGTTCCAGGCGAAATGCTTACGTCAGGTAAAATTTGTATGTGTTATACCTATAAAATATATAGGTTTTAATTCTTCTTCTTTATTAGGCAAAAAAACGGCATTACAATGCCTTTGGCCATTTACATACATACTATGGCAAAGACCATACAGTACAAAATACAACATAAATTAAGTTCAGCAAGTTTGCAATAAGATATACATGCATTATTAAGATATAGTGTCCAAACATTTTAAGATTTTTCCAAGGTGTTTTTCCTAACTTTAAATGACTCTCTCAAAAACCTGGTTATATTATGAATTGTTTTGCTTTTATTAGATTTCATTAAATTAATAAATTTTTCAACACAAGGCCATAATGTCCAAAATATTCTTTCCTTATACTGGTATATCTAGTACAACATAATAAGAAATGATACTCTGTTTCCACAGTATTTTGATTACAACATTTACACAATCTCTGATTACGTTCTATACCTGCTATTCTACCAGATTCTTTCTAAATTATGATTACTAAGTCGAAATCTGGAAAGTTGTTCTCTTAAATTATCATTTGTGATAATACTTAGGTATTTACAATAGTAAAACAGTTTCGGCATAGAAGAGATTGAACTGCGCCATTCCTGTATAAATTGATCATGAATTCTACTTTTTATCGAAGGATAATAGTTAATGTCGGAATTAAAATTTTGACGAATATGAGTAAAACCAAGATGATCGATAATAGAATTTAAACGAGACGCCCAGGTCATACCGTTACAATTATTACATAAATCAATGTACATTGAATACATGGACGAGTCACAATTCTTCATGAATTTAACCAAAATTTGATAGATCGTAATTTACAAATAATCGACAATGGAAACCTTCCCAATTCACCGTAAACTGCCATGTTCGGTGTTTGGCTAGTAATGCGGTAAACGTTAACTTGTTCTAGGCAAAATGATTACGTTAGGTAAAATTTGTATGTGTTATACCTATAAAATATATAGGTTTTAATACGGTAAACGTTAGCTTGTTCTAGGCAAAATAATTACGTTAGGTAAAATTTGTATGTGTTATACCTATAAAATATATAGGTTTCAGTACGGTAGACCTTACTTTGTTCCAGGCGAGGTCAACGAAATACTTACGTCAGGAAACCTTCATTGTTTTCCCTAAGACAAAAACGTTCTACCAATATCATTGTTTTTTCTTGTCTGGAATTTTAGATATGCATAAAATAATCTGTATAATATAATATTAGTCTGTTTTAACAGCCATGTGAACGGCGACCGTAGAAGTAAAAGATAAATGACCGCACTTGTATTTCATTATATAGTCTACATTGTAACAAGTTTTGCTAAAATCAGACAAAAACAATTATAGGAGTAGCATTTTTAATAAAGTGTACATGCAAACAGACGGACGGGCGGACGGACGGACGGACGGACAGTTGGCAGACGTTTCATTGATGCTGAAACTTTTCTGATCTGTAACCAGTAGAGTCATAATGCACAGTGTTTGGTGTCGTGATAACACGTATTCAAGGGAAATACCACGTAAAGATGTTCTTCGCACGTTATACCTGAAATATATATTGGATTTGTTGCGGTAGTGATAATTTCAGACGAAGTCAAAGAATGTTTACGTCATGAAAACTTGCTCGCTTCCCTATAAAAGTATCTACGTGATCGAGTATGGTAATAAAGTGTAATTTTCAGGTTATTTTGTAAGAATACAAAGACATTAGTTTACAAAATGTTTTATTTCATGCAGCAGACAGGAATAATTGATGTTTTAAGTTTAATGATTGGGATAAACAAGCATATTTCACCATCGAATGGACGGAATATTTGTAGAATGGTAAAATGTTCAGAGAAAGTCTTAAAACTGGAACATCACCCACGTTTTATCACGCGTTAACAATGGTTTAGTCTTAACCGAACCATGTACGGCATGAAATGCCTTCCATACATTATCTAATTATAGTGCAAGTACGTAAAGTTTTAGACCATAAAAGTCAACGCTAACCTAGATCTGAAACAGTCGTGTACTCTTACTGAAATCTAGAGGAAGGTAAATTTATTGTCCACAAGACATTTTGTCAACAAATAACATTAAACAAGACTAACTAAGTTTTCAACATATACCAGTTGAGTTCGCGGTATCCTGGTACTGCAATAATACATAAAAGGTGCAAGAAAAGCCATAATTCTGAATATTCATTTAAGAAATAAAAGTATGGTTACCGGCCTTATCTACTTACCTATTTATGAGGATATATAAAGATTTCTTCAATAAAATTCAATATATGTAAATATAATCTTACAGTTTACGTTTACTCGTATTAAGCGCATGTGTACTGCATAGAGGATCGGGTACCAATATAAACATTATAGACTTAGAATTTGCGCTCTCTGACGTACCTTATTATCTCTATGTGAGGGTTGATTCACATGTTTCATATTATCTCAATACGAGAGTTGATTCGCATGTTTCATATTACCTCAATATGAGGGCTGATTCATAAGTTTCATATTATCTCAATGTGAGGGCTGATTCATAAGTTTCATATTATCTCAATATGAGGGCCGATTCATAAGTTTCATATTATCTCAATATGAGGTTGGATTCACATGTTTCCTATTATCTCAGTATGTGGGACGATGCGCATGTTTTTTTTTATTTTCTTAATATAAGGCTGATTTATGTGTTTTCATATTATCTCAGTATGAGGGCGGACTCACAAGGTTTTTTTCTGAATTAGTTTCATTCATATTGAAACCTTGAGATATTGTTTTGTTTACATTATTTTGAATTAAAGAAACTAAATTTTTCTAATATTTCGAGGGAATATTGTAATAGTAAAACATTTCACCAGTAAATTTGTTTTGTTTTATTTACAACAAAACATCCATGAATTACTTCGCAATTGGACATGCTGGTATTCATCATCTTCTGCAGTTGTACAGGTAGAAAATATGGCTCCGTGTAATTTGTTTGTTTTGAGAATTTGAGCTGTTTTTCGTCATTCTAACGGTACTTATAGAGAATGAAGTTGAAATGTTGGCGATACGTGACAATTAAACTGAAGTGCGACTTTCGTAATGTGTGCTGTACCAAAGTATTCGCATAATATTCAATGTTTTACGAACAACGTCTTCCAAAATAGGAAATAATTAAAGAAATGGTGATACGTTGTTTACGAACAATTAATAAAACTTACTCGGTATTTCTGTATCAGAACCAAACAAAAACAAGGTTTCAAGTGTGTCCAAGGAGATTTCTGGTTTTAATTTAATTATTTGCTTTGAAACAAATTTACTTAAAGAGGTAAGGTATAAGGGTTTTTTTTTGAAATCTTGAAGCTCTGATCATTCTACAGTAACTAAAGAAAGAAACATTGGTGCATCATGGATTTAAGTGCTCAGTTCTTCTGATAAACGTTTTCAGACACACTGTAGAAATGCAGTACGTTTAAGTTTCAATTGATTGAAGTATTTTGTGTCATAGTGTAAACAAAATTAAGGAATTAAAGATACAGTGCAACCTCTCTAAAGCAACACCCTTTAGGAGAAGAAAAATTATGTTATTGTTTAGAGATTGTTGCGCTAGGGAGGTTAAATTGGTAGTTAAAATCGTACAGTGGGAAAAATTCATGCTGTTGCTGAAGGGGGTTGTCGCTCTGGAGAGGTTGTTCTGTATTCCTTAATATGACTTTTGTAAGTTTGTGTCCTGATAATTTCTGACGTCTCTCTTTACTCGAGTCTCTTGAAACAGTTCAGTAAACTTTATGTGGTGGCTAATTTAAGAGGCTATCAGATATATTTAATGTAGTTTCTGTGTTTTGACATGTGTCCTCAATCTATACTTGAAACGCTGCTGTTCTAACGTACGTGTATATACATAACACAGTGGTGATCAGTTGAAGTTGTAACTTCCGTCTTATCTGCAGCCTTATTAACACACCTCAAAAGTAGAATCTGTCTCCTAATACGTGGAATTGTTACGGTCTCTGACTAGTAATCACTAGCCCCGCGGCGCTGTGGGTTCGAATCCCACCCAGAACCCGAAAAATATCACATTTAAGGAAGTTGTCCACCAGGCGACTTTTGAAAGGTCTACTCATATGCCTGGGGAATTCCCCCTCCGTTACAGATGGAAAATTCGCGAAATGACCCTTGGTGTTGGTGCGACGTTAAACGCCATTTCTGTTAAATCTCAACACAAACAAATCGTTGGAGATTTTATGGTAAAGGTAGGCCTTAAAACTTTTTTCTGTTTTTTTTCTTCAAGACATATATTTCGTACTTTTTTACCTCGGATTTGGCTCTTAGAAACTTTACGGTCGATGTGAAAAAGTAGTTCCGGTGATGTCACCGGAAAGACGGCATTTTTCCAGCCTAAGCGAACATAACTTCAATTATGTTGCAATGGTGAATTACTTCCTGTATTAAATTTTCATCATCAATACATTCCAATGTTGATTTTACCAAATACATTTAACCGTCTACGCTCTTAATGAATTTCACCCATCCATGACAATGAACGTCTATTGACGTTTCTCAAACAAATGATTTTATTTAACAATATTGAGAAATCGTAAGGACCAGAATTACAGCATTTTATATTGTTTAACCTTTTTAACATGACCAAAGAAAGAGAAGATGTTTTTATTCACAGTATACCTATATTCAGAGATTATTCAATCTATTCATACCATTAAAATGAGTATTTGAGAGTGAGGGGACTCCGTGAGCCAGTGGTTATGGCCTCTGACTAGTAATCACTAGTGTTCGAGTCCACTTGGTACCAAATTTCACATATGAGGAAGCTGTCCAGCCAGCTTACGGAAGGTCAGTGGTTCTACCCAGGTTTATGCCTGCGGTCTTCTTCCACCGTTAAAGTGGAAAGTCGCCGAATAATCATGGCTGTTGTTGCGAAGTTGAGCCCCAGTGGAAATAAACCTGAAGAATGGCTATTATTAACAGGTTGCCACAATTCACCTGTAGTACTTAGCACAAGTCTGTCTGTACTGATTAAACCCCCAATATGACTAGATAGAAATGCAAGGTTATGTTCTAGCAATATGTAATATTTAATCAACAACCCATATGTATAAAGATTTAACTTGATGAAAAAAATGCGATTATATACTTTTTTATATGTCTTTTGTCTTTTGCTATGCTCTATGTATTACCCGTTTATCATGAATTGTTTATTTTCAATGTTATAACTTATGCGTTATTATATATTTTCATTCTAATTAATATCATCGTAAAACGCGTGAAAGTAAATGAAAACATGGTGTTATGTGACAGCCCAGAGTAGATAAACTCGTATTATAAGTCTTAGTTATTCTCACGCAACCTTTTCGAAGCAATTTACAAACTTTTATAGAATACCCAAAAGCAATATTTAAATGATTTATAAGTGAAGAATTGTAGAAAGTGAAGTATTTATGGTCTCCGGACACGCCGTATTTTATTTCATTTTTATGGATATATAACAAAATGTGGATACAGTATCACCCCTGAATACCGGACTCCCTGAAAACCGGAATTCTCAGAAAATCGGATAATTTTTCTAGTCGCATTTTTTCTTTCTATAATCAATAGTTCTCTGAAAACTTTAATTCTCAGAAAACCGGACTTTTGACCCAGTCCGCAAGGAGTCCGGTTTTCATGTAGAATAAAGTAATCATTAAGATCCTTTCCAGGAATAGATTTCCGCGTTATATCTTCAACAAAGGCGTGTTGATCATTCAGCGTTCCTCTGAATAATTCACATCTTCTAAAAAGCATGCTGATTATTCATATCCCACAAGGAATTCACTATAACCGGGATCTACTGTATAATTCATATCTTCAAAAAGAGCGCGTTTATCATTCATATCCCACACGGAATTCATTATAACCGAGTTCTACCGTATAATTCATATCCTCAAAAAAGACGTACTGACTATTCTTATCTCGCATGGAATGCACTATAACCGGGATCTACTGTATAATTCATATCTTCAAAAAGAGCGCGTTTATCATTCATATCCCACACGGAATTCATTATAACCGAGTTCTACCGTATAATTCATATCCTCAAAAAAGACGTACTGACTATTCTTATCTCGCAAGGAATGCACTATAACCGGGTTCTTCCGTATAATTCATATCTTCAAAAAGGGCGTGTTGACATATTGTTTTACTATACATGCACAGAAACAGCATTCTCAATGGGTTCCATTAGCAGGTGGATGTAATCAATGCATTCATGCATTTTACAAATATTGCAGCGATTATTTCTATTTAGTCTACGCGTTGTTATCAAACCAATGTTTACGTTTTAGAAAGATCTCCTTGACATTTTGTTATTTTATTCCAATGTTTAAAATCCTGTAAATTTCAACAAAAGAAGAAGGAATGGTAATAAACTAAGGCAGTTATAGTGTTGAAATCTTTTCAAAACTTCTACAAAACCGGTTATATTCGCGGGTCGAAAAGTTCGCGAAATGACGATCTTAGATGTTTACAATTTAAACAGTTTGAAACACATTTTGAAATCGACAAGTTCGCAAAAAGAAATTTAAAGATATTTCGCAAGTTAGACAGTTTGCGGAAACAAGATTTTCAAAAGTTCAATAAAAATAACTTATCTTGCTAATGGAGAGTATGTTTTATTGAAGAATATTTTTTATTCAGTACTAATTTGTGAACCGTTTCATTGTAAACGAAATTTTATAGCTACCTTCTATAATTCTTTCATTACATTAACAAAACATCCACTTTTCGATTCAAATGCTGGCGATGAAGGAATCAGGTAATCTTTGGACCAATATTACGCTTACAATAAATTTCGTGAATATGACTATTTGTGAATAAAGCGAATTATCGTCAATCAAACTTTCTCATTTATACAGTAATTTTTCAAGAGCATTTTTCATTCGTGTACAGTATGTTAAAGTTTACGACCAGATAGTTTTGTCTCTCAGGAGAGCAATGTCGATCTTAGCTACTTTAAAGAAACAAGAGCTTATATAATATAACATTTTTACGCCGAACTAGTTGCGTCCTTGGATTCGGCATAACCTGATTTTGAGTTAATGGGTTGTAAATATTTTATCATCCCGTGTATTTTAAAGCTCACTTTGACATTGAACCAAACAAAGGAAGTGTACAGTGTTATCATAATTTTTCCAGCAGATTTGCAGCAGTCTTCCATGTATTTTACATGTATATAAGCTAAACATACTATTAATGAAACATAGATTAATATGGGATTGAAATCTTATCTCAAAAACGTACGAAACGAAAAAATTCCGGCTTAAAATATTTTATCAAGAAAGACTCCAAAATCCAGATCACTGACGGGACTCTCGTCTTTCGCAGATTGTAATACAGGGATCATAAATACAATTGTTACCTTATTCCATGTACATATATTTTACCGTCATAATGTCTAGTGCAAAGCAAAAACAAAATATTAAAGTAAACCCGACCATCTCATGAAGTTTTTCAGGGTAAAGTTTAATTCTGCTGAACTGTTGTCAGTATATTTTAGATATTACATTTGTATATAGATTTAGTAGAATTGTTGAACTACTTCCTCCCACGAAAATTCGGCGTAATAGTTTTGAGACTGGTTGTGTTTCGTGAGAATTTGTATTAATAGTGCGTTGATTCATTTTGAAGTGTGATGGGGGTATTCGAAGCGCTGAAACTTTATACAGTTTTAAAGAATCGCTCAATTTAACGTGTTGTACTCGCGCACGCTGTTTGTTATTTTCTGCACCTTGACTGATTTTCAATTATTCTTTAGAGGAATCTTTGTTACTGACGGAACATCTTTTTCTTTCACAAAATCCGAATTATTTTACACACAGTCAAACCTGTAAATAATGGCAACCCTTGGGAAAGACAAAATTTGGCCTTTATTGACAGATTGCCTTAATTTCGTGGTCAGTTTATTTCAAAGAATGGCCTTTATTCACAGGATGACTTTAATGCGAAGGTGACTACAAACACATATTTGACTGTATCCTTATTTATAAAAATAATCTTTAAACAATTCTGAATTTTCTGTTCAGATTCTAAAAATATCTGATCTATTTATTTCTGGGATCAGCATACTAAGAGTCTTTGTAAAAAAAATCAAATATATTTTAATAGGTCTACGGACCGCTATGAAACCAGTAGAAAAACAGACAATAAAAATTTTGTAGCTTCAACCAAAAACATAGATGCATAAGATTTTGCGCTGTTCAATAACATTCTATAGGTTTACAGAGCACTATGTTTGTTAACTTCCAACTATAAGCGGCAGGTGCAGATTAGATATAGAAAGGCGTTATCTGTTTATTGCAGTTAAAAATATGTTTGGCCCGGACCGTTTCGTAATTGTTATGAGAAAAGTATAACTTTAATATAGAGCAAGATTCAGGTACATACATACTGAATGGAGAAGTTCGCCTACATAGCTGTTTTGCTGTGTCTGTTATCAGTTCTCATTGCTTCCTTCAAGGGTATTTTTACGGTTGCTACCTATTCGCCTGATAAAGCTTTTGTCTTTGTGTACCTGCTAGCATCGAGGATTCATTCGTACATATAGTGATAATAAAGGTTAAGTAACTTTTACCAGGATGGTGCAAGAAATTTCCACATGTTTCCTATACACGACCTTCTATGCGCTTCTTAAACTTTGATGTTGACCTACATGCACATTTTTCTTTTTTCTATGGGATTTAACGTCGCATCAAAAAGCCAGGCTCATTTGGTGACTATCCAGTTTAACGGTGGATGAAGACCCCTGACGTACATTTGAGTAGAACCACTGACCTTCCGTAAGCTGGTTGAATACCATTCTTACAAGTGAATTTTGTCTGGTCCCGGATAGGATTCGAACTTACAGTAGTGGGGCTAGTGATTGCTAGTCAGAGACCATCACCACTCTACCATGGAGGCTCCCTACACTGGTCTATATTACTGGTTTTGCATTTGTTTACTTACGCACAAAAACTTGTTCAGCCCTTTGTAACACAAAATTCATTGCCCATCAGACAGACATATGCTTGAAATCTTGAAAGATTCTGTTAAATTTTGATCAATTTGAAATTCATTTCATGTATGTCATTCCAGATTAGAGTTTATTCAATTGAGATGGAAATAATTACGCTGAAAATTGTAAAATTTATCATCCTCCCAGGTGCATTTCAAGCTGGGTAATATGGCATGCAATAATTAAATCAATCATCCGAAATTGTATTTATTTTAGACTTTCTATTAATACCACCCAGCTAGAGATTCGGCTGAAGGAAGTAGAAGTAATGAAGACCTTGTTTGCGCATGCGCAATGTTTATCTAACTGTTCAAAGATCTTGCACACCACGGCATTAAGGCAAAGCCTCCCTTTATCAATATTAAGCACGAGTTAATTACTGGTATATGGCTCTCTACCTTCAAGGGGGTCAAAAGATCTTCAAACACCCGCTCAGCTTCTGACATACATAATTATTGTAGATTCCATCTTAGTTTCTGTATCTGAGAAGCTTAAAACGTGAGAAACATATCCATTCTCACCTTATACTGGGGAAAGTTCCTTTTCAATACGTGGATTTCAACACAGCCAATCTTTACAAACAACAGATCTAACGTAACAAAACATTTCTGTAACAACAGCGATGATCAGCAACATTGAAAAACAACATTATTGCAACGCTGTTAACAGCATCAATGAACAAGTTCCACATTGAACACCTAATGTAAACTTTTAAAGAATTAAATCATCTTTCGTTTGCCAAAATTCCTTGTGAGAAATTTGTTGTTCGCGAATGTAATGCACATACATCTAGCGTCACTTGTCGGACACTAAGAAAAACGCTTTAGAGCAGGAGAGAACTTTACTGAAATATTGTTGAACAATCTCCAGAATTGTGTAGGCAAAATGTCTACATTTTATAAAAAAAAATATTGTGTCGAAATAAGTACTAGGTTTGGAAAGAGTCTGATGGAAAATGTTGTACATCAGCTAAGATCCTGACCAATGTCACTTCCAATGAACCTTTCATTCATCTAATGTTTCATGTAACATTGATCCAAAGTGATCCATGGTGATTTCGTGGTATTATTTTCTCATATGTTTTTACCAGAATCTAATGAGGTATGCAGCACAGGCTATGTCGTATTCACATCACTGACTTAATGGGCGATTTAAAAAATTATCTAGTCACCTTGAGAAAAATGTGTTAAATGTCACAAATTTACCTTGAGGATTCTATCTAAGACTTCTTAATTATTAGTTATTCTACATTTAACTAATTGGACTTCTGACTGAATCAACCATTCATGTCAAGGTACTCTTTTTTATGAAACGCCGACGAAATGATGAATTAACCTATTACTTTATCATCGTCTACATGAACGCCAACGTATTTCCTGTCTGATTATATTTGTCGTCATTACAGACGATATAAACCAGTCAGAGAATCGACTAACTCATTATCATCATCGTCGTCATCACCAACTACTTCATGAAACTCATCGAGGTCGTTGAACGAATATCACAATTGTTCTACTTTAAAATGCCAACTCTATTTTTGCAGGATGTGATAAACCATAATTGCCGATCTCTCGTAGCGTCTGTACCGTTCTTTACAAATGCTGATCCGCAATTTGTGTCTGAAGTTGTGAGCAAATTGCAGTTTGAAGTCTTTCAAGCAGGCGATTATATCATCAGGTACGTTTATAATTTCCATATGTGATTTTGTACTTTTTTTGTTCATTAGTGTCAGATGAGTATTAGCTGATTTGATATCATTTCTGTAGATTATGCCTGATAAAATACTTTAAGTGAAATCGTTCGTTTCAATTATGATTTTGTGTGCTTATCATATAATTGTAAGTTATGCGTTTCGGAATATGAGCTTTTTGAATTAAAGCTTTGGCCATTTTTTATTTAACGTTATAAAGTTGGAACTGTCTTACCCACATTTCTATCAGTTGACATTGAATTACTTTTCTTGCATAATTTTATTGTATTTTGACTCCGACCTCTTCAAATTAACACAACTGCGACAAACACGCGAATTTTGGAGAAAAAAGCTGATTATTTTTACGTTTTCTAGTCTCCTAATTTTAACAATTCTACACACGAGAAGTAAATATTTGTTAATCATTACAAGTTGCATATACTGCTTTATTGGATAAAGTGTAGCGGAAAGTTAGATGTCGTAGTTAATTGAAGTGACTGAATGAAAGACGCACTTAAGGATGTCAAACAAAATGTCTAAATGTCTGACACGCATGATGCTTGACAGAATAACAAATTGGAAGATTTTACTGGAGAAAGTTAAGCTGATTTTGAGACGACATTCTAGACCAGAAACGAACTTGGTGCAAATGGCAAAATTTCCCCAAAATTCACTTGGTATACATAAATCAGCTAATCTTGTTAACACTCTAATTTCAAAGTTTTGTATGTAATTATCTCTAAGATGAAGCACGCTCGGAACTATTCCAGTATTTTGTTCAATAACTTAAACACATTGGTCAAATGCGTATAAAGTTCCGATAACTTGAAATGGACTCGACGCTAAATTTTTTAAACGATTTAAATTTTGAAAATTCTTTCATTTTATAATAACATACTTCGAGGATTTGAACGTACTTCATTTTCTCTTTTCTTGCTTTGGTCTTAAAATATGCAGAGGAATTTCTGTAGCGTGAGTCATTCGGTTGACATAAGCTCTAGATAGTAATTAAGTTTAAATTTAGCTGAACTGTACACGTATTTCAATTTCTATAAACTAACGAATACTGCTCACACCAACACACACAACCAAGAAAGCTTCATGCAATGTCAGAACACGAACATGAACGAAAACCAATCAACATGGCCCACATTAATCTTCCTCAACCAACGCAATGTTATTGAAACCTATACAAATGATTACAGAAACATACTAGTAAATAAAACAGAGACTCGTTACTTAAACACAAACTCACTTTTAAATAAATATCTTTTATTTATAATATATATCTTTCATTTATAATATAATTCATATAATTCATTTTTGTCTTTTCCAAGGATGATTATGGTCACAAAACTAGTTTTAACCCCAGTGGTTTTGCTACTGACCGTTCCAAGCGGTAACATCTGGGACACGGTGTTTCTTCCTTTATTTTTGTATAGTCCGTTTCGAGGAAGATAGTATTTTGAGTAGGGAGGGATTTTTGTCGACATTTTTCCCTATGAATCCTATTTTATCTGTGTATATTGTAGGGAAGGAACAATGGGCAGCAAGATGTATTTTATTCAGGAAGGTATTGTTGATGTGATAACAACAGAAGGTGAAGTTGCTACATCTCTATCAGACGGGTCGTATTTTGGAGGTACTTTCATTACATGGGAACAATGGTGAAACAGATTAGTGTAAAATGTCCCGAGATTTATGGTTTTGTAGTGTTTCAATTGATACGATATTTATACCATGTAATTTTCCTGTTGAATGGGTATTGTGTTAAAAATGGCCATTTTTCAATTCTGGCCAACGGTGCATGGTAAGTTTTAGAGTCGTCATATCGACAAATCTTTGTAATAATAATAGCATGGACAATACTTACCGTACTCTACCTTTGACACTAGATGATCATGTTAAAGATTATGATAATTAGTTGTGAATTAAAGTGGATACAATTTAAATTTCAGAAATATGTCTGCTAACGAATGCAAAGCGGGTAGCCAGCGTAAGAGCTGAGACTTATGTGAATCTATATTCACTCTCTGTGGAACACTTTAAAGATGTCTTAGATCGGTATCCAGTAATGAGACGTACAATGGAAAGTGTCGCAGCAGAAAGACTTACCAAAATAGGCAAAAATCCAAGTATTGTCAGTAGCCGTGCTGATCTAGACGAAGATCAACGACTACTTAACGAGATAGTTATGGAATCCACTCCTGTTGTCACCAGTGCAAGTGAAGACGAGGATAAAGACTCTGATGATAGTTCTGGAAGTTCTAAAAGTGCTAAGCACAAGAAAAAGTTTAAGTTAGATTTTAGTGCAAAATTGCATAGAATTACTGAAGAGAGAAAATCGCGATCGCGTGAAAACTTGAAGGATGTTTCACTTGACAGTAAATTTAGAAATATTCTTCGAAAAGCCCCATCAGGACCGAATTTATTTGGATTGCTTGCTCCCCCAGGGTTCAGTGAACGTAAGCGATCTGGTAGCGTTGGTGCAAATCTTGGAATGATCATGGAAAATTTTAGTGAGGATAGTCCGAGGAAGAAACGAGATGACAGCCTTGGTAACAAATTCTTTACAAAAGTATTTGATGGTAAAGATATTAGAAAACGCAAATCGGGCTCAAAAACTTCTGTTTGTGACGAATCTCCAACCTCGGATGGACACAATATGCAATTTCTGACTGTACCTACTCTTCCCGACAAGGCAACCACTAAATCGAAGGAGCATATTAGTTCCTCTCCTACTAAATGTGATAAGAAAGACAAAGACTCTCCTAGCCCTAAGAGTGTGCTAAAATCAGACTCTTCTAAAGAGAAATCTACAGCATCCGGAACCTCAGCAGAACCCACGGGTTCTAGCCAACCCAGTAAAACAGATAGACCTATGCAAGTTAACTTTTCTTTAACGACAGACACTGAAGATAGTGAACGTGTTCCTCTTACAGCTTCTGAACCATCAGAACCAAGCACTTCTAGAAAATCATCAACAAAAAAACGCCACGTAGACTTTGAGGAAGCACAGCTTATTCCATTTAATGTAACCAAACATTCGGAAGACACTGATAAGCTAGTTCAAGATTCGTCCATTTTGTAGTTGGTGCCAGATGTATGTAAGGTGAGGTTTGTCTTTGTTCTTCAGAGCAATAGGCGCTCATGGCGGCGAGCTTTTAAGGTGATTATGGCGAAGAGCTTTAAGGTGATCATACCGATTAGCTTTTAAGGCGCTCATAGCGGCAAACTTTTAATGTGCTCATGGCGGCGAGCTTTTTAGGCGCTCATGCCGGCAAGCTTTTAATGTGCTCATGACGGCAAGGTTTTAAGGTGCTCATGGCCATTATGTTTTAAGGCGCTCATGGAGGCGAGCTTTTAATGTGCTCATGACGGCAAGGTTTTAAGGTGCTCTTGGCCATTATGTTTTAAGGCGCTCATGGAGGCGAACTTTTAAAGTGCTCATGGTGGTTATCTTTTAAGGCGCTCATGGAGGTGAGCCTTTAAAGCGCTCATGGAGGTAAGTTTTTAAGGCGCTCATGGCGGCGAGCTTATGGGGCGCTCATGGCGGCGAGCTTCTAAGGCGCTCATAGAGGCGAGCTTTTAAGGTGCTCATGGCGGTATGCTTTTAAACCGCACGTAGAAATTATCTAAACTTTACTGTATATCATTATTTATCAAGATTTCCCCGCGGTAGATATCAATGACATAACATCCATGTTAATGTAGTAACTAAAACTGTTATTTGGATGAGCGAAATATGAAAAATGCATGTTTTGTTTACTGAGAGCACAGTAAAACCTTACTAAGTGATCACTCTAATATAAATACCTACTCATTACAAATTACATATATTTTCTCTATATTTTTACTTCATGGGACTGCCTCAATACAAAGACCCAATGTTTGGTCCCAATGTGGTCAAAGACTCAATGTTTGGTCCCGATGTGGTCAAAGACTCAATGTTTGGTCCCGATGTGGTCAAAGACTCAATGTTTGGTCCCGATGTGGTCAAAGACTCAATGTTTGGTCCCGATGTGGTCAAAGACTCAATGTTTGGTCCCAATGTGGTCAAAGACCCAATGTTTGGTTCCAATGTGGTCAAAGACTCAATGTTTGGTCCCGATGTGGTCAAAGACCCAATGTTTGGTTCCAATGTGGTCAAAGACTCAATGTTTGGTCCCGATCTGGTCTGGTTAGGTTTGGCGATTGTGCAAAAAGGAGATCTTAGAACGTATTTGCAATCTTATACAAAAGTACTTACTTATACAATGTCATCTTAGATTTACTTTCCGTGATTCAAAATTTATGATGTACATGTACGTGTATATCTCTTGTCTGTAAGCAGTTTTAACATTCACGTTTGGTTTATCCAGACGTAACTAATTAGATTTTCTCCAGAATTCCTTTGGTATAAACATTATTTGTTTTACAGAATGTAATATATTTGTTAAAAACATTATACGAGCTTCGATATTTGATTAAACTGTTTTACATTTACTCTCTGATTGTTAGGTAATCCGCTACAATGTGCCATTAAGTTCTTTTGTCTGATTTTGTCTGATGAAAAAAAAGTTAAAGTGTCAAAATTACGAACATGGTGTTGTGAATAATGTGTCTGGATTTTTTTACATATGTTTGAAACTATGTATGTGGTTGTCTATTTCAGGTTCGGAGCTTCGAGTCTTACTAGAACTTAGGAATGCAACATGTATATACAATACAATGACGTCACTCTGATCATTTAACATGTGTCTGAATGTTTGAATGAAAGAAAAGTTTGTGTGTTCATTAAATGTACATGTATGGTGATTGGTAGATGTAGATTTAGTATGAACAGTTGTTTAGGATGGCAACATTTGTTACATATATCCGCCCAGAGCTCTATCCGTAAAATATTATCATGATGTTTTAGAATGCCACATGAAACACGACGTGATATGTTTTTGTGATCGTCCACACGTATCAATATCCATACTGTTAAAAGACGTGGGTTGATCCAAAAGTTTGATTAATTGTTGAATGACTCTTACTTACTTATTCTTATTAAATGACTCATCATTGTTATCCCTCTTATTTTGATGCGCGCTACATGACCATTAGTTGCCGATGCACCATTAAACACCAATAATAATAACTTTGAATCGCACCCATTAAACTTTAATCAATCAAATAGCACCATCTTTGGAGGCAAATGTTAATCTCTCTAGTTGTCTTATTGTTTAAAAACCCTCGGGAATCCTCCTTTTTAACAATTATAGATTTCAATATACTCTCCTAGGCTTTAATTACTATACGTAGTGAAAATGTTAGTGTGAAATGAATGCATCACAAAAAACGTCATGTCGTGTAAATTGTAGTTTTGAAACATTGTAATGAAATGACTAACAGTATGTGATTTGATAGTTGTGTCAGATGTTTTTTTTTCATAGTATTAGGTTAAATAATGTGGTAACTAAAGTTTATTGTTTATTTTTTGTTTTGTAAATTGGCATTTCTTCAGACAATCATTGATTCAACTCTTGCACTTAATGTATAAATAATGATTGCAACGTAAATGTTGATTTTTCTGATGTACTTAATAATTTTCAACAATTTCACAGCGTAGTTTTCAAATTTGATATATCAATGTTAAATCTAACTAGATTTTCTGAGCATATACTTCAGTATTTGAAAATATAATTAAACCATTAATTCCGCTCACATTTGTGATTCTTAACTGTTGAAAGTTTACGAAGATAAATCCCGATTTAAGAATACTTATACTTTTTATTTACGCGAATACAAAATGGCTTCTTCTGTCCAAAGTAAATGTCAAGAAGTTCCGAATGAAGACTACCAGATAGTTGGAATACTTCAGACAATTTGCGCTCATTAAATCGAACTGCCAGTAGTGATTATCTCCTCTTAGATGTGCACAGCATTTTCTTAGGGTGATAATTCCCAAACCGGAATCAATAAGCACGATTCATTTGGCCTTTTGGCGTTTATTCATCGCCACTATAGTCATGTATAAAACATCAATGCACAAAAAGTCAAATAATTCCAAAAATATCACACAATTTTAGTCATATATTCATAGCCATTCGATAAACAATAATAAACGTAGCGTTCCGAATGTCGGTGCTTGGTCTAATTGTAAACTGGTCCCCAGATATTTTTATATGAAGCGATTTCGGTGCTGTAAGTCCGGGACAGGGTACGTTTACACATTTAGGGGACATAAAAAATGCGAGAAATGCTATGGTACTACACTGTTCAACCTCTCCAAAGCATCACCCTTTGGGAGAAGCAAAACTATGTTGTTGTTGAGAGGTTATTGCTCTAGAGATGTTAAGTTAATAGTTAAATCGTACAAAAAAAACATTCATGCTTTCGTAAAAGGGAGGTTGTTGTTCAAGAGAGGGCCGCTCTAGAGAGGTTGCACTGTACTTACTGTGTTTTAAGCGTTGTCAATGTGAAAAATAGTATTAATATAAGTTGTTAAACTACCTGATTTGTACAATTTTAAGACACCCGACGTTCAAGCCATATTGTGATATTTTAATACATCTACGTACATAAAGCGTGCATTTCTTTTGAATATATAAAAAAAATAACACTAGTATGTTTGTTGTTAGTAATTACGACAAGGAGGCAATCATGGTGTCCAATGGTAAATGCTTATCACGTTTTGTGCCAAATTTGAATACGCAATAAATTATATAATTTGAAATAATAGCTGGATAAAGCAGGGACCAGCGCGGCGCATGCGCAATGAATCGGTATTGTCATAATATGGCCAAAATGCAACTTACCAAATCATATCACTAATATCTACATTTAAATATTTATTGGTTAAGTTTAATAACAAAACAATAATAAAATTAAATGAATAGATAAATAAATAAATAATTGATTTTCGACACAATTTAAATCATATTTATCATGTATTCGTGAATTGTGTGAATTATATTAGATGCCGGAAAAACATCAGAATTTGTTTCGCCCTTATTCCGGCTGAGGGTACATGCTTTGCAATGTGATCACGTGACATATACGGATCCAATGAATGGATCTCTGCATTGTGTTTAAGATAAATTTAAGTATTACTTATGTTTGCATGATATGACTCCCAGCAGAATAAAGAAAACCCAAAGACACACTTTTTCAACCGTTACATTTTGGACACTGAATCATCGCCCATTAACCATTTAGATTGCATTCTTATAGACATATCTTTTAGACATTCCTGTGAAAAAAATTGTCTACTTATTTTTTAAAAAGGGTTTATGTGCGTATTTCTTTCATTAAGTGTAGACTGGTTTTGAATTTAGTATTACCGCCAATTTTAATATATTTTTTGTTATCAAATACTAGAACTTTTCCTTCTATGAATTGAACAGGTATCTTGTATTCTTATAATTATATTTTTCCCATTCAGTGTACATGAAACTTTACTTTAACATAATTTCATATTTTGCGACAAATTAAGACTTACAATTAAGCAGTATTAGTGTTTATTCTATGTACAGTTGACAACAGCAATGGATTTAAATTCTTTCATAAATTATTTAAATAAAGAAATGCAAATGGAATTTTCATCGTTTTATTGAATTTTAGATATTTAAAAAAAACTGAAATGTACCTGAAAATATAGCACAGCTGACTTAAATGATAGGAATGAATCTAAATTCTTAATTTGTCACAGACTTAGATTTAAGTCAACTCAAATACGGAACTTATATCTCCTCGACACACGACCATTCATCTGTAATGCGTTATACAACATTTTAGCAGGAATCTCAAGAATTCCTGCTGTAAATATTTAAACACCGACGCTTTGTCAAAATGGTATAAACACGATTGAGAACAAAGCATCTAAATAGATTTAATTCAGGCCTTCTCTTGATGTGAATGGAAACTCTAAATTGTTATGGACAGTTTTGTTTTATGATCTATAGTTGTTTCAATGTTGCATGATTTTAACGGAAGTCTTGTTAAGTTTCTATTATGTTTCATTGCAATTGTTTAGTTGTCTTGTTATTTCGGTGCTTGGTGTACAAATAAAACTATCCAAACACTATAATGGTATCGTGCCAAAATATGTATTATTCAAATGGTACTTATTGATTGAATAACACGTGCTTGCTGTACGATAATATTCTCCTGGCACACGTGAATATTCGTGTATGTTCCGGGCGTTGAAATGTCAACGGTGAAATGTAACGCGTCATGCGCAATTTTTCTTACAAAAATACATCTTAATCAAGAAACATTTTGATTTTTACTTTGATAAGATGATAAATGTTGTAGTATTAGTAAGAAAAATAAAAATATCCGCTTTCTATATTTCTATTAGCAATCATCCATCGTTTTATCGATGTCACCAATTATTAATTCAAGGGGGACAACTCTCCTATTAAGCCGGCGATTTGACAATAATTTTGGGACATGATAACGCGCGAACTCCACGAGAAAGACAACAGAGCATTAAAATAGAAATAGAGGCAAAAATAACGGGTGCCAGCTCAATATTCTCGTACTACACGACCCCGTGTTCATTCGTACTATTACGATGTTGAGGTTTTATGTATTCAACTTGATAGAACATTCCAATATGTGTATAATCATCTAAGTGTTAAATGAATATTATGTTTATTCAGCATCATTTGTGTTTAGATGAAAACTGATTTTTTTGTAATTTAGTCGTGTATGTATTTGGCCTGTGTTAGTGTAAATACAAAAGAGCAATAGTCTAAAAGCTTGTTAACTTTTTAAAGGTCCAGTATCAGTCCAAAAATCAAAAACAACTTTCCTTGAGCCCAAAAATCAAAAACAACTATCCTTGTCAACTTTTTGAAAGTGCACTCCTATAAACTTTCTACTTGCCAACTTTTTGAAGGCCAGTCAAAAAACTTTCCACTTGTCAACTTTTTAGGTCCATTATTAGTCAAAAAAAAACAAAAGCAACTGTCCTGGTCAACTTTTTGGAGGTCCAGTATTAGTTCGAAGTTGATTCAATGTCATTTGTCTCCCATCTTTGTTTTCATGCATCAAATACAGTGCAACCTCTCCCAAGCCAAACATAATGGGAAAAGTAAAAATTATGTTGTTTTGGAGGAATTGTTGCTCTAGATAGGTTAAATTTATAGTTAAATCGTACAGTAAGAAAAATCATGCTGCTTTTGAAGGGGCGGGGATTGCTGCTCAAGAGAGGGTCGCTCTCGAGAGGTTGCACCGTACTTCTGGAATGTGGAGCAACAGGTTAGTGGTTAAAACGACACTAAATTTTACAAAAACAAATTAAGAAGCTAACTTTGTGTTGATGTTCCTAGGAATGGGTAAAATAAAGATTACGAATGAGATGAGATTCACAATTATTAGATTTACTAGTGATATAATCGGCTTTTTTCCATCAAAGAAAAACATGTGTTTGGTAGATTATACAGGCTATCAGAATTTTTATGTATTGTGCTTTTCAACTTATAGATTAACTATCTCTGATCTGGAGCGATTTAAGAATCATGACTTTTTGCTTCCGTTTGTATTATGCAAAATTTAACTTTCCGTATTTCTACGGAAAAAACATTCTTGCCTACGAAGCCGTTTCCTTTGTTGATAATTTAGACTTTGTTTGAAAGAAATGCTTATCTTTACTCGAAAATTTCTTTGGAAAATTCCACATTTTTTGCCCGGTGCCAAGAAATAGAAATACTTTTTCCGGTTTGAAAACTCCTTTTAATCCTAAATACCGTATGCCATTTTGAAAAATGAAATTAATCTTGAACGATTCTTGTAACATAATAACTAAGCCATCAACAGTAGAGACGAAAGAAAGTCTTGATATTATAAGTATCCCACGCAAATATTTAAATAATTATAATGAAATTTGTCTCAATAAACGCATAAAACGATGCAACTATATATACGGGCACTCGTATCATTAAAATTTGTGCATAGAAGTTAAACATTAAAACAGTCGAGGTTTTGTGCCAAGGACAGTTTGTAAATAAGGGCATGCATGTGTTTTTTTTTTTTTGTTGTTGTTGTTTTTATTCTATGCGCTAAACTCATTTCAACACATTCAGCCACAGATAGCGTATTAAATCGACAACTCTATTCTTGCACTCTTTATTGGTAGTAACTTTTACATGATAAATAGCAAAGTATCGCGATTTCGGGCTGGTATTGGACCTTAAATTGTCTCATTAGTTTTAAAACCTTGAAAAAACAGCAAGTACATGTATAAAGATTCCACGTTTTAAAACTAGAAAATGCACGTTTTTCAACGTCTGATATTTGTTTCATTGTCTCTTTCTAAAAATGCCCTGAATTATGTTAAATAATAAGGGAATGTTGACAGGTGTGCTTCTGTTCATTGTGTAATGGTACAAGACCTTTGATTTGGTTTAACATTACGTTAAACATTGAACAGCCATTCGTATATGAAAATGCATTTGGATACGCGTGTTTTCAGAAAAGTATAGTTTTCGACTTATCCCCTAAGATTCATTATTTCTCAAGCGTATAAAACGGTATTTTTATTCATGGGAAATGAGTATTTTATGCAGAAAATTATACGTTTCAATATATCGTCTACAGTCAAACCTGTGAACAAAGGCCACTCTTTGGAAAGACAAAATGTGATCCTCATAGATCGGTGGCCTTTATTCGGAAGTCAGTTTGTTCTAAATAATCAATGATGGCTTTTCAAAGAATGGCCTTTATTCACGGGTTGGTCTTTATTCGAAGGCGGCCTCAAACATGTATGACTGTATATTCTTTCTTGTTAAAATATATAAAACGAATCTTTAATTTGTGGGAAACGTGTGTTTTATACAGAGTCTAGATGACTGTGTTTGTTGAAAGAATACTGAGTTTGTGAGTATTTTGTCAGTTAAACGTATAGTTTGTTAATATACAAGATTCACCTAATTATGCAAATAATTTAAACTAATTAAAAATGCATTATGTGTTTAGTTGTTTGGTTGTATGCAAATGATATGTCAACCGTTTCTCAGGTGATTTAAGTCACAAAATGTATCGATATATTGACTTAGACATTTTGTGTCGGTGTAATTCAACATGGCGCATATATATTAACTCTGTGATCATGTGACTCGTATCACGTGACCGCTATTAGTATGTACATGAATACGGTCACGTGACTGAACATTGTTTGGTGCAATTCATCTGTACATTTGAGTGTCTGAAGCTTGTGCTAAACATCATGTAGGTAAAACAGCATGCCATGTTTCGTGTATGTTTTAGTCTTGTAAAAATTGATCATAAGTTGAAAACGAAACTTTCCCGAGTCACATGTTATCTGTTGCTTTTTATTTTGTTTGCCAGTAAAATGAATGAAGATAATTAATGTGTCATAGTTGTGTATTTTCATTATATATTCACTTCCGAATACAACATTACTCGGATGATGCATGTATCCCCTAGGTTGCTATATTCACTATGACATCTGATCGGTGGTGTCAAATAATTTTCTCCCGTCGCACGCCTGTATGCAAAAATCTAGTCACCGGAAGTTGAAATGTGCTCGGCGCGCATGCGTGCTAATTTAAGGGAGACAACTAAATAGAGGGGAGATTATCTTTTTTTCAGAAACGACAATATGAACATTATTTCCTTGACAAAACTTAGACATTGCGGGACAAGCCGCCATTTACCAAAACACAAATTGATTAAACCAATTGTCAATTTGAGCGTACATTAAACAGAATTTCTGAACATTCTTGGAAGCTAGATTTCACAAGCATTCTTGGGATCAACCTCTAACGCATATTATCTAGATCAGGATTTCATGTAAACAATGTTGATCAGGATTTCATGTAAACAATGTTACGATGCTAGCCTAAGTATATTTCAACTTGATAATGAGACCACCCAAATTATTGATCCGAAGTTGGTCTTTAAATAGAGGTCATTGTACCGTAAATGTTTAAGAATTACAGACATGCGAGTGAGGCGTAAAAATGTTTGTTTCTGGTTACATGATCATTAAAAATAAGGTAGGTAGGTAGGGAATTTATTATCAATGATAATAATAAATTCCTTACCTACCTACCTTATGTTTAATGCATCAAAGGTACAGAGTCCTCGGGAACCAGTTTAATACATGTAATGACATAATTTGGAGTACTCTTCCTGGGATACATAGTCGAAACTTAAACGTTTTAACAAACATTTGTTTGAAACATAGAACCAAACATAAAAACATTGAATCATCAAAAAAATAAAGTCTTAATTAACATTTTTTATGTTAATTATAAATCATATATATCATAAAACAATCCAACTAAATGTTGCTTAAAAAATAAATAACAAACAAAGAAACAAAAGTAATAAATACCACATGCCTACAAAACATAAATCTATTTTCCTATTTTTCGTGTCCGTTGTTCACAGGTTTTACTGTTCATGTCGTTAATACGAAACATTTTCACCTATGTCTGGATTATACAACGCCACTTTTTGTCAATGGAGTTATCAATTTCATCTTGTTTGTGCTCTTGCGTACTTCACTTGCGTAATCACAAAATTATGAGCTTAAATGAATTCATAAATTTTTCAGAGATCGTTCTGCCGTTACTACAGTAAAGCCTCACTTAGCGACCGCTTAAACATTAAGACTGCTTCATTATAACGATCTTTTGTTTCATTTCAGACACATGTTCAATGCATCCTCTACATTAGAACTTCAAGTTGAAACTGCCTCAACACTAAGGTCCCAATAAATTTTATCTTAAACGTGGTCTTTGATCCAGAGAATTTACTGCGGTACAGTCAGGTGTCGTTTATGCCATCTGTCCACCTCTCTTCTTACATCTACATTGTGATCCAATAAAGACACAAACTTTCCCAATACTTCGACACCAACGACAACATGCGCGAAATCTATTAATAGTTTGTAGTCCCGGTTTCATTACCGTGGTTTGAGCTTCCGGTATTAATCCCACCACAACTATAACGATAACAAAAGTAGCCAGGATGTAATACTTCATATTTTACTCCTTTCTCTCAGTAACGTTAATTTTAAAAGTAAACTTGAAAGACACCTGTAGTGATAAATGTTCTGTTGTTACAGCGTATGGTTATGTGAATGAATGAATAAACGAACAACTACATGTATTTTATATACGCGAATTCAGATGAATAACCTAGAAAAAAACATTGGGAGCCATCCCGGATACACCATCCCTAAACCCGAGTTAAATATTACGTAAATAAACCTCAATTACGCATCGACACGCATAACAGTGAAAAACCCAGTAAAGCTAATGGTTCATTACAAACCCATTATTTGCATAAAATATTCATTATCATTACGTTCGCTTTCTTCATGCATAAACATAAACAAGGTCATAAAAACACATAAACTAAAATATAGTTGGATTTGGAATGTTTGTGTACAACTTTCTAGAATAGAAATATTTACGTAATTCTGATGATTCAGGATATTTCTGATTAAAGCGTAAAATATTTTGTTCATAGTATATTTGAACGTGGATAGTTTAGTCAATGTCCAGAGATAAGCTCAGCTATTCATTAAGAATTAATCACCACAGCTCCAGCCTCGACCTCTCCAAGCATGCTTTTTTTGGTAAGCAGACAACTTATGCAATACACCAACTTCTCTGGTCTGCCGTCTCAAACAGAACTATTCACGTAGGCTTTGTTGAACTGAGATAACAGGTAGTATCAAAGAACAAATTGTTTGGTTGACAATGAGTTTTTTTTGTCCACTCGGTAACCAGCGGTAACTACTCTCAAGGAATTACTCACTACATCGTCGGTCTCACCAAATATGGTGAGAGTTTTTCTGGGGGGGCATAGACAACTTGTATTTCATTTACTAAATCCTACTATATTTGTCCTACCGTCCTAATTGCAAACTCTACGTCTGGGTTGGTGTTTAAACTATGTAATCATTCAAGATTTAATAAATGATAATGAATTATGCCCGCAGAAGTCAGGGCCAACGGGTTTAGAAGTTGGTTTTCTGTTTATAAATTAAATATCTAAGAAAATGGAACCAACAGAATATCAGCGCTCAGTGCCGTCTCATGTGTTGATAACTTTGTGTTCTTTGGAGAATATTTATGTTCATATAATAGGTTCATTTAGTACAATACTCTTGGCTGATAAATTATTCTGTTGTACACCGAATTGTCACGTTTTTTTTTGTTTACTTGCGAACAAGATAACTAATTGGTTGATTATTCTTACGCATAGATGAATTCATGTTTATATTACATTTTAATGATGCGTTTCGTGCGCTACAATGGTTAACTGATCAAGCGTCAATTTTTTTGTATCCTTATCCGAGATCCGGATCTCGAAATTGCCTCATCCGTGTAAGCATTTAGTTAGTATTATAGAAACAATGATTAGAGTTTTGTGGAGATCAACAGGATACAGTTCTTTCTCCGAAACTTTTTTTCACTAGAGTTTAAACGTCGCATCAACAGCCAAGGTCATGTGGCGACTTTTCCTGCATTAACGGCGAAGGAAGACCCCGAGCGTTAACCTGGGTAAAATATGTATGTGTGTATGTATATATGTATGTATGTATGTATGTATGTATGTATGTATGTATGTATGTATGTATGTATGTATGTATGTATGTATGTATGTATGTATGTATGTATGTATGTATGTATGTATGTATGTATGTATGTATGTATGTATGTATGTATGTATATATGTATGTATGTATGTATGTATGTATGTATGTATGTATGTATGTATGTATGTATGTATGTATGTATGTATGTATGTATGTATGTGTGTATGTGTGTATGTGTGTGCGCGTGTGCGTGCGTGCGTGCGTGCGTGTGTATGTGATTCTGTTATCTGACAAATGCTCTCTTTTATATTACAGATTATTTATCGAAGCATCTAACAAATTAGTATGTCGTTTGTGGTCACGTTATATTAATGACGTCATTTCTAGGCTTATAGATAAAACGGATTAATAACGTGAACATTCGTGGTTGTGGATATGCAAAACACTTTTCCAATATTTGCTGACGCTTTCCCGGTGTTTATTCGTCACTTTGTTCACGACATGAATTGAGCGGACGATCGAATGAAAGACAACATGGTAGGGTATGTGATCTAAATGGGCAAAGTCAAGTATCATATAGATGTACCTTTTATTCAAGAAAATCTAGTTAAACGCACTAGAACACAATTAATTACAATATGATACAAAGCTTTATCAACCAACAAACAAAAACCTCGTTATTACAAGCACTAAGTTTATATCCAGCATTTCGTCTGCTCCGATGACTCCTCGAGATAAAACGAAGTTTTACTGCATTTCAAAATTTACCTGAACTAAACGAAACAGCAAATGATAAAACCCCGAGAGAATTCTTGACCTTGTATATACAGATAGCCGATTGTGACATTAGTTAGTTTCATTTGATATTTATCGTGGTGTAATTCCTTCGGGTTTAAAATGGACACGCTTAAACATGGTGTTTAGACTATCAATGATGATCTGTAAATATAAATTAATTGAGCGAACGTGACTCCGAAATGACTGACGTGCCTCTGAACCGAAATGAAATATGTTAACAACCCTTTATTACCTATTTATATATTTTATATAGTGCAATAAATGTAGAACGTTTGTGGTATTTTTTCATAGCTAGATGCGTTGATGAACAATGCTGGTAAGAGAATATGACATAAACATAATGTCAGTCAGATCCTTAATTACTGTTCTTTACGACAGTTACTACCGCTTTTATACTAAAGTCACTTCCGCTGTCACACCATAGTCACTTCCGCTGTCACACTATAGTCACTACCGCTGTCACACTATAGTCACTACCGCTGTCACACTATAGTCACTTCCGCTGTCACACCATAGTCATTACCGCTGTCACACTAAAGTCACTGCCGCTGTCACACTATAGTCACTACCGCTGTCACACTAAAGTCACTGCCGCTGTCACACTATAGTCACTACCGCTTTCATTAGCATCGTAAGAATGGCGCTAAATTTATGCATCATCTTACTTTTGTTCGCACACACCTAATTCAAATATACAACAAAACCGTGACAGATGCAAATAAAAGCATTTATAAATCACATCATGGATTTAGAATAAGGTACTTTTTTTCTTGAGTTGATAAAAGTTGATAAAAGCATCCGCCCTAAAACGAATGCTGCATCTGTTGCTCGAACGTCAAAAGCGTTTGATATTTCACGGCGTGTAAAACAATTACTTAAAAAGAATATTTTCAACGCATTCAATAGTATGTCACTCAACATTATTGAGCGTAAATCCTGCTAGAATGCGCGCGTATGCACGTACACACACGCGCGCATACACGCGTATATTGCAGTACCAGTTGTACGCGTGCTATTGCTTGTTATAACTTGAGGCAAAATCAGTTTCACCACAACAGAAAATACGAGAATTTTATAAATTTCAGTTATGCATTGCAAAATAGCGAACATATTTTTTACAAGTACAGTGCTCCCTCCCGAAACGTCACCTTCAAAGACCGATTCCCTCCAAGAAACGACAGTTAAAGGTACAAATACACAAATAAAAACACCTGTCGCGAATGTATCAATTCCCTTGGAACAATTCCCTCAAATGAACAACACTTTTCGACACCGACAAGTGTTGTTCTTCGGAGGGAGCACTGTATTCATTTGAGCGACCAAAAAAAAAAACACCTAACATAAAAAAGCGCAAAGGCTATACATTTCATCTCGTGTTTTCGCTTTTTTGCACTTTGTCATTGAACACGTTGTTGCAGAAACACGATGACACGTAATAAACTTCGTGCTGATCATTGATTAGTTCAATCAGTGAAATATGTTTTCCGACGTCAAGGCAGCTCCGGCAAAAAGGCGTACATTAGTTAACTACTGGTAAATCAAGCCAAAACAACACTATTCTTCAGCACTATGCTATTGTCACGTGCCTTTCAACTTTGTGCTTAAATTTTGCTTCAGAATTACTTTTCATCAATTTAATGATATCCATGCGTATAAAAAATAGATTCAGTAGTTCGTCGAAGGAGCCAGTCTTACACAGAAACGATATTTTACTTGGTAAAATACCATCTTTCTTGTTTTTATGTGACTTATTGTCACTGGGGTTTAATGTCGTTTTTCAACAATTTTTCAGTTATATGCGGCGACCGGTTCACCTAACCAGTTTTCCTGGACTGTATACTAACCAATACTAACTTACCCTTCCAGAAGGAGCCGGCAACTTCTCCACATATGGAGGAAAATCGACATTTTTGTCAAATTTTCATAGAAGGGTATGACCTGCCGCGACCGGGATTCGAACACAGATCTCCGGATTACAAGTCCAGCGCACCAACCACTGCGGCTCCACCTTTCTTGAAAAAATATAAATTTTTAGTGAAGAGTATCGATATTCTTTTCAGTGTCTAAAAATAGACCAGTTTTGTTTCGTTTGAAACTCATCGAAATCATACTTTAATGAAATTTACTTCCGGTGGTTAAAAGTCTTGATAAAACAACCGCCAAAATACGTTCTGCAACTATTGATGAACATGTAAAAAGAAATTCATCGTAACGGCCACATTTTCGAATCAGCTTTCAATACGGTCAAACCTGAGAACAAAGGCCACTTTTGGGAAGACAAATATGGCCTTTATTGACAGATGGCCTTTATTCGGAGATCAGTTTGTTCTAAACAATTAGTGACAGTTTTTCAAAAAATGGCCTTTATTCAAAGGGTGGTCTTTATTCGGAGGTAGCCACAAACACAGGTTTGACTGTATATCTGCCCTACTTCAACTTGGTGATGATATTATTTCAATATTAAGACTTTTTGTCATTGTTCCTAATATCGATGTTTTTGCTGTAGACAGAATTTCATTTTCAGCACAACTGTTCATAGAAGGCATAATTTGGTAATACGCTTAAACTGTAGCCTTGATCCAGAAAATATTGTTTTGTTACATGTTTACAGTAACAAGTTCCACCAGCTGATGACGTGTAGCCATAATTGTACTCGATGCTTTTAAAACCCGTACAATTCGTCCTACAGTACTCTATGCATGCATCTATGGATAACTGAGGTGCATAGCATTTGTCAAAACCGTATAAATCTGTGTCAATATATTCCCTATAAACGTCATTCAACAGCGTGCAACCTGAAAAAGAGTATAAGAGGACACTTAAACATGTAAAACGTTTTAAGACAATCAGGAAAAATCATCTGATACATAATGTATCGCTTTGGAAGCAATGGTTTAAGTATTTCACTAAAGGCCAGGTTCATTGATAAACAAATAACCGCCATTGAACCACTTGACTACGGACATATAAAAGCGTAATGGTACTACGTCACTAAAGACAAATAAAATCATAACGGATAAATTACTACAATACAACCACGTGACTAAGAACAAATAACCGGAATAGAACCACGTGACTAAGGATAGACGAAAACACTTTTAGAAAACATAATTGATTATTAAAGATAGATCTTGGAGAAAATAATGACAGACTATAAAGAACGGTAAAACGTCAATAATACGTCCACCTCTGAAGGCAAAAATGGCGGGCTAATGGTGAACTCGCATCGATATGAAATACTGTAGTTGGATTTAATTTTGTGGGTATCAAATTTCATGGATTTAGCATAATTGATAATTTCGCGGGTACGTACTTTCGTGGATTTTCAAACTTCGGATAAATTGATTTTCAGAGAAATTATAAAATCTTTTGAAAAAATTAATTCAGGGGTATTTGAATTCGTGGATAAGCTCTCTTTATGAAAATTCGTGATACCAAAGTACAGCAGAAATATATAAAATATCATCCGAATATTAGTGGTCCCTATAATTGGGTAGTCATATACTGAAGTGGTCTCAAAGAGTACCGTTTGTAAAATTATTTTTGTAAAACATAGTTATATCTACGATGATGTTTTGGATGAGTTAACGGAATACATTTCCACGGGCCTTTGTGGTTATGATCTCTGAAGAGTAATCATTAGACATTCACCGTTATGAGTACGAATCCCACACGGCGCAAGAAAAAAACATATATGACGAAGTTGTCCAGCTGGCTTACGGAAGGCCTGTGGTTCTGCCTGGGAGAAGTCACGTCATATAAACCTGGAAATGCGACAAAAAATCTGACGCAAACATAGAAACGAAACTAAAAAAAAGCGGAAAACTAGGGGAAAAAATCCTAAAATTATGGTGGCATATTTCGACATAAGATAATCAGAATTTGTTCGAGAAAATCTATCTAAAACAGACATTTTCACAAATATTCAATAACTTTTCATGCTAAGATTTTTTTCACAAGATAGTAAACGTACTTATTAAGTAGACGATAAAATATTTTCATGAAAATAAGACATTTTGTCACGGAAACTTAGAAAGCTTTCGCGAAATTTAACTCGCTAAGTGTGTGCAAAAACATACCACCATATAAAATAGATAAATTGTAGCACTTACTCGTTTCATCCCATATTACATAATCATTCTCATTAGAATCCTTTAGAACTATATTTTCCGGCAAAGTGGTGATAATCTTACAAGCCGATGTATTCTTGCTGTATGTTGCCATAGGATACACACTCTGCGAAGCGGTTTCAACAGCCATGTAGGCCGCACAATTTAACACCGACTCCGTAGTATAACTACCGGAAGTGGTACTGGTACCCAGCCCCTTTAGAACCGTGTATTTTGTGCTAGCTTCACTTTGAATAAAATAAACTTGCATAAGTAGAACAATTATTATCATCGTCATTGTGCGTTTATCACACGCATTTACACAATCATCAACTTCAGAAAATCTTTGCTTTATGCATCAATGTTATTTTCTTTATTATATTTAATGTCTTGTGTCAAATCCGTTCGAAGCAATCTGACAAAACCGTCCACTTATTAAGGCGGTCACATAAAGCAAAATGAATCCTATGTTTATTGACAGCCGATATTTCCATCAATAAAGGTATTGGAAAAATTTTGCATCATTTTGAAAACCCGATATTCAAGTATCACGTATTGCCTAGTGAAAAGATGCAGTCAACTCCAATTTAATAAATCCATTTAAGCATAATAGACGCCATCAAAAGGCTTTAAACAACATGCCTGAAGGATTCGTAAATAATTCAAATAACAGTTATTGAAATAATTTCTAAATTTAGTACACATTAGTCGGCACAATCAAATATCTTTAGACTGTTACAAAAAGAAAGACTCTGCATTGGTAAGTGAAAATTACACAAAATGTTAGGCAAACATTACTTAATTTATTTATATTAGGAAACAGTATCCTCAATGTATCCTTTGTTTCCTATGATTACAGATAAGAAAAGGGTTCCTAGACAAAAACATACAACAAATCCCTCCTTTGCGTAATTTATACGAAGTGGGTCAACTCTTATTTGAACATCTCTGTTTTTTTCAAGAATTGTTCTTTTTGTGCTTGTTATTATGAATTAACGTTAATTTCGGTGTCAGTGATGGCAAAACTATGTTTCAGAAAAATCTTAAAGCCTTTTCTCTCTGTGAACCAACAGCCAGGGCCATTTAGCGACTTTTCAGTCCAGCTTTGACAGTGGAGTAAAGCCCTGCGTGTACACAGCCAAAGTCATTTGGCAACTTTTAGAGCTTTAATAATGGAGGAAGACCCCAGGCATACACCTAGACAGAACATCCGACCTCCAAAAGCTAGCTGGACAGCTTACTTACAAGTGACTTTGTCTGGCCCGGATGGGATTCGATCGCACATCGGTGACGAGCTAGCCAGAGACAATAATCACTTGACCACGGAGGCCCCTCTCAGTGAATTACCATGGTCCTATGTTTATGTAAAGAGAATTAAACATGAGGATCTTGTCTTCAAAGTTCTCTCTCAAAGATATCTAATGAAAGCTTAGCTATGATGGTGATACGACAAAATACCTATTCTATATATACTGACCGTCATAAGAAAGTGACCATCATAAAAATTCTTCTATTTTGGCCTAATGTACTGACCTTGAAATTTTAATGGCATACCGCAATTTTATGGTCAATAATGGATAACAGTAATCTATATCATGAAATGTTTCAGCTATTTCCAGAATTAAATTCATCTCGATTACTTGCGCTTTGTCTATTTCATACCAACAACTTTTACTGGTTACTTTCTTATGACGGCCCAAAGATCTTTGATATTACGCACGATAACGAATTTCTAAACCAACTACATTACGCGCACTGCGTCCATAAAATCTTGATCCAGGGGCTTGGGTAATCTTGTATCGATCTGAAAACGCGAATATTGTCCACTTATAACAAAGAAAACAGGATTGTATCAGTATTGTGTCTTTACTTCTATACTGAGCACGATTTATGTTTTACGAACAAAGGACAAGGGCATAGATTTATAAAACTTCTTAAATTCAGATTTTCTCAAATTTTGATGTTGATCCCTAAAATCTTTTATTTCGTGCTTAAATTTCTGAAATGCCTGAAGTGTTATTTATAAATGATTTTAGTCCAGTTTTCCTCTTAAATATCGACTTATTTTAAGTTAGTTACATAGGTATTTTAAATATTACAAGAACTTTCTCAAAATATTTTTGTTTTACAAGACACCAACAAGACAGAAACAGAAATTCATTAAAATTATCGGTGAAAGAGGTTACTTCATCTATATAAAAGGTAAGTTACACTGGGAACCAGAATCTATGGTGTGTACTGTTGATATGACTCGCAATTAATTTTGTTATCCATCACCAATGTTGCCAAGAAATCAATCTTTACTAAAAATACTTCCAAAGAGCATTCAAGAATACATGCATTTCTTATCTTATAAGTTTTTCCTTAGCTAAGATATTTTAGACCATGTAAAAGAAAATACAGTATAACCCCTGAAAACCGGATTCTCTGAAAACCGAAATTCTCTGAAAATGATTTTTCAAGTCCCATTTTCTATTCTATGATCAATAGTTCTCTGAAAACCAGAATCCTGAGAAAATCGGACTTTCGGCTTAGTCCGAAAGGGTCCGTTTTTGAGGGGTTTTACTGTATTTAAGAAGCTTCACAAATACGAACCCAGGTTCTTCATTTCATCGTCCAGTCATTAAATTGACCAAGGACAATCTTTCATTCATAAAATGACCGCTAAACTAGGGCCTAGAAATTAAAGCGACGGTAGAAGACAAAGCTATCGTGACGAAATCTGAGTTCCTGAATCACAAGGTGGAATTGACGAGCAGTTAATCGATTGTTTGGTCAATGGGAGCTTAATAAGTAAATAAAATTCACTCACAATTGCCAATCAATACCATTATGCATACATGTTTACTTAATAATTTTAACAACTCGTCGTAAATTTTGTTTTAGTTGATGATGAGGGAAACTTGGGAAGTATGATGAGAGTGTCTTTGTTCATTGTGGAATAAGATTAAATGACATGCCATTTCTTTTGTCCCCGCGTACAATTCATACTACACGAGGCAATTAAACCTGTTTAGCAATGTTTGCTTCGAATATTATGACTGATGTCATGCTGCTCAAGCGTGCATTAGTGTATAGACGAAAACTATTGGAAACATAATGGAATCCTGACAGATAATCCTAAAGGACAGTCGTTCATATCAAGTAAACTCTTGGCCTGTTTGGATTAATGAATAATGTAATAGTTTCAGCGAAGTTTCAATAACTTTTATGATAAAAGCCGGAGCTAAATAATCACTCAAAGTGTTTCCTGGCAAAAAATAACAATAGCATCAAAGACCTTGTATGCCCCTGTGAATATGGAAATAACAACCAAGTGATAAATCATATACAATTAAGTAAATTATTTATAAAGCGAAACCAAATACATGAACATTTGTTTTTTGAAAAACATCCATCCAATTAGAGCAACAAGTCGCCATTTTGATCAAAACATTTTGCATGCAATACTATTCGTAGTAGGCCTAAAATGTGTCCGGTATCGAAATTGACTATATGTTGAGATATCCAGAAAGGCGTTCATAGAAAATAATTGATATTTTAAAAACATTAATCAAACTGTTTAAATACGGTGTTAAAATACTGAATAAATGTTAATTGAAGTTAAATTAATCCTGCTACCTTTGTTTAACGTGTTTGTTTAGAATGTTTGACAATGTAAAAAAATCAACTTTTGTAAACAAGTGGTTAGAAATAGTTCTGTTGTAATTTCCGTTAAGTTCCTATAAGTACTTCATGATATCAATTGAATGCATGCATGTCGAACCAAGCAGATGGGAATTGGTTTGATGTATTAAATTTGTGATACTGAAATAAGTACAAGATTAAACAGGGCAGTGGGTGTGATTTTGTAAGTCAGTAACGGCCCTTTAAAATTCATGCGTCATATTTCAAATTATTCGCCTATTTTTTTGTTTGTAGACAGAACCGATTTGAAAACACGCAAGTGACTAGTAGAATCTCTGATTAGTACAAAACAACGAGTCATTCACAATCCAGCTTTTAATACTTTCACCAATTCTTTAATTCATACCAGGGACTCTACATTGCGTAATGTAGAGTCCCTGTCCGTACTAACTGACCAATATGGTTTTTTTGAAATATGGGTACTACTCAAATTACCATTGAAAAATCTTTGTTGTTAAATTATTACAGTGTAGTGCAAACATGATCAAACAATAAATCTGTAATCATCGGGATGTATTTCCTGGTTGGATCAATATTATTGGGTCATAAAAGTCATATTCAAAGTGCTATGGGCGAAAATACGTAATCCAAGCGCAAATGGCTAAGCTGTACGGCTGACATCAAGGTTGCACTAAAATGTGTCTGGTCAGAAAAAAATAGTCGTATTTTAATTGCACAACGCCTCTAAATGTGTAATTCTTATATGAAAAGAGCGCTGTATAAATTTGGTAAAATAAATAAATGAATTTTCAGTTAGCTGACAGGCCCTATTTTTGGGGCCGGCCCTTAAATTTCAGAAAGCAAAATCCAAAGTACGAAAATATCCGACCTCCAAAATATTAAAGACATGTTTAGAAAAAAGTAGAAAAGAAGTTTTGTGACCGAGCTACATTTTTTATCAAGTAAGCATAACCATGACCAAATTTCATCCAGCCTCAGCAAGTACAGTGAAACCCCACCTTACAGAACTCCATTATTATGGACATCCCGGTATTAAGGACACTTTTGACAGCACTGACGTAGCTTTCATTCTTTAACTGACATGGATTTAGAAATATGGACACCCTGCTATGCCAGTATAACGGACACTAATTGCAGTATTAAGGTGCATGTTTACACTACAATATGTTTGGCTGGACCCCACTATTAAGGACACCCCACTGTTAAGGACATTTAAACAGAACCACAACTTTCTGTAATAGAGTTTTACTGTATTATAATTTTGAAGTTAGATTATAGAAAAAGTATTTTTACAAGCTACTTTTGGTAAGAACAAAGAACTATACTGCACAAGTATATTGTACAAGCTCGTTATGAATGACTTCAAACTGTATACCATAAACATAATAAGGCCTAAACAAAAAAAAAAGGTTTGTTTCCGGTTACATGCCCCAAAATATATGGGTCGGTAGGTAGGGATTTTTTCTTTTATGTTTTCTTTTTACATATATCGGCAACACTGTTGTGAAAATTACAATATAGCACAAAGCTGTGAAAACTTATGAGTCGGCAGGTAAAAGATGGCTCGGTCGGGTAACCAAAAACAAACCTAAGTGCCATTAAAAATAAAATATGGATCTATGTTATCATGCAGTTTCTATTACAAGCAGTTTCTAGAATGTTTTAGGGATCCTGCCGGTTGTCTTTGACTAATACATACCACCTAAGGGGTAAATAAAACTATCACTTCCTCTCCTCCAAGAAGAAGTCTTTACCTTGTGACAGAAAATCAAACAAACCATGTGAAATGTGATAGTAGATTTATTCAAAAAATAGCATTATAACACAGTCATGTTTATACATAATACGATTAGTATTCATGAAAACAATAGTATCAACTATCTTTTAAAATAACTCAAGCATGCATCTTCAATAATTGACAAAAAAACACATTAAAGCGTGGAAACAAAGGCCTAAAAGGGGAGAAAAGGTAAGGTATCACACCTCTAAATTATTTCCAAGAACATTATGTCATTATGGAGCAAATTTACAGTGCGATTTTTCAAAAGTAATGACATCACTTTAAGTTATTGTCTCTTTAAATATGCATAGAAGTCAATAGGAGTGCCCAATTTTCAAAGACCAAAGAAAAAAAGATCCATTTCAATGAAAACTCAATGTAAAAAGATGCAAAAACACAATATCAGTCTGACTTAATAAAGAAAAATACAGGTCACTGCGCAATATCTTGAAAAAATAATTGTTTTCTATTTTTCAACAAAGGCAACAACTCTTTCACAATTTTCAAAATGTGCTCTAAAATGAATTCAAGAATCTAGGGTAACTGAACATTTTTGAGCAACATTGAACAGATACTATGAAAAAGTTCATCATTATAGCTGTACTAACTTAAACACAAAAGGCTTTTATTCAAAGGTTCATTTGAATGACTAACATGTCCCTACCAGAAGCCATCATGTGTATGTAAACCATTAATCCTAGGAGACTGTTTTCTCATGTTGGACTGTACACACATACAATTTATACAAATTTTATAACATGCTAGCATCATAAATAAAAAACGAAACAAAAAAACAATGAAATCAAAGGCTAAGCACAACAAACAAACATGAACACTAAGAATTAAAACTACCTGATGTAAAAACAAAACACATTATCTTAGTAGTTTTAAGACTAAAGAAGCCAGACAGCAGTAATAATTCAAAAATATCCGAACAGAAACAATCCGTCAAACATTTTCAGCTTTAATGGCCTTAAAACACCCCAGGCATACATCCGAGTAGAACCATCAACCTTCCATAAGCCAGCTGTGAAATTTTTGTCTGGTGGAATCCCTGGGTGGGATTCGAACTCACAGCAGCGAAGGGCTAATGAAGAATATTTATGAAAGTATCGGGGATTTCAAGCATAAAAACAGGTTGAAAATTAGACACATTCAGGCTTAGTACTATCCATTGATTACAGACAGGGTACACAACCCACGAAATGCTGTATCTACCAAGAAGTAATTATAGAACACAATATCCACAGACAGTAGGATAAGAAGGATGTTTATACAAGTATGAAAAAGTTAAGCCGATTGTCATAGGACTTTTTGGACAGCTCTCGTTTTGTCATAAAATAAGGCTTAAAATAAAATTAACAGTGAATTTTTTTCACTAATTCAATCCCTCATAATTGGTAAATGCTTAAATACTTATATTCATGCTAAATTGAATTTTATGATTTATGAAATTAAATTTCCAATCGAGATAAAAGAAAATATCACTTATTCCTGGCCCAAAAGTGGGATTATACATTATAGTAGGCCTATTGTCAATATCATAGAGCCTTGGTGGTCATAAATAAAAAAGTAACCTGAGCATGAAATATACAAATATGATACAAATGCTTCAACAAAATCAAATCAGGCCAATGGCAAGACTGGTGAACTAACATTGAAATAAAGACCATTTGAAGTAAAATTTTCCACTTTCAATAACTTTAATTATGCCCAGAAACTAAAAAAAAAGCGTCCAGTCAAACCCATGCTTTAAATTGAATCAAAATCATCTCATTTTTTTTCATAGTTTTTACATTCACTTAATAATTATATAGACCATTTTTATTTCATACACTTGGTACTAAATATTGAAAATATTTTTTTGTTTCTCAGTAAAAGGCCATAATAGAAAAATAATTTAAAATTCAGAATTTCATAAGTCAATTTTTATGCCAGTTGACGTAATGATCATTTTGAAAAAAATGAGGTCCACCAAATCTCATAATGTAAGTGGCAAACATACTTTACTACACCAAAAATTTATTTGATCAGCATTAAAATAAAAATGACTACAAATAAGAATATTTTTGATTTGACACTGCCTTTAAACAGTTTTGTTGAATATATTTAGTCTAATACTTATTTAATGGGTTGATTATGTGTAATCATCATCTTTTAAAAAGTAGAGTGGTTCATTGTAAACAGGAATCTAAAGAAAGTCTGTCATGATCTGATATGTTGAACTGAATTTCTCACATGTATTGTTATGGAAACGGGCTCTTCAAAATGGAGGTAATAACTGTTACAAAAATAATTCTCCTAAACGGAAGTAATACAAGCAATAATGACAACAACTCTCCTAAATTGGAGGTAATGAAAGTAATAATGGTGATAGCAACTCTCCTATATTGGAGGTAGTGAAAGTAATGATAATAATAATAATTATAACTCTCCTATGTTGAAGGAATAAGGTAGTAATAATACAATAATAAGAAAAACTAAGTTTGTTTTAAATTCCTGATCTAACAATTTAGTATGAAAAAACAAATAATCAATTTCACACTTTAGAAAGGTATATCGCTAAAACGTGACAACATATTGAAATAATCTGGTTAAAGATAAGATTTTTGGACAATGTTAAGAATTAATCTCAAATATACAATTTCAGAGATCATTGTAACTGTAATACGGCTAGAAAAGGGGATTTAGTAATACAGGTATATGCGCCAATAAAGCACAACATTAAGAGTATACACATGTACATGTCGAAGAAAATATCTAATTTAACACAAAAAAGACAAAGTATTGATCATAGCAAATTACATTAAAAAGAAAACTGAAGTTAAAAGATATACTGTAACTTGTGTAGTACAAAAAATTGAACACAAAATGATACAAACATGGCCAAATACTAGTAGTTAAAGTAGATGTATTCACAATATTTATTTTTCATCATGATTTGTGCGATAGTTTAACAATTCAACTTATGATAGAGACACTGCCTTCAAAGACACCACACTTACTACAAGACCACACGTACGGAAAAACCACACCTACTAATAGACCACGCCCATGAAAACACTACTCTTAAAAAAAGACCACATCTACAAAAAAACACACCCAGTAAGAGACCAAGCCTCCTAAGAGATCACACCCACAAAGAGACACTGCCTACCATGATTATGAGTACACATGAATTAAAAAAACTTTTAGTAGGTTTCACATAGCATAATTTCAGGCATCAATGTGGAATCCAATCCATTTGATTTATTTACATTAGAATCTAAAAGAGACTAAATAGATTTCAACATGATGATAATGTGTAGTACATTTTGAAACCATTCTCAAAATACGTGTACACATGTAAATATCAAACTGTTATCAGTAAACATCTATACTTTTTTCCTAAATGAATAATCAGCACCGCTAATAAAATGAATCCAACGAGCGGTTTTTGATTTGTGATAGGTTATTAAGGCACAAAAATAAACTTGTCAGAGCTGGCTGGCAATACTGTCATACCTGTGAGTAAAGCCCATTAAAGGTACACAAAAGATTTTATACTTAAGCACGGTTGACTCTGATTCAGGGGTTAAAGTGGTCTATTACATTAATTAATGTTTTCTTAGGAGTTACAATTATTACCAGTGGCATTCATTTACAAGTGGCTGTTAGACTATATTAAAGTATCTTCATGTAAGAATGAAATCTTCGAACCAAAACAAAACAATAAATGTATTAATTAAAATACAACAATGTCCACAGATGAAGTAAAGAGAGCAATAAAATTGAATAAAATACACAAATCTGATACTGTTAAATAATATACATACAAAAGTGTTTAAGACAGGTTGAACTAGAACTATCCCAGATGTTGCGACAGTCGATATTTAGGTGATAAATTACCCCCCCCCCGCAGAGCCCTTTTTTAACCCTTTGTCTCATAAGCATACTTTGGACCCTGATGTGGGAGAAATGCAGTATTATGAGGCAAAGGGTTAAAAAGGTTTAATAACTCTGTAGAAAAAAATCCAAATATTCTTTTTACAATAAGCGCAAGTACACGTAATGCCTAATGTGTTGATAAAGTTTTATAAAAATCAAACAAGCTAATTAAGTTTTTTCGTGGTGTTGTGCGGGGGTATCAAAATAATTCTAGGGTCAATACAAAAGGTTAGGCTTATGTCTCAGTATTTATACTAAGTGTCAAGGAGAATAAAATTAAACTGAAGGGGATTTTTTTTATAAATTTAGATGCAAAAATTGTACTTTTCAGACAAGGAAATGGGGCTCAAATTTGGCCCCAAATCAGTAAAAAAAACAAAACACTGAGAGACGGGGATCATTTCAATTAACATAAGATTATCCATAATATGGACAGTCTGAAATAACCCTATTTAGGTATATCAGTGAGTAAAAATGTGACACAACAACCAACATTATTTTGTTCACTAAGGTGTCAATAACAACAACAATTTTTTTAACAACAAACTAGAAAACATTTGTTCTCATAAGTATTACACAAAAAAATAAAAGGCTAATTTTACAATAATGCTACCACAAGACTAAATTAGTCTCTCATATAATAACAAAATCTTGAATGATGAAACAATGTAAAAACATTTTGACTATATCAAGGTATTAATGCTACTTAGAAAATGTACAAAAGACATACAATGTTCTTAGATACACTTGTAATTCCACCAAAAGAATTGGTACAGCTCAAAACAACTCAATTTGAAAAAAACAACAACAATTAACCACTTCAATGAAGTAAATACTTTGCACAAGGATTAAATCAAATAGCATTAACAACAAATTAACAATCCTACTTTCTGTAAGGGAAAATATGTCAACATTTTATCCATTCAAATTTTTTTTCACAACAGTTTAATAACGTACCAATGACCAGCATCACTTGGAAACTTTTCCCTTTATAGGCTGAGGGCTGAACCACTGACCTAGTCAGTGACCATTAATACTTGAACACAGAGACCCCAGATACATGTTAAACCTACATGTTAGATTTAAAAGGTTCACAGGCAATTTGAGGACTGTTTCAGCTAAGCTGGCCATTTTCCATATGGGGATATCAGAATCTCTTTAACCAAAAACTCAAGAAATTAAAAATATGGCAAAAAATGGTAATATTTTGTCATAATCAAAGCATTTGGCAACAGCAAGACAACAGAGCAACTTTCAATAAATTGATACAAAATATCTGAGGCATATCCAGGATATCACTTCATAGTTTATACATATAAAAAACCAATGAATAACAAAGTACATGTTTATCTGTGTGGAAGAATACAAAGTGGAGCTCATGATCACTAGGTAAGATGAAAAGTCTGACTGGACGCTTGACGGAGTTCATTTTTATCTGTTCACAGGTATACTAAACAAAGTCCTTTTCTCAATTGTATGGACAGTTACCTTGACATGTACAACAATTGTGACTCATTTTCGATTGTATACCAGCAGACTTTACTGAGAAAATGTTCATCAGTTAAGAGGAATACCTAACCAAGTCAATTTGTATAAAAGTATATCTAAAATGTTCAATATCCGTTTGTGCCAAATAATGACACAAATATAGGAAAGGATTCCTTTTTTAATCCTTCAAGCTGTTTCAGCACCTGTCCTCAACTCTCCATCAGACGTAGGAAATGAATTTAACGGAACACATTCAGGTGAAGTAGCATTGTGTGAGTTTTCCTCCACTGTCTCATCCGGTTTCTTGATGTTTAAAGTGAGTTCATCAGGCAGTGGAACACCTAAAATAACACACATATATCATTAATACTTGCGCTGCAATCAAACAACAGACATTTATACTACAACTGAACATTCTATTGTTAAACGCAGTTGTATTTTTTTCTCTGGGGTTTAATGTCACACAAGGTCATACTTTCAGAGAATACTTTAAGTAAGACATGTGGCAACCTTCTGCAAGCTAGCTGGACAGCTTCTTCACATTTGGTATGACATGAGAATCGAGCTCAGGACAGTGAGGGGCATGAAAGATTTATTGAGATTATGCCCAGATGATTGTATATGATATGATATGATATGAATTTATGGCCTAATTCTTCACGTACATCTGGCTTTTTAGTTTTTTTTCTAACAGGAAACTAAAGATAATCAGCTAACAGCATATTCATGAAAAGATCAACCAAACAAAGACAAATTAATGGTCACAGTTTATACACCGCTATTAAACTGTTAACTGCTAACAAGTAAATTTAGTCTGCATAAAGATATCTGCTTCACTAATGCTCAGTACCAATGCATTTCCAAGCATGTCAGTCCACTCATGACTATAGCACAACAATACAGAAATACAACATTAGCAACAATATTTACCTCTGGTTTCAGGCAACAACCATACTAAACCTCCAGCCACTAAGGCTAGTATACCAAACACTGTGAAAGGCAATGGGGTAGCATTTTCTTTGGTACCCTGAATGTAAAACATGAAATAAATTTTTACTGTCAGATAAAATAAATCCAAAGACTACAATAACTGCCACAAAGTTCCATACAAGCAAAAGACTATAAAGAAGCAAAAAGCTACACTTCTAATACTTTTGCAGCCATTAGCTTTTTCTGAAAACTTTCTATTACTTGTGAATACTTGTAAAACTATAAGTATTGTATTTCTTTTTAAATAACCAGCAGCTTGAGAAAATCAAAACAGTCTAGGTTTGTATTCAGTTTGACTGAATTTACTTTCAAATGGATAATAAAATCTGGAACTATCTTACCAGAAACACTATCTGTGGAGCAACTATAGCCCCAATTCTGGCACAGAATGAGCAAGCACCAACACCCATGTTCCTATAAGAAAACAAATAAATCTATCACAGATAAAATCACAAAACTGGTAATTAAATGGTAAACAATGATTATACAAACAAAAAGTATTCATTTCATATCAGATTTATTTTTACAAATACACTTAAAATACTAAAAATGTTCACTTTGTACAATTAGCCAAAATCCTACCAAATGACTTTGTCAGGGCTCTCATCTGACCCTTAAAATGCCATTTTGACTCATGGAATTAGTAAAATAATGCTTTTAATGCCTGAGAATTGGTTCAAAAAGGGTCAAATTTACTATAACATCACCAGAAATTCTGTTGACCCTTCAAATTATCATCAACCTAGGATCATTTTGACCCTCATTTTTTGACTTCAAGCAAGCACAGCTCAAATACTAAAAACATTCATTTTGTACAATCATCCAAAATTATCAATGTAACAACAGAAATTGAACATATCAATTCAAGATGGGAGTCACAAAATATGCTAGGGAAGCTGGAAATACCATACCTGACAACTGTAGGGAAGAGCTCAGCAGAGAAAACTTGTAAGGCAGCCCAACCCCCTGATATACCAGCCTTACCAATCATAGCAAACACCACAGTTAACGTTGTCAACTCTTTTAAATCACCTACAATCAAAAAGCAGCAAAAACATCAATTCTGTACCAGTACAAATCTCTTCTCCGACTGAAACAAATTTTTCCACATTAAGGATAAGTGGCAGAGGACAAATGGCCTAAGATGTGAGGTCCCCAAACACACTGTCACTAAGGATATAGTGACAGAACAAGTGTAAAACACATAAAATATCATCAATAATACAATTCTTCCTTATGATGGTACTATATTATATTCATAACAGAATAACCAGTTAGTACATTCTTAAACAAACATTTATGCCTAGGTGAAAGTTAAAAATTTTCAAAAATATTGGAAATTTTTATCTCGGTGCCACGGAGACAATAAAAACCAGTAGTGTACGGACCTAAAAACAATGGAGGTTCTGTAAAATTCCAGTTAAGTCTTAACCATGTACGTGAAAAGTAAAATCTTACCAATGAGGTCCAAGATTAAAATTGAGAAGGAAAATACACCAGCCACACACATCAACAATGACACAGTAAGACGACGACCAAGTTTATTGTGGACTAGAACAACAAAAACTAATGCTGGAATCTCGACTAATCCTGAGAAGAATATATTCAAGTATAAATCCCCCGTTAGATTCTTGGTGTTAAAGTTCATTCCATAATAAACTGAGCTGGATACAAACCTGAAACATAAAATTATTTAATTAATGTCACAATGAATTCTAATGTCATAATCAATCTAAAGTCACAATTAAGTTTAATGACATGATCAGTTTAATGTCACAATTCAGTTTAATGTCACAATTCAGTTTAATGCCATGATCAGTTCAATGTCACAATTAAATTTAATGTCAAAATCACTTAAGTGTCACAATTAAGTTTACTGTCCTGGTCAGCTTAAGGTAAATACTAAGTTTAATGTTATGATTAAGTTTAATGGCATAACTATCATATACTTTGTGTTCTTGTTGTTGTATGTAATAATGCCGCCACTGAGATTTACCGATCGCTTTACTGAATGAACTGTTGAGTAAATTGGGAATGGTGAGTGTCCACTGTGCCAACAGGTTAATATTTTTGTGAGATTATGTAAATGTGTGTTTTTGTGTGTGGTGTGATGGCTGATTTATGGCTAAGAAGTCTGCGTAGAAGGGGGGGGGCTTTTTCTCATCATGTTTCCATGGAAACCGTTCTTACTTTCTGTTCCAACATGAGTTAAGATGACTACTTACCAGCCATACATAAGAATGAATGAATTTTTGGTCGATTTTAGAGAGCTGCATAAATGCCAGTAGCTGTACTTGACCATATGTTTTTTATTTCTCATCTCTTTCTGAAAACAGGATAATTATAACATAAATACCTGACATCATTCAGAACAATTAATACGGCTAAAACAGAACATTTCTGTTGATTTTGTTCACAAATTGAAGCTGATCAGTTTTGATAATGCATTTACTATAAATAAAACCATTCAAACTTGTTTCCATTTTTAGTTCTGCTCCATATAGACTACTAGAACAAAATTAAATTCTGTAAATGTACAGAATTTCAGCACTTAACATGTACATACAGTCACAATAAAACACATAGATGAACGTAAATCATTGTGATTAGTGTCCAATTAATGATAACCATAAAGGTATGAGAAGCAATAAGTGGATAATGTTTTTATCCATACAACATTCAACTTCTGTTACTTCTTTTAAATAGTAAACTTAAACATGCTTCTATACAGATTATGCTATTATAGCATACTGCACACAGCACAAAAGCATCAAGATTATTTATAAAGCATATGCTTCTTTAGGGTTCAAACTAATTTTTGAAAAGCAATAGCCCAAACAAAGTGGGTAATTGAAAATAAACAATTTAGCACTAGTCTAGATATAAAAATCTGATGAAGTTCACTAGCCTGAATAGAAATTTACAATTCCCAGGCTTTGGTAAAGTGTGAAGGCTGGTTAATACAAGTGGAGACTTGCTGAATAAAGGAAATATAAGTGTAATAATTTGAAACAAAAACTTACTTCAGCATACTGATGAAGCTTACTAAAATCTGGTATAGGTTTTTTGTTATATTTTGCCATGGTGGTTAAAATGGCCTCTGCTTTTTTCACTCTCCCTCGACTTAATAACCAGCGAGGACTCTCTGGTACAAACCTGGAAAAGATTCTATATGGTAAGGTTTGTTTGTACTGTGAAGCTAGAGTGTATCATATATTGATGTAATAATCTTATGAGTATGTCAAAGTTGTAGACATTACTATCATTATATTTTTCATTGCAGTTAAACATCATACCAACAGCTAGGGTCATTTGCCAGTAAACTTTCCAGCTCTGACAGTGGAAGAAGGCCCAAAGTGTACTGGTCAGCTTCTTCATATGTGAAATCTGTCTGGTCCCGACTGGGATTCAAACTCGAACCTGTGATGGGCTAGTGATTACAAGTCTGTGAACCACTTGACTACTGAGACCCCTGTGATAATTTCATGATTATTTTCAATTTTGTTCATCGAAAACATAAAGGTGGCCTTCATTCAGATGTCTATTTAGTTCATATCAATATATGAAAAGTCACAGTTTATTCAATTAATTACTCAGGTTTGTCATCAAATCCTGATTGAACTTTTGAAAAGGCAATTATTTTATAAATGACGCAAAAAATTTGTACTTACCACCAAGAAAGAAGTATAAACATGCTAGCTGTTGATGTAGCTATAACAAGATATTGCCAATCATGTATATAATAACCCCACCCAGCTAAGGCCATCAATCCAACAGCCCACAATCCTATACAACCGCAAAATGTCCGCCACTCTGGGGTCACTATCTCCAATGGTAATACAAAGTTCACAACAAGCACCCCTAAAATATGCATAAAAATAATCTTATCGTGATAAGCATAGACTCTTTACAACCTTTGCATTGTTTCTGAATAAGTAACACCGAGCGACTACAGAATACAAATCCAACAATTAATAACTGAGTAAAAATTGCATATTAAGGAGTTAAACATGACAACATCATCTTTGAAACAAGTGTTAAGACAAAGGCATCAATGTGTTTTCCATACACGGTAGACGGTGCAACTTCTGAATACCAAACACCAATGGGACCAGTAGAAAAATTCAGTTTTCAGTTTCAGGAGGGTTCATTATTCAGAAATTATACACTGTATTATACCGTGTAAGATGTTTACCTAAAGAACTAAAAACATCTAAATTAATAGATAAAATTGAGGGAAAAAAAGTAAAAAGTTGTAATAAACTGACTTCATAACTAAGTGTACAGTTCAGTAAAGCCTGTTATTACTTACCACCTATAAGAGCACCTACAATAAATCTCAGACCAGCATACACCATCCAGTTGCCAGCGAAAGCACTACAGAACCACATTATCACAAGTATTGCATGTTCTATAAATAGAATATTGCATCGACCGAACAAATCTGCCAGCTGACCGGTGATGACCGCTCCGATCAGCACTCCAGCCATCTGTATTGATGTGATAGTGTCTGCAACAATTTCTTGGTCACAAACTAGTCCCCACTAAAATTTACAAGATTTTAAATCTACTATGAGTTCTCACATTTGCCTAAATTACACTGGGATCATAGGTCAGGGCTTTCATTTGACCCTTAAAACAGCATTTTGGCTCTTGAAATCAGTAAAATAAAGCTTTTGACTCTTGAGAATTTGTACTGCAGTGTCAAATTTACAATAATGTTAGAAGGAAATTTTGTTCATTCTTCGAATTATCACCAGCCAAGTGTCATTTATGACTCTCAACTTTTGACGTCTATTGAGAACCCTGGTAAGTGTATGCTAATTTTTGTCTCAACCGTATGTATACTGGTACTATATCTACACAAATACATACACATAAATAATCTCCAGCACAAGAGTGTGATGTACAAACACTTGAGGGGAGTAAAATACAATTACCATCAGGCAAAAATATTATTTTATGATACATCTAGACTGGGTCCAAACAATTTTGTATATAAAGTATACAAGTCTGAAAGAAGATGTCCTGTTAAAGGAGGGAAAATCACGCCTCCTCAAGAACTAAGAATTAATTAAAAAAAAAAATCTTGTTACAATTTTATTTTCCAGTATTAACAAAACGTATTACAACATACTTACCGTTGATACAATAGAATTGATGGAGTCATTGAACTCGATGCCAGGACACACTTGATTATTTGGACATGTATTTGTCGTACGATTAATGGTTATATTCGTGGAATAGTTCGTGAGATATTGATAAAAATTAACCATGTCCATACTATCTATAGTTCTGATAAAAGACGCATTTAAAAGATTGTCCTTGATTAGCCTGAAAAAGAAAGAAATTCATCTATCTTAATCATACACCTCTACAACAATACAGAGAATCATTAAGCTTTTGATACAGCTAGCGAAACCTGTAAAATTCTGTGACCTAAAACTAATGTGACAAATGTCACAATTGTAGTCTAAAATTATAGTAACAAACATAAGGGTTTACATATCAATTAAAAATACTTAATTAAAGATCGTAACAATACTATTTTCTGTAATATTATTCCTGTATTAAACTAGGATACAGTTGTGCAGCAGATTTTGACCTTACTGAATATGCAAAGAATTCCTCATTCTTTGATATATATGAATTCAAACCACAGTTTCATTTTTCAAAACCAATTTTGTCCCACATGCCATTAAACAAGTCTAGATCACATAAATGCAGCTAGATTTATAGTAAACAAAAACCAGTTGACATTCTGATAAGGAATGTAGGAATGTATATAATAAAATTATAAATACATAAAGGCTAAATAACAAATTGAAAAACAATGTCAAACATTTGCATCTTCATTCAAGAATTGGTAGGATGCCAAATACATAAGATCTGTGTATACAAATGTGTCCATTTTACTTCAAATGTTTCATAAATTTTGAATAAACAAAAGAATGCATATAAATTATAATGCCCAATGCAATTAAAAAGCAAGTATACAGTAATTTGATTAGCAAAATTTCAATTTACCGTATGATATGACTGAATTGGCATAAAACATAAAAGTTGTATAATGAAGTATAACATTTTTATCAATTTGTATCAATAATTATTCAATCAATAGACAAATTTTGGAAACAGACCAATTCAGAAAAATTCTAAAACAGCCTGTAAACAAAACTTATGGTAATCTTAAAAATACAGAATAAAAACTCACGAGTTCTGCAATGATTCCCAGTCATAACAATAGAAATCTGGTTTAAAGTTAAGTAACATTGGTGTCAACATGGCCCAGGCCAGCGGGGTCTCAAACATGCTGACCAATAAGAATGCTCTTCTTTGATAGGGTCCAAATGACCCTATCTGTCGCAAAATCTGCTCATATTCAGACATCTTGGAAATGTCAGTATCTGTTTTCACTTTATCATGCACTTTTGTGAAATTTCATGTCATCATGCAAGGAAGGTTAGAATGAGTCACATCTTTTCCAATGTTTTTCATCCATCTACAAAAGATAAAAATAAAACATGATATTACAGAAAAAAGGGCTTCATTTAATAACTGTGAACACAGTAAGTAAATACAATTGAGACTATTAGTAATTAAATTTCTATGTAGATTATGTGGCCTTAGTTGACCTCAAAGTACACCTAAATGAAACAACATTGTTCAAACATACAGCCTCAAGAAAAAAAAAATAGGCATGTGTGAAACATAATTAGAGTCCAAATCTATAATCATTAATACAAATAAACCAAGCGTCTATCAACAGTAGAATTGGATAATCAGGTTTCACGTAATAAAGAACTGATTGCATTTGTTTAAGACATTCAACAAGACACATTATATACATGCAACATTTAAAGAAGTAATGCCATTTAGTGCATATGACATGTATGGGGTCAGTGACATTCATTGTGTACCCAAAAGTAAACATGTATTTTAATTACTATTGGCTATTAAAACTACCATGATGTAATTTTTGTTTTAAATCACTGTTGGGTTTCTCAAAACCATACAACAATTGACAAATTGGACTTGAAGTCTTACAGGCATCTATGATAATCATTTTAAAAGCTACTAATACAAAACAGATTCAATGGAAAATCATCCACATATCTATAGCAAATACAACTATTCATCACTTTGAACTGCTAATAAATGTGAATATATATTCTTGCAAGATATTCATTGTATATCTAAGTTGCAGATGTGAACTGATGAAGCAAACACGATCATGTCATTTTAGAAAGGTATATAGTAAAAATCGCTATCAAAGATAGACTGTCACTCAATAAATATTCCATCATCAACTAGTGAACTACAGGAAAGCACCAAGAATATAATCCATGGATGTGAATTGTGGCATAGACATAAATATCCATTATAAGTTTTAAGCATGTAAGGAGTCAAATTTTCTAAATCATGGTCAGAAATTGACTTTGAACCAATCTCTGAACATTTCTACCAATTAATCTAACAAGTTATGTACTGAAATGTTGGAAATGACCTTTGACCCTAATAAACAACCTCGCATGTCGTATATATATCATACTCATAATGACACTAGTCCAGTATCAGACAGACAGGTCAGCAGACATTTGCTCAGCCTTGATCATAGATATAACCAAAGCTTCAATAGGACTCTGGAAGTCACAAAATTTACACATGCAATTTGATTTTGACTACAGTAACCTATCATATAGATCACATTTTGGCTGATTTTTTTCTCAATTGTTTCTGAATATAAAATAATCAAACATAAATTCAAAGGCATGTTTAAATTATTTTATTTGATTTTTATAATACATACAAGACACGTACAATTTATTGAAATATATTTTGAGTCTTTCTTAACCACCAACACAGTTCGACAGATGTCAAATGTTAGCTCGCGAAAACTAGTTATAAAACTAATTTATCCGTTTCGCTAACATATAATATAAATCCTGTTGGTTTCAACACGTGTGCTTAGAAGGCCCACTCATTATAACTGAGAAGACGATTACTTCAGGCTTATATACCCACCGAATTCGCATTTCATTGAATTGTGCAATTCCTTCTGACGCTTACATCATTAATAAAATTAAGAATATGGTTTCCCTTTAATATCACGCTATACAAAAAATAATGATTGATTACTCTTCTAAAACGAGTACCAGCTTTATTCTACAAAATGCCGTTCCAACCGTACTACAAATTGAACGGGGAAGTTCAAGAATGGTGCCGATCGATAAAGCGGTCATTTACGCTTTGTCAATCGGTATCAAATGCCTAGTTAGGGACTAAAATTATTATTTGTTAAGAAAACATTAAAATTACTGAACGAAAAAGATAATGAAATCAAATTTTAAAACCTAAATTCGATTAAAAGAATATCCCAGTTCCTAGTGATCAAGCGCTCCAAATGTAGCTTCCGGTTTATTTGGTTACTGTTTTCAAACTGTAATTTCAGCGAGTAATCGATGCTGCACGAAGTCCTTCTATCCCTTCTGGGACATACAGGAGGTGTCATTAAAGATACTGGGAATGGCTTCAAAGTAGGAGGATTGTCATTTGTTGAATCATTTCTGTGTTTAATTTGAATTCAGAAATAAATGCAGTTTCAGAGCTTGAACAAATTACTGAATTTACTCTCTGGGATGGGGAAAGTTTTTAATCCCAATGAGCCCCCAATGAAACTTCAATGAATGTAAATGAGTTGCATACATGCATGTAAATGGATAAAAGTATTAACAAACATGAATATTGTATCATTTTTTTAAAAAAATATTTTTATGTGACAATATGACGTGATGCCACTGATGGGAAGAAAAACTAATAGATTTGAGTAACTCATAGAATTTTCAAGGCTTTTTATGTATGATTCAGTTCTTAAATTATTTTTTTCAATGCACTTTCTTGATAACATAGTGTAATATCATAATCAATGAAACCCCAATTACATTCATTGGGATTAAATGACATGCTCATCTAGGACACCATATATACAATGTGTATGCATTGATTAATACTTACTGTTGCTTATCACGTTGCATATTGTTCACTCAGTGCATTTGACTAGCCTTCCTTTCTACATCAAGGCTGCGGCCGTGGTTAGTGTGCTAGACTTGTATCCTGGAGATCCTGGTTCGAATCCTGGTCGCAACAGGTCGTACCCTTCTATGAAAATGTGACAAAAATGTTGATCCTTGTGGCAGTACTTGTTAGTACTGGTCAGTATACTGTCCAGGAAAGCTGGTTAGATGAACCGGTCGCCGTATATAGCTGAAAAATTGTTAAAATATGGCATTAAACCCCAGTGACAATAAGTCGCATAAAAATGAACAAACAATCCTTTGCACATCAATCCATATTAACTCTACTATCATCTAATCTGTTATCATAATAGTTCACTAGTCTAGTTCTTACCAAAACTGCAAGTTCATTATGTGGAAATGTGAAATACACAAAACTTGCATCATTATCTGGTTTAGTTTACTTGAATCAATGGATATGAATAATGATATTTATCTTTGTGACTGTGCCTTAAATATATTCCATATCTAATGCCAATTTTAGATGTTGGATTATTCCTATGATCTGCTTTTTAAAAACATCAAATCCCTGCAATTTACCTATTTATTAGCAGGTATCTGAATATGATATAATTGAAGTTAATATGATTGCACCTAAAATTTATTTTTTATTATCATTCTGGTGTTACTATTTCAGGTACAGGCAGATTTACCATTCCTTTCTACAGCAGATGAGGAACAACTGAATTATCTATGTAGACTTGGCACTCTTTACTCAATTCTGAATTGTTTTATTAAGAAGTATGGTGCTGGGCTTAGTTTGCCACCTCAAGGTAGTGTTGTGTTATAACGTATTCCTGTGTGTTTAATTTTGTGTGTGCAAGCTGTGAAATTTAAGCTTTGTTTGAAGTTATTTTTTTCCTAAAGATGAAACAATTTGATGTTACATAATGACTCATAAATTCTTTTTGTTCTTCTTTTCTACAGTTAGTGGATGTGTTTTGTCTGAAGGCCTTTGTGGAGTAATGGTACACTCAGCTCCCAGAGCATAATTTTCTTTCAAACACATGAAATGTTATCATGATTTAACATACATACCTTTTGCATATTTAAATCAAGTTTACATATTTAAACCTCATTACTTGGTCCATGTTATAAAATATTAGAGAAGTATGTTTAAACTATTCTATTTATGCAGGTACAGGAAAATCAGACTGTCTTGCTGGTCTGTATTTGAAAGCTTTCTGTAGTGGTTTGGATAAGGTACTTGATGGATATAGAACATGCATACTAGATCTAGAAACAAATATCATGCAGGATCCACAGTTATCTGTATCACATCTTGTTTGTCAATTACAACAGGTGGGTAAATAAACTAAAACAGGTGATATGTTATTCTGCATTATTCCATTTTGGGCTTTTGGACAGAAATTTTACCAGTTTATATTTATTTCACAAATAGTGTACACAAAGCTACCATATTTGTTTTCTTGTATGCAGAACTCAGCCTTTGTTAACATGGCATTTTTTCACTGATAGGGGCATTTTTCTTAAATTTGGGGAAAAATAGCGCAGTATTTTTGCAAAAAGGGGAAGAAAAAGTTTTGATGTAAACTGAATTTTAGGGGAAAACTGCATGGTTCTAAAAATTTTAGGGGAAGACCCCTATAAATGGCTCCTGCTATAGAAGGAAAAACCTGGTTAATATTAACAGTTTGAAATGCTGTTATAGTCGAAACATTTTAGAATTGACTGGTCAGTTCAGCCATGCAAGTGCATGACAGTTGTGAGAATGCACGCGCAAGTTAAAGGTACATGTTTCTTGACAGCTTGATTGAAGATTTTGCATTTATTCTGGATGATTATATATTATATATATTATTCACATATATGTATTGCATTGAAAAGTTGTTTGTAGCTGTCTGTATGAGGGGGAAGCATGTTAGGTCTGTGTGCTGACCTATGAACACTTGTAAGGTAATCTTTTAAACATGTTTTGTTGAATATTCATTTGCATTTATTTTAAGTCTTCACAATATTGTGTATTATTTTTTGTGTTTCAGTACCAGATGTTATTTCCTGCTATGGTTTCAGTTGTAGATCAAGTCACTTCTCATAAGGTATGTCAGACAGTTGTGATCAGAGTACTAAAGATAAATAATAAATTTTTATTATGTATCCATGTTGAGGTTTGAAGTATTTTACTATGTACACAATCGAGTTGATTTTTCAATGATTATTATGCAAACTTTTTGAAAATACTAGTTGGATTTTTGTCTAGTAAGGCCTAAAAAATAAGGTTTGTTTCCAGTTACCCGACTGACCCATCTTTCTGCCGTTTCATAAATTTTTATGGCATCCAAATCTTAGTGCTATATTGTAATTTTCACAACAGTGTTGCTGATATATGTAAAAAGAAAACATAAAAGAAAAAATCCCTACCTACCGACCCATGTTTTTTTTTGGGCATGTAACAGGAAACAAACCTTTTTTTTTGTTTTGGCCTAATAAAAAAGTAATGTAATTTTCAGTATTTGAGTAAAAATATGTTACTCTATTTCAGGCCAAAGGTTGCTATATATTAGATATCATACACAGACACAGTGAGACTGGTCATCCATTAGTGAAGGAAGTTCTCACAAAGTATATCAGATTGTTTCATTTCATTATGCAATTAATATTCCCTGAGATTACAGTACTGCTGTTCCTAAACTCTTTCAAGAAATCATGTGTCACTTAATTAACTTCAGAATATAGTGTAGATGAGTTAACATTGAGGATTTCATCATTTATAAGCTTAATAGTAAAAAATACTTGATTGTTTGAAATTGATATGGAGACATTGTGATAAGAAAACGGATGATTCATTATAATGCTAAAAGGTGTTCATTAAAGCAAATGACTATTCTTTAAGAAATAGATTTATTATAGAAAAAATAATTGTTAGGAATATTTGCCTACATATTGTTCAGTGGTCTATGGCAGTAAATGTTATCTCTACTTACTATTTCTATTTTATGGAAACCTCACAATATATGCTTACATTGTTACTTTGTCAGCATTCTGTTGAATTGTACTGAGATACTGATGTTAACATGTCTTATTTCATCTTTTAGAGTGTTACATGTTTGCCATGGTGTGTTATTCAAACATTTATGTAGCTGGTTGTTGTACGGCTATGTTCATGATCCATATATGGAGTTTTTCATTCAACCCCGAGAAACTGGATCAGGTGATCAGTCACATGTGCAGACCAACCAATCTGCGGATGATGATGACGATTTAGGCATCATGGGAGTTACAGGCAGACAGTTACAAGTATGTGGGTTGATCCAGAATTAAGTCAATTATACATAATGACTTATAATAGCCACTCTGTACAAGGCTCGACAAATCCCTTTATCTGGTCATAATTACTAGTAGAAATTGACTTAGGACGAATTGAAATTCCTGTAGAACCAGTTATAATTCTTGCTGGTTGCCCCGCAGGACGTGTAGCCTGAAATAAATTTGTCGAGCCTTGCAATAGCTTTATCTTCTTGCAATCAGTTTGAAAATTTCATGAAGATATATTTCATACTTATAAACATGTACATGTATGTAAAGCAAAATGGTGATCACAACTACTCTTTGACTTATAGAGAGACAGTTTTCCAAAATTGCTTACTGTAGGTAATGAATGCAGCACCCAATTTCAGTGAATATTAAGTTTACAGTATCAACTAACCATTAGTACAAGTAAGTTCATTAATACATGTGATTGTTAGGTGATTGTTACATCGTACTACCAACAGAAACTTATGAAGTTTGTATTGTTTTGAACCTATGTACATTTTTTATGCATGAATTTAGACTGTGGCTATTTATTGTAAAGATCTATTATATGAATTATATATTGTTCCTTCGTTTGTAGAAATTGCTAAAATTGGACAACCCAGACCCAGTTACTACACAGAGCCATCTGTTTACTGTACAAGCCAATCTGCTGCCTGGATATATCCCTCTGAGAGTTGCTAACAAGATACTGTTTGTCGGAGAATCTATACAAATGTTTCAAGATAAAGGAAAAACGGCTGTCAAACATGGAAGAGGTGTGATTATTACGTTTTTATGATATTTAGTGACTTATACATGCTTAGGTACGGTAGATATGATATTTGGTTGACTGAACCTGTTTACCTGGGTTACGCTCCACTACTAAAACTACTTATTTGTTATCACTGACCTCTGAACTCTCGGGGTTAAAACCCTTGTCTTAGCACATGTTCTTTGCGACAATTTGGTTGAAGACATTGTGTCTCAGATCATTTGTCTTCCATAGCTGATTTTAATGATTCATGTTGAGATGTTACTAGTTACTTGCAGAGAACCAGGCTTGTACTTGTACAGAATCAGGAAATTTGATTAGATTAAATGCCGAACAGTTGATGACTAAAATTCTGTTGAAAACATGAAAAAAAATATTTGAAAGAGAAAAAATTACTTTAGTTGTAAACTTCATTTTGTCATCAAAATTCATTGATCTTGAAATTATTTGCTGGTGAATAGTAAATATGTAAATAAAAATGAATTCATATTATGATGTAATACTCAAAATGAATTTCTTTACTGCTTTGAATGAAGATTGAATATTTGGACATACTGTTGATCTAGAAATGAAGAACTAAAGCAGTTGTATACTGACTCCTAATTTTAAAGATAATTATTTTTTTTCATGTATATATAGAGTTGATGCTCTTGTGTATAGGTTCATATAATTAGGAACACCTTTATGCATTGGTGGCTCTTTAACAACTATGGGTTGAACAGTTGTGAGATTATAGCTAGTACATAGTAGGCTTGACTTATCTGCATGCATATTTTTGTTTCAGTATGATTGGTAGAGAGTTAATTACACAACAAATGCCTGTGTTTATTTCAGGGAATATATTAGAAGGTAAACAAGATCAATTTGCTAAAGATCTGCATGATTTATCTCAGGAACTACCATTCAATAGTATGAAGTTTGAATCTCTGGTGAATGAAATAAGAACACACGTAGCTGAGGTTTGTGTGCATTCAATTGTATTGTCACTATTTTTTTTGTGGGGTTTAATGTCGTACCAACAGCCAAGGTCATTCAGCGACCTTTCCAGCATTAACAATTACGTGAGAGTACAGGCATGCACCTGGGTAGAACCACCAACCTTCCATTAGCTAGCTGGACAGATTCTTCTTATGTGAAATTTGTCTCGTCCCAAGTGGAATTCAAAATCACAGCGGCGAGGGGCTAGTGATTACAAATCTGAGACCATAACCACTCAGCCTGGGAGGCCTCATATTGTCATGTTTCAACTACACATTTCTTCAGTAGATAATTCACTAAATTTTATTGGTGAAATATCATGATGAGTAAACCTTATGTAAATAAAATGTCTACCACTGTTAATTTTGTTGTATACAGACTGTTAGCTACTAAAACCAGTGACGTGAAATAACATTGAGATTTCTCTATTGATATATTCTTCCTGTCCTGATTTTCCCCCCAAATGCTTGGAAATAACTAATTATTTACTTATTTTGTAAAATGTATTGACACATTCAAAAGTTAATAATTCATGGTAGTGATACTACGTCAAAAGAGAAAAGTGTTAATTCTGAACTTGATCTTTTTTTTAGATTCTTTGGAAGATCCTTGTTGAAGATGCAGACTTGTTACACCATCTCAGAATAATCAAAGATTTTTACTTACTTGGTCGTGGAGAACTGTACCTGGCATTTATTGATCAAGCTCAACACCTGCTCCGTGTGCCTGCCACAGCTACTACAGAACATGGTAAATGACTGCCATCATTTTGTGTAAACTCTTATACTCCAGTTGAAGATATGATGCAAATTAGTTGCATCTTGATTGACAGTTAATTCTAAGATTTCAGCACCCCCAGCCCTGACCCTACTAATGATCTCAAAATTTAAATCTGAATCATTTTTCAAACACTGATGTCATGAGTTGTACATCTAAAATAAAAAGAAAATGTTAATAATGTTGAATGTGAAATAAAAGATGAAGGTAGTACTATAGTTATGAATTTTTTATAGTAACATAATATATGACCTGAAAAAAATCTTTAGTTTAGAAGTTTTATGATACTTGACTCTGGAGTATTTTATATGAGCTTAGAGACCTTGCTGTCTGAATGAAATCCAGGGAAAAACATGTGACCCTATTTGTGGTCTTGCAACATTTCTTTTGAGACTTGAAAGGTCCAGTTGTAGTATGTTATGAATTTCATTTACTTATTTTGTCTGCAACAGCCAGAGTTATAAAATGGCACTTTCCAGCTTTAATGATGGAGGAAAACCCCAGCCATACACCTGACCATCTGTAAGCCGGTTGGACAGCTTCTTCACATGTGAAATTTGGACCCAAGGGAGATTAGAACTCACAGCATTGAGGTGTTGGTGTTTACTAGTCAGAGATCATAACTTAGAGGCTCCTAATTTCTACTTGATTGCATTATTTGATTTATTTTTTGTCCGTTTTTATTTTGTAGATGTGAATGCTGCCTATTTATGTGCTGCTAGGAATGTTTTATACCATGATGAAGCCTTGTTACAGAGATTTAGACTGTCAGTCAAACATGCACCCAAACCTCAGAAGAGTAAGTTGGTTTATTTGTACCTTTGATCCAGGGGTTGAATGTTTGAAACCCGTCAGTGGCTAGATTCTGTCATGTTGATTTCTTTTCTCTTAGTTTTGACGTCTCAGCAACAGCCAGGGTTATTTTATGAAGACCCTAGATGTACACATGATAAGAACCACCAGCCTTCAGTAAGTTAACTGTACAGTTTCCTCCAATGTGAAATTTGTCTGGTCCCGGGTGGGATTCAAACTTGCACCAGTGAGGGGCTAGAGGTTTTGTCTTTCAGTTAAATTTGTCAAGTCAGCTGCAGCTTTCCATACTGGACTGTAACTACAGAAGAACCTTTCTAATCTGAACTTGTTCAGACAAACAAATATGTTCAGATCAGAGAGGTTTATAGAATACAAAGGTTGCGGTTATTAAAGTTTTTTTTTAGTTTTACGACATGTATGCTTTAAACGTGTAGGATTAGGAAAGGTTTGGATCAGAGAGGTTCAACTGTAATTACTTTGTGTTATTTTTAACCAATTTCACTTAACTTGTTTTTGTGCAATAAATCTTAATTTTTAATTAGTCTCATTATTAAGTTAGGTGTAGAAGAATTTTTGAAAACCACTTAAAAAATTAGTGGTTGTTAAATCAGAGTGACCTTAATATTAAGGTGGTTGTTTAATGAGATTAACCTGTAATTTTTTAATTTTACAGAAGATTCAAGTAGCAGTAGTGGTAGCAGTCAATGCTCAACAGCTGTTGAACCTGGTTGGAGCAGCCTAGCATTGAATTACTCCGTCCAATGGCCACTTCATATTTTCTTCACACCCAATGTACTTGAAAAGTAAGTTTGTACGATCATAATTTTATATGTTATGTTATCCCAATTTTTGGTTTAAAATGATCTCTATTGAGAATAATCAGTGTTTTTATTGTGACTTGTAATTGTTTATAAAACTCAGATAAGGTTGGAAAAAATAGACACATTTACTGTTGCTTGACCAAAAAAGATCAGATAAATAGGTCACAAAAATTTCTTTTTCTAATTTTTATTTACTCATACCTTTCATACTTCAGAGGTATGATTTGTCCCCAAGTATTTTCATACTTTTTGATTTTGCTTTTTGAAACTTAAGTGCCCAAAAATAGGGTCAGTTTGGTGACTATAAACGCAACTTTTTTTTCTGGCCTAAGCTATCTATTACTTATTTAGGTAGTATATGAATTGATAGCCGTGGTCCAGTGGTTAGTGTGCTGGACTTGTAGCCCGGTGGTCTGGGTTTGAATCCCGGTCGTGGCCGGTCATACGCTTCTATGAAAATTAGACAAAAATGTCAATTTTCCTCCATATGTGGAGAAGTTGCCGGCTCCTTGTGGAAGGGTAAGTTAGTACTGGTTAGTGTACAGTTCAGGAAAACTGGTTAGGTGTACCGGTCGCCGTATATGATTGAAAAATTGTTGAAAAATGGCATTAAACCCCAGTGACAGTAAGTCACATAAAAACAAAACATGAATTGATAAATGTTGTGTATTCTACTGATGTTGTAGGTATAACCATTTGTTCAGATTCCTACTTGTGGTACGTAGGACGCAGTTAGATCTTCAGCAATGTTGGACTATACAGATGAACAGGAAGGGAACACATAATGACCAGGCTGAAACATTAAAATGGCAGCTTAGGAATCATATGTCATTCCTCGTTGATAACTTACAATACTATCTCCAGGTATGACAGCAGATAGATCCAACTGATAACTGGATTAAATTTAGTTATACTTTTAATTCCATATTTATTAAAGGTCTGTTTTCTCTCTGGATATTCATGTTCATGAGGCGGATAATGTGTTTATTGAATGTTAAAAAAAAATGATCCACTTTTTTTATTAAGAGTTGAGTATGATTCCTTGAATGATTAATTCTATTTAGTCCTGAGTTATAATTTTGAAATCCAAACTGCCTCACCTACAAAATCATTTTTTATTCTGAAAATTTCAATACACATGACTTTGTGTATTTGAAAATAAATGCAGATTGTTAGTTTCAAATTTTTATAAAAAGTTCTTTGATATTTGAAAAAAACAATGTCTTCAAATCGATATGTTACTTTCAGTTTTGAAAGTTAGTCCCAAACATCACAACTAGTTTCATTTTAGAAACGACACATATTTTTTTTTTTATTTTTGAGGCTATATAAATAAAGCCATTATCTTTTACCAACCAAAGTCTCATTCATTGTATTTATTGATCTAAAAAAATGTTCTACAAAGTAGTTCTTGTCTTATTCCTAGTAAACTATGATTAACAGGTTGACGTGATTGAATCTCAGTACGGTATTCTGATTGAGAAGATTAATTCTACGAGAGATTACGAGGCTGTTAAGTTAGCTCATGAACATTTTTTGTCAGCTTTGTTATCGCAATGCTTTGTACACATGAAATCAGTGAGTATATGTCTTGTAGTTCATGTATTACACAGAAAGACAACTAATGGGAGAATAAATAAATGGGATACAGCTGGCATTATCTATCACGTCAATATATGTGTACTAAATAGTAGCATTTTGTTTAGCATTTGTTAACTTGTGGCTTTTATTCACTGGTGGACATTAACTCAGGGTTGACTGCATATACATGTATTTATCTTTACACGTTTTGTATAAGAATTAAAACTATTTACTGCCATGACTGTGGTCCAGTGGTTAGTGCGCTAGACTTGTAACTCTGCAACCCGGGTTCAAATCTCGGACATGGCAGGTCATATCCTTTTATGAAATTGGATGAAAATGTCGATTTCCCTTCATATGTGGAGAAGTTGCTGGCAAGTTCGTATTGGTTAGAATACAGTTCGGGAAAACTGGTTTGGTGAACTGGCCATTGTATACAACTGAGATAACAGCATTAAATCCACTATTTGCTCGTCAGTAGAAATTTAGTTCACAATGTAGCTAGTAAGGAAGTTATCTTGTTCTATATAATTTAATTATGTAATACCAAATGGTATAGACTTCATGTGATATACATAATGCTACACAATTTAATTTTATTTTTCTTGGGACACTGTCAGCGTAATAATTAAGCTGTTCAGTGTCACCAGTGTACTTTTGATTTATACAATGGAAATGTCCATGTGCAAGTTAACCAAAAATGTCAAATTTACTTTTGATGAAGATTTTCGTTGTCTTATTTCTTACCATTAAAGTGGAATGAACCAAGCACTGTAGCACAGTTTTTGTTTTCTTCACTTCAGGTTGCACATTGTTTGTATGAGATATTAGATCAGTGTACAATATTCACATCACTAGTCGTACGTTGTGATTATCCGATGTCTCACAAAGATGCTACTCAACTGGGATCTATTGCTAAGGTACGTCCTTAAAATCATCCCTGTTTTTAGGAAGGTGAGACTGCTTGCCTCTCCTTAGTAATCACCCTGAGAAAGGCTAATCCCCCTTTGTTAATAGAATGTAATTCAATTCCTGTGAGATATTAAATTTCCTATGATACTAGTGAGAAATTGGAAGGTAGATTTATAGAATAATAAGTTTATTTAGTTGGCAATAGTAAAGAGGGGCCTTGGTGGTTAAGTAGTTGTGGTCTGCGATTTGTAATCAACAGCCTCTCCGTCCTGCGAGTTCAAATTCCACCGAGGACCAAATTTCACATGTGAGGAAGTCGTCCAACTAACTTACAGAAGGTCGATGGTTCTATCCCAGTGTAAGCCTGGGTCTTCCTCCATCTTTAAAGCTGGAAATCACCAAATTACCCTGGCTGTTGGTACAACATCAAAAAAAGAAAGAAATACAGCAGCAAGTGTGATGGTATGGGTTATCAATGTAGGGTTTGAATTATTGTACTTGATGCCTGTCAAAGATGTTCTTTTTATTATTTCAGAATCTGCAAAGACAGTCCAGTTTGTTGTTTAAGATGTTGTCTAGTGTAAGAAGTAATAGTTCCAGTCCTCATCTTGCCCAGTTATTGTTACGTCTGGATTTTAATAAGTATTTCTCCATCTCTGGTGGACAGTTCGGAGGGTAAGCATTATGTATTTATGGCTTACTGACTACAAATTAACCCTTTGTCTCGAGCATATTTTGGACTCTTCCAAATTCAAAGCTTATATACAAATCATCAATTTATTGAAGACAATTTGGGTTATTTCTCTCTGACAAGAGTGGAAAACATTATGGCGAAAGAAACCATTGCTCATGACAAGCAATGACTTCTTTTGCCATAATATTTTCAAAAGTCGTCTGCTTCAGATATGGGGAAATGCATTCTTATGAGGCAAAGGGTTAAAACTTCTTTTTTTATGTAGGAATTAAAATGAAAAGTAAAAATCAAGGTTTATGGAAGTTTTGTGTTAGTATTGAGATAAGTAGAAGATGATGTACATCTTTGTAACACAGTAGACATTTGATTACGCTGGAGGATAAATCAGAGTCCTAAGATATCAACTAGGTTTAAAATGATTCTAAACTGGACTTAATATTGTGAATTTTTCTTGTGGCAATCTGACGCTTGATCCTTTCAGTGGGACCTGTTTGGTAGCTCTGTTGTTGAATACTTATCTCTTATGCTGTAAACAATATGGTATGATAATACTGTATTCTAATCTGCATTAGACAACCATTTTCAACAAAATATATAAGTGGAATTTAAGAAAATATTACTAGTCCAAAATATTTCTATTTGTAACAACCAAGAGTTTTGTTTTTAATTTGTTTTCTGGTGCAATAGTCAGATGAGCCTTACATTACCGTTTATCTGTTTAGTATTTCTTGTTATAAATTGTTTTATATTTATTTCTCAATTATTTCAGAGTCTGAAGTATTACCGAGCAGTCTATCGAATGCAGACACATTGACTTAGCGCAAGAATAATGGCCTTAATAATGCTGTTTATAGTTCCTCATGAATGGTTCATATTTAAGACTTGTTCATGACAAAATTGATGCGCAACAACTTTTTTCACTGGGGTTTAATGCCTCACCACCCTGAATCTTTTGGCAACTTTTCCAGCTTTACTGATGGAGGAAGACCCCAGAATTTGATAGAACCACCGACCTTCAGTAAGTCAGATAAACAACTTCCTCACTTGTGAAATTTGTCCAGTCTCTGGTAGTATTAAAACTCACAGCAGTGAGGGGCTAGTGATTACTAGTCAGAGACTATAACCATACAACAAGGGAGGCTCCAGAAGCGTAACAATTATGTTAAATGTTCGTTGTACCACACTGGTTAGACTATAAACAACCACATATGTGACATTTGACAATACACCAATTATTTTCATTATCTCACACTGGATATTTGTGAATTTATGAAGATGTCAGTTATCTTAGATATTAGGATTTGAATTGTCACAGTTACTGTTGAGTTTTACATTTTTCATGTCTTAGTGCTAATTGTATGATATTTATTGCTAAATACAGATTATTGAAGTATACATTGTTTAATTTTTATGTATGCTCTAAGTTCTTCTTTACTAGAAGTGATAGCTAGACATAATTTCTCAGTGTAAACCTTGCTAAGAACATTTGCTCCAGCCAGAGACCTCACTCTTAACCTACTGGCAGATAAATTACATTATATATCAACCTTCAGAAAATGTTGTTCGGCAGCTACGCTCCCTAAATATTAAACTGTGGGTAGGCAGATCTGGTTTTTTTGCAAACATTATATGCTTGTTCAGAGAATGATGTTTGAATAAGGAATGAAAAAAAATGTCCAAATTGCTAAAACATTTTTTGGTTCAGGTTTTTTTTAATGAGTCAATCTCATAACTACAAACCAATAATTCTTTAAAGGATGGCCTAACTACTTGTGAGCTGAGTGGATTGAGTTATCTCCCTTGATGCACAAAGCTAGCATTTGTTTATTTTGGAATCGGAGAGCATTTAAAATAAGGCAATGCTTGCAGAAAAAGAACAAACAAAGTCTGTGTGATTTAACAAATTATTACAAACACAAGTTTAGGTATAGTATTATGTAACAATTTTGAAAAAATGTGCTGAGTATATAGTGTTAATATAAATACAAAACCCATATACACTAATCAACAAGAACATAGGGTGATAGTTCAATACAATATCAATGCAACAAAAAGGGTTAGAAAAAAATGACTGATCCCTATGTGAAATGTGCTTAGTATAAAGTATTAATAGTAAATAAAAATCCATGTACACTGTATAACTAACAAGAACATACAGTGATAGTTTAATGCAATATCAATGCAACAAAAAATAGGTTAGAAAAAAATAGCTGATCCCAATCCACATAAAATTTGACTTGCTCCCTCAATCATTTTAATGTAACATACCCCTATCGTTCTTACAACAATGTCAGATACACAAATTTCGTATAAAGGAGACATGAAAAGCCAATAATTTCATGTTGACTCATTCGTAATGGGATCTGGGCATCATAAATGTTTGGCTACAAAATGTACATCAAAGATTTGCCACAACTCAAATCATAATACCAGTAACAGTCTGAATACACATATGAGTATACTATATGATAATCATGATAATAAGTAATAGATTTCAGGTAGAAATAGTTCACAAAGTCTTCAAAATTCATCCCTCAAATAACTGATAAGGAATAAAACAATCACACTGCATAGTTAAGTGTTACTTATGGACACGATACATTATACCAGCTTGGCTTTTTTAGTGTTAATATTTTAGGCACAGTCTATTCTGAAGATACATTTTTGTTGTCTGTCATATTTAGGAATTCTTTGGTGGGACTTTGATTACAACCTGAAATAAATAATTGTATAATGCTATTAAATATTTCTATATGATATTTTCATTTTGTTTTTGGCTAATTTATATACATAACTTGTAATGTTAAACAAACTAAGGGTAAAGGTTATGTTTTTAAGACATATTTAAATGCAGCAGTCTCACCCGGGACCAAATTTCACATAGCTGGAAGCTGTCAAGTAAACCACTGAAGGTCAGTGGTTCTACCCAGGTGTAAGTCTGGAGTCTTCCTCCACTGTTAAAACTGGAAAGTTGCAAAACAACAATCGCTGTTGGTGCAAATTAAACCCCAGTGAAAAAAAAACAAAAAAAATAATGTTTTTAAGACATATCTTAGCTACTTTAGTACAGTAAAACCTTGATAATTAGACCACCTTTGGAACCCCCAAAAAACAGTTGTAATAATGAGGTGGTCTCATAATCAAGTTGAATTACAGAGGAGTTATTTGAAGCTTGTCTAAAAATAAGTGGTTGTTGTGACAAGCTGGTTGTTATATTATGGTGGTCGCTATTTGAGGTTTTACTGTACTTTTTCACAAAGTATATTGCTGAGTAAATCACTTACATTTTTCACTTCTGTATAAGCCTCTAAACCGTATTCACCCAATTCACGTCCATTACCGGACATGTTGTAGCCACCAAATGGTGCGCAAGCATCAAAAACATCGTAACAGTTCACCCTATGATATAGACATATACACACACATAACAATAGTGAATACACAATAATAAATCGCAACATGCTGGTTTAAAATACATACACACACACACATGTGGAAATAGTGATTCAGTATAACAGGCATACAACCTTTTGGTGGGATAGATGAGACCATGGCCCCAATTTCACCAAATCTTCATCTTACTTATATTGATAAATTAATGACACACTTGATATTTTGTTCATCTTAATGCTTGAATGTGGGGAATAAATTAAAGCATTGACAAGAGAATGAGGTTTTTTTTTGCAAAACCAGGGTCTGAACAGTGATCAATCACCATGGCAATTGTGCCCAGGAATGATAAATAAAATTTAACAATACACTGAGCTTTCAAAAGGTTATAGAAACTACTTGGACATCTGAACTGTTGTGATATCACAGCAGTTCGGGAAAACTTAAATATATGCTTATGATATAGACAGGATAATATGTTATCAACTTTAAAAATTTGAGGATTTGAATTTTACAACACAATAGATACTGTCTTTCAGAAATCATTAGTCTAGGCTAGAAAAGTCACATTTAGGGTAACTTGTTTGTCAGGTAACTGTAAACAATATATGCAGAACTTAATAATACTAACCAGACAGTTCCAGCCCTTAGACTGTTGGCTACTTGAAGAGCCCTGCTGATATCATTAGTAACAACACCAGCTGCAAGACCATATTTGTTAAGATTAGCTCGTTCAATAACTTCATCAACAGTCTTAAATTTGATCAGCTGCATCACAGGTCCAAAAATCTGAAAATATACGTAATAGCACGTTTAATAGTAGTTCAATATGACGTCTACTTTCACTTGACAGCAGGAACTTGAAGTGTAAAATGTATCATAAATATTCAAAAGTCTTATCTTAAATGAAAACATCTTACTTTCACATACGTTCTACCATTTTGTCACAATTCTCATTATCAGAAACAAACAATATTGTCACCACAATGATGTTACAAATAAATCCCATTCGGTTAACTTGAGTCACAGTTCCAAAACCTCTCTTGAATGGAACAATTGTAACTGAACAATAGAGGCCATCTTATACAAGCATTGTCCACCGAAAAGATTCAAACTCATTGAAAGCACTTTTCCATCCCTTCATATAATCCTTGCATCTAAAATTGTTGCAATAAGATAAAACAGGTGATCAAATTTTGTGAAAGGGACACATATTTTAGGGCACTATTCTAAGTAATACAGTCTTGGTTGTTTTTACCATCACAAAACAATACTATATGCCACTCACCTCTTCTTGTGCAATTGTCATGCTGTCATTGACATCTTTAAACACAGTAGGTTGGACAAAATATCCTTTGTCCCCTTCACGAGACCCTCCAGCGATCAGTTCAGCCCCTTGTTTTTTACCACTTTCAATCAAAGCCAAAATTTTGTTCATTTGTTCCTCATCGATCTAAAACAGAAACCCTTAACACATAAATTATATGTGTACAACTAATCAACGTCAATTTAATAAAGTTTGATTGATACTTACATCACATCAGATCTCAATGATTTTACTGACACCTTTTAACATAATGACTATATAGCTCTATCGTCTCCAGTACTGTACATTTAATGATTGTTATGCATGTACATGTATACATGAATATATGTATATGTCTACACTAGTCTCCTGTAAACTTTGAACAATTGTATACCAAGAGACAAAAGTTAACAAATTATTAAAATTCAGAAAGCATTTTGTATGGATAGTTTTTAAACAATAAATGGACATAAATTCCTAGGTTCCATTCCCATTTTGTGTCTATCAAGACAGAAATTAAAGAGGGCACATTATTAGCTGTTGTCAAGGGAAACTAATATTCATGCTGAAATAACAAATTATAACATTTTATTAATACAAAATTGGGAATTAATGAATGGCATCAGGGCTCTTATAGCAATAATAAGGAAATTCATAACAGTATAATACCTGGGGTCCCTGTTCCACATTGGGGTCAAAAGGATTACCGACTTTTCTGTTCTGCGCTCTTTGTCTGCTCCTTTCTACGAACTCATCATAAATAGTATCCTGGATATATGCCCTGGATCCAGCAGTACAACACTGTCCCATGTTGAAGAATAATCCGAAATGAGCTTGTTCAACTGCCATGTCAACTGTAATATACAAATAAAACCTTGGTCATTCTTCCCATGGTCATTTTTCATTTACGTTGGTTGAATGATTTCCACTATAAGACAGCTAAACATTAAAATGTTTAAACTAACACAATTAGAATATTCAATTAATCTAAATTCACAATTCAATAAGACTCATATGATACATATTTATTAAATGAAAACCTAAACAGACGTCAGTTGTAATAAAAACAAATTATTTATGAAAATTTTTTTACTGATGTTCAGAGGTAATATAAGCACATGACACAATGATCTAGCTTTTAATAAACTTTTTTCTATTGGGTGTAATGTCGCACCAACAGCCAGGGTCACTTGCAACTTTCTAGCTTAAGCAGTGGAGGAAGACCCCAAGCATACACTTTGGTACAACCCCCCGACCATCCACAAGTTAGCTGGACAGCTTCTTCACATGTGGTCAGAGGTAGGATTCAAACTTGAACGAGAGAGGGACTAGTGATTATTAGTCAAGAGACTATGGACCATGTGACCAAGGACGATTTACTTACGATCAGCATCACCAAAAATAATATTCGGACTCTTCCCGCCGAGTTCCAACGTGACTCTCTTCAAGTTGGTTTTAGCAGCATCTGCAGCCACAATCTGTCCAACCTGTTTACAAAAACAACATTTTATATTGAACTTCAAATTAAAGGTTTAACTAATTTAAAATCCATGCAAACAATGAAATGGTCTGTCCTGAAAAGTTTTAGCATTTTTTAATGCTCATTTTCCAACAAATTAACTTCTTCTATTTAAACTTTACAAATTATCTGTAAGAATGTATCAAGAATAGAACTGAGATGGTTTTCAGACTCAAACATGATTTTATACTAAAGTTCAAACAAGTTCTTTAAAACAACGAATCAAATTCTTGAGTAACTTCATTAATCTTAGACTCTTCTAAATTTTGTATGTATCAAATCAAGACAACGAAAAAGGTCCATTTGAGGCTATCCTTAAAAAAATGTTGGTTTACGGTTATGCAACCCAAACTTTAAACAGTGGTTAGGTAGGTCAGTATTTTTTATGCACTGAAAATGAAAAAAATGGAATAAAGAACAAACAATAACTGTGTACAGCTTGCTAAAAATTTTTTGGGAATGGGATCTTTTTATGTGTCATTCACATAACTGCAAACCAACAGTTTTTTAGGATGGTCTGTAAACACACCCAGTCATTTTCCATTTTCATCCCTCAAAATTATGTAATTAATGGATACCTACCTCAGTTGATCCTGTGAATGCTACTTTATGTACGTCAGGATGTTGTGCAATAGCGGCCCCTGCTGTGGGTCCATAACCAGGGATTACATTCAAAACTCCCTCTGGTAAACCAGCCTGTAATTAAACAAGGGCAGATAACATCTGCTGAAAATAGTAATATATATGTATATTTTTAATAGGGCAATTGATTATTTTTACCTATAACAATACTGAAAAAAGCCTTTAACAACTTCGCAGATTAATGGCCCGTGACATATGACATAAAATATTCATAGGGATTGTCGTAATTTCCAAGATCTAAAGATCACAAACTTTTATTTGAAACTCGATGAAAGAGGGTAAGTATTAATACTGACAGGCATTTCTATGAATAAATGATGCATTACTACATTTAACAATACTGCTATCACTGCGATTTCAGTTCTTACATTTTTTTTCACTGGGTTTAATGCTGTTTTTCAACAATTTTCAATTGTCTTTCATTTAATTTACAAGGCTGCCATTCACACCAATAACTCTATGGATGATTTTTACAATATATGAACCAGTTCTCTTCATGTATTTGTAGTAGCAATATATCCTTAACTATACCAAAATACCCAACTTTAAGACCTAATATGGCCGGTACTATTCATTCCTGTCCATTTACAATGTAGTTCAATCCTTATTTATTTATTCATAAGGACACTCTAGATAAATGTCTAGTGCATCCGAATTTTTCAGAAAAAAAATGGGGCGAGGGTGCAAACAAAATTGGAATATTTTTCTTTAAATATGAATAAATATACATAATAATATTTTCTTTAAATATGTACACAAGACAGTATAACAGAAAAAAAATTGGATCAGAAATCAACCAAGGTGAGCATATCAATTCCTGCCTATTCAATACCTCAGAAGTTTTTTATAACATTACAAAGAACAAAATTAGCATGGTTATATTGAAACCCTTTCTTTCATATTTTTTTCTCCAAACATACCTTTTATGAGAATACAAGCTAGGATTCATCTCTGAATATGTACTGTGGATATTGTCATAAAGAAATTTATGGTCAGTGCCAAACACAGTCAGTCAGGAAGCTGTAAACATGACTACTTTTTCTGGCATTTTTTTTCACGTGAATTTGAAGTTGAACCAACAGCCAGAGTCATTAGGCAACTCTCCATCTTCCAACAGTGGAGGAAGACCCCAGGCTTATACCTTGGTAGAATCACTGACCTTCTGTAAGCTAGCTGGAGAGCTTCCTCACAATGTGAAATTTGGTCCTGGGTTTGAACTCACACAGGTCAGGGACTAGTGATTACAAGCCAAAGACCACAACCACAAGACCGCAGAAGCCCCTTTTTTCTGGCCTTATATGCAGTTGATGTTAATAAGGCCCATATGAATTCACATAAAATTACCTCTTTGAATAACTGTGCAATATATAGACCAGTCAATGGTGTCTGCTCAGCCAGTTTCATGACAACGACGTTACCAAGTGACAGGGCAGGAGCAAGTTTCCATGCTTGCATCAGTAAGGGGAAGTTCCACTGAAAACAAAATAAACACGACTTCATGTGAAAGCTAGGAGACTAAAGGATCATTATTATTATGAATGTTATCAGATAATCAAGATGCATGATGCAAGAATTGTATAATAGGTACACATCCTCTTTTTGATTTCATGAAAATTAAACACCTCATTCTCCAGAGAAAATAACTAATTTTTAACAATGAAAGGATTTTTTAATTTTGTATAATTAAACATATTTTTATAATATACAGACATATTCTGTATATAATCTGATTGGCCTGTTCAGTGTCTAAAAATAGATGTTCTACTTGGGATAAAAAAAGCTTATACAAACCATATGTACAGGATCATATTTTTGAGAACTAAAATGCATTCATGAAGGTTTGGAAATACAGTCAAACCTGTGAACAAAGGCCACCCTTGGGAAAGACAAAAAGTGACCTTTATTGGCAGTTGGCCTTTATTCAGAGGTCAGTTTGTTATAAATAACCAGTGATGGTTTTTCAAAAAATGGCCTTTATTCACAGGGCGGTCCTTATTCGGAAGTGGCTGCAAACTCACACATAATAAAACCTTGAGAAGGCCAAAAAAGGTCCTATAGCTTTAAACCTTAAGGATCTTAAAAGAAAATATGCAGACTAATAGTAAATATACATGTGTATATACACAGTGTAATCTATCAAATACAGGGGAAAGTCTGGATAAGAAACACTTCCAGATTATAAATTTATGTATTTTAGACAAAAATATACAATACAATGATGTTTTACAAATAATACAGAATAAAAATCAAACTAAGATGATTTTCAGATAAGAAGGGGGAGTCCGAATTATTTACTGAGTTTTTACAGTTTCTCATTTTATCCAAAAGCGTAGTTCTTCACTTCCTAGTTCTCAATATTGCATTATGGGAAACTAACAAACTTGAACGAATACCTCATACTATTTAACATGCAACACACATTCTGAGTGGCAATTGATTTACATTGAATATTAAAATTTACATAATCTAAATATGATAAATGTAAGTTTTGCAGTTAACACAAAAAATCTTAACTCCAATATTAGCGTAAATGCGAAATAATTTGTTATGGTATCAAAGGTTTTAATCATGTGACAAGGTAATAAAACAAGGATGGTCTTTGAATATGGACTTAATATTAATACAGCTGTGTTAGATAAATTTCTTATAATATTAACGAAAACTAAACTGCCTACCTACCTACCTACCTAACCGCTGTTAAAGTATGGGTTGCATAACCGCAAACCAACAATTTTTTAAGGATTGCCCCAGACATAAAATGATTTAAGAGATTGCATGGGTGATGGGTTGTTTAAAGATAACATCAAATGTACTCTAAGCATCTCAATGATTTACACTGTACAAATTTCAATGATAACAATGAATGCACAACTAAAATACAGTAACTGTTTATTATACTGAATGTGTTACATCGAGATAAGACACTGATGTAAACAAGCTGTATTTCTATGTTTTTATGTTGCAATAAATATTTTTTAACATAATTATCCTCTATTACAAAGTTAATCTCTTTTGTTATATTGGTCAAAACAGCCATAGTCATATCTGTTCTATCGACGAATAGAGACTACACAAAAGCCTGGAAGTCTTTCTTTTATTTGAGAAACATTTTTTACTGCGAGTTATTAATCCAGCATGGGAAACATATGCCATAACTCCTTGATCTTAACATTATAAACTGCATGGGATTTTTAGTGGTAAAAAAATTCCTGGTTTCTGCTCACCTGATTGACCTACATTTTTGCAGACTCAATATTTTCTTTTCGGTCACGATCAATTTTCTAGCCGATATTTTCATTTTCATATGAACTACATGCATATCTCCCAAACAAAAAACATTTTAAAAAAATTCTGCCGGCCTACCAGCTATGTAATTTTGGAGGATATATAAAAGCGGAAATCAGGTTTTGGCTGAATCAGTATGTAGAAAGTTTAAGGACTGTGTTTATGTGTTAATAAAATAGTATAAAATCTTACAGGAATAATCTGTCCACAGACACCAACAGGCTCATGTCTTGTATAACTGAAAAAATCTCCCCCTGAAAGAAGACAAGATATTAATTAGACACAATCAGCTTAAACCTTAGCTTCATAATACTGAATTTCCCCTACATCTGAAGCATAAGACTTCTAAAAGCATGGTGGCAAAAGAAACTATTGCTTGAAATGAATAATGGCTTCTTTTGTCACAATGTTTTCCACTCTGTCAAAGAGAAATAACCCAATTATCTTAAATAAATTAGTGTTTGTATATTTGCTATGAAATCGGAAGAGTCCAAAGTATGCTTATGAGGCAAAGGGTTAAATTGTGATATTAAAATGATTGTAAGACAGTGTAAAGATTTTATGCTATCAACTTTTTCTCACTGGGGTTTAACATCACACCAACAGCCAACCCAGACCTGGGTAGAACCACTGATCTTCTGTAAGCTAGCTGAAAAGCTTCCTCACATGAGAAATTTGTCAGGCTCTGGGCAGGATTAAAACTCACAGAGTTGAAAGGCTCGTATTTGCTAGACAGAGACCATAAACACTTAAACATTGTAAGTTTTTAACCTTTTAACAAGTACAAGTGTCCAAAATAGATTTACTTTTAACCTTTGTCCACAACTGAGTACAGCTGCTATGTAACTTGATCTTCATATATAAATCACCAGCACATTACACTGTAGTGACAAATATAATCAAACCTGTTTACAAAGCCCTAACTTGTAAGGTCTTTATATAGAGTCGGCTTAAATTCAAAGTTTTATTAGATCTGCTAAATAAACAAGTATGCAATAAATAGTGACCCTAATTCACAGGTTGTTGTTATTTACAACAAGAAAAAAAGTGTCTCAGTCATCTCTCGTGTGATCTATGTATTTAAAATTTCATCCAGGGTCCTAGTTTTACTTAAAACATGTTGTATAAATCTTATCTTAAGTAAATAATAAGTATAAACACAAACATGATAATCTGAAGTAAATCCAAGTATTATAAACTGAATAATTACATGTATGTTGACATAAAATCTTGTTCAAAGCATTAAGTATCTTATACACAAAATCTAGTTGTGAGTATGACTGTTCTAATATACGTGTATTACAACAAAGAGCGTACTTATTACAAATGTCGGCACAAACTATTTCATAATGTACCAATTAAAAATTACAATCTTTGTGTTAACAGTTGGGAAATAGGTCAAGCTTGAATTCATAGCCATCTGTGAATAAAAGCCACCAAGTGGAGTAACAGCCACTCTCCAACATGCACTAATTGACATATTAGATCAATTAAACCTTTAAAAGTTGAGTATTTATGGTATCTGACTAGTAACCACTAGCTCCTCAACATTGTGAGTTCAAATCCCACCCAGGACCAGACAAATTTAACATGTAAGGTGATTTTGGTGTTGTTTTTGTACTCTGGTGTTGTTTTTGTTCTTTGGTGTTGTTTTTGTTCTTTGGGGATGTTTCCATAATTTGGCGTTGTTTTTTTTTTATTTTGGTATTATTTTTGTAACTAAGGAGCCACAGCTTCATTTCCATTGGCTTGATTTATTTATAGGTTCATTCTTACTAAACCTCATTATCATTTTTGACACAACATTGATTATTTTCAAATAAATGCCCCAAGCCTTTTCAATTGCATTTTTCTTAAAATTAGTCCAGATCTTTTTTGATGTCCAGATCCTGGATGAAAGACTTAGGGAGAATAATTTTTTTGAATTTTTTTTGTTTTCAATGTGACTTATTGTCACCGGGGTTTAATGCCGTTTTTCAATGATTTTTCAGTTTTATATGGCGAGTGGTTCACCTAACCAGTTTTCCTGGACAGTATACAAACCAACTTACCCTTCCAGAAGGAGCAGGCAACTTCTCCATATATGGAGGAAAATCAACATTTTTATCAAATTTTCATAGAAGGGTATGACCCACTGGGACCGAGATTCGAACCCAGGTTTCCAGGTTACAAGTCCTGCACGCTAACCACTGGACCACGGCTATGGCTTGAGTATAATTTGAAGAATTAAAAAAGCATTTTGAAAGTCAGAATTTTTGTTTTCTTTTTTTCTCTAAAAAGTGGGTTGCATTATATCTACTTAGACAAAACAGACAAACATAAGAATAGTCAATGTCGCTCATAAAAAAATTATATGCAACTTTTTCAGAGAGCAAGTCCTTTGTGCTGTTAACATAATTAAAATGGACAAGATCCTTACAATGTTTTCATACAACATAAAAGCAATCTTCTATAACACATTAACCGATATACATTGATAATTTTTTGTAAACAAGGTCATAGACTATACATCGTAGTAATTTTACCAAGTTTTAGATGATTGATAACAAATACTATGCTCTCAGCAAATCCTTCACAAAAATCATCAAAAAGTACTAAAACTTGTTTTCATAAGAGCCACAAAACATTACTTAAATTTTCATTCATATGTAAATTAACTCTGTCTGCAGACAGAGTTGATTTACATATGAATGAAAATTTAAGTAAAGTGATATGAACCCTGGTTCCCTGTCTTTAGTTGGAATGCTTCAGAAACCAGCAATAGTTAATGACCTCTAAAGTCGAAGGTCACAATAACAAACCCTGATCATATTACAGTTATGCTAATCAGATCAGCAGTTACAGTGAACTAATGTAATAGTATAGCAGCCTGTAATGGATCAATGAATCAGCACATTATTTTTCTTTTTGACAGTGTAAAACACTTTTTTCAACAATATTTCTGTTATAATGGTGGCCAGTTCACCCGCTAACTGGCTTTCCTGGACTGTATACTAACCAGTACTAACTTACCCTTCCACAAGGAGCTGGGAACTTCTTCACATATGGAGGAAAATCAACATTTTGTCAAATTTTCATAGAAGGGTATGGCCTGCCACAAACAGGATTTGAACCTGGATCACTGGGTTACAAGTCCAGCGCACTTAAACCGCTGGATCACAGTCACAGCCCCGAATCAGCACAAAACTTTCTTCACCATAGAATTAGTTAATTTAATCACAATACTAGTATGACATTGAGAATACAACTGTACTGTGAAGGTATACCACAGAAGGCCTCTTTATGCCGGAATTAATATTGCACCATTTATCCATGATATTTGTTATAATTGTGAACATTCTCTATTAAACGCCCCTGCATTTCTTTTTTATAGATTCTTTTTAATTTCATCGCTAAATCAATTCTTTCATGTATGTGATACAATTCAATTTATCAAAGGAATGAACGCAAGTCATCACCTTCCTATTTAAGCATAGGATGAATCGATTAATTATTAGAGGAGCATTTATCAGGTAATACTTGGTAAGTATGATGACCAATCAGTTTAACTGACCAGTAATCGACACAAGCCAGGTAATAATGACCATTTCGGTGACCACAAAGTATTGACCGATTCACTGACCTCAAATTATTGACCTCCACAATGAAATGTAAACAAGACCTTACTTTATGAGCTATAAACATATTAAAATTTTGTTGTTATTATACTTATTAGTTAAAAGTGATGCTAAAAATCAAAACTTACATATAGGTATTGTCTTGCCATGGTTCTTGTCTGCCCATCCAGCATAGTATCTATAGCAACGTAAGGTCAACTCAAGGTCAACATTGAATGATGCTGAGAATGGCTTTCCATTGTCTAATGTCTCAAGTTCCTGAAATGAAACAAAATAGCAAGAATATCATTTCATTGTGCACTACGAAAGGTAAATTGTTTCAAAGTAAACAGTAAGAATAGACACAAATTATGACAAGATACCAAAAGTCAATATGTAGAAACCTCTGATGACCTTGACATGGGTCCTAATGACAAACTCACCATCTTATCGTAATGAAAATAATCATCTTGTCTGATCCAGGGTGGGATTCAAACTCACAGCAGTGAAGGGTTTGAGTTATTACTAGTTAGAAATCATAACTACTTGACTATGGAGATCCCCGCTTCAATATTAAAATAAATGAATAGATAAATACAGAAGCAGGCACATACACTGATCAGCCATTGTGGCAACTACACCAATCTCAATGCAAATGAGCTCGACAAAAACAGCCTCAATGCCATACAATGCAATAACCATGAATGTTTATATGTAAGTTTATATCACACATGCTGCGTTGACAACAATACATGCAAACTGTCACCAAATCTCTAACCACAATTTGAAACAATCTTTGAACCCATAGGGATATGTGGCGAATCCAGAGCCGCACATTAATAACTCATACATCAGGCTGACATTTAACTTGGCTATAGACATGAATTGGACATGAAACATTGAAAGGTATTATCATGCAAAACAAGACAATCAGACATGTCCTAGCTAGAACCTTGAACTCTAAACTGTAAGATAATTTTAAGATAAAGGGTCTATATCTAACACAACATATCAGACATGTAGCTAGATATTCACCTCAAGGGATCATGGGAGCTGACTTCAGAAGTATTTAAAGTCATCCTCCAAGAAGTTTGTTTATCCAAACATTTTCTCGAAGGTCATATTTTAGCCACACACACATGCAAACCAAATATCATGAGGCAGACTGGTTACACCAAACAGATATAGACAAAAGATCAAAAATGGACAAAAATGGTCAGAAATTAAATGTTTTGGGATTCCTTGAATTACATGTTTGCATTTAAAAATATGAAAATATTTGTTGCCCAAATATTTTACTCAAGAATGGAACATAGACTGGAACATTGTCTTCGTAAAAATGTTAATAAAATGATGCACATTCTACGTGAATTAATGATTTTAGGACATGATTAAAATTGCAACACTAAAATCAACAATTATCAGTCAACATTAGTAAGTGAACAAGATTTAAGACATACTAAATCATTTCTATGTCTTTAATTCAGAATATTTAGTTCGGGGGCCAAAATGGTTGAATGGTAATGTTCTCTGACTGGTAATCACTAGCCCCAACTGCAGTGAGTTTGAATCCCACCAGTGACCAAATTTCATACATGAGGAAGTTGTCCAAATAGCTTACAAAAGGACAGTGGTATACCTGGGGCCTTCCTCCATCATGAAAGAAAGAACAAACAGTTCATCAATATCACAGAATTAAAATGTCCTTGCATTTTTTATCATTTAATTGCAATATAGACGCAACACATTAAATGTGTGTGACAGATGAAAGTATCGCACAGAATTGCATGTTGTGCAAATTTTAGTTAAATTTCAAACTGACATTTTTAACCCAGAGGCATTATTTGTAGATAACTGCAAAAGTTAAAGCGACTTTTTCAAACTAAATTACTTGGATGATGCTTCATATGAATTTGCATATAAACCAAAAAAAAGTGCATAATCAGCTATATCAATAAATTATATTCAAAGTAAAATATTAATCATTTATAGAGCAAAATAACCCAAAGTGACAAAATGTAAGGGAAATAGAAGGGGGGAGGCATAATCAGCCATTGAAAAAGTGTAAATCTTATTTCATAAAAAAAATAAGCATCTATGTAGAGGGATGTGAAAATTGCACTGATCCAAAGGCAGTAATATTTTTATAAAACATCTAAACATTAACATAATAAAAAGACTGCTCATAAAACTACCAAACAAACTGAATAAGGCCTAAAAAAAGGTTTGTTTCCGGTAACCCGTCCGACCCATCTTTTACCTGCCTACTCATAAATTTTTACAGCATCCAAATCTTAGTGCTACATTGTAATTTTAACAACAGTGTTGCCGATATATGTAAAAAAAGTGTAAAAGAAAAAAATCCCAACCTACCAACCCATATTTTTTGGGGCATGTAACCAGAAACAAACCTTTTTTTGTTTAGGCCTAACGAAAACTTTAACTCTTGACCTCATAAGCACATTTTGGACTCTTCCAAATTCAAAGCTAATATACAAAACATTTATTTAAGAATATCGGATTACTTCTCTCTGTAAGAGTTGAAAACGTTGTGGCAAAAGAAACCATTATTCATTACAAGCAATGGCTTCTTTTAATTGTCACAATGTTTTCAAAAATTGCCTGCTTCAGATGCATAGAAATACAATTTTATGAGGCAAAATGTTAAAATTATATGCATGAGGTAATTTCTCATCTAGTATTACATCAAAATTCTTCAGGCGGATTTGAACAAACAGATTCACAGCATGTATTCCATGCAAAGTACAGTACGCAGCTGGATTATGTCAATGAAAAAACATTTCAACAGAAACGATTTCAACAGAATCTCCATCTAGCTAGTATAAGGCTGATTTCTTTCACATCATTTAAAAGACGTCTCCCAGGTACGCTAGAAAGCTCATTTCCAAAGCCAATATTCAATACAGAGTACACTGTACAATCAGGATCAAAGATGCATAAGTGTGTGTGCCAAGAAACACTTTTGAACAAATGCTTTCTAGCAGTTTCCACTTGGGTTTTTCGATTTCATAACAACATTGCTCATGAGCTATTCCATTTAAATTTTCTCTCTGCAGCAAACACTTTGCTCATTTCTGACAAATGTAGCTCACTAGAAGGAACAGTGTATCATGACTCAAAGCTAACACTTCAACCTGAGTCATTACTATTGTAATCCCTTCCTATTGGCTGGCTGTATGCCAGACAATATATAGACTGCATTTGAAAATACTTTTCTGCCTTACAGCAATTTAATATAAGCCTCCCATTATACTTATAGCCTTGGAAAATTGATTGCATTGGGGGAGTTACATCTTCATTAACAGAGACTGGGTATGTTCCTGTAGTAACTAAAATTCAGGAACTTTTTCTCTGTATTTGATGTTCTTTTTTCACTGGGTTTAATGTTGATGACTGTATTCTAACCAGTACTAACTTACCCTTCCACAAGAAGCCGGCAACTTCTCCACATATGGAGGAAAAACGACATTCTTGTTGAATTCTTATGGAAGGGTATGACCTGCTGCGATTGGGATTTGAACCCAGATCACTGACTTACAAGTCCAGCAGTCGCGGCTTATTTGATGTTCAGCTAGTTTGAAGAGCTTGTTTAAAGGAATATCATGTCTGAGAGAAAGTCAACTATGCAGATATGTTGTCTCATAGGAAGGAGATTACAGTAAGTCACTGTTGATACAGACTAGGAAGGGGCCTCCCTGGTCAAGTAGTTATGGTCTCCAACTTGTAATCACTACAGCTGAGGGTTCAAATCCCACCTCCAACCAGACAAATTTCACATGTAAGGAAGCTGCCCAGCTAGCTTATGGAAGTTTGGTAGCTCTGTCCAGGTGTATGCCTGGGGTTTCCCTATACAGTTAAGATCAAAAAGTTGCCAAACGACTCTGACTCTGTTGGGGCAATGTTATTATCCCTGTGAAAAAAAATCTACAGACCCTGGAGCATTGTATGATCAGCACATATTGTGATATTATTATGTACCACAAGGCTGAAAGGTTGATTTGCAATACGTACTGCAGTACACCTATTCAAAAGAACTTTCATTTCAAGACATTTTATTCATTAATAAATACGAGAGAGGCATTGTGGCCCGACTTCTGATCTGAAGGTCCTGAGTTCTAATCCCAGTTTCGATGGGTTTCATTAATGAACTTCAAATCCCATTTTTAGGATGCAGTACTGTTGTAGTGTCCAGGAAGCGGACTCCAGCATGATTTATATAAGCAAAATTACTTGTTTCACAAGTGAGGGAAAATAAATTATTATAAACTAAATACAAGAGAATTTCTTAATACAACATGCAAATGAAAGATATATCATTTCAATGAATTTCTCATCCAATTTGTACCATTTATTGAACTTTTTTTATCAGGCACTCAAATCAGGTAACATATTTTTTCTAGAATATTCAGATAACTTGTAGATAACATTTCACATCAATCTCTGTTTATCAGAATGTCACCTGGAGATAAATGTATAAATAGATCCTCAAGTATTTCCTGTAAAAACTAGACCTATCACTGAATTGTGATTAAATACGACTGCAAAATGGGAACAGACCATACGACTGACCAACCAACTGACCGACTGACCTACCGACCGACCGACCGACCAACCGACCAACCAACCAACGACCAGAATGATTCCAATATACCCCTGAAAACTTTGTTTACGGGGATATAATGAATAGCTATAGTATTTTATCTTCTGAGAACCATGCGGTGATCTGCATATTACAAGATATCATAGGATCTGAAGTGACAGGGGACTTCCTATCCTACTTAGGGAATTCCTACCTGTCTAGAGTCTGTCAGGCCGGCACCAAGAAAATTTTAAATAGCTTTACGAACAAATTGTTTGAATATGCATGTTTTTGGACATGAATTCTTAATAATCTGCCATTCACAAATTATTCCACAAGGGTACCATTGGTAGAAGTTACAGTGAAACCTCACATAGCAACCACCTCATTACAACAACCACTTATTTTCAGATCAGCTTTCTATAAATCCTCCCTGTAATTCAACTTGAAAATGAGACCGCCTCATTCTTACAACCAATTTTTCAGGTTCCAAAGATGGTCTCAGAATCCGAATTTTACTGTACTTCACCCTATGAATTTAACAATTTAATGTTGCAACAGGTATGCTACTTCTTATTTATACAGGGTTAAATTTTACTTATAATTCAACAAGTGTATCTCAGGGTAAAAGGCGGCAACTTTTTGATTTTTCAGAAAAACATGTAGGATTTTGCCTTCAGCTCCTACGCTAAGCTAAGTACATCCTAAAATGATAAATTAATCCATAAATGAAAACTAGACTTTACAGTCGCCAGAGTAAACTTAAAATATATATTCTCCTTAAGTTTCAATATGTTGTACAAAAATGATCGTAAGCAATTACAATTCAAATAAATAGCCTGGATAAAACAAACAACCATGGTAAAGTCTGATAATAATGTATTTTATTGAGCATTGTTAGGAAGCAGTGTAATTAATCAAAAAAAATTCTCAGACACATATAGTATACAGTCAAACCTGTGAACAGAGGCCACCCTCGGGAAAAACAAAATGTGGCCTTTATTGACAGATGGCCTTCCTTCGGAGGTCAGGTTGTTCTAAATAATCAGAGACGTTTTTTTAAAGAATGGCCTATATTCACAGGGTGGTCTTTATTTAGAAGAAGTTGCAAACACAGGTTTGACGCTTGAACAGGGTAGAATTCAGTGAAAATATGTTTCATTTAAGGTAAGTTTGGGTTAAATTATGATGTTTTATACAGATTTTATTGCAATTTTACCATCACAGGTCCATTATTAATGCTTGTAAAATTACTGTAAGCATGACAATAAATGTGATGAATGTATACCTGAACATAGTTTGTGAAAACATGGCCTTTTTTTAGAACAAAACAGACACACATACCTGGGTTCATATGATTGTACTCAAAATAATGTAAAACACATCAAGTCAGCCAAAGCAATAAAAATGTCACTAAGTACATATATCAACCATCTGAACAGAGAATGTGACAATTTTTTGTATTTTGAGGTTATTTTGGGGGATGAGTCAGGAGGTTATAAATCATTTTGATTAAACATTTACTATCATGTGTATGCTAGCATTGATTTGTTACCAATGGTGTAGCCCCTACTATGTGGTAACAAATACACATAATTTATGTTAAATAATTATAAAAAAATTTGTTAAATGATTGTTAATGTTGCTCAATCATAATTGATGCTAGGTGCCCCTATCTTTCTGCCAATTAGCCAACATTCTTTTAACCCTTTGCCTCATAAGCATACTTTGGACTCTTTCAAATTTGAAGCAAATATACAAAACATGAATTTATTTAAGAAAATTGAGTTATTTCACTACAACAGAGTAGAAAACATTGTGGCAAAAGAAGCCTTTACTCATTACCAGCAATGGCTTCTTTTGTCATAATGTTTTCAAAAGTCGTCTGCTTCAGATGCAGGGAAATGCGATATAATGAGGCAAAGGGTTGAAATCCAACATAGCAGAATACAGAATTTTAATGTCTAGCTATGAGCTTGATTGTCTTTACCCTTTGCCTCATAAGCATATTTTGAACTCTTCCAAATTCAAAGCTAATAAACAAAACATCAATTTATTTAAGAATATTGGGTTATTTCTGCCTGACAGAGTGGAGAACATTGTGGCATAAGAAGCCATTACTCATTACAAGCAATGGCTTCTTTTGCCACAACATTTTCAAAAGTTGTCTGCTTCATATACAGAGAAATGCAGTATTATGAAGTAAAGGGTTAAATGGATCATTATAAATAACATACAAGACACAAGAAGTAGTGCTCATATTCTCCAGCTAAAAATTTGAAATTGGAGTAAACCATAATATCAACCTTACTTCTCACTACAGCGTGTATAAACTGACCTCAGTCCACTACAAAAACTTACAAAAGGCCAATCATATATCAGTAAAACTTGACCAAAAACTTACTGCAAGGTATTTTCTGTCACGCTCAATGAGGTCAGCGACTCTGTTCACCAGATATCCACGTTCACCAGCATCCATCCGTCTCCATGGTGACCCAAGTTTGAAGGCATCTTTAGCAGCTTTAACAGCAATGTCAACATCAGCCTGTAATCAGATTAATTTCTGATAATTGGATTACACGGCAAAATGTGATACATGGAAACATGAGTTAATGGCCATTATGTAAACACTGGACAAATGTGAAATTATGATTATCAGACGAATAAAATGCAAATGTGAATAATGGCCATCATATGAATAACATGCAAATGTGAATAATGGCTATCATATGAATACGCAAATGTGAATAATGGCTATCATATGAATAAAAGGCAAATGTGAATACTGACCGAATGTGAACAAAAGCTTCATTAAAACACATATTTCTTGATAACTTAGTACAAATAAACTTCTGAATAAAGGTAAACTGTGCATAAAAGCCATGATGGTCTCCAAAATGAAGAATTGATACAAACATAGTAAAGTTCCACTAAACAACCAGTTCAATAATACAACCAGGTCAATATGAAAACCACTTTGTCAAATAAACATATATACAACTTTATTGTGATGTAGCCTCAGAATAATTAAGTTGGATCTCGATCTTAAGAAAGAATCGATAATAAGACCACTTTCTGTCAGCCCACCTGGTGGCCTTAATGGTGTAACAGAAGGTCAGAAGTAAGGCCAGAAAAATATGGCCACGATTCAGTTTACGCAGAAAAATATTAGAACCTAACATGAAAAAAAGACTACTTTTTTCTGACCCAAAATGACAAATGTTTTGTAACAATTTAAGGACTAAACTTAATTGAAATCAAATACCCATTTCACTGTTTCTTACATGATAATATTACAGAGAAGACAAAACATGATAACTTGACGAATCATGATAAATCTTAAATGTCTACAGATCACCTAAATACCATTAATAATGAAGATGAATGATGACAAACAGTATATCACAGGTATGCATCTAATTCAATGTTATATGAGAACACATAGCACAATGCATTCACAATAAACTTCACAAAAACGTTTTTATGATAAAAATCACAAAACATCATTGTGAACCATGAAATGAGAGGCTGACTGAAAACAAAATATCATATAATATACCGCTAATTAATTTTGTCAAGGATATAACACAAAAAAAGCAAACAACATTTAAATTTGTCAAAGCAATCAATTATTTTTGAGTATTGAATGTTGTTAAATGAAGTAAAATAGATTTATATCAAGCAGGATCTCTTTATACCACAGAAAAGTGACAATTAAGTACATTAGCTGTGTAAGTACAGGAAATTAATTAATTGCTATCATTAATCTAATTGTAATAGCGTTAAATGTACTGTACTTGTGTTTGATTGAATGATACATGTTTGTAACACAGTACATGATCAAGCAAAATTTAAGTATGTTATGTTGACACAATTTAAAGCATTTAACAATAATTATAGTTCATTAATACTACTAAACAGTTTTATGATAAAAATTTGTCATTTTCCTCATAGAGTGTTGTAGTGTGCATTCATTAGGGTCAATAAAGCTATAAAAATAAATGCTACATTTCCATTGTTTCCATTCCTCAAAATTATAGGGTAAGTCAGCAGAACCTTTTAGTTTTTTAAGATTGGAAGTCATACGAAAATATCAGCAAATAAAGAATTTGCCATGACCATAAGTCTAGGGTCAGCTGAAAAAATCAGGTCAGTTGGATTAGTGGAAGCCAGGAACTTTTTTAAGCATAAGCTATAGAGTTGATTCTTTGTGGGTTTATATTGACGGATTCTAGTTTGATCAGAAATTAGACGTACCTTATCCCCTTCAGCAACCTGACATATAACTTCACCAGTGCATGGATTGATGGTCGGGAACGTCTTACCACTCACTGAGTCTCTCCATTCGTTGTTTATAAAAACCTGAAATACATAAAAAAAACATTCAGGAAGTGTATCATGGCAATAAGACATTGTTCATACCTGCAAAACAAGCATATGTTATGTATTATATGTTATTGTTTTACATACTGTGTGTATATATAACAAGCTATGAGTATAACTGAACTGTTTCATCAGTTACTAGAGAGAGGGTGTGGGGGCCTCTGTGATTGAGTGGTTATGATTTACCGCAACTTTCGGGCAACAAACAGTGATTTTGAAATTGTCAAAGGCAATATTTTACTAGTCTCAGATAATGGGCAACTGGAGTTATCTAGACTGGAAATGATTTTGTAATTTGCCATAGACTAATGAAATTAGTTTTCTGTTTCAAACTTTACTATACTGCTGCGAACATTTGACAAACGAAAAAGTTTATTACACTGCCAACACAATAACAACACATGATGCAAATCGTGTTTATAAATATTTATAATATTTTATGCACCTCGTTGACACTGAGTGATAGCCTTGAAGATAATGTTATATACATGGTTGATGACTATTATTGACTGCAATAAAATCTAAGGCCAATTATGAGTGTGATGTTTAGTTGAAAATCCCATCAACTACAAAGAAAATATTATTTTCTGAATAAGAAATGAATGACAGTCAAAAATAAGAATAAAATAAGAATCCTTTTTTTTTCAAGAAAAAATGTCCCACCCACTCTAAACTCAACAAGACATAAATGATGACAGTGTTTTTTCCATATATTTTATGGCTGAATATCAGCTGTTTCCCAAGCCAAAAACATTATACTTTCCCCCCAAAGAGCTAAATAAACAAATGGTAGTTTTTAAAATTTTCCCCTTTTTCCTCATTTACAGCGCAATTTTTTTCCCTTTAGAAAGCCACAAAGTAGTTTTGAAAATTCAAAACAGAAATCATTGGATACACATATATACCATACAAATAGTTTGAGGCAGTTGGGAAATAAACTGGAATAAACATGTCATGGACGCAACTAGCTTAGAATGCCAAATAAATGTTACATACATGGATTCCAAAAGATGAAAATAGATCATGCACCAGATATAAGTCAAGTAAAATTTTGAGCCACCACAAGGTATCATAATGTACATTTATATTCACACAAGGAGAAAGAGGAAAAATCCCCTCATAATCAATCATAGAGTACTCCCCAATTGACCTTACAACAGGATTTGATAGACAGGTCTAAACAGCCAATCAGAATTGAGTACTGATTAGCCTCATTGCAACCCGCCATCTTGTCCATCAAACTATTGGTGTTTGACACGTATATACCGATTTGTATTGAAATCATGTAAAATGGTCAAAAGGTGCTGTTATAGCATATTGGTGGGGTAATATTTGTATCTTTTCCAAAGCCAGGCAGTAATTTGAATAAATGTAATAACAAAATCGACAGAGAGCTCTCCCTTGAATATTGGGGGGGGCGTGGTTAACAAGCCGCTGTCGTAAGGTCAATTAACACCAGCAGGGTCAAGCAAAAAAATACACTGTTTTCCAACTAATCACTTAAAAAACTTGATTTCAACAATCTATTTTCTTAGTTTGGAAGTATTGTTCATATGAAAAAGAAAATATCGGTAAGAAAGAACTGACCAAGCCGAAAAAATCTGGGGCCAGCAGAAAAAAATAGGGCAAGCTTTTTATGCTTCATAATGTTTGAAGATACACTTTCAATTTGTCAGATTATTTTTTTAATCAAGACATTTTTTTATTTTTATTCCAAGAACGCACTTCCCAGAAAAACTTTTATATAACTTTGAAAATGGATGAAATCAACTAAGTGCTTCTGACAAATAATTCTGTCTAGGATCCAATTACAGACATTAATTTGGAAGTGATATAAAAGCAAATTCAAGGGACTTAAAATTACATAAGAATAAATTATCTACACAAATAAAATAAAATTGTGTGCGCATATATATTCTTACAACAAATTCAAGTGGCACAGCTATCGTAAAACAATATAAACTGAAAAAGCAGATACGCCATTTTCAACATTAGCACTCATTGTACGTAAACAATTGCACAGAAAATCATACAATTATGCTGTCAAAACTACAAAGAAACTTTTGAATCAGTAATGCATTCAAACAATTTATGACTTTGCTTGCAATTTGAATGCAACAAGCATATATTATTTCATAAACATAGCCCTTTTAATTTTATAAATTTCTAAAGTCAGTCATTGGAAAGTCTACTTCAACTATATGATCAAATTAGGATCATTTGAAGCATTTTCAAACATAAATTACATGATCTCCAAGTTCATATCAAATCTTCATCAAACCAAAACGCAAGTTTAAATGGATGAGATTTAAGAAGTGAAATGCTAGAATTAAACATGATGAAGTGAAATCAGAAGCCATAAAACAATTTCAGGCAAGTACCCCCATTCATTAGTAGCAGAAACGCAGCAGGGTGTCACAATGTTTTATACACTAATCTATTATTCTCTTTGGGGTTTAACAAAGGACCAACAGCCAGGGTCTTTTGACGACTTTTCCAGCTTTGTCTTTTCCAGCTTTAACGGTGGTGGAAGATCTGTATACCTGGGCAGAACCATTGACCTTCTGTAAGTTGGCTGGACAGCTTCCTGGCACACATTAATTTAACATATACAGTGATGTTCATACATCATTTAATCTTCAAAATTAATCTGCAAAATTCTCACTTTAAAATGAATTTAATCACATTTTAACATTATGGAAGAGTTACCAGAAATAATTAAGACAGATCTAACTAAAAAGGTTGTTTTTAATGTCATACATGGTTAAACTGATATTCAAAATATAAATGGATTAGAATTAGAAGGGTCTTTATCCAACATTTTATTGACATTCTGAAGGCTTCATCTTAGGTTGCGTATAATACCAGCATACAAGATGTCACCAAAATATTGTGATACCACCAGAATAATGATTATGTAATATGATCGAAGTTAACATTAGTCGCATCGCATTATGTAAAATTCTAATTATTGCCAAGGCTACCCTCAAAAAATGGCTGGTTTGCAGTTTTCACCCACACTTTTTTTGACTGGTCAGCAGGCTCCTCGAAACTGCTGGAATACTGCCTGACATTTGGTCAGGCAAAGTTAGAATTTCTGTCTGAACAAATGAAAATTTGTCTTACCAAATATATTATAAATATGGGATAAATGCTGTAGATCGTTCCTTACTGCTGGACATCTGGCCCAGTACTTGCCTGACATGTCCAACAGTCTGACCACTTTCAGGAAGCCTAGGTTGGTTGGTTGGAGTATTATTATTTATATTAGACACATGTAAATTGACCACGAATCTAGGGGAAATATTTTCAATAATATAGATTTTAGGAAATTTTAAAAATAATATGCATTAAATTTTTAGTGATAGAATTTTTCAGACCGGCATTTTTTTATAGGGTTGGTCGGCAAAGGCAAACAAATTATAATTTAATTTAGGCCCAGTCAGGTAAAAAAGTGAAAAGTGAAGTATGTGTGTGCATGTATAAGCCTTTTAAATTTATGCTAATGAAATAATAATCAATGTCTTGTAACACCTGATTACATACAGGTAAGTAGGGTACATTTTGTACTTTGAATCTCTCTTTTTCTAGGTTGTTGCATAAACAGTCAGGGTCATTTGGAAACATTTCCAGGTTTAACAGTGAAGGAGGACCTCGGGCGTACACCTGGATAAAACCAATGACCTTCTGTTGGTCTGGTTCTGGGTTGGATTCAAGTCTCAGTGGTGAGGAGCTAGTGGTCAATAGTCAGAGACCATAACTCCTCTACTACAGAGGCCCTTATATCTGAACCTGGACAAAAATGTTCTAATTTATACATCTTTCACTGAGAATTCAACAAACACCTATACTTTTACCATAAATAAATCTATTCAATAAAACAAATAAAATAATTAGCCTCCATCTTCAAAATTCCATCATTAATATACTGCAAAACCTTTATATTAAGACCACTTGACTTTAGGGATCAAAATATGGCCGTAATATCGAAGTGGTCTTATTATGAAGGTGAATTATAGGAGGAACATTGACAAGTCTTAAAATAAGTGCTGTTTATAATGAGATGATCTTTGTATTGAGGTGATTAAAAAACAAGACTTTGAATAAAGACCAACTGTGTAAAAAGTATTCTCTTCATCCTTAGTTGGACTTTGATTTTGTACTTCATTTACATATATACTCCACAAGGGAGTGACTAAAAATTGCGTGCGTACAGACCCTCCAGACTGTATTTAACCACATCATGACTAATAGGATAAATAATTAATTTGTTGTAACAACTTACGTATCAATACACAAATGTATTACCTAAATGGAAAATACAAGTGCATATTTTGAGTGATTTATAAAATCATTCTTCCCATTGAATATAACAACATACAAATTAATAAGTTTAGCCTTCAACAAAATATACGCGTTTCTTATTGAATATATAAAGACACACCGACTGTCAATTTTAGCCCCTGTTTACAACACTTTATCGCGTTTTGAAGTGTCCAAAAGACAGGTCAATTTCCAAATTAATTACTTTTTTGAGATACTGTGAATAATGCGCAGCAAGAACTGCGGTATGTAAGATACACGAATATATTATACATAAATTCAGACAGCAAAATATCGTGACAAATGCAAATATCTACAATACAATACACAACACGTTCTATGTGGTTCTACATAATCCCAGTACAATATAATCAATGACGGCGATAGTCACATAAATTCACGTAGAAATCTATTAAAACTCTTACCTTATTGTAATAAATGTCCGGTTGTGGGTTTGGCTGAGGGGCAGCGACCGAGAGACAGGCCCTCTGCGCCCTAACAACCCCGAAAACAGAGCTGACACGTCTTAGTTTAAGAAGCGCGGACATTATCCAACAGCGAATATTCCGACAGTGCTCAGCTTGAAAAACAACGTAACGTTACAGCGATAGAGTGAACTTTAAAATCAGGTCAAGTTCAAAGTTTGCGAGCGGTGTATATGTACTGTTAACGACCCCCGCACAGATAATGATATCAAAGCTTTTTAGCAGTTATGTGTTAGCACGGATATCGGAAAAGACAGGCGTGTGTTGGTAAAGAAAAGAAATTATTTTTTGTGTTATAGAACTATGTGTTTACTATCGGTACATTATTTTATTGCAATGTAGTCTTTTATATGTCATGATATCTATAGGGAGTTGTTCAGAAGAAAGTTGGGAATATATGACTAAAATTCAATGAATGAGGGGGAGATGCTTGCGTTCAGTTGCGTAGCAATGTTTGTATCCGTTCGCCCCTGTTTAAATACACCAGATCTATAATAGCGGTGAGATTTCACTCCATGAAGATATCTAGTCATTAATGATTATTTTAATGTAAGCTGTATTTATACAGATGTGTATGGTTAGGGACCAATGTTATATATTCATATTGGTCCCAGCTGAGATCATTCTCAGGTCCCAGATGTAGCCTGAGACCACTATAGCTCACATTGAAATCCGAAACCATTATACACAAATATATAATATGTGTAATGGTCTCAGTTGAAATATATATAATATATATATATATATATATATATATATATATCTGCGGACAACTCTTACTGGGTTGATTTTTAATACCAGAGTAGTTAACTCCCTTACAACAAGTTTAATTGAGTATCGTGTCCTGCGTAATGATGAAGGGTGCACTTCACATAAAAATAACCCGACATAATTTCGATATAGTTGATGAACCTGTTAATGTTTTATTTCACATGATGTTTTTTGTCGTGTGGCACATCTTTTATGTTATTGCAGTCGGGTGGTGGTCCTTTTGAGTTGGCTACAATTTCTTCATTCTTGATGAGTTCAGACTCTTTTATCTAAATTGATGGAATCCCCGACTTGTGTTTCATATCTATGTACCTTTTTATATAATGAAAAATTGTAGCTGATTTTTCGAAGATTAAAGAAAAAAGTTGGATCCATTTCAATTCAAAACCTTTGGTAAAAAGATGAAAAAAAACACAGTAACGATCTAATTTAATAATGAAACATATTGGTCACTGTGCAATATTTTCGGAAATTAATATCTTTCTTTTTCATTCTCTATTTTCGAACAAGAGCACTAACTCTTACAAAATATCCAAAATGTGTCGTAAAATAAACTGAAGTATTTTGGGGTAATTATGGGTAATTATCGAAGAACTTACGACAATTCAAGTAGACTGTTTTTATGATGTTAACATTTTGAGAAGCTTTGAGCAAATACGTCAAAAATACAGTATTATGGTAACTCTGACAAGTCGTTTCTACAAATAAAATACATGCATTTAAGATGTTCTTCTTTTCTTTCTCTCAATGCGAATTCAAAAGCTCTACTTTTAGTCATCTGTGCCCAATTGTATAAACATTGGTGAACTTTAACCTCTGGGTTAAATAAGAGTTTTGGTTAAAATTTTGGTGAAATGTTTGGTTAGCTGTTGTAGAAAAATTTTGTTTAAGTTTAACCGAATGTTGTTTTTGTTAAAAGTCAAATAAATCTAACCCAAGTCTAAGATGCTGGTTAAATCTTAACATAAACGGTAACCTGTACCAAAATGGCAGCCCTTTTTAAATGTTTAAATGATTTTTTAATGGTTAGTAAACCAAAATGGTTAAATTTATCCCAAGGTTAAATTAACCATTTGGTTAAAGTTAACCAATGTTTATACAATTGGGCGCTGCTGATGTTTTATGATTTAAATTTAGAATAAAAAGGCGTATGCAAGAAGGTCCTTTCTCTCTTTTGACAATGATGGAGATAGGAACATTCATACACTGACCCCCTTCAGTTGTGAAAGTCGGGCTCCGATCAATCACTGGGGTTTACCGTTGTGCCAGCAGCCAGGGTTATTTTGTGACCTTTACCCGCTTTTACGGGGAATGAATACATCCGGGGTACACCTGAGTTGAACCACTGACCTTCCGTAAGCTAGCTGGACAGTTCACTCACATAAAAAAATGGTCAAGGGTGGGATTTGAAGGGACTGGTGATTGCTGGTCACAGACCATAACCTGGATCCAATCAATGAAGTGAAACAAAGTTGACAAGTTAATTTAGAACTAGCCCTGAATGATGTTCGGGAGAATTTGATAATCTGAAGTGTGTGTATAGTATGCGGACTACATGTATTAATTAAACATAGAAAAACATACAAGCATTTATGTCATAGAACTTTTTCTCTACAATTTCGCGTTTGTTTCTTCGATGAACGTATATTTCTGTATTCTGTTCGATAGAACAGTGAGAGCTATAAGACATTTTGCAAATTTTTATCTCCTTGTTAAATAGAATAAATCTTTAGACGATAAAGTCTTCAAAGAATTTCGACTTGCTATTTAACACTGTGAATAAACAAATTGCACATAGTACCGGATGATGTAATTTTGATGACCATGACATTCATTTGACCCTTAAAATAACATTATGACACTTGAAATCAGCTCAGTAAAGCTTCTGACTCTTGATAATTTGTACCAAACAGTCAAATGTACAATAAAATTAGAAAGAAAATTTGTTTACTCTTCAAATTTTCATTTTTAAGGGTCATTTTTGACCCTCAACTTTTGACGTCTAGTGAAAACCATAATGATTATGACGAACACGTATACCGATAAAACACGCCGCTCAGTAAAAAAATATTACATGCATTTTAATGTCCGGTTAAACTTGGTGGAGAAGTATGCATATTTTCACATACTGTGTTGTTAAGATCATGATCAGTGTTTACGAGCATCATGGGTTTAAAAGCGTCGTTCATGGGGTATAATGATTAATTGGATTGACTGAAAATGTGAATGAAATTCATGACATAACAAGCTTTTTAACAAAAATGTTCATAAAGATGTTTCATATTATAATTATATGCATTTGGAATGTCATGTTTTAAATGCCATATAATAATTTCATTTTGTATGAGTTCTACAAAAAAAAAATAGAAATCATCATCGCTAAATTGCAATAAGTGTGCAATCTAATCACAATAATGTGTTCAAATTATCACATATCAACTTACAATAATTCGTACAGTTTTAAATTCATACACGCGGCGAAAGCATCATGGAATTTTGTCTTTAATAAAGATACCATACATCGATAGTTTTAGCATGTTTTTTATGTTAAACACGGACTCTTTTATATTCCGCCTATTTGGTAACACACATATTTTTTACCAAGGTATTATTCAACATTCCATAAAAACACATGATTATACTTGCGTTTGTGGTCATGCTGTGAGGATGTTTAACGCACGAAATAGTGGAATAAACGCGTATTTATATCAACAAAACATAAAATGTTACATGCTTACAATTTCTCCATCATAGACCTGAAATGTTTACATTTTCACGAATCAACTGGGAGTATTTATAGATTAATCAACGCTGCCAAAATCGCAACATTCGGTAGTACGTACAATTAGCTTATACAGTGTGGTTTAATGTCTAAAATGAATGTAAAAAAATCTCGAAATCATTTTGAGCTATTTTCTGTCACATCAAAAATTTTAATAAATAAAACAGTTATATCTTTTGCATATTTTATTTGAACATAAAACACATCGAATTACATCAAACAATATAAACGTACGTACGTAGTTTTCAAACATTATTGTACAATACCATAAAAGGGAGACAACTCTACTTGGCATGCAAATTATATATCAAAGAATGAATTATCTCCCTTCTTCGCTTCGATCAGCGCAGTTTGAAAGAACAACAATGAAGACATAATGTTCGCTATTCTTTCTCACTTGTTTCCTATGACCACTGTTGCGTTTATGATTTTTCAAACAGCCTGACGCTCGGAACAAAATGAAATTGATGCTACATGTAAATTCAAGCATACGCATTCAGTCCAAAATAATGTTGTTGAAATGCCAAATATATTTTTTTCAGATATCATTATTTTAGACCCTCTTTATCGACCATCTGCACAATACGAAAATGCTAATTAATACAAACAGGTTCCTAAGTTTGGACCCTTACGAATTGGAACCCTTTTAGTTCAGATAGGCCGAATGTTTAAATCTTATGTACAAGTTCAATGAAGCAATTTATGTTTCTTTTATACATTTATAAAGCCTTCTATTTTTAATCAACCTTAATGTAATCTGGTCCTTCCAAAGACCAATTCTTTCTATAAAAGAAAATAATTAATCGGATGTTTTATATAAAAGTGATGACACACATTTGTAATGCCAATAAGAGACTTCGTCGCTGAAGACCACATGGTTAGCTAGAACATTCATGTATGAATGAGTTGATTTGTCATAACATACACTTCAGTACATCATTGTATATTACACTCGAATTCTATTTAACTGGTATCACAATTTCAATATACATTTACACTTTTGTTATACTGTTCAAAGCATTATCAAACAAACTTTCATTCAGGACAATTGTATTCAAATAAACAGATTATGATTAAGCAAATTATGAATGTGTTTGGAATTGTTTTTTTTTTAATTTTCAAAATCTTTTGTGACCCTCATATACAAATTCAGTTTATAACGTACTTATGCGCATGTAATTGGTGCCAACAAAATGATTCTAATGTTACATTTGTAAAATTCTCGTCAACATCAAATTCATCAAATATCCTGCATAAACATGTACAAGAATTAGAGTAAAGTAAAGAAGCAAGCATTTTGACTACAACTAAATGAAATTGCAGATACATGATGAGCATTTTTCATAAAAAAAACAATGTAAGGTACCAGTCCATGGTGAAATTCTAACGATTCCAGTCCAGAACGAAATTTAGATGGTACCAATCTAGGATAAAGTTTTAATAATTCCAGTCTATGATGAAATCCTAACGTTACCAGTCTAGGATGAAATCCTGGTGGCACGAATTATTGATGAAATCCAACGATACCAGAATAGGATGAAATCCTAACGTTACCAGTCTAGGATGAAATCCTGATGACACGAATTAGTGATAAAATCCTAACAATACCAGTCTAGGAGTAAAATCTTAACAATACCAGTCTATAAAGATATCTCGATGATACCAGTCAATAATGTTCCCTAGCGATCGCAAAAATAATGTGACGTTCCATGAAGACATTATAGTTTAGTGCCCATGACATGACTTTTAGGCAACGTTAAAATGTATAGTACTCATTAGAACTCATTCTTACTAGAATGCCGACCGCAAACACATAGTTACAACAGTAACTCAGCCCGAAGAAAAAAATGGACAGAATCAAATTTAATATTTTTCACCACCCTCCATTTAATCTCTAAGTCTCACCGCGCGTCTCCAAATTTAATAAATATTTTACATAATGTACGCGGGGAAAGCGAACCTCATCATGTGAATACTGCGCTGTGAATCACATAAATTGGATAAAAGAATATTTATAATAAGCATGTTTGTTCACATACACCTCACAAAAGAAATCAATAAAAATACATATAAAACATCATACCATTTACAGAAACACTTTAAGCATAAAGAACTAATGCTGATAGTCTCTCACACTCTGATTCACATTTAACACGTAGTTCTTTGGCGCATGCGCAGTCAATATTTCGAAGAACATGTATGTAAAATTCACATTTTGGTAAAAAATGCGTTTTCATATATTTTCACATTTCTAAAACAGTGTAACTGACGACGTATCATACTCTCTGATTCGCATTACACGTCCACGAATATGGATATCTTCAACAAATCTGAGATGCATCGTCTGTCGAGATATCGTGGAGTTCATTTTTTTGTTTACTTTATCAACAGCCCACATCTCACTATTTTTCTTTTTTATTTGAGAAATGTATTTTTCCGGTTCTCCATTTTTTTGGATATGTACCCTACAAAACTTGCAGTTAAGAACAAATCATAAGAATGTTATCAAATAAAACAAACTCATCAAGGTGTATATCACGTGATAAACAGACGCTTGTGTGACACCGGAAGCGGAAATGAAGCTCCTGCTTTCGCCACGATTTTCAGTCCGGGCGCCTGAAAAGAAATGCGTATAAAATTAGGATTTATTATTCTCAGCATGAATCTATTTCATACGGTTTCTACGAATACTGACGTCCAACTATCGACTAGGCCATTAAAAATTGTTTGTTTCTGGTAACCCGACCTACCCAATTTTCCCCGCGACCCTAGATTTTTTATTAGGCCCGAGGAACGGTACATTCGCTGTCTCAAGTTTTTGTCTTTTCCTACAGAAATCTCAACAGTGGTTTTCAAGAATAATAATAATAAATAAATAAACATTCCTTCCTACCTTCCCTATTTTTAATGATCAAAAACAAACATTTTTTTCGCCTAAGATTAATTTGCAATTATTGAAACAAACTACAATGTATCTAATGTATTAAAGTATCCTACTCTAGATACAAATAGGTTCCACGTCCCATATGAAAGCGTGTATATGTTTTTACTTAAATATGATTAAATGAACCTTGTATCGACCACCAAAAATGTGATTTAAAGTAAATTTCACTAAAAGAAATCTTTTTACCCCAGCGTCAATTTGCAGTATAGAAGTTACCTCGAGTGGGTAACCCTCTACTTACCATATGGACCAATTTTTTCCCGTTCTGTCATATAGAAAGGTTTAAACGTTGTTGTTGTTGTTGTCGTCGATTTTTGCATTCGTTTTGAATAATCTAAAAGTAGATTTTAAAAATACAACAATTAGTTTCAGGTCAATACAGTTAAACCATTATATAAAGACAATATTTCGGGAAAAATGGTCTTAATATTGCCGTGGCTACATTTTGCTCCTCCCAAAGGGTGTTGCTTTGGAGAGGTTACACTGTATATTATATGTATAGTTTAACATGAACCTATGAACGCTGACACTCGTATAAATCCGAAGACCTCCCGGAACGGAAAAATCGTTATACATCTTATATACATGTACAGTATTCGTATTCAAATCTAGCAGCATATCAAACTTTACAAAGTCAATTCATAAGAAGGGACAATATGTCAACGCAATCTTAACTGTAATTAATGACTTATGTGAATGATTGCAGCCTTTTATAAACATACATTGCTGAACTGGATGAGAAACCCTTCAGTCACCACAGCGTAAAGGTCTCTTTATTAAAGGGTTTTACTCACTGGTTTGGCAGCAATTGACTTCCATTCACGTCAACTATCACTTACCGTACAATATCATTGTCTCTTTGTCTTTACCAACAAAGTTCTCGGCATAGCAAGTGTATTCTCCGAAATCTTCCATTTGTATCTCTCTAATTCGCAAACTTAGAGTCTTCTCGTCGTCGTTAGTATCAAAAACTTCAACCATATATTTACCACTCCTGGAAATTATAAATATACATGAATAGTCAAAATCTCTTCATTACGGGGTACCGTGCACACCATCACGGATCCAGCCTTCTCAAAAGTACGGCCATGAAAGGTCGGAGGTCGAATTTCGAAGGTGAAACCTTATGATGCACCAGCGAAGATTCGCGAGATATCGTTCCTCATCACTCACACTCACTTCTATCAACGTCTCAGTTTTTACCAGATTTTTGTAACACAAAAATAATGCAATAAAGTTGCATATTTTACAACTTAGTGAAATAATGTCTGTTGTGCAATTCTTGTGAGACAAAGGATGCTATATTTTACAAGAAAATCACGGCAAATATTTTATTTATGAGTGCACTATTTTTTTTTGTTCTCGCAGGTTTGATTATTTTAGGTAATTAGGTTACAAAATTCAGTCGCATAAACGCAAAAAAATGGAGAAGTTGAACGGATCGTGAAAAATTATGACAGCAAATACACTCAAGAGAAAAGCAAAAAAAAAACAGCAGACATTTGAGTATCTGCTAGAAATTAAAAAGAGATTCGGTCACGTGGGTTGGAACTACTTTTTAGAAGTTGACAGAGATGTATGCGAGTGATAAGGGACGACGACTCTGTTTTATAATTGGTTGATTCGAATACTTACGTATCTGCCATTAAATCCTGGTCATTCCGTATCCATATCATGAGGCCAAGTGGGTTGGCGGCAACCCTACACTGTAGAAATGTTTCCTTCCCTGGAAAATGACCTAGTTTTGCTGACGGCAAGATCACTTCCGGTGCATCTGTCAATCAGACAAAAAGACATTTTAACATTTCAGAATCGGTCATAAACTGATGAACAAAATAAGACAACACTAATTGAATGGTCTCATTAAACCGGAAACCACGAAATTCTAGTAAGATTTCAGTTATCGTCGATTGCGTGTTAGTGTCTTTAAACTCACACTTTATAGCAACAATCCAAAATTTATTTATTTATGTTCATGTAACAGATACATAAAGCTTGAGGAACGAAATAGCCTGCGTTGAAATAGTGATCAATGTACACTAAATATTCCAAATAAATATAAAAATAACGTGCCGTTCATGATTTAAAACGAGAAAGACAAAAATGACTAGTATTCAAGTTCAAAATATAATGCCATGTAGTTTCATTATGAGTTTATTTCATGGACAAAGAAACTGACGTAGCTTACAATGAACATTTATTGTGATGTAGGACCACGACCGTGGTCCAGTGGTTTGTGCGCTGGACTTGTAACCCGGCAATCTGGGTTCAAATCCCGGTTGCGGCAGGTCATTTCCTTGTAGGAAAATTTGACAAAAATATCGAATTTCCTCCATATGTGGAGAAGTTGCCGGTTCCTTGTGGAAGGGTAAGTTAGTACTGGTTAGAATACAATCCAAGAAAAATGGTTAGGTGTACCGACGGCCGTATATAATTGAAAAATTTGAAAACGGCGTTAAATCCAGCTGAAAAAAGAAAATGTTATTGACACATATTCATTGTGTGTAACTACGTGTATTCGTTGTGAGCTTATGATAAAGATACAGAAGCTGTAGTAGCTTACATTGTACATTAAGCGTGATCTCTTTCGTTTCCATCTCATCAACATTATTGTCAGCTTCGCAGATGTATGTTCCACCACACTCACGTGACACGTTGTGAATAATAAGCACTTCTCCGCTCTTACCTATCTCTGAAAATATGAAGATACATAATTGCAGGTGTTTGATTCATTCTAAATAACTCAATGGAAAACAAAAGTTGACTGCCAATCGAGTTGAAATTTGAAATAGGGTGTTGAAAATGGAATATATTCCAAATTTAACAAAGAAAGTAACATACAAGTCTTGCACAATGTAAGTAACTGAAAAGGAACCTGTATGATAGAGGCCAATGATCAATGATTATTTTATTTGTTTCATTAAGAAGTGTAAATACTACATACAATCTGGGACCATTATACATATAATGGTCTCAGATACAATAGAATTGATTATTAATCCGTTAATTACAAATATAATGCTCTACAAAAGATACGCTTTTCTTATAAAGATGTTACAGTATTTACAAATACGTGAGTTATCGTACTTTCTTTGACACGCATATGTTCCGAGGTATACCGAAACCATCTTATCTCCGGTTGCGGATATCCGGTTGCGTTGCAGACTAGCGTTACAGTATCACCTTCTTGTACGGTCATCTTATCTTTACTGGAATATTTTTCAACAATATATGGCGGAACTGAAATGAACGAAAACATCGGATTCAAAATTCAATATAGGAAGACACGAATTACTGCCACCTGTACGTAAAGACCACCTGTAAACAGCGGCCACACTTCACTTTATATTAATTAATGTGATAGGTCAAGCAAGTGTGTAATAGAAAGCCAACTGTGTATTAATTAAGGCAATATTTCCTCTAATCGTTTGTTGGCCTTTGTGTAGAGGTATGATTGTATCTATACCGCGGAAAAAAATATCTGTACATAACATCACGTTTTTATTCGTTAGGTAGTTCATTCATTTTTTCTCTGATAAGCATCTTACAAAGCATATGCATGTACGTGTCTGTGAGTTAATTTTAATGATAAAAGTGACAGATATCTTGAATAAGACTTATAAAACTGAATAATAATAGTGGGATGTAGCACCTTTAAATACGGAATTAATGTTAAGGTAACTATTAAATCCTTCACTACTTACTTACCTAAAACATCTAGAACGACCTCTCTGTGTTTTGGTGGTGTTGTATTTATTTGACAGACAAATTTTCCTCTGTCACTGTGCTGGACATCTCTAATATGTAAGTTCCATAATCGTTTGAAGGGTCTTTCTACACTCAGTCGTTGGTCATCAATAATACGTTTTTCATTTAGTGTGAGGACGAATCCGTTTTCATCTGTCCATACGACCTAAACGATACAAAATTATTTAAGCAATTTTAGCAATTCTCGTTTTAGTTTCTACGTGTTTTAGCCAGCTTTCAACAACATTTTTTTCAGTAATATACAGACGGGTTGATAACCTAACCGGTTTTCCTGGATTCTGCACCGGTGCTAACCATGTTCTCCACAAGGAACTGTTCACTTCTACATATAAATGGTCAGCGGTGAAAAAAAACAAATGGCCTTTACTACTTTTGTAAATGAAAATCTTATAAATCATTAATTCTAAATTGAATGTCGGAACAAATAAGCCAGTTGAATATCAGTGTACATACGGGTATGCAGATTAATATCAATACCTTCAGTTCTTTGATAATATTCCGCAGGTACACATGTAGCGGGCATCTAATTCATGAGGTATATGCCTAACTTGTATTTAATATTCAGTTAATGTTTAGATGATACTAACTACTTTTGATAAAAAAACTTGATCCAAATGCGTCAATTAAATTTGTCAACAATTTTAATACCGTCAAACCCGTGAACAAAGGCCACCCTTGGGAAAGATTAAAATGTGGCCTTTATTGACAGGTGACCTTTATTCAGAGGCCAGTTTGTTCTGGATATTCAATGTTTTTTTAAATTTATTTACATGATGGCCTGCTTTCGGAGGTGGCCGCAAACACAGGTTATACTGTACATGTATTGTTACATTATATCGCTATACGTGTGTATCTGTCTACGTGTTCCGTAAACAATCCAATAAAACTCTTGACGGCCGCGTCAACCAGTGATTAGTGCGCTGGATTTGTAACCCGGAGATCCGGGTTAGAATCATGGTCGCGGCAGGTCATACCATTCTTTGAAAATTTGACAAAAATGTCCATTTTCCTCCATGCGTGGAGAAGTTGTCGGCTCCTCGTGGAAGGGCAAATTAATACTGGTTAGTATACAGTCCAGGAAAACTGGTTAGGTTAACTGTTGAAAAATGGCGTTAAACCCCAATGACAATAAATCACATAAAACAAAAACAAACAAATAATACTCATGATAACAAAAACTATTTATTTCTGCTCAAATGTAATTCTTTTGACTGGGCACTGTACAGAGATCGGACACACGTATGCTCTCGTGGAGAAGTGACATGTGCACGAGAGTTTGCATGTCTCTGACCGATCTATCTTAAAAGAAAATATATGATAATCATGTATTTATTTATCATAAACGTAATAAAACATTGGCACCTAAGTTATATTTAAAAGTAATTGCATCTAACGTGTTTATATATTATTTTGTAATGTATTACAAGTGTTATCTCTCTATACATATTCATAGGCTGATTATATCTGATAATATGCATGTATTAGTAATCAGTCAAACGAATAAATTTTATGTTATTGTATTTTAACTTGATTAATAATTGTGTTAATTTTGAGCCACAAAATTAGCATTAGAATGCGAACTTGAGTATTTATGCAAGCGTATTTAATATTATCTGTGCTAATCAATCAATCAATCAATCAATCAATCAATCAATCAATCAATTATCTTTTTTAGTTCACATGCACCATGCATACCTGTACACCTTACCAAAATAAGTATTTTATCTACAGAGACAAACCATTACTTACTGATGGCTGAAATAAAATAAGATACAAATTGTTTCCTATACGTATTCGAAGTCAGGAATAACTGACAATATGTTCGAGTGAACTCCCCTGACCGATGGAATGACTGTTTATTGACTGTTACCCGTCCCATTGCTAGTAATCAACAAGGTTTCTGTTCATCGAACGAGAACCAGTTCAGTTCCACTAAGTCAAACCAAAAACTGGTCCCTGTTCCATGTTTAGTCCATCAACAAGAAACTATTATCATTTTAATTTTTTAGAAATAGTTTTAAAGTTACTAACGAATGAATGGACTAATCTATACTTTGCAGTATTCTGTCTATGTTTAAATTGTAATATTAAATAAGTCAGTTTTGGCTGTATTTCTAAACGAACGTAAATATTGTATAATTCTAAAACAACATACTTCAAAAAGTCTATACTAATACTGTTATCATTATTCAAAAATAACGTCACTCATCTTAACCGAGTTGATATCAGCAACGAGGCACTTTGACAATGAGATCTGAAAATGTCATGTATTGTCGTAGTAAATTATTCATATCGGCCCAGACTCGTTAAAATGGCCATCTCTTTATCGGAGCTCTGGTTTCTAGCAAATATATCTTAAACTGTTTTATTATGCAAACGCGAGCTATTCTGTTCCAACCAATAAGTGCGGACATTTCTCAGTCCTCGCTATTTTAGATGTTGTTTTATGTAGTTTAGGCGGTCTTGAGTGAGATATCTTTGAGTTTCAGTATGCTGTCAGCACTAATGGACCCGGATTTGACAAATAGTTCGGATGATTTGTCTAGACTTGATTCAATATCGGCCATAAACAAATCTAGCAAAGATGTTTTCTAACATTTGTAAGTGTTAAAACATGTAGTTTCTCCATACATTATGTGTCATCATTTCTCCCCAACTTTAATAGACTTTCACTGCGACATAATGGCATTTCTCCTGTCGATGTTTTAATGCACAGACCATTTGATTTTTATTCTTTCTGCTGGAATATAAGACTAGTTTTTTCATAAACTTTCATTGAAATATTAATACAATAATGAACCATTACTTTTGAAGATATCCTTTTATCTTAAGTGTGAAGAAAACCACCCCCGGAATTCTCCATTTACAAAAATGGCTAAAAATGCTAACGCATTTACCAGTCCAATTTGATAAATTTTGTCAATTTACAGTGCAGTATATTTGATATTTTATCAGTCACGGCAAAATCGAAATTAAGTTACAATTAAAATTTATCTAATGGGTTATCCCAAAATTACGTACACCTCTCTATTTCGGACAATTCATTATTTCAAACATCTCACTATATCAGTCATCACATTTTTTCGGACATCTCACTATTTCGGACCCCGGTATTTATAAGAATGGAACTTGAAATGGCTCTTACATTATGTTCATCTGTAAGGTGGTTGATTGAGCAGGGAAGAACGGCGACATCTCCTTCTATTGCTGTGACGTTCTCGGGAGGTACACGGAAACTGGGCTCGGCAGCTAGTACTGAAATAGATAAAGTTATTTGTCAATAATACTTTTTGCAATTATGCCTAGACTAGGAACCCTAGGAATGGAACCCACGTATGCTTTAAGACAATGTGCACGAATGGTTTTATTAATCTAAAGAATGCTGGTTAAGGTCAATGTGAGTATTCTGAAAAATACACTCTTTTTAAAAGTTGAAGGCTGATTTTCATAAAATCTTATCCGCAACTCAAAAGACTTTCACTATCAACAGTGCTTTGATATATCAATATTATGGTAATAGATCAATACATTATTTATATCTTCTTGACACTTGTCACTGATTTGATGACATTTCCCAGGGTGATGATTGGAGCGAAAGGCCTAGTTTTACTCAGAATTCTTCAACTTAACTGTATAATTCTGATTTATAGATAAATCGTACGTTTTCAATTGTGATGGAATGATACAAAAGAAATTTGAAGTTCCAGTTATTGTTTTATTGATTTCATGTGAAAAAGTGAAGCATCCGTCTCCGATTCGTAAATTCTACGTTTTCAATTTTGAAAAATTTAAATCTTGCAACACGTGACCTATGAAAGATATCACGTGATACGCTGTGACTTTCGGATACCTGATTCAGTAGATATAAAATGGTGATTTATACTAAATGTATATACAAAATCTTTCCATACATTACACTCGGTTGCTTTTGACATCAAGGTAGAGATTGGATTATTGCGACATCGCTGTTATTGACAACAACAACAACAACAACAACAACAGCAGCAGCAGCAGCAGCAGCAACAACAACAACAACAACAACAAAGAAATGACTGTCTCGAAATGCGTGTATCAATTGTTCGAAGAAGATCATTTTAAGCTTTTTATCAGTTTGTGAAAATGAAACTTGTCAACCCCTTTTAGTAAAACATATTTTTTTAGTAATACTTCCGTTTGAACAATGCTTACGTTAGAATCTTAATTTAATAAGGAGTAAAAAAAATCAAATCGCTTCATGAATTGATCGGCGATGGAATGATTCCATGCATTAAGTTTCTCATGCATTTAATGCAACGTTTCTCACTCCGCGCGCTGTTCATTAACAAGCTTTATAACATGAAAATAACCATATTGATGCTATCAATATATAGCGACATCATTGAAAATGAATTTATTTGGTTATGAAACAGTTAACATCTCATATTAGGTCAGTTTGTATGGTTGAAAACCTCATTTGCGTACAATAATTCGATTTGATTGTATTTTGTCTGACAACAACGCGATCTTTCAGAGATGATCAAAATAATTTGATTTGTTAATATTTGTTCTATTAAAGTATTGGACCGCTTGTTCCTGAGTCGCTTGAATAATTTTAATACTAGTTCTGTATGAGAAAGAACATTGTATAGAGATGTTTTATGTTTGGGTAGAAACTTCCTAATTTGATATGGAAAAATATATTGAAGAAAACAATAAAATGTATTTGGTCGAGTTAATGAAATGCCCTGATTGATCAGTTCATTGATTGATTGATTTGTTTGTTTTCTTGCTTGCTTGCTTTGATTGATTTGCTTTGATTGATTTGCTTTGATTGATTTGCTTTGAGTGAGTGAGTGAGTGAGTGAGTGAGTGAGTGAGTGAGTGAGTGAGTGAGAGTGAGTGAGTGAGAGTGAGTGAGTGAGTGAGTGAGTGAGTGAGTGAGTGAGTGAGTGAGTGAGTGAGTGAGTGAGTGAGTGAGTGAGTGAGTGAGTGAGTGAGTGAGTGAGTGAGTGAGTGAGTGAGTGAGTGAGTGAGTGAGTGAGTGAGTGAGTGGAAGCGTATATTAGTAACTATGGCAAACATCTTAACACCTGAGTACCAGACATATCAATTGATCATGTGACATTTCCAAACGACTTACACCACCACAAAACCTGTGATTACTGGCGCTTTGAAATTATGAATACTTTTGTCTCGTCTGATTAAAGCATGTGTTGCTAGGAAACTATGAAAATAATACATCATGTTATCAAAATATAAATACAACAGGACGCCATCAAATGGGAGAAGTGTCGAGATGGAATTAGTCAAGGAATCTATGATATGATTTAAACAATAAACATCCATTGTGTATTTATTTCATAAGCACATATAATACAAGTTATAAATACGGAACAGAACAGAACAGAACGGAACGGAACAGAATTTAATTTTGACTTAAGCATAACAGCTCATTGTCATAACACACACATACATATATATATATATATACATACAATTGAAAGCGCACGAGATTTAAAAATAGATTACTTAATTAATACAACGACTACGTGTGTTGAATTATGAGTTACAATTTAGTACACTAGTAACGAAGGTAACTGTCATTTCAACCATTCAAATGGTTATAATTATAAGTCAAAATGTTTGGGAGATGCGTGTGTAAAGTATGATATGATGGGTTGTGAAATTACAGTGTAACCATGGGGTAACATCAAACACGATACACGATGCATCCCAACAGTATGTACGTTTGATGTAGTCAGATAAAAGATAAATTGACATTAACCGCTTACAACATAATTAATAGTTCAAAGATAATTGTTAACAGACAATGGTGATATTGATGAAACGTATTTACATGACCAGGAAACGGTGTAAAATGTTTGTTTGTTGTATTTTTTCGAAAGAAATTAATCTGTGTATAAACTACAAGCATGTCAATTGAATAATAGATGATTTTTCGATGCTAAATAATTGATATTTCAGCATGATTTTATCTGTAATTAAGAAGTCCGCTACGTTACGTCAAGTATTTTACATCCTGAATTCGTGTAACAAAATGCGAGTTCACGTGTTATTTATTAAAATTTTACGATCCCTGAAATACCGTTAAACATCGATATTAAGACCATGTTTGAATCACGTGTGAAAACGTTTGAATTAGTGCGAAAAATATGGGCTACGTACAATGTTCATTACTTTAGCTTTAAAAGTTCATTCTCGCTATGAGAATGACTCATAGGTTAGGATTATGATTAGGATACTGTCGAACATGTTGGGACACATAGTTAAGAATAGAATATGGACTTGAATCGGAAGTGGCTTTTATTTCAAGGTTAAAAATGAAAACTGCAAATGTTTGTACTTTAATTATCAGTACCGGTCTTTACAGCTGGGTGGTGTTAATTCATAGTTAGTCTTAAGTACAAGTGTTGCTGTGTCGAAACTTCAAAAACGCAAAAAATGGATTCCGTGATAAAACAAGAAATATACTAGCGATATGCATGAATTATGATTCTACACAAAAATTATTTATTTAAGGCGGCTTACTCGTGATCCAGTGGTTAGCGTGCTGGACATGTAACCCGGCGATTCGGGTTCAAATCCCGGTCGTGGCTGGTCATACCCTTCTATGAAAATTTGACAAAAATGTCGATTTCCCGTCATATGTGGAGAAGTTGCTGGCTCCTTGTGGAAGGGTAAGTTAGTACTGGTTAGAATACAGTCCAGGAAAACTGGTTAGGTGAACCGCCGTATATGACTGACATAGTGTTGAAAATACGGCGTTAAACCCTATGAAAAATATCTAAAGAAAAATTTCAAAACGTTTAATACATATGTATACATATATTCGTATACGATGCTTTCTTGCCAATTTGTTTTATACTACAGCGTACGGAAAACTGGTATTTTCTCCGAAAGACCCGATGGAACACCAGTCAAATGTTGTAGCCATAATGTCGATAGAAATTAATTGTTTTCCGTCCAAATTATACACATCTTTGAACAAAACGTGGCATCATTTGAAATATGATGGATTACTTGGCAACTCAGGGGCAACATAATCATAAATGAACGCAACAGGCTGCTAAACACGCGTAAATCCGTCATATTATTCCCAGCCGAGTGATTTTCCTCTTCTATTTGTGGCAAAATAGCGCAAAAGAGCTCTCGACTTGTGTAACGATGTTTTAACATCATCCCGATTTTTTTTACAACCATTATTTCGCACGAGGTTTTTTTGTTTGGTTTCATGTTCAAAATATTGGGTTAATCGATCCGTTATCTCGGTACGCTTATGTATAGCGTTTTTAGCCCGAACTTAAAGGTTCTGAAACCAGTCTGAAAATGTAGTTTAAAATTCCACTCGAAAATCTCCATACTGACGATGGAATTTCGAAATGAAAGTTTGCCGTTATAATACTTTGAATGGAAACCAGTCCAAAAAATCTCGCGAACGATTGGCCGTTTCTGAACTCTGTCCGAATGTTAACCAATGGCTAGGATGTTTTCTGAGACTGGTTCCGAAACCTACCATTTGATACTTTGATACCACATGAAGAGCATACACTATTGATAATTTATTCAAATATATTGTTATCTCATGACTTATTGATTCTTGAATGTAGAACAATTAACAGAAATATTTAATTCGCTTACATTTTGTTTTTTATGATAATTGTCCTTGTTTGTATTAAACATCAAGACGATTGTATTGTAAATTAGCCGCTGAATGACGTTAATTTTGCTCAAATCCGATTTCTTACCACAATCAGCATTTCTCTAGATAGAATATCAACGACATAATTATGATACTTTACTGACAACTATGAGTTTATTTCTTGTATGTAATAAATCACAATTAGTTGAAAACCCCTAGATTAGATGTTTCGTTAATTTCAGAATATATAGTTTAAAATCAACTTATTCAAATTACATGTCGGATCATTCGGACGAACTCGAATATCTAAACAATAAAAGGATGAAAATCAAATTAACTATCACATTGACTGTATTCTGAACTCGATGTTTTTAATGTTGAAAACTTTTACGCAACATACACAGACACTGGGTTAGTCATTAGCCCCTAGATCAAACAGTCACCGAATCAATATTTTCTGAATGTCATCCTATTTCATAAAGACACAATGTTAGGCTCACTACACTAAATCGTTGATTTAATCTAACCGCTATTAATGTAATTGTAACAGAAACCTGATGCCTCTGATGTTGTCAATTTTTGCAGACATTCTATACGGTATGAAAACTTTCTTATTTCAAAGAATGATTTCAGAAGTTCTTGTCCTGGTACAATGTCGTCTGCTTTACGGTTTCCATCTGTTATTTCTGCGAGCAATAAACAATATTCCAGATTATACGTTCTTAGCATTAGTAATTCTTACTTGTAGTGCGTAATAATCTTATGAAAATCAAAAATTAAAATGTAGAAAAATAAATATATTTATTAAATAATTACTTATGCGCCCCTTTAAAAGCATGCATGATTAAAAAACTGTCAGTTACGTCATCAGTCATTAGCATCTAGATTTTACGCCCACTAACCAAAAATATCTTACCACCCCTCAAATAATTGTGAAACTATATAACTATTTTTTATGAAAATAAAATCGGATAAAACTATTGACCAACAATTACGAATTTTCGTTACTCATATATTAGAAAAGCTTTCATACGCTGATCGAATGTTAATTTTTCTGGCGATTTTTCTCTCTTGATAATCAAAAAAGCAGGACAACGGTTTCCACATTTATCTATACATGATGTGGTAATTGTCTTCCGTCTTTTAAATACAACCGAACTAAGTATGTTCCGAGACATTCATAACATCGATCTGCGGGGACAACACTCGTGAGGTACATACATCATTTTTCGGCAATTTATATCGCAGATTGATATTTTAATATTTATAGAGGAACTATAGAGAAAAACATGCATGTCATATTTGGGAATATTTTGAGTAATTATCCCATTTCTGTCTAGTTTTTGATGTTATGAAAAGTGAAATCTGTGTCAAGCACTGACTGTGTTCGGAGGTTATATGTACGTGGATGTGATGTCTTCATGTAGTTCGTAGATCATACCAAGAACTTTGATGCCGCTTGAAGGAGATTTGTTTAGAATTAAAGCACTTAAGATGCAGAAAAACACATAGTTACAATTTTCTTTGAATGTAATAATGTGAAATTATGAGCATATTAAAACAATTACTCATATTATATACGAGATTAATTAAAAAAAGAGAATTTAACACAAACGGAGAAAGAGACGCATTGGAGAATTTAAAAAAGAATCAAATAAAATAAGGGAATGTACGGAAAACTTAAGACATATAAAAATGGGGAATTTACTTGAATTATATAGTCAATAGAAAATTGAGAAACTTTTACTAATATGTAATAAAATAAACTGCCTTTATATATATCATATATTGATGTTTTTATACTTCAACATATAGGCCAAATGCTAATTTTTCTCTGGATTTAAATGTCGCACCAACAGTTAGTGTCATTTGGCGACCTTTTCCAGCTTCAACGGTGGATGAAGACCCCAGGCTTACACCTGGGTAGAACCAACGGCATTCCGCAAGCCAGCTGGACAGCCTTCCCACAAGTGTTTTTTTTTCTGGTTCTGGGTTAAACGGTCAATAAAGATGAACGTTTTAAAACTTCTGAATATTGGTTGGTGTTTTTTCATTACATCAATTATTTCTATTCAAACAAGAAGCTGTTATTCTAGACAATCATTTTTACGCTACAATACTTTCAGGCAGCCGCATGCCAACGTATGGCTTTTGATATAACCGCTTGCTTCTTATAATTACATCACCAAGGTGATAAAATAAACATTTATAATCTTAATAATTCAATACGCTACAAAATAATTGTTCAAGCTGAGATAATTATACCCTCACAGCAGATTACGCTATTTGTTTAATCACGATGTAGAAGGGATCACACTAATCGATTGTTTTATCCCTTACATATAAATCATTGGAATTTAGAACGAAACAAAATTTTGTCAATACCCAGCGATTATTATTGTGAGGAGGTTCATAGAATGATTTTGTGTGAGAATTAAGAGTAATCCGGCGATGTTGTACATCTAGACTTTTAAATATTCTCTTCGTTATAAAGGCTATTGAGCGAACGAATTTAACCCGTACAAGACAGAATATACTAACAACAACATTTTAGTTGTTACATTTCAGTATAAGATGTAAAAGAAGTATTTGAAAAAAAAAATTTCACTCAATTTTTAAGACCCGAATGCCAATTTGTTGATGGAATACATTATTGAAAATTTGAAAGAACCTTAAACAATTCCTGAAAATGAAAAAATCAGCGACATTTGAATGTGTCCTAAATGTTGTGCGTAAATCTTTAATCAACCCTTTAAGTCAACATGAAAGAGAAACTAGACTTGACCTAATATTTTTGAACAAACAACATTTGCTCCAATGTCGAAGCTTCGACTTATCAACTAATTAACTCTCGTAATTCGACATATATACCCAATCTGCCGATGCATACACGCGTGCTCTATTAGAAAATGAAAACCAAATATTTTGCTAGACGCCTATGAATTCTTTGCACTATATCAAATTCATTATAAATTACACTATGGGGCCTCTGTTGTCAAGTGGTTATGATCTCTGACTGGTACTCACCAGCACCTTTCTGCAGTGAGTTTGATTTCCGACCGGAAACGGGACAAAACCTCTATTGGAAGCTGTGCAGCGAGCTCAGGGACGGTCGGTGGTTCTACCCAGGTGTACGCCTGGTGGTCTTCTTCCTGTGTTAATTATGCAAAAGTCCCCAGACGTCCGCAGACTGTTTGGGAGAAGTTAAACCCCAGAGAAAATGAGTAAAGAAAATTAAATTGCAATCAATTAGTCGCACTGACTGACAATAACCTTATAAAATGACATCCAAAGCTCAATTTCAGGCCATTGATATGGCTTCGACATAGGAATAAAACAAAAAACAATATGAGGCAAAATGCTCAATTTTCGAGCACACGTATACCACAGTGGTATTGTGGTCTGTTACGCGATTAGTTATGGCATTTGAGGTTTGGAATCCATGAAGTTCGTGCATTATATTGTCATGACTCATAAGCATCCATTACATTCACTTTTTCTATCTATTCTTCATTACCATAATCACCAGGAAAGCTAATAAACTCCTGGGATTCGGGTAACATTTTCCAAACAGAATAAATACTTCAAATCTGGGATGTTACTCAAAATAAACTGGCCAGGAATTCATGACAACTTGTCTCTTGCGTACAAAACATTATACCCTAAACACCGTGTACAATGGTTTCAAGTATTTCGCCGGATGCTCTCGCGTCTTTTCCACCCTTCAAACAAAACATACGTCTAGTGTTGCATGGAAATTAATTTTCTCATTATCAAAGGAAGCATCGATTTGTAAGATGACAATGGTTATACTATGGCGTGCAATCAGTATAAGTCATTTACGAAGCATACAACGTTTAAAGGAGAATTCATTTTTGACTTCAATGCAATTTAGTGCATTGTCATTACAAATCAAGAATACGAATTATATGTAAACGAAATTTCTGCAGTGGAGACGAAAAACATTTATATTACCAAGTTTTGTTCAAAATGAATCTTTTATCCTGCAAACGGAGATTCAATTTGACCAGAACCTAGGACTAATTTCAAAGTCGCTGATACGTCTTTCTAAATTACCATTAAAACATATTTAAATTCTAATGACAGAAAAACCCTCAACTTTTTTTCCGATTGTGATCAATAATTAGCTTAATGCGGAAATAATTATCTTAAATTTTTTTACGAAGGTTTGCGGGTTAATATTTATATGACTTTCTGCGTACCAAGTATATTGACATCACTGATTTTGTAGAACGCGAGTTCGAAGATATAAGCGCCATATAAATCCAAAGCATATTAATTTATATGAAGGATTTAGAACAGAAGCAAGGGATATTTATATGCAAATTAAAACTAATTCAAGTACAAACAGTAAGCGTATCAATCAATTATTAAAGAAACGAAACAAAAGTAAATCATACCAAAGTATAGTGTTTACTTGAATGAGCTTATTCACTTAGAAGTAGCTTTTGATCGATATCAGAAACATAAAATGATGAGATTTTCATTTATAGTCGTTTTACAATAACCCGTCATTTGGTGTTTCTATCATATCTCGTAAATTTATGAAACGATTTGTAGTTTTAAGATCCAGGATTGGTTGAAATTTCATCTCCTTGGGACCAATGGATCATATTCGGCTTTGTAGCTGGCGTCTTGCTCCTATCAGCTAATATTATGAGCTAAACTGCATTTAAATTCAACAGGGATTTACTTCATGAATAACATACGCTATCTCCAATTTCATCAAAATCCATACTGGTCACCGGATTATGAAAATGCAGTGATTTTACAGTGGTTCATGACGCGACATTAAATATGGCTGTCCCAAGATCGCATGCCAAGCCTACATTAGCAGAGGAATCCAGCCCGTCAATAGCGCCTTGTTACCGCAGTCTGTAGCTTGTAACCTTGGTCCCAAGAGGCACAAAACAGAATTAGCAAATTCAGAATTTGAATATTCGAAATCAGAAAGTCAGTAGGGATACATTTAGATAGTCTCATTTACAGTATTCAGTCAACAGTTTCCACGAAAGAAATGTCAGTCGACTCTGAATAATATTATCAAAAGCAATGTTAGTCTGTTTCCAGGGCGACGCTTGTTCCGTTGCAAGAGATGAACAGCGTACACAAGCATGGCAATTACGAAAGTCTTGTTCGACGAGCGCTTTGGTAGTCCGCAAATCTATGTTTTCTTTAAATTTAAAACAAAAACGTCGACTGTCTCCTGTAGGAGTATAATATTTTGAACTTAATGATGTTTGAGAGTTTACGTGATCATTGTATAAGAAACTTTTCAATGCATGTCGCCATATTACTAAGCTTTTCAACGTATCGCGCCAACAAAGGATGTTTGGCCTACTGTTTCATAAGATTAACGCCCTGTCTATCGCAATTCATAGTTTTTGAACGTAAAAAATTGAGTTTGTACTTATTTTCATCACTGAAGGATTATCATTACGCCAGTTGTATGCTTTGGTTCACCTCTGAATCTGATACGCGTCACATCAAAACACGAAAAAGTTTAGCTGCTGAAGTAAGCGATCAGAACTGTATCTATTTCTCATGTCAATAAATCCGCTCTATGTACATAACACTTACCAGATTAAACGAAAGTGAGCTACCTGGTATGGTGTGTTTTTACCAGGCTACTTATAAAAGGAAAATTATTATTACGGAAACTAACCAAAAGGTATCATACGGACGCCATACAATAATGTTTATTTTACAGTTATATTTTATTAATAAAAAAATACACTAGAACTTAATTCAAACTTGAATATGTTTATATATCTCTGCACGTGTAACACTTCCGATACTTTCTACATTTAGCAAACAGTGAAATACAAACGTACATGTGTGCAGCAGCTAAATAACTCGTATACTTATATGTAGTCATTGTTACTTAATGAAAGTCGCCAAATGACCCTGGCTATTGAAGCGACGTTAAAACCCAGAAAAAATAAGCACATAATTGAGAGAAAGCAATAAAGAAGCTAAAACCCCGCCATAATCAACATTGACTTATTGAACCAATCAAAATCCATATATTATTTAAATGACCAATCAAAACTCGATAAATAATTTAATTAATTGAATCAAAATCCATAAATTACATAACTGACCAATCAAATAATTTTAATTTTAGTTACCAGTCAAACGAGTGATCTTGCTGGTAGAATTCTTGTTTGTTTTTTTTTGCTTAACCATGATTTTACCAAATTTAAATCAAATTCAATCAAATGACTTATTTGACCACATAAACGAAGCAAAGTTCCCTTTTACTATTTGAGAAGACATTTGGAAAATGGTGTTTAGTAAAAGGCGTTTGGTGATAGACTATTGGTTAGCGCAATTAAATAGAGGAAATTTGGTTTAGGACCTTCCAAAAGGGGCATTTGACCAAAGACTGTTGGTAAAAACAATTGATAAATAATAACTGACAACGGACCATTGGTAATGGACGATTTGTGAATGAAGATTACTATGGGCGACTTCGATCACCTACCGTGGTATCCTCAGTCGAACTGAACATTGACTAAACTGTCCATGGTTTGACTAAAGTGACGTCATTCGGCTACTGCGGTCGGACCTGTCTGAAATCTGACGTGTTCTTTTTCTGATCTCCGCCATGTTGCAAACCAAAACAGAAACGGAAGTACGTCCGATCAACTCCTTGACCAGACACGCGCATTTCAACTTCCGCAACCAAATTAAAGTTCGCGATAGAAGTCGCTCTATACAGATACTAAACATGAACGGAGATCATTGCAATTAAAGGCCATTGTCATAAAGAAATATTCTTCAAACCTTTTGATAACGGTTCAACAATAGATTACAAAGTATGACTCAGCCAGTGTAAGAAGGCAGTTAGTCAATAAAATGAAATGTCCGTATATATTAAGATAGTCCCTTGACGATATTCGTTTGAAGGAACAGTTGTTAACATACCCTGGTGTATGCATTTACAAGTCTAAGATTTGTTCCGGAATGATATAACATAAAGCAATTCCATAATTTCTCGAATCTTATTGTTTATGTATTTACGTGTTTTTGTCATGGAGTCAGAACTGTTGTGTTTTTTAGATCATCATATTTTGCTTCACTTGCCATTATTTATCTTCATATGGCATTGAATAAATTCGGTTCGATATTATCCCAGGCGAGTCTAAAAGAGCTGTAAAACGGTATGAAAGATTTGTGCCGAATTTCGGAACTGTTACGACATCCAAACGCTAAAGCGTACACAGGACTTGTATGTGATGGATAGAGCAAATAAGCAACGATGAACAATCATACTGAAGCACGTTTGTGGTTTATAGTGTATTTTTTTTCATCGGGCTTAACACCGTTTTTCAACAATTTTTCGGTTATATTAGGCAGCCGGTTCACCTAACTAGTGTTCCTAGACTGTAAAATAACCAGTACTAACTCACCCTTCCATAAGGAGCCGACAACTTCTCCACATATGAGGAAAATCGACAATTTTGTCAAATTTTCATAGAAGGGTATGACCAGTCGCGACCGGATTTTGAACCCGGATTGCTGGGATAGAAGTCCAGTGCACTAACCCCTGGACCACGGTCGCGACTTTTACTATTGTAAATGTTTTAATGTTTCAAACATTTTTTAAAAGATAAAACAAAATATACTGATGGTCGTTTTACTGTATCGCAGTAATTACATATTTTTTCTTTAAAACTAATTGTTGATCATGAGTAATTCTAGCTAGTAGGTTCGATCAAAAATCACTCACTTGATTCAGTCACACTGAGGATCGAATTTGAATGGCACAATATTACAGAATTACTGAATCGCATTTAATTCTGATCTGATGTAAATAGTCTAAGCACGAATCAGTCGACGTTTTATAAGACAAAATTTAATATCTCTGTTGCTTTCAATGAATTTTTTTCTCCAAATTTCTTTCAGGATGAATTTTCTTAAGTAGAACATGTACGGAATCAGCACGATTGTATCTTGTACGCTTCACTCGACATTAGACAAGCGTAATTTCTAACGCCGATCGTCTAAATTGCGCCATTATTCTATAAACACGTCTCGTACGAGATTTTACGCGTGGCTTGAATTGAGTTAACAACTATGTAATGATTTTCTATGACGGTGTGATACGCTGCCGTGAGTTTGTGTTATATGAAACAATCTACCACATCAAAATAAATGTCTCTAATAATTGTATTTCATGCGAACAAATGTTTTGGTCATTTGATGAACAACTCAGGGACTTTCTATTTATAAACCAAGCACGGACAACGTTTTCAGTGATAAATAACAAGAAAATGTTTTCACTAATATAAAAAAGAGTAATTAATTCTGAAATCCGTGAAATGTGTTAATAACTAAAACAGCATTACGAAGTTATTGAATGTCTTCTAATTCGTTAAGATAAAATTGCTTCCAGTAATAAATACGTAGTGCGTGTGCTTTATCCAAGGCATTTGGCAGGCTGACTTTTCTTTTTCGGAAGAGGTCAAAGTCAAAATCAATTGCACGCGAAAGCACGTGCATCCATATCTTAGCTCCATTATTGGCCACATCAGTTCGGACACATGCTAAAATGTCAGAATGAGTCATATATTAATAATCCACAATATTACAAGCCTGTAAAGTAGACTGTCACTCTTATTGGCGCAAATGTTCATTTAGAACCTTATCAAGATGCTCACATTAAGTGATAGGGTCGAGATAATTAAGGCAATTTGTATGATGACCCCCCTCCTAATCCGTGTCTCGATGTATCTTTTCTAATGATTAATAACCGAATCCGTATTGTTATTCGTACCGGACATGAATTTTTACACAGAGCTCTGGTTGGTCAGTGTTTTATTGTCAGAATCCAGATGCATCTGGACGAAATGTTTTATGTATTGTGTAGTGGAATGTTTATAGTCTTAGTCATAACTGAATACAAAAAAATGAGCAATGAAGAAACATTTTGGCCATAGAATATGAACAATTATTTTGATTGTAATGAAACGTTATGCGATATTCAGGTTGCCGTATTTAATAAAATGTATGTGTACTTATACATTACAGTACAACCCGCTTAAGTGACAACTTGCATTGGGTGACCACTTTGTCGGTTAAGTTCTAACTTGCAATGTAAAAGGACATACAAAGTTCATTATTCTATAAACACGTCTAGTACGAGATTTTACTCGTGACTTGAATTGCGTTAACAACTACATGTATGTTAAAAATCATGTTCTGATTTTCCATTAAGTGGTCGTTAAATACAGGTTGCACTGTATGTGTCTTCGAGTTTACTATTTCAGTTATAGCTTGTTCAGTATAAAGACCACGATATTTCCACTCCCTGTTTAAAGGAGGTTCAGATAATGCATTTGAAAAAATATATGTATTCTTTTTTAAAATATACTAACATCAAAATATCCGTATACAGGTAATCAGTATTTTAATCACAGCAAATTCATAAGAACACGCTTATACATTTACATATAATAATTCAGCCAAATTTGTACTACCATTTTATTATAATGATGATAATCATGAAATATATGTTATAGGAATAATGTTTATAATAATAATATTGACCAACACTAGAAAAAGGGGAAAAATATTTTTATTACGTAACTTATTTTCATTGTGTGTAACATTACATTATTATTTATATACGTTTTGGTTGTGCATGATTGTATATATTGTAAATTAAAGTAAATTCCGGACTTCAATGCTGCATTCGGCACATCTCGACCGATTCCGTCAACAGCCGAGATGTACCAAATGTTCCATGCGGTCTATACTGAACTTTAACCTTTTGTCATGTTATTGACTTTTTATTTCTCCATATGGTCGCTGCGGTAATTTGATTTCCGTTAAGCACAAATCAGTAATGAAGACATTTTAGTGAGTATTATGTTTACATCATCAATCGACATTCATTTTACTAGGGAAACTATTTTAAAAATGTGTCATAATAAAATCTAATGTATGGTTTGAATCGGATTGTCAATAAATTCTCTTAAAAATATCTGTTGGAAAGAAATTAGTTAGTCAGTGATTTTAGTCAGTATAACCTTGTTGATAATTGTGTGTATTCATTCAATTTGTCTGCGCCCATGATTGTTACTGACCAAAGAAGCTAAACCCAAACTTATTTTGCTTTCGTTGAAATGATAACGACCTGCAAACGAAAATCAAACATGGCCAAACTCGATCTTTTACCTGTTCTTTAACGACCCATTCGACACGGCTGTGGTCATTTTAGAGAGAGGGGAGAAGACACAAGAGAACCGGCCATATAATTATACCTCTGTTTTGTTCTATTAGACCTCCTGGTACTTTATCGTGCTCGGTGTAAAACACCGATACACATCTCACTCATTCCCTGTGATTTTCTGAATACAATACTGGTCCCAGTGGTGGAATGGGAGTCGTCCAAAATAGAAGTGGGGAGTTCAAGAAGGGTCTATCTCCATTTTGACAAAGACGGAGAATAGGTACCTACGACTGTTGGTGCTGCCTTAAACACGGGTGTAAAAAAATAAAACGAATAGAAAAAAAATGTTGTTGAAATCTACATGCTTATAATCATATCATACAACGTATACAATGCCCACGCTTGTAAATAGAAACGAAAGAACAATGACTTGTAAAACATAATTAAATCAAAAACATGTTTCGATCCAAGGCTGGGTATCAACATACCACCTCATACATTTTGCATCAATCAAACTTTAACGGCAATTTACCGCCTGTGATTTATTGAAATTTGCATGATTAGCCGTAGTTTATCGAAGAACTATTTTCTTGCATATAAAGCATAGCTCATCAACTTTGACGTATCTGCTAACGATTTCAGTTCGTTAGAACAGAACATATTAACAGTTGATGTATAGGTTTCGCAATAATAATCATTAACCTTCATTATTGTGACAAATATTTCAATGAATATTATAGTGCGTACGGATATGTGAAATTAGTCCGTCAGTAATTAATGATGAAAATTGTTATGTGTAACTAAAGATTTGTAAAATTATATTTTCCCGTCAAACGTGTTTTATCGTGTTCTTCCAGCGGTGTTTTTTTTTTAATTCTGACTTGTTTCCCACTCCAAAAAGCGTTTTTTTTTGTGTGACAACCAGTATATAATGCAAGAAATAACTTTATATAAATGTATTTACAGTAAATAGAGTTGTACGCGTATCGTTTATTAAATACAGTTAAACTTCACATAGCGACCACCGCAGTATTACAACCACCTAGTTATCGCAACCACTTATTTTAGGACCAGCTTTATGGGGATTAAATTGGGAATTGCAAAATGCGCAAAATCTCCACGTTATAATTAAATCTTTCTAATGTTACTATTACATTATGTTCTGTTCCGTTCTGTTCTATTCTATTCTGTTCTGATCTGGTCTAAATCATCTGTTCATGTTAGGGTGTTTGTTTATAGAACAACTGACTGATTTATTCATCTCCACGTGAAATTAAACACAAAGGACTACACGTTGTTTTCTCTGGCAAACGGTTTTCATGGCAAACATTAACATCTTAACAGTAGAGTGTAAGCGAAGTTAGCTACTGGATAAAATATAATATGTATGAAATTATTAACACAATATCAAATTTCTCATCACTCTTATTTCAAAAATAATACATCCGACAAAATATCAATCAGTTAATCTCTGGTAAGTATAATGTTGGTCAGGAAATCTTAATTAAATACCAAATAACATACTGTTATTGTGACTGAATTTTTTATATCATATCCACTCGGGTTGCATGTTTAATTCAGGCATATTTTCAATCACTAGAATTCAATTAATTTCTTTACTTTTTACCCAAACAGATGTACACTGAAACCTCAATAAGCGACCATCTCAACAATACGACCACCTCATTACAACGACCACTAACTTAAATTTAATATTTCCTCTCTACTTCAACTTGATAATGAGATCATCTTGATATTTAGACCATTTCCCAGGTCCCAAAGATGGCCTTAATATTGAGGTTTTACTGCTGTTCCACTGCTGCATACATTGCCCCTACCTAAGGTAATTTTCTTTTTGCTGGCTGGATGTCAATTCTCGCCGTGTTTTGCTAACCAGAAATCCCACGGCCTGCTTTGTAAGTCCGTGTTTTATAAATGCAGCCAAGTGACGTAAGTCTTTGACCAAAGTTTTCACTAAACTCATGATGGGGCATATAATACGTAACTAAGGTCAAATCCAAAAACAACCAATCAGAATTAAGTACGCAAATTAAGATTGTTCTTCGTATTTATTATGAAACCTTAAATCAAGAGTACATTAATTGAACTTAGACATTAAAATCTTAGCTCAAATCTCACTTATTGTTTAATGGTCTCATTAATTAATTAAACGTGTGTGCGGTACTTGGCCTGTATTATAACAAACCCGTTTATCTATTAAGCAAATCAGAACTGTACACTTAAACAAAATACATGTATGTTAAACAGAAAAATTGAGACTTGAAAACAGGGCCGATTGAATATATTACAACCTGTGACTGTGGCTAATTTTGTTAAAGTTTTTTTACATCGATAGTGTACCACCAATGATTTAATATTTCTATTCCAAGAAATTTAAAAAAAGATCAAACAATTTGTCGTCAGTAGGATTATAATTAAACTTAAATAATCAGAATTACTTGATTAATTTAAACACCACGTCTACAGCTCAAAAGATGTCGAAAGCTTCGGCTCGTAAATTATCAAAACTTCGGAGCCACAGACGGTATTTAAATATTAACCAGTTAATTTGCTGTACATAACCCAGGACCAGCTAATTAGATCAAAACACAACCACACAAAATGAGTCACTGAGTATGAACTTTGTCGAAATGAAAGACCAAATAGATGACTTATTATTATTTTTTACAAAATTATAGACAATGTTCTAGTTTGTCGCTATTACTGCTGTAATGTATAGAAGTTTGTCTTTCGGATAATTAGACAGCAGATACATGATATCACAGACTACTTGGTGCAAGGATATATCGTATTACTATCATACAAAAATCCAGAGGAGAAAGTAGTGCGGTAATAATGGTTTCTACTGCGTACGGCACAAAACAATGCATCAAAAATAAACGATACATTCCATGATTCGGGCACTTAAAGAGATAAACTGATTCTCGTATCTAGATACATTACAAATTGCTACAAACAATCTGTTTATTCTCTTAGACACATATTGATTGTAACTAGGATAAATTATATACAACTCCGTCATTCGGGAGGAGACCGGTTTACCATCTTTCTTGTTTGTGTCATACGCGAATTCCACAGGGCCCAATTCCAGTCTTTTCCTATCATTGACTTAAGCTACGGACTCTGGTATCTTAGCATTTTATCGACACATACAGTCATCTAAAACGAAACCAACAAACAATTGACTCCGAGAAACTATTAGAGGGAGAGCCACCTGTTCCCCTAGAACTGATACAGCATTTCAAGTGTCAAAAGAGCGTCTCCTTAAAACATCAAGTAAAACAATAACTCATTCATTTGCATGAAAGAAAATTGGAGAAAATGGGATTAATATTTAGACTGTCTTGTCAAAACGGGACATCTTGCAATTAAAGAACGTCAAATCGTACTAAAGAATATTAAAGATGCATTAGTTGTGTTCTGAAAGAATTGAAACAATTACTGATAGTTTTAGCAGAAAGAGAAGTAAATATTGGCTTAACTTCAGCTGTCAAACTTCTGGTCATTGATTAGAGAGGATAAGTGATCTATAAATGATCTCTCATGTGAGGTATTTCCAGAAATTATGAGAGAGAAAGAGAGAACAAAGAGTAGGGGGAAACTACGATATATGCTTTAAATTTGATAGGTTCTTGTAATTCGAGCGTTGCGATAGACATTTTCTAAATAATCTGTCTATGAAATAACATGAAACAAAACAACACTATTAAGTTCATAGAAATCTATCGCGTTATGTACAATACATTATCAAAAAAGACAACGCGTAAAGAGGATTTTCGAAAATGTGAAATAGCCGTCATCGTCCGCAGTTAAATGCCCGCATTCAAAACAATGGCGACAACTGCCCGACAAAAGCACAGACAATAATATGATCGACCTGACCGTATAAGGACGTTACCAGGCACAATGTTGACCATAAAGGGCCTAAAAAAATATAAAAAAAACAGCAGCGTCAGCACCCACTTAAGGGGTTTGAGTATATAATAGGGGCCACTGGTTTTAGGCAGTTTCATTTTGGAATTGACGAATAATACATACACTGTGAATGATTTAATTGTTTTTCTAAAGGTGTTCTCTAACACATTTGAGTTAAGTTTGTTACCGTCTAGAATTTGCTGTCAATCAGGAAAACAAGAAACTGTTTTGGAACTTGAACCAACTTACCTCTACATTGAAACAACCAAGCGAAGATAACACGGAGCCACAAAAGCAGTATCCATAACCAAGAGTTAGAGTCCAATGATATCTTCAACGGCATTTCGACTATTTTTCTGCTCTGTTGACAATAACAGCAACTGAAAACAAATGAAATCGTTTATACATATATACATCTACGTTTGCAATATATGGTGTGACATTATCAAAAACATGTTCTTCACTATTGTTCTAAATCTGAACTCTTGCGCTTCAACATTTTGTATTTAATTTACATGTACATATTGAACAAACCCAATGCTTAAATAACGCAAAAAGAAACGCAATCATTCCGTACGGAAAATGTATGGCTTATTTTAAAGCGTTCCCTCCATCATTGAATGGCAGAATTATGGAAAACAGAGAGATGTAATGGAAATGCTATATCAATAGTAGGCTAGAATGAATTCAGTCAGAAATCGTGTATAGAGGAATAGACACATAATCAACCTGATAACTTAGAGGGTAAAAATCACATTTCTGACAATAAGCGTTTCTGATATCCTATGGGATGTCAGATGGAGGGGAACTTGTGATATTTTATAACACTGGTGATAATTCTATTCTTCAATGGGAGGCGATTTGGCGGAAGGGATTCCAATGTTAGACTAGACTCTATTACCTTCGACAAATATCCTTAAAGTACGCGAGTTCACTGATTGAATCTATTGCATCGTTCCAAATACAAGAGGTGATTTTCAACAATTCATTCGGTCGCAGCCCTTACAATTGCATTAACTAATTCATTTGTATTTTCTCCTGTATTTCAAACCATTTGTTGTATGGTTCAGGAAGTAAACGTGATACAACTACGTTTAAATCGTTTTATTTATTTGACACCTTTATAACATCGTAAAACAGCTAAATAATTAGATGTACCTGATTGGAACAGATGGTAGGAAATAAATCGTAGAGAACAGATAATCTGTTTCATAGCAATAATACATATGATAGTAATAACAGCATAACTGCAGGCTTCAATATTTGATATTGTACAAATAAATAATGATAGCCCTTGACTGTAAGAGTACTAGTCGTAAAATTCTAACCAGATGTGTTGGAAAAGTTATCAGCAGGTGTTAGAATTAATGTTTCACACAAGGTAATAAATGATAAGTCTATCAATCGAATTGTCCAAGATCCAAGATCGTATTTGTTGACTGATTTGTATTTGCTTGGACGTAATTTCGTTTGTTTCTGGTTACCCTTAGGACCTGTCCTATTTTTTCCCCGCGACCTTAGATTTTATGAGGCCCAAGGAATGGTACACCCACTGTCTCACTTTTTTTACCTTTCAGCAAAAACATAATCTCAACAGCGGCTTTCAAGAATGATACAGAAAGAAATTAAAAAATCCCTACCTACTTATCCTATTTTAATGAGCGTGTAACCAGAAAAAATACGCCTTATGCCTAATTTCACTCTTATTTTTTTCCATTTGACTATACTTTGTTTAAACAGCCTACGAACGGGCACAAGGACATCCACATTCATAAAACACTATCTCTCTGTACTAGTTATAGGGATCTGATAATTATCCGGAATATAGGATTGATTTAGCAAGCAAATAAAACATCATTGCGTTATTATATCCATTCACATATTAAATTTCTTTAGTTTAAAGTACGTATCAAATCCGAAGCTGCCAGTATCTGTTATGGAAGCGAGAACTAGATTTCTGCAGTATAGTGCCACATTAATGATTCACTTTTATACGTAGCAATGTGAAAGTAATAGTCTATTTCTCTATTAGTGGAACCCTATATGCAAAATGAATTTAACGTACTAAGTATTATGTTCTTATGAACTTCATATACTCTCCTCTTTGAATGCTCCATCATTTCTACGATCTAATTTCTAAGTTCGTCTCCAATAATCGTATATCTAATAAAGCACATTTATATAAATTAAGAAAGTGAATTTTAACAGTTGACAACTTCAGTATCGTCTCCGAAGATTTAATAAGTCAGAGAAATGATTAGAGTTTTTGTCAGTAACGCACATTGTGTTAACAAAGTAATGACATCATACTGAGGAAGAAATTATCAAATTGTTTGCACACTTCACACTTTATTTCAAAGTTTCATCAAAATGTGGACTTTTGAAATATCATGACCGTGTTTTTTTTTCAGCTTTTGTTCCACAGGACGACTATGAATGTACATGTGTATGGAATGGTATTTGTTAGTCTAGAGGCTTTCTTCCAGAAAATGACATTATTCAGAAATCTAAATCCTCCTGTTGACTATGACTATTGTACGAAGGTAATATGATCTTTAGTCATTTACTTAAAAATTTAGGAGAGGACCACTAGGAACTCGTGATTAATCATACAGCTGTCGTCGATGTTTTTTCAGAACATGTAATGGTTTCGAATTATCTTCACTTTCCAAAATCATTGTCAATACATTTGAAGTTATGATTTAATTGATCTCTGTAATATTTCCAGAAATATCATTATCGAAATATTTATCGATCTTACCAGTGTCATGTGCCGCATTCTCTGTTCATTTTCTAGACTGCGGCGATATCCGAGCACTGGAATGAAGTCGACAAGGAGAGGTTCAAAGATTTTTTGCTGTTCCGATGAAATTTCATTCCAGATATTTCCTATTCTGTCTCGCTCTATTAAACTAATGAGCTTATGATTTTAGTCGGTAACTCGCATTATCTGTTCCAATCTTTATAACATATTACCAAGAATTCATTTTCGTTTTGAATGCATTACAGCTTTGTAAAAAAATCATGACAATAAAAGCACTTTCCGGTATTTGAGAAGCCTGTGAAAGTCTTAAGTCGCAAATGTAATTAAATTATTTCTGCATTTCGGAAACGAATCACCGTCGTTATCATTCATTATGGGTTTTGAATATGAACTTTGAGTCACTATCATGAGCGACGATACTTATTTATGGTAACTTTACGAATAATTAGAATTGAACAATGGAAAAGAATTAAGGAAAAATGGTAAGGACTGGCCTCTGAAGACAAATTAGGATTTCGGAAAATAAGAACACAGATGTGGGTTGGGAAATAACAAATCCACGTGTAGAAACTGACTGATGATTGAATGTTTTTTACAGTGTAAAGAAATGAAATTGAAAACCTTGGATAAAAGAATAAAGATGGATATGTGAGAGTTTGGTATAATAAAAGAAGCAGTAGATATTTAAATAGGTAAAACAAGTGAACTATTAATTATATTTCCATTGCCAAGGGAATTAATACATCTTTAAGAAACAAGATTTATTGAGTCTGTCTTGCTAACCCAATACTTTGTTATTCTCGAGTTTTAATAGTAAATACCTTGAACCTATAAAAACATTATTTCTCGGTTAAATAAACATTTAAATTGGGTTAAATTTGAGTTAAGATTAAATTTCTGGTTAAAGTTTGGTAAAGCGATTGCATAAAACGTGGGTTAAATTTGACCGGATATTATTTATGGTCAGACTTAACCCAAGCGTCTAACATTGGTTAAGAAGTTGTCAAGATCCTCAGTTTGTCTGTTTACTGGTCTGAATTGTCGTAATTGTCTAGAGTTTGGTACACCAGGGGTAGCCATTTTGTTTATGGGTAACGTTTGGTTAACTGCTTAACCTAACCTCAAATTTAACCCAAAATTTAACATTTTTTTATACAGTTGGGTGCAGATGGTGACCCTATGATAACACGATGCGTTTATGTTTTTATTGAGCATTTTGATAAAGATTTTATGCTTATCAGCTGCGAAAATCTTCCATGTTTCTTACATTTGCCAGAATACTTACGGTTAATTTAGCACATGTCGTGCATACCGTGCAATGGATGCAAGTTCCGAGATTTTGATAATTTTATCACATATATGTGATACGTTGATTTAATCAATCAAATAATTTATCTTTATAAATGCCCACTTGTAGTTTAGAGGTTATGTATTTCTATGATTATTAGTGATAATTTAAACTAAATATGTGTGTCTAATTACGTTTCATTAACTTTATATCCCTCGGTGATGAACTGTGGCACCACGTTAGGCCATACCAAATCGTATCTATGTTTAGCGTCCGCGGACGGAAAGGTTTTGATCACCTGAGTCAAATAAAAAAACATGTCGTATTGTTGAATATTTGACCATTTGAAATGTCTTTATTGCACCATTATATGCTGGAACGATTTGCTTTGCATCAATACGCATTCCAGTGGTCAAACTATACATTGTATCAATATTATGTTATTTGTTTTGATTTAAGAAATGAAACATATTTATTCCCTTTGAGTGACTGTTAGAACTTCTGATAGAAGCTAATATTTTGGGGTAATTAAGCAGAATTTGTGTTTTTTCCTGAGGCACTTGTTTGGTTTCTTTTTCGGATAGCTAGATAGGGTTTTGAACCTCGATGTTACGCTAAACATAGACGCGATTTGGTATGGCCTTATAGTATGCAGCACGTGTTTAGCAGGGCTTGATTATTTTTTATACAACTTAAAAGAAGTAAAGTACGTGAGAATACTGGTGCGTGAAATAAGATATAACTATTTAGATTCTGGATGAGGTAAATAACTTAATTAAAATGCATTTAAACAGTAATACAGAGTTTGGCAGCAAAATGTAGGTTGGTAGATAAAGTTGTTTACAGATTTACGAGTAGTATGCCAGCCTGCTACTGCTCATAAAACCGGTATTTTGAGGAGCTGTTTCATTTAAACACACACACACACTCTGCAAAAATAATTTGAAAACGATCGGCTGTTTTATTTACACTAAAACCTCAAATTGCGACCACTTCTTTATTACAACCACTTTGTTATGACGATCACTTATTTTCAGACCGGCTTTCAATAACTCCCTTATAATTGAAGTTGATAATGAGACCACATTATTACTCGTTCGACCTATTTTGTGGGGTTTGTCGCGGCAGGTCATACCCTTCAATGAAAATTTGACAAAAATGTCGATTTTCCACCATATATGGAGAAGTTACCGGCTCCTTGTGGAAATGTAGGTTAGTATTGTTTAGTATACAGTCCAGGAAAACTGGTTAGATGAATTGTTGAAAAACGGCGTTAAACCCCAGTGACAATAAGTCACATAAAAACAAAACAAAACATATATATTTATAATTCCATGAATCAGTTTATCATTTCATATTTAAAAAGTTGGAAAAAAACTAGCCACGCAGGGATCAAGTTTACAAAACTTGGATTTCCTACTTTTAAATTATAACTCGAAAAGTAAATTACTTTTACAAATATCCCTAGTGAAAATATGAAGATACTTAAAGGGTGAATTTTGAATAAAACCTATACGCAAAGGAAATCTTTTTAGAAAATTGTGATTAAAATGATTGTGTTGAAATGTGCTTTACTAGTTCAAAATTATACGTTGAAAATTTCAAGTCCTGAATATTGGCTTCGATGTATTCGTACGTGTTTTTCAAAAATTCACAGTGCAATAACTTGCCCTATACTCACACTGTTTTCTTTCGTTTACTGTCTAAAAAACATTAACTTAATGATTTTAGAAGATCGTTTTTTTCTGCTCGTAATTAACATCATAGCAACAGTGGAGCAATAAACCATTGACAAGATATCATTTTTGCGCATGCGCACGAAAAGGAACACTTTCATTCAATCAATATTATATCAAATTAATGGCAAATTAATGTCAACCAGACAGAAACAGGAATTTTAATTTTAGCCAGTCGTTATATGTGTAAATACGCTTCCTTGATACTCACAAAGTATACATTAAGTGATGCATTCATTCGGAGCATCTCATAAAATCTAATTTTATATAAAATGTCGAAGGAGTTCCAAATGAGGCAACCTATATATTGCTTTAAGGATGGAATTCATGTGAATTTCAGTTTGGTTAAACATTATTTGAAATATCGAGTCAGTCAGCGTGATTGTGGACTTAAATATATTCACAAAATGACGGCTGATGACTGGGTGACTGTTATCGAGCTAGCATTTGATGAAACCGGAAGTGGCAATAATCTCAAATACATACAACATCTTATCATCCAGTGTCTATATACATTCTACTATGCCAGCAATCGATATTTATGCATATTTATCTCAAGCAGAAAAATGTGAACTTTATGACTTTACACGTCTCATCATTTATTTATTCATGTTTTAACAACACAGTCAGTTTCAATGAATGTATAGATTATGACAGTAATGGCAATAAATATTAATGTGTTCACATAAAAAGCGAAACTACACAGCTTCTAGTAGCTTATTATCCCCCGTATTGCAGCATAAGACGTGTCAAACATAGTAGTAGGCTACACCAGAACCTTTCATATCATAACCCTCCTGCGAATCCGACAACATGTTTAGTCCGAACATCGCAGTTAGTCAGGAAATGTTCTCTTTATCAAATTCGGAAGCCCCCCTTCCTACTCCGAAAACTTCGTACAACGGAAAACGTCCCGATCTGAACATTCTTTTCGCCCCCCCCCCGACCATGTTCTGAATAGAGAGGTTTCACTGTTATACATGTATCAGACACTTGTCTTAATTTCTATGATTAATCCACGAGAATTGTTTTAATGCCACGAAATTAATCGCTTGAGTTGTTTTGTAACATATGGACCGTACAGCAGACGACATTCTATGTTAAGCGTATCAGAAATGACGTCATCTTCTGAGGTACGTTAAGCAAAAATACTTACTACGTGCACAACTTTACATAAAGCATTTCTGTTAAATACAGCGCACACTTTTTAGAACGGCCCCTCTCTTGAACAATAACCTCTCATCAACAACATAATTTTGCTTCTCCAAATGGGTTTTGCTAAGGAGAGGTTGCACTGTTATGTGAAACTCGGCCAAAGTTAAGAAGATGCGCTTTTTTATTTTTTTTGTCCTCCCGACCAAACAGAATTTATTTTTCGTTAAAATCATTTTCATTGATGACATTTTCAAAACATCAAATCATCAAAATCAACATAGGCCAACGAGGGCGCATTTACTATCGTTAATATAGAGTCTGAAAACTATTATTTGTTCAATGTGACCTTATTCAGGATTTTCAACCGTATCATCAAATATCGAAATGAAACTTGTTAGCGTTTAATAACACATGCTAGTCTTCTTGCAATTAATTATATAATTAATGTTTGGATGATACGGCTTTGTAATAAGGTTTCCTTGTCTTGCAAGTGTAAAGACTCGGTTTCAATTCATCTGTACACAGATTAGCTCTAAACTTCCACATAAAAAGAACTCATGATGTCACAAAAAATGGAGCGAACGGCAGTTGGTACGTGGTAGAATAAACAACAGTTGTTACATTGTAGAATAAACAACAGTTATTACATGGTAGAATAAACAACAGTTGTTACATGGTAGAATAAACAACAGTTGTTACATTGTAGAATAAACAACAGTTGTTACATGGTAGAACAAACAACAGTTACATGGTAGAACAAACAACAGTTATTACATGGTAGAACAAACAACAGTTGTTACATGGTAGAACAAACAACAGTTGTTACATGTAGAACAAATAACAGTTGGTACAAGAAAATTATCAATATGCTCCAAACAGCAATATGAAAGTGCAGAGTACATCGGCAGTATGCCACTCCATAAACTTCCGGCAGTGCGCCACAGTAAAAGATATATGCGGTATGCATCAGATGGAATAATCAACAGTATGCACAGCAATGAATTACCAGCAGAATGGGCAACAATTAACATTCAGCTGTTAGCTGTTCACCGTTTTCATTATTCATTACAAGTAGAAACAACAGTGTAATTCATGGAGAACAAACATGGTATTCATTAAATGGTGAATTACGGAGTATGTACGGAATAAAACAGAAACATGATCATTATGATAATACTAGTATACTATCTTTATAGAATTAAAATTGTAACATGGGTATTTTTGTAACAAATTAGTGCTATATTTAAGCAAGCACAGGGCTTTAAGATCGAAAAGACTTCATATTCTATAAGTAGTGAGTTTATATAGAGAAAATTGTAGAAAACCGATCCGAAAATACGTGTTGTATAATGAGATAATTTTAATTTGGAATTGTTCTTTAAGTGAAAATAGTGTTGTTACCCCGGCCGACCCTATTTTTTTTGGGGGGGGGGGGCGACCCTATTTTTTTTGGGGGGGGCGACTCTATTTTTTGGGGGGGCGACTCTATTTTTTTTGGGGGGCGACTCTATTTTTTTTGTGCCGACCCTAAAATTTCTCGCAACTAAATCCGAAGTACAAAAATATTTGGGACGAATCCTTCTCCAAAATACGGAAAGTAAGTTTAGAAAAAAAGTAGTCTCATTATGGAGGTTTTACTGTATATAACATCTTTGAGCGAACAATTAGAGAGTATATACTGTTCTCTAATCTGTTTTATCAGTTCCAGGTCACGTGTGTCAATTCGAAGAACCCGTATGACGGCCAATCAATTATTTACTAGTACTATCTTAGTCCGAACATCCGAAATAACCATACATGAACCACTGGCCGGATTTACACAGAACCGTTCATTCAGAATAACTGGTGGTATTTTTGTAAGTTTCGTCAAACTTGGAAATCAATTGTCTGTTCATAGACAGCATGCTTTAAAAAACGCTGTTCAGTTCTAATTTGTGGTGTCAATATTAAATTATTTTTGTGCTTGTACGCCGCACGTGTGTTATGAGATCATTCGCTTTAAGAGACCACTTTTGCATTCTCTCAGGGCCTCCGTGGTCGCTGGTTTGTTATGGTCTCTGACTAGTAATCACTAGCACTTCACTGCTGTGAGTTCGAATCCCAACCGGGATCAGACAGGAAGATGCCCAGCTAGCTTACGGAAGGTCGGTGGTTCTACCAAGGTGTAAGCCTTGTACGTTCCTCCATCGCTAAAGCTGGAAAAGTCGTCAACGAGCTTAGCTGTTGAAACGACGTTGAAACCCGGTGAAAAAAAGAATTGTTCTCTCTTTGGTGATCACTTAGCACAAGTTCAACTGTACACTCAAAAGTAAATTAACTTAATTTGAAGTGAATATACGTTCAACATGTAAGAAATAGTTTTATTTTATTTCCGTTTCAATCCGAACTACTTTTTGCGTGCATATATAGTAAACGGTAGCTTTAAATGAAAAAAATCTTAATTTTCTCTAATGCTAATTACTTTAATTCATTTATGTTAAAATCAGTCCTTATTATTTATTTATATATTGTCTTCTTCGCATGATTAAGTACAAAAGAGTTTATTTTTTAACATGGCAAGTCTACATATGAAACCACGAAATAACTTATGACATTGCTGCATTTAAAAATATTAAATGCACTTAAAATATTAAATTGTTAATGTAATATGATTCACATGAAACGATTGAAAATTTTAAAAAGGATATATTAACCGATACCAAACACCACACTTTGTGTGTGTGTCAATCATTGTGAATAAATTCAAATCTATAGCTAATAAAAGGCTTGTTATAATGTAAAATCTTGTCCATATATAGCTTATTAGAAGTTCGTTAAAAAGTTAATATGGAACTTGATTTCTTACAAAATGTCAAGGGTGTATGTTGTTAAGCAAACATCAGATTGCAAGCAATAGAAAGGATTGTGAACAGGCATATTTTAACAAATGTACACTGGCTTTTACCCAAAACGGAATTAATAACGAAAATGCCAGAGGGTTATCTTCGAAAATTTTTTGATCATGCGTCGTATGAACATAAATATATGATGTTAACAATTAATAAAATATTAATAATAAAGATTTGGTGATTTTCACTTAAGTTAAACACCGGTTTTCAATGACCAAAAATTAAGGTTAATCATGAAAGTACAATTTATATTATTCAATTTCACATTTAAAAATAAGAAACATTTTATTATAGAGTCGAGGAATGGATATTACGTTAGCCCTGACATAATTCTGAAAAAAAAAATGCTAAAATAATTACATATACATATATGTGTTATTACAAATGAACTTCAAACGTAACCATTTGAGATATGATTTACAATATTTGTGTTCTGCCAACTTCGTTCCTGTCAAACAAACGATACAACTGAATTGATAAAATCAATTTTACCTTGAAATTGAGATGAGAAACCCTTTCTTGAGTATGTCTGCACCGAACGAAAATTGTGTACAGCTAAACCTCCGGATGATAAGACCATCAGCGGTCATAATAGTAAGGTGGTCTCATTATCAGGTTTTATTATAGGGGAGAAATTGAGCCGGTCGGAAAAAAAGGTCGTTATAACAAGGTGGTCGTAATATTTAGGTGATCACTATTTGAGGTTTTGCAGTAAATTGTCCAAGCTGTCTGTAAGAACAGGGAACAATAAAGAGGGAGTCTACCCTTACTCTCAGTTTAATATTCTTTACTCCCAAAAAACAATTAGATCATATTACAATCATACACACAGATGTTAAGCATTACCGGGGATGATATATCAAGGATTTAGCTCAAGTGTTGAATAACACGGGCTAAATTTCAAGTATAAATAAAAGCAAAACTTGTTCCGTTGTGAGCACAGCTTGTTTACATAGATATACGCTAAAACAACAAGCTTAAAAATAGTGCAATAACAAAAAATAGACAGAATTCTGATAATAGTATATGGTTCTGGTCGTAATATTTGAAATTCAGTGCTGTAAAAACAATGACGTGTGATAGGAAATGTCACCATATATAAAAGTATCTTTAGAGGCACTCTTGTTAAATATTCTTAGGTCTGTCTTATCTTAGATATGAGATAGTATAATTTAATGCATAGTAGTTACGCAATATAATAGAGAGTTATATAACATCTTCTATATTATTAATCAAAATATCGACTATGTAAGGCGTACAAAATATATATTACTTTGATACGCGTGGTTAGCAAAATATTACAATACAATGGAAGTACAAATATGAATTTAACAATGGTGGTTTAATGATAGTTAATGAAATATATAATAAATATATATTCTATGCTCAAGTATATGTACTTACTACCACATGTGATTCGTAGTTTTGTGTGTTTGTAATGACTAATAATGTAATTTGTTTCTTGTGCAAGTATCGTTCTTTAGGGCACTGTATTCAACAAAGATTTTGCTTTTGCCATTTAGGAATCTTGTAGGTCACTTTTCATAACCATAAATTAAATGTTATGATCCTGAACTCAGTTTTTTTAAATGTTATATCAAACGCTTGATATCCACTTTGAATAAGTTTAACCCGCCATGTTGGCTCAGCCAGTTGAGCACCATGATGAAATGATGAGAGGTATAGGCTTCGAACTCGACACAAGTTCTTCCTTTACTAACATTATATTATAAACATAATATATTATATCGTTCAATTCGATTTCAGCCTCTCAGTCACTCGTTGTGAAGAGGAAATTTTAGTTGTTAATGAGGATATGTGAGCAAATACTTGCAATAAACTCAGATGCCTTTTTAACAGGTTAACTGGTCGTAGTGTATAACTAAAATAATTGTGATACACGGCATTAATTCTCGCGTAAATGAATGACATTAGCTCATAGTACCCCGGGAAAACAACATATTTATATATAGCTCGCACTTTTGTTCCTGTCTAGTATAACAGTCTACAGTATTAAATGAGCTAGCTCGTATATTTTACAACTTCAACTGTAAAATAGTATCTAGAACAAACCCCATATCTCAAGAATCAAACCCACGACTTCCGGCTAACGGCCGTGCCGCATTGTGACTATGTGGTTTTAAGTTTGTAATGATTCTAAGTATTCCTGTAATCTGACAGCTTTTCTAGGAGTAACTCAAAATCTTTAGTAATTTTAAGTTAAATATTTATTAATTATAGCTATTTCTTATATGTTACAGTATATGTAAGTCAAAATTCCTAATAACCAATTTAACAATGCGATTTGTAACAATAATCCTATGTTCTATTCTGCTCTGTTCTGTTTTGTTTCATGCAATAACACAAAAGCGATAAACAGTTCGAAATATGTCGCTTTAACATTAACGTGTCCACGGGGATAATTTTGTTAATTGGTTCGCAGTGTTTTATTCTAATAGCTCAAACATTCGTCATATTACAGCATGAAAATACGAAACAATAAAACCAACCATTTCATGAACAAATGACTAAAATGCAAACGATACTTCGGCGCTATCAGCTCGATTTCTTCAAAATACATTTTAAGTAAAAATTGAATTGAGTTGTTTTACGTAATAAGTTACAACAAATTATTAGCTACGACTAATGTTAACCGACTTAATACTCTGCCATTGTATTTTGGAAGAAATAATTTAAATACCATAATGATTTGAAGAAAACACATCATCGAATGGTTAAAGATTTCATCAGATGTCTGACACACTTGGAAGTTGAACAAAAATATAAGTAAGGTGACTACGTCGTACATATTCAACGCACGTGTGTTTGAAAATTTATTTTCTCGGATATTTCGAGCCACGGAAATTAGGAACTATAATATTTACGAAATGTCAAATGAAATTTTCTGTCATTTTATACTGTAATAAGATATTTTTGACATTAAATGACAATAATGGAAATTAAGGCACTGTCAAGTACTGTATAGCATGTTGTCATTTTTATGTTGGTCATTAAGATATCATGCGCAAAAAATAATGACGAAATAAAATTGGTGATTCTATTAATCATAAATGAAATATTGCTGAAAAAAATACAAATTGTTACTCAAAACACATACTTAATTTTACCCTTAAAATACTCACAAATATAATAATTTACTCCAGCACTGGAATCTTTTAAAATCCGTGAGTTTCAAAGTCACCCACTCCTCGTCAAAGAGAAGTTATAAAACAGCTATCAACAACTTCAAGAACTACATCGAATCCGATGTCATGGCAACAACAAACCACTAATATTTAAACCGTTTCTTCGTGCGTGACAGGTTTTAAAAATATCACTGAATAAACAAAAAACAACAGCAGTGTAGTCCAGTTACAACAATACTTTATATCCGATACAAAACTTCACAGTCCATGACAAAAATATTTATGAAACATTGCTTTACAATATTTGTAAATACTCCAGAATCGAATTGTTTTAATGCACGCTTAAAAAACTTACAAGCGTCCACGCTTGCGCGCCGGCTAAGTTGAGATTACCGTTAGCCTAACTTTTCTCAACATATAACCACTTACGCAGCGAAATCTCCGCGGAAAATATCGCGCAATTATTAAACATTGTCTTGTATCTTTATCACAATAGCTTAATTAGAGAATCGTTAACTGGATATTTTCGTGAGAGAACAGATTGTGTGTTCTTTTTAGACATGTATTGTGTGTATATCTGGGTGATTATTGGTGTTGTCTCCATATAGACACCAGGCTTCATCCAATTTAAGCACAATTTACACTATTAATGTGAAAAAATATAACTGCAGTGTGATTATTCATCTAAGCCCTTTAGTTTCACTGTTTTACAAACACGAAGTTCATCATAGCTTAAATGGGTATCATTTATTTACCAGAAAACTCCGTTTATTCAATACTTCGGGTTCGGTGGTTTTTTTGTGAACATGCGCAGTATTTGTCAATTCAATTTAACCAAGTTTATGTCTATCACAGTTTTAACTGATCACGTGACACGTGTTCTCGAATTGGTTGAATTAATGTCAGTGTTTGTTTATTACTAAATCACGACCCAAGACTAATTGTTAGTAACGTTAAGTACGAACTTTAGTCTTGCAAAAAAGCGCTCCTGAAATATGCATCAACCAGTTTACCTACTTTCATTTTCTCAGTATTTATATCCAAAACCTTAATCAATAATGATTTTTTTCTGAACCCGGAAGTAATTGAGATCATGTATAATTAAAATCATTAAAATCGTTTGCATTTTCTTTTTCGTATGGCGCCACATTAGAATGAAAAGGTCATATCTGCATTGTTCATGCAGTGCTGATATTCTCTTTTCATTCTATAGTAGTGATATTAATAATTATTCATTATAGTATTTATTTATTTTGATGTAAATAATCGAAAATTTCGATTAAATGATCCCATTTTTGTGATATGGTTAAAATCTTGTTTCTAGCAAAGTAAAAAAAGGAAAACAATGTCATGCATATAAACAGACTTTGAAAGAAGAAGCGGACGAAGGAAGAAAGAAAGAAGAGAGAGAGAGAAGAAATGAAAGAAAAAGAAGGTGGAAAAGGGAGAGGGATTGCGTAAGAAAGAAACAAGGCAAAGACAGGGGGAGAAAAAAGAGAAAGAATAGAAGAAGAATAAAAGCAAGTGAGAAAGAAGATTAGAAGAAAGAATGAATGAATGAAAGAAAGAAAGAAAGAAAGATAGAAAGAAAGAAAGAAAGAAAGAAAGAAAGAAAGAAAGAAGAAAGAAAGAAAGAAAGAAAGAAAGAAAGAAAGATAAATATAAGGGAAGAATAGAAGACGAAATTGCATTGAAACGTTTTGGGACTGAATAATCAAGATTTTATATTTGGATCGTCGCATATAAAAATATTGTTGTACCGTCTTTTAAATCAATTATATACTACACTAAATGATTCTATATTTCGTTTCAAGTCAAAGAAGTATGTAATAAGCACGTAATGAAAATCTGAAATAGAAATAATTAAAATGTCACATTTCAGAAAACATAGTAATTTACGGTACTGATATTAAATATTTACATACATGTATGTTCAATAATAGAATTAACTCTCTCCCTCTTTCTCTAAAGATAAAAAAAATATTTAAACGAATTAGCGAGATTGATTAAGAACTACTGATAGACAATTTGTTTAAATCCTTCGTTTTTTAAATACGCAGATATTTTTTTGGTCTAAATGTTTGAAAGAAAATACAAAATGTATAATATAAAGCGTCATTATATTCTTACAAAGATATTTCTTTCACTGAACACGTTAGATCTCGCGAACGTTTAGATTTTCTCGCGTGAAAACACATTATTTCTTAGTCTGTTAAAAGATAAGCGATTTATAATCAATGTTGCGTTTAAGAATTCTCACGATTTGTGCTAAATATTTAATAGTTTTTTGTTGCTTACAGCAGAAAATTAGATATTAATTTTGTTTAATGTACAAGGAATTTATCACAATATATCCGAGATATAAAAACACAGTTTATAAACGCTAATAACATATAACAGAACTTAGTATAAGGCATATAAGTGAATATAGACGTTTTTTTAAAAAAGGGCGGTCAATGAAAAAATACTATTTACCTTTTAAACACGAAGTTAAAAATACACAATACTACGTGTAACTATAGACCCGGCCCAGAGGTTATAGAAATTGAAAACCATCTCCGAGGTAAAATTTCAATTCCATTTTTTGTTGAACGTACAGTTCAGTTGGAAGTTTAAAAATACACGTGTAATCAGATCAATTGGTATAATAATAATAATAATACATTATTTACGTGATAATTATTTTACCATAAATAATATAGAAAAAACTTAATATTGATGTGGTCTCATGGTAAAGTTAACATATAAAGAAAAAAATGATAACCATAATGAGGGGGTCTTAATATTTAGGGGATGGGGACTCCATTGTCGAGTGGTTATATTTTCTGACTAGTTCCTCACTGCCGCGGGTTCGGATTCCACCCGGTACAAAATTTCACATATGAGGAAGCTGTCCAGCTAGCTTACAGAAGGCCGGTGACTCTACCGGGCAGGTATACACTTGGGGTCTTTCTCCTCCTTTCTCTAGCTATTAGTGCGACGTTAAATCCCGGACAAAATATTGAGGTGGTCACAAAATAAGGTGCAACTGTATCTTGATCCTTGATTCTCCTAAGTCACACAATCTTCCAGGTTGTAAACTAGTATGTTTGTTTCACATTACGCGTTTCACACTTGCGACTTGGCAATGGTTACAGACATTGCATGTTAGACTACGGTAAATGTACACGTCAAATATCATCTTTAAAACGGCGTGTCTAGTTCCTGTGTTGTATATTTAAACATATCAAACTCACCTACTCCTTTGTATGAGGCGGACAGTGTTTTGTCATATTTCTCTGACTGCGCGTCAAACATTCCACGCAATTACGCAAGTCTTGGTGTCCATTGATAATGAATTCCAATTAATTATTCGGTTATATACTGAAAGGTAGCACTGTTTAAAGTATTGGTGTTACCTCATTCATCATCGTCTTGTCATTACCTGACACATTTGTGTGAGTGCAGTTCGTTTAAATTGTCTGTAAAGACGTTTTACATGAAAATGTCGATTGACCCGTCCCCCCCCCGCACTAAAAGTATTTCGTTCAGAAGCTGTGACCATGGTCCAGTAGTTAGTGCGCTGGACTAGTTACCCGGCGATCTGGGTTCAAATCTCGGTCGCGGCAGGTCATACCCTTCCATGAAAATTTGACAAAAATGTCGATTTTCTTCCATATATGGAGAAGCTGCCGGCCCTTTGTGGAAGGGTAAGTTAGTACAGGTTAGCATACAGTCCATGAAAACTGGTTAGGTGAACCGCCTGCCGTATATAACTGAAAAAGTGTTGAAAAACTGCATTAAACCCAGGGAAAAAAATTCGTTCAGAAAAAATGTCATCCTCCTACCGGTCTTTCCGTGTCAGTTTATATAGTAATGAGCTTAGTTCGATTTGCTGAGAAAATTAACAACAACACGTATGGTGAAAATGTCAATTTATTAAGTATTATTTTCACTGGAGTTCAATGCCAGGGACATTTAACGACTTTCTAGTTTAACAATGGAGGAAGAACCTAAGCTTACACCTGGGAGAAACCACCAACCTTCTCTAAGCTAACTGGACAGCCTTCTCACATGTGAAGTTTGGTCCCGTGTGGGATTCGAACACACAGTGGTGTGGGTATAGTAATTACAAGTCAGAGACCACCTGACTGCGGAGGTCACCTTTAAAATTAAAATGGTCTTATCATATTCTAATTCATGCTGCAGTAAAACCCCACTTTGCAATCACCTCAATGTTACGACCACCTTGTTATAACGACCACTCATAACCACCGGCTTTCAATAACTCCCCTATAATTCAACTTGATAATGCGACCACCTCACTATTACGACCAATTTTTCGAGTATTGAAGGCGGTCTCATCATCGAGGTTTTACTTTATCAATCAATCAATCAATCAATCAATCAATCAATCAATCAATCAATCAATCAAATCAAATCAATTATCATTATCGAGGTTTTAGTGTACGCATAACAATCAAAACATGTGACATCATTAAAATATACAAAGGCTACAACAACAACAACAACAACAACAACAAATTTGTATAAAACATGATAAAGTAAAAAGATAAGTAACACGAGTCCCATGACCTAAAGCATTATAAGCCTTCCAGGCAAGAAAAGCATTATAAACCTTCCAGGCAAGAAAAGCATTATAAACCTTCCAGGCAAGAAAAGCATTATAAGCCTTCCAGGCAAGAAAAGCATTATAAACCTTCCAGGCAAGAAAAGCATTATAAGCCTTCCAGGCAAGAAAAGCATTATAAACCTTCCAGGCAAGAAAAGCATTATAAGCCTTCCAAGCAAGAAAAGCATTATAAACCTTCCAAGCAAGAAAAGCATTATAAACCTTCCAAGCAAGAAAAGCATTATAAACCTTCCAAGCAAGAAAAGCATTATAAACCTTCCAAGCAAGAAAAGCATTATAAACCTTCCAAGCAAGAAAAGCATTATAAACCTTCCAAGCAAGAAAAGCATTATAAACCTTCCAAGCAAGAAAAGCATTATAAACCTTCCAAGCAAAACGGCAAGGCATTTACACAAATCGCTCAACTTGAAATATGTATTCGTTCATTTACCCAACAGACAAAAATGATTGAAATTAAAACGATCATTTCTTTAAAATTACAACCAAACATTCGAAAAATACAAAAATGCTAAAACATTCCTCATACAAGTATGTACACAGAACTAAGATTGGACCGGTCGTCCGTAAATAGTTTCTTTGTCAATAAAAAACACACATGGCTAACAGACATCAGATATTTTGCTGGAATAGAATATCATCTTTTGAAATGGACAGTTTTTTTTCTCCGAAAAAGTTTTGTCTTAGTTAAGATATGTAAATGAAATGACAAGCCGGTCTGTAATGACTGATATGATAAATAAAACCTGAAAGATTCTTTACCAATATCTTGTATGAACTATTAACATGTTTGCCTACACGTTTAACGTACACAGCTTCATAATTTAGCTTTTAAAAAAATCATAGGATTGTTAGATCAGAATTTATGGTACTTTACCATCAAATATTTCTATAACTCTAGTGTACATTATTCCACTTTACAACAGCATTTCAGTTATATACCAGCGGACAGTAATAGTAGCCAGTTTTATTTGACTCTGCACTAGTACTTACCTTGTCCTCCGCAAGACAGCAGCTAGTGAGATTGAAAGGAATATTCAAGAACTGGTTGTTGTTATATGTAACCGAAATTCTGTTGTTGATTGGACCAAAATGAATATAAGAACATGGTAAAGAGCATTATATGGCATCATCTTTTATCTACGATGTGTTCAACACACCATACAACAATTAACTTATACATGTACTTTATCATTTCTTACAACAATGAACATCTTAGAAATACGATATCAAAACTAACAATAAGTTTCTTGGATCGATAAAATCTTTTACAATATTTGTCAGTGATTTATATCACATGGGTTCTAACCATGAGAACAATCATTTAAAACATCTTCGTAAAGAATAACTCATTGAAAACGGCTTTAATGCTACTGCTAATTGCTTCCGCGATAGCGATTTGTCAGTGACTTGCGGGGGAACGGGTAGGTACTGGCTTTTTGTAGCCTCTTGTGAATTCTAATGAGGTGATCTGGTTTTATCAAATGTTTGTAATATAATAAAAAACATAAAATAGTTAATAAATTTTGACGGATAAACTAATGTTATATTGTACGAAAATATCAAATGAATGTAAAAGGTATGATTCTGCAACCTGTGTGTTACATTATATGAATAAATGAGTTTTAATTTTTATTATTAATTCTAACCAAACATGCATAATTATGATATAATTAAAATCTAAGGAATCAAAATACTGGAAATTCATTTAGAAAGTGGAATATCCACATTTGAATCAGAATTCAAGTGAACCTGATTTTTATATGCAATGAAAGTACAACAAAAGGGGAAATTCTTCATCAAAATATAATTATACAGCGAAACCTCGATATTACGACCACCTGTGGGATTTAATGATAATAATAATAATAATGAATCGGTTGTAATATTGAAGTGGCCTTATTATCAATTTGAATTACAGAGGAAATATTGTAAACCTTTCTGAAAATAAGTGGTCGTTGTAATAAGGTGGTCGTAATATTGAAGTAGTCGCTTAGTGAAGTTTTACAGTATCTAAGTTAAAACAGCCAAACTGGTCATTATTTGCATTGTTAGGAATTGTGAATGTGACATCAAAATACTGGCCGTGTTCAATTCCAGAAATGTGACAGAGATTTACACTATTATAACTCAGATAATCAACAAACACCGGGCTCTATTGTGTGGTATCTTTTTCTTCTCGTACTCGATCCAGTATGTCAACAAACTTCATGGACGATCGATGGAATGACAATAAATTAAAGAAATAATAAAAAGCGTCACTTTAACAAAGAGAAACGCGACTCATGAACCATAAATACGATCTAAGGTAACAAAAGATCTAAAGAAATATTACAAGGCTATAAATAATAGTCATGTTTACGGTTATTTGACCAAAAAAAATGGGTATGTAGGATGCACACCCGGTGATCCGGGTTCAAATCTTAGTCACGGTAGGTTATACGCTTCTAATAAATGTGACACAAAAGTCGATTTTCCTCCCTATGTGGAGAAGTACGATTCGAGAAGATACGAAGAACGTGCCCACACCGACCTTCTTTAAGCTAGCTGGCTTCCTTGCGCGCGAAATTTAGTCCCGAATGGGGGTCGAACTCACAGCGGTGAGTATCCAATGATTACTTGTCAGAGACTATAACCACTCAACCATAGAGTCCCTCTGAATGGCAGATGTTCAAAGAAGGTATTTGATATGACGATTGTTGCAAGATTGATGTTGGTATGTAAAACGATATCTTTAGTCAAAGCCATAAATATAAAAGCAGAAAAATATGCAACAAATCATTACCTACGCATTTTACTAAAAACTTTATTATGTGCTGAATTCAAAATAAATCAAAGGTTCAACTCTTAATGTCAAATTTGAATATAATTTGCTTGTTTTAGATTTCAATTCAGTGATTGTGGTGTATATTTGAGAGAATGTTCAAATATTTTTCATGCATAAACATATTTTTGATTGAATCCTTTTCTAATATACTACTTTTGGACATCAATAAGTTTAGGATCATTAACTAAGCAACTTGCCATTCTACCAATTTACTTAATATTAGCGCGACACGCACATATTTCATGTGAGCTATATTGTCTGTAAATCATGGCTTATGATTAGAGACTTTTTTATCAGATTCATCAGGAATGCCATGATCAGCTATTTAAGTGGCATTCTCATATCCAGGTACAGTAAAACCCTGTAAAGACGCCCTCTGGAACAGTAGAACGATCCAATTATTGGTGATGGCGGTTATTCAGATGGTAAATTAAACTGTACCTGATTGTGTAGGAAATAAATCCCTGATGGGGGTCTCTGTGGTTTAGTGGCCACGGTTTCTGGCTAGTAATCACTGGCCACTTACCGCTGTTAGTTCGAATCCCGCCCGGAACCAAATTTCACATGTGAGGAAGCTGTCCAGTTAGTTTACGGGCAATCGGTGATTCTACTTAGGGCTAGTCTGGGTCTTCCTCCACTGTTAATGCTGGAAATGTCGTCAGACGGCCGTAGATGTTGGTGCGACATTAAACCTTAGAAAAAAAGAAACTACAGGTAGTTACAGCAAGTGGTTCTATTCTATTCATATCAAATATTTAACACATGATTGACTGTGGTTTGGTTATGTATGATGGCATATTTCTGCATACACTTACAGTGTAATTAAGTTTTCGTGAAAAAATGTTTTATTTTCATGAAAATATTGTATCGTTCACTTAATTAGTGTACGTTGACTATCTGGTTAAAAATCTTATCATGAAAAGTTATTGAATTTTCTTAAAGATTTCTTTGTTTTTCATGGAAATCTAGTAGATTTTCGCGAAAATATTCTGATGGTCTTTTGCAGAAATATGACATAACCATCGTTATGAAACTGTATTTTTGTATCTAGATTATCATGATGTATAACCAGCTGATATGGTACAGAAATATTATTGTACAGGCGTAACAGCTGTTGTTTCGCATTTATACCATCCAAAGTTGGGCGTGTGGATAACCAAGTTTATAACGTAAACTAATATTTAGAGATCTGTTGCGCAATATATAAATATACAAACATTAATATATACACACGGTGATGTTTGTGCACAGATATGAAGTATACAGTGCAACTTTTCCTAGGCAACATCTTTTGGGAGAAGCGAAATTATTTTGTTGTTGAGAGGTTGTTGCTCTAGAGAGGTTAAATTATTAGTTAAATCGTACCGTGGAAAAAGATTAGACTGTTGTTAAAGAGAAGTTGTTGCTCAAGAGAGGGCCGCTCTGGAGAGGTTACACTGTATTTGCATTCAATGTTATTATTACCTCCATAAAGATAAATAAATCGTACGCCGGACTGTTAATGACTGTTATTGAAGCACATGACAGTTGTTCAAAAATTATAAATAAATTGTACACACCTCATGCCGAAGTAGCATATATTCTATTAGTTGTGCATTTGCAACGAACATTTCAGTCGTACATTTCCTCAAGTGTAGACCATTTGGCGGACAGTAAAAGTATTTTGGTGCCCGGCAATTAGCTTAATTTATGGCCATTATCTGTATAGAGACGGGACAGCGGAACCATTTATGCCTATAACAGTTGTCAGCTTAACTACATCAAACAATATTTCTTGATCATGATGTGGCCATTAATTTGTACTTTAATCAATAGTTTGATGTTCATCACAACATTAAATCCATGTTAATTGCCATGTTTTATAGCCTTTAAGCATGTCATTTGATGTGACCGCCAATCAAGTCTGGATTAAACTGAGTTGAATCTGAATATGCAACACATACTCTCAACATAGACTCGAAAACATTTTTAATATGTCTTTGTTTGGAAATATCACTCAACCAGTTTATTGATACTCTCACCATATTGCGAGGCCACAAAATTAGCTGTGTTTCGGGTAACTTGACCAAAAAATAGGATAGTTAGGTCGCTAAACTTTTCTTTTCTATTTTTCTTTCTTAGCATATAGTTCGTACTTTTGAGGTACAGTTCGGTCCAAATAGTTTCGCAGTAATAGAGAAAACAATTTGGTCGAATGAACTAATTTTGAAAATATAGCTTAACCTGTACTAAACGCATCTGTGTTGACAGACCTCCTGGCTTTTAAGACCAGTAATTCAAATATGAACGAAAAGCAATGTGTTAATCATCGGTTAAACATCACCTGCAGCAAAGGATCGCCTCCCGAATGACGGTTATAGAAGCACATGACAATGTTTCAAAAATTATAAATAAATTACACACACCTCATTCTGAAGTAGCATATATTCTATTAGTTGTGTTAGTTTTACATTTCAGTCGTACATTTCCTCAAGTGTTTATCATTTGGCGGACAGTAAAAGCATTTCGGTGCCCGGCAATTAGCTTAATTTATGGTCAATTCTGTAAGCAATGTGTTAACCATCGGATGAACATCACCTGCTACAAAGGATCGCCTTCCAAAGGTGGTGTTTATGGAGAGGTTTTACAGTTTAACAAAATGAAAAACACTGATTAGAAAAAAAATCTAAACTTTATCTTTGGTAAAGATGTATATATATGCACGAAATCATATGCATTTATACGACATGAATAGTAACTTTGTTTTGTTAATATCCACAAACATGCTAGAATTATTACATTTATTGCATTCAAATAACAGATGTGACACTGTCAATATTCTTTTTTTCTCCATGGTTTGACTTCGCTTTTAACGGCGGAAGAAGACACCAAGCGTTCACCCGCGTTGAGCCATTAACCTTACTGTTACCTGACCTACCATGTTTATGGCGCTGACCCTTAAGTTTCTAAAAACAAAAGTACAAAAAAAAACGAAAATATTTAGATGCGAAATCGTGCCTTCCAAGTACCTATCAACCGCTTTGTGCTCAAGTACCCGTAAACGTGTCTATTTTTCTAACCTAGGTAATTGCCGACGTAAGATGTCACGTGTTTCTCAAAGGTAGGGGGTACGTGTAATATAAAAATTATCTTCAGGCGAATTGCCACATAGGAGCAGGTGTCACGTGTGGGTCTTGAACCTGCGATCTCTTGGTTAACATTCTGGCTCTCTTCCGGTTTTTGTTCACATGTTGTATCGTAACCAAAGGATGCTTTAATTTGTTTCAATATTTTCTGTCGTCTGCAAATGCAATGATGCCATTAATTTGCGTCATGGAATTGGCAGTGTATAGTATAAATCATATCATAAACCGTATTTTAGAAGAGATTTAAAAAAGGGAGATAACTTTGGCGTCATGCAATTTTTAGAATCCATTCACTCAGCTACAATCTGCAATTCAAAACATTTCACATTCATATTTAATGAAAGTTTCATATCCTATACTTACAAATGATTATTTATAGCTTAGTATGATTTTGCATTCTCGTATATAGATAAGTAGTTTCGTTTCAAACCTCACATAAATATCATATTTCTCAGTGGAATGAAACATAGCATCGTGATATATTGCGTTTCCGTTTTTTATGTTATTTAATTCGTTTGTTATTTATTGCCAACAGAAGACTACGCTAGCAGTGTTTTATTACAAAGTATTTTGTTTAAAAGTTTCATAGATTTAGAGAAAAGTTTTACTTCATGTATAAATTAACAATCATGTCCGATTTCAGCTTCCAGGATCAATTACTAATTTCTACACGCACCGTCTTATCAGTTGGTCGAATGCAGCCATGTTGATTGACAGGTCGCTGAATCCAAATCAGTGCAAGGTGCGCTTTTCTGCGCATGAAAATTAAGCAGACGATATTCATCCAAAGTTGCCCATCCCTGAATCAAATGGTAAAGTAACAGCCGGAAAGCACGGAACGAACGAACGAACGAACGAACGGACGAACGAACAGACGAACGAACGGACGGGCGGACGGCAAGACGGAAGGACGGACGGACGGACGGACGAATAAAAGGATGGGCAGAACCAAATTGATCATTAATTCTTGAATGTACCAGTGTCTCACAATAGGCGAGGTTCTATGGACAAGGGATCAGGCGTCCCTTTTGAAGACCATGTTAAATCCCACTACAAGGCGTTCGTAAGGTTAAACAAGATAATGTATTCATTACATTTTATTGTTGTTCAGATGAAATTGATTGAAGCCATATAACCGTAATGTTATGGGACAAATCTTTGCTTTAATCACAATAAAACGAAACCTTTTTGGTGTAGTTATGTCTATTACTAAACTAGATCTCCAAAATACACTTCCAGTAAGATTCTGGTTGTTCTTGAGGCTGTTTTCAATCTAAATATAACAAAACTCAGCATACTTTTTCTGTACTAGGGCAGGTGATGAAAAAAAGTATAGGCAAATATTTGATCACAATTGTGAACAATGGTCGTATGGATAATTCAAATACAAACACACTTCTATAAACTATAGAAACATTAACGGTGCTAAACTGCATTTTGTATAAACATTCAATTGCGCTTTACACAAAGTACTAAAGTATATATCACATTGCAATTTCAGGCAGTATTTTAAAGCCAAATTGTAAAATTGCCTTAATAAATGAGTTCTCAGTTTCTGCTTGACGTCAGTTTCGGTCGCTACTGCTTTAACATATTAAAGGAACAATACATATTCCACCATTTCGGGCCAACCACCGCCAGTGACGGCAAATTTGACGGCAAGCTGTAATTTCTTTGTACTCGTGTGAAGGTAAATACTTTGTACTGAGATGAATAAATGCAGTTCCATTCACAACCCAGAAAACGATGACAAGTACTTTAAACATGATCCTTGCTCGTAAAAAAAACAGTATAGCTGATATAGAGTATTAGAACTATGTTACTCATACATAGCATTTGCGACTAATCTGGCGGCCTTGTTTCGAAACGACCGGTAGCTTTTATCAGAGTGCAGGCATTTTAAACCTGTGAATAAAAGCCTCTTCTGATTAGAAACACTTTTTAGCCTCCAAAAGGTGGCATTGATAGACATGATTGGCCGTAATTGAAACAAGAACCTCGAAATAAATTCAGAACTACACTCTTTAATCGATGAAATACAGCGACGTTCTACTATAGACACTAATTTGTCTCATTTATACAGAGTGTAGAACTAGTAATTCATAGAGTTCTGTCATTGTTTGAATATAGTACGAAACATCACGTGTGCTGTATTGTAAGTGGCTTGATTGCTGGTCCCCCGGGACTAAAACTTACTCCATTTTCATCCATTTTTCTGTCAGAGCCTCGTTTTAATATTCATATACTCAAGTTAACAACACGCAAAATTTTGGTACATAATTACTTAAGGAAAAGGAAACTTACACCAAACATCGACCACAGGGGACAAATAAAAGAATAATAAAACAATAATATGTGTCAGATTTTGTATATTCTCTTCCTGAAATTATGTCGCAATGTTGATAATTGGGTTTCAGATACGAAATGTTTAAATCGTCAGAGTGATTTCTCATTCTCCTAATAAAATCAAAGCGTCACACAACATCATGGTTGTTCCTGGTGCATGTATGCTAAAGTAAATACTAGAAGTGAAGGAAATGCTTTTAGAAACATATAGGGAAATCAAGCACAAGAATTAATTCCAACAACATCATGGAGCAGCAAACAACACCAGCAGAACAACATCACCAACAACGTCAGTAGAGCAACAGAAACAATATCAATAGAGCAACCGCAACAGCAACAACAACGACAGAACAACAACAACATCAGTAGGGCAGCCACAGCAACATCAGTAGAGAAGCAACAACAGCGGTAGAACAATAATAACAACATAACAACAACAAAAGTAGAACATCAGCAAAAAAGTCTGTAAAGCAATAGTAGACCAGTAATTTGCTACTTAACAGTTTTGGTCAAAATCTAAAACATTTTCGCCTAGATTATCTTGTCATAGTAAGAATGTAATATTCCGTTTTCAGCGCGTTAATAGTGTAATCTTATTTTCTGAATGACTACAAAGTAACACAGAAAATTTGTGAGAAAGCAGAACTAATATACAATGTAACGATGCAAATTTAGACAAATATGATATCAGTTTTAATGAAAAATTGTACGGTTCGCTCCACTGTAAATATAAAAAAAAACTATCTTTCTATTTTTACTCAAGCAAACAGGAACCACGAAACTACCAGTTCTAGTTCTAAGAGCTATATTCGTCGGTGGATATAAAGTTCCCTGTGTGTTTGTTTATGGAGACAAGTACACTGATCATCAAGAAAATGACAATATAATGTTGCCGACTATCATTTATTCCGCATGAATCAAACGTATAAATGATATTCATCTTTGTCATGCCATAACAATAGCTGGCATTGATCTTTAACTCCGAGCGTGCTGATTTTATCCGACTTTAATCAGGGACACTTTTCAAAGATTCCAAATATTTTAGCTCTAAAGCATTATAGGGCGATCTCTTTATACCTCAGTCCGATTTGATGAGATTTGAAACATAGAAAATAAGGGTGAATCGATTGGTTTCTGTCATTGGAGGGACGTTCAGACAGACACAAGAAATCAAGAAATGCCTAGACTTGCTTCTTGATTCCCTGTTCGATATTTTTGCGAAATACTGTACGGTACACAAGATGTTTCAATTTGTTCATGGATACAACTGTTACATTTGTTATTTGCTGCATGTATAACGTTTGTTTTAAGAGGACCTCTTAAAAGCATTGCAAATATTTCAGCCGGCTTATTTGTTGTGTAAGGGAAGTGGATTATCATCATTATAGCCCGTATCTTAGAAAAATATAAATCAAATACGTCCTATGATTCAGGATTACTTCAGTCGTGTAGAAAAAATGCAAGGGCGGGTTTCTAGTTCAAGCCATAAAGAAAGAATATGCTCAAATGCTGAAGTAATCGAGATCGGTTCAGTTTTAAAATGATTTTGAAGCAATGGTAGTGATAAATAGTAGAATTTGAAATACAACAAGTGTATAGAATATTTACATACACCAAATAGATAGAGATTCTTTGCTGTACAAATGTTGAGTCTATGAAAATACGCGGAAATGTGTCTAAAGCTTTAACAAGAGGGGGCACAAGGGCTGAATGGCTCAATCAAGATTGAATCAGGCTGAATGGGCGACATCATTAAAACCTTTGATACTGTGTCGGGTTAAAGGGCACTAATAGTTCTAACGTTCAATTAAATACAACATTGTAATACGGGAAATGTAATTAAAAAGGGTTGGGGAATGGGGATTTTGTGTAAAAAATATGTAAATTCTAAAAACTCTGTTTTACATTGGTTCATTCGGAACAATGTCCATCCGAATAGCTCCGTAATAAACCATACTAAAATTTAAATACTCCTCACCGTTGTGAGTTCGAATCCCATCTGGACCAGACAAGTTTCAAATGTGAGAAAGGTGCCCAGCTAGCTTAAGGAAGGCCGGTGGTTCTACCCAGATGCATGCCATAAAACTGGAAAACCCGCCAATTACACTGACTGTTGGTTGACGTTAAACCAGAGAGAAAAAAAATTGTTCAGCCACTCAGTGACTATGCTTGATGTTGGTTATTGTTGTTATATGATTGCAATTCGAAGGAAATGTTGTTAAAATTCATTTTGTTGTTATTCATGAAATTTCTACACACTCAGTGCAGTACAAGGATCACCGAACAAATAATGTAAAAAATTTACATACCGGATTTATGCTTGGTTAATCTCATAGTATGTGGCTCCTTATTTGCATTTGAATCTGTCAAAAGGTCAAGGTAGTGTATTGAATACAAACTAGTTCGTTTAGTACGTAAAATATGATTTTCCTAACCTGTACATTAGTATTTAAGAGACAAAAAGCACGCGAATGTCATATATACAGCACCCGAAATTCTTATAGGATTATAGATTCGACATTTTGTTTGCTATTTACAATTTAATTTTGGCTGCAGACAAATCACTGTATAAAGACCTTATTCTGAAGTGTTTACAAGTCCTGAATTAACTGTAAATCCTAGCACTTGAAATTACAGTTCTGTATTCATAACCAGGTGGTCCCTATTTGCCGGTAATTATCATTTATTAGTTCCGGTTTGACGGTATGTCGGTGTTTATTATCATTTTATCCTAATAACATTTTAAGGATATTATGTTCACGTATTTGTCTGTTGCTTAATATGTTACGAATAATGAGTTTCCTAAACAAGCCATTAATGAAAAGTTAGATGAAAAAAAAACATATTTTAAGACTATTTTCATCACACGAACGCTTCACAAGGAATATATTTTTAAGACAGCATATAGAAATGGCTATATATTATTAAAGGTAATTCCGAAATATTTCAAATACAGGGCAATGTGAAGCTGGTTTCCATTCGACCGTTCCGATAAACGCCAATATGTGTACTTTAGACTTAGGAACGGGGTACCAGTGTATGATTATCTTGGATAGCTAAGCTAATGAATAATAAAATCTTTGTCTCATGAAGTCAAATACCACTCAACTTTGCAAATGAACTTTAGCGAGATCTCATCATGAAACTACACTCTACTATAGGCACATTTTTTATAAATACATTAACAATGATTGTAAAGCCATCTGAATGTGTGTACCGTGATGTTTGTAGCGTGGAAGTAAATGCATTTATTAGGGTTACAAATATCTAAGCATCAATTAGAATTATTCATTTGGATTTTCATTGATGGTTAATTCAGTGCATTGCTCGATTATTAAGCTATGGTGGATTAAAAGCATTTTTACCTCGCCCTTGGGTGCTGTTGTGCATTTCGTATTTATACGGACAAAAACATTGGAATTCGCTTAAATGAATTTTAAATTGCCGCTAATGTTTTGCTTATTACAGTGCAACCTCTACAGAATGGCCCATTCTTGAGCAACAACCCCCTTCAACAACATCATGCATTTTTCCAATCATACGATTTAACCATTAATTTAACCTCTCTAGAGCAACAACTTCTCAACTACAACTACATTATCTTGCTTTTTCCAACGGGTGTTGATTTGAATAGGTTGCATTGTATTTCAATTCGATTGTTATGAAGGAATCGCTTATCTAAAAAAACTATTTCAAAGGAACTTGTTTTCTACAAAATGTTGCTTCTTATTATCTGGGACCAATATACATTGATCCCAGTTATTATGAACAGTTTGGAATTAAACATGTCAATGTGGTAGCATTTCAAAGAGACAAGCAAAGTGATGCAAAAATCCACCGACTCATTTCAATATCGATTATCGATTTTTAATCGATATGTCGTAAATTCTAACCGCTGGATGTTATCTATAATTGCTGATTGAAGCAACAAATGCGAATATCATTTTATTGATGAAATTCTATTCAATTTAGTTCTAGCGTGTGTTCCATTCACTAACCTAATGTTATTTGTGCACTTGAAAATTGCTGGGTTTTTTTTGGGGGGTAGGGGTGTTGTAGAGGCCTCCATGGTCGAGTTCTTATCGTCTCTGACTAGTAATCACTAACCATTTATTGCTGCGAGTTCGAATCCCACACGAAACCATACAAATCTTAAATGTGAGATAAGCTGTCCAGTTAGCTTTCGGAAGGTCGGTGGTTCTACCCAGGTATACTTCTGGAGTCTTCCTCCGCCGTTAAAACGATAAAGTCGCCAAAAGATCTTGGCTAATGGTGCTACGTTAAATCCCAGTGAAATATTATAAAGAGAGATTGAGGTTGAGATTGGAAATGCCCTCTTCCCCATATCCGTGTCGAAACTTATACAAGTACAAAAAGTTTCGTAAAAAAATAATAATAGCATGCGCGTAGATTAGTTTGCAGCGAGACGAGGTTTGTGTGTCATGAAGTATTCTCACTATGATGATACATGTTCGAACCCTTTCGGTCTGGCATCGCATAGACCGTGTAACGCAGATATCTTACAACGCTTAGGCTACTTATCAATTAAAGTAATTTCGAAAATATTATTTTCCTAATACAAATGTTAGAAAATTGCATTTTCCTGACAAAAGATGCATCGCCTGGCTTATTGAAGTAGTATCATGTTAAATACAACAAATCTCCCCAAACAATTTCTACAAATATATAAGCTTTCCTACATTCTCGTGGTTAACCCAAAAGATTAATTAATGTTCGTGATATATGACATAAGCTATAATTGTTTCATGATAAATATCGCCGGAACATAACGGGAAATATATAATGACAACTGATATTATTTTAACATAGCGTGTAGAATATTAGTTATCAATGCAAAATATCAGTACAGTGCAACCTCTCCAAAGCAACACCCTTACACACACACACACATATTGATTGTCTCCTTGTAACATTAAAATACAGTGCAACATCTCCAAAGCAACACCCTTACACACATACATATTGATTGTCTCCTGTAACATTAAAATACAGTGCAACCTCTCCAAAGCAACACCCTTACACACACACATATTGATTGTCTCCCTGTAACATTAACATACAGTGCAACATCTCCTGTAAAACACACTTCGGAGAATGTTGTTGTCGAGAGGCTGTTGCTCTATAGAGGTTAAACCAGTAGTAAATCGTACAGAGGAAAAAACATGCTGTTGTTTAAGGGATGTTGTTGCTCAAGAGAGGGTCGCTCTAGAGAGGTTGCACTGTACTAAACAAGTGGTATATTCCTCGATACAAAAAATAGACATGTTCTTTCAATACCATATCGAATGAATCATAACTCCCCCCCCCAAACAAAAAATGAATTTCATAGTAAAATGAAATACTGAATAATTCTGTTGTCCGGTATTGACAAATATTAACAACAAATACCGCAATGCTTTTATTAGTCTATGCATTCATTATCTCTCAAATAGTTAACGATTATTGCCGATTGAACAATAGTTAAATTAATATCTATTCATCAACATCACTTCATTAATGACTATTTGTCTACTATGTGATTGTATAACACGCCATACAGAATAACTAAATTCAAATGTCAGACTTGTTTATTCATTCGCTAATTAGATATTGAAAAGAATGTGACAAGTGTACCCACCCCTACGTGTTTCGCTAATTGTTGCATTGTATTACTTCAACAAACTATTCCAAATCACACCATAGATTCACCTCGGAATTCCAATAGTTTCTTACTGCTTTTTGTGTTAGTTAATTTGATTGTTAGTCATTCTTTCTACATCAGTATATTTGTTGAAAGCGCAAAATATGCTGAATGAATTGAAATCAGGCGTATAATAAATCGTTAAACGTTTATATTGTACAAAATATACGGCCGTGGTCCAGTGGTCAGTGCGCTGTACTTGTAACCCGGAGGTCCGGGTTCGAATCCAGGTCGCGGCAGGCATACCCTTCTATGAACATTTAACAAAAATGTCGGTTTTCCTCCTTATGTGGAGAAGTTGCCGTCTCCTTGTGGAAGGGTAAGTCAGTACTGGTTTGTAAACAGTCCAGGAAAACTGGTTAAGTGAAATGGTCGCCGTATATAACTGACAAATTGTTGGAAAACGGCGTTAAACCTCAATACATAAAAACAAAACAAGATATACATGACTTTTGATAAATACGCGTAATGGTCTCTGACTAATAATAACCAGTCCCTCATAGCTGTCAGTTCGAATCCCATACGGAACCAAGTTTGATATGTGAGGAAGCTGTTAAGCCAGCTTGCTGAAGGTCGGTGTTTTTTTCCCAAAGTATAAGCCTAGGGTCTTGTTTCTTCTATAAACAGGAAAAGTCGGAAAATTACCCTGCATTTGGTGCGTCGTTAAGCTCCAATGAAAATAAAATTAAAACAAAAATGATAAATGTGTGCAAATGCCACTCTCTGTGACGCACACATCGATACAATATACCCAAAACTAAGTTTAAAAGCCATCTGAACATTAAGGCCACATTTTTCTCTCAGTTAGTCATTTGCAGGTTTTTCTATATTTCAAAAGCATGGTCATTGAATTCAAATATATACTCATGGTACTAGACGTTGTCTGTCCCCGCATGAATATATACATTGTAATTACAAGCAGTTGACTCGTTTTATCAAACGTTTACGAACAATTTACGATTCACTGATCTATTTCATCAGCGATTTTACGAATGATATACTCCTTAATTGACAGTTACGATGCTATTACGACACAAAATAAGCCGCAAGAAGATTTGTGGTTAAGCGTAGATAGGAGGCACTTGATTTCTACATCCCGTGCAATTTAGTACAACACGTGCCTGAAATAAATATCTCTGCATACCGCATTTTTATACAAGGAGTTAAAGAAGCAAAAGAGCGCATTAAGATCACTGATAAAATACTTGATCTTTGTGATGAAACGTCGTTTACGAACGTAATATTAATTCAAGGGAGGCAACTTGATAATGATATTTAGATTTTTCTCCAGTGCTTATCCCCCTTGTTCTGAAATCTGTGTAAGCGTTTAACCATTCGCAACAATTGCACTTATCAGATTTATCCGAGCAAATCATCGATCTATGTTAGGTACTGATAAATTAATTAAGTTCGAATCGGAAACAAATTACCATACTTCTTACAAAGCATTATAAACTAAAACTGGTGGGTCGTATTTTCTTATAGTAATCTCATTTAACTAAAATCCTTTCCTATTTAAATACTTTAAACAGCCCAGCTGTTCAACCATCTGAATAAAGTTCTAACTATACAGACAAGGATTCGCAAAATTAAAAAAAAATGTTCCCAAAATGAGATATGATTTAATCTTTGTACTTAAACCTCTCCTGGATTTAAAGAAGGTAATAATTATATCGTTTCAATTGTAACTATTTCGTTTGAATCTATAGGAAACGGGATGATAGCTATATTGGCAATTTTCGAAATGCATAATTTGACATCTTACTAATGTATGGATCATTTACAGAGGCTGCCTTAGTCACTAGATTCGAACCAGTGCATTCTCCGGGAACAATGTACTTAATATAAAATGATGGCCTAATGTGTAGTTGTTTCATAAATAACCCGTGTTGATATATATACATATATATAATTTTGCTTTGATCCGACGTTCCAGCGCTTACACCTATGGTCAATTTTTTATATGATTTTTTATTATTATATGTGATAAATATAACAAAATCACTCATATAATAATATATATAATAATCCCTCCCCATCCCGCTTGCCCCCCCCCTCCCGTTCCCTCTCCCTCGTTCCCCATTTTTGAACCAAAATACACATAATATTACTTAAGATATAATAGTTACCTCCCTTAGATTTACGAAGTTGCTTAATATAACAGGCAAAATATTTAATAAGCCATCAGGGCCGTGAGGTACTATATTTTTGCGAGATGACTATCGTTGGTCCAGTCCAACCCAAGACACGTTTTCCGTGTATTTTATTTATTTATTTATTTTCTCTCTGAAACGTTGTATATTACATTTCTTGCTGAATTATATAAAAACATGGTTTCAAAAACAAACAGAAAGAATAAGGTTCTTATATTATAAAATCTAATTAAAAAAGTCTTGTCATTCTTTATCAGAAATTTGAATGTTGATGCATGCTTATACACCATTGCTTACATAGGTGAGAATGTTGATATTGAAATGAAATTGCAATACAGCATGAAACAACTTAAATTGATGACATCGATTAACCCAATTACAATCCTTCTACTAATCACAATCAGTAAAACAGAGTTCTAATCGCCGTGGTACAATATATTGTTTTATTATTTTATTATTACCCCTAATTAGCACAATCAAAAATCGATTCGGTCCGAGTTTATCCGGTAATTTTCGTAATTACTTACTTTATTAAACTCAAAATCCCCCCCCCTAAATTTTATTTAATATTTTATTATATAACATCATTGGATTGCTCGATAAATGAATTTTAACGCACGGGTGGGACATTTTTGCTTCATTTGTCAGATTTGGGAAGAACGGATTTAAGGACTTCAGCCATCTACAATACGCAAGATAATTACTGTGGAAAAAGGTCAATAAATTACATTTATTCGTGATCAGGTTGAGCTTATAACGGGCTGCAGTGCTACCTCTCCAGAGCGGTCCTCTCGTGAGCAGCGACCTCCGTTCGGCATGATTTTTCCTCTGTACGATTCAACTATTAATTTAACCTCCCTAGACCTACAACCTTTCAACAGCAATATAATTTTGCTTCCCAAAAGGGTGTTGCTTTGGAGATGTTGCACTGTATTTTAATGTTACAGGGATACAATCAATATATGTGTGTGCATGCATAGACTTAAGTATTACTTCCCTTGGATTTGCCTGGCGAACACGTGGTTAGTGCTCATGATAAAATAAAGTGACCTACTTATCAGTGTTGAAGTGAAACGGGAAAAAGGTGACTATGATTGGTAAAGTATCGAAATCACATATTGTTAGTAGCTATCGAAAATAATCGGGAGAAAAATCAAATCCAAGTTACACTGAATATCTGAACATCATATAAAATACAATACATGAGTATGCACATGGACCAGACATTAGTTAACATTAACTAAAATCCGTTTAGTTGATATCCATCAAGTTCTAGTGGCTTATAGGACTCCTAAAAGGACGGTGCAGAATAATACGAAACATTACCCTAATCCTGACGTAATCAGTTTTCGCGAGCAGACAACCTAAAGGCAAAACTTGGCTAAATATACAACAGTGAATCTCAATATTGCTCAGAGTACATAGACACGATCATATGCTTAGTTAAATATTTCTGTTATAAAAAGATGAAGTGCTCCAAGGTCTGTTACCCCAGGATGTTCTTGAAACAATCAGAGACACTTCTTCTAAAACACGAATAGTCTACAATATCCTTTCTGTTTTACACTATGTAAAAGCGATAAAATTGTACTAGATCTTAGTAAAACATTGTATAAACGTATTCTCCGATGCTGTTCCTTCTTACAGGCGTCGATGCCAAAAATGTATCACCTCCAGTTAGTTTTTGTGATTGATTGGCAGAACAATTTGGGATTAGATGTGAGATATTTGAAGTCGATATTTGAATGATATATTAACATGTTTAGAGAGGACTTGGTGCTGTAATAATTACATTCTTGTGAATGAAAGCGTGTGAAACAAATGTTCTATACAGGAAGTGAGCTTTTTGTACAGTTTTTTGATGACCTTGAAAAGTTAGTTGTCTAAGGTCATATTACAATGAAACTGATTGAGACAGATAGCAATATATTTCACATATAATTGACTACCCAGCTGCGAGTAACCAATCTCCATTCAGAGTGGTCGTTCGTTACCCCTGACACGTTCTATGTCAGCGTCTGAAAAGATATTCAAAAACATGTGATTGAGACATCTTTAGTTTCCATCTGATATTTAAACACATGTTTTGTTTGTTTTTCGCTTAATGTGCATTTGATGTTATAAGTTTTTTTTTGAGATTGTGTTTAACTTTTTTAAGTTATTTGAGTTTTCGACCTAATTACCGAAAATAAGAAATAATGCGCTTGATAAATAAAACATTTTCTGTAACTTTCTTGCGAAATAATGTACCTGTTTTCACCTATGTATTGTACGAAAGTAATCGTTTCACTTTGATATAAAAATTGTACCATTTTTGTTTTACTTTATTTCTTGTTTTACAAGAATCTAAGACGTTGAGAAAAAATGTGAGGAATAACGAACGACAACTCAGGACAGAGATTGCCAGGAGACGTGAAATCATCGTATCAAAGAACACATAGCTGATGTACTGATAAAGCGAAAAAAATACGAATAATTATCACTATCACGCCAAAGTTTTTATTATTTGGTCAGCGGTTCGTAATACGAAGTACAAAAACAAGAGAATGCATGTTTGGAATGATAAAATATAGTTTAATCATTATACTGACGACGAATGCGAATAAATTCAAATACAGTTGCAAATTAATAAGGACAAATATACGTTTAGCGGATCACAATGTAACTAAATTATCTGAAAAACAATAAACAGTAGAGTACAATCATACTGTGTACGTCTGAATTGGTATTAATTGTTAACAAATATATTGTGATAAAATATGTTGAATACATTCCCCCATTTTAACTTTCACATTCAAATGCCAGGCTGGACTAATGGACTAAATCCGCCCACTTATGAATATTATGTGAATGTAATTAATATAAATGCAGTCAGGACAAGCAAATTACTACCAGGTCAACTGAAAGTAGCCACTACTGTAATATGCGAAATATACATTGTACATTCGGCTCATTTCGGCCGACTCCGTCTCATTCGGAACACCTCACTCGATTCCTTAGCCCATCTAACGTATTAGGCGTAGCCGGCCGAGGTGTGCCGAATTGACTCCATTCTAAGACTGAGGTACGGAATCGGCCGAGGTATGCCGAATGATGAATTCATTATTCTATGAGTAGGATGAAACATCTACAATCAACAGTAGATAGAATTTAAAAAGAAATATTAAAGCATTTTACAAAAGAAGATACTATAATTGTCCGAATGACCTTTAAATTCCACAGCCTTCCATAAATATGTCAAAGAGACTCGATTACGGATTAGTAATTGTAGTAATATTAACAAACAAAAGGTCATTGTAATGGTTAAGAGTCATTTATGAACGTTAATTTGTTGATATTTATGGAATACGAAAAGATAGTTAATTAGTAGATACCCTATATTTAGAAGTCATGTGATTAAAAAAAAGTTAAAATGTTTATATAATAATGTAACGATACTGATATCAAATAATAAGTTTTCTTTTGTATACTAAGTAGAGTAAAACCTTGTTATAACAAACACTTATTTTCGGACCGGTTTCCAATAACTCCCCGATAGTTAAACTTGATAAGACCAATATTCCGGGTCCAGGAGATGGTCTCATTATTGGGGCTTTACTGTACATTAATGTTCAATACGATTCTGTTCTGATAAACACTTAAGCTCGTTTTATAAACTTACTGAGCTCATAATTTTTAAAAAAAAGAATCAATAAGCTTAAACAACAATTTAACAATATTATACAAAGTACACAAACTACAACCAACATGTTGTGAAAGTTTTACAGGAATTAAGATACAGACAATAAATGTTACAAGAAATCACCAAACAGACTTCAAGTAAGCATTTCAACCTTGTGCAAACCCAGAGAGGATTTAGAGGGGCTAGACCGGTATGCACCCCCTCAAAAATCTAGCAAACATAAGTCAGTTATATGTTGATTGTGTCCAAATTCTATATACACATCTAGACTTTACGTCCCCTTATAAATACCGCCTTATAAAAAGACTTTTACTTCAAGCGAGCTAAAACAGACCTATATGGTAACGTCGTTGTTACATTGTAATATAAACAACAGATCGATAAAACTGTAAGTAAAAAATACCCTAATGTAAGCGTACACGAAACATGAAACAATGTTTGTAATATTTCGATTAGTTCTAATCATTAAACAACTAAATTAATATGTTACAGACGTACTGAACTTATTCTAACGAGGTCACCACACAACAATGACTGTCTAGACGTGTGTGTGTGTGTGTGTGTGGTGTAAATATTTGCTGAACATACCCTTAAGTTAAGTAAAAATGAAAGAATAAAATATTCTCCGGTTCTGTAAATAAAGAACAGATTATGCTGGAAAAGTCCTCTAAAACCAATTAAATGACATGAAATTTCGGTAACACTATTTAGCCTGTTTTACATCAGCATTACGCAGGCAGTAATGGCGAATTTGTGATATAAATCAAACATGTCTTTTGCAACAGCAGGCGATTCATAGAAACGATCAAATTATTGACCTTATCTAATCGACAGGTATAATTAGCCGAGTTTATTTCTTCTTTAAATCATTCTAAAAATCAACAGCAGCATTTAAAACAGTTTGTCGATTAATTCACCAATAAATCATTGCAGCTCAAATAAAAACAACTTAAAAACTTTTTTAGAATTAACACTCAGTTTTGTATCGATATAAAATTGTGCGTTCATCCCTTCTTACAATGTTGATGGAACTTTGATGAAAAACTGAACTAGTTGATAATATAAGAGAATTAATCATGTGAATGTCCGATATGGAACAGAAACAACATTAATCTTGGATCGCAATAAAAACAACATCGCTTGCCAATAACATGTCATCTAATTTACCGCTTATGATGTACACTAATCATTATTACAGCCAATTCACGACATTATATAGAGAGCTTTTAGCACTCACGGTTTCGCAATTCCATAGATTGTGATCATTTTGTATCTTCCTACACAAAATAATTTTCACGATGCTTTCGTTATTGCCCAAGTGGCAAATACAGTCAACCTTGCGAACAAGGGTCGAAAAAAGGGAGAGAAGAATTGTGGCCCCTATGTACAGTTGGTCTTAATTCAGATGTTTATTAAAAACGTATGATGATGATGATAATAATAATAAGATATATGTTATTGAGTTGGTACATTCGAGTGAACGAAATTTGGACCACTGAACTTTAACATAGATGTTAAAGATGTGAAATAAACATAAAAAATATTGTCAAAAAATGATAAAATGTCGATCTAATACTCATTACATATACATAAATGCGGTATAACCCCTGAAAACCGGACTCTCTGAAAACCGAAATTTTCTGAAAATCGGACGATTTTTCACGTCCATTTTTTCTCTTTTCAATAGATCACTTGAAAACAGGAATTGTCAGAAAACCGTACTTTAAGCTCAGTCCTGTAAGGGTCCGATTCTCTGGGGGTTGACTGTAGCATGCTGAACCAGAGAAAGACATACGTGTCGTGTTATTCAACTTATTCCTTTTTCGGAAAATAACAACATAAATTTTTTACATTTACCAAACAAAATCGTCAAAAACAACACAAAGACTGCATCTTTTCAATACAGGCACTTTGACTGTAAATATTTAAAATGTTTTGTTTACTTACACGTCTTACTTGAATATATTCGGCACATGAATGCAAATTGATGTTTCTTACACATAGTCACACAAAATACTTTGTATCTCGATGTTAGATAGAAAACACAACCAATAGAAACCCAGACAAAAGTCTGGTTAACTTCAAACGCTAAGAAAAAAAATCATTTTTACGGTTACTTGACCAAATAAACAGGGTAGGTAAGTCGGAAAACTTCTTTTTGACATATTTACTCAACACTTTTCGCACGATTCATCCACTAATATTTTTTTTGTAATTCAAAAGTTTCTTTATGAAACTTTAGGGACAGCGTTCAAAATAGGGGTCGGTCGGGTAACCGTAAATATTTTTTCGGGTCTAATTCATAGATCTATTAAAACAACAAAAAGCAACATTACTAAATGACTACACTATAAAAAAGTAAGGCCTTTGTTACAGTAAGAAGCAGATTAACAACAAGAAAACATTATTACACAAAACACCTTACTTAACAACTGGTTTATGTATTCGACGCAAAAAGCACCAATACAATATTACGGGTTTTCAACGCAACGTAGGACTCCTCGTGCAAAACCGAACAACATGGGACTACTTTTTGCATCCGCAACGGGTTAGCAGTATTCAGCACACTTTTTTATCTATATATATCGATAGGCTTATTTTCTGTTCTCTTGTCCATTTAAAACTCGCTTCGGAGATATCATTACATAAACAATAATGTAAATATAAGCAAAAGAAAGTTAACAACCATAAATCATTTCAACGTATGGTGTGGAATAGGTTTAGAAATGAACAGGACGTCTTCACGTGACTTACGCATACTGTCTATTCTTAGCCCTAAAGGGACATAACTCCAGATTAACATAAGGCGTTTACACCGATGAAAACTGGCAAAAAGTCGCATTAAGGGTTTTGTATCATTCGCATGCTTTTAATGTTATCATATTTTATTAATTGAAAAGCTCAAACAACTTTCATAATAACTTAAAACTAAGTTCTAAACTTAATTACAGCATAATTCGATAGCCTTGCTAACACTGTAGATACATGTATATTACATGCCTAAAGACATGTTGTTGCTGTTGTTGTAATCAAAAACAAAATTTAAGTTTTTTAAGATTTGATTTTTTTGTTATAAGTAAAATGGAATGAAAGGAGTGTCCAGAATTTAAAAAAAAATGGAGTTCAGTCCCTTTAATAACTACACACCAATCTAACCTACATCAGTATAATGTTATATATGACTATAATGGTTTAAAATGTAAATTTATGTTAATTTTTGGTCTAAAGAAATGATATTAATAATTATAATGAAGCATTTTATATGAACAATGAACATATTGAAAACGTTCTGAGGATACAATCCAATGTACTGAAATAACTTTCTAGCATTAAAACATATTTTAAGCAACATTAATTCTAATCCTAACTTGTACAATCATAACTTTAATATTCCTCGCCTCTTTAGTCTGCAGAATCCAATCACTCGTACTTGTACGAAAGTAAACAATCCCTATCCAGAGTTACCGTTCCTGACACGCTTACTAAAGCCTAAACTGGTTCCCGTTGTCTCTGTCTGTACAGAGACCTTTGTTGCACTGCAACATGAAACATGAACCAGTTTTAAAAGCATTGCGTGTGAAACAAAAAGGAAAACTCTGTAAAGAGACAGAAAGAGGAGTAACGTATTTTACCGAGGTTTGATAACTGAAGAAAGTACATTCGGATTCTTTCGAAATTTTAAGACCGTTTGTTTTAAGACAGGTCTGTTTGAACGTTGGTTTAAAAGTTTTAATGGCACAAAATGACAATCAAATATGTCCAACACCCGTCAATCTTCAATATTACATGCATTCAAATTGCCTCAGAACTCCAAGCACTAGTTGAGAATTTACGAGAATCATGTCCAGTAAACTACCTCGGCCTCAGAGAGACGCAGGTAGAATTGAAACATGGTTGATGTATCTACTTTTTACCACAGGTACAGCAATCAAGTATTCTTGCCAAAACATCTGCTTATGAACGCGGAAGTAACTTTTGTGTGCCTCTTCCTTGACAAGGTAATCAGATGACTTAAATTGTGACAAATTACGTCACTGACTTTCGTCACGTACTCGCGAAAACATCAATAAGCGCGTTAATATCAAACAACCTGATTGGTCATGTCGTAGTTAACACAATGACTGTACATGTGTTTCGTTCATGTCAAGAATCGTCATAACATATGCAAACTCAAATCGAAAGCGGAACCAATGAGGTAAAGATTGCGTTAAAAGCGTTCACTATGATTGGTCCAATAGGTCACGTGATTATATTCTCCCACGTGATTGGATTTCTATATTTAGGAGGCGGAGCACTATTGCAGCGTCTTCCAGGCCAAGTCATTGATTTACTTTTCGGAAGTACTTTAGTTCTGTCAGTAAGACTAAGTTTTTGAATTGTCATGGATTCTGACACCCAGTCGGGGTGAATTACAAAATATTCCGGGTTTCCATTCTTCGGATGCGTGAATAATCCACCATCATAATCATACTTATTGTTTTTCGAAGATTTTGTTTTACACGCATGTGACGGACTACTTTTTGCGCTGGAACTTCTTGAACTTGATGCCGACAAAGCAGACGAGAATTCACGATCGCCGACAGAGGCCGACATATAGGCGTGGGGAGGACGAACGAATTTATCCATCGGACGAACAGACGGATAACTATGGCTGTGCCAAGGATGTGACGGACTATTTCTTTTCAGATACGACGCCGCCTTCTTGTTCTGTTCTTGCATCATATTGAGGCTGACCTTTGTGACTTGTAAAACTCGTCTTGGAGATCTGAAATCATTAAAAATAAAATCATTTAGAAGATTTCTCGATCTCTTTCACGCACCTCTTTCAACGTTAAATTATTGTAAAGTTTATTTAAAACTACTATCCATCGTGGTACTTTGTTCTAAAGTGAACATAAAAAATATGACAGAAACAATAATCTTAAGAAAATGAAACCAACTTTAAGAGAAGAGATATTTCTTTCTCACTCACAGAGTTGGTCAGCATGTTGATATGAGTAAATCCCTATATTTTAATACAGTGCAACCTCTCTGAAGCAACACCCAAGAAGCAAAATTTGCTGTTGTTGAGAGGTCGTTGTTTTAAAGAGATTAAATTAATGGTTATATCATAGAGTGGGAAAAATCATGCTGTTGTTGAAGGGAGACTGTTGCTCAAGAGAGTCCGCTCTTGAGAGGTTGCATTGTATATAGAAATACAATTTTCATCTATTCTAGATTTGTGAAAATGTATACCCTTAAATACTGAGATATCGTGTCGCGTTACTTTTCATTCTACAACCGCTACACTTCCAGACGTTGACGGCATTTAAAAATTCCTGAGGATGTGGCAAGGAAGTCAATGCACTGTATATAACCCCTAATAATTTTAACATGGTCGTCATGTTTGGTCGATAACATATGTTACATATTTGTATTAACACGTAGCTACTTTCATGTTTATTTAATCCCACGCGACATTCGAACTTCGACATACTTCTGAACGTTTGCCACCCATTTTCCAAATAATGCGTACAATCCAAATAATATCGTCATGGCTTTATATCAGTTGGTGACATATTGACACAAAGTGTTCAGCATTGTCCACATAAATACATACATGTTTGTCAAGCACCACAAACTTCATTCATTCATTCATTCATTCATTCATTCATTCATCCTTAAAAGATACGGTATGCGCATTGTACCGTGCACTCACATTTTGCTGAAAATTCATTCTACTTAGCACCAAACCTTTAGGTAAGACGGTAATGCTGAAATTTAATCATTTCTGGTGTGTGATTTTTATGTTTATTTTATATCAGATTTCTGTTGTTACGTCATTCCATTGTTTTCGCAGCACAGCGTATTAATCCGGTTCACTAATTGAGTCGAGTCGTCTTAAATTAATGCGTTATTACAAAAATGAGCATTTTAAACGTGATTAGTATAGTCCATCACACAACGTATTGTCTGGCCAGCTATGTTGCAGCGGTCATGGACAGTCCACTGCACGTGAAACACGCCCCTTTCAGTCTATGACATACTGGATTTACTGAAGAGAATATAATTTGAAACTTATAATCACATTTTAATGTTTGTACATTTCGGTCGCTTATGTATTAAAGTATTTTTTTTCACTGGGGTTTAACGCCGTTTTTTAACAATGATTCAGTTATATACTGCGGTCGGTTCACATAACAGGTTTTCCTGGACTGTATACTAACCAGTGCTATTTTACCCTTCCACGCGGAGCCGACAACTTCTCCACATTTAGAGGAAAATCGAATTATTTGTTAAATTTTCATATAAGGGTACGATCTGTCGCGACTGGTATTTAAATCAAAGTATTAACTGTGGTATCCAAAATATTAGAGAGCAGTTATTTAAAATACGAGGTTTTTTTCTACCGGTTATAACAGGGCGTGGTTTGATTATTATTTTACTCTTTGTTCAATAAGGGGCTAATTCTGCACAGTAAGGGCGCTCGTATGTAGTTCTACATCATACATAAAATGTTATCAAGTGTTTTTACCGTGTCTAAGTAAAACGATTTCAACCTTTCGAGTGCTTTATCAATTTGCCGTGTAACTTGTCCAAATACGACAACTTCGAACCAAAAGGTAAATTTCACTCGATGCATTATATTCGACTGAATTGAAAGTGAGGTCGCTAGAGGGTGATGAACTGTAATCCGCGGTATTCAACAGTACTATCGTCAACACTTAATTCCCCGGGGACCACATAACTCCTTTCTAGATATTGATAATCAATAATACCATACTACAACACGGCACAAGTATTACTCACTTCGTGTTCAAGATAAAATGATAAATGAAACATTGGATCGATGTCACGTGTTAACAATCAAAGAGTTCAACTCGCGCTTTATCACTAATGGCGCGTGACTTGTATAATTAAAAGTAGCAGGAACGCTCATGAAATTCTCGCATTGTTATACTGTGTAATGCCGTAAAACCTCGATAATAAGACCACCTATGGGACCAAAGGACACGGTCATACACTTTAGGTTGCTTTATTACTAAGTTGAAATTTTGAAGAAAAGCTGAAAAGCGGTCTTAAAATAAATGATCTTTATAATAATATGGTAGTCTTTAGTGGGGTTTTACTGTAATAAAGGACTCATTTAATTCATCAACATTTTGATAGACGGAGGAAGCTTACGTGCTAAATTCAAAATTGAAGTGAGATAACTGTGATTTTGAAATCATACATAAAGATCACATTAAGGGGTTTAGTGTCAATGTCAAATGTGAAGATTTCTCCTATATTGAGGTCATCCTTTAAAAAATGTTACCATGCGGTTACACGACCAGAGCTTTTAACAGTGAGTAGGTATGTAGACATTTTTGATAATATTATATGCTGGACTGATGATAAGAAAAGCTGGAAAAAAACGAATGCTTTGGGAAATTTGGTCCTTGATGGGATTCAAACTCACAGCTGCGTGGGATCAGTGATTACTAGTCAGAAACAAAAAAAAACAATTAAACGTGGAGGCCCTCTTATGATACAATAAAAAAATTATAAAAGTGCAACACCACACCATTTAAACGCCATGACTTTTTTACTTTTTGTTATAATCGCTCAAAATGGAATGAGATTATAACAGATGAGAAATAATGGATAACTGATTCCCATTCGGCACACCTCGACAGACTCCCTTTAATTACATCGAGGTACGGAATCAGCCGAAGTGTTCCGAATGCGCTGATTCCAGCTGCCGAATAGCACGTCATAAAATCTGAAGTCTAGTATCCATGATTATCCCATCACCAGATCCAGACGTAACCTTAGTGACGAGGAAATGTCGTCTGTCGGAATTTGAGCGGTGATTTTAATCGATTTCTAGAACTAAATGTTTTTACGCGTTTTTCATGAAACGCTGACAATGTGCTCTATGGAATAAATTAGTTTCAACAGAAATGCAAGACATAGTAAGCCAGAGATTTTTGCCGGTATTTTATACCACACGAGTTGCACACGTGTGCATATTACCTGGAAATAGGCACAATTGAATAGTAAAAAGTAAATGTTTCATATACAGTCAAACCTCTTTTCGCGACCACCTCCGCATAAAGACGACCCTTTGAATTAAGGCCAATCTTTGAAAAACCTCATTGATTATGTGGAACAAACTGACCTCCAAATAAAGGCCACCTGTCAATAAACACTACATTTTGTCTTTCCCAAGGGTGGCCTTTGTTCACAGGTTTGACTGTATACACGAATGTAACAAAGCATCTGCACATTTTCTTTTTTAATTCTTAAGATTAATGCTGCAGGAATAATAACAATAACTCCACGTCATGGGTGCTGATAATGAGTTCTCATTAAGTTTAGATTTGTTTTATACTCGGGTATACCTCGCAAGATGATAATGCAACGTTTAAATGGGTATGATATTAATTAGACTGCAGATATTATTTCTGACGGTGGAAACAATGGCTTTCTGAAAAACAGAACTCCCAATTAGAAGTATTTTATCGCATACAAAATACAGTGAAACCTCTCTAATAGGAGAGGTTTTTTAATAAGAAACGGTTTCTTATTGCAATACATAGACCGCCCGACTTAGCGATATATATTATACTTCATCAAGAATTCGGAAATTCGTAACCTACTGTTGTCTGACAGGTATTTTACTAAGAAGGGGCCGGATTAGATCGGTTTTAGTGTATACATATTTAAAACGCGTCTTATAGGAATATAGAGGGTGCTGTTATCGTAATGAGTAAATCGTTATAATGGGGTGGTCACTGCATGAGTTGTTACTGAACATCATTGCATGAAAACACTAAAACCAGGCCGTAAATATTGATAAAATGACTAGAATTAATTCTATAAACATATCATCTTTTTTCAAAATAGTGACCTCTTTACCAGACTAATAACGATATAATATTGCGTCAGAATAAAATAAATTTCGTTCCATTAACGTAAAAGGATTGTACTTGTCTCTATAGATTGACACAGTTACCTTGTTACTCCGGTGATGCGGTTCGATATTGTTTATTATCATTGATTTAACATCGCAAACATACTCAAAGGTTTATAGCCATCACTAAAAGCGTAACATATGTTTTACTAGCTATTGTTACTGATATTAACCCTTTGATATGAGGTGAATATTAGTATTTCATTTAGGCGAGCACACACGTGTGATACGCTTGTTTTATAAATGCTGCCAAACTGATTTTGCTACTAATGTTGAGTAATAGTAAAACGTCAGCCCTAAAAGAAGTTGTGCTGGTCTAAATTCACCATTCTTATAAAGTACAGGTTTCTTTCTTGGAAAATACGTTAACAGGAAATCAAGGAGGTAAGACGGTAGTGCAGCGTTACATAGGTACTTAAAGCATGAGTCTACATTTTCACTAAAGGTAAACCTCTCCTAGTGACCAATTCTATATTAAGACCTCCTCATCATAACGATCCCTTATTTTCGGATCGGTTTTTAATATTTCTCTTCACGAATTTATAATACAACCTTCTCAATGATTATTATTTACGGTTTATTTTTGGTCCGTATTGTGATAATATCATCGAGGTCATACCACAGATGCTTTAGCCAGACACAGACAAAATATTGCAAAATGGATATTTTTCCATTGTCATGACAGACCTATTACATTACGTCTTGTATTATTCACTCATATCGCATAACTCTGGTATGTTAATTCCGACTTCAGAAATGCAACGACTTCCTATAATGAGGCATCCAGACTTAATTTACCATGCAGTATAAAGAGATGCTTGAATCGCCTTAGATCAATAGAAGATCAAAAAGTTTGTTTTTGGTGTTTTTCGGTTACTAATTTAAGTCAAAATGTGACACATTGCAACATACTATCATAGCATTATTCAACAGCATTGATCGTTTCATAGTAAATGATTCAGACTTAAAACTTAATTTATTCAAGCATGAATCATTTTATATATCTAAGGAATAAATCTAAAGAACAATGCTGCGTGTATAAAACAAATCGATTGATAAAACTCTAAATCTTTAAATTGCATACTTCAAACAATTCACGAATCCAATTTCTCGTGAAAATTCCTACGCTCGCTTTTGATAATTGGAACGATGAGTTTAAACGCCAGTTGACCCGTCTCCTAAAATAAAACGGGCCAATTCACAAAACAGGGCTTAAATCAGTTTCCCGATATCTTTGTAATTATATATATGGAATTGATAATTTCTCGCCATGTTTATATGAAGCTCAATAGCATCGTACCTCTCCTTGTCTTCATTTACAGCAGGATTCGCTCTGGACACTGCTTTAATGGCATCTAACTGTGGAATATACACACCGTCTGAATTTTGTGCTGTGGTCATATTATTAACTTTGATAGATTCAATAAATCTTGCTGGTGGGGCCGTTTTGGGGCGCAAATGGTGACGCCTCATGTAAGCATTCTTAAACGGCCCCTTTCTCGTTTCAGCTTTTTCTTTTTCCCTGTGTTGCTTGTACGACTTAAGCGCCCTTGACATAATATAGTCATAGTCGCTATCCAGATCTGAAAAGAGATCGCATTTTCTTCAAAGTAAATGAAAATATAAAACTTCTAGATAATACTTACAACTATTTTTTCCTATATTCCTTCAAGCTCACTTGTAATTCGCAAAAATGCGATTTTAATGATGAAACTATCCACTGACTGCTATGTACTGCTCACAACGAAACGTCCGCCATTTTTAAGATGATGCAGTGAATTGAATATAGCGATCAATACATAATATTGGAAACCACAGCGCTACAGACACGCGCTCATGTTCAATGTACAAGTTTCCTGCTAGAAAAGGAAAATTAGAATATGGAAATACGCACAGGGGTCGATGTATAAACGTATTAGAAGTCGGTGTCGTTAGTGAGAGTGAAAACAACTTGAATACTTGCACGAAGAGTTACATACGGTGCGGGATTTCGTAAGGAGGACCGACTTACAGTCAAAACTGACTCAAAGACCAGACTACGTTTGAATAGGGGTTATTTCGTAAACAACGCCAGGCAAAGGGTAATATTTTGTGGTACAATGCACGTAATGAATATCAAATTAAAGCCCTGATGTCCATCTAGATCATTTGAACGACTAGTTTAATATCTGCCCTCACAGATTGGACGAATAGATAGATGTTGAGATTCGTTGACAAGAACCTAGTATATCGACTGAAGACAATTCGATAGTGCTGCTAAGTTAGTAATTAACGGAGCAGACAACAGGAAATATGGTGATTAAAGGTCTACAGAATGGTCAGTTATTCGATGAACGCAGACATGTGACTGACACGCACATATTTATAAATGTTGATGTAAACTTGAACAAAATCATACAGACAAAAAAACCTTTTGTAAGAACATTAATATTTACATATTTTATCAGCTTCATTTATAATACAGTGAAACCTGTTTAGCTGTAAACACGAGTTGTTTTACTTTCAATGGATACAGTTTGTCTAAAGTTCAGGATAAAGACCACCTCCAATAAAGACCGTTTTTTACTCGCCCGGAGGTGATCTTTATCCTTATCCATGAAATGGACTGCAAATCATCTATACGACAACAGATTAGCATTAATTCTAATCGCTCTAATTACAGATATCATGTACTTCTAATGTCCAGTAAGAGAATATACAGTCAATCCTGCTGTAAAAGGACACTAGTGAACATAGACCACCCGTGTTAGAAGACCAGGGGCTTTGATTCTATAGCAAGCTATTTCGTCTATTTTAAGCGCTAAATTTTTTCCAATAAAGACCATTAATTTTATTTGAACTGCTTAAGATGGTCTTATAGACAGGCTGGACTGTAGTGGGAATTTATACATAACCGAACCCGTTTATTACTTTATACACATTAATTGATACAATATATAAAAACATCTTGTTGATGGTCAAAAGGTGGCAAAAATGTTTTTTTCTCTTACTTTGATTACTTTTATTCACAGGTCTGACTTAACATAAATGATTATTTTACTTATAAATATTCTAAACACGGTTTAGAAAGGCAAGAAGCAAATAAATTAACGGCTGACTAACATCTTACACTTCTTTATAGATTAACCAGGTTGTACGAGATATTATAAAATTCGCTGTTCTCCCTCGTTCGATGCCAGTTTGATTACGTTTTCTTTCACGATAATAATTCCCCCAACAGACTTATTTCTTACATGAAAATATTATTATTGTTGTTCGCGAGGATTCTTTGATCTGAAAGACAACTACATACGCGGAAAATGTGTTTATAGTAAAAGTGGGATATGCGTTCTACGATTTTAAACACATCGATCTTCAACGGTGAGAATTCTAGTACCAATAAAACAGATCTAACGAAAGCTATATTTAACACTTAGGTAAATACAAGGTGTGTTTTTTTTATCAGGTACGGAAAGTAGACGTTCAACTGCAAAACGCAGAAAGTTATTCCTACGTATTGATTTGTAAGTACGGAGCAGACTATCTTGAAAGCTGACTCTATATCGCATTAATGATTAATCACTTCAAAATTGAAGTAACAAAATACAATATATGGTCACAATGCTGATAATTCATTTTGTTTGACAGATATTGACAGGGGTAAGAGTGGAGACGGGGAACAGATGGGGTGCGCGGAGGTTAATGAATGAAGTACATAGGATGAGGCAGACGGACGGACGAACGGACGGAGGGAATGCACGTAAAATGATATAGTAATAATATAAAGTACAATTAAAGGGGCGTTTGTTTTTCTATTATTGGAAAAATAGAGAGGGAGGGAAAAAATACGGATGAACGAATGAACGGACGGACGGACGACAGACGGACGGACAAACGACAGACCGAACGAACGAAGGAACCAACGGACGGGCGAAATAAAGGAATATGGGCGAAATAAAGGAATCGATACGAAGGGCGAGGAAGTGGAAGGAGTTGAATGAAATTATGTTGATAAGGGCAGAGAAAGAAGAGTAAGGTGATAGTACTGATAGGGTTGTATTGTGTGCAAGATAGAATGAACGTAAGAAGAGACTGTTATTTCACATGGATATCAACACATGACAACTATTAAGGCAAATCTCGTACATGTATATTACAGGGATATTACAATGGTAATGCATGTGTTGCAGTAAACCTATATGCGACACGTAGATTATATCATACATTTCATTCTGAATACCAGGGCGTTGATTTTCATCCGGCACTTAAAACATTTATTTTTTTTGTTTGAACTACCGAACTTCGTGATGTTCAAATCTTAAAATCGATTAATAAAAAGATAACTTAAACCTGACAACCACGAGCATTACTTACACTTTAATATTGAATTAAAATTCTCCACTTCACGTTTGGTCGTCAAAATATTTTAACACATATTCCTTCTTCTATTTTTTGAGATATTTTACGGTTGCGATAGTTTACAATGCATCCTGAATAAATATTTATAGTCGCGCTAATTATTAGAAATTAAATATTCGGAACTTGATAAACGCAAACAATTTATTTGCTAAACACTTAACGAAAACCATAAAACATCATGTAAGTATAGTTGAATACACTTACGTATGTGTTTAACGAGCAGCGCACTTAAAACATTTGCTATCATACAAATGGCGTCCTTAAAATCCAAAGTGACATTACTTAAACACGGTAATGAATCCAATGGTACAATTGAGTCGTTGTATCACTGCCAACTATGTTTTGCCTTGTTAAAAAACGTATTTTTGTTGTGTAAGAAGTGTAATAATGTCATTTAGGTAGTATTCGTGTTAGTACTATAATCTGTTATTTTCGTTGTCTTACTTAATATCAATGTCGCTATTTTATCTAAATATCAACAATACAATTTCTTGGTATCATTCTATCATAATGTCAGCGTCATACTATTATAATGTCAAGGTCATTTTATCATAATGTCAGCGTCACACTATTATAATGTCAAGGTCATTTTATCATAATGTCAGCGTCATACTATTATAAAGTCTAGGTCATTTTATCATAATGTCAGCGTCACACTATTATAATGTCTAGGTCATTTTATCATAATGTCAGCGTCACACTATTATAATGTCAACGTCATTCTATCATAATATCAACGTCATTCTATCATAATACCAACGTCATTCTATCGTAATATCAACGTCATTCTATCACAAAATCAACGTCTGAGCATCATTATGTCAGCGTGAATTTATTGTAATGTCGGCGTCTTACTATCGTAATGTCAATTTAACATTTTTTTTATTTCAAAGTCATTTCAAAATGCAACTGCATGATAAAGACTATAATTATGCTATTGGATCGACCTACTAAGATTAAACTGATTAATGATATAATTTGCACTGCTTATGAATATTGCATTACCTGTCTATTTTAGATAAAAAATACTACGAGTGTGATTTTTTTTAATTTCATATACAAGTTATCTTACCTGAATTGGTATACACTGGACAAACCATTTCTGTTTCAAATGCGGTCATTTTGCACACAAACGAGATCAAACAATACTGGTTTCAAATAATCCATGTAAAATCACTGACAGAATGTGTCACTCAAATAATTAACTACATCGAAACATCTCAAAATCTATGCGCACGTGATGTTTCAGATACACGTGCAATAGCTCAAGTTCAACATCATCTTGCGTGTACACTTTGAAACATAGTAGGTAAAATTAAGACTTTTTCCTCAATATTGAAATTTCTTAATCCTGTTGTAATTAATTATTTCAATAATCTATTTTTTCCAAGTATACTTCGCGCAAATTAATATTTAACCGTTTATCTTGGTTCATTGTCGAGAAATCACAAAGTGCTTTCATTCCAATACCAAAGCCTGCCTTGTATTATTTTATTTCGAATGAAAGACTATGTGTCAGTTATGATTAAATAGCTAATTAAATATCAGAGCAGGAATAACAATGCAATTAGAATGCCAGATGTAAAATAAAGGATATTAGATTTTTTACGAATGTCATTATAATCTTTGGGTTATTTTAATTCTAATCAAGGGACGATTTTATATCACGTGCCAACTTTATCTGCAGGTTTAACTACTTAATGTGAAATTCAAGTCATTTGCTAATGCGAACGAAACACTTATCATCGATTAAATCCCCTGGATATTTTGTTTCTATTTTAGAGTTAAATATCTTTAAATAAATAATTTAAGAAAGATCAATAAGTTTGTTATAAAGCCTTTTGTTAAATGATTGCCCGAGTTTTTTTAATTGTGAATTAATTGTGGACGAGCGTTTAAATTGTATCTGGTTTTCAACCCGATCGAGTTGTATGAATATTGTTGATACTTCTCGCCATTATTTGTTTAACAATGCTAATTTTTTTGATAAATAAACACAAAGGAGCCTTAATTTCCCCAAAGACGTCGCGTGTACTCGTATTGTGTAATTTATCGCCGATCTTTGCGTGTGGTACGTCTTTTATTGACTCGTCCTAATATAAAGAGTTGAGGTTATTTCAAATACGCCCGGGATTAATTAATGTCACTTAAACAATTGATTGGGTAATCTCAATCAGGTATACATTACAAATAAACAACGGGTTTTATTCTGGCTGTTGCCTAAAATAAACAATTTAACAATCAACAATACATTTGTTCTAAAAAGGTAAAAAAAAGAAAAGAAGTTGTTTTGAAAAAAAATAATGAATCATTCCGAATGCGTCCAATTGATGAAATGGGTTTAAAACAATGCATGACTGTAAAATGGTAACATTCTTACATTTGTGTGTTTATTTGCAATTGATATTCATCTTACAGAAAATACACAATGCACAATCTTATGACTTTGAAATTCGAACTATACAATTATTATCACACATAGTAGATGTTAATCGCTCCTAGTACAATTATTCAACGTAAACCTAAACGAACACTAAAGGCAGAGAATAAATGTGGTTTTTATGCACGGTTGGTATGTATTCAGGGGTTTATTCGACCTATTTTATCCATGTGAATGTGGAAAAGAGCAGCTGTTGTTAAAATATTGGTCATAATACATACAAGCAGCCGTTGAGTCAGTTTTGAAAATATAATGTGATTTGCCTCCTTGCTTTCAGACGATGGAACAAATATAAAGCGATAAATATATATATTATGAATTTAGGTTATATTTACCATAATTTGAAGCAACAGGAATCTTGATTGTAAAATTGGGCTCACCAGCCTGAAAGAAAAGAATATCATAACTATATTATTGTAAGGAAGGGAAGTAATCGTGATGTAAGGAATATCCTAAGCTGGTTCCCGTTTCATGTTGCAGTACAGAAAGAGTTAACGGCACCAGTTTAGGAATGTCTGCAAGGGGGACTACTTACACAGTAAAACCTCAATAATAAGACCTAATTTTGGACCAGAAAAACAATGAATGGAAACAACAAGGTTATTATCTGCGTAAGGTTTTGATGAGAACTGTGCATACTCCAACACTGTGTCGAATTGTACGGATGCATATGAGACAAATTGATTAAAAGTAGCTCATCTTGACACACGATGTTAACATCAGAACCAAATACTTTTTAAATAGTTATTATAGCCTGGAGGTTTACGCTAGCGAAAAACTTTTCAAACGGTGTGGCAGAAGTTATTAAAATGATATTGAATTTTTAGCAAATCTTGCTTATATTATGGGTATGTAAACAAATTCAAAATTAATTACTAATCCCTATTCTGAAGTCAGGGACATTCAACTTAAATGATTAAGTCTTCATAAAGTTCATTTTTAAACGGATTAAAATATTAGGAAAGAACTATTGGCGTAACTCAATTAAAATTATTCAATAAAGGATTAAAATCGATTTAAATCAATCGAATTAAAAGTGCATCTTCAAATGAACCACCATCGTTTTCTAAAGCGCAATTTTGCAATAACAAATGAAAATGTATAATTATGCGGAATATTTTATGTGTTGTTCAAATGACGATGAAAAAACTCAGCATTTTTCTCACACACGAAACGACTACTCCAATAGTTAAATATTTTATCCGAGTAACGTGGTAGATTATCCAAATCAGAAAAGTACCACGTGATCAGAAACGTAACACGTGACAGTGAATATCAGATGATAGTCTACTCTGAGCACGTGAAAGTCAGTCCGCATTAAATGGCTGTCATATGATAAAATGTCCTCATTATTGCGAATATTTTGACCGTTTCTTTCTCTTATATACTAGAATCATATAAATAGGTAAGTACATTTATTTTTGAAGTTGACTAGAACCTGACTGAAACTATTATACACAGCGTGTTATCACAGATAATTCGTGTGGAATGCATTTTGTTGCACGATAGCGGATACTTTGTGCAGAAATAAAACATGGTTGTTTACTTTCGACAAGAGTACGACGATAAAATAGTTGTACCAGGTTTGACTTCAGTCAAAAACAGAAACAATAAATTTCTTTTTACCAACGCAAAGAAAATACTCAGTCAAATGATTGTAAATAAACTGTTTTGTGTTTGTGCACGAGGTACGCCGTAACCTGTGTCTATTGCAAAACGTATACAACGGTATCTAACGTACACAAAGGTATTTTATTCATACAGTGAAACCTAGCTTTATCTGGACTTGTCTGGACCAATGTTTTCCCGATAAGAAAGTATTTTCTAAACAAAAAGTATACGACGTTTTTTTTTCACGAAAGATATTTGATAAAATGAATCAGCATCAATTAATTTGTCTGGATTAGAGCGAATTCCGGATTAGATAGGTCCGGATAAGAATGGTCCGGATAGAAACGGTCCGGATTAAAAAAGTACGGATTAAAAGGTCCGGGTTGGGTTGGAAAGGTCCGGATTAGGATGATCCGGATTAGAAAGATCCGGGTAAGAATGGTGTAAAAAATACTGATTTCAGTGTTTTCAAACCGTTACTTGACTTTTCACCATTGAAAAACATGGTCTGAAATTTTGAGGCTCTCTCAATACGCAAGCTTCGTATTAGCTGGCTGTGAGCAATGTTTTTACGCTGACTAATCACAAGAGAGTATTCTAAGGCTAGTATTTAATTTAATATATAACCATGACTGAATTAGTCTTCATAGTTAATTAATAACAGTCATAGTTCATAGTTAAATAATGTATACAAACCTGGTTCGACGCGTTATCAATTACCTCCATTTTAAAATCGTACATTAGATGATATGTATATCACAGTAATTCAATTAACATAATTATAGTTCACAGTCAATAATCCCATCGTGTAAGAACGTGAATTTTAATTATTCCCCACTTGTTCGACCCATAAGAGTTACTTGTTGACTCATATTTTAAATTATAGAAAAAAACACACATTTATTAAATGTCACATTGTCTTAAGTCATTAGCCGTTATCTTAACAATGGTGTATATGTCTTAACTGATTTCACACATATTATGCTACGCTTTGGGATAATCCACTTTAAAAAACTTTAAATCAAATTAAAGTTTAATTCCCGCATATTTTAACACAAGTTTACAGAGCGTACGTAAAATGTAGAGCCTATTTCTGCATAAATTTAAATCGAACTAAAGCTACTTAATTAGTTATTCTAATATAATTCCGTTTCTATGTACTTAAATAAACAAAGCATTTCTAATGTAAAACTCTCAGTGTAAGTTTAACTTTTTGTCAATATCACGTTTCAAGTTTCACAGAGTTATTCTTGTGCATGAAAATATCCATTAACATTTTCACCCGCCGGAAAAAAGTTTAAATCCAAATCAAAAACCTTGATACGACTTAAAAAGAAACGCTATAAGAATTGCACAAATATCATTGTAATCCATTCGCACGTATTCTGTCAAACTGGTAAGTTGAAACATTTTAAAGGACTCGTTTAATAGCGAAAAGTTTCCTCATGAAAAGTGCAAAACGATTAACGTCTTGATTCGAACCATGATAACGGAAAAATATCCAAAATGCTGGTCTATGTGGTTGTTACACGCGATGCAATTAAGTATTTCTTAAATACAGTCAAACTTGTGAACAAAGACCACCCTTGGGAAAGACAAAATGTGGCTTTTATTGACAGATGGCCTTTATTCGGAGGTCAGGTTGTTCTAAATAATCGGAGACGGTTTTCCAAAGAATGGCCTTTATTCGCAGGATGATTTTGACGTCGATTGGCGGTGCTTCCGTGTCCATGGTACTACTGAATATTTTAATGAATCTTCATTTTTGTAGTTTTATATCGTGACTAAAGTATTTGAATACAAAGTTGTATTAAATGTCTGCGAAGTTAAAGTCTGTATGTCAATTATGTTGAGGATGTCAAAGATTTAGTGAGACAGGCCTCGTATGATAGCAATTACTGACATACAAGTAGAAATTTCAAAGTTTGCATAAATATATTTTTCTGGTTCAGTTATATCAAACATTGCTTTGACAAAAACTTTCTTCATTTCAGTAAAGTTTTGTATCTGTTCTACATCGTGAAATTGTTATCTTTGCGGATTTTAAAGATACACAAATACCAAGTATACTTCTGGCGCAGAATTATCAAAAGTCATGATAAAAACACTTTACGCACAGTAAAAATATTTGTACTACTATTTATTTGTATTGTAAACATAGAAATAGATTCGTGCATTTGAATTGAATTTTAATTGTATATTAAGTTACAAGGGAATCGAATTATTCTTGAGATTAATTTTTTCTCATGAGCTACAAAGATCACGTTGTCAATCCGTATTTGTATATTTTTAGTAGAAATATTAGATCTAATATATTATTTGCTAAAACGGTTTAACGGCATCGTTTTGATTAAGAATACATTGATAAATATACCCCCGCATCATATTGAGTGAATACAGCAAAACCTCAATAATGAGACCACCTTCGGGACTCAAAAATCGGTCGTAATAATGAGGTGGTCTCATTATCACGTTGAATAATAGAGGAGTTATTAAAAGCCGGTCTGAAAATAAGTGGCCGTTATAACAAGGTGGTCTTAATATTGAGGTGGTCGTTATTTGAGGCTATACTGTACGTCTGTAGTCTTAGGCCACTGGAATAAAATCACGAATGCTTAAGTCAAAGAAAATAGTGGAAGAATTAATAACGCACCCGGATAAGCAAAACATTTGTTTTTTTTAAATAAATATGAGATGATTCAATTGTGGTTGAACGTTGATGTATAAAAAAGAAAGTGGATCGCTGATTGTAACACACTAGTCGTTCAATTTATTGATGTTTTACTACATGAAAAACTACTCAGGACAAGATGTTAACGCGTTCACATCTAGCGAATTATTAATAAATCTTTTATTCTTTGTTGGCCGAAACAATACTGTTTAATAATACGGTTGACGGTAATTAATTAAATAAAGGGTCTTATGTCATAGAACTACATGTATCTTTAATTCCTTTTTATTTAATTACTTCTGTGACGTCATAATTTTGTTGTCACAGTAGTTTCAATATGCGGCCGTAATTCGTGAATTGGGCGAGTGATTACAATTTTTATCTATATAACGTTTTTAAAAATATTTTTAGTTATTTTAAATAATAGAATTTAACACTATACAATGGTAATTGGCTATTTTAATGAATGTTTGTATGTATGTCTATATTTTTATGTTATATAATTATAAACTTTTATAAACTTTCATAAACAGATTACTAATAACTGAATTGGGAATAAATATATACTAATATTCAACTTTTTATATTTTTTTCTATATAACAATGAGTATAAATACGAATGTTAAGTTATCTATAGTCATATTAAAAGTACTTTTCCTATTACATGTACAATAAAACCTCCAAAAGCGACCACCTCAATATAATAACCACCTTATAATAAAGGCCACTTATAATAATTCCACTCACCAATTATTCAACATGCTAATGAAAGCACCTCATTATTATGACAGATATTTTTGGGTCCCAAAGGTGGTCTCATTAGAGGTTTTACTGTATATAAGAACAAGGAGGGTAATTCACTTGGGTCATCCAAAATGAACGTGGTACTGATGATATCCAGCACGTGAAACTCTAACATTTCATGCTGCACTATTTTTTCCGCAAAACTTTAACTAAAGGCTGCTTACATTACAATCCCTTTTATAAGCCTACATTCAGAAATCCTAATCATGATATTTGAGATCTAAATACTTGATTGGACTGAAAGTGTACAAGGACAGTATGAAGCAATATTATGAAGTGTAAAAGTTTGTATTAAATAACAAAACTACCTTTATTAATGTAAAAGGTGGTTGAAATTCAATCCTCCTCTCTGATGGGTCGTATCGTATCATTGTTTTGAACAAAACCGACACTTTAGCTTCAAAGACAAAAATCTACGCCGCCCAGTCGCACGCCGCGCGAGTATTTAAAATGCGCAGATATTGCTAAGAACATTTTTATCCGAATTATAATCCTTTTCACTCCCTCAAAAAATAATTCCGGAAAAGAGCAATCCTCTCGTTCTCTTGATAACTTAAAGATTTAACATTTGCAAAACAATAGTTACGAAAGTGTTAAACTCTCAACAAATATTGTAATACTTGTTGATATGAATGTTAAATTATAAACATCACACTTATTTTAAAGTCAAATCTTTATGAAAAGTATTAACTCAATCAGAAATCAATGATAAGATGACACTTTGATCAATATACACGTTAGGCCAAGCTTTAAATTGTTGCTTTGCAATTACCCTGTCAACTCATTCACCCCCCCCCCCACACACACACACGCAAACACTCAATATTTTTTAACGATTTTAGCTAAAAAAATCGTTCCTTATTTCATCTTTCGTCTTCAGTACATACATACAATGATAAAAAAATGTGTAAATAAATGTCTGTCTACCTACCCACTATTAAAAGTTTGGGTCGAATAACAGGAAACCTTGTTTTTTTTATGAATGGCCTTACGGGCGTGTTGATGTAGGGGTAGTGTGAGATCAAGTAAAGTCAAAAAGTCTCTCAGTAAAACCACGGTATTAAGACAACATTTTGGGACCGAAATAGGAGTTTTAACATTAATGTGGTCTTATTATCAAGTTGAAATACAGAGCAAATATGTAAAATCGTGAAAAATAATATGCTCGTTACAACGCGATGCAATGATATTGATGTGGTCACTACGCGAGGTTTTACCGTTTGTAATCTATTTAATGATTAATCAATGTATGGATCAATCGATTGGTGATCGATAAATCAATTGATTAACCATTTTGCCAATACTACCGGCAAAGACCGACAGCATGATTTTTATGCAATCATAAGTAATATTGAAAACTCGCGAAATGCGAAATCGTTTAAAAGCTGTGATAATTTAAGAAACATCTTTGCAAGATAATTTAGATTCTTAACAACTAATCATCGCATAAACTTCATCATCTATAGATTTTCAAGAAAGTTTACAATTTAGCAAATGCACCATTCAGCCATACCACAAATGTTACAATCTTCAAACCCAAACTAAATAGGCCTAAAACATGCATAGATAGAAATGAGAAGGTCTTTATTATTTATTATACAACATGTTTTTCATAAGCCGACCAACAAAAAATGACTCGCACTAAAAAGGCATAAGTTTATAATTTCTGTCAAAATTTATGTGTAATCCATTGTATTCAAGTCGGTTCACATCTGAAATCAGTTGCATGTAACATTTTGGTAGAAATGTACGACTAATTAATAAAGCGCACATATTTCAATTATTATTTCTGTTTTAAAAATAGTATACTTACGTTGTCATGGAGGTATCGTTCCAGATGCGTTAAATCCCAGTAGTCCGGATACTCGACCAGCCCGAGTCCGTCATACGCTACAAGAAACATTTTACTTGGTCACAAAGTGTGTAAAACAATTTGAATCGTTTAAATAAAATAATGACAGCTTCTTAAGCACCTGTCATACACAGTGCGCAAATTAATCACGTCTAGCTAATTGATGTGTTTAAATTAGCTACCCTAATATCAATATCATTTGCTGATACTAATTAAAAAATATCTTATTTATACCAACATCATAATATAATAAATTAAAAGAAATCTGAGATATGCAATACGCCAAACTGTTATTTGTTACCCAAAACACGCAATAAAATTGTGATATATCACAGATCGATTGAATTTGAACAAAAATATCCAACATTAAGTGTTGGAACGCGGCCGATATATATTGGGCATTCATTGATATAAGTATATGTATCATATTATAAAAATGATCAAATTGTCCACAATGTCATTGTATTGTAAATTATCTTCAGGAACAAAAATAAATTTATGTTTACCCAGATTTAACCTACGTATCACATGACGTTATGACATATAATTGCATCTGTTATTACAAGCCTTCATATTTGCCATGGAGACTAAAAATCTTTGATTGCCTTTTAGTCTCCATGGCAAAATTGTATCTTTAATATTCTTTTTTTGGATTCTGAGCAATAATTTTAACAAAAAACATTTTAACAGTTCATCTCCTGAAGTACCCATGTTTCTATCGCTTGGCAATGCACGTAAACAATTGAACAAGAACTAAAATTCATATTTACCGACCTTTTGTCATATACTCCATAACTTTCGACAGATTGATGCATACCTGCAAATTTTATTTGGTCTAAAGAGAAGATAGCTCTTTATGTTTTAATACCAATTAGCGACGGACTTGTAATTACAAAACGTCAAAGGGTGCCTCGATCGGGTCACCGATAATACGCCAGAGGTGTTGTTTAAACAAAACGTGTCATGTAGCGTCTTCGGCAATCGTTCCTTGTGTTGATGATTATAACAGATCATAAAATCTTGTAATTGATGGTTTGTAGGGCAGAAGGGCGGAAATTTGACGTAATAGGGGCAGCAGGGCGAGGGGAAAAGGGCAGGGTGCGGCGCCCTTCTATTCCGCTCTAGAAAAATAAACACTGAAAGTCATATTTATGTGTAGGGATAAACAAGTACTAAACATGTTCTTGTTCCTTAATGAAATGTGATATATTTGTGCTTTAATAGATGATCTGATCTATATACTGTTCTACTTAGTTACAACTTTTTAAGAAAAATATTCAACTTTTATGCAATCAACTCAAAAAGCAAGTTAGTTTGATGACCACAGATCAGGCCATAAAGCTTACATCACATAGACGAACCCGATCAGTTCTGAATACGGACTACCTGCAAACAGTATCTCCATGGTATACTATTACTGACGCAACTGACAAAATAATTGTCAAAGGTGCATAAAGACCAATTTTCTTCTTCACCCTTGTTTATCACATTTACTGCGCTATCACATACAGGTATAATAAATCTAATGGTTTATCAGTCACAGGGACCTCAGTGATGGAGTGATCATGGTCTATGACTGGCTGTCATAAGCCCCTCACTGCTGCACGTTCAAATTTCATTATATGTGAGGAAGCTGTCCAGCTTGCTAAAAGAAGGTTGTTGGTTCTACACAGGAGTGCATCTAGGGTCTTACTCCACCGTTAAAGCTCGAAGTTGCCAAGTGACACAGGCTGTTAATGTGACGTTCAACCCCAGTGTAACACATTATTAATTGTATGACGTACATGTACATGACAGACGTTTCACAACCCAGGCTTAAAAATATAAATATGGTCAACTTGGCAATTCCAGTATCTCCCTTCGAGTTTTATGTCAAGTTAAAGCAGAAACAGAATCAAATCTATTGATGTTTTTACTCACAGCAAATCTCTTATAATCAAATTTGTCGCCATTAAAACCAATTAACGTTGAAATATTGACGCTGCATTGCAATATGTTCCCGCAAGTTGTCCAAAATAGGCAGAATAGTATTACTTATGCTAAAAACAATGCAGTAAGGAACTGTTTTTAAGGACAAAGTAAAAACAAAGATGGTATACTTAATACACATTTATGCCACCAACAACTAATCTCATATCAGAAAATATATCAGAAGAAAAACAAAACTAAGAAAAGAAGTCCAAAAAAGACAATACAGTAATTAGACCTGTTAGTGTGTGGAAACTAAGGCATTCTAGAGTTACATAATCTCCTCTACAAAGCCAAATATCAAAAAAAATATTAATGATTCGTGCATGCTCTTATGATACCAGATAAACTGTCAATACTAGAACTTGATTGATTGATCTAACAATTAATTACACATAAAATTAAAATAAAATAAAAAAAATTACAAGGAGCTACAACACTTAGTCTAATATATTTACCGCTAATTATCAATAGCTACAAGTTTAATCATGGAATAATGCATGAATTGATTCGTATGTGCTTGTATTAGTAAAGTTGTGGATCATGAAGGAATTAATTCTACATTATGTGCTAAATGAAACGTATGATTTGAAAAGATAAGAAGATTTAACAAAAGTCGAAGCACCAGACAGAAAGAAATAAAACGTAAAATTTGAAACAATAAATGAGAACAGAAATTAAAACAATAAGAGAATTAAATTCTAAACAAATACTTTATAATCATATGATAAGAACAATGTTTTGGAAATAATAGAATTCATAAAGCTTTCAACAAATCACAGGTTTAGACAATGAAGTTTTAGTTTCTTAACAAAAGATATGAAAGCAAATGATGACTACAAAATAGTATTAGTGGTTTTACATCAACAGTTTTAAATCGTTTAAATCACGATTAAGAATAGACACAAAGCATAAATCTCATCATCAGATGCTGAAAGAAAAACACCAACCAGGGTCTCTGTGGTCAAGCGGTTATCGTATCTGAGTAGTAATCACTAGCCCCTCACAGCTGTGAGTTTGAATTCGACCCTGGATCAGACAAATTTCACATGTAAAGAAACTGTTCAACTGGTTTATGGAAGGTTGGTGGTTCTACCCAGGCGTACATCTGGGTCTTCCTCAATGGTCAAAGCTGGAAAAGCTGCTAAATGACCCCCGGCTGTTGATGAGATGTTAAACGCTGGAGAAAAAAGTCCATAAATCACAGGTTTTAAAAATATTAAATAATAAACAACATTAATATCAAAAATAAAATAAGAAGGACGGAGAGTAGTAATGTATGCACATTTCAAAAATACATAATTTGATGACATCATGATGCATGGTGTAGATAAGTGATGAAATAACAGTGACTAATAATGGTTCATACATAAATATATCTTTTTCTGAACCACATAACTAATGAGTACCAAGTAAATTTAACAATAAATGTTCAATTAAATTTACTAGAAATAAGCAAGGGTAATAAATATTGTGTATTCTATAAATAACTAAACTGAGAATTTCTTCAAAAATCTTAAAAAATAAAATGGAGCAGAATAAAAGAAAAGATTTCACGTAATCTAAGAACCTAAGAATTGAAAATCATGAACATACAGCAATAATTCTATTATAAATTGAAAAGTAAAAAAAGCAAGATTCGTCTCCCCTAACATTTGAAAAAATCTCACATGATATTTGTTCCTCAATTAATCCTTATGTAATTAATACCAATAAAATGACAAAATGCCATACATTGAATCTGGGTAAACTGAAAGGTATATTTGATATTACCATAAAATATATCTATAATATACTAGGCCATCTGTAAAAAATTGATGGTCTACAGTAACGTGACTGACACATTTAAATATCCCCGGACCAAAAATATTTTTAGCTATTGCAACTAAAAAATGCTTTTGTTCTTTATTGCAGCCTTTTGTTTTCACTACAAGCATATGAAATGCTAACAAAGAAATAAAAAATAAAATAAGCAATAAAAACAAACACCTATCTACCAACCCATTAATAAAAGTTCGGGTAGTGTAACCATGAACCTATGTCACAAAAATAGAAAAAATAAAATATCACTATTATCACATTAAAGCTTATTCTATAAATTAATCTTAATTCAATTTTATAGTAATGATTTGATTTAAGCTATATATTAATATATATTATATATAAATATAGTTCATATATTGAAAAATTATCACCTAATTGATTTTTTAAATCATAAATCAACATTTTGAATTAGTTTATATCAATATACCAATGAATGTATAATTGGTTATTTCAGCAGGTTTGAGGTACCCACAGATATATATACAGTAACTCTTGAAGCTGTTATCTTCAAAGTAATTAATTTAATCATATCACAGACAATGTTCTCAACCAGATTTAAAACACTTTAATATACGTTAAGGAATTTATATATTGAGCATATGTCCATGACTGCAGTGTCAACAACATACCAGGTTAACTAGATTTTTTTCTCAACAAATAGTTTAGTGACCCTCTCATAACGAAGGGCAATAATTGAATTTTCCCGCAATTGGAAAATTTTGGTGGGTTTATTAGTGGAATATTACAATACAATGCTACTTTAAAATGTCATGTACTGCTGATGTTACAATCTTAATTAACACAATATGATAAAATGTTTTACATCTTTTTTGAATTATCCGAAGTAGTAACCCTATTAGGGGCCTCCGTAGTCAAGTGGTTATAGTCGCTCTGACTTGTAGTAAATGACCCCTGGCTGTTTTTGCAATGTCAAACCCTAGTGAAAAAATGTGACCCTATAATAACATTTAGGCTAATTACTATTATGCAATACCGTGTTTTAGAAGTTAACAAAAAGAGTTAATTTAATTTAATAATGAACAGTCATATGCTTACTTTTACCATCACTTTTCTTCAATACATTGTTTTAGGTCATAGTATGTAAACCATATTGAAAATTGGGGTTGAAGCAAGTATGTTATCCACACAAAATAAAGTTGTTATTATTACTATTATTATAGTCGTACATTACTTGAAAGGTTTTTGGAGGAAAGAGCAATTTCTGGTACACATTTTCACCAATGAAAAATCTAAATAGGCATGTCAGCATACAACATTATTGAAATCATTTACTCTCTGAAGTCCATTCAATGAACAGATGCCCCTGTTTCCTTGACCTTCAACCTGAAAACTTTTAAATTTCAACTCCACACATGGTAACCTGACATGGATGGAGATAGGTGGGTAATCAACAGGTGAACAGGTTGTAGATAGTAATAGGTAATAGACCAGTTGAAAAATATTCTATACTGAACATTATTCAACATTTTGCCCACTACAGTACCTCAAAAACAATGAACAGTATATATTCCTGACATATAATTTTCTACATACATCAAGCCAATTAACAGTAAATCACTATGGAAAAAAAACAATGGTGATAAAATGTATAAGTAAAAAAACATACATGTTTGTATACCTATCAATGAATTATAATTAAATCGCAATAAGGAGCTAAAATCTATGCTCCCTTCTCACACATAATCCAGGATATTCTCCAGATAAAATAAATAATTTCAATATCAAAAAGGCTAGAAAAACAATAGTCATGTTACTTGACCCAAAAAATAAGGCAGGTAGGTCAAAAAAATATTCTCATTTTTTTCTAAAAACACATTTCATACCTTTGAGGCAGATTCACAGTCAAATAGACTTGTATTTTGGATTTTGCTGTTAGAAAGTTTAAGGGCAACATCAAAAAATAGGGTCAGTTGGGTAACCGGAAACAAGACTATTTTTTCTGGCCTAACTTTATTGTGCATCATGATAATAATTAAGGAATTAATGTTGCTGCTGGTTGTTCTTGTTGTACTATCAAGGATCACATGATATTGCAAGTTTTAGACTCGTCTCCTTTTTGTTTTTTGGAGTAACCTCGTGCTGGCAGCTCCGGTGGAGGATTCTGGTCTCCGTCACGTCCCATTTCATGCTGTTGATGATAATCCGCCAAAATTCTCTCCCTGAAAAGCAAATAATTAAAATTGTATAAAAAACAACAGAGCTGCATTATGTTAAGTAAAGTTTTTTAAACAAAACACTAAAGTCTCCAATTACAGCAGTGATTATGAACAAGAGGGAATTTTACTTTGCATAGTCACAAACCTTTGCAGGGACCATTCTTAAGGGTAATTTACATGAATTTTCACATAAAAAATACCGAAATTGCATTAAAATTGTCAAAATGTGAGAAATCTTGCCACTCGAAGCAAAAACTAAGAACTGCGACCTTTTCTTTAATATGCCAGATGTTTCTGTTAATTTCTCCTTTACACTCAATGCTATGACTAGGGTATTCCTCAAATGCAAGATGCTTATTTTTGCTATATTCCATAAGCGTTTCTTCGAGTCGTTGCTGTCATACGAGATGGCTGCGCAGCTAAACTGTTTTTGCTTTTTATTAAGTCTCCCATAAAAATCCTAATTCTCACATTTAAATTGACCAAATGAGAGAAAATCTCTCACTGAAAGGTTGTGAGCTGTGCTGATAGATGTTTACAATAAAGACTGTGTTGTTGCGTGGACATTGGAGACTAGTGTAAGCTGTGTAGGCATTTTTGTGGGTGAAAGTTGAAAACTTTAAACAAAAATGGAAATCTTAATTACAGTGCCGCAGAGGCAATAAAAACCAGCAGGATACGAATCTGGGAAGAACTGGGGGTTCCGGAAAATTCTGTCGAACTTTTAACCATGCATTTTTTCATCAGGTTTGTGTGCATTGTGATTGTTGGTTTAAAGCTGAGTTATCTGTTTTGTAAGGTGAATGTTTTTGTACAAGACAATGCCTGGGAATCCATTATTTTTGCTTTCAATTCTTAAAATTGTAAAACAGACCCGTAAACACTAGATCAAACATAATCTTACTTTTGACCTCTTGGAAGATCATTGAACTCTCTGACCCCATGACTGGAACTTCCACTGGCCCCTTCTTCAGGAGCAAAATCCAGGCTATGATAGGGATCTTCATCATCTGTATAAGAAGAATCAATTATCATTACTTTCCGTATTTCAACTTCTAGAAATCACCAAACGCACTCATATAAACATTTCACAGATTTAAGTTTGCATAATTTTCTATGGAAATGTCAGAATACAGGTCTAATGAATTTTGAGGCTCACTAGATAAACATGTAATATGAAAGATTATTAATGAATGATGAAGTCACATATTTATCCATTGCTTATTTTGAAACAAATACTAAACTTATTATAGTAAAACACAGTATTGGTACATATGATTTTAAGTTTTCGTATTAACTTTCATTCATTTATAAAAAAGCAACAATAAAAAAAAAGAAATTTAAGTGTGTTAGCGGGAGTTATTGCTGAATATCAGAAATAATGTATTAACTAAAGGTTTCAACAATAATACTACAAAAATTATAACCGTAATTATGTCAAGATGGGGTAATGCAGTCTTCAGTTTTTGTCAACTGAGATTCAGGTTCCATGAACCAAGCCTTCAGACTTTAATGTTTATATAAATGAAGACATACAGTGAAACCTGGGTGAATAAAGGCCCCCACACAAGATAAGTCATACTTTTACAGACATTCATTGACACTCTAGCAATAGACCAAATGAACTGCTGAGTAAAGTTCACTAGTACAAAAGTCCTCTTGTACAGAAATCCACTTGTACAAAGTCTATTGTACAAAGGTGTATTTGTACAATAGTCGACTTGAGACAAAGTTCACTTGTATGAATGTCCACTAGACCATGCTCACTCCCTTTTAGGGGCCTTTATTTAAAGGTTCAAGATGTTTGTAATGAGTTGTCTTCACTGGTAATTTGATTGTTCAATTCCACAAACTTATATTTAAATGAGATAACATCAATTGAACCAAAACGAATATACAAAAAGCATACTAAAAAAAAGTAATTGAAATTAGATATTGAGTCCAAGTTTACAAAACTCGAGATTAATCTCCCACCTCAAATCTCACTTTTGTGTTGTCAATGTTCTTAAGTTAATCATAACAAGATGATATTACAATTCAAATGGAACTCTGTACACGAGTCCAATGATAAAAATATTCACTTACACATATACAAGCAAATTAATCTGATGTAGGTTGAGAACAAAAATCAGATTTGAGATCAGAGACTGATCTCAAGTTTTATAACCTGGCATCCTTTTTTTTAATATAAAATTCAAGCAATCATACAGGAACTAAGCCTGATCTTTGATAATGAATAGATAAAAAATAATTGATTGTATGGCAGATTTTTGATCAGATGCTGAAATTTATATATTGCAGATAAAGATAGTAATACCAATATATTATCATTAATTTCTTGATGAAGACCAGAGTAATTGCAGGTGCAGCATATTCAGAAAAAGTTTTTAATTATGTTGATGAGCTTTTATACTTACCAATTGTTATAATCATTCCACATAATGCAAATCAAATTTATAGATAAAACTGAAAACATCTGACAGATAACATCATACAGTAAAGACGTACTTATCAACTGCCTTATTATCAAGATCACCTCATTATTACAAACCCTGACTGGTATTTTAGAACTCATTATACCTGATAATGAGACCATCTCAATAATATGACCAACTGGTCACAAAACTGAGATTTAACAGTAGCCATAGAGATGGTTCATGAAAACAGAAAGGATATTTAACATTCTCCAAACCATGTGAAAGACATATTCGTATTGAATCAATACAAACTAAAATATGAACATTAAGTATTTTTCACTACACACAACTAGATGCCAAAGAGCACCCTGACGAGTTGGCTAATTGTCAAGAGAAGAAGAGGGTTACACACATGTATATAATGATGTACAGTGCATAGCATCTAAGGCCTGTGTCTATTACAAAAAAGTCAATGTCACACTAACGGACAAAGGGCAAAATGGATTTACAGTAAAATGGTCAGGACAAAGAATTGAAATAATTTACATTGATAAATGAAGAGGTAAAGCAAAGGGCTGGGTACCTAATTGAGAAATCCCTAATTCTAATGAAACTAAGGTGTGTAAGATGGGGAGTGATATCAAACAAGTTAACACCAACCCTTTGTGTGCAAATAATAAACATTTTGAAACAGAGTTGTTGTTGCAGCTGTTTTTTCTATTGTTACATATTTTATTTAGATTTAGTACATTAGTGATTACTAGAGGTATTTCAACTTGAAGGAAAAACTAAACAGTAGATGGATATCTAACTAATGAGGACACAAAAAACAAGTTGTGACAAAAAACTCTACATGTTAGATTTGCATGCTATGTACTGGATACAGTAAGCTACCCACATGATGTCACATTACACGCACACATCATGTCAACAGATTTACCTGCCCTCGTATCTTCGGTCGGCCTATTACTATGTAACGATTCACTATCAGTGTCAAAGAAGTTTTCTCCCTTACGACCATCAGAGGATGAATTCCGAAGTCTAGTACGAGTTTGAACCGTGTTCTCATTACCTGGATCAGTTTTGTCTTCCTGTTTCGCTGCGAGTTGTTGAGTTTTGTCAATAGTTGCATACAAATCTTTTGGAGTAGTTTCGTCATCGTCAATTTCTGGGCCACTGTCATTGTCATCATGCTCTGATCGTGCTGAGGATTCCCTTGGAGATCCACCACTAGTTCCTGGTTGTTCATGTTGTCTAGCAACCCTGCTTGAAGAGACAGATTCATGTACATCAGCCGGTGTTTTTACAACATGGGGTTCTAAATAAGTGTTGAATTCTCCCTGATTAACCAGTGCAGTGTTAGGTGGAGACTGTGTAGGAGGTGGTGGTGGTGATGCATGTTTTTGCCTACAATAAACACAGTGTGTTACCATAGCAACAAAAGTGCAACTTGTTTGTGTGTGCGCACCAGAACGTCTAAGTAAATGTTTCCATTAACAATCTCAACTATAAATAAAGTCAAACAATGCAATGTTGCCTAACTATAAGCGAATGAAGGTTTTAACTGAAAAACATTTGTGAAAACACGATTATAAGTAAAAAGTATCAGTGCAGTCATGTGACAGAATGAAACAAACAGCATTAAGTAAAAATATTGCTGATAATGATATCATGAATGTTAGTTAAGACAAAGAAGCATCGTGAGAACATGAACACATTAAAAAACAAAAGATAACCCAATGTATAAAGCTGGAAAACAAGAGGGCCATGATGGCCCCTTTTCACTCACCTGAGTAATGATTGCAACTGATTTCACCTGATGACCTACTTTTTTGACCCCAGATGACCCATGTTCAATCTTGTTCAAGATATCATTAAGACGAACATTCTTACAATGTTTGGTGAATATCCAATCAAAACTACGGCCACTACAATGTTAACAAGGTTTTCTAGTGATTTGGCCCTGTGACCTAGTTTTTTACCTGAGACGACCAATGTTATAAACTTTTCAGGATATCATTACGAGAATCATTCTGACCAAGTTTGGTGAATATCCAATCAAAACTATGACCACTAGAGTGTTAACAAGGTTTTTCAGTAATTTTGCCTGGTGACCTAGTTCTTGACCTAAGATGACTCATGTTCGGTCTTTCTAAGATATCATTAAGAAAAACATTTTGACAAAATTCTGTAAACATCCAATCAAAACTGTGACCTCTTGAGTGTTAACAAGGTTTTCCAGTGCCTTGATCTGTTGACCTAGTTTGTGACCTCAAATGACGCATGTCCGAACCTGTGTTTGATATCATTAAGACAAACATTCTGGAAAGATTTTGTGAAGATCCAAACAAAAGTGTGACCACTAGAGTGTTCACAAGGTTTCTCTGCCATTTGACCCAGTGACCTGGTTTTTGACCCTAAATAGCCCTTTTTCAAACATGTCCGAGATATCACCAAGACTTAGCTGTTAACCATGACTATTTCTTTTGCCCAGCAATAATATACTGCATACCCAGGTAGGTTCAAAATGAAGCAAGATCATTTCAAATCTTTAATTGCTTATGGTAGATAAAATCAGATAGTTAATAAGTAAACAAAATGACAGGAACTGACACAAAACCAGGGTTTCAAGAGAAGTTAAGTGCAACATTACATGTGCACAAAATAAACAAAGAACCATAATTCCGCAAAAAGATAATCAAATAAAAAAACTCTGACACTATGCGCTGAGGTGATGTTAATAAAGTTCCATTGAAATCCCTTGAGAAATGTAGGAGTTGTGTGCAGAAGAAATTAAGGATGCTTGCCAGCCTACATTTGCCAATTTAATAACCAGGATTTTTTCTTCAGAAAACCTGGTTAACAATACTAACCCAACAGTCAGGGGGGAAGTCAAACAGGTTATTCTCAATGCATATTTGATCAATGGTACAACACACCATTTCATGCAAACGTCAAAACAATAAGAAGAAATCTATAAATAATCATTTCAAAAATGAAAAGGGTGACAACTCTGCTTCTGTTGATGGCTGAAGTCAATCAACATACTAAGTGCAGTCACAACATAATTGAAGGTTATAAATAGTACAAGTTTATGTCATTAAAATTCTTGATTTATACATGATACAACATACATGAAAACATTTTTATAGTGAACTCAAGATATTGTGAAGAATTGGACATAGTGAAGTACTTATGTTTCCCTAAAAAAATTCTTCTTTATTTCGTTGTTATGTATACGGCGAAATAAGGATATAATGAAGTAATTATCCAGGACCCTAGGAATTCAATATAACTGTGTTGTACATGAACATTTAAAGAAAAAAAAAGCATTGATGTACATACTCAAAGTGTGACACAAACATTTTATAGTATTTTTTCAACATTATATACAGAGTAAAGGGAAGTAACTCCAATTGTATTGGTTAAATCAAAGTTTTCTTAAACTGATAAGCATATAGTGCTTACCACAGGTTTCTCTTTTTTTAGCTAAATGCCAAGCATAGTTTTTTTTAAAAAAACACACTAAAGTAAAAACAGGCATGATTTGATTCAAAACATCATGTCCATTTGTAGGGTAAGGTTAAAAAACTTACTGAGTGACTGGGGCTGGTTTAACATCATCATCATCATCACTACTGTCGCTACTATCACTACTGCTGGAGTCCTGACGAAGACAAAAATGAAAAAGTATAAAAAACATAATTTTCGTGTTAACATTTAAGACATAACGTCACTTGTAATGCTTCAGAACTTAATGGTATTTAAACAGATAAAATTGATCACATTATGTAACAATTCAGTGAAAGCATTGTTACAGAAAAAGAACTATTCGGTAAACTGACACATAATATTACTGAAAAGCACATGTGAAATACAAATACATCACAAACTTAATACAAAGTAATAAAACATATTTTATATCTAATATGTCAATGCAACATAACATCAAATTGGTAGATTTACCTCAGAACTGTCATCATCTTCATCATCATCATCATCATCTGTAAAACAAACATTTCCATCATTAAAATCAAACAATCCACTGAAGATCGTACATGAATGATTTTAATTAATGAGTTTAACAAATTCAATAAATGATGACCACAAATGTTGTATTCTATTTCTGTAAAAAAATACCTCGACAGTCTATATTAACATCTAGATTTTTTCCATCAACCTTGACCGGAGCAAATTCAGCAAAAAGTAAAATGACATCACCATATTTATTTTGCAAAAGCATACCGGTACAAATACAAAAACATTCAGTCCCAAATGTAACACACAAGTTGATATTTCACTAGTGAAATACCGAAAATATAATTAAGGTGTAGATATATATCAAAATACCAGTACATCCAAGGTTAAATGGAGGCACAGAATTGTCTAAGGTGCTCCGAATGCATCATGTTCATGAACCTAGTATCTGAACTTAAATGGAGCTATCCTGAAAAAATGCTAGTTTATGGTAATGTGACTCAAACTTTTTTTTTTGGTAGGTAAGCAATTTTTGTCAACTTATATACTTGTACAGAAAACAAAAATGAGAAAAATTGTTAAAATTGCTTAAATTGTTATGGGTGGGGGATATGTTATGAAGGAGTCAGTTGTGTAACAGCAAACCAACAATTTCTAAGGATGGCTTAAACAATCAGTATTGATTGCCGCACTCAAATATTATCAGTGTACAATTAATAGATTATTTCAGAGTATAACTGTACATATTGTAGATTATACCTTCATCCCTTTCTTTGTCTTGCAAATGGGCTTGGTATTTTGAATGTAATTGTTTATCTTCATCTGTCATTGTTTCTCTTCTGTAATTGAAAAATATTTTCACAACTAAGCAAGCAAAACAAGAGGGCCAGGATGGCCCCTTTTCACTCACTTGAGTAAAGATTGCAACTCCGACAGTGTTCATGTGATTTGACCAGGTGACCTAGTTTTTTACCCGAGTTGACCCATGTTCAAATCTGGTCACATATCATTGATACAAGCATTCTGACAAGGTCTGGGGAAGATCCAACCAAAAGTGAGTGTTAAGAGTGTTAACAAGTTTTTCCAGTGAATTGACCTAGTGAACTAGTTTTTGACCCCAGATGACCCATATTCTAAATTGACCAAGATATATTTAAGACAAACATTTTGGTGAAGATCCAATAAAAACTGTGGCCTCTGGAGGGTTTACAAGGTTTTTCAATAACTTAACCTGGTGATCTAGTTTTTGACCCCAGATGACTCATGTTTGAACTTGTCCAATATATTATTATTAAGACAAACGTTCTGACAATGTTTAATGAAGATTCAATCAAAATTGTGACCTCTAGAGTGTCAACAAGGTATTCTGGTGTGGTGACTTGGTGACCTAGTTTTTTGACTGGAGCTGACCCATATCCACACAATTTCACAATGTCATAAATACAAACATTCTGACAAAGTTTAATGAAGGTCCAATCAAAACTGTGACCTCTAGAGTGTTAACAAAGTTGATTTGACTCTGTTGACCCAGTTTTTGACCCCAAATGACCCATGTTCAAACTTGTCCAAAATATCATTGAGACGAACATTCTGACCAGGTCTGATGAAGATTCACTCAAAAGTGACCTCCAGAGTGTCAACAACCCCAAAGTGTGGATGACAGACGCCGGAGTAGACGGACTGATCACTACAGCTCACTAAGCACCACTTGCTCAGGTGAGCTAAAAAACATGTTTCCAGTTACCTGACCAACCCTATTTTTTGATGCCATGCCTAAAGTTTCTGGTAGTAGAATCCAAAGTTCAAAAATATCTCTGGATCATGAATCATATCTCCAAAGTACGAAATATATGTATATTAAGAATTTTTTTATAAATGCGTTTACGTCAGCAACTTTATGACTGCTCAATAATTCTTAATACAATACAAATGGGGTGGTGTCATTAACATGTGGTCTGCAAGGTATACATCTATCAAGAGACAAAACATATCAAGTTACACTTACATAGTCTGATTTGGTCGATTAAAAATTTCATCAACCTTCTGAGAATGGATAAGATTCCCTTCATCCCTGAAATGGACACCATCAAGTTTAACAAACATCATCATTTTGTCATTTAAAAAAACAGGGGAAAAAAAGTTATTTCAGTAAAACCTCACATTGTGACCGTCTTGTTATAACAATCACTTATTTTAAGACTGGCCTAATAACTCTCCCATATTTCAACTCAATAATGAGACCTCATTATTACGACAGATTTTTTGGGCCCAAAAGGTGGTATCATTATCGAGGTTTCACCGTATTGTCATTTTTCACTGAGGCTTAGTGTCACACCAACAGCTAGGATCACTTTTTTCAGCTTTTAGGGGTGGAGGAAGGCCTAGAACCTAGAATCAGTAAAAAAACTTCAACATTTTTATTACAGACAAAACTCGTTTTGTCAAAGTTCAAGGGATTTCACAAAATTGTTTGATATAAATGAACTTTGATACATAAATTGTCAGAGAAATTCAATGACTGTGATTACATTATAGAGCGATCATCTGTGTGTTGTAATGGCCATTAAATCATGCTACCTTGTGTAGCATTCGAAATAAGTGCTTTTTTTTAAGGTAGCGTAAGTGGCTACAAACGTAAAAATAAGCGAAAATGACATTTTAAGTTATTAACAATAATTAAATATCATACTATCATACCATGCAACAAAAAAATCGGTCCGAATATGCAAAAATAGTGTTTTATCGCGATAAAAACTGCACCCCCATATCGACTCCACTTTATCAGCGAGAACGATCTAGGAGGCGGCGTTGTTAGGGGCTCCTTAAGAGCAATTTTGTATCAATCGATATTAAATTTGGTATCGCTTGCCGTATGTTAACATAAGTATTTGAAATTCGACAGATTATCAACATCAAGCGGATTAAAATGGGAAATAAGAAAAATAAGGCTAAGCGAGGTGTTAGAGTGTTCTCAAAAATTGAAAAATGTAGTTAGAAATCTCTTTCTCACGGAAGTTGGTTTACGAATGCTAAAGATACCGAACTGCATAAATCTATATCCCGTGAAAAACTTGACCATAATGACGTGACATATTGTGAAAATGGAAACTTTATGGTGGAAAATTACGTAATAAATATATAACTGCAACAATCATTTGATGCAAGAAAGGTGTGAATTCATTAACACCTTGGTCGATTGGACTACTAGCATCTAATGTACTTTTAACATGAAATATATGATGAAATAACTGATCCGGAACGGTGGTCTTATTGAAGTGTGATATCGATATCATACTCTAACGCCTTGCTAATTATACTATCAATACGGGTCAATTTAGACCTTATATATGTCGCATCACATATTTCTTTATGTTTTGGCGGGAGATATAATAAACAGCAATATGGTATGCAGACACTTCATGCACCTTGCAATAAAACGCACACGATAAGAAAACGAGCTGTCAAAGATTGTTACCCCGTTAATGTTATGACGTACCATTTTTGCAAGTTTAATTAAATTTATATATTCCAGAGTCAGGTTTCAAACACAATTAAAGTTATAAAACTAAAATATATTTAAATCGCCAGTAAATTAATACAGGGAGACTGGGTCAACAAAATTATTATTTTCGCTATTTCATTGATGTAATCATTAAAATAAAGGTATTTCAACGTGCACTTTTATTAAGCAACTCTGTATATTTTGGTAAAATATTAAAAAGCTATCAAACAAACAATAAGATGAAAAACAGTAACGCTTTATGGACATCGGACGCGCATGTTTTTCGAGAATCTTATATTATTCTGTTATGTATCCAATTACCTTTATATATTAGTATGTTTTTAAATGATTACATTAACAGACATAAAACATAGACACTTTTCTACAAATCAATCACATCTTAAGTTCTTAACTTTACACTAAATACATGGCTATCTTTCATTTAATTTATATAGCGGTTTCCCCAGCCATATTCAACTCGATTTCCCAATCAGCCGTTTTCCCCGTTGAGAGCCTCTCGGTTGACGAGAAATCTGATGTACTGTGTATTGCATCGGTACGATATGATACTATTTTGACAAATAATTCGTAATTAAGCTCTTTAGAGTCATCTAAAATTGTGGGCGGTTTCACTAATTGATCCGCTAACGATGAACAAATTTGATTGGTTATCAAATTTTAGTAGGCTGTATTGATTTATAGAATAATTGTTGATTACACAAGGTGATAATGATCTGACACTTTTATTGTTAATTTCTCGCTTAGAAAAAAACGCAGTGGGTGCTATTTTTGAACAAAGATTGCCGCCTTATTTGAAGATGGATTTCAAAGCGGTTTTCGGTATTTTGTAGCGGAAATGCTTATCCAGGGAACCGTGTCACAGAATTTTGATATTTATTTTCGTTTTTTATCTATGACGTATTACGTAATTGTCAGCGGGGTTCAAGCTACGGAATTTCTTTAAAGTCAAATATCTATTGAATGGAGGGCGTTATCAAAAATCTGAGACACGGTTCCCTGCATGATACCATGATTGTTATTTTAAGTCTAATTGTTGTAATATATCCTTATATACAGAGTAGTGATCTTTATTCAAAAATATGAAAATTACGTGCGATATTGGTTTATAGAAGACAGACCAAGTACAATATTTGTTTCAAATCACTTGCAAAAGGCTCTGTATAGTGGGTTTATTAATGTATACAATTATGGTTGACTTTTTAAAACTGTAAATTAGTAAAACTTGATATCACCATATAGCCACTTACGATACCTTAAAAGGATAAGATGCGGGGCTGTATAATTATTTCGATATAGGTGTGAATTTGATAAAAGTAATATCAATATAATGAGTCTCTATTGTACTGTATCATAATTATTGGATGTCAATCCAATTAAAAGAGCTTTTAAAAATGCTATACTTCAGAATAAATCTACAGTACAATCTTGATATTAAGATCACAATTTGGACTCGAAAAGAGCAGTCCTAGTATTGAGGTCATCTGATTATCAAGTAAAGATAAAGAAGAAAAATAGAAAACTGGTCCGAAATTGAGTGGTCGTTACAATGACGTGGCTATATTAAAATAGTCGTAAATGGAGGTTTTACTGTATTTCATATTGATTACTCACATTCTAGAATCTTCCTCAGACTCTGAACTACTGTCATCTGAAGAAGAACTGTCAGTTTCTGATTCTCCAGACTCACTTAACTCCTCTAGCATTGGTGGATGAGATGAATGAAGTGACATACGAGGACTTTCGTAATAGCCGCATGATGAACTTAGCCCACGGGAAATTTTAGGTGCATGGGGACCTATTGAATCTCTCTTTCTAACAGGAACAAACCTTTTCCTGAAATCCAAATACATTTATAGAAAATATTTAATGAGTCTGGATTCCATATTGAATTTATAGAATGAATTGAATAAAACAATATGAAGCAAGCATCGGGGCAAGCTTCATACAGTTTTAATGAATGAGTTCAATTAATTAAATATGGACCCAACACAAATTTAATATTCGACTCATCACAGACCCTGAAAATACGGAGAAAACAAACAAACCGGTTTGACCATGCTACTGTAAACAACAGTGACACATGCGTAATAAGACTTTTTTAATCAGAATCATGAGAAATAGCTCCGTTTTAAACATCATGAATAACTAATATGTGAACATATCTGACGATATATAACAGGTTTGTTTTGGTTTACATAAAGTTAACTTGTACCTGCTGACAAAGAGCAATTTATGTGAAATGTCTCATTTGCATAGTATATATAGTACATATATGGCCATGCCATATCATTTTTACAGAAAAACATCTTGTTTTTTTTTCTTCTAATAGAGACAGAAACAAACTATTTAAGCATGGCTGGCTGTAACAGCATGAATTTTAGCCATCTAGTACCAACGGGCAACTATAAGTTTTTATCCCAGATTTCAAGGCCTCATAAAGTGGTGCCAACACTTGTCTGTTTTACATTATTCTATTTAACAAGCAATTTTGACCAAAATTCTAAGTTAAAAAAGGCGTAACTCCAAAAATATAGCTTTCAGAATAATGCCCATCGTCTTGCAACTGTGACTTGTCATGATAATCAAGTATTCCAAGTGTTGTGTAGATATCTTTAAGTGTTTTAGTAATGGGCTACATTAAACATTTTTCATGATGATGACAACAACAACAATGATGCAGTGATCATAATACTGGTAGTAGGACTTTTCCTTTGAAACAGACCAGCTAAAAACGGTATATGAAAAATGCAGAAAATGTCAACTGCCTTTTTCGTTTCTTTTGCCAACTCAAAAATGCTGCCTCAAAAGAATAAGGTTTTTATTTGATAAAAATAATGATACAAGCCAGGGACTATAACCACTCAATCACGGAGGTCCCTAACAATCTGTATAATCTCCTAACAAAGGGTATAAACTTACCTCCTGGGTTGCTCCTCCTCAAGTCTTACCATAGAAGTTACTTGAACTTCTTCTTTAACCATGTTTTGTTCTTGCACAGACCTCTGAATAAAGTGGGAAAAAAATGGAAAAAAATAAAATATCTGCAACATATGAACATATAAACATGGAGCGCATAAATTGTTATTTATCAGTCTTCATGCTAACCTGCAGACCCAAAGGCCAGGGCTAGTGAATTTATATTCGGGCTAGAAAAGTTCTTCAAAATTGTGTATTCGGGTCAGTGGTAAAATGTTTATTTTAACAGCCAACTAATAGTTGGACTAGTGTTCTAAAAAAATAATTTGAACATGGATTTAATTTTTTTTATGAAATATTACCTAAATTCTATTAATGAGTAGTTTGACATGATTTGTATAAAGCCAAACTGTTTATCGAAATAGGCCAGTTATACCAAATGGACAACTTACTGGTTTATTAAAACTCTTTTTACTTAATATCTCTTGATAAATGCACCTCCCTTATAACTGACACCCTTTCCAACTCTTTTTGCAAAAACATAAAAAGTAAGGTTCACCATAAATGCTTAAATTATCCTTCAAATTATATTCAACATGCAGAAAAAATAATCAAACAGAAGAGAACAGAATGCATCTATATTACACCCAGGTACAAGGTACATTATGGGGCTATAATGGAACACGTGAACTGATAACATAGAAATCTGACGAGAACCAAAAATAAAATGATAATAACGTGCAACTGAAAAAAGTAGACAGTTAAAGAATCAAGTACCCAACATATTGACAAAATTCCATATGATCTAATGCTCCTGGGTGCATTCATTAAGGAATATTTAGTATGTAAAATTTTAATAATCATACTGGTGTGGGTACAACTTGTGCATGTGTTTCAAACAGTGTTCCAGCTCTTGGTAATGTTTGTAACGGCAACGTGTTTGAAACATTCGGGGACACTGAGCCTCGTCCTGCATGTAATTGCTGTGTTGCCTGGTATATTTTATTCTTGATCCTTTCGCAAGCTGGTTGGTGGTTGCCGACAGTCTGAAGAGCTTGCATGTAGAAATCAACAGCAGGTTTCATATTTCCTTGTCTATAATTCACGGCACCGAGACCTTCGAGAGCTTGCCACTCCATATGCTGGTCATCTGATAAACAAACAAACAGGTATGTTACTGCAGCATATACATGTAATATCATTTATATGGTAGCAATCTGCTACTTAAACCACCAGGCTATGTTTCCATGGCAACTTATAGACAGAAAATTAACTATGAATTAAAGAGGGACAATATAAAACCTTTATGCACATGTGGCTTTCATTCAGAGGTTAATTGGGTCCCTTATTCAAGGAAACAGGTCACACATTGGTCACTGCTCATGGGGTGACTTTTATCCACAGATGGTTATTAACTCAGGACTGACTGTATATTATACATCAGAATTATAAATGATACAGGTAGGACAGTCCTGTGTTATTTATAAGTAGGTTACAAGAACATCATACAATATTCAACAATCACAGTTCACTGAATCAAGATCAATGTGTAAGATTAATATACATTATTTGTTACAGAATATATAATGCAATGAGGAGGACAATTATTTATTAATATTATAGAGTAGCAGTAAATGTGCCATTATCTCTACAAATATAACAAAACTATTGTACAATATGTAAACGAAATTATTAGCCACCTATGCTGAAAGAACACAATGTTAACAAGATGTCATTTTTAGTACATTCATATGTGTACCCAAACTTTTTTCTTCCTGGGGTTGAATATGCACAAACATCCAGGATCATTCAGGAACTGTCCAGCTTTAATTATGAAGGAAGACCCCAGGCATACACCTAGGTAGAACCACTGACCACATAAGTCAGCTGGACTATTTTCTCACATGAAGTTAGGTCTAGTGTGGGATTTGAACTTACAGCAGTGAGTGGCTTGTGATTACTAGTCATCATTACAAGTTTATAGGAATTATGGTATTTTTATAGACAATAAATAAATAAATTGGACATAGATACAGTCAAATCTGTGTTGGCAGCCACCTCAAAATAAAGGTCACCCTGTGTATAAATGCCATCCTTTAAAAAATCTATCACTGATTATTTAGAAACAAACTGACCTCCACATAAAGGCTATCTGTAAATACAAGCCACACTTTGTCTTTCTCAAGGGCAACCTTTGTTCAGGTTTGACTGTACATGTACACAATGTTGATCTAACCTCATGAATTGTCAATGAAATTCAAATGAATCATACAACAGGCTATGCTTCATTATCTGTTCAACACTTCGAACTTGTGTTATTTACAATTCTCAAGTGAAATGAATTATTAAGAGGTTCTTAACAGTTCAATCATCATAGTGTCAGACAGATTAATTTGACAGTCAGATATCATAAGTTCAATACATGCAGGTTAAAAATAAAACATCTAAGGATATAGAATTAACTCAGAAAATTTTAACTGAACATAGACATGAAAATGTGATAATAATATGAAGTATAATAATAATGATAATGTAAGCCTATGTGAATTGACATTATCATGCATTATAAAACATGGGGTTAGTATAGTGCAAAGATTGCATATTATGTCGTATTTAGTTTTAAAACAGCCCAATAGACCAAAGACACATAATATCAACAACAAGTATATAAACTGACTGTCTCTATGCTTTAGTGTATGAAACACAATGTGTTGTTTTCAATTTCATTATTTAAATTTGTAATAACATGTGTCTGCAGGTAGCTAAGATACTGTATTACACACAACCAGTAAATTATTTGTCTGATTTTGCTGGAGAAAAATGACATAATAGTGCAATAATTATTTAAAAGCAATTAGCATGGCGCTGTAAATGAATGGCACCTTGGAAAAATAATGTGGAGACCAATCAAAATGAAGCCTACAGGGAGATGTGTAAGCATGATATATATAAATAAATATGTTACAAACAAGTCACGTAATTAAACAAGCATGCCATAACAAAAAACAGAGTAAAATCAAGCATGTAATAGATAAATCAATTTACTGCTATCTTTCGCTGCTCTCAATGCATGATGAAAGGCCACTTCGGCATCTCGGAATCTTCCACATTGTGTTAGAGCATATGCAAGATTTGTAAAACATTGTCCTTGGCAATTTCTGTGGTTTGTTTTACCTGAAATTAATGGATATTGTAAGCCAAATAAATAATATGGAGCAAATAATTCAAATTAAAAAATGCATACAGTAAAACTTCATTATCACAAGTTCTAGACTTATCATGAGGAGATCCTGACTATTTTGCAAAGATTGCTGCTTTTTGTGATACGTTATTATACAAATGATAAAGTTTGATTGTAGTTGATTGTTTTTTGGGGTTTTTTTTGCAACAGGCAAAGTATAACATAAGTAACTTTCAAGATTTGTCACAATTGTGTTTGTCGCCGCATTTTTTCAGACAAGCATTTTTTTGTCAAGCATTTCATCTGTTCCAATGTCTCCTCAAGATAACGAAGTTTTACTGTACTTCAATGCACACTTCCAAAACTTGGGACATTCACCTTAATACACAATAATCGCCCCTGCCTACAATACCATCCCTCCCCAAATGAATGCTATCCCCCGAATCACCCCTGACCCATCCTTTTATATTAATATAATAATAATCATCCTTCAAATTATATCCAAAACATCTAAAAATGGTTCAAAAAAATGATTTGACAAATTGAAAACAAATCTTTAGAATGTAATGCCCATGGATGGGAGTTTTCAGCATTTACATGTACCCTTAAATTACATTGTATTGACTAGCAACAGTTATGGTTTTGATTGTCAATAAATTGAAATCTGTAATCAATATGGCAGGAAATGAACTTGATTGCAGTCAGCTACAGCATAGTGCCAACTGCCAAGTAAATTTCAATATACATTCAAACCATGTAAATTCTGGTATATTTGGATACCTTTGTTATTTTAAGCATTTGTATCACCTGGAAAGGAAATTTGCTTTAAATGTCAGAAGAGAGGAATTGAATATTAATGTATTCTTATTCAGGAATAAGTACAAACCATATTTCTCTATAGCATCTTCATGAAATTTTACAGCTCTTTGAAAATCAGCCATAAAATTATATGCAGCCCCTAAATTCTGAAGAACTACAGCTTCTAATTGGTCCTGAGATATGTGACTACATTGTATTTTCTCAACAGCTTTCTCGAAACAGCATGTAGCATTTGGGTAATCATTTACCAGTGTGAAAGCCAACCCTAAGTCATTCAGAACTTTTCCTGAAAAAAAAATTAAATTGCCATTTCCTTGAAAATAAATCATTGAAATTTATAGATCAACACTTTTGTTTAAATGTGGTTTCAGGAAGAGTTGATTCGGTGGCTATTTTTAGATTTTCTCTTGTTCTACGATATTCTAAATGTGGTTTCATGTCAGCACTGTACATTTATGAAAAAAATACAATATCACTATTTCCACTGGAAAATGGCACACACACTTCCATCAGATTCTCCTGACCAACTTTCTAAAAGTTCTGCATGTACTCACAAAAGGAATCATAAGGCAGCCAGTCCACAATATGATAACAAATAAAATAAAAAAGTACAAAACTCCTTTTTCCCTTCTCATTCAAGATGAGACTTGATAACCATCCTCATCATTGTATTTTGTAGTTTATGGATCTGCAAAGGGATTGTTTATGTTTATTGATTGTTTATAGGAATGTGGCCAACATTTACAATTATCACTCACTTTTATAAGGCAAGATACAGCTGAAAACAGTAAATAAAATAAAAATACCAACCTGCTTGTAAACATTCTTCACCTTCTAATTCCATGTCATTGATATTTTGAAACAAAGCAAGTGCTTCTTTTGAAGAATCCTCTTTGCAGTTACCAAGACGTAAATATGTAACCCTCTCACACAATTTACTTGCTCTAGAAAGACCAACATGTTCATCAGCTATTTCTTTGCAAACGCCAGCTGCTTCTAGATATTGTTTCTGATGCTCATAAATTTCCAAACGTTTTTCCAAACAGTGAATTAGAACGTCATTGTTCCTTTCATACTGTTTATACTCTGCGGCCGCATTTTTAAAATTTTCGAGAGCATTTTTAGTGTCACCCATTTTTTCGTATCCTAATCCTTTATTGAAAAATAATGCCCCATTTGATGGTTCATCCCTTTCATTATCAGGTGGTGTAGCTTTGTGTAAATAGACCAAACCTTCTTTTGGGTCATCAGCACCTATGTATGCAGCCCCCAGGTTTAAAGCACAAATTCTCTCAATTAAATCATCATTAACTTCCCTTGCTATTTTGTATGCTGCCTGGTAATTTTCGATTGCCTTCTTCAAGTCAGCAGCTTTATGATGTTCTTCACCCCTGCTGGTGAACTCAGCAACCATAGACCGCTTCTTTTCACATTCTTGGTCTCGTCTCATTATGATCTGTGAAAAAAGAATCTAATTAAGAGTACAGATAAAATTCAGCTGTAATTGTTATCTATATTTAAACAATGTACATACAAGCTCTAGCTAAATAATCATCCACAGGATAACATAGATATTTTAACTGAAATAGATACCGCAATAATAGAAAGGGTATTCAAAGAAATCTATCTATAGTAAATCAGTATATAAGGCCATCTTTAAAAAAATGTTGGTTTGTTGTTATGCTATCCAAACTTTTAGCAATAAGCAGGTAGGTAGGCATTTTTTTCTTAACATTTTTGCTTGTACTGTAAACAAAAATAAAAAATGGAAAACAAACTTTTTGTAAAAATTGCTTGAAAGTCTTTCGGACAGACGATTTTTTATTTGAGTCAGTTGTGAAACTGCAAACCAACCATTTTTAAGGGTCACCAAAGGCAAATTGAAGATTTCATTCAGTAAAAATATTGTAGTAGGAGGCAGAAAATAAAGTTCCCTATGCAGGGCTTGAACCTGCGACCTTCTGCTTACAAGTCAGCTGCTCTACCAACTGAACTAATCGGGCAGACAGGAATTCCTTCCTTTAATTAATTAAATGAAAACCACAGGTTCTTCAAGCTAACCTAGTCGTTGCTTCACCCTTGCTCTAAGATTCTAAAGCTAGTCACACACTCATGGCATCAATGTAATAGGAGGCAGAAAAATAATGTTCCCAATGCGGGGGTCAAACCCGTGACCTTCTGCTTGTAAGTCAGCTGTTCTACCAACTGAGCTAATCGGGTTGACGGGAATACAAAGTACTTTTAAAACATATATTATATACATAGCCCTGTTACAATATCATTAATTATACAGGTTTTGGGGGGTAAATGGGTGGCATGTAACTCCTTGGTAACTTGAAAGTATTATTTAATGCATAGGTGCTTGTATATCCTTGAAGCTTTTGTTCTCGAGCTACGTGTATTCTCGAGCTATTTTTAGATTTCCAGTGTTTTCCTCGCGCTTTACCTAATTTCCCGAAGTGAACACTCTGATGTAAACAAAAGAGCGTCTGCTACAGAAAAATAACTGAAACGATTTAAAATGCTGAAAGTACAGGTAATAAAAACATAATTATTTGCAAAATGTTCATTTTGTTTGTAACTGTTGCAAATAAATATTTGAGTGTATTATACACAATAAAAGACATGTATTGCAAATTTATATAGATATTGAGCAAAAATAAATTTAAGATGAACTAACAACCAAAATTGTTTTCAGTGTTGCATGTACACAAGAGTGATTAATGTAAACTGTATGATATAGCATTTTCTAAAAATAGCTCGAGTATGCATGTCGCCATTTCCAGAAAACATGAATGAGGTCAGGTTTTAAAAATAGATGTGTAGTAGAAAAGAAGGTTGTTTTTTGTCAAATATTATATTGCAAGATGATCAGCAATGGATTGAATTTGAGAAAAATGCAATGAATTAAGGAAAGAATTATTTAATTTATTGATTATTGTTTTAATGCATGTTATTATGTCAAGAACACATGCTTCGAGGGTACTGTAGTAAAGTCTAGTTTCTTTTTTAAATTAAAAAAAAAATATTAATGTGGAAGGCGTGACATGTTTTTTTGTTACACTGATCGATTTTAATATTGCAACAAAGCAGTCACGTTCTAATAATGTATAAACCTTAGTGTGCAAAACATTCATTTTTATGAAAAATAATCCACTTTTCGTCGTGATGTCAAGCATCGACATAAAATTGATAAGTTAATTGAAAAGTTCTTGTATCGGGCAAAATTTCATGATCAGCGCAGCAAAATATTGCAATAACAATGCGCTTACATTTCAAACATCAGTATTGTTTTATTTCGACAAGCCAATCATACCTTGATTTCCTTGTATTCCAAATAAAATCGAATAATAATATACAAATAGCAAATAGTCTTCACACGGACGCCATATTGTTTACGTCGAATCCAGGGATACCTTTTCAGCGAAAAGAGGCAAAAAAAGCAAAAACTACTTCCGCCAGTTTGCTGAGGATGCGTTATAATGATTATTAGTATGTTGACTAACATATGTACAATTCATATTAATGTTTTTTTTATTGTTCAGCAATTAACTAAGAAATTAGAAGTTGAAGCATTCATAATTATACATACATTTCATAATTATGTAAAATTTAGGCCATTTTTTTATACACGGGAGACAACGCGTACTGCATCCGTTGAGTAAGTTGTACGTAAATAACTTAAATTAGTATAATAGTTAAATCGCGTAGATCGTATACATGTATCGGGTAATTTAGTTTCCAAGACCTTTCAAAGACCTTGAATTTTCACAAATGATGACATTTTCTCAATCAATATCGTAATTATCAGCCTCATCTGCATAAAATTATTTGAGTATCGACAATATGTTGGAGGTTACGAATTGACCTATGAAAAAAGGTTACGAATTGACCTGAGATTTTAAACGGGTTACGAATTGACCTGAAAGTGGTTACGAATCGACCAAAAATAATAGGCGACGAATTGGTTTGGTTACGAATTGACCGCAACCCGTTGTACGCGTTGCCTCCCTTGATGTAAACAGTGCGCACATGAACGATTTAATTGTACCTGGGAGCAATATAATAGTATAATAATTAGTCCTAGATTGTACTGATTGCAATTCGACGAAGTTTTTTAATGTTTAGCTTTATTCGATCATGATTATTTTTTTCTTTTGGATGCTAAAATTGGAGTATATATTTGTAAACAAATATTGGGTGGAGTATAAATGTAAAAAGTCTTTAAAAATGGTATCTGTATATTGACATTTGATAACTTCCCGGTTAGGCATCTCAACATTTTTATTATTTTTTTTATTAACAAATAAAATTTATACCGATTTGAAATTTATATATTTTTTTTTTACTTTGTTAACTCGGGGTATGTATCATGTTCAATTAACGTCAAACATCGGAAAAGGCCTGACTAGTGTGGTTTGGCTGGCGTACTGATGACAACGATATAATCTGTAGCGAATACTTAGCCTGTATCAAACAAATATGGCGGCGCCCTTGGTCGATTCCAACCAAGTAGATAGAAATCTTCACCATCTGCACTACGAAATTCTACGATTACAAAACGAATGTAATTTGAGGAATTTATCATGCTTTCAAATAAGAAAGGCTGCTAGTTCATTCTTCTCGCAGAAACAACAACCGAGAAATCGTTTGAAAACTTTTGTTATTGTGTCCTCAATTTTGACTTGTTTACTAGCAGCAGTTATTTATGTTGAGCCTGTTTCCAGATTTACGATCTATATGCGAAGACAGATCCTTTTGAAGGCGAGTATTCAATGTATAACTCCTTTAATCCGTTTGCGTCAACACAGTTTCTTTGGTCAATTTCGTTTTGACCAATGAATTAGACTGTTATATTATGATTGAAAAGGTGCTGAAAATGATCACAGAGTATGCTAACCCTCTGAACAGTATACATTTTCTAAATTTTCTAAATACCTCAGCTGAAACCTAACAAACAATGATCAAAAGTCATGAGAGCTTTTGACTCGCTATCATTGCTTTAATTTGGCAACCAGTTAGTCTGATAATACAGTTTAAATCAAATCAATATAGAATAACAAATGTCCTGTATTATTTTATTTTGCACAACTTCTGGCCAACAAGTATCATTAGGGTATTATCTTTTTACCTATGACTGCTATATTTGTAAGTTTAGTTTCCTATAAGGATATAATGATATTTGTTCAATTTTTGTGTTTATATTCAGTATATATGGTACTCGGACATGTGCTAAAAATCAAATTAATTATTAATATTATGTGACAATATTATCATCTTACAAAGATCAATAGAAATCATTCAATCTAATGATGAATTGACTATTTGATAAAGATGATGACACCCTGTTTATGTTATTGCAGAAGACTGGCTGCATCACAATTTCAGTGATGTTTGGATTTTGACAATTGTAAGTTATTTGATTGACAGTTTTGTCTTTATGTATTTTTATTGACATCCTTTTAATAGTCTGTTTTATCATTTTTACTATAATTTGATGCTATATTGTAGACATTACCTGTATTAGATTGGAGAAGTTTGCATGGAGTGGCTTGTTTTTTTGCCAATAGGTATAAAGTTGAAGATATACGCCAGCTTCAAGCTGAAGAATGTCAGGTAATGGGATTGTTTTAGTATTTTCTCAATTAAGAAATATTCAATGCAAGAAATCCATTTGTCATTAATATTGTTGGCGGTGTCTTTTCCAACTGTGGCAGTGTTTCTGTATAGACTTAAGGGATTAAGTAATTAAAAAAGTAAACACAAAGCTTTGTGTAAACTCTTGAACAGCGTATCTTTCTCCATTATTGGTATTAAAAATATCTTGTCCTTTTTTGTAGGAATCTTTTTTAATTAATTGTAGTTTAATTGATTTTATTTTTAAAAAACGCAAAGCGCTATTTAATTAATATATTTCATCATATGGAACTTACTATTAACTTCAAAACTTCAAATCCAATCATTATTACTGTACACTAGTGTTCGGTATTATTTTGGATAGTCTATAATTCTTGACTCATTATTTAGAAAAGGAATACACAGACAATAAATTTCTTCTCTTGTTTCAGAACTGTTCCAGTATTACAAGTGTTGGGATTTTGACAGAGCCAGACATCGAAGAAATAACAAATAGTTACCTCAACAATGACATTCCCGTTAATATTAACCTTACTGTAACAGATGAAAATATTATAACAATTCAAGATATCATAGAGGTACCTAGTTAAGTTAAAGTTGGTGGTCTTATTTTTCTCCTGCTGTATGATGGCCTCAATCCAATTTTGAATTTTAATTCTAGATATATTTTTAAGCCTGAAGTAGTTTGTCTATTTATAGATATTGAACAACCAGTCATTATTCATAGATGTTTTATTAAAATCTCTATTTCTTTTTGGTTTTATTTTACAATATTAAACATGGCTTTGTCTGTATGGATGTAAGAGAGAACAATTTTTTTACCTGTATAAATATCATGAAATAGTTGGGGAAGACTTGTAATTTCAAGATATATGTTTCTTTATTATTTTGTCAATGATTTACTTGCATATTGTAAAAGTTCTCTGGGTATTTCACATGAAAAATGTTGTTTTGCATTATGTTTTATAGATGTATTTGATTGTATGTATTTATTTTTCACTCATAATGTCACAAGAAAAAGTACAGACTCATTGTATAGAAACATGTCAAATTTCAAAGAACATTGTAGTTCTATTTTATTACTTTAAAATCACATTTGAATTTATTTATCATCTTGTTCAGTCATTCTGAATCAAGTTTGTTATAAATTTTGAATATTAAGCAACTTTACCTTGGCTCTAAAATTGCATGCACATGCTTTTGTATATATGTAGGACCTTAAGATTTAGAGGGATAATTTGTAAAATGTTACTTTAACTGGGCACATAACCTGACTGTTGTGTATGTGTTTATTTTAGTTATACCTAGATGATGATGTTATGAGGATGTACACAAGCTGTGATTTTAATAGTAATATTCGTGTGAAAAAGAACGACCATAGAGTATTACTGAAAAATATCAGAGAAGGCAAGATAACTCAGTATTTTGGTTTGTGGTAAGTGCTATGCTTCTTTTTCATTTGTTTCTTATGATATTCCCTCGTGATACTATGTTTGCCATAAAACCTTGACATTTATGCCACGTTTTGGAATGAAAATGTCAACTTAATATTGAGATGATCTCATTATCAAGTTGAAATGTAGAGGAAATACTGAAAACCAGTCTTGAAAGAAGTGATTGCTACAATATTTGACCATCCTCAAGCACATGCATCAATGTATCTTCAATACGTCAGATGAAGTAATATATTTCATTTCTTTAAATTTTAATGAATTACTGTGAAATTGATTTCACACCATTTTGAAAACTCCATTTATTGAGAGATTTGCTGCGAAATGTCAATTAGATCTCCTTTTATCATATACTGGTACATACCAGATATTTATATTTTCTTTACTTTTTGTGCTTTGGTATCAATTCATTTCATTTTTTACACTTTGGTTTCTGTTCTCCAGGGCAAATTGTTTCACAGAACCAGCCAAATTATTCCGTCAAGTATACAAACGTCCTGACTTTCTATCAATGTCCCTGGAGTTAGTGGCTTCTAATGGGATCTATATTTGCTCAAACTTCTCCAGTGATGAACCTGTTGAGGTAGGATAGCATATATGTATATTTATTTCTAGTAGCAATTATAGAAATTCATTGCTTGATTAACATCCACTTTCAAAGATCATCAAAGAATTAATACATTTTATGTCCAGTAAAATCATACTACTTTATGATCAATGCTATAATAGGCTAGAAACAAAATTGTCTATTTTACTTGACCAAAAAAATTTCTTTGTTTTCCAAACATATCTTTACTACATTGAGAAGTACAATTTGTTCTTAAGTATTATGGTACTTTGGATTTTGCAGTTAGAAACATTTGGGTTGGTGCTAAAAAGGGTTGGTTAGGTAACCATAAATACAACTAATATTTTTCTGGCCTAGTAGATATTTTTGTACATACCTGAAGGCCTAAGGAACAAGACATAGATAATTGATTTAGAGATTAATCCCTTCAATGGAAGGAGTTTCCAGACTTTGAAAAATGAATCATGAGTTAAGTCCCTTTAATAAATCTTCAATTATTCAATCAACTGATTTTGCAGGTACCTTTTATTGAGGAAGTCATGATCATGATGCAGCTGTCAGGAAGTCAGAATATTAAAATGAAACCTAAAGAGCCATGCCATGAACATTGTACATCATTAGAAACCACATTATCTGAAGGTGGTTCATGTAAGTTTTGTTCATTTTAACCCTCTGCCTCATAAGCATATTGTGGACTCTTCCAAATTCAAAGCAGATGAATAAAACATCAATTTATTTCAGAAAATTTGGTCATTTCTCACTGACAGAGTGGAAAACATTGTGACAAATGAAACCATTGCTTGTTACGAGCAATGGCATCTTATGTCACAATAATTTCGAAAGTCGTCTGCTTCAGTTGCAGGGAAATGTGTTGTTAAGGCAAAGGGTTAATACAATTACCATTTTTTTGTGTCAAAAACAAAAATGCTGATGAATCTGTTTTATATTAGAATGTGTACAATTTTCATTCAGGACTACTTGTAATAATGCTACAATAAGTGTCATTTTATGTGACTGCATGAATGTTGACCCAGGAAAGACATAATAGAATATTAGGTGATAAAAACTTATACAAAGTCATTCAAGGAGTTTAGAGTGATTCATAGATTTGTGTTATTTTTGTTTTACTCTCATAATGAACCAATCAATTCCTTCAAACATTTTTTTTTGTATTTTTTTTATGATTTCAGTGATTTTGACAGACTATTTTTATGATCTGGAGTTTATGACTTGTGGTAATGATTCCTCCATCACTGTACAGCTTGGTGCAAAATGGGATTCATAGTACCAGGAATGGATTCAACCAATGAGGACATAGATAAAAATCTAACAATCTGAAGTTATAAAATTTGAGATTTAAAACAAATCTCAAGCTAAAAAAACCTTCTAATCTGAAGTTATATAACTTGAGATTTATGACTAATCTCAAGCTGAAATATCTTTATCTGATGTTGTAAAACTTGAGATTTACAATTAATCTCATGCTAAAAATCTTCTACTCTGAAGCTATAATACTTGAGATTTAAAGCTGATCTCAAGATTGATTTTTGTGTGTTGTATCTTTCTCATATGAATTATCAGAGGAATATGAAATTAATTATCCAATACAGTAAAACCTCGATGATGAGACCACCTTTGGGACTCGAAAAATTGGTTGTTATAATGAGATGGTCACATTATTGAGTTGATTACAGGGCAGTTATTGAAAGCTGATCCAAAAAATAAATGGTAGTTATAACAAAGTGGTCATAATATTGATGTGGTTGCAATTTGAGGTTATACTGTATTTTGTTTGCCACAAAATAAATCTGAATATTTATTTAATATTCATATTATATATTTATTTTTTTTTAACCAACATAATATGAGAATTGAAAATTGAGTTTATAACCCAAACGTCTCGGCATCAAAATGTGACTTGTTTCTGTGTTTCAGAGCTTTTTGCATGACCAAAATTTATCTTGCATGTACTTGTATTTTCATAGTTGTTTTTATTTTATTGTCTTTTTATGGTGAATTCTATCTGTTGCATACAAATCCCATCCTGGGACTTTCCTGGGCAAACGATGTATGCATACCAATGTTTTGTGCACTAATTTATTTGTAGTAATCTGAACAAGGTATGGCTATACAGTGATTGTTGAGTCTGCTTGCTCTGAAAAAGCAAAACTCTTAGTACTTGAAAATATGAAACTGTTACTTTGAATTTTTCACTATCATATAATAGCTACAAGCAGTAAGAAGGAATGTGTTCTTGATTAAAACTGTATTCAATCACTGATCTTCTTCAATAAAAAACAAGCGTACAAATATTAATGTGAAGAGAATTAATAACGTTATTGTTTTGCTATCAAAATATTTTGTTAATCACCCATCCATCATTTGTCCTAAATGATGATATACAATGTATTACCTAGATTTTGATTGTGTGTTTATGGTTTGTTTGTGCTTGTTGGAGGATGTTTGTCATTGATTTTTTCCTACCTGGAAAAACCTTGATTGCAGTTTTTCCGTTTAAGACAAAACCCCGGACATAGAATTTAAATTTAGACAAAACTCTAAGGGCTGTGAAACATAGTGCAGGGTTTCTGCTGCCATTCACCGGTTTAGCAAATGGCAAAAAAAAATCCGCAAGTGGTGAAAAAAGCCTACTTTTTTGTGGGCATAAATTTCATTTACAGACTCTCCCCTCCATAAATTTGACGGAAAAATATTATGTCCAGTGGAATCCCTGGTAGGGGGGCTGTTTTTGTACCTACATATAATTCTTTGATATATTTTATATATTTTGTGATATTACTATGTTTACTTTGTACTGCATTAATAAAACTGTTTTACATTTTTATAATTAACAGATATTATTGTTGCTATTATGGTTGTTTGTTTCTATTAATGTAGGAAAAAATAGGTGTGTTTCTGGTTACTTGGTCACAAAAATAGGGTTGGCAGGTCACAAAAATATTTCATCTATTTTTTTGTCTAAACATATTTTTTGTACATTGAAGGCACGATTAATTGTAAAATATTTTTGAACTTTTGATTTTGCTGTTAAAAACTTGAGGGTCTGGGCTCAAAAAATTAGGTTGATCTGGTAACCAGAAACAATTATTTTTCTTCTTGCCTCCATTAATTGTTTGTTTCTACAATTATATACATGTATATATTTTGACTAAGTGGAAGATAAACAGATTCCAGATGCATAATGACTTCGTTAATGTTTTCTTCATTAAACAAATAAAACAAAAAAAAATCATGAACATATTTTCTATTTGATGAATAAAATTTTGCTTTTTTACTGGGGTTTAATGTCACATCCACAGCCAGAGTTATTTGGTGACTTTCCAGCTTTAAAGTTGCAGGATTACCCCTGGTTTACACCTTGGACAATCCAATGACCTTCTGTAAGCTAGCTGGACAACTTCCTCAGGGATTTCCCTGATGCAGGCTTCTTGAGTCCCTGACGTGATATTCAGCCAAGGACTTGCATTGAGAGTGACCACCACATCCTTGGGACCCCTTCTGACTCAGAATTTGCCCTTGGCATTTTCTGTGTAGGACCCCCGAAAAATCCCAAGGGACCCCTAAAATGATGGAGATGAGATTCCCGGGGACCCTCAGGTGAAAAATCGTAGGAAAACCCTGCTTCCTAACATCTGAAATTTGGTCCTGGATGGAATTCAGATTAACAGCTTTGAGGGGCTAGTGATTACAAGTCAGAGACAACAACTGCTCAACCAGAAGGCCCCTTTATTTATTGGGTTTGTAGAAATTTGTTGTGAGCAGCAAAAAATTCTTTTAACCTTAAAGCAGACTTTGGACTCTCACAAATTCTAAGCAAATATACATAACATCAATTTATTTAAGAAAATTGGGTTATTTCTCTCAGACAGTGGAAAACATAGTGGCAAAAAGAAGCCAATACTTATCACAAGCAATGGCTTCTTTTGCCACAATGTCCTCAAAAGTCGTCTGCCTCAGATGCGGGGAAATGTGGTATCATGAGGAAAAGGGTTCAGTAATCTTTTAGATGTCTCGCCTGTTAATCTTATACAGCATCCTTAACCTCTTGACTATAACAGATATCTGTGATTTAAATAAGTTAAACAAATAAATTCAATCTTTCAACATTATTTATTTTATACAACAATTGACACCCAGTCAATTAACAATGAATTAACAAATATCATATAAATCTAAAACAATCATAGTTGAAAATATATGTTTGTATATTCTGGATAAATTTACATCAATTCAGCATCAGAATAACTCACTAAACCATATGTTCTACCCACATAATTCTATTTTCAATGTCCAAAATTACCTTCTTTAAAAAAATAATTGTCACAGAATATGACCCAATTCAACTGATATAATTATACATATATATACTCTAGGCATTTTCTTTTTTCATTTAAGGTAATTTTGGATGTTTTAAATATAAATACATTACAAATACACCATCACAGGTCTGTTACTACTGCCAGTGGTTATCTCTCTTACAGAAATCGCATTTTGGTCTTATTTAGTCCCATATACTGATAAAGTATCATACACATTTTCCATTAGTTACCTGTGATACTATCATTTCTCTAACAATTAATACTACATGACAATACTGCAAGTGAAATTGTGCAGACTATAAATAATAATCAATGACAATGATTTATATCAACAGCTCTACATAATTAACAATTTTCGTAACTAGAATTAACGGTGTGATTTTCATCAGAATTGTGCTGATAATAAATTTAGTAAAACAACATATTAGGTATAAAAAAATGTTTGTTTCATGTTACATGCTCATTAAAAAAATAGGATAGGAAAGTTGGAAAGTTTTTTATATTTTTTTCTTATTAAGCAACTTTTGAGATTATTTTTGTGTGAAAAAATAAGTAGTGGATATACAATTCCTTGGGTCTATATCTAGGGTTGCGGGAAAAATTAGGGAAGTCAGGTAACCAGAAACAAACAATATTTTTTTACGCCTCAACACATTTAACAGCTTTCTTTTTTTTAAGGATCTTAAAACTACACAACATTATCTAATTCCAAACATACCGGTGTATAGACTGTCTAAATTCTATCCAGACTTTCATGAACAGTTAAGACGTATGGCTCTATAACTTAATTTTAACAAACATTACTAAAAATCTAGCTGATTTTTTACAATAATTTAGTACAGTGGAACCTCACTAACCGGACAGGGTCCAGACCAAACAAAAATTCCGGCTTAGAGAGGATTCCGGTTTAGAGGGGTATTTGTGTATTTGGAACAGGTTTACTCATTACATAGATGGTCTTAGTGTTAAATATGACTGTATTTGGCCAATTACCCTGGTCATAGGGGTGTTAAGGAAAACAACACATAAACATAACATTTATTTGCGTGGACATCAATGATGGTTTAAAAGTAAATGCCAATAAAATACGATTTTGCAAGTTCATCTAATATAGTTTAAATGCAGTAAATATAATAAATGAACACTGTAATAAGATTTGAACATTTTCATCAACATGGTGAATGTTTTACAAGTACAGACTAGGTCAACAGTGTAGAGCTACTTGTTTCACCAATTTCATACTTAATTATGTAAAAAAAACCGTAATTTTTACACTCATTTCACAAAATTATGGCAGCTTCAAAAATTATTGTCCGGTTTAGTGAGGTTGAACTGTGTTGTCCAGCAACAAATTTTCTCAAAATTTCGTCCGGTTTCCAAAATAGCGAGTGTCCAGTTTAGTGAGGTTCTTTCATCAATTAATATGTAGTGGGAAAATATGGGACTTTGAAAATTGTCCGGTATAGTGAGGATTCCAGTTTAGCAAGTGTCCGGTTTAGTGAGGTTACACCGCAGTTTATACCCAAACTGTTTGTGTCACTACAGCAAGTCTGTTTCCCAATGGAATAATCATAAAAGCTTTAGGCTGTCTTTAAATCAGTACTCATAGCAAGGATTTGTTGTTCTGGGTTTCCTTCCAATTTTGGCAAGCATGTTAGTGCTTGCATAGCCTTCAGATATAGTTTAGACACTTTAATCTTCCAGTTGTCATGGTATCTTGGGTCCTTGATGATACCAAACAGTTGTTGGAAAATACCTATACAATCATTACCACGGTGAATGGTACCGCAAACTAGTATTTGCACTAATCCATGTGCGTTGGATTGCACAAAAATACCTTCATTTGTTAAGTTTGGGTTAAAAAGCATCTGCTCCTTCTTGGCAAAGAGAAGTAAACGTTCTGATATTAAAGTTGGGTCAGAAATTTCTTCTCTCTCCAGATGCGGGTTCCAAGTCTGTATAACAAGATGAGAATCATCCCAAAAATGATGCGGTCCAAAGTCTCCAGGAGATTTTTGTAATGTTGGACAAAACGAGTTCAAATTTTCGTAAAACCACTGAGCAAATTTTTCTCCAAGAACATTTATGTGTAATTTATCTGTAACAGAATGGCTCGAAGAATTTTGGTTAGGAGGTGAATAGTTATGCACTTGCGTGACATTGACAAATTGTTGCATAGTGATATTAATCTGAGGTGATGAGATATTTCCTGTGGCACCGAAATATGACGTACTTTGATTTTGAATTCCATTTTCAGTTGCGGCAGAAGGGGCAGGATTCTTTGAGAAGGTATCAGTAAGTTCAAGGTCAACATCCATCAACTATAATACAGATATTGACATCATTCACATAATAATAAAATATCGGCAATTAACATAATAATAATTATGTGCCTAACCAATATAATGTATTGTTATAATGTAATGTGCTAATATATGTACATCGTATTAGCAAAATTGGCAGTTTTCAAGTGCACTTTTTTAATGAAAACTGCATTCATTTTATACAATGAAGTCTGACTGCGGTCTAGATAGTTCTTCATTGATTTATAAGCAACATTTCTTACCCTATGGTAACAAAGGCCATCCTGGGAAAGGCAAAATGTGGACTTTATTGACAGATAACCTTTATTCAGAGGTTAGTTTGTTCTAAATAATCAAATAATGGCCTTTATTCACAGTGTGGCCTTTATTTGGAGCTGGCTGCAAACACAGATTTGATTGTATGATGAAAGCCAGATAGTGAATATAAAGTTTATACCTCAATATCTTTTACATCAGTCCCCCATCTTTTCAGTATCTCTAAGATGAATCCACTTTTGTTACTAGGCATAGTAAACCCAGTCTAAAATAAATAAAATTTTCACATAATTTCAAGCATGAATCAAACACAAGATATTAATAAAGATTTATTTCACTAAAAGTGATTGTCTACTAATACAATCTTATTTGATTAGAGGTTGAAATGCAGTTGTATTGTACAAATATTTCAGTCAACAATATTAATATTGAATGCCTATTTCATTATTACATGGATCAACTTTATCATCATCAGTTAATTTATATAATGGTATGAAATTTCCAATCAATCCACTGATATCAATTAAATCATAAAATAATAGTTCTTAAAAGAGAAATGTCACACTATAACTCTCTATACCATGGGTAAATTCTTGCAAATAAAATCTAACTGCTTCAAAAATACAGATCTAAGAAATGAGAATACAGAACTATAATTGGTGAATATCTATACATAAAAATCATATACATATATAAACCAATCATAATGTATTGATACCTCATTATTTTCATGTAGAATATCATTCAGGTAGATGAAAAGTAGATCTCTCTTTATTTTCCTTCGTTTCAGCAGTTCTACAGCACTGGATGTATAAGTAAGGATTGCCTTTATTGCCTCTGTAAAGACAAAATCCCCTGCATTAAAATGGTATAAAAAAGAAATAAGTCTTAAATTGAAACATAAACTTCATTAATGAAATGAAGAAAACTGTCAATTTACATACAATATCTCTTGTTGACATGAGTCATGCACAGTGACTGTAAACAAAGGATGCTGGACATTAGTGCATCTAATCAGATTTTTGTGATAGTGTTTTACTGCAAGGAAATGGTTTGGTGATGATCCATCTTCATGAGAAGGTCATTAAAGTTTTTTTCTATTTTTAGCTCTAGTGACCCCTAAAAGGGGCCAACTGGTATAATATGAGCAAATTCCACTTGGAACGTCAAAAGGCTTCTACACAGCAAATTTGAAGTAAATCCGACTGGTAGTTTCTGAGGAGAAGACCATTATTGACGCCAGATGACAGACAAAGGACGCCGGAGCATCCACCTACCCATCCTAATAGCTCACCCTGAACCTTCAGTTCTGGTGAGCTAAAAAGGCATGTAATGCAACCATTTGTGTCCACATGCAGCAAGAGTGACTGGGTGAGTGCCCGGACCCCAGTATAAAACATGAAGAAAATGAAATACAAATGAAATGCAATTAGGTCAACAAAAAATGGTAGATAAAACCAAATGCAAAAAATACCTGTAATAAATAATAACAACATGCTAAGAAAAAAAGACATGTATGCAACCACTTGTGAATGCTGTGCATTATGGGTTAGGTTATGTCAATAAAATACTACATGTGCCATGCCGGACTGAAAGAATGTTAGAAATGACTGTGATAATAATGAAATGATGTACAAGTGGCTATGATCAAAATACCCGGGCTCAACAAATTTTTACAGACTACTCATCCTGCAGGACACCCAGCTAAGAATTTTTACCTGTCCCAAGTCATTATCTACTTGTAATAATGAGTGGACAAGAGGATTTGTCAAGCCCTGGTACCTGTACCGATAAAATAACCATATGATAAAATAACCCTGTGACATATATACAATTACTCAACAATTTGTGAAGATGATAGACAATGCATGTTTTTATCACTTGAATGTCTCTTTTAGTTATAAAATGCCTATCACTCATCACTATCAATTCTATAACAAGTAAACACAGCGAAAATGGTTGATGCTAGCAAAATAAACTACAAAAAAGGTCTCATGGTACGAGAATGTTGGTCAATTTTTTAGTACTTGAGTACAAGTCAGTATTTCCATCTCTACAATCTTAAACTTAGTTTAGTACAACCGAATAATGAACATCCGAAAATCGTATAGTCAACCAAAGAGAAAGTACAACGATACCGGATTTCGTAGATACAGTGATGCTCCGGTTGCTCACAGTTTGTGCAAGAGATTTTATTTCTTGAAAGTTCAGTTTCTCCAAAATTTTTCGACACCCGTCAGTCTCTGCTTTGGTCAACATGACAACGTCTTGAGACAGTTTCCCCCTTAAGTCAGTATAATTCTTCTGGATCCGGATTCATGGAATTTAGCTTTAAAATAATGTATACGGCTAAAATTCATGAATTCGGGTCCTATGCTACGACAAAGTGTATTCTCGGCCCTAGCGCTTGGAAATAAGAAAAAAATAATTGATTTTACGGCCCTAGGATTTTTTTTTATTTTCAATCATTTTTTTATAAAATATACACCAAATTAAAGGCTAAGCTCTCAGTTTTCAGAAAATGTAAATATATCTACGATATTTTGTGTGAAAATTTTTTGAGCCATGTGAAGTTCATCAACATTTCGATAAAAATTGTCGCTTATATTTGGGTCCAAATTTTACGGCCCTAGGGTCTATTTTTTATTTTTTCTATTTATTTTTCTTGCATCATATTAAAGTTAAAGCTGCCAACTTTCGGAAAATGTAAACTTTTTTAAAATCGGTTTATGAGAACTGGGACCAATATACACACGTATATTGGTCCCAGATGAGAAGTATGATTTTGAGTCGCTCAAACTGGCACAAAGATTTTTTTGCGCTTATTGATGTTGTGCATGTTAAACGGATGTTGATGAATTTCACATGGTCCAAAAACATATTTTCGGAAAAGATTCATTGAATTTATTTACATTTTCTGAAAGCTGAGAGCTTAATCTTTTATTTGATATGCATTTTATCAAAATCGATTGAGAAATGAAAAAATAAAACCCTAGGGCCGTAAAATCAATTATATTTTCTTATTTACCGGCGCTAGGGCCGGAGAATACACATTCCCCTATGCTACTTTCGTTTTTCGATGAAATACCGGAATAGCACAGGCTTTATTCTACAGTCACGTGACTTTTTCGGCTGACGTCAGAAAAACATAGAAATGGCAGGACACAGCTGGGCGCTAATGCCCAGTGTCCTTATAGTTGAAATTCTTTCGTATCTTTGTCTGAAGGACATGCTTATTGCTTCTTCAGTTTGTAAGGCATGGAGGTCTTACTTGTTTCAAGCTAAATTATGGCCAAGAATTGCTGTTTTTCTGCGTCGTAATCGAAGGCAGAGAAACAAGTTTCTGGCAGACGTTTGTGGACGATTCGTAAGAGAGTGCGCAGTTTATTTCGATCCTCATGACGGAGAAGAATTGAAAGACTGTTACAGAATGCTTCAAGTATTGAGTGAGAACAGGAATATTCAAGTGTTACAGCTGCATCCACGCAGTTGCCATATTGAATGGACCGATTCTGTGACCAGTGACAGGTAAATATTTTTGTTTTGGAAATGGGCCAATCAGCTGAGTTCTAAAAATAGTAACCTGATGTAAACATAAACACCAGTAGTCACGTGACAAGTGTCAAAATCAGTTAAATGCATTGAATTGTGTCTAATTTGGTACAAAAACCTCCAATATGAGCTTTGTCATTAACTTTATGCAAATTGAGCTTCTTATATGTTACAAAATGATTGCATGTGTGTAACAAATGATTGTATTGAAGTCTTGCTTAATTATTTGACCTTGACATTGTTTTCATTGATCTGCGTTCTTTTGACAGAAGTAATTATGACAATCAAAGGACCTACTGGTGCACACTTTCAAATATACAATCATTTTTTTTAAATCAGTTATTAATCATTGAATGATATGAAAATATCTTCATTGGTACGCAATTTTATAGACCAACACATACAGGTTAAATAACATTATATGCCCTGGTCATATAAGCACAAAGTTCATTGCATTTATTTCAGATTTGTCCAAAAGATTGAGTCCATCATTCAAACAAGCAGAAGATTGAAGCATTTATCTTTGGGCTGCTCAGAAGAATTGCTTGCCCATTGTGAAAATTGGATTGAAATTCTTTCCAATCTTCATTCTAATTCTCTGGAGAGTTTGCACTTAGCTAGTGTGAAGGAAGACTCAGAGAATTATGGAATTGTGGACTTGGATGTGAGCAAATTTCAGGCCTTCACATGCCTGAAACATCTCAGTATTGACTATGATCATCTTAACAATGAGTTTCTTCACATTTTTTCGGAATCCTGTAGAACTCCCTTAAAATCTCTTATAATCCACATACATGGAGTTGGCCCAGATCATGAAAAGGTTACAAATGCATCTTGGCGCCATTTTTCCAGTCATAATGCAAAAGTTGAAGTGACCATAAATCTCATTCATTCCTATACTGGTGTGTCAAATCTTCTGGACATTTTGAAACCAAATATTCGCTTGACACATTTCCGACAGTTTTTTTGCTCAAATATAAATGTTCCAGCTCTTGGCCTGATGTCTGGATATTACTCACAGACATTGAAGTCAGTTCATATTGTTGATGGTTTGGACAATGGCATGCCAGTTGAGTATGAAGTTACCACTAATGAGGACCCATTTGTGATGATGGCCTGGAGATGTTTGAAACTTACCCAATTTACATTAATTGGTTTGTATTTTGCCCTTTTGTTTTGTGATGTATTGATCTTAAAAGTTAATCAATTGCTCTATGTTCTGGTAATCCATTTTGGCTTCAAGCTTTTACCAAATAAATTGAATACTGAAACAGTCTGGCCTTTTTTAAGGGCAGAATTGCTTTGTTACACATTGTTAAATATTAAAAAGATATGTTTGAGTTAATTTTCTATAGTTATGAAGTGTTATCTCTAACAATTTTGTGCATGTCTGAAATCAGAGATTCGTTTGCTGCAGTTTCAGTTAATGTATTGTTGTATTATTTAGACTTCAACGTCTTTTTCCAGGTTACCATATGTTTGATGATGATCTGATTGCTATAGCGAGATTACGAGGAGACTCGTTAAAAGTGCTACACATTCCTGCATCGTGTATAGGATGGTTCGGTGAAGATGCTATGGAATATGTTGGGAATGCTGGGACTGACCTTGATACCATGGTAGCAGTTCACTTCATTTTTTATTCATGTTAAGAGACCTCCCAGGTGTACACCTGTGTAGAACCACCAACCTTCTGTAAGCTAGTTGGATAGTCTCCTAACATGTGAAAATTGTCTGGTCCCAGATGGGATTCAAACTCTCAGCAGTTTTGAGCTACTGATTCCAAGTCAAGAGACCATGACTATGGAAGCCCCTTTTTAATTCTTTTTGATATAGTCAAGTAGATATTAAATGTGCCATGACAGTTTGCATCCTTGAAGTGCTACATATAATTACACTAAAACTTCATTATTACGAGCATCGATATTACGAACACCCAACTTATCTCGAGGAGTTTTTAAAGTCCCTTTCAATTTTTAGTTGTGTGTAACTTTCAAACAACAAACAAATACCTCATTATTACGAGTGCCACATTTATCTCAAGCATTTAATCTGTTCCGATGACCCATTGAGATAACAAGGTTTTACTGTATTTACTTTACAGACTTGACAATATCGGCATCATGTTCTTTGATTGTTTTGGAATGTGAAATTATCTTAAGTATACAATTGATACATATCTTAAATTTGGAATTTTACATCGTAACATGTTCTCTGCAGCACATTTAAGACTTAATATGTATCACTAGATCTGGATGTTATAAAGCTCTTATGCTACTTGAATTTTTTTCGGATAGCTGTTATATAACTGCATTAATGATGAAGTCAATATTTAATCTGCATGTTTTATCCATTGACCTTCAGATTGTCTGTCATTCTGGAGGTAGCTGGTTACCAGTTTATATTGATTTTGATCTGCCTACGTATGAACTATCTTTAAGCTGTAGAAATAGTTGAAATGTTTTCCCAGATCTTTTTTTCGCTGTGTTTACATTTCTGTTTAACTGGTAAAATGGTATTTAGACAGAAATTGCCATGATAAAAGTCTATAAAACTGATTTTTAGATGCAATGTTCGAGAGACAGTAGTACATGAAGGCATATTGTGCTGTTGTGTTTAAGTATAAAACAAGATGTCGGGTCTTCCTGCAATTGTTTATTATTTGTACTAAATAATCTTATAATCTTATTCATTAGATGAATCATATACATGTGTCTTGATATATTAGAAATGACTCATTATGTTATTATCATGTGCTAGACTTTGTCTTAGAATTGAGAAGGGCAATTTTTGTGCAGATTTTACATTGAATATTTTTAACAAGATTTTAAGTGATTCACAGCATTACATGAATGTAAACTTTTGAGAAAACTACCATGGAACTTTATTGATGTATATTAAATAGATTTTTTTTTAGTTTTACATTTTGACTGTTCAGAGTTGTTTGAATTGAGGAGTACATTACCATTCAGTTAAATAGCCAGGGCATTCATTTGCTTAAAAAAGGCATTTTGACTCTTGACATTAGTAAAATAAAGCTTCTGACTCTTGAGAATTTACACCAAAGGGTTTATTAGAAGGAAATTTTGTCAACTCTTCAAATTACTATCAGCCAAGGAACATTTTTGACCCTCAAATTTGATGTCTAATGAAAATCCTGATAACTCATGTGATATCTGTGTCCGTTCCATTTTAATTATTTCATTACAGATATCCAGCAGCCTTGGTCACCCATGGAAACCATTAGAAGATTATCAGTTACCTGATGCTGTGTTTGATGATTGGGCTGATGCTGAGCAAGCTTACAATGAAATATTGTTGAAAGATCAGACTTACATTGGTACATCAAAGGTAATGTTTCTTCTGTATTTATATTACATTTTATATCGGGTCATTCTCCACTGTCTTTCAGGGTTTTCATTGGACGTCAAGAGTTAAGAGTAAAAATTGACACTTAGCTAATGATAATTTGAAGAGTCAACAAAATTTCCATCTAATTTTATTGTAAATTTGACCTTTTGGTATTGATTCTCAAGAGTCAAAAGCTTTATTTTACTGATTTCAAGGGTCAAAATGCTGTTTTAAGGGCCAAATGAAAGGCCTAATGTTAGTAGGGTCACCAAGTGACCTTGACTGTTGGTGTTGCAAAGTTTTGTATGGCTGTTGTTATCAGACCGCCTAAGTTGATATATTGCTTAAAAGAGAATTTGATATGTATACCATGTCATATTGTTTGTGATGCTGATATTGCTGACTTGTCTCTATCAATAAAGCTTGTAAAAATGTCTTATTCATTTTCTTTATGTCTGGCGGCCATTCATTGCTTTGAAATAAAATTTTTATGTTGATAGGATAAAATTTCTGAATTGTTACTTGCGTATGCAAGTTTATTATGTTGCTTTTTATCATGATGCTATGTATTGTTGTTTTGTAAAAACTCTTGTCCAAGTTTCATTTGCAAATAGAACATCTATTTCTTATTATATTTCTTCAAATGTATATAATATCTTTTCTTTTGTAGGAGGTGTCAAACACGTGCAAGTGATACACAAATAGATTGTGATAAAATTCTTCAGTGATGTTTGATATCATTAACGTCATGAGATAAAACATTCGTTCAAATTGAGGCTATAGACGATAAAATACTGCTAAAAATAACCTCATATTGTAAGAAAAAACACGATTTCTAGTCTCTTGTCTATGAAGATCAATGCATGGACATAACTTAGAAAATACTACACCGAGCTTTCACGCCTGACATCTGTGTGTATTTCAGCAGATAAATGTCAACATTTTATTCAATTTTTTATCATTTTTCATAGAAATAAGTCACAAGTGTCCATTATATTGTTTTTAAGTGACACAACCATGCCAGCACTTTTTGACTAGAACAGTTAACAACTGTCTATTTAATGTAATATTTGTTGATCTCAAGGTGTTGATACAACTGGCTTTGAGGTTATAAAACTTGAGAACAATCTCTGACCCCAATTTCAGTCCACAAATGTTTTGACTGAAAAAATACAGTTATATTATGTTTAAAAACAAATTCAGATCAAATTTGCTGACAAAATAATGTTCTAATAGTGTCATCATTGTTTTGCTGTAATTAACTTGGAAAAATGATTTGACAAAATATGAAATTTGTGCTCAGAGACCAATCTCAAGTTTTAAAACCTCAGACTTTGGACTCCTATTTAATTTTACATTGTAAGAAACTGGATAAGTATTCTCTCCAGTGAGTGGTTTATTTGTTGAAATTCAACAATTTTTTCCTACAATTCTGTATTTGTTTTAATTTTGGAATCAGATCCCTGTATGCCTGGATGTATGTAATGATACAGTTAAACCAGTGTTTCCAGCCACCTCAGAATAAAGGCCATCCTCTGAATAAAGACCATTCTTTGAAAACTGTCCTTCATTATTTAGAATAAACTGACCTCCAAATAAAGACCGCATTTTGTCTTTCCCAAGGAAGGCTTTTTTGCAGGTTTGACTGTATTTCTGTAATATAGCTTGGTGTCTAGTTCTTTTGTTTGCACATGTTTTGAATGTTTGATATTTTTGTGAGCAAGAGTATGCTAAGCACTTTCATAGTATTCTTTTTGTATTTTTTGCTTTGTCACATTTCCATCTGGTGGATAATTTTTTCATTGCACCTGTAGGAAAAGTAGCTTGCATACATTAGCACTGTGTTGATATGTTTTAATTGCTTTTGAAAAAAGTTAATTGTATAATTTATTGTTTAATTACTGTTTATTCTGCTTGGTAAGCCAATATCTGTCACCAGTTTTATCAAGATTTTTATCACCGTCATAAAGAACGAAAACATTTTTCATTTGAAGTCCTGCATGTATTAATTGTCGAGTTCATTTTTGCCTTCAGTGTGTTAAATTGAAATTTAATTGAAATTTTTATGTTCAAAATCATGCTACATGTTTGTGGAATGTTTTGTCTCGACTGAAAATTTTGTTCATTATGATTAAATCTTTTTTGTTGTTTAGAACATTCCATATTATGATTGAGGAAATTCTATCATTTGTATTACAGAATGATCGTTTGTATTACAGAACAAAATGATTTTATTTGTTTTGTAAGATGTAATGAATTGTTGTAAGTTTTGGGCATTGAGAAATAGTTCAATCTTTTTATAAAATACTAGCCTTATGTTCTCAGTTTGTTGTATCACATTTGTCTCAGATTATTACATGGTTAAAAGTTCCTAAAATTTACTGGAACCTTCGGTTTTACAATGTCCAGACCCTATTGGTTTTTATTGTTTCCTCAGCACCAAGGTTAAGATTTCCTGTCTTTTGAGAATTTTCAACTTTCACCCATGATATTATTAAAAGAATGTATTGTGTTTCACAATGTTTAGACTATTTGATGTTTGCTCGCTAATTTTTACTTTATAGTCAGGAAGTTGATTATATTTGTTTGATATTCTTTATTCAACCAACAATTTACTTACTTGTGTACTCTGTATGGAGTCTTTGTTCTCTCCATATTTTTTTTTGGAAAATCATTATTTCGAAAACTTATACTTTTTATTCACTTCCTCAATGTGATTATGATTCTATATCATTTATAATTTCGTAATTATTTAGTAATAATGATAAGATTAATTAATGTTGAGTCCTTGTTGTATGCACCTTATTAGATTTTATTCTGTGTTTTTCTATTGCTGAATAATCTAAGTAGAACTATTTAATTTTTATTCTTAGCAGCATTTTTTTGGGGGGGGGATTCAAGTTTGTTCTATGTCTGTTAAATGGATACTTTTTGTGGATAAATAAGTTATAATAAAGCTTCCATTGAAAATAAAGATAGCAATGTTTTTTGCTCTTCGATGTCTGGAGTTGTACATCTTTAGTGTTATAACATAGTGTTAATTTTTTGTTTCAAGGCCTACAATCAAAAAGAGCAGTGCTGCTATTAATGTTAAATGCTTTTTCTTCAACAATATATATATAATACTGTAGAATTAAATGAGAAACTTGTAACATAATGATCTCAGTTTGATAAGTTACAGACTATTAAAGTATATTTTGACATTAATTACAATTTTTCATTCATTTTTGTGTATTGTTGTCTATGGTTTAATAAGAGGGTTTTTTTATCAATGGATTTTTGTATCTGAGAAAATAAGATGCATTGAATCAGTGAAATCTCATGTACTCAGTCATTTACCTTAATAGTCTTTCATCATACACTCAATCCTTGTCCATCTTCAAGTCTGATATAATGAATTTATTTATTCTCTACACTGTTTAAATGTTTATCAATGGCTGAATGAGTTCTTTTATGTGTTGCCCTGAAGTGTGTGTGGTTGCTTTTATGACATATATGTATATATTTTTGTTTTTTTTCTCTTCTTTTATTCAGTGCTGGTTTCTGAATGTTGTTAATAATTGTGTCTATTGTTTGTTGCCATAGTAACTTTAAATTCTTATAAATGTGAACTGGTTCTGTATTATATCATATTGTTGTTTAGTAAAGTTAATTTTTGTATAATAAAGTTAATTTTTTTGAGCATTTAACAACTATGCCAGTCTAAGAAGTGTATGCTGTTATTGTTGTTGTTGTTTTTTGGTGTATTTTCGGAGAACAAAATAAATGTGTTAGATCAATTAAATGCATGGATCACATGTTTTGGTATCACCTCTGTTCAGATAACTGATGTTAATAAATATCCACAAAATTGTTAATGTTAATTAAATGCCAGTTTTAAATTGATTTCTAATGAATCTGTAAAATGCTATCTTTAAACTCCAATCATTATTAACTTGTCAAGGTTTGAAACAAATTCTTGTGACATGAAGGTTAACAATGTACCCACATTTCAAAAAAGTATATAGATTACATCAAATCTTAGGTCATTAAGTATGTACACAATTATTTAAAATGCTGCACTTTCTGTATGTTGAGATGCATATTATAAATTGTGTATATAAGGCCATTCTTAAAAAATGTGAGTTCGTGATTACGTAACTCAAACTTATTAGTGGATGGTTAGCTGGGCATTTTTTGTGATTACATTATTTGCTTGTTCTGAAAATGAAAAGCTGGGATAGAGAATGAAAAAAAGTGTGTGTCGAGATCTCTAAAACATTTTTGGGGTGGGGGGATTTTTTCTATGAGTTGGTTGGGTAACAACACACTAACATTTTTTTAAGGATGGCCTAATTTTATGATGTATTTTTGTGTATATTTTTCATATATTGCGTATGATCTGAAATGAAAAATACTATTTTATTGAAATCATTGATTTCATTTTGGACTAATTTTTTGTCTGATTCAAATCCTGTCTGGTTAACACTCTAAATACAGTCTGAAAGTGTTCATTAAATGGTCACAGTTGTAGTCTTCACATTAACCCCTTGTCCCAAAGCTCAGGGCTAGTATATTGTGACCTTTCCTAAAATCGTGTATTCAGGCTAGTGGTAAATTATTCATTTTGCATTTGCCAGCTTTATTTTGCAATTGCCCGCCTATAGTTCAGTCTCATGCTTTTAAAAGAAATAAGGTTGAACACTGAAGTCCAAACAAAAGGACAAAGAGCATGTCTCTCTGTGACAATTTTGTTGAAATATGAGGAAGTAACCCTGGAGCACTGATTAGCAGAATATGACTGAAATACCATTAATAAATGGCTTAAAATCAAGGCCAAACAAACCATTGAATTGGACCAAAATCACTTGTTTTATGCTGTAGTTGCCTGCCTAAACAAAATAAATGTTGGCAAACTTTATGTTCAGCATCAAGTCTGAAACTTAGCACAATTTTTTCATCTGTAATATTTGTCAGTTACGACTAAATTCTTATGTTATCCGTTTGTCCAAATTCTTTTCAGATCACACGTTATATATTTTTGTATCATTTAATTTTGTGCTTTATTCTATAAAATATGGAGCACAGATTATATTGAGACATATTTTATACATAAGATAAACATAAATTGTTATAACATTAATTCAAGTCTAGTTTCAATGTCTTTGTTATAGACTGGTTTTATTTATTATACAAATGTTAGAGAAATCTATGACATCGGATATCAGTAAATATATTTTGATGTCACTGTCCTTTCTTGTCGAAAATGTTGCACCAAAAATAACTTTGACTGCCATTTTTTCACTCTCTGTAAAACAGATGGAGTTGCATGTAAGCAGAATTTGTAACAACATTATCTTTCTGCTTTTCTTACATAATGCTTTGTTAGTAATGCTTAAATGTGAAATGAAATTGGTAGAATATTTAATCAATGATTTTTGATGCTGCATTCATTCTAATTTCATTAAAGATTTGTGTCCATAATGATAGATTAAGAAAGAAATTAAGCTTACAATAAGGACCTTGAAACTAGACTTTGGAATTACAGTGGAGAAATATTTTGTATATATATGTATTAAAGAATCAATCGGGGTCAGAAATACAAAAAGACCAAACATCATTTGATGTTAATATTAATATTGCTGTTTTTAACACCAATGTCTTTCAATTAACAGCTGATGCTGAGGCACATGTACCCGTATCATAGTTCTGATAACAACATATAATTAAATAAAATATTGTTCCATCTTGAAAGAGACCCAACTCGAGATTAATGTCAGAAATCATACCACAGGATTCTCATGTACTGAAACCTATAAATTTATCATGAGTGATCTCCCCTGTTACTGATTTTAATGAGATATATTAAAGAGAATTAATACTAATAATGACCTGTAAAAAACACTAAAGGGGTTTAATGTCATTTATGAATGCTATTATTGTTGACAAATTTATTTATATAAATAACATTTTTTTACATTGTGACTTAAGCTATTAATATCTGAAGTCAGAAAGATATATTGTACTAAATAACCAAAGCATTTAAATCCTTGTAACATCTTGATTTGACTTCCCATTATAATTACTATCAAATGCTAGGAAAATCAGATTTTCGAAAATTTATGAAAAATCTGGAGTTATGTCCTTTTAATCTTGTTTGGCCATTTTTTTGTATTGTCTATAAAAGTCTCAATGTTAAGTTTCATCAGTTTTCCATATAATGCTATCATAAGTGGTCGATTATTTGTATCGTTTCCATGGTTACTGATATTTGTGGATATTTACTTTCATAGTGTTCATTCAATGTAATCCAAGGTCACTTGAGGCTCTAAATTATCTGATAAATATTTGATGGAGAAGAGTAATTGTTTCATTGATTAACTATTGCGCAATATCAATCTAAACTTACAGTGATATTATTATATATACAAATATATCATTTAGTAACATTTAAATTTCATTTCTCTGCAAAATTCTGATGAGAAACATTTTTTTGAAATTTTTCCTTACCATGATTAAATTTTGTATCTCTGACAATCTCGTCAGTCGGCTAGGTGATCTCAATTAGTTCAGATTTATAAATATCAATTCAACCATATCAGGTTAACAGTATAAATTTTTGCCAAGATTCATTACAGGAAAATTTTGATTTCTAAGTATTGTTTATTGTATAAACATGAGTTGGAAATCATCCGATGAAAATAAATATGTCGGAGTCTCTGTTTTTGTAAGAAGTGAGTATTTGTGCTACACTTTATATGAAGACTGATTTAGCTTTGTGAAGGCTGACATATTTTGTACAAGTCAAAATTTATCCAGCAGGTCATTAAACATGTTTTGCCAAACTTCATAAAAGATTAAAGATTCTATTAACATGATCAATAAATGCTGATGTTAAGTAATATAATTTATAAGCAGATCATTATGTACCAAATATTCCCTAATATATGCCCCAGGGACATGATTTCTTATGGATTGCTTTCAATTTGCTTAATGATTCATGACTCATTGGATTTGAATTAATTATTTATGTATTTATGATAAGGAACTTTCTGTATTTCACAAAGTGCATAGGTCGTTTAATATGAGGGAGGCATTTATAATGGGAGGGGCTTGCTTAATATTAAGGATATTAGGGATGGAACATTTATATTTGGAGGGGCATGCATTGAACGTGGAACTTTTATTTTGGGAGGAGCATGCATTGAAGGTGGAACATTTATTTTGGGAGGGGCATGCATTGAAGGTGCCACTTTTATTTTTGGAGAGGCGTGCATTAAGGGTGAACATCTATTTTGGGAAGCATATGCATTAAGGGTGGAACATTTATTTTTGGAGGGATGTAGATGAAGGGTGGAACCTTTATTATGAAATGGGCACATATTAAAGGGGGAGGGACATATAATATGAGGAGGGGCATTTATTAGGGTTTATGGGTCTGTCTCTCAGGGAATGGTAAAACTTTACTTGTTATAATTATTGTGTTAAGAAAATCTCACAATTTCTTGCTGATTAACATTCCCTGATGCCTGTCTATGTTGTAACACTGAACATTAAAACAAAATTGCCTGCTACATCTTTATCTGGGACCATGCTAGTAAATATCTGAGTACACATATTGTATATCGGTATAATAATATCAGTTGTTGTTAAAACACCTTGTGCTGGTTGCTTTATGAAAAAAGTATAAATGTATTGTGTACATTGATATAAATTGTAATATCCTTGCAATATTTAAGTCTACATAGTTGAAAGTTTTTTTGTTATATTTTGTCAAATATCCAATTATTTATTGGAAATATTTCTTTTTATTTTAATATGTATTCAATTGTGATTCTCAAAATGTATATTTAATGTGTACTTCTATCCTTAGGACATTCAGAGATGTTGGTGTTATTTATGATAAATTTTTAACGGAACAGGAGTGTGAACTGATTGTTACCGCCTGTATAAAATACAGTTTATAACTTGATACAGTGCTGTTTGATTTGTTGTGACCCTGAATCATAAGATTCATTAAGTTTTAGGTAAAATATTATGATCATGGCTTTCTGTATATTGTCAAACTGAAACACTTATTGAAAAAAAAAACATTTGAATTTATTTTCAGTTTTGAAGTTACAGAACCTTTGTTTTATATTCAGTGATATTCATGCATGAAAAATAATTTGTTCTGTGCCAGAGAAACCATTTTTTTCTGATTTTAGAGAAATACAAATTTCTAGTTAAAAATATTCTGACAGTGTCAACTTCTATTTAGTGTCTTAAAATAGACACTTAGCATTTGAAATCTTGTCTCTTTAATCTATATTTTGGATTTCATTTCAAGAAATGTAATACTTGTAATAATAACAATTTTTCCAAAACCAATTTTCAGTATGGTCCACTTATACTTAGTATGTTAGGGGTTTTGAGACCTTTTTACACCATTAGTATAGGGGAAAATAAGGTCTGCAAACTTTTAAGGACTTTGTAATCATTTCCTTGGTTTACCATTAATCAAACAGCACTGTAAGCATTATATGCTTGTATTTTCAAATAAGGCTAAGTCATTATCTGGAAGATTGGATGAAATTATAGATCAAAGTCTCCAGTACATGATAATTGTGTTTCAACTGCTATTAATCTAAGTAAGATCGTTTAAGCGATGTGTTTATATTAATATAGCGTTTTCTTTCTGTGATTGTTGTAAATTTTTGTTAATTGAAGTCTGTTTGAAATGCTGTAACAATACTGACCATGATACGGGTTATAGAGTAAAAGAGATATTACTTGATCTAACTCTATTTGAAATTAATTGTTATTGCAGAAAATTAGAAACATCTGCATTTTTAAGTTATGTTTTTAAAGGTCATGTCAATGTCAGACCTGTTTTAAAATTGTTATTTAAAAAATCACAATAAAGTGAATAAATAAAGAGCATCTGTGCTCCAACCTTACCCTCGTGTTTGTCTTTTTTTTATCTATGAATTCTTTGTCGAGTGTACTGTTGATTAATACAGTAAAACCTCGATATTAAGACCACATTTAGGACAAAAAAATACTAACTTAACGTTGAATTGGTCAGGTAAAGAGGAAGAACTCAAAAATGGCCTGAAAATAAGTGGTCCTTATAATGGGGCGGTCTTAATATTTAGGTATTAGTGTATACTATTCTGATATGGTACTTCACACATAACTCGGGGAATTTGAGATTTAATCAAATCTATTATTTCAGTTTATAATCACCAAGTCTATCTTCAACCATTCCTTGTTATTACATTCATTAAACAAGATAACAAAATCAGTTTGGCTTTTTTCTATTTTTATTCTGGCAATGACAAAAACAATGATGCAAAAAAGAATTGGTCACAGAATATTAAATGTATATCATATAAACATTGCATTACTAAGCAAAATATTTGTTAGCAAATAGAAAAATTTGTGTGTATAATACAAAGTACGAAATCAAAAAACCAAAACAAGTTAACCATTAAGTATGTGATCAGTGAATTAGAAAGGCTGAACCAAGACACGGTTACGTAAAATAACATCTATAGGTTTCATAGAGAATAAAAAATCACGTTCACCACTGATAAGATAAAATGGTTACATTTGATTCCAAGAACTTTGTAAAACATGTACAGAGAACTCGTACAATTTAGCTGTAACATTTTTTTAACTACGTAATAATTTACGGTGACGAAAGTAGAGTATTCAGTCACTTAGCTAACAAGTAACTTAGTGATCAATCAATTAACAGCATTGCCGTATACAGAGCACATTATTATAAAGTACAGCTAACATCGAAAGCCAAAAAAATCAAGCTCCATAATTCAGTATAATCATGAACTGATATAAATACACACATACACACAGACTGTTTTGTTAACATGAAATATTTCGCACAAATCTAACAAGCACATGGTTAAAAGCTGAGTACAGTTATAATCATTTCAAGTTAGTAACGAAGTAATGGTGTAACATGTTCTGACTAGAATTTCTACAGTTGGTGGGTACAGTCTACAGCCGTGGTGGGACACATGTATGCTTCTAGCAATGAACAATGAAACAATTTATCATGAATAATCGAAGAGCTTGATTATAAACAACATGGTGACTAGTCTTGAATTTTTTTATCTAAATATGTCAATACGGGTCATTGTCTACAAAAGAGAGCTTCATACAAGATGAAAATAACAAAATGAATTGACAATGATGAACCAAAATTATACATTTTTTTACCAACACTGAACACTATATTTTCATGAGATATAACTCAAAAAAATGAACACGAAAATAATAAGAAATGTAGACCTACAGATTTCAACACCAGCTGTCACATAAAAATATGCAGAATAAATATCTATAATTATATATGTATAGTTATTATGGACTTCTATAACCACATTTGTCATATTGCACACAATACATGAACTGAATTCATCTTCCTCCTTTTATATTCTTTGATATTAAAAAAAACAGCATGGTGAAATTTCAGATGAAACTAACACAGTTATAAATGATAATTTATAACTATACTGTAAAGTAGTAAATATGTTTACAACTTGACTATTTTGTTTAAGATAAACTGCTTCAAAATTCTAAGACCAAAAATTGAAAATGAAATCTGCATCCCCCACCTTATATATTGTCTGATCTCTACAATGTTCATTTTAGAAGTTAAACTGTTTTACTATATTGATCTGCACCAAACGAGCCTTGTATAACTCTTTAACATTCAATAATCACAGAAAACATCAATCGTTTACATGCGCTTTAACTAAAACAAAAAACACACAGTTACCTCCCTTTAACCAAGGATGCAAACAATTTCAGAACATTACACAAGCATTGCTATGTCAAGTATTTTACAAGCAAAGAAAGGTGTCATATAAATACAGATTATGTTTTCAAACAATTAGTCACAATTCTTTACCTTTATACAAAACATCTGATCAGCAAATTGTACGCAACAAAAACTCTCAAGCACAACGGATCCTTCACCATAGCGATATAGGCATATACATTCACATCTAGTTACGAGTTTCATCACAGAATTTTCAACCAGACGACATTTTTTTTTATTAGCTTATCGATTCTAGTACATGCTCTAAGACAGCATCAAAATGCTCGAAATATTGTACACGTAACACGAAAATTATGAAAAAGGATCCGAATTCTGTGCTGATCAAATAGTCACCAAATTTATCCATTACCAGAGTGCATATTTAACTGCATCAATCAGCAACAATAATACAAACTGTATAAACATTCGTTTCCTTGTATCACTTTGAAACAGTCAAAACGTTGAACAATGTATCAAAAACGTCAATTCTTTCTTAGAATAGGAGATATCAGTCTACTACACTCAATATTAAGCTAAGTTGAGCTCACAAATTGCATATCTAACTATTGCACTTAAAATATTTAATATTCAGGTGTGCCTATTAATACAGAATTAACAATCCAATGGTAAAAAACGAGAACAATTTTGACCTTACGGCCAACTTATGAGCAGACGTAATGGAATCTGCAAAAAACATGGCTATTAATGTATGCATGGTTTTATCACTACCAAGCTCAAACTGATTCTAACAGAGAAAGATTAATGCATGAAATTATCTCACAAAATACAAATTAATCAAAATTTCTTAGCACTAAACAAAAAAATCACTATACATGTATATCATATACTCAAACTATAAAAACAACTTCATTAGGATTTCACAATCATTTCACTATACTGCATATTACATAATTTTCTGTAGTTTAACAATTCATCAGTGACTTAAGCCAAGTTATATCAAGCTTAACAACTTTTCTCATATATCTATCAACAAACAGCCAGCATTTATCCAGGCACTTTTAATGGAAGGCATTTACAGTGAATAAACCTTCACCATACCATATAATTAATACATTCATTTAATTCCTACACCATACTGTTCCTCATAAATACAGCAACTCAATACAAGTCACTTTGAACCAAATACCAACTCTACAATTCTGTCAGTATCCCAGCATTCAAATCACATACATTTAAAATGTTGACTGCTCATATCCATGACTTTTTTTCAATATCATTTTTGTTTTGCTTTAAATATAGTGTGTATAGTACAAATGTACATTATCCAAAAATATTCATTCATTTACACTCAAAAAGACAAACCATGAGACTTTTTCGCAATGACATGATCTAAAAATAAAACAAGCATGCTGTAGATATTCCATAATTACATTGATTCCACAATCGTCATGGAAACAATATAAAAGTAAGAAAAATGTTTAAAATTTACGCAAAAAATTTGATGCAGAAGCTGAAAAAATACAGTCATCATGAGCAGGTACGTTACCTATACATACAATTTTGAGCACAAAAATGGGATTATTTCATAGTAAAAATAACCAGGCATGATAATTCCGTTATCTAGCATTGATAATTAAACAATGATTACTAAGAATTTTTACAATGCATACAGGGAAACAGTTCTACAACATAGCAAAAGAAAAATGAGTCAGAAAAAATGCAAACACGGCAGAAAAAAATAAAATTAAAATTTTTGCAACAACAGTTTACAATATATATAGATATATGTATATGCACTTACACAATATTATCTTAGAACATTTACACATTACACTCATTTAACCACAAAATATTCCCAAATAAATGAACTCACTTTAATTAATACCCCACCCATTTTTATGAAAAGAGATTTCTTCATAAAAGCTTTATTCACATACTGCATCACAAGTGCTTGACGCAAAACCAAATTTTAGCTCCATAGGCTAATTATACCTATTGCATTCAATGTGTTAAAATTGTTTTTTTCAATAATTCAACATTTTGATAAATTTGTAACATATAATGTCCCACCCCCTGGGAGGGGGTGCATTTATTTGGGAATATTCAGTATAAATGAAATACTGCTAAACAGGATTAAAGAAAATGCTTTACGATTCCATGGGACATAATCAATACAACATCCATGGTGTCACAAAATCTACTAAGTAATCATGTCCATATTGTAAAGCAACAGCTCACCTAGAACTTACATTAAGTTCATTGTTACGATTAACTTTTTATCAATTTACAAAATACCTAACAATTAGAATGTAATTCGTTTGTTTATGAGTTTAACTCATCGTCATTGACTAGATTAGTGTTCGAAAAACATTCTCAACAGACAAATTATAACCACTGTTTGTGACGTTGTACAGTAAGATGGTACACAAAATATATATTAACACAGAGTCATTCAAAAACTTCAACTATCCAAATTATCCAAAAATATAACTTAAATTAACTATAGCTGTGTTGAGATTCCTTTTCTTAATTAACACAAATAATTGTTAGACAATTCAGTATAGAAAATAAATATAGTGAAGTATTGAAAGAAGCCTAAACACTAAGTCATCATATTCATGAACATGTCTTGGTATACAGCAAAATTAGCAGAATTTCAATGGTTCATAATTATGAGGACATCCCCCGCAAGTAAAAAAGTTGATTTATTATTAAACCACCAAGTGTTAATTACAACTAAGACAATATCATCCTCAACAATGCATTTAGTGCTTATTACACTTCTGTTAAAAGATTCATAATAAAGTAAAAATTTAGAAATATTGGTTATAGTAATGTGGTTCACCAACTATACAATTGCTGACAAGAATCTCAAATTGATGACAAATTAAGCATACCGATAAATAAAATCAACACATTTCACACAAATACACACAAAAAAAAATTGGGCATGACAACTGTTGCCATAGATACAAAGAAGAGTGAAAATTATCCAAGTACATAACATGAACACAGGAGTACTCTGAACAATTGTTCCCAGCTTTATCACATATTCAATTTTTTTTACTTGCACAAACTTCATGTCACCACAGTTTGAATTTCATACAGAAAACAAAGTAGTTCATTCAACAATAAGATTATCACGAAAATGTCCTTTAACATCATTTTTACAAGGTGTTATGTTCTTAATCTGTCTTGTTACATAAGTGGATTTGATGCCATAATGATAACTGTGACCTTAACAGACGATAGCATACAAGTCTTGAAATGATCCTCCTTAGTGGACAGATTACAGCAATAGATGAACAGCTTATACAACAACCACTGGATTGGAAAGCTAGCAACAAGGCGAATCATTGTTTTCTGCTACGTATTAAACAACAAATTCTGATAATAAAGTCATAGACTAGAACTCTAATCTGTATGCTGAAGAACTAGTTTCATGGTCCTGAAGTTGAATAGTACATCGACTAGCAGATGGTGCAATCTCAATCTTATTCTCAGCTAACTTCTCTTTATGAAGACTCATCCACAATCTCAGAGTTTCATTATCGTATGTTGGTATTACTGTTACAGCCAGTGATTTGTCTTCCCACGTTTTCTTACCTTCTATTAAAGCATCAAGCACATGGGTGTCTGGAGACAAAGCGCTAAGGACATAGTATCGGGCTCGCACTCTTTTGAAAAATTCTATATCACTGTATGAAGGGTTACCATGATTTGGGATGTACGTCAGGTCTATGTAGAAAGTATTGAATGGTGGGAGGGGTGGCATCTTGGAGGTCACTGGGGAAGACCTTGATCCAGTAGTGGTTGCAGGACGCTTTGTTCCATTTGCACGAGGTTTAGAATCAGTAGCGTCCTTGACCGGAGCACTGCCTGGTCTAGATTTGGTTGTTGTTTTACTGGGGGCTGATCTAGATGAATTCAAGTTAGCTCCAGTAGATTTTGATGCATTGCTTCCACCTAATGAGAGTCTTGTTTTTGTTTTGTCAGGAACACCATTACTTGCAGCAGGCTTTGTAGCGGATGTTGGTCTTGCTGAAGTAGGTCTCTTGGTATCAGCTTTCTTTAAATCAGCCTTCTTAGCATCTGCAGACTTTGTTGCCTGTTTACCAGATTTTGGAGTTGCCTTCTTAGCAGCAGCGGTTTCATTTTTATCCTCTGGTGGAGCAGGTGAGGGCAATCCCATTGGTTCTCCCCATTCTGAAAGTGGATTAAATCCAGTGGGCTGTTCATCAGTGCTGGCTTTGCTTCCCTCACTTTGAGTATCTGGTACCTGTCCATAACCAACAAATGGATTTGTACTTTGTTGACCAGAATACTCAAATGGTGATGACATAGGACCACTTTCAAATCCTGGAGCCCCAAACTGGTCAAAACCACTGTTAGAAGCTTGAGGAGGTGGAGGAGCAAAAGAATCCTTTTCATCTAATCCTTCAACTGAATCACCATCTTGATCATCTATTTCATGGTAGCCAAGCTGTCCTTGACTTGGATCAGTATATTCTGATTCTGGGCTTAGAAGGTTATCACTTTGTTGATCAGCTAGGGAATCTGTAGTGCCTACATTTAATCCTGATTCCTTAGGTTTCATTCCTTCATCTAAACTGTCTGGTATCAGGCATTTTTCATCAGTGGCTTCGTCTTGCTCAAATGAACTACTTTCATCATCATCATCATCATCATCTTCATCATCATCTTCTGTTTCATCTGAGTCATCTTCAAAAGATCTTTCAACACTTTCTCTTTGATCAGCACCATCTTCTGAAGAAACTGACCTTTCAATGCTATCTCTATTGGCATCCTCTTGACATGGTGCAATTGGCTGCTCAACCTTCGCTTCTTCTACAGGACTGACAGACCTCTCAATGCTATCTCTGAGCTCTTCAGCATTATTTTGTCCAGTGCTAACAACTTGATCAGTAAATAAGTCACTGTCACCATGCTCAGGTTCTATACTGTCTGCATTATCTTCACTTTCAATCATTGGACTAGGCTCCTTGACATCCCTTTCCAGTGAATCTCTGGTTAAATCCTGTGCACCCAATTGAGAATCAGGACTGTCAGGTCTCTCATCATCAGAATTAGGTGTCTCTGGAACTAAAGGAGAATCAGTACTGAATCCACTTTCTACTTTATTGTCCACCATTTCAGTCATTTTTTCAGCAATTTCATCTGTGAGAAGTTGTTCTTGCTCTTGTTGGTTGGGTTCTGGACTAATTGGTCTTTCAATGACATCGGGGACTTCAGGAGATTCACCAAATCCAGCATCAAGTTCAGGCTCAGGTCCTTCTTGTGATGGTACATCATGTTGTAAATCAGGACTTGTCCTTTCCTCATCCATCTGCTGTGTCATCATTTCCATTTCATTTAGTTCAGTTTTGGATTCAAGTGGTACTTCTGATGACATTTCAGGTTTAACAGGTACTTCTGATGACATTTCAGGTTCAACTGGGACCTCTGGTGAAATTTCACACTTGAGTGGTACTTCTGGTGACATTTCACGCTCAACAGGCACCTCTGGTGACATTCCACGTTCAACCGGTAACTCTGGTGACATTTCACGTTCAATGGGTACCTCTGGTGACATTTCATGCTTGACCGGTTCCTCTGGCAAAATTTCATGTTCAACTGGCACCTCTGGTGACATTTCACGTTGGACTGTAACCTCTGGTGACATTTCACATTCAACTGGGATCTCTGGTGACATTTGACATTCTTCTTGTACCTCTGGTGATATTTCACGTTGCACTGGAACCTCTGGTGACATTTCACATTCAACTGGGATCTCTGGTGCCATTTGACTTTCTACTGGTACCTCTGGTGACATTTCACGTTCTACTGGGACCTCTGGTGACATTTCACGTTCTACTGGGACCTCTGGTGACATTTCATGTTCAACTGGGACCTCTGGTGAAATTTCATGTTCAACTGGGACCTCTGGTGACAATTCACGTTTGACTGGGACCTCTGGTGACATTTCATGTTCAACTGGGATCTCTGGTGACAATTCACGTTTGACTGGTACCTCTGGTGACATTTCACGTTCAACAGGGACCTCTGGTGACATTTCAGACTGAGGTAAAAACTCAGGGCTTAATCTACCATCCAGCATCTGTCGTTCTGATTCTACTTCATTTTTGGCAGTTGGCACATTTTCTCTATCAAGAATATCTGAAGTAGGTTCATTCAATTCTGTACTCTTCTCAGTGACATCTTGACTTACTTCAGAAAGTTTTTGCTCATCAGCCAATGGTTTGTCAAGCTCTATTTCAAAGCTATTTGTTTCAGGAATATTCTGCATACCTTGTGTAACTGGCATACCTTGTTGTGGTTCAGCCTCATCAAAAGCACCCTTTTCTGTTTCTTCACTTAAGTCTTTCTCTTTAACATCTTCAGGTAAGAAATTCTCCATCTCGTCAGGGGTTTCAACCATTGACTGTTGACCTAATTTTTCATCAACAGGAACTGTGCTCTCTTCATCGTACTCAGGTGTGTCTTCTTGTTTATTAGATAGAAGATCTGGCTCTTGAGCTGTTGGAGTAAGCTGTTGCTCAGCAATGGCCTGGCTTTCTTCTTTACCAGTTATAGTAGGAATTACATCAGGTTCTTGGCCATAACTTTCAGGAGCATAAGCTACAGGCTCTGGAAGAGCCTGCGGTTGAATTTCTTCAGATGTGTCATCTTCAGGTGTCATAAGCTCTTCAATAGTTCCACCATTTGGATACGAGGGACCATCAAAAGGTTTACCATCAAACATAGCTTCATGCATACTTCCAGACATCAAATCACCATGGAAACTACCTTGCATTAAATTCTTGGTACTCACATCAGCAATTAGATCCTCATGCATACTGTCAGCCATGCCTCCAAACATTTGGGGCAGCCTCTGATCTGCTGGTGCAGATTGCTGTGCATTTAGATCCTGTTCAATGTCATGATCTTCATCATAAATTCCAAGTTCAAGCATCTTTTCTTTGTCCAAAGCACCACTTTGTAATTGCTCTGGCTCATCTGGGACCTGCGATGGCTCAGGAACTGATGATGGTGTTATGTCAATGAGAGACTCTTGTTGTTCAACAGCAGGTTCACTCATTGGTTGCAGTGGTTCGGGGACAAGTGCAGGTGGGTCAACAGATGATCCACTTGTACCGTTCACAACCTGATCCGCAAATGGATCTACTATGGGGGCAGTGTCAATAATGTCTGGAACAGGAGCTTGTTGAACTGGTGCAACTTCAGCAGGTTCCTCCTTTTTAGGAGATGGTGCAGGTTCAGGAGCAGGTTCTTTAGCCTTCTTTGCTGGCTCTTTTGTAGGAGAAGGAACTTCTTTTGGTGTAGAAGAAGTTGAGCTTTTAGCTGAACTTTTAGGAGTTGGAGTCTTCTTTGGCCTATCAGTTTTCTCCATTTTTGTCGATTTTTCTGGAGCTTTCATAGTCTTCTTGTTGACATCCTCTTTCTCTTTCTTGGCTTTTTGTGTTGAAGGAGCAGCCCTAGTTTTTGGCGCAGATGACCTTGTTATTGTTTCTCTTTTTGGTGTATCTTCCTTCTTTGGAGTTTCACTCCTTGGAGTGGTAGCTGGGGAAATCTTTGATTTTGGAGTAGGTCGTGAAGACAGACCAGATGGCTTCTTAGCTGGTTTCGCAGTAAGAGAGGTCTTAGTACATTGAGGATGCTTTAGAATATCAAGTGTTTTCAATTTTTCAAGACCTTCCATCACCTTATGCTGAGGAGCATTCCCAGGAAAGAAGATTCTAGTTATGTTGTCATTTGGATCACTTGGTCGCCATACCAACAGGGCACAGACTGACAGGGTGTTCTGAATGGGCATGTGTTGATTTAGCCCAAATTGGGACACGTTCTGATTCCATTGCTGATAGAAATCTTTAAGTTCTTTGCTGTCTGTGATAGGATTCAAGATGTACATATCAAGAGATCCAATACCAACCTTGTGATACAGGTTGATGGGTTCAATTGTTTGACCAGACTGCAGACGAGAGCATGGCTGAGGATTCTGTCCAATCTGCTTAGCATACTGGATCAGTTTGTTTCCTTCTTTAGCTAAATTAACATGGAGACTGTCTTCATCCTTTTCATCAGGACTACTTGTAGGTAGAGCTTTAATCTTATCTGATGTATTGACATACATGAAGCCAATTTCTGGATGTACATTTTCAATACTTTTTCTCTGAAGTACTGAACCAAAGCCGTATAAATTGTCTGATCCAAGATGAGTCATTAAAGCTGCATCAATTCTATCTAAATGTCTGGTAAAATCCCAGAAGCAGGCCTTTCTACTGTATCCACCATTGACCAGCAGGTTAAAGCCACTTATACCGAAAAGAGCTGAGTCACCCTGACAACCAGGGAATATGTACAAGGTAGGGCGACTGAAGCGAATGCTACCAACAACATCTGAAGATTGTAACAACTCATTCAACTGCCTCACTCTGACAAAATTACTAAGGTATGCTGTGAACTGCATAACACCATGAACAGAATCAAGCTTTTCAGTAGGGTTTAATTTAACATCTAACAATTTTGAAATGTCATTCTTTGCAATGTGACCATTGGTCCATTCGCCTTCAGCTCCCGTGAAGATACAGAGTGAACTTCCCTCTTGTTTGCGAAGTGCGTTTCCAACATCCTGGTCTTTAAAGGCATGGGTAAAATTGTTGAAAGTGAAAGTATCATCTTGAAGGATCCATTCTCCAGAGCCCTGAAAAATAGTTTAAGATAATGATGTAATTGGCAGCAAAACTGACATGCTATAGCATTCTTGAACAATTTCTAAATTTTGTGAATGCGTAGCAAATGTTTAACAATATGTTTACACTTAAACAGCCAATTGAATTACTAGAAATGCTTCATATTGCAAAAATTGACAGACATGAGATTATTTTAACTGGATCCTATAATATTTATACACTAATTCTTAAGAGATTCCACAGGTATACGGACAATATTGCTAGTGAGTGTTTCAATCTAACATAATTTACCTTGAAGGCATGTCCAGCATAAATGAGATGTTTATGTTTTGTCTGGGACGACAAGAAGTTCTTCACTCCTAGAGTAACAGTCTGTGTCTGAGGGTTCACAAGTATTTCAACCACCAAATTTTCAGAGTTGTGGCGGATAATTCTCTCCCCTGAAAGTACATAATTAGTGGGTTAAAACACTATGAAAAGTACTTAATATCATAATAATAGGTATAATGGGTAACTCACTAATTACTAATTGGTTAATAATCTTTGGCAATTATTTTTATTATAATTTCTTTCACAATGTAGGCCATCAAATACTAGCACAGCAAAAACGTGTCATGGTAATAATGCTCATAGTAGACAATGAATTCTGTATGACTTATTTTAGGCTAGAAATACCAAGTAATCTCTTAATATTTCCCCCAGTAGTGTTTCAAACTAAAGATTTTTCTGATGTATTCAGATACAGTGAGTACAAATTTTGGTGCACTGGGTATAAGTTTGAAGACGAATTAAAGATTTTGCATGAATTCATGTTTGTAAGTTGTTTTTTTTCTGACAGATCTAAGGACATGTATTCAGGGGGTGGGGCATTTATTAAGGACTATTTGGTATTAAACGCTGTTCAACATTGAATGCATAAGATTATTACAAAGTTATATACATGAATGTGTGTCTGGTGATAGAGAAGTGGATTGCCTAAGTATAGCAATGTAGCATGTACAGACAACACTAGAATTCTGCAGCAGATCTGTCTGGGTACAGTAGTCAATCATCAATAATGAATGGTTTACTCAAGTGTTCCATTCTTTCGATACAGAACTGATGTATCATAGTCTGTCCAGGCATGATTCAGTACCAAAAATATGTAAATTTACAGACAAGGTTAAAAACTTGTCTACAACAGTACTACCAAAAATATGTAAATTTACAGACAAGGTTAAAAACTTGTCTACAACAGTACTACCAAAAATATGTAAATTTACAGACAATATTAAAACATGTCTACAACTTCTTCCAATTATTTCCTTATAAAGCTTCCATGGGTGAGTCACAGTTTTCCATTTTTTCTTAAAATAGATTTGGGGGATTAATTAGAGGAAAGGCAATGAATTCACATTATCTGTTCAAGGAGGAATGAAAAATCCACATCTCTCAATGAAATCAGGGAAAAAACTATAAACCCTCATAAACAAGAATTAATTTGCAACATAAACTGTTGATCCAGGAAAACTGTCCTTAACAAGCGACACATTTAACACCGCAGAGCGTGTGAACAATCACGGTGACCTATCAATCAAATGTACAACTGGTTTACATGCATAATCCTAAACAGCAGTCCATTAGAAGAATTAACTTACATCATTTGAGTAAGATTTGATAACAATCAATGTGTATATCTGGAATTCAACAGTGTATTTTTTTTTACAAATCACCCAAGTTCACTATCTTTATGAAGAAATTGTACATGTATAGTTTACCTCCCCTAGCAAGCCACTAATTTAACAATCACTTTAAATAACAAACACATGTTCTATCTAAACAATGGATAAACACAGAATAATAGACTGAAACTAGAATTAATTCAAAGAAATTGTATTAAATAAATAATCAACATGTATATTTCTCGACTACATAATAATAGGAATTAATTCTTTCAGTGTTCTCAATTTCAACCTTATGAATGAAATTAAACTGCAGTTTGCATAGATCTATAATGACGCGATTTAAAAACTGTGCAGGGGAACATACAAGTTAAAAACTGACAAAATAACAAGATTCACATTTCATTCGCATTAAATGATTAACAAATCATATTTCTAACATTTTACCACTTTAGAAAGATTTTATCGAATATTTCACGAGAATTTAGTTGAGTTTAGGAATCAAAGGGTCAAAACGAATGTCCAGCTGTGTATACTATGCATAGTTTTTAAATTGCATCAGTATATTTATGATAATAACCTTGTGTCAATTGCATATACTCTTACACTGAAGTTATTAAGACAGTCCATACAATATTCGAACAACTATAATGAATACTAAGAAAAATTTCACTCATAATTCTCAATGTGATCATAACTATAGTAAAAGCAATCATGATGTACCATAGTTGTGGACAGAAAGTAACTCTTAGACAAATAGACCAGAAGGTGTAAGAAAACAACATGTGAATAAAGAGGCTTGATTTAAGTAGAAATCAAAGAATAGTGAAGATAAACATGTTTACTAAGCAACTGTTTCTCAGTATTCCTTCTGCAGACCTGACATGAGTTGATGAGGATATCCAGTGGTATTGATCTTACTAAATATACTGAAACAGGAGCAGCTTAAAGTGGTGCTACATTTACACTGCGGTCAAAATCTGGGTAAAATTCTTAAAGCCTGCTCAGTCTCCTTAACCCTTTGCCACACAATACCGCATCCCTCCCCCTGCATCCGAAGCAGACGACTTTTGAAAACATTGTGGCAAAAGAAGCCACTGCTTCTAATGCGTAATGGCTTTTTTACCACAATGTTTTCCACTCTGTCAGAGAGAAATAACCCATTTTTCTTAAATAAATGGATGCCTTGTATATTTGGTTTGAATTTGGAAGAGTCCAAAGTATGCTTATGAGACAAAGGGTTAATAAACCAATTCCCTAACACCTGGAGGGGGAGAAGGCAAGAAAAACTCATTATTTGACAATAAGCTAGGTGGACATCTTTCTCACATATGTTTAATCCAGGGTGGGATTTGAACTCACACAGTGAAGAGCTAATGATAACTTAGGTCAAATACCATAACCACTCAACCATGGAAGCCCCCTCCTGGTGTTCTTCATATGTCACTTCCCCAGCACCAGGAAAGGGAAGAGCCAAGAAAAACTAATGCTTGGCAATTAAAATTGACAATTCCTCTTTGAGTATTGAACAGCACAGAAGTAACTAGGTGACATTGTCAAAAGAACATTTATGATTTCTCAATAACTGGACTGAATGTAGAAGTTATGAGAATCTTGGAAAAAAAACTATAGTTTTGAAAACATTCTACACTTTATCAATGAAATATACATGTCTGACAACTTTTGGGAAACATGCCAAAGATCCCTATGTGAGAGACTGATCAAATAAACATGATGAAATCCCTGCTATTATAACAATTTTGTTATAAAATGATTTCCATCTGAATAAAAACCATTACAGTAGTGTAAAAGCATTTCAATTCTTCAGGTGAATCATGAACAGAAGAAGACATAATTTTTGTACTACACAAAGTTTTACACATGGCAGGTAATATACTGAATTAATTAAGTTATTAATATGTCACAAGTAAGCAGTGCATTCATAAATCATTTGCCATCAACTTTTGTTTATACAATCATCTTATTCTGGAAGTAAAGTAAGGAAGTAATTTATTATCTCCGAATATTTTCATGCTAAACATACTTAACAAGTTACCGTCAGACTTAGGTACCAAACATTCACTAATAATCACTCCCATGAGGTTGGGAGTGTGTGCGTGTGAGGGGGGGGAGGGGGTATTACATCTTCCAAAACATTTTTTTCAAGTTGTAGAGTTACATTAATGATTCTGGATACACTGGATATAATTTCAAGGATTTTTGAAGCACTAACATGATTCGTGATATTTTGTTTTTCTTAAAGAAATAATCAAGGGAGGGGGCATTTATTAGGGGAGGGTCATTCATCAGGAATCATTCGGCATGTTTATTGTTACTAATTACACAAATACTTATATTTACTCCAATCCCCAGCAGGAAGGAAGATACCGTACCATACCGAATGGTAAACCGTGCATTGAATGAGTCAACATGACACATCAGAATAAATACATTAACGAATATCAATGGCAGCCGTAGCAATGTTATAACATCTAATAAATATCCGAGCAATTCCATTAATGCCTTCCACATTTTTTTCGCAAAACAACAATGAACACACCTACACATAAAATCAAAGCACTGAGGGTAATAATAAGTGTTATTCTATGTTTTACAACAATCAGGTTTTCAGCTAACAATTTTGCTTGTTTGTTTAATTGTGAAATGAACATTGCATTATCACCGCTTATCTTTCTAACACTGATTTACAATCAGTGAGACTTCAGCCATGGAAAACTGCCTAAGTTTTAATGCACAGACAGCATACAAATTATTCAGCATTTGTAGTTCACAATTTATCCTCAAAAAAAACTAAGAAAGTATGAGATGTTTGTAGCACACTATCATACAATTTTTAAACAGTTTTCAGTAATAATTCAAAGACGATACTTTTCTGGAAAAAAATTTCTACCAAGCTTGACCTCTGATCCCATGGTATAACCTTTAACTCAGTTTGACCTTAACTTTAAATATAAGACTCTAAAATCGCTAAAAAGTGTAAATCATTAGACTAACATTTCTTGACAGAGACTGGCACTGACAGAAGCATACCATTTAATTTTATAAATAAACCAAGCTAGTCAATGACAGTTACTTAAACAGCGACCTTGGTGGATAAATTTCAATGTCATTCAAATTCATTAATACTACTGTACAATGGAATTCTATCAGCTAAAATAAGACAAGAAAAATAATGTAAAAATCTATAAACAAGGTGATTATCTAACATTCCCTCAATAACTCTGCAAGAGAATGCTAACAATGATTATGGAAAGATATTACAACTGTCTTCCTGCGAAAGTTTCATTTCATTTTTTTAAATAGGATTTCTCAGAATCTATTTTTAAAAATACAAGCTTGACAAGCATGTCAAAGTCACAAGGTCCATACCTAGTCCTTTACCTAGCTATCTATCTATCACATTATACCAGCAAGGGACAGATCATTAATATCTATACCACATTAACAATTCCGATCTCTGATGATAATACATAAACTATACTAAATTGCTAGACACAAAAATATATAATAATATGAAAACTTTGAATGGATCAATTCCCACCACAGTCAATCTAAAGTGTTTTCATAAATATTATATGAATACTTTCAACAATCAAATTAAAGTTCAACAAGATATATTTATCTATGATATAAGAGGTTTTAAAATGCATGGGTGAAAGTTGCAAATTTTGAAAACGAAAACAGAAAATTTAAGCATGGTGCCATAAAAACAATCACAACCAGATTGTCCAGACTTGCAAAAAAAACCCAGATATTCTGGCACATTCCCAAAACTTTCACCCATGAAACACCTAGTTTGGAATTTTATTAAAAATAGTATAAAATCAAGCACTATGACAAATATCACCGACTGAGGTCATACAATACTATGAGCATATAGAAATATTACATACATGCAGAAGATGAAAAAAAAACAAAAAAAACAAGAATTTACTAATAAGTATGAATCAGAATAAATGTATACAAGTAAAATAAACATTTTTCCAGTTTCCAGTGGCGGTAATTTCCCAGAAAATAGGAGAAAATCTATAACAATTCAAACGTCAGGAACAGATATTGTTTATTGAATGGCATTAAAAACCAACCTCAATGACCTTTAACATGACACATCAGATATAGACTACGTTTGCAGTAATGCAGAAGATAGAATGTCTAGCTTAAATGAATACATAAGAAAGTCAAGTCTGGTCCAGCAGTAACGCTCTCAGTCTAGTAATCACCAGACCCTCACAGTTGTGAGTTCGAATCTCACCCCGCACCGGAACAATTTTACATGAGTAAATATTGTCCAGCTAGCTTATGGAAGGTCACGTATGCCCCTCAAGATAATACTTTCCCCCATTCAAAGGGCCCTGCTTACCACAAGGTAAAAAAATGCTGCAATATGTAATATATTTCTTACAGTGAGTAAGATTACTATTTACAATACTTACAAATAATGTTAAAATCCCCAAGCCAAAGAAAAACCAACGACAAATAGGCAGGCACTATCGACTATGGATAAACAAAATAACAACAACAAAAAAACGAACAACATACTTAGATCATAAAAAAATGTGCCAAGTTGTATGAAGAACAGTAAAAAAGCAGGGAATGTATAAATGTAACAACAAAATAAATGAAAAATTGGTTGCCATGGGAACCTTACCCTCTTTTAACTGGTGTCCATATGGTGAAACTGAATAAATAAGAATAAAATGTATACATTTACGCAAATTTTTTCGACCAAAAAAAAAATACTGCAACAATTTGAATTTAAATAGTTGACCTAGTTTTTACAAATCATAAGTTTTCAGCACCATGCTTAATCATTAATTCAATGTTGCATAGAATGTAACAAAAATGTAACTAAATTTACCTGCCTAAAGCAAGGATCTTAAACTATGCAAAAACAACAGATTGATAGAATTATCTTTTCAATTTCATGAGAAAAGTCCAGGGCCGAGTGGTTATCATATCTGACTAGTAATCACTAGCCCTTCATGACTGTGATTTTGAATCCCAATTAAGACAAATCTTAAACGTGTGAAAACTGTTCAGCTAGCTAAGTGGGTTCAAACCAGGTGTACGCCTGAGGTCTTCCTCCACTGTTAAGATTCGAAAAGCCACCAAATGACCCTGGCTGTTGGTGTGATGTTAAACCCCAGTGGTGCAACATTAAACCGCAATAAAAAGTTAACATCATATACATGTACTGGGTGTATTAGCTAGTCAATATGAGGAAAATATCATACTGAACAATATGTTCAATTAATCAGGAAATTTATGATATGAAACAATTTAATAATCAGTTTATAAACAACAATGGATATAATAATTCAATTATTTCTTTGATATTAACAATATCACTAACCAAGACTAAATACGAACCATACAAGGAACATAAAAGGACGATGATAAAAGAAAGTTGAAAAAGAGAAATATTGAATAATTGATAGCCAGAGTTAACACAGTTCACTGTTCTTATGGTCAAGAGACTTAGTTACGAAAAAAGATGGTCAAGAGACCCCCGTAGTGTTCAAGCTAATTTTTCAAAGGCACAAGCCCAAACTGCAATTGAAATAAACAATTCACAACTAGCCAGAAATTACGCAATTTTGAGAAAGTTCACAAGCCCAAATACAAATTTCACAAACCCTGGGCTTTGGGCTAGTGGGTAAGCAAGAAGACCATACATAATTTCATTAATTAGTCATTTCAGGTAACATTTAAATCACCAACGATCAACTCTTTGGCAATACTGTATTATTTGATGTAACATAAATTAGACATCCAAACATATTTATTGTTTAAAACAAGAAAACTGAAATTTACGGTTCTATAAATTTGTTGTCCTTGTATGCGAGGTACTTAGTGAAGAAAAAGTGCATATACATCACACATAGTTCATGAGTCAGCCACATAAGTTAACATTATTTAAGTGATAAAAAGTCATCTCCTGACCAATACTGTTTCAAAATGTTGCCACAAATAACAGTTCATAAATAGCACATGGACCAAATACATCACTGTTAGATCAAACGAGTTCAAACGATATAATTCACCACAAAGTTCTACATTATCCAAAAATATTCATCTGGCAAACAAGTTACTCTTAAAAATGATTAACAAATGATTCTGCCTTAAAAAAAAATAAGGCAAGAAAAAATGCTACGCTTAGGGTTACTTTACCGAAAACACTTTTCCTCTCTAATTTTTTTCTAGGCACCTTTTGTGACACAATACAAGGTGCTATTCATCCCTAATTGTATCTGTATTTTGCATTTTGCCATCAGAAACTTTAAGGTTGGAGCCAAAACATAGCGTTGAATAGGTCAAAACAAACAATATTTTTCTGGCCTTACCAACAGCACCAAAGCCAAGGTTCTTTCAGGACAGTTTATGACCTTACATGTACACACACCAGAGGCTAGATGATTAATTATTGAACAATGAGAACTATGTAATGTTTTCATTATATGAGTTCAAAAGAAAACATATTCCATGCCTATTGTCTGTATGAAACAAGATGTGACAACATATTCCAGGTGTGACATTCCTTAAATTCCAGAGTATGTTTCATACCGTTCTCGAATCAATAGATTGCCTGGATACTAACCAGAATCATGCAAATATCTCATTAAACGAAAGGCCTGCTGTAGATTCCCAATAGACAACAAACACAAATAATAAATATCACCATCCTTAGCATAGAAGCATTTCATCCTTGATTAAATAATTCATTAAGCCTATCATGCTACATTAATAACAAAAAAGTAAAAGTGCTTCAATTTATTCAAAACATTAGTTTGGTACATTACATCTACATTACATGTCCATGTTGATACATAATACGCTATATAAATCTATTATCAGGATGATCTCCCCTGATAATTATTGTGACAAACACAGACAGCTTAACCAATAGACTCCAACAGACTGTTAATTACGTTCTGATATTGTGAAATTTCAATTAACAATGGTCATTTTTTGTTCTCACAATATCAGAACTGGTATGTTCAACAGTCAATATTACTCCTTGTTTCTAACAGAGCTTTTCTACTAACCATCAAAGGTTATAAAATATCTGTCACAAAATTGTATAGAAACATGATATAACAATAACCATATCAGAAACTATTTTCACAGCAATTAAATGTAACTTTATCTACAAAAGTTTAATAGTTCAGGTCTGGAACACAATAAAACCATAACAAATAAGTAGGTCTAAGTAAAAGATGTCGTCTGATTGGTCATTGGTCATTCAAATAATTATATTCCTGATGTGATTGGTCATTTAAAATCATCTCCGAGTTCTGATTGGTCAGTTTATTTTAAATGTTTTTAAAAAATGCCATGAAGTATTTCTTGTAGATATGAGTCAATTCTCTGAACAAAGGTGAAAAGGAGAGAACAAATCAGGCTTTCATTCAGTGAATGTATGGAAAGGTGTGGGTCATAGGGTGGCCTTTATTCATAGGTGGCCCATGAATCAGGTTTCACTGAATGCAATGAATTGCACTTCATAAAGTCTGAAAATTTATCAAACATGACAGTGGAATCAATCATTTAGTAGCTTTATAGCTGTACTTTTACGAAACTAACAGTTTCCCAATACGGACATGAAACAAAATCCTACACAATGATTGCATCATTATTAAACACTGAGAGAGACAAGACTAATTAATGTACACTGTCTCCTGCAGCATCAACACTCCTGTGTTAATGGTAAAATGCTTTATTGGAGCTAAACAGACTAAATGACACTATAATGTGATTATCTCACTAAAATGGACCTAAAGTGGAAAATCAAACATAACAAGCGGAATGGTGAAAAACAAATTAAGGACAATTAGTGTCTAGGAGACAAACTTTTTTCAACATTACAGAACTGAAAGAAAGAGAATGTTTCGCCAAAATACCTTATAATGTTATTTGGGGCCCCAGACATGTCAGTGTGTTATTAAGTATTATTCAAAGGGCATGAATGGTGATTTACTTTGTCGAAGCCAATTAAAACCAAGAAATCGAGGTCTTGTCTAAATTTCCTAAGTGCCAATGTCAGTTGAATCCTGTATTAATGTGCAAGAACCATTGCCTCCAGTTTAATGAAAGTAATTAATGATCTTGATGTAGAAACAAAATTATGCATTTAGTCCAGAGTCTATGGCCAATTATAAACAGACACCATCTGACATAATAAGTTCAATCGTTATTTCTGATTCAAACACTGACCATTCATTTTTAACATTAGAACAAAACCCCTCCAAGACCAATGTTTGCTTGACAAAACATGGTCTTCTCAGGCAGACTTGACTGTATAATGAAATAAATAAAGTACACACTGTTTAACATACTCAGTAGCTGACTAAATATGTATGTATACCAGGAAAACTAACCACAATATTTTATCTAACATAAATTTCACCAATAAAGCGAGCATGATTCATTGCGAAAACTGGAATAAGAACATACTCTTATCACTGACTAGATTTGGATATTTTAACAAACATAAACTTGATTCAATACCGGATATTTAAAGCTAAGATCCTCCAAAGCAATGCAAGCATCATCTTACTGTATAAATCAATTAGTCTAAGTTCATATTCTACAACATTGATTTCCTTGGAGAAATGTTGCAATGGAATCCATAGGAAAACCTGGTAAAATTCCAAGACGTGGCTTTAAAGCCTCAAGCTGACTGAGGGATCTTATATACTTCACTTTACTATAACTTTATGTAATTGGTTTAGATTAAATATATGCCGACAAATTTGATTAAAGAATATTTACAGAATGTTAAGTAGAGTAATTAATGTTATTAGTAAATGTCATAAATGCACACAGTGCATTTTCAGCAAAGGTTAAAAGAGGTTTAATTGATAAAGGCACAGCAATTGAAGCTTGTTATAAAGAGTTTGAATCCATAAAATGCAGTAATCAAATACATGTATACCAATAAGCCACCATATAAGTAGAAATAGAACCACAATAACAAAATGTCTGCATTATAAGTCATCAACAATGAGTCGTACAATGTCAGGCAAACATTCAGAAGCCTAAATGACAACATAAATATGAATGTCATCCAACCATATCAGAGGTCTGAAAGTCACATGAGGCCTCAATGTCATTTAACCATACCAGAGGTCTGAATGTCACATGAGGCCTCAATGTCATCTAACCATATCAGAGGTCTGAATGTCACATGAGGCCTCAATGTCATCTAACCATACCAGAGGTCTGAATGTCACATGACGCCTCAATGTCATCTAGCCATACCAGAGGTTTGAATGTCACATGAGGCCTCAATGTCATCTCACCATACCAGAGGTCTGAATGTCACATGAGGCCTCAATGTCATCTAACCATATCAGAGGTCTGAATGTCACATGAGGCCTCAATGTCATCTAACCATACCAGAGGTCTGAATGTCACATGAGGCCTCAATGTCATCTAACCATACCAGAGGTCTGAATGTCACATGAGGCCTCAATGTCATCTAACCATACCAGAGGTCTGAATGTCACATGAGGCCACAATGTCATCTAACCATATCAGAGCCCTCAATGTCAGCCTACCATATCAGAAGCTGAAATGTCATCCAACCAAATCATACCAAGGCCTAAATGTCACCCAACACCACCTATCTGAGCTCACAATCACATCAGACACTTCTTCAATGTTACCTAACTATACCACAGGCCTCAAAGTAACCCAACAATACCACAGGCCTTAATGTCACCCAACCATACCACAGGCCTTAATGTCACCCAACCATACCACAGGCTTTAATGTCACCCAACCATACCACAGGCTTTAATGTCACCCAACCATACCACAAGCATTAATGTCACCCAACCATACCACAGGCCTTAATGTCACCCAACCATACCACAGGCTTTAATGTCACCCAACCATACCACAGGCCTTAATGTCACCCAACCATACCACAGGCTTTAATGTCACCCAACCATACCACGGGCTTTAATGTCACCCAACCATACCACAGGCTTTAATGTCACCCAACCATACCAGAAGCCTCAATGTCATCCAACAATACCACAGGTTTTAATGTCACCCAACCATACCAGAAGCCTCAATGTCACCCAATCGTGCCTGAGACCTCAGTCAACCAACAATACTAGAGACCTCATTGCCACTAAACCGTACCAGAAGCCTGACACATATCACAACCTATTAGCATTTCTATGTCAGCCAACAAGACCTTCATCCAGACAAGCACGAATGTGGCAGCTACAACTAACACAGTATGAGCTTAGATTGATTATTACACTTAGCAATCAAGTTTGCACCAAATGAGATAAAAATCCTGCCTTGATCAACTGATGAGGACATGGAATCATACAAATGTTATCTTAAAGATCTATATATAGAGTAAGACGTAATCAATATTGCATAGTCCTATAAGACAATACAGATAGCATAAAATGCTAAAAAGCCCGAGTAGAAATGAGAGATCAATACAAATACATAGAAAAGCCAAAATTACATTCAGTTATAACAATGAAATCGATATGTGAACAGCCATACTTTGCATGAATTGCCAGCTTCATAAAAGGTTTATAAGAAGAAACAACTGTTATAAGTTCTACATTATTTTCTGCTGAAAAGCCAATTTTCAGGAAGGACAGTTAATATTTATTATTGATCATACGAGAGACCAGACCATAACTGCAGCTTTAAGTGTCTACCAACATACAATGCAATAAATATTAATAAATAACTTAACATTTGTAAGTTGGAACTTGCCATGTGCTTATGTTGCGCAATTTAAAACACCACAGACTAAGAAATAAATCCAGAATGATGGCCGCATATGGCGTCTGCAAATACGTGGATATCACAATATATCATTTTTGTGGAATTACAGAACAAATTATTTGAACATAAAGAATCAATGTCACCTATCATTGTAGGTTATTATGTTTATAATCAGTATGATACAAAAGGAATCCCTTGAATTTAGCATTTCTGCATTAACCAATATCGTCACGACGGAATTAGCTATTGTCAGCTTAATTCACAAGTCAATACTATTTGACAAGATGTCTGCTTGACGCAATTGTCTTTGCTCTTGGAGAGACGTGAGATTAAACATATGATAATTTATTGATGCTTCGGAGCATGCTCTCATAGTAGCTGACAAGATAAGGGCATTTTTTAAAACAGTTACAACAACTATAAAAATGGCAAAAATCTCAACACATGAACCAAGAGTAAGCATTATATTTTGTGAGTGGGTGGGGCATAAACCATTGACGAAATAAGCAACAAACTAGATTTCATTTTCAGGGTGTGAAGGGGTGTATCTAAGATGCTCTGAAACATTCCTAAGCAATATTTTTTCTTCACATTTATCCACTATGAAAAAACTGGTATGGATTTTTTTTCCAGCTTTTTTTAGGAGCAGATGCCGGTTCTAACCTGCCTGAATCCATCCTTGTTAACACTTAAAAAAAAACAACAAGGAAAGCCACAGTGCAATCATGTTTTAGAATGCACCTTAATCTATTACAGATTACAATACAATTGGATTTTCTCTCCAAATGTGTTAACATTTACATCTGTCAGACAGAAAAACATGTGGAGTGGAAATGAATCAATGAGCTATTTTAATCTCACATCACTTCACAAATGGTATTAAAATCCTGACAAATTTGTAACTAAGTTAAATATGGCCACAAATGTAATCAGCAGAAAGCTAGAGTCAGCAGGAGACACATTGATAGATTCTAGCTCCAGAAATTGTCAATAAAACTTGCATAATGTCGTAATTCTTCAAGACACCCATTGTCTGGTGGATAGATGAACAAAAGCATACAGGAGAATGTGATAAATGCAGTGAATATTGATCAGTACATGCAATATATGGCATTTTGATTTATAGCATATTGTAAAATGTTGCTTACAGTTATACATTATCACTTGGCCGAACACCAGTTATCAAATGGAAGGATTTTTCTATGTCTACAACCTACCAATCCTAGCCAAGAGTATGATTATAATAAGGGAATGTTTTTATTGAAGTCATACACATCAACAAAATACTAAATGCTCACTTAAACACAACCATACACATCATCTACAAAACTACATCAACAAACACAATGATGGAATTATAGAGCAAAAGTTATACAAGACACCACATCCTAAAAATACCTTGTAATAACACACACAAACAAAAATCACAACGTTAAGGAGCATCAAATAACAAACAAAAGTATAGAGCAAGGTCCTACACACAAACAAGTCTAGAACAAGGGTCTACAAACAAACAAGTCTAGAACAAGGGTCTACATACAAACAAGTCTAGAACAAGGGTCTACAAACAAACAAGTCTAGAACAAGATCCTACAAACAAACAAGTCTAGAACAAGGGTCTACAAACAAATAAGTCTAGAATAAGGATCTACAAACAAACAAGTCTAGAACAAGGGTCTACAAACAAAAAGGTCTAGAACAAGGATCTGCAAAACAAACAAGTCTATGACAAGGATCTACAAACAAACAGGTCTAGGACGAAGATCTACAAACAAGTCTATGAGAAGGACTTACAAACACACAAGTCTAGGACAAGGATCTTACAAACAAACAAGTCTAGGACAAGGATCTACAAAGAAGTACCAACAAACAAGCCACAAACAAACATTTACAAACATTGTCAGAATGTTACTCTGTTAACACACATACACCTGCTAACATTACATTCATATAAAAAATTCTGCCAAAGATTGATTTACAAGAAGTTCTAGATCAATATCGATAAGAAAATATTAGAAATAAAATCTGACTTCTTCAGTGTTTCATCACAATAAACCTGTCTAATGATTGCCATCATATCAAATAAAATAAACTTGGTAGTGAATAAAAAAGAGAATAAATACTCTCTTAAAACATGTCTGGGTGACTAGATATATACATGTGTTATATTATACTGAAACATTGTGAATCTCTAGATTCTTCAGTTTAGAATCACCAGCACCAAGATGACAATAGTATCATCAAATTCTTCAATTATTCATTTTAAACTGATCCCGGCAACCGTAACAACTGATATATCTTGCATTAATTATTACCGGCTACCCTGTCTTCTGGTATGTATTGATTCTGATCCATTCATTTTAATTAACTTGACAGTCTGGGTTCTATAGACACTCGGTACACCAGGGATAATCGAATGTGTAACAATCTCAATATAACATTTATTGAATCACGGATTATTTTATTTTATTCAGCATTCTCTGAAAACATGCTATCAATGAAGAATCCTGACCTACATTTTCTGAACTTAACTGTATATTGACTCATACTTCCTGAATTTAACAGTAGAATTGCAAAATCATGCATTGATCATGCAACAAGATCAGTAACAACATAATGCAGGGTCTCAGTTTTCTTTTTTTCTGGGATATCAAACCATTTTTACTACGTTCCACATGTATGTTTGATTATACTTGACAGACAGATTTCAGTTACTGAAAATCAAACACAGTATGAATTCTAAAAATATATTAATTGGAGGTTTATTTAACTTCCATAATGTTTAAATAAGATAAATGTAAAACTGTGTGAATTGCAATTATTTCTAGTTAAATCAATTAAGCACACATTTGTCAATTAAAAGGTTTGTAATGCAAAACATTGATTCAATGTCTGTATGATAATTCTATGTCTGTACGATAATTTCACAGACAAACAAATCATTAGACAGCCACAATCCTGTTCAATTCTATTCACTCACTACACCAAACATTTTAGCAATATGGTTAGTATTACCAATATTTCCTACGATATTATAGATCTTTCAGAACTCAATGAATGAAATGGCATGTGTTACTTAAAACTTATGGGATCAATATAACCTCAAGTGATTTGAGTCTTAATGTAACAGCCAGCTCAAACAAACATTACCGCTGACTCACCAAACCCCCCTCTCACGTCTGCAGTATGAGTCAACACTAAATTTACATTTGGCTATGAACTTGACAGGATGGTAGAGGTTTTAACTAGCTCATAATGATGAGTGCAAGGGTAAGGTAAGGCATAGGTTTATATAATTGATAAATCTTTCCTAACAGCACTTTTCAATAAGCAGATTGTTTGGGATATAAAACTGGGTTGTTTGAAATGCAACAAACACATAAAGATGATTAAATGTCATTTATACATCATGTTTTACAATCCAAGACAAAAATTATTTACGAAGAAAGTCTAATTGATAATAACATGCAATAGAGACTTAAATGTCATATCATGGTTTACTTATAGTAATAAATGTTTCGAACAATTTTTATTGATTGATCACTCTCAAAAGCAATTAGCGTAAATCAATTAAACATTGGAAGGCATGTTAATTTAACATTGGACTTAAGTGAAAGCTTTCATGTACTAACAATACATACAGAAATAGTTTCATTATTCAGTCATTGATACACCTATCTAACACATGTTTTGTAATATAATATTAGTATTACTTCAGAAGGCCCAATTTCAACCCCATTGACCTAATTAAGCTCTAGTTTAATCCATTACCGCAAAGTCTGAACTCAATTATAACAGTATTTCAGTCAAGATCAAACATATTTAGTGTAATGAATGTTTCTGAAAAATTATACAGACAGAAAGAAAGAGAGAGAGGTCTGGATAATTGTCTGGTAACAGTATACGATGGATTCACATTAACATAATGATGTATTTGTGATTCTGATCATGAGTCCGGATTCCTGATAAAAACCACAAACATATGCAAATACAGTGCAACCTTTCCAAAGCAACACCCTTTTGGAGAAGCAAAATTCTGTTGTTGTCGTTGTTGAGAGTTTGTTGCTCTACAGAGGTTAAATTAATTGTTAAAGAAATTGTGGGAGAAATCAAGCTGTTTTTGAAGGGAAATTGTTGCTCAAAAGACACAATTCTGAGAAAACTTTTCAATCAATTTCTATGAAAATTCATAATAATTCCTGTTTTTATTAAAATGTCATCATGGCTCTTCCATTTCATACAGTGTTCCTTAGGGTTTTTTTTGTCATTAATTTTTGGGAGCTGCATTAATAAATAATCATACATTAAACATGCATGCTTTAAACAAAAAATCTAACATGACAGTTGATAAAAATGCTACAAAAAGCATGGAGGCCTACAGTGCTTTGGTTGCAATGTACAAAGGCTGATTCACCATACTTTACAATCCTACAGGAATCTTGGACAATGAGTCTATTGGATTACAAGTCAAATGAACAGTAATAATAGGTCAATCTATCTGACTACTCATGCTAATTGGGCCATTATACAAATAATGTTGCTTATATGGATACTCGTGAATCATGTGACTAATCTAAGAAACAAGAGCACTTTTACCATTGAGAAAATCTGATGATTTGTAATAGAGCTGAAAATATATCGTAAGTACTTATAGTAGTTTGTATGCCCCTCTACCCGATAAGCTCAGTTGGTAGGGCAGCTGACTTGCAAGCAGAAGGTTGCGGGTCCGAGCCACGCATCGGGAACTTTATTTGCTGCCTCCTATTACAGATTGAAAACAACCTATGACAATATTAGGACTCAAGTGATACTAAACTTGCCACTCATTGAATTTTACCAATGCCTTATGGCTCTCTCATTCTTATTGCAGAGTGAATATATGAAAAGGTAAGTAGCTCTTCATGTTCAACTAATGACAACGCACAGAGGGATGGGTTTGTATGAGTATTAATACCAGAAAAATAAAGTCTCACAGAACAATCTTTTATTCACATTTTACAATATTTTCTTCCATGCAACATTCCTACAATATAATGATGGATCCACAAAATGGTGGTTTACATACTGCAGTCAATACAGGACCTATGTTTGCTACCATCATACAACCATTCCCTAAGGCCACACATTTATTCATAATAAATATTGTATTATCAGCTGTTTGAGAATTATGAAGTAATAGGTCAATATTGAAGTACTTGGAGTGCCAGTACAATGAGAACATTGTGGATATTCTTGACCATAAATGACCCTTTGACCAACTGTATTTGTGTTCCATTATTCAGTAACTAACAACCAATTATTTTCATAATTGATGATTCACATCAAAGGCTATCATTTGAATTATGACAAAATGTCAAATAAAAGTACAAAGCTAATAACAGCACTAACAATGGTAATACCAGCAGAATTATGAAATTACCTATTAGGCCAGATAAAAAATAGCTGGGTTTTCAGTTACCTGACAAACCTTATATTTTGGCACTGACCCTTAAGTTTTAACAGCAAAATCCAAAATACGAAAATATTTAGGGACAAATTGTGCCTCCAAATTATGAAAGATACAAAAATGAAATAAAAATTTTGTGACCAACCTAAAGCAGTTTTTGGAATCAAGCAACCCGGCACCCAACTTTTTTTCTGCTGGCCTTACACTGTTTGAAAAACCAAGATAAAACTCGCACAGTGACCTTCACAAATGAGATAAATTTCTGTGTGTTCAATGATATAATACATTAAAATAATCAGGCGCACGATTCCAAAAGGCTTTCTCCATGTAAGACTAGCTGTATAGAATCACTTTCCAAGTTATTTGCATAGACTATACTTTATTTGGAATGATGTTCAAAGATTAGATTTCTTAAGACAATAATATGGCTCAAGGAACAAACAGAACAAATTGCATCAGCAAAATAGTGGAATAATCTTCACTCTGAAGCCATATTGACTCATCAGTAATTGTTGTTCATATCCTTAAGAGCTTTTACAGATCTCAATGGACAATTAGTACTTTTATGGATGGGTGATGGGATTACAGATCCCAATGGGTAATTAGTACTTATAGATGGGTGATGGTATACACTCCATGCCTCTGATTTTGATTCCAGGAATCCTCTGCATAATATATAACAGGATATTACAAGAAAATCAATGACAAAGGTTATACTAGATATCAAGTATCGTCTAGGGACATAATAACAAGAAATAACCTCATTAATAGATTGATAAAGTTATAGTAAGTATCATGTATTGTCAATGAGTAACTTCTTCATAATAGAACAATCACCTTAATAGTGAATACTGAATGATAATCCATTTAAAGAACTGTAGAATCAGTCAGTTTCGAGCGGGAGAAATTTTCATTAATTTCAAATTTCACAGTATTCCATTTTTTAAAGACACTTACTCCCACCTACAGGTTCTTTCAATCAAAACGACACAGTAGAAAGACTTGAATAAGAATCTTGCGCACATTTACTCTCCTAAAATTCAGGATGAACTGATGATACAGAATAAATCATTCATGCGAAAATTCCTACATTTACAGTAAATTATTGAGTCTATTTCAAGCTAATTTAATTAGAGGGTAAATAAGTTCAATATACCTCTCATTTTATCTAATTGTATATGATTTCTTAAACTTAGGCCAAAACTTAATTGTCCTTGTTTCCCCATCCAAAACCAATCACCAAACTTCCGAAGCAGACTATCCTTATAAGTTTACACTGTTATGACTAGAGCAAGATGGTATCAATTGTACAGACAGTTAGTCAGCAGTCAGACAAAAAACATTAGAAGCAATGTCTACAGTTAAATTATCGAGGACAAACATGTGTCTAACTCAACAACCTGAGGTTCAAAGCTGAACTATTGAATTCAAATAAAAAAAAGGGATTCTTAATAAGAAAAACATACAAAAAAAATCCCACCTCTGCCAAATACTACCCCCCATCCCAAAACCCACCCAACACATAAGACCATACAAAATATAGAGGACAAAACACTGTTGTGTGGAGGGCATCATGTTGGAAGGGTCAGTAGCAAAACTATGACAATCATGCATGACCCTCTCCCTCTCCATATCGCAATTTGAAATTTCAATTGGAAATTTTCGCCATTTGTACAAAATTGTTGGAAAAATGACAAATTGACAGAAATCTTTCTTTTAGGCCATTTGGAACAAGGTTTCAAACGGGACCTGTTTTGTGGAAATAATAGCTAGCACTGAATAATTCTATTATTAATAATTAAGAACAGCACAAAAAATCAGTCGTAACAAATGACAACAAACAATAATTATACTCTAGCCTGAGGTATAATCCACTTTATGTTGTGTGAAGTGGTGTGCGAGAATAACAACATAAATAAATACGATTATTAATGGAAACCCCATTATTATCCCGTAAAATTGTATTATTTATGTATTCATCGAACTGATGAGACTGATTCTAGTGAGTGAAAGTAAATATGACTTAAGGTAATGTCAATAAAACAGCTGATAAGTTTTCTCTGTGTTTATGTTTGTGGTGTAAAAGCAACTCAAATATACAGAAAGAGAATACCTAAGTTATGAAATGCATCCTCAAACATTAACTTCACCAACAAAATTTAAAACCCAAGATATGTACATCATAGCACTTGGAAAAGAACCAAATCTGAGTTCCACGGTGATAAAATTTTAAAATGTGAACAAGTTTGTCATAACTTGTTTAATCCTTTGCCTCATAATACTGCTCCCCCCTCCCCGCATCTGAAGCAGACGACTTTTGAAAAATTGTGGCAAAGGAAGCCATTGTCTGTAATGAGTAATGACTTCTTTTGCCTAAATGTTTTCCACTCTGTAAGAGAGAAATAATCTAATTTTCTTAGATAAATTCATGTTTTGTATATTTGCTTTGAATTTAGAAGAGTCCAAAGGGTTAAGGGGAAAATGCCAGGATATATTTCCTCAGTCCTTGGGAACACATAAATCTATCAGACTAGGGAATGCTCATTAAAGCTTATATAACTTAGCATTTCACTCAGGTAACATATACTAGTTGAGGCATACAATACCACACCCTCAGGTCTTACATGATAACACAATAATTGGAGAAATATGACAACAAAATATCTAGAAGGTCAGCAGCATGTTAGTCAGGTAACATCAGGTAAATACAGACACTATCACTACACTGATACAGTCAGATATACATACAGTATATAACACAGTGTTCAGTATCAGATGTCACTGTAACATACACCCTAGGATGGTCACATTGACAAATAAGACTGCAAAAGGTGAGGCTTACTGGACCAGAAATAATAAAGGAAGGTATATCAAAAACTATGGAGTAAGACCTCAGGTGTACACCTGGGCAGAACCACCAAAGCCTGCAGGACAGCTTCTACTCATAGGAATTTGTCTGGTCGCAGGTGGGATTCAAACTCACAGCATGAAGGGCTAGTGCTCACTAACCAATGGCCATAATCAATGGCTCTTTTTTTCTAAACATCTTTTGTGAGAATATCAGGTACCATTCATCCCTAAATATTTTCATGATTTGGATTTTACCAATAGAAACATTAGGATCTGTGCCAGAAATACGGTATGTCATGTAACAGTAACAATGATTACTTTTTCTGGCCAAAGTACAACAGTATACAGGATCTTTGGACAGAAACATATCCTTGTAAAAGTGACCATGATCTTTGGACATTTTCTAGATATAAATACTCTCGAGAGTGACCTTGACCATTTGATAAGTTCTCTTTACCTTAAGTGCCCTTGACCTTTAAACATTCCCTAAAATTAGCTAGATAATCCAAGTCACTATCAGTAGACTGATGAAAATATGTATACTACAAGGTTGATGATTATTGCTAGGGTAAAATAATGTAAGTTACTATTTACCTGACTGGTCTAATGTTATTTCATATACTTACAACCAGTCTATGAGGATCATTTTGATATTTTTAATTGTTCTTATCAAGATAATTAATTGTAATGGAACAGTTGAATTTATCTTACATTTTTCAGCACATTACAAAAAAAATCTGAACTGTACTTCCCAAATCTTGTAATAAAATCCAGCGTTTTTGTTTACATGTACAATTGTTTAGATATCATGTCCATATTTCAATATACAAACAAAACCGCTTTCAATGCAAACATTGTATGAAATTTTCTCATATCACAGGAATTTTTGTGCACATTGTTGAATGTAGTTAAATATCTACACGGTGTATAGTGTGTATGTGATGTATAAATATGTACATTCAATGTTAGACAAGATAAAAATTTCATTTTGATTTTCAGGGAGCATCTGCAGATGATTGGTCAAGGTCACAGACTAGTAATCTCTAGCCCCGCACTGCTATGAGTTTCAATCCTACCCAGAACCAGACAAATTTCATATGAGAGGAAGTCCTTCAGTTGTTCAACCCAGGTGTATGTCACGGGGTCTTCCTCCATAGTTTAAGCTAAAGAAGTAGCCAATGACCTTAGTGGTTGGTGTGACATTAAGCTCCAGTGAAGAAATATTTTTAGTTGATAACAAAAATTTAATTGCGACTAACTACCAAAACCTTGAACTTTATAATTTGAACATGTAAAATATGCAGTGAATCATACCAGGCACTGACTACAATTTGCAGTTAAAATAAACCGTCACATGACTCATCATGAACCTAGAATTTAACACCATTTTTATTTTTGCTATCAGTCTCACTTAAAATTACAGCCAAACCTGAGGAGAGGCCAACCAAGGGAGAGAAATCCTTCCTTACTGTATAGATGACCTTTACCCTTTGACCTTTGTTTGGCCAATCGTTTAAGAGATACAACAAAATTACCAGAAATTGTAAGCAACGCATGCCTCAATCCTTGACTTTGCTACACTTTTGTTATATCTAACCCTATGACAGGCCCTTGCTATAGAAGGAAAAAATCCCTGATATATCACACTGAAGAATTGAATTGAATTCTAAGACAAATGGGGAGCATTGATATAACTCATAGCCAGAAGTGAATCGTCATATTCTGAATGTTTTAACCAATACAGAACTCTTGAGTGATTTGATTGGAAGATTTTCTTTAATGTCCTCCTTTCTAAAGAAAAGATTTGCCTCCATCCATTGGTTTCTTGTGCCATAAGCAATACGAAAGACATTAACAACAAAATAACTAACATTACACAGTATGTCGCTGAATATCTTTCATACTACAATCAAATTCATGGGAAAGGTTCCATGAATACCTCCTCCACCCGATTTTACTAATTCCACTGCCTTGTTTATGTTTTATCAGACTATGCTTCGATGCTTTAGACTGAAGTTGTCAGACACATTCACAACATATTCACACAATATCAGTATTTATCAGAATATTTACATCAACATAGAATGCTCGGATATTCAGGGAACAAGATTTTCTCAACAGCCAGTTTACATCACAAGTTGATTCAGGTTTATTTTATCAACCGCTTGTAACAGACCAAGAATTTTTTCATGAAATACAAGCCCCATGGCTGTCATACCAGACAAATGTCATACTGCCAACATCCAGAGCATAAATCTTTATGAAATGTCAGAAAGCCATAAAAATTATGGAAAACTAGAAAAACTTTTGCAACAATTTGCTTTAATTCCAGCAAAAATCAGGAAGGCGGCTTTTTTATCTGTTACTTATAAGCTAAGCCTCTGAGACATCAACTGCTCAGAAAATTGTCAACTTATGAATAATATAAGCAACTATGTATACATGTGTTTACACATTCCATAAAAATGTTTCAAAATTCAGCAGCTATAAAAACCACACTTAAGCATTTTTTCCAGTCTTTATGTAATAATATGTCAGCAACATATGGTGCCAAAAATGAAATTTAGGCTATATCATAGAGAAATTAAGGTTTTGTCCGTTTGGAACTTTTTTGTTTCCAGGCCAGTCTAAAGAACGAAAAAATGGTGATGTAATTTTGGCCACAACATGAAGAAATTATGGTTTGTGCCATTGGCAACTGACCATCTTATTAGCAGACCAGTAAGTCTAAAGGATGGTAAAATGGTGATTAAAGTGTTTCAAAAATTAGAATATACCATCAGGTCCTTCTTCTCCGAGATCAGCTCTGTTAGCGATCTGTGCAAGTTCATCATTGATATCAATACCAGTAGCTTCTTTATCCCAGCAACGAAATCCTGCAAATATACAATTAAAAAAAACATTTAATTATATTAATTATACAGTCAACATTAGTGAAGAACTTGAAATTTAAGAAAGTTCAGAACCCCCCCCCCCTCCCGACTTGATTGGGATGGATGGAAAAAACTGATCTAATCAAGCTATCAGATGATAAACAAGTTTCCTCCATAGGTTAAAAAATGTATACTAGTACCTATATTGCACCAACATCCATAATTCTGATGTTTCCATTCATCTGAGTCTAGTACCAGCCATTCCTAACACAACTGATGATTGATTTCGAAGAATCGGATAAAAGTTTATGAACACTGTCAGTGACTTATAATCATGGAAAATGTAATGGCATGTCCTTAGCTAGACAGTTAACTACACTGAACTTTCAAATCATAAGTTGCTTTATAATTGATCAGTTTTGTTAGATTAAGCACTTGGTATAAACAAAGTTTTAAAATACATGTTTTTTTTATTTTCAATAGATCACCCATTAATTTTCCAAACCCCTGTCAAAAATCTTGAAAGGCGGGGACATTCCCCCAAAATGTCCCGTCATAAGTTGTCATAAGCTTCAAATCCTACGTGCACCACTTATCATAAAGATAGGGGAAAAAACTGCAGCTACTTTCTCTAAACACTATTGTAATCAGCAGCCATTAACAGATGGCTTCCAAAAAGTCAAAGTATTTCCCGACAACATTAAATACCAGTTCAAATAGAAACAAAACCATTTCCATTTCCTCGGCAATTATCTCATCTGTAAACACCACATTTTAGATTTCAAAGTCTTCGCATTATCTAATCACTTGTCCCAGAGATACAAGATATTTCAATTCTTTGCCAATATTTCCCAGCCAAACGTTGTTATTACTGTTTCTGACAGCTATTTGTTCCTTGTACATCCCATCACAAGATGTAATGGTGTAATGGCGTACAATTCAATCTCAGTTAGTCATAAAGAATAGCTAATTTCATTCAACTCATTTCAGAGTTCTGAACTAAGTACTAAGAAAATAACATTGTGTACAAATAATCTGCAATAACTAATAGATATCTACATTTGTTATTGTGGTGCTTGGAAACTGTATTTAATAATTTTTCATTTTCGAAACAAGAGCACTACTTAAGACAAAGCACAGTCAAGTCTCATTGAAGCGATCAATTTTGCGCAATAAAGCAACTTGATATGTTCATTTCTGAGAAACTCACAATGTATTTGAAATAACACACCAACAAAAAACAACAGAAACATCAGATAATTTTCTTCCAATACCCTTGTGTACCATACATATAAAAACCCAAAAAGCTTTCAGCTGGAATAATCCTAAAGCCACGTCATCATGCAGTGTACACATTGTATTGAATATCAACCAATCAAACAACTAAGATCATCCTATCAGGACAAACCTTCACGCAAGTCATGCAAAAACTATAGTTTCCAATCAATTTAGTTCAATATCTTTCTATCAGAATCATAGAAATTGAAAAATAACATCTGTTCAGGACCAGTCTTGAAAAATGTTGGTTTGCAATTACGCAACGATAACCATGAATTTTTCATTTTTACTATTTTTGTTAATATTACATGCTTGAATTGATTGAAAATGAAAAGCTGTAATAAAAAACATAAAAAATTTGTTTGTCCAAATTGCTAAATTCTTTGGGGGGGGTAGGCAGATTTTGAAAGAGTCGGGTCATATAATTGCAAACCAACAATCTTTTTAGGATGGCCTAGGGTAAATATATATATATATATACATGAGTAAGCAAAGGCATGGTTCAATACAGAAGGCCTTTTTTCTCACTAATTTGTAGTATTTATATTTCAGCAATTATACATCAGATATTCTACTTGCAGTTTGAACTTTCACTTACACACATGAACAAGATGTAAGTATCATTTTCTTGACCAAGAATACTACTACCAATGAAATGAAAAAAAAACAACATTCGCTTGGGCTTTAAGACCCAGAAGAGTAGCGTAACCTTAAAACAATGCTTTATTTACCTCAGGCAAATAAAGAGAGTCAGAACATGATAGCCTCTCAAACAGAAACAATGCTTGTTATTGAATATGATGGGAGTTCTACACTGAAACCCAACTTCCCTTCATTAACACAGACTGACTTTGTTTGATCACCGAAACAGACCCAAAGCTTAAATAATTGACTGTTTAACAGCTGAAGGTACAAAAAAATCATTTCAACAATAAAGTAAGAACTTCATTACAGACTTGCACAGACTTTCTATCCGTAACTGAATAACACATCAAAAGTATATAATACAATAAAACAGCTGTTTCTGATGAACTGGATAAAGAAGCAAGGGTGTAGCTCGATTAATACCCATACTGCAGTTTGAAAGTGAAAAAATATCTCCAGGACAATTGACAATTAAAATGTAATATGGTGTAGAAAATGATACAGAATGTAAAAACAATTAACTGATATTGGAGCAACGAGAAACCAAGACACTTAAATATTACACTGAGGAGAAAATACCAAGTGCATTAAATATGAATCACTAATTTTCTTACAATGATCAATAAAAGAGATATACAAATATCAGAAACATAAAGAAAACTTCCAGAGATTGCGGTTAATTTACATTCATGAAAACCACAAGACGCAGATTAAAAAAAAAAATTTTGAGACGATACTCAGAAACATAAAACTACCAGGTGCACACGTTTCCTCACAGTAGAACTGATGTGGAGAACATTCCTTAAGAACATATATAGCAATTACAATTAACATGAAAAGTACATAAACACAGCGCTCAGGTGCAAAACATACCGATTACATAAAGGAAATAGCATGTTCCATACATGTAAGCGCATAATTCTTGCTTGTTAAACAATTGATGTTACAGAAGTTGTTGAATTTCTGAGAAACCAGATTGTTATCAAGTTGTTTGCCCTTTTACAACAAGACCAGCCCTCTTTTGTGGTATAAAAATAATACAAGCAGATATTAAGAAGATGTACAGAAGCCAAAACAATGCAAAGATACTTACATCAACAACAGCAGCACTGATGGCAACACCAAAGCAAAGTGGGGAGGGGGGAGGGCAAGCAAAGATGGTTGCAGCACTATGGTTTATTCAACTGGCAAGATAAAGTAAAAAGTAGATTTTCAACCAAAGTTTGAGAAAATATAGGGCAGTAGGTGGATTTTGTTTTGTTTTTCAGTTTTAGTAAAAGATAAATAGCATAAGAAAATATCTTTCAAATTCAGTAAGCATCTGGATGTCTCAGAATGCATGACTCACATCAAGTAATTTTCATACCGAACTTTTCTAACTGGATTTATAAATTGAAAATTTTACACAGATCAAAAAAAAATATTGGAGTAGACTGATTTTCCTGGAGCGGATACGGATACGGATTAGAATTCAGGAATTAATTTTTCATTTACACAACTTCACTCAATCATTAAATCAGCCAAGCCCTAATAGTGTTACCAAGCATTATAATAAATGATACATACAAAAGCTAGTGGTAACACAAGTTAATAAAAATGTCAGGATAAGAAGTCATAATATAAATGAGAACACATGTCATTAAGCTTCAATTTAATGGGATGGAAAAAAGTAAGAATTTTAAGTACCAAATGTCCCAGTCAATACAAAAGACTGTCAGACCTTGCATGATACTACAGAAAACAATTAGATGAGCAGAATTTTAACGATTTTTTTAAACACTAGCTGAACTATAAGTGGGCTATTAAAAATAAACAATTGGCAACTAGTCCGAATATACAATTTTGAGAAGATTCACTAGCCCAGACAGAAATTTATAAGCCCCAGGCTTTGGGTTAATGGATTAGTGTGAAGATTGAATAAGCTCTGGTAAAATTAAGAGAATTTCTACCCCATGGATATATTCATACCAAGTATAGAATTCATATGATTTTTATTGAAAGATTTAAGTCGATATTAAGTTATAGCAGACATGTCATATTTTGTCTGGCGCAATCATGTTTTCAAGTCTGTCAGTCCTCTGGTACAGGAACAGTTCTATGTCTTTGTGTCTTTGGTATACACAGCATCCTATATTAACATCATAATCTATGTCAATACAGGGAGGAGAGTATAGGCTCTAACCATTCAGTTACAACTATACATTATAATTATAGGAATTGCCAAACTGCCAAACATCTGTCAGCATATGTCTGTGTAGCCAGAAAGCATGAACATTATGCATAGTACTTAATATTCTACAGCAAGCAAATATTACTCATTCAATACCAAAGGGAAAACATTGTAACTGTACCAGGATATCACAGCTAATGTTTTAAACAGATAATGATGTAACTTTGTAGAAAATACTTCGACAATAAAAAAACCATCATGATGATGAGTCGAAGATAACAAAATGTTGCGGTGTTAACTAATTATATTTACAACTCGAAAGAAGAAAGCATTCCACATTTTTAGCTTCAACAAAAAATTGTTATGTTGCACGAAAATAGTAAGAGATCGGGTTCATACCAGGAAAGACACTTTTCAGAGTATTTTTGTCAACCATATTTGATGTAGAGACAGTGTTTACATTGTAAACAGGTTAAAAACTTGCCCCAAATGATGCACAATTTGAATGAACTTGGAAGGACAAACCTTGCCAAACTATATTTTTGAACACAGTGATACCTGAGGTAACAACATCAAGTCATTACAAGCAATTCTTAATATTTTTTTTCACAGAGTTTAATGCTGTTTTTCAACAATTTTCAGTTATATACAGAAGCTGGTTCACCTAACCAGTTTTCCTGGACTGCATGCTAACCAGTACTAACTTACCTTCCACAAGGAGTCGGCAATATCAACATTCAATTCTTAAGATACATTTATATCAATACAGTAGAACAAAGAACTGCAGAAAAGGATCAACTGTGCATAAAGACCTTATTTTATCCCTTGTTTGCATGGCTTTTGTTTTCAGGTTCGATTGTATCCTTGAAAACAGATACCCAGATCAATTACTGTAGGTCTGAAACCATGTGTTGCATTAAGACAGCCATCAATCAAGACATACAGCCAGCACTGCAGGTAGTGTCACATCAAATTAAGGTACCTTGAGTTGTCATTGTTTGACATCAATAACTGTATGAAGCAACAACAAATCTAAGATATGGTTGGCACTCCCCTAGCGAAAACAACATGACTGAAACATGTTTTATCATGTTTAAAACATGTTTTATCATGTTTATTGGACATGTTGAAACATGATTTGACCGTCTTTTGAACATGTTTGAACATATTAGAACATGTGCGTGAAATGGCACCATGATCCAACATGATCAAAGATGATTGTGGTCAATCATGTTTCATGATTTCAAAGAACATTTTCTGAACATATTTAAATATGTTGATTTGACATAGATGACAATCATGTTTGAACATGTTTGATCAGTATCAGAATAATCGTCATAACATTGTTTAAAACATGTTTTATCATGGTTTTTTGGACATGTTGAAACATGATATGAATGTGTTTTCGAACATGTTTTGAACAAATTAGAACATATGCATGAAATGTTTAAACAGGTATCAGAACAATCATCTTAACATGTATGACCAACAATTTTAGGAAATAGTGACAATTATTGCAAAATTTCATTTTTAATTTTATGTATTGTGTCAAAAACAATTTTGATTATTTCCTAGGTGAAAATGGATCGTGGTTTTTCATGACATACCATGAACTGCCATGCTCCCACAGATCAAGGTTAGCCATGGATGACCATGTTTTGTTAAATGGCCACTAACATGGTCTCTGACCATGGTTTCTCATGGTCTCTAACCATGTTATAACTATGCTTTTTTGTCTCTAACCATGGTCTACCACAAAAATGACAGTTTAAAATAACATGGTCGGCCATGGTTCAACATTATGAAAACATGATTAAGTAAAAATAAAGAAACAATGTATGCTCAACAAAATGTATGCTTAACATGATCAGCCATAGTTACACAAGAAACAGTATTTTCATTTAAAAAAATCTGTCAGGCAGCCTTTCTAGCCACCTATGTACAAACAAGAGGGCCATGATGGCCCTTTTCCAAAGCGAAAAACATTATCAAAACATGTCCTGTCAAAATATTTTTTCACTAGTTTTTTTAACTTAGAAATGTCAAATCTTGGTTTTGCTGGCGAATCTTTGTTTGCCTGTGGCACCATGCATGTTGATTTCTTCATCTGTGTCAATTGTGTCAATCCTACTTCCACTGTGTCAAAAGCATTTTTTTTATTCTTTCAAGGTTGAGGATTTCAAGGTTGCTTTCCACTTCAGTTACAGTTAAACTTTGTGGGTCTATCTTTTTCCTAACATGTCTGAATTCCAATTTTCTTACATAGTTGTCTAGAATGCTCTCCTACTGTGACATTGTTACACATCTAAAAATACATAATATATCATTATGCAAGATACTAATTCTTAATAACAATGATCTTAAATAGATCCAAATGAAACTAAAGTTCTGTTGTTGAACTTGGCTCAAGCAAGCATATTTTTTATGTTCAGTAGTATGATCAGATTTGTTGTAAATGGACACTTGTGACGTTACTCAACCCCCACTGACAATAAGCCTCTCCAGAAGTTAAAAGATTTTAATAAAAAAACATAATTCATAAGTGATATGAACTATTAACCAAGTCCTTAAATATCTGTCTATAAAATTATTTTCAAGTTTACTGGTACTCTTTATGAACATTCACAGAAAGCTACTAAAGGAACAGTTCTATCAAATCATAAAATAACCATGCCAGTTATTTCGGATATATCTTGATATAAGATGACGTCATTTTCAGCGTACTAAGATCTATTATTAGAAACAAACCACGTCTTATGGCATACCTAGCATATATACAATGTATTATTCTATATAATGAGGTATTTTTATTTCATTTGTTTTCAATACTATATCAATGTTTAGGATCCCATCGTATGCCGACTGCATATGGTTCAAGGTCCAACATATTGTTCAAGGTCGCGAAATCATATGACAAAATTTATCCACACTTGAAAAAAGCTTTGATTCATAAGTGGTATTGCATACTTCACCGCTTCTAATTCAAATCGTAATTCACTGCAAGAAAATAGCTACAAGAAGATAAATAAAGTGTAATTTTACTTACATTAGGTGGAAAATATTTGTCTGCATGAGACCGCGCTTTTCTAACCGGAAGCAGTGTAAGTAACATCTTATAACTTCCTGCTAATATCGCCATCGTCGTGTTGATTAGACCATTTCATTTTAATTTGATGCAACCAAAGTGGCACGCGTTATTTGTCAAGTAAAAACATCAGATCGCTGGACATAGGCATTTATCGATTTATTATCTGATTATTTACTTGTGTCGCTGTGGTGTCATGGAGGACGGTGTTGACGATGAGGCCGGATCCGTATTTATACACGAAGTCATCGCTAGTATTACACAATCTAATATTATAATAAAGACATTTTGATTCATGAATCATGCTTAAGTGTTCTTCTGGTATAGGCTAGTTGCAAATGAACGAAAATGAATTAAGATACTTATGGAATCAGAAGTAAAATCCTGTTTAGAAATGTTGAGTGTATATGATTCGGATGGGTTTTTTTCGGATATAAAGCGTCAACATGTTCAAACATGTTTGATATGAAACATAGTTATACACAGTCAAACATGATCATATATTGGGAACAAAATTTATCATAAATACTTGCATTTGACCATTTATTTTCGAATAAAATGTGCATAAATACAGAAGAAATTGGAGTTCTATATTTCAAAGACAGTTTTTAATATTGATTCCGAATGATCATGTTTGATGTTCAAACATGTCCATTTGGACATGATCAGTGCACATGATCAAGTTGATGGAAAACATGTTATAACATAATCAAACATGTTTAATCATCAAACATGATTTGCATTTCGCTAGGGTCAGACAGGTACATCATGGCAAACAATCACATGTTTGTATTGTACACAACAAACTGAATTGGCCTTGAAATAAGACTTTTTGTCACTGAAATAGTCCATACTTCACAAAAAAACTTTCCTCCTTGACATATTCAGTGTAAAAACAAGGCATAAACAATGATACCACCATTGAACTTTTAACCACATCTTAGGAAGTTCATGGATATTTATAGTTTGTGGAATCACATTGCATACTTATATACAGCGGCTATAGTACACACATTTATTCTCAAAACAACCAACATGTTTTTTCCTTCTTTGTTTGGGTATAGTAAATGGACCCATCCCAATCAGAAACAGACATTTTTGCACAATTCTTGGCCTAAAAATTCCCAATTTGGCATCGCACTGTGCATTTTTTCCCAATTTGACTGGACCCAAACTCTTCCTAAAATTGAAAAGAAAATCATTAACACAAGCTCATTTAATTCGAACATCTTGACCAGAATCCAAGCATCAAACAAACAAACAAACAAACAGACCATCATTCCAAAGAAATATACTAAGCCATTTTTTTCAGTCAAAGCATTAAAATCAAGTATGCACCAAGATGCATTAATCATTTTTTTCCACCGGGCAGGACTTTCTTTGCAGGTAGGGAAAGGGGTCTTTTTCTTATAATTTGGGGAAAAATACCACTGTATTTTTGCAAAAAGGGGAAGAAAAAAACTTGATGTCAACTGAATTTTAGGGGAAACTGCATGATCTTAAAAAAAGTTCCTGGGGGGAAGACGCCAATAAATGGCCCCTACATTTTTAAGAAGGAAAAAAGCCTGCTGGGCGTAAAATCACGACAACAACCAGGGACATTTGGTAACTTTTCCAGCTTAAATCATGGAGGAGGACCCCAGGCATACACTTAGGTAGAACTATCAACCTTCTGCAAGCTAGCTGGGCAGTTTCCTCACATGGGGGGGCTTGTAAACAATAATTCTACTTTTTGACTTCACATTCAAATCACTTTACAGAGCACAACCGAACCATGCTTCAGTGACCTCTTGGCATTAAAACTAGATAATGCCAGAAATATGAGTTCAGAGTCCACAGTTTGCAACAACAAAATTTCAAGGAAAACTGGATCAACATTAGAAGACTTTAACACCATAATACAACACTGTTGATGAGTTCTAGGGGCTGACTCATCACTTAAGTGAAGAAGCATAAACTGATATGTTCTCTATGTTATGTAACACTCAATGGCTGTTTTCCTTCACACTAGGAGAAGAGGAGGAAAAATTCAAGAGCTATACAGTAAGTGTAGATACTCAAGATTATAGTACAACTTTGTCTGCTCCTAAATTAAAATGCTATATTTTGTGATAAGTTAGGCTAGAAAAAAAATAGTTGTGTATATGGTTTCTTGGCCAAACAAATAGGGAATGTCAAACAACATTTCTTTTAACATTTTTTCAAAACAAACCTTTCATACTTAGGAGATACAATTAAGTTCCCAAATATTTTCATTCACTGGGTTTTGCTATTTGGATGGGTAACCATAGACATGCCTGTTTATTATCTGGCCTTATCAAAGCGATCTGAAGTAACTTTAATCACTTGAGATATACAGACGTATTTAACTTCCTTATTTATGTTTTGCTGAGAACTTAATATGAAGATACTACATTAAAATTAAGATTGCAGCTACAGCAATATTAAGTACAAAATCATATAATTGCCACTGAGCTAATGTTACCTGAGCAAAGCAGAGCAGAGCAGAACAGAGCAAAGCTGAGCAGGGCAGAGCTGAACTGAGCAAAGCAGAGCAGAACCAAGCAAAGCAGAGCATAGCAGAACTGAGCAAAGCAGAGCAACACACGGATAATGTTAAATGACTTCATGAAAAAACTATACATAATAACGCCTTCTACATGATAACTAGAGTTATAAAGTCATGTGACATTGCGCTACTCATAATTTATGGCATTTCCAGCAAAACATCTACTATAAAAGTACATTATGATGTCCAGTCATATATTGCAGTGTGTCACACCAGTGTTAAGCATCTTTGTTCGTATCTTTAAGAGCTGTGGAAAACTACTTTGAGGGGGTCATCAATTCTGAAATAATGATTGATTCAACTCATTTTAGATCAAAGATTTTCCTGTCAGTGAGTGCTTCCCTAGCAATCCATCAAAGGCAAGAAATAGCGGGTAATTAGTGTCCAATAATCCTGTCCCAAGAGATTTGGACACACAGGAATAACCCCTATCAAACTGGGAACCAGCCTGTCATTATTAATCAACTGGTTCCATGCCTAATAATTGATGTTTAGATATGGGCTTAAAATAGCCACGCTTCAACAATGAACCAGAGTGACTTCATAGTCTGAGTAATGAAATATGAGTTAAAAGGTCAACATCAGAGTCAATTAAAATGCAATACACCCCAAAATGAAACATGACCATCCTGATACCATTAGGAGAGAAATAGACATTAAGCCTCTCCTTTCATAAGGTACAAACTGACAGACTTAAGGGTCATAGATGAAAAAAAGAAATCATGAGAACAACAGCACATCATCGGCACATTTAATATGATTTATTCATACAGTAGACCAAATCAAATCACAACTATGCATCAAGACTATATTTCTCTTCCTTTTCAAGGCCTTTGTTCACAGGTTTGTCTGTACATTGCAACCTCTCCAAAGCAACAACCTTTGGGAGGAGCAAAATTATGTTGATGTTGAGGGGTTGTTGTTAAATTAAATTAAGTTAACTTAATAGTTAAATCATACAGAGAGAAAAAATCATGCTGTTGTTGAAGGGATGTAGTTGCTCAAGAGAGGGCTGCTCTACATAGGTTGCACTGTATTTTTGTTAGGACACATTGCAACCTTAAACTATAAATAACATGCAGCACCATTTTACAGATGGCCCATACACTGCTGATTGTTATTTTTGAACAAATCACGTGATAACATTAAAGAAAATGGGATTATGCATATTATTAGATACAGACAATGTCAACAACAACATACCAAAGATGCTCTAATTAATGCCCCATATCTAGAAACCATTGCCATTCATTCCAAGTAAAAATCGTGAGTTTTAATAACTGCTTTGACGATTCTTCAAACTATATTGCCTATGCAATGCATTGAAAAGATCATTCAAATAATTAAATTAATAAAGTTATATGCAGTATAATATCTCTGGGGGGTGCATTTTTGGGGGAATATTCCAAGGGCTTAACAATATTATCCCATAACAGCTGTTTCTAATCTCCATTACTCATTCAGCAATCAACAGTGGAAATGTATGATATTGAATGTTATCCTGTTTAAATATACTGCAATCATCATTATCATTACAGTCTATGAAATTTTATTCATATTTTTATGACAATATTTTTACCAGTTTACTTTTTTTTCATTTGTGGGTTCAATTGTCACACAAACTACCTGGATCATTTGGTGACTTTTCCAGCTTTATAACAAGAAGGAAGGCTCAATCAACCTTCCGTAAGCTGGCAGGACAGCTCCTTTACAGGGGAAATTTGTCTCGTCTTGGGTGGGATTCAAACTCACAGCAGTGAATTAAGGGCTAGAAATTACAAGACAGAGACCATCACAGAAGCTCGACAAATCCACTCGTTTGCTCATAATTACAGGTAGAAATTGACTAAGGATTAGTTGAAACTGCTGTAGAACTAGTTAAAATTCTTAGCTGGTTGTCCTGCAGGATGAGTAGCTTGAAAAAAATTATTCGAGCCCTGGGTCCTCTTTAACCAATTAAATACTTACTGTTAAAGAGTGATGTTTTTAGAGACAACAGATTTGAAAACTGACTAGGATAAATGCAAAGACAGACATACGCTGACTATACGAAAGTTTGCCTCAATCGCCATGTAATACAAGAATTGATTATTAATTTATCTCAAAATAATTTCTGCATTTTCAGTTTCTATCTATTTATATTATCATGAGAACGAGAAAGATCTAGCCTGAAATAGTTTACAGCTAAAGTAATGGTTAAGTAATGATTTTAGCAGTTCCTTCAATTAATCGATACTCATACATCTCACACATTGCTTCCACAATGGCCCCAGTGTTACAGTGTGCCTGAGAGGAATTCTAATGTTTCAAAGTCTAGACATTCCAAACGTAACATTACCATGGAAACTCAATATTACCACATTCATAGAATTATAGAAATATCAGGGGAGATAATTTCATTCAGGTAATGACAATAAAGGGTTTGAGCGTACAAACTCCTACAGAAATGCTTACATAAATCTGACAAAACCATTAGATATTATATTCACCTATGTAAACATATCATTTTACTATTATCTTAGAGTGAATCATAAAATAATTCATGGTCGACTTACAATACCAATAAAATTTATACTTATACCTTTAGGGCTTCTAAAGTTGAATCATATGTGTACGCCACAGCATATGGACATAATAATATTAAAGCTTTAATTGATTCATATAACAGCTATCGTTTTGAATCTTTATAAAGTTTCACTGAAAATTCAAACATGCTAAGAAAACATGTTTATAACATGCTCAGTCAATAACACTGAAATACACTTCATACATTGTGGAATGTGTCATCATTGTTTACTTCATTTACGACTTATCCTGATACCCTGCAGTGCATGATATTGTACAGAAATATAAAAATTACACTCTTATGTAAATCATCTGTCAACATCGTGTCTCTGAAGTGTCTAATAAGATTGATACTCAAAGAAAAGATGGCACTTGTAAGTATTTAAACAACTTTAACAACTGAAAAATTTTACTTGGCATTATGTACAGAAATCTTCCCGTTGCCATGGAAAAATCAATATTAACTTGTATCTTATCTTCATCTTTTTAGAACAATAAAAAACAAACACTTCCAGTGACCATCTTAACCTTGACCTTCGTACCAAAAGTTAAAACATTATTGACCTTGACCTTCATATCAAGGGGTTTAAACATTCAGACCGTGACCTTCATACTAAAGATTAAAATATGCTTGACCTTGACTTTCATTAATGAGTGGAAATCAACAATAAGACGTCTCTCACCCAATTGTTAACTTAATACATCCAATTCTACAAATGAAGCACTCCAAGCGAGGGAGAACTAAAATAGTTTCATTCAAGTAAATTAATTCATTTACCGTAGTTTAATGAGACAGGATTGTAATCTATAGCAAGACATGTTTTGCTGATTCGTCTTCCAGTAATACAGCACAAAGATCTCACGAGAAAAAAAATGCATTTTGCAAACCGATTCAAACGAATTCTCAAGACAATTATCCTGCATTCCAGCATATGTTAAATTATTTACATTCTTCCAATACTAGATTTGCAAGTTTAGATAATACTGAATGTTTATCACACAAAAGCTACAATAGCAATGCAACCTTACATGTATGTCAATGACCTTGGGATAACATTATCACATTATGGACTTAAATATGCATAAAAATCAAAGGGCATGAACTCTGTCAAAAGATCATTGAACCAGAACAGGCAGTATGTAATATGCATCACATCATACAATAGTTATCATTCAATTCAGTTCCTCAATAGCATGACCACAGATTTACTGGAAAAGTTTACTTCCTAAATTATTCTTTCAACCCTAAACAATATAAGTAGATATAAAGGGCCATAACTCTATAACTCATCAGAACAGAATGAGCTAATTATGTACAAACTCTGATGGAATAGCCTCCAAACTATGAGTATACAGACCAAATGCTTACAACCACTGGACAAGACTAACTGAGCTTCTAGATTCGAAACTATATGAAAAGTCATTATATTCAGAGGTCATGGTAAAGACTGACTGATGAGCAAAACAAGGGCAAATGTCTAACAGGCAGATTAGGTCAGAAAAAACAGCCATGTTTACAATTACCCAACTGAACCTATTTTTGACACCCTAACTACAGTTTCAAACAACAAAATCCTCAGTAAGACAATATTTGGGGACTATTTGTACATCCAAAGTCAGAAAGCTATGTTTAGAAAAAAATAAATAAAAAAGTTTACCAACCTAGCTATCTTATTTTTTGGTCAAGTAACTGTAAACATGTCTATTTTTTCCTGGCCTAAAGGACAAGAGAACATTGAAACATGATAATCAACCATATAGTGTATAAATGCTCCCTGAACCTGATAGCAAACTGGAGATGTGAAGTATGTATATGTAACAGTATTAATTTATCAGATGCCAGATCAAATAATGCCATAAAAAATCGACTAAGTAATGTATGACATAACTTACATTCCAACATGGAACAAATATGTTAAACTTGTTTAATAGACATTTATTTACAAAATAGTTAACATGATCACTGTGTTGAGCAAAATGAAAAGTATGTCAGGAATTTTTATGAATGACTCCAGTGTATACATGTTGTATGACCAAAGGCAAGTATATGAAAACTATAAATGCCAAGTCACATGACTTAATATAAGTCAGCCACATGACCAACAGTATAAGAAGTGTAAACCATAGAGTAGCCTTCATTTCTCCATATCATAACTTTAATGTTAACAAAAAATCTGATTTTTTATTGAATCAAATATAGATAGCTAATTGAATGGAATCAAAATAAACTTATGAAAAGATAAACAATATTTGGTTTTTCAATACACAACCTTTCACATAAAATTAAACAGAGAATTGGTAGATAACTTGAATATAAATGATGGCAAACATTACAACCCCCCCCCTTCCGTAAACCATGTATTTATCATGGGAAAGTTTTATACAAAGTCAACATATTGTGCGGTTACCAGCTGAGAATGGACTGAGAATGTTCAGACAAGATATACAGTCCAACCTGGTTATAAGGTTATCTGTCCACAGAAACTACTTGACTATCAAGACAAGAATTATTTTAATTTCTGATCAAAACATTGCCATTATGTAATTTGTAAACCACATCTAATATTTCCGTGTAAACAAATCGAAATTCATTTTAACTAATGCATGAAGACTGTCAACAGTTTTGTTCTTTCTAAAGGTGGTCTTTACAAACATGTTTGACTGTATGTAAGATTTTATACGGGCTTAAATTCATACATAATGCTCATTATCTAATACAGGATACTCTATGTTCAATATTTCCCAGTTAAAATGACTCATAGATAAATTTACTTTCGCATATCCTTGTCTACAGATGACAACTTAAACTTTTAGCTCATGAAACATTATAACAGTGCAAATATCCACGTACATTAATTATATCAGGAACTCACACCTCACGCATTGATAAAGAAAACAAACATGAAACATATATTTCTGGAGTCAGCCCCTGCCTATGGCTTATCATAATTTGTGACTCTGTCATGATATATCTATAAATTTGGTCTGTTTGTTTGTACTTGGGTTGGATTTTTCTGGGTTTAACACTGTATTTCAAGGATATCTCAGTTATATAGGGAGGCCAGTTCACCTAACCAGTTTTCCTGGACAGTATTCTTACCAGTACAAACTTACACTTTCAAAAGGAACCAGCAACTTCTCTACATATGGAGGAAAATTGACTTTTTTGTCAAATTTTCATAGAGGGGTATGACCTGCCACAACTGGGATTTGAACCCAGATTGCCGGATACAAGTCCAGCAAACCACTGGACCACACTTGCAGCCACTTGATTTAAAGCCATTTACAGACAGTAATTCAGTATGACCACAGCTGACCTAGTATACCTGTCCCTCCGCATTCCAAAAATGACAGCCAGAACAACAATACAATAGTTGAATCAGACGTAGGGGACAAATGACAATGCATGCAATATCTTCAGTAAGATTAAACTGGAGAAATAAGGACATTTTCAGTGTCTTAAAGATACATGTATAACCTAGCCTTTAACAGTCCAACTCCATACAGACTACTAACCAGATAGGCTGATACATCATAATTTAACAATAATAGAATTTCAGACAATCCTGAGAGCAAACACGGGCCAAGTGAAAGACAACAATTAGATTTTATGCAAAAATAACTGCACAGGTTAATTTGTGTCCTTGTATAACATTTTTCCCATTGCTAGGGTAACAGTTATAATGAAAAAGAAATAAAAATATGCCAAGTACAAGTTTAGTCAAACACATATTCTGTAAGAAATTATTACTGGACTCAAATTGCAGGTATGTGAAGCAGCCCCTCAAGGTCCTTCTTCACATACAAGTCTTTAGTTTTTAAAATGGTAATTAACTCAGTACTGAAATATGCCATACCTCAAATCAAGATATTCTTTCTTAACTATTTCAATTATGTTAATGAACAATCTTGGCAAACTACTTGCAGAATAATGAATGTTGCATCATCTATGAGGTCAAAGGTCACCCAAATAGTGAGACTAAACTTAATATATTACAGAATATTTACTGACAAGTCTCATTGACTGGCTTAAACATTATTCTATCAGACAATTATTTCTTGGACAGAAAACAGGGACCGAAATTGGAAGTGTTTGATAATATCAAAAACAAACAGGCAGTGGATAAGTCACCTCATTACCAAGTCATTTGTAGTCCATGAATGAAGTTGTTAATCGGAAAGGTTATCATAAGGTCAACAGACAAAAGTACATAAAGCAAATGTTAGCCTGATAACCTTAGAGGATTAGAGGAAATCAAGCTCTGAGATAACTTGAGGAAAAATTATCATAAAACTTGGCAGACATTCCTACAAGAGAAATTATTGATCTGTCCAGACTGTTGTCCCTAGAATTCTGTCCCAGTGTTCCGAACAACAATTAAGCTATTGATTTATAGTGAATTCAGTATTATCTCTGATCATGATCTCTTCACTTGTACCGAACAGTTAATGGATTCATAAGGTATTCATATGAGTTGATTTCAACCTAAGACTCAACTATGACATATGGTTTTACGACTAAAATTACATAAAACTGTGCGGAAAGAACAAGACAGGAGATTGGAGTAAGTCGAGCAGAAATATTAAAGTAACAGAGCATTCTGTAACGTAATACTGCATTTACATAAAAAAGCAGGAATAAGCATCGGCAGCTGCCAGCCAAACTATTTATAGGCTCAGAGCCAGCACCCTTATCCTGCCATTCCAGACTTTTAGATTTATTTATCTCGAAGCCAGACTTCAGGATTACAATGCAAGCCAATTTATTCATAGCGCAGCTTAAATCATCCATTGAATGTTTATCAGTTATTTTCTGTACGTTTCAGTGAGCAATTTCCTCAATCAATAAATGCAAAATGACCCTTCTGTCTGTAATACTCCGCAACAGGAATTAATTGAAGCATATTTTTTATATTTTTTTTTTGTTTCTGTTTTTTTTATTATTTAATTCGTTATGATTGGTTTAAACACAGCATCTCCATGAAGTCTTTCAGAATTTTTTTAGTATAGTGACAGTGTAATTTTTACTGCAGCATGGCCTGACAAACAAAAAATTTACCATCATATTTTTAACTATTATACCACGGTCCGTTAACCAGGGTAGTCAGTAACAAAGGTTGTAAATATACTAAATTCTATCATTTTACTATACACAGAAAAATGGCAAAATTATGTATGTCCGAGACTATTTTTACTTATTCACGGTTTTGGACATCACTTAATGTCATGCACTTTAATAAATAAACCTGTGATATATCGACCTCAGTATAAAGTAATCCATATCATATACCACAAGCAGTTTGATAGAGGAACCAGTAAAATTAATTAGCCAAAATATGCAAAGGTCTCAGGTTGAACACAAGACAAGTTGGGCGACACTTTCTTCAACTGTCCCTCAGACAAAAATATTTAGTCTAGACTCCATGATTTCTACCTTTGAGCCAAGTTAAATAAATCAATCAAAAAGACATTATAATCCAAATTACGTAAAAATACAAAATTAAAACATTTTACCCACACTGAACATCTGGTTCGAAAAGCTTAGTCACAGAATACAGACAAACTGATGTGACATCATTTGATCACATGGATGACAGGGTAAGATAAAAGACTTAAGTATGAATTATTCATGCAGATTGCGAAGGATCTCGACCATGAATAAAATAGCCATAAATACATGTCTAACACAAAAAAAAAACATATTTATGACAATCAGACCGCTAGAAAATAGCAGGTTCTCTCTCAATTAAATGATAATCAACAATGAATTCACTTGTAACAGGGGCCTCTGTGGCTATTGTCTTTGATTAGTAATCACTAGCCCCTCACCAGTGAGTATGAATCATACCTGGAACCAAATTCTGCGTATGAGGAAGCAGTCCAGCTAGCTTACAGTCATACAGAAGGCCGTTCAGGTTCTATCCTGAGGGTATCTTGGATCTTCATGCACTGTAAAAGCTGGAAAAGTCGCTAAATGACCCTAGCTGTTGGTGTGACGTTAAACACCAGTGAAAAAAAAAGAATGGGAACAGTTTAACTTAAATATTAATTGGAACAGACAAGTATTTTCCCAAAGGAATTGCATTGATAATAAATATGACGAGAGAATAAGATTATTTAATAAGTGAGGTATTCACAAATACATGAATGCAATATTAAGTTACCATGGAAACCAAATAGTCCTTAATACTCATAAGAAAACTGAATACAAAGAAAGCATACATCTCTAATGCACATAAATTCACGCTATAAATTGTACAATGTTTCTTTATTCATACGTAACTGAAGAACTTAAATCTATGTTATATGCAGGGTATTGTGCCTCTTTTCTCTGTCAGGAAATGAAAAATGTCTACGTGACAAACAATCACGAGACCCCACTTGATACAACTCAAATCATTTCACATAAAATGTCAAATTTCAATTGATCCCACAAATAAAGCTGAGGGGAAAATTGTTTTACAGCTAAAATAGTGCTTAGATAAAACAACCGGAAAATCAGCCATTTTCAAAACTAATTCAAGTAAATGATTATATTCAAGAAAAAGCATCTGATATTTAAAACCACTAAAAAACCTCTTAGCAAGAGTTGGGAGTTCTGAATTAGGATTTTATCTCAACAGAGACAAGCTATCTTTAGCAATGATCTACACCAGAGATTATTCATAGAATTCAAACAACTTGTATTGATTGGATGGTCCAACTTCTCACTGAGACATTTAGATATTCAGACACATCGATGTTCAATCATCGGAAATCCTGAGAAACTTAGAACAATCCAGAATTTCATACAAAGCATTATAGAAACCCTGCAAATATCAGACCGACAGACAGCATGTTTAAGCATGTGTACTGCCATATTGTCTCCAGCTGACTCAGGGGTCTGTTTAGGGAGGGGATTCATGTGTTACTAGAGCACAATCATCATCCTGGAACCACAGGGTAATTCATATTGAAACAGCTGCTAGGCAATGTAAGAAGAATAATATTGACAACTATATTGCATGTACAGTAAAACCTTGATATCAAAATCACCTTGGGAATGACACAAACTGGTCTTAATATCAAGGTGTTCTTATTATCAGGTTGAAATGTACAGGAAATATAGAAAACTGATCTGAAAAATGAGAGGTTGTTATAATGAGGAGGTCTTCATCAGGTTGAAATGTTCAGGAAGTATAGAAAACTGATCAGACAAATAAGCGTTGTTATAATGAGGTAGTCTTAACATTGAGGTGGTTATTAAGTGTGGTCGTAGTGTATTAAGTGTGGTCGTAGAGTATTAAGTGTGGTCGTAGTGTATTATGTGTTATTGAAAGTTAAGTATTTACTTACTGGAAAAGGAAGTTCCAGGGAAATGAGAAGTTATGGTTAAGAACCATATTGAACACTGGCCAAATCGTGTGAGTATGTTAAGCAATGCCACTGAGTTATTGAATTAAGCGTTACATCAGGATGGCTTAACAAAAGCAATAATCATGGTACAGCCAATGGTTAATATCAGCTACTGTGTACTGTATAAGGACACAACTAGTGTTTCTAGTGCTATATAAGGGTCTTGCAAAGTCAAATATCCATAGAACAGTGTGTGGGTTCAGACACAGCTAACGTGACCTCTGGGCAATGTCTGAAGTACTTTAGCAACAAATCAGCCAAAAACAGACTCAAGGCAACATCAATCAATCAATACATGAACTGCATTAAGATAGTCATTGTACATTGTTAAGAGTTATTGGTCATTGTGCCAAGTTAAAATGACCACAGACTAATATGCCTAGAATCATGTCAAAATGGCTTAATGTCAAGTTTCATTCATGACGAGAAGGCTAATGTCATGTTTCACTCATGTCAAGATGGCCAATGTCAAGTTTCATGATTATGTAAAGATGGTTAATGTCAAGTTTCAAATTCATGTCATGATGACTAATGTCAAATTTCATAATCGTGTCAAGATGGTAACAGGCCAGAACACAAATATTGCACACTGAACCAAACATCCTAATTTAAATTACTTAAGTTATAACTTATAACTAAGCCAAACAGATACAAAACATTTCACAATAAATATTTTTAATGAACAAAATCTTTCATCTTTGGCATCAGCTATAACACAGCACAGCTTACAAACCAGTAGGATATAGTCACCCCTCCTAAAAGATAAGTCTGGAATCTATCATACAAGTGGATGTCTGGCATGAAATATATCAAAATATGATATACTATGATTTAACCTAAATCATAACCCAGTATCTGCATAGCATCATTCCAGATACAAACTGATAACACATTCTTCACACAGATAAAACACTATTAGGTTCTTAACAGCTAATATTCAACAGCCTTTCTTTTTATTTGATTATACAAGCATACAGCTTTTAATAAAATAACACATCAAAGAAATTATTAAGATTGCGGGTAGAATTCTTACAAATTTAAGACTGGTAGAGTAACAATGAATATACAGTATAAGTAGAAAATTATATCGATTAACAGTGAGTGACTTCAGCATTTGAAACTGCATGACTGAAATGGCAATACCTTCATTTTTGCCCTATGTGAAAAACTGGGAATTTTTGTCCCCCACCCAAAGGCAAATTACATTTAACACAAATGTCTAGCAAGTGGCTTAATTCATTGACTGTTGCAATCAATCAAATGTCATCAAAATCAGATTAGGGCTGTGGACTTTCTATTTTCAGTTTGTAATTAAACATGGACACAAATAAACCACAATATTGTATTGATTAAAGTATTGAATGTTTTGAAAGACTGATCAAGTTACAATGAGTAAACACAGCAATGACTCAGGCTGATTGGTTAACATTTTGTGTGGCTCAACTGGACAAATATTTCTGCAAATCATTGTACTTAAATTGCTCGATAATCAGGAATTTTTTGTTAACAAGAAACAGGAGATTGAGAATCTTAAGTTTACTATATGTTAATGAAATCTTAATTTAACACCTGGTATGATTACAGTGAACAATATTTACTTTGTACAATAAAAAAAGTGAGATGAAAAATTCTGAACACATGTATGTATACAGTAACATCTTATTTAATGACCACTTCAATATACAGACCACATGGTAACAACCACTAATTTTCTGAAAAATTTCAATATTTCCCTCAGTGATTACTTTGGCAATTTAGAGAAAGGGTCTGGGTCCAGTCCAATTGGGAAGAATGCATGGTGTGATGCCAAAATAGGGAATTTTTTTGTCAGGAATTCGGAAAAAATGTCTTTATTTTCAGTTACGAAGTGTCCATTTACTGGACTCAAGCAAAAAAGGAAAAAAAATGCTGTCCTATGTATTTCCTCTATATTTCAACTTAATGAGCCCCAGGCTAGCTTACAGAAGGTCAGTGGTTCCACTTAGGTGTAAGCCTGGAGTATTCGTCCACCATGAAGTTAAACTCCAGTGAAAATATGTAATGAGACCAATGCAGTATTAGTATTATAAGTACTCTGTGAATGCATTCATGTACTGTACATTATAACATGTGTATACTATATCCTATAAGTATAATATATAAGTCAGCATTTCCATTTAGAAGACTAATTCCAAGAATTGTATCATTTTTAGAGCCTGGGTTTTGTGTTGCAGAATTCATATAAAAATTACTCATAACTAATTACATTATAAAATTTACATGTTTCATAACTCATTTATGGCACTATAGTAATTGTCTAACACATGCACAAAGTTCCTGGGTAATAAAATAAACTGGGAATTTACTAGGGTTTTTTTATATATCCTTACAACTTTCATGTCAAGTACAAATGGGATAGCCTCATGGCTGTTATGTACAACTTCTTACACCTAAAGCATTACAAAAATGGGGAAAGTTAATCTTATTTAGCCACTAAAGCAATTTACTGAAGTAAAAAAAACAACATCAATCAAGCAGGAACCCCATAATTTCAAATTTTCAATCAACATTTTCCACACATAGCTAAGTCCTTACATAATTAATAATTATGAGATCGTTCACAAAATGTACACAAAAAAACTTAATGAAAAAATAAGTCATATTTGAATGAGTGATCCATGATGAAAAAGTTTCAATAATTCAAATGACATGTTTCCTTAGAATGATCGCTTTCGTTAACGATAAAATATGAAGAAAAAGAGAGGAGCATTCAACAACAACCGAAATATTCATTTACAAACCTCTTAACCGACTTCATGTAGATACACAAACATAAGAGTTAGCGTAGAAAGTGTGTACTACACGCTAGCATGTGTTGCACTGTATAGTGAGTCATAAACATGATTATCAACATCTGTAAGAACTTAAATCCCTAATGTGTCAATATACACATACAAAAAAAATCAATCTCTTCTCTTCCATTCATCTAACCTTCAAAATGAAAAGGTAAAACGTGCAGAAATAGTTGATACAGTGTGTGTCAGGTAACAGCACAATCATACATTAAATATTGCAAAGACAATCTGCATAAACAATAGGCAGCATAAACAATCCTAAAAAATACCCGTAATGTGACGGTCTGTGCTTTGTGCACCCGTATGTTTTGAATATTACACATTTACATAGATGAAAATCAACACGGATGCTGGATCAGGTAATGAATAAATAAAAGGATATAATAATGATGTAAGAGTTGTTGATGTTGGTTTTATAGCATTATTATCATCAAGAATTCATCATACAAACATTTCCCAACCAAATATTGCCCCACTTGATATTTCACAGACCAATATATCCGTAACATAGCAGGATGTACACTAATAACTTCAGATGAAAAGCTGGAACAGACTGCGGTACCATAAATCAAACCACATTCTAGGTCAGAGACCGTATTTTGGTGTGGGGGGGAGGGCTTTATATTATAACAGCAACTGAGGATGTAGGCACATACTTTTTCACAAGCACTCAGTCAAAGACTCATTAAAGAAAAGATCAGCTTGTGAATTCATGCTGGGAGTACTACCATTCTGTAGTTAGGCCTGAAAAAAAATAATCATGTTTACAGTTTCTTGAGAAATTGAGTAGGCAAGTTGCAAAACTAATTTTTTTTCTGAACACCCTTTTTTCCTTTAGGGTATGAGTCATTCTGGATCATGTTTGTTTTTTGTATTTTGCAGATAGAAACTTTAGGTCAGTGCCAAATATTAGGGTTTGTTGAGTATCTATAAACACAACTACTTTTTCCTGGCCTTAACTGAAGTATTCAGGGCTCATTAAAATCACATTATCTTCCAACTGGTCATTCAGACATTGTAATCATCTAGAAGAACAAGGATTAAGGTGACTTAGGATGACAGTGGTTACATTAATGACTCAATAAAAACGTTGCCAACAACAATTACTACTTTCAGTGATGAGGTGGAACTTTCAGTCATGTATATGAACTGATGCACTAATAACTACGACAGTAATATTACTAATAAAAACAACAACAGCAGGTGATGGATACAGGGAATGTGGGATGATCATCTTATTGGAATTGGATATTAATATTGGTATTGAATATTTTGTTATTATGACCCAGGGCAAAAAAAAAGCTGATACACAGTCTGTCAGAGAAACAAATTATTGATAACCAGTCCATAAATTGTATAATTAATCTCCAAGCTCCGCTCAATTTTCTGCAGACAATACCTTCTACATGAGTCATGAATTTAATAGACGAACAGTCTGTATAATATGGATAAAAGACTGGAGCAACAGACAATCTACAGTTGACAATAGAATTAAGCACAAATTTTTCAATACTGATAGCATGTAAAAAACCTTATCGAAGAAAATTATTAACAATCAACCAAAAATGCCACAAAAAATCAAAATTAAACTTCTGCTTTATAGACAATTCCATAGTAACTGGATATAAAATGAACGGTATCTTGAATGACTGGATGTAAAATGATTTCATTGATTAAAATCGAGTCAGAAAGTAAAATCAATACAGTGCAATGCAGCATTCATGTGTATGAATTAGATTCTACATGAAGTACACAGCTTGGTCTGGAATAAATGGAAACAATAAACCTTTACTTTAGTCCAATGTAGAAATGTAATTGATACATGGGACAATTAACAACTTCGATCATTAACAAGAATCCATAATTAGTCATAGTTACTTTTCCTAACAATACCAGAGGTTCTAAAAAGATACGACAAAACAATATTCAAATGAAGGACTGTTTTTTTAAGTCATTTATAGAATGTTTTAAATTATTAACCCAAGTAGGAAAGTCTATCATATTGAAAAGCATAAATATTTTTTTCACATTTCCAAACCCAAGTCCACAAGGAGGAACTATCTATTCTAATATGCCCAATTGATTATACTTGCTCCAAACTTGAGACAAGCAGGATATTGTAATAACAATGCATTCGAAATTTGAGACAAAGACTCTTTGAAAGAGTGAATATTATGGTAACAGAGAATAGCATCGCTTACAAGTATGTTCTCAATGAAGAAATTAAATATACAACATGCACTAACTTTCCTCTAAACACACTTCTTTTTGACAGCCAATGGCAAAATAGTCTACCATAAATTGTTAACAATTAATTGAATATACTTATATTAGACAACAAACAATTCATAAACCTTACAAACGACAGGCAAGGAAACTACTTATCCACTCTGAACAATAAAAATTACTTCCTTTTATATTTCAAAACAACAAGTATGCAACATGACCCATCAAAAATTACATTAGTAACACATTCAATTCTGGACAGCCAGATGTTTCAACCAGAAAACTTTACAGGGATAATAATAAAAAGCACTTAATCAATTGGAACTGAGAAAAGCTCTTCATAACCAGACAATACATTGGGCCAAACTACTTCTAGTCTACATAAATAAAACATGAAAATAACAATCATTTAAATATTATTTTACAAATCATCTTAAATTCATATCACTCCCAAATCTTAGATTTTCATCATTATCCATTTAGTATCATTATTACATACAACTAAATCACCAAGGCATAAAAATGTCTGCCAATGAAATTTGGAGCCCTGCATGCTGCAATGAGTAAGCTATCAGGAAGAAAAATCAATACTTGGCAAACAGCAAGAAAAATCCAGACAATGTACAAAATACTGGAAGTAACGAAATGAAGTATATAAACATAGAAAATGGCATTTGTCAAAATCAAACAACAATTTTGATGATAAATTTAAGTGAAATCATCATTTAAATATTTTTTGCAAGAAAATATAGATCAATTGAATTTTAATAATCTAAGATTGACAGTAATAAAACAACTGATAAATGGCTTTTAAAAATAACCTAAAAGTGGTTCATATGAACCAATAGAAAAATATTGTCCTGTAAAATCCTAAAACATTATTATGGAAGCATTTTAAATGTGTAGGAGTTTTCTAAAGCGGAGAAAATTGACGGCACCGTCTGAATAAATTGGGAAATGAAAAAATGACCCACCTTGGGAGATCTCTCCGAGAATAAGCTTTTTATGTTCCTCAGAAAAAGGTTCACCTATCACAAGTAAAAGGGCAGCTCCCTTCACTGCAGTATTTTGGGAATCACTCCCACCATCAGAATTTAACGTATCCATCACGAATCTGTAGCAGAAATGACTTAGTCAGACAGCCGTCTACAAATTCGCAGTGCGTATTTTAAGAAGACAAATCTGATTGGACGAAAAAGTGACCATGATATAGTTGTCCAATCGAATTTGGTTTAAGAGTTGTTCAGCATCACTTCCGGTACCGGCGATCGATATCGAAAGTAAGTTTATTCACAAAATGCTAATTATGACATAAATTAATTATGACTGTTATAAGTATTGATTGCATTCTTATAATTCATTAATATGCTCTTTAAAATTTGGTTCCTTGCTTTGTTTTTATTTTCTTTAATCGCATTTTACGTTGTTTTATTATTGAAATAGAATTCGGATAGTCATAATTTTGGATCAAATTCAGGAGTTTGTTACCTACAATATAATACTTAGCGTTTATTTGTGTCTATCGTGCTTATTTTCAAATTGTCCTTTTTGAAAATTAATCATAAATGATTTGTAACTTTTATATGCCATTTGTTGTATGAATTGATGAGCATGCATTAATGTGATAAAAATAGAAATGACTGGTTCAGTAGTTGGTTTCGTCAATGAGTTGGCATTGTTTACAAGCGAGATACAAGAAAGAAACAAGACAAAATTCTTAATTTGGTAGCTTACCTGAAATAATAGGTATCTTTTATTCTGTTTGGATAATACAAAAAAACTCAGCAGCCTCAGTCGAGAGTATAATCTATGTTTGTTTTTAGTTTTGTACAATAAAATTGAATAAAATATTGCTGTTTATATATAGTATTTATGGTGCTTTTATTGCTTGGTTATTTGTGTGGTCAGTATCACATAGTCTGTAAAATATAACACAGTCTGTAAGGGAATTGATTAAGTATTGATTTTCATTAAACATTAATTTTGTTTGTAAGTTGTAGGTAAAAATTGTCTTTTTGTGATTCTGTAACCATGGCAACAGAAGTGGATATTGATGACTCCCTGTACAGGTATTAAGCCATGTTTACCCCTATCCACAAATTTAAGCATACTCATAATTTATTTAATATTTACTAGATTTCTTGATTGCTAGTGTTACAATGCAGTCATTTACGTCCTGTTCCTGTATTTGTTTTATCTTCAGGTTTACTTCAGATACTTACTTCATGTAAAGTCCTAATAATTGCAATATGATAAACTATGATTATTGACGATCATTTCATGTTCTATGTGGTATTCAAATGAGAAGGCTGTATAATCTTTTAAAAACTAATGTCAACTTTGTATCATTTTTTTTCATAAAAAACTAAAGTCGTCAGCGGTATGTACTCGGAGATAGTGCTATGCAAAGAATGGCCAAAGCTTCAGTGTTGCTGTATGGAGTTGGTGGACTTGGTATAGAGATAGGTAAGATAATTAGTTCTAGGTATTCCACAATGATACCATTTTGCCACTGCAGAATATAACTGTAAGTTTTATAATATTGTTATGAACATTTACCTGTTTTGATGTTATCTTTATTGTTGAAATTTATTTGCTCAACTCAAGCTATTAAAAGTTATCAGCAACCATGTAAATGCTGAACATTTATTAAATTTGGAACATCATACCACTATATCACATAGTTCTTTAAAATACATCATATTGAATATGCTATGGTAGAAGTTTTCCTTTGAGTTTGAATTAGAATTGTTTGATCATTGGCATTTTTGTCTCCATCAAAATAAAGATTTGTTTTTATTTTGCAGGGAAAAATATAGTTCTTGCTGGAATAAAGGTAATTGACTATTTTCTTTATACATGTATATCACTCTCTGTATGACGTTTTATACTTCCCATTTTGTCTTATAATGTTACTGGCTTTTTACAGTCAAAGACATTTCATAAGGCATCATAAGATAAGAAAAAATCTCAACTTTGTCTATGTATACAAAAAACTGACCATCTTCTGTACAAGATATACTGTCAGAAGTTTTAATGTTAATATTAGTTCAAATAAATAGAGCTGGGCCGATACGGCCATTGTGTATTGCAATATGTATCAGGATACAGACAATACGATACAATTCAGACATCACAACTAATCCTAAAAAATACTTTAGTCCAAGTCATAAAAAACACTAATAACAGGCAAAATTTATTTTGAATACAATGATGTTGTTGTATAAAATTATTTTAGAATAAATTTGGAATATATTTTCATGTTTTTTGCATTATATACTCAATTAAACAGTCTGATTTCTAGTAATTCATAAAGAAATATGTTAGCAGTGATAATCTAATTAGTTTTATTTTCTAAATCTGGAGAGAGGAAATAGTTCAAGGTTGATCATCTTGTAATACTTGCACTCAAGTCTAACATACATGCATCCAAACATATCTAAACAAAAAACTTATCTCAAGACTCGAGGTCTCCATAGTCCTATTTAAGTCAAACATACAATATAGTCTCTAAGTCAAACTGACAAAATAAATTGTGTAAAAACACCATGTAGATAATAAACTAGATATTTGAAACAAAGAACATACTTTAAGAGCTATTCTCTTGCATCTGCTTTTCAGTTTATCAATGTAATGTAATATAATAATGTACAATGTTAAACAGTCTCTTCACAGAATTGACTTTCTAAAAACTACTAACTCAGCCAATCAGAAAGATTTATTATTCGGTAAGGCAGAAATAGGCACAGTAAAATCCTGTAAGGCTCACGTCAGCATATCAAAAACTGCACGAATAGCATCAAACTGTTGATCATTTCGGCACAGTATAATATATACTCATACCGGCACGAACAACCTTCCATATTGGTACATATCATCTGAATCTCACTATCAGTACATAGATGTATCGGCCCAGCTCTACTAATAAATAAATAATAAAAATCATTAATTTTACATATTGAGAATGATAAATTTATTTCCTTCATCTGTTGAATATTTAAGTGCTCAAGTCAATTAGACATTTTATCTTAATTAGAGTTATTCTTATTACTTCCAGTGCCTATACATACATACATAAGGTTATTATTTAAATGAAGAATATATACTTGTATGTGTGTTTTATTATCCAGAACTGCTCTTTGCAGTCATTGAATTTAGCCACATGTATGATACCAATGGCTTGTGAAAATCAAATTGAACAGTTTGGGGTCTTGAGGATTCTTGCCAGAGCTTGTATAAGTTCGTTTTGTTCAAGTAGCCTTAGCTGACAAGATGAATAGTTTGTCTTTGAAAACATTTTGTGTGCGTGCATGTGCATGTGTGTGTGTGTGGTTGTATAGTTGAAACAGTAGCGCGAAATCACTTAGATGACATTTGTGCTTTGAGACTAGTTTTTAATTAATTCTGAGATAAAATGATTGTATGCTATAAACCTAGTTTTAGAGAAACACAAGAAATAGGACTATTGTACTGTACATTATCTAATTCGGTGTATTTGTAGTAATTGTTAATAAATAGAAGTTCTCGCTTGTTAATTCAATTAAGCTGAAGCCAGGTTTACTTTGAACTTCTCCAGGGATTATTTACTGGCTGGTTATTGTGTATATACAATGCTGCTTGTGATTTACATCAGCATATGTTTTCTTTTGTGTTATAAATAATTGATCACCGAATGTACTTGTGATTGGTGTATTAACTTATTAAGTGGCATATGTGACGGATAATATTGTTTTAATTAATTGTTTTGTGTGCTGAGAGCACTCTGAGTTCTGTTTTTAAAAATTGTGTATAATGTTTGACATGGTTCCAGTCTTGTACTCTGGTAGAAGGTATTGGTGTGAATGTAGTTTCCATTTCGTGGGATTTTTTTGATGATTGATCAAACAAAATATGTCACCGCATGGTCAATTTTCTTCAGAGTGGGCTACGCTTGTTTTAAACTTATTTCTATTATTTTATGGTGGGTAGTTTATTAAACCAATGTGCCTAGAGTCTCTACCCATACTAACCCTGTCCTCCGCTTGTGACTGCTAACTTCTCATGGATTACTTGAAGTAAAACTGGGGGTTGAATAGCCTTATATGTCACAATGTCTTCAACCTGATTGTTCCTGAGAACATTCACCATTCATACTCACAAACTTGAGGCTTGTCTTACTAAATGATTGCATTACACCAAAAAACAGTTTGATTGATTTCAACATGATGTAATTGTTTCTACGTTTTATATAGTATTTTATGTATTTTTTTGAGGGGGAATAGAAGCATTCATGAGGGCCTGTGGTTGGGTGGTTTTGGTCTTAATACATACTCTCTCTTATTCCGTTTTCTTTCAGATTTGTATTGCTTTTAACAATGTTTAGTTGATTTATGTTTAAAACTTATGGTAAAACATGACTTACGATAGTACTTGAGCATAACATGCTAGACCTTTGGGATAATGTTTGTACTTCACATTACTTATCTGTTCATCTTATTTTATCTGTCGGAATTGTTGTAAAAACAACATTTTTTTTCTCTCAGTTTTGTGTTTATGACCTTTAATTGTGTGTGAATCATGACTTAGAGACTCGAGAACTTTATTGATCATCCTTACTCTCGCTGTGACATAGTGCGTCATTCTCAAAGATTTTTTCTCAGTTCTTTTTTTATTCTTGGGGTTTAACATTGCACCTACAGCCAAGGTCATTTGACAACTTTTCCAGCTTTGTCAGTCTGGGATTCGAGCTCATAGCAGTGGGTGCTGGTGATTAATAGTCAGTGGACATACACTGAACCACGGTGGCTACTTGTGCCTCAGTTTCTTTTTCCTGAGGTATATAGAATTATAATGTAAGAAAAGTATTATGAAAAAAAGATAAATCATTTATCCATTCAGATACTAAGAAAATAGTTACTGCAAGTTCATTTCTGGTATAGAATATTTTCTGTACAAACTACAGCAATTTATAATCCAAGTCTGTTTTCTGTTCATGCCTGATAATTGATTTATGATAATTTTTTGTTGAATATTATTAAAATCTATGGAGAATCTTACGTTATTAATTTAAATAGAAAAAATGTCCATGGTATTTATCCAGAATGAAAATTATTATTCTGAAGCCAAGATTAGATATTTGGTTTTTACGAGACCTTGATTTGTACAGTATGCTGTATGTCTGCTAGATGCATCTGTTTGCCAGGCAGGTGTACAGTAATTAATTGGATTGTCTGTTTGAATTTATGTTTCAATAATTGATTTCTGTCTGCTTGTTCATCCTTTCTACGCATATTGTTTATTTTCCGGTGTACAGTCAAACTTGTGTTTGCAGCCACCTCAGAATAAAGACCACCCTGTGAATAAAGGTCATTCTTTGAAAAACTGTCTTTAATTATTTAGAACAAACTGACCATTAAGTAAAGGCCATCTGCCATTAAGCGTAACATTTTGTCTTTCCCAAGGGTGGCCTTTGTTCACAGGTTTTACTGTGTTGTGTACGTGACTATAGTACATTCTAAGGATTATTCTCTCAGACAATATTAAATTTTCTTTCTGTAAATTAAGATAGCCACTGAAAGTTATGCCATTGAAAAGTCTAAGAGACTACAATTCTGGCTCACCCTCTTAGAAAACGACCCATCTCATTTTTCTTCTATCAAAAACTTTCATACTTAACATGCATAGATATGGGAATGATAAATGGTTAACAATGGACATGAAATAGAAATTACATTTATTTAATGGTGCAACTTTTAAAATTCCAACTTTAAGGCCATCCTTAAAAATTTGTTAGTTTACAGTTACACCACTGACTCATTCAAAAAAAATCTACTCAAAAAGTTTTTGGTACAAGCATAAAATGTAACAAAAAATAGCCTCTTTACTTACCCACTGTTGAACCAACATATTTTTTAGAATTGCCTAACTTACAATCAGTTGTTCCTAAAAATCTGACAGATGCAGTTTTAGTATTGTTCCAAAATTAATCAGTTGAAAATAAAGTGGACTCAGCAGTCTAATACTTCTTTTATTTATTTAGATGAGAGTTTCAAAACTTATTTTAACAGACTTTTGTGAAAAGATTGTCATATTTAAATTTCATAGATATGAATGGTACATTTTTGTTGTAAATTAAATCCATATAACTTGACATTTTCCTAACTCCCTGTGGACGGTATTATATGACTGCTAGTAAGAGAAATGCCTGTATCAACTTTCCCACAATGTTCATTTTATTGTTTAAGTAACTTCATAATCAATATAGAATGTGAACAGAATAAAGTGATAGTATTGCGCTGGCAGTAGTAGCTTGAAAAATACAGTCAAACTTTAGTTTGGGACCAAATTTCACATAAGAAGAAGCTGTCCAGTTGGTTTACTGTAGGTTGGTTTTTCTACCCTGGTGTATGCTTAGGGTCTTTTTCCATCATTAAAGCTGGAAAAGTCACCAGATGACCTTGACTTTTGGTGCCAGAAAAAATATTTTATTCTTTTTATTTTTTTTTCTAGTCTTTTACTGTTCAAGATCCTAATGTATGTAGCACTATGGACCTTGGTACCCAGTTTTTTCTGCGTGAAGAGGATGTTGTCAACAAACGAAACAGGTACCTGTAGACATAATTATATGATTGATATTGTTTGTAAGAACTATAAATTCATATTTATCTTATGCCAGTTTTGAAGTGAAGCTCTTAAAATGCTTGAATTTTATGTTTTTTTTCTTTTATACTTCAGAAACTATTAAGTTCAACATATAAAATATCATGTTGGCTTTGTTGAAATTTCTGTTTAACTTTTTATGAAGTTCACAGTGTCACGTGTATTGTGATGTACTAAATAAAAACATGTACTCAAATGAATTAATGAATAACAAAATGCTTTCACAAAACCCTTAATCCAGGGTTTTCACTAGACATCAAAAGTTTAGGGTAAAAAATGACCATTGACTGATGATAATTTTAAGGGTCAACAAAATTTCCTTCTAATTTTATTGTAAATTTGACCCTTTGGTACAAATTCTCAAGAGTCAACAGCTTTATTTTACTTATTTCAAGAGTCAGAAATTTTTAAGGGTCAAATGATAGCCCTGCTTAATCCAAGGACAGTTCATTTTTGTAGTGGATTTATTTAGCCTGCATGGAACGGTCTCAAAGCCCAAGAGTTCTTGATGAAACCTTTCTGATTTGTGGTATATTTTCAATGTTGTGATATCTTGTGGTAACTTGTATGGCTTCCATGGCATCATAACTGGTTACTGACTTACTTAAAACAATAGTGATAAGAACTAAAGAGACATATAATGGCGAATTTCTGTTGTACTGATTCATTTAAAGTTGTTATACTATTATCGTCATTATATGTCTTGTCTTTATTCCACGCCTTTTTTCATTAATGAATATTGAACCATATTATCTTACTCACAACTTGTCTACATTTAGCAGAAGATTTTACTTACAACAACCAGGGTCATTGGACGACATTTCCAGGCATACACCTGGGTAGCATCAATGATCCACAATAAACTAGCTGGACAGTTTTCTCACGTGTGAAATTCGGTTCCTGGTGAGATTCCAGTTTTAACGGTGGAGGAAGACCTCAGCCGTACACACAAATAGAACCGCCAACCTTTCATAAACTAACTGAATAGCTTCCCTAACTGTGAATTTTTCTGGTCCCATTTGAGATAAAAGCTCCCAGTGATGAGGGGTTAATGATTAAAAGTCAGAGAACATTACTACTCGACCATAGGGACCCCTTTACTTACTGTATATTTGTGTTCAAAATTTGTTTGTTTTTACAGAGCCGAAGTCAGTGTTCCCAGACTGTCAGAATTAAATCCATATGTCAGTATTAGAATGTTGACATCAGCTTTAGATGAGAATTGTGACTTGCAATATCTTACACAGTTTCAGGTAAATTAACTTTCAAGTACTGAAATGGAAACGGTTTTTAGATTACAAAAGTTATTAGTTTTATTTCAATTGTAATCTTGATTTATCACAGCATTTATCACTTGTTTATAGTATATTCGTTAAGACAATTTTTCATTTGGTCAGACAGAATTCTAACTTTGCAAGACCAAATGTCAGGCAAGTATTCCAGCAGTTTCGAGAAGCCTGGACTAATTATTCTATCTGATTGTTTTAATAGATAAATGGAATATTGACATCTCTGTATAACCTTGTATAAACATCTTCAATACTCAATAACTGTTCAGAATAGACCAAAACTAATGTACTGGCTTTTGTTAATATTGATAACAGCAGTCAGTACCCTAGAGCCTCGAAAATATTTAAGTCTTAAATTATTCATTGTTCAATATCTGTCATGATTGATTTCTTGTAATATTGATTTCTCACTACACTTAGCAGCAAATCATCATTGTTATGTTGAAGTACTGTATATTACCTAATAAATAACTCTGTGGGCTCAATAAATAGGCAAAAAAAGATTCCTAGTTTCTGCTAACTGGACTGACCCTATTTTTCTGCCAACTTGAGATTTTGTCTGTCTCCGTCATTTTTTTTCATGCTGACATTTTCATATTAACCCTTTTTTTGTCTCAGTAATTTTTTTCATGCTAATATTTTCATATTAACCCTTTGCCTCATAATTCCGCATTTCCCTGCATCTGACAACTTTTGAAAACGTGCTAAAAGAAGACATTATTCATTACAAGCAATGGCTTTTTTTGTCACAATGTTTTCCACTCTCTAAGAGAGAAATACTAGTATCCCAACTTTCCTAAATACATTGATGTTTTGTATATTTGCTTTGAATTCGGAAGAGTTTTTGAATTCGGAAGAGTCCAAAATATGCTTATGAGGCAAAGGGTTAAATTCACTGTATCTTCAGAATAAAAAATGTATTTGAAAAAAGTTTTTCCAACCAACAATTGCAGCAGAACACAAGTTTTCCTGTGGTCTTATTAGATTTACTTTCAGTTTATTATATTATTGTTTGAATAATTCTTGGACACAATGGATGCAATTTGAAAGATTTTTTTTTAAAAATGTGAGCAGTTATAAGTTTTCTTTGGAGGGTATAAGTTAGGAGTAGGGTGTTAATTAGGAAATATTTGGTAATTGCTAAATGTTGTACTTTAGTATGCATGCTTTCTTAGAAGAGAATAATATGAGGACAAATTATGTGGGTAGACTTCCTACACATCTTTAAAATGTATTCGGTAATTGATACACATTATCATGTAGGTATTGTAACGATATTTTCATGTTAAATTTATACATTTTCCTGTTAGTAACTTGACTAGACAGGATCAGATCATGCTATAACTCATAAGACAAACTGCGTTATTGCAATTCAGCACTAGTTTACAACATATTGGATTGGCTTCAACCTCGGTCCTGATGCAAGATCAGCGGAAATAATTTATTACTGGAATATCAATGCTACTTTAATGCGTCTATAAATATACTATTATATCAGTTTGTTTATGAGTTCAAGTCTAGAATTGATAATGAATTATTCTCATTTTTAGTTATTTCAAAGCTGTACAATTGTCTACAATAGGACAAATGGAATGAGTAAAAATCCTCCTCTCATTAGGTAACTCAGCCGCATGTCACAAAAACAGAGCAACCTTTCAAATATGAACCCCAGGAAAAGTCCTGATTTGTAGGGTTTCTTGATTACAAAGTTTTGTACATCAGACAAGTAGTGTTTATTTTAAACAAAATCGGTTTTTACGAAGTTAAGTTTATACCTGCATCAGAGGTCCAGATTGGTAGATGTTGATTTAGTGTTGCCCTGATTAGTGGAGGCCTGTTGTACTAATGAAGTGATCTTATCAGCAAGCTGAATTATATGGAGTTTTTGGAAGCCAGTCCAAAAATATGTGGTCATTATAAAGTTTGAAGTATTGAGTAAAGTTCAAAGTTTGAGTGCCGTAACATTTTTTAAGAATAACCTTAATACCATCATTTGTACAGCTGCTTCTATATAGTGCATATTTATTGATTTAAAATATACCTCATAAGATAGGCCAACTGTGCTGGAAGGTCATATTTCTCCCTCTTTCTCTATGGCTGCATTTGTTGACAAGTTTGACTGTAGTTTTAAACATACATTTCAGTGTGTGATTCTGACAGAAACTTCACTTGCTGTACAACTGAGAGTAAATACATTTTGTCGCTGTAATGGAATTAAGGTAGTATGTCTATGTTTATCTTTTGTATTATATGTATTTACATTATCTCAATTGTTGGAATAGATTCAGTCTCACGAGTGTCTATGTACGGATGCCAATATTATTCAAATTGATTTTGTAGACCTCTGATGTGGCTTACAGATTCCTGATTTTATTCACCAGATTGTTTTTTCTATAATCAATACAACTTTATAGATTTGATTATTATAAGTCGTGCAGTTTCACACGTAAGACTTTGACATTTTGATAAATTTGGTGGTTAAGTGAGTCAGTCCTCTTGCATGGTATAACTGTGCTCTAGTCTGCTGGTTACATGTCTAAATATTGAATGACAGAATTATCTTGCATTACAGTTTGAATAATCTGATTGCCTAGTTATCTGTCTTGGAAATAAAAAAATACTTTGAATGAATGAAATTAATCAAAAGAACTATTCTTTTGTTGCATTTACATTCTGTGACAGACTTTAAGGTCAATAATTTTCCTGGAAAGGGACTGGTTAATTAATTATGACAGTTGCTAGTTGAAAATGACAATAGCTAATTAATTGTGACAGTTGCTAGTTGAAAATGACAATAGCTAATTAATTATGACAGTTGCTAGTTGAAAATTACGATAGCTAATTAATTATGACAGTTGCTAATTAATTATGACTGATACATATCCTTCATTTAACTGATCTAGAAAAGCTGGTGCTGAACCTTGCCTTGTGATGAGCAACAAGCTGGTTTGTGGGTTCTTTTAAGGACCTGTGATGGTTAAATTGTAATAAGTTTTATGAAAAACACCTAAATTTAACTCCAGATTACCATAAACAAAAAGAAATGGTCACAGAATGTTACCTGTTCAACTGATTTACAAGGATTATCTGGGGTTAAATTCAGATGTTTTGAATAAAATTTATTACAAGTTCACCATCACAGGTCCATTACCTCTGCCTGTGGTTTGGGCTGTCTTCATATGAGACCAATGTTCTCGATGGTTTTCAGTACAGTGCAACCTCTCCAAAGCAACACTCTTTGGGAGAAGCAAAATTATGCTGTTGTTGAGAGGTTGTTCCTTTAGAGAGGTTAAATTAATAGTTAAATTGTACAGTGGGGGCAAAATCATGCTGTTGTTGAAAGGAGGTTGTTGCTCAAGAGAGGGTCACTCAGGAGAGGTTACACTGTACCACTTTATCATTTAAGCTCATAAATTTACATTTTTTTAGATTTACTTTCATTTAGTTTATTGATGTAGTAAATTTGTTGACCCTTAAACACTGTATTTTTTTCTATAAACATTTCAGTTCATTAGCGCTGATATGTTTGGTTTATTCGGGGGCTTGTTCTGTGATTTTGGGGACAGTTTTGAAGTTTCTGACCCTAATGGTGAAGAACCGAAAGACTGCTTTATTGCTAGTGTAACAAAGGTAATGCTTTTTATCCTTTTTTAAAATTTTTGAAAGTGTTTTGTACATGTAAGACTGTGTTGTAAAACAGATGTGTGTGTGGGTGGGGCTCTGTGGTCAAGTGGTTATGATCCCTGACTAGTAGTCACTAACATCTCACCACTGTGAGTTCAAATCCAACCCGGGCCTGACAAATTTCATATGTGAAAAGCTAGCAAATTTGCTTTATGAGTCTGGCTGTTAGTAAGATGTGCCCTTGTGAGAGAAAAGAAAGAAAAAAAAACTGTGAATTTAAGGATGATAGATTCAGAAAATTGATGCTGCTGCAATTTTGTTGAGATTAAGAAAAAGGCTTGTACATGTCAATGTAATTATTCCCTATGTTGTGATGTGATATTTTATCATTCAGTCTGTTTTATCTTTTTCTGTTTTCTCTTAAAACTTTATCAATAACAAATGACAAATTGTCAAGACATGAAAAATGCTCTTAAAACTGCTTGTAAAGAAACTAATGAAGAATTGGCTGATGAATTTGAAAGATTCCACATAAATTGTATCACATGTGGTAGTTGTCATGCTTGCATGTCTACATACTTGGACCTGGTGTAGTCACATGTTTGCATGTCTGTACATTAGGACATTCTGAATGAAGTCCATACCCTATTTTGTTCTTTTAATCTTTATCTTGTGGTAAATTATTCAAAAGGTGGATGATCTGATAAGTGATAAATAATGAAAGTTTTAAGGACCATAGACACAAAAAGTCAAGTTTCTGTATCTGTTATATTTCTAGAATAATTTTATTGTGTGTTTATTAAAATGAAACTGGTGCCGAATTGTATACAAAGGCAACAAAGGGAGGGAAGAAATCTAATGTTAATGCGCAGTTGACCTTCGTATCAATAAATCTGAGATGAAGAGCCATTGTTCCCATGTTACTCACAGGTGGCCATTAATATAGGTTTAAATGTAGGTTTTGAATTGTTAAATCATGTCAGCCCTTACAAAAACTGTCAGTCCTCTGGTCCTGACTGACAAGAAAAGGGGTCAGACCAACAAAATGTTGCCATATGTTATTATCATCCCCATTTTCGTGTTGGTCAGGTGACCTGTCATGTGTTCAGACTGGTTCACATAGACTGTACCATATCATGGTAAGATGTCTTTATTTTGGCTGTTTTGTATTATTCAGGAAAATCCTGGTGTAGTTACAAGTTTAGATAACAGAATGCATGGTTTTGAATCTGATGATATTGTAACATTTAAAGAAGTTGCAGGAATGACTAAATTAAATGGTTTACAATGTAAAATAAAGGGTAAGTATATACTGAAATTTACTGATATTTACAGTGTCCAAACAGAGCCACTACCTGACATTAGAAACTGACGAGTAATCTCGCTGATAAGTTCAAAACTGACATATTTCTGATTAAGTATATACAGGGTGATCCATGAATTCTGGTATCATTTGAACATCTTATAACTTCTACAATTCTTGTGTTATTTCAAAGAACAAAACACATATATGAAGTAGAGATTTCAATGTTTTGAATAGAACAGGACAAAATATATACCTTTGTTACGGACAATGTGCAACAATAATTGTTTATTAAAATACAGAATTACAGTCAACCCTGTTTAGAAAGGCCACCCTTGGGAAAGACAAAATGTGGCCTTTATTGACAGATGACCTTTATTTGGAGGTCAGTTTGTTCTAAATAATTAGTGAGGGTTTTTCAAAGAATGACCTTTATTCATAGGGTGGTCTTTATTTAGAGGGGGACACAAACACATATTTCACTGTACACAATTTTGGATAAAAACTTAAAGGGTTGGGCATGTATATAAGTTACTGGTTTCCAATTAACCCATTCAGTTCAACCCAGACAACTTTTGTATGCAGACCCTAGACTTTTGTCAATTGTTTTGTCAATATTTTCATTTTCATGCTATGACATACTTATAAATGTACCTCACAACTAAAAAAAAGTATATTAAATTTTGTATTTGCTGACTTACTGACCCTATATTTTGGGGGAATTTTAGTGGAAACCAAGTATTTTTGTCTAGCCCGCTTGTGGTGAGCTTGATGTAGTTGACAAAATGGCAGTTCTATGTAAGTCTGTCCACATTTTTTTGTCCGGACCATAACTTTCCTATGCATCTATGGATTTTAAAATGACTTGGCACAATTGTTCACCATGATAAGACAGTGTGTCATGCGCAAGAACCAGCTCCATATCTTGTAGGTCAAGGTCACACTTGGGGGTTTAAAGGCTAAAAATTGGCATGTTTTACTGTGTTATTTTTGGCCTTAGGTTGCACACTGCATTCACTCCATTATGACTTCCTATAAAACCCTTTGATATATCTGTACTGAAACATAGGATGATTTGTCTGATTAAAGACATCATTGAGTGACTCCTTGATTATTTTTTATTTGTACACTATAAAATTATATGACATAAATGAAAAATGAATAAATATTTTGCTGACATTCTGACCTGAATCCAGTAAAAAGCCAACTATTCATATTGCTACATTTTTCATTCTAACACAGTAGGGCATATTATCTGCTAGACATTCAGCATTTTTTTTTTGCAGAATTTTAATTCAGTGTCTAAACATTTTGATTCCATTTATAGATTTCATTTGTCTTTTGAACTATTGTGAGCTTAAAATATCTCATTATGAGTTTAGCCTATTCATCTTCTCATGTCTGTTATCAGTACTATGTCTGTTTTCAATTTCTTCAGACATATCTTCTGAGATTTGGATCCTGTTTGTTGTATGAATGTTTCTGTTTTCAGTTCTGTCACCTTATGCATTTAGTATCTGTGATACAACTGGTGATGATTTTAGTGCTTATGAAAATGGTGGCATTGTTACACAAGTAAAATGTGGCAAAACTGTTACCTTTGTAAGTAAAATTGTTACCTTATTAAGTAAAACACTTACGTTTGTAAGTAAAATTGTTACCTTATTAAGTAAAACTCTTACCTTTGTAAGTAAAATTGTTACCTTATTAAGTAAAACTCTTACCTTTGTAAGTAAAATTGTTACCTTATTAAGTAAAACTCTTACCTTTGTAAGTAAAATTGTTACCTTATTAAGTAAAACACTTACCTTTGTAAGTAAAATTGTTACCTTATTAAGTAAAACACTTACCTTTGTAAGTAAAATTGTTACCTTATTAAGTAAAACTCTTACCTTTGTAAGTAAAATTGTTACCTTATTAAGTAAAACTCTTACCTTTGTAAGTAAAATTGTTACCTTATTAAGTAAAACTTACTTTTGTATGTAAAACTCTTACCTTAATGTAAGTAAAACTTTTAACTTTGTAAGTAAAACTGCTACCATTATAAGTGATACTGTTAACTTCATTAGTAAAATTGTATGTTCCCTATACACCAGCAGGCATTTCATTTCAAATTAATTCCTTTGTGATTGATATTTTTTAATTTGATTGAAGTTAATGTTAAAATGTTTTGAATTGGATGATATATTCAATTTGATACTACAATCTATTATTGAGTATTGAGTATCATATATCATTCTATAGATATCCTGTTTACATTAATAAACATGTTTGTCACATTAGATCAGCTAATAAAAATCAATCTGTACTTATATTGATAGGGAAAATATTCTGTAAAGGTATAATACTCAATTAAGTTGCATGCTGATGGAGTCCTATATTAAGAAAAAAAAGAATTTTCAGATTTTATTCGAATGCATTTTAATTATGATATATTTTAATATTAAGGCTGGAATAATTTCTGATAGGATTTTATGTGATAAATTATGTGCTGATACCAGATTAGATACAAATAGTAGCTACAAGTTAGAATTTGTGATTTGTCTTGAACTGTTTGTTTCCTGGTTGACATGAATTACGGTTTATTTTCAGGAAAGCCTGGAGAAACAAATAAAGAAACCTTCCCTCCTTATTACAGACTTCAGCAAATTTGATGTAATTATGATAGTTTTAATTTTTTTTAATTTGTTTACAGGTCCTTATTTGGAAATATAATGATACTTCTAGCTTTTAGAATAAAGTCAAACCTCTATACAATGGTCAATAGCTGATCGTTTCAAAATTGGCTGTTATAGGGAGGTGGCTGTTATAGGGACGTGACCATTGTTGGTAGGGGATCGTTCAGTTCAATCACACATTCTTTGTTGTTTTAGTGGCAAATCAGCAACAAAAATCGGAGTCTTCTTCATCTTGCTATCTGTGGCGCTGAAATGTAGAAGTAGTCTCTGACTAATTATACACTAACCCTTCACCACTGTGTTTGAATCACATCTACGACCACTAAAGAGTTGAACTTGTGCTAAATTCTAATTGTAAATATTGACCACCTGACTATAAAGACCAGTGGTGTTATTTCCATTACAAAAATTAGCAGGTTACTTTCACCTCGAAATGAAGATGTCGTCATCATTGTTGTCATACAAAAATTTTAATGTAGCCCATTACTCAAAGATATTTTAAGATATCAACTTGACACTTGGAATACTTGATTATCATGACAAGCGCAGTTGCAAAACAAGGGTTATTATTCTGAAAGATATATTTATGGAGGTATGCCCCTTTTTAACTTAGAAGTTTGGTCAAAATTATTTATTATTACCATATTGTGTTCAAACTCGAAATCTCAAATGCGGCCCCCTATTGCCGACATGCGACTCTACGGAGGTCTAGTTATTCTGCATGAGGTGGTCTATATAGACTGGTTTTATGATATGAAATGTGTTTTTATATTTCAGGTACCATTAAGCATTCATTCTGCATTCATAGCTTTACAGAAATACGTAGAAACCAATGGGAATTTACCAAATATTTGGTAACTTGATTAATAAAACATTGTTAATTTAGTAAATAATGTTGTATTTTCACTATGTTTCCTATAATTATAATTAATTGCATTCAAATTACAATGAACTAAGGTCACCCTAGGAAAGACAAAATATGGCCTTTATTGACAGATGGCCTTTATTCAGAGGTCAGTTTGTTCTAAATCTTACATTAAATTTTCAAAGAATGGCCTTTATTAACAGGGTGACCTTTATTTGGATGTGGCTGCAAACACAGGTTTGACTGTAATATATATATCATCCTAGGCAACAAACAGTCCAACCTGTAAACAAAAACCACAAAAGGAACAGAAGAAAATTTGGTCTTTTTTCCACTTTGGACATTATTTAAAGGTTTCGTTCTGTATATAAATGTGTGCTTTAAAGTGACCTTGTTTCTTATGTGGCCTTTATTTACAGGTAGTCACTAATACAAGTTTTAGTGTTAACTGTGCTTTGGAGATATTTTTGAAACATTTACATTACATACCATCTGTGGTGTAAGTTAAGGACTTTAATGCCAGTAAAACTTAATTCAGTTAGTAGATACTGCAGAAATCCTGACCTGTGTCTAGTATAATAACCAGTAGCCCCTCACCGCTGATTGAGTTTGAATCCCAACTAGGACCTGACAAATTTCAACTGTGAGAAAGCTATCATCCTGACTTACAAAATGTCAGTGGTTACTATACTCATGTGCATGCACAGGGTCTTCCTGTCCTGTTGTAGGACACTAGCTAAATGACCCTGGTCCAGTGGTTAGTGTGCTGGACTTGTAACCCAGCAGTCTAGTTTCAAATCCCAGTCTTGGCAGGTCATACCCTTCAACGAAAATTTGACAAAAATGTTGATTTTCTCACATATGTGGAGAAGTTGCCAGCTCTTTGTGGAAGGGTAAGTTAGCACAGGTTAGAATACAGTCCAGGAAAACTGGTAAGGTGAACTGGCCACCTTATATTATGAAGAATTGTTGAAAAAAAAGCAGTGAAAAAAACAGTGAAAGTAAATAACAGTTTGATTACTCCATTTCAGGTGTAATGAGGATGCTGATAAAATCTGTTCTCTAGTGAATGATCTGAACTCGCATGGATTTTTTTCTGAGGTTCACTTTTTATTCTTCATATTAAACAGCTATTTATGTTAATAGCGGTTTTGCATTTGTTACCAGGATTATTTTTGCCCAAGTTGGTCTGGATACAGTGAATAATTCATACATTTTCATTTTATCATTTTGCTTAAATTCGTGATAAAAATATATCCTGTTATCTACCTGCATATAATAAAGGAAGCACATAGTGACGAAAGAAATTCAATAGTCTACATTTTGGACATTTTGAAGCTTATATCTAACATTAATGATTGTTTTTGTTGTTTAAGTTAAATTTTATTATTCAAATGTTTAAAAAATGATAATAATGGTGATAGAAGATATTAAATTCAAACTTTTTATCAAATTTGCTTTCAATCTTGTTCAAAATCCCAGAGTAGCCTCTTGAATGAAATGCTGTCCAGAGTGCACATTCTTCTTTATAAAATATACATGCTTATATTGGACTAACACATTAATGGATGGTTGTGTGGTATAATCTGTACTTAATTAAAAATCCATTACTAATAGGATAAAGGAATGACATCACCGTTGTAACTTAAATCATCTATTTTACAGTGTGGAGATATCTCTGACGAGGTTGTAAAGTTGGTATCCTACACGTGTAGAGGAAACTTCTTGCCAGTCTGTGCTGCTTTAGGTGGAATTGCTGCTCAGGAAGGCATCAAAGCTGTCACTGGAAAATTTACACCTTTAAACCAGTGGGTAAGTATCTTCTGTGCAACCTCCCCAGAGTGGCCCTCTCTTGAGCAACAACCTTCCTTCAACGACAGCATGATTTTTCCCACTGTATGATTTAACTATTTATTTAACTTTTTTCGAGAAGGAGCCTCTCAACAACGATATAATTTTGCTTCTCACATGTGATGTTGCTTTGGAGAGGTTGCGCTGTATATTTAAACTGCATCATGCAATCTTTGGTCTTTCAGACAAATTTTGACATTTTGGGATTTCAAAATTCTGTGTCAGGGTTTTTTATCCACTAATATGTACACTACTTATGATATTTAAAATATTGGTTTTAACAATGTTAACAAATTTTAGAAATATTCAGTAGTGTATCAGCATCTGTCATCTATTGAATTATATTCAGTTATGATTTTTATTCTTGATCTGTTCATGAAATCAGATTTTTTTCATTGATATGATGTTTTAATACTGTGAACAATATTGATAAATTCTATCCGATAATTCTCAAATAATGATGTTTGTGAAAGATAATGAGTGTAACCAGAATAAATTTAGTATTTTTTCTTAGCCATATGTTGGTTTTGTGCAGATTAAATAACTTATTACGAGCAGTTTGCTTCTATAAATACCTTGTTCTTCTGTTTTGAATCCAGTCTTGATTATACCCAGATTGTAAAAAAAACAATTACCCTTTTTGAAATGACAGTTTGTTTCACTTTTCAAAGTATTTATCATTTATGGAATGAGAAAGTTTATGACTGTACTGTTGCACTGTAGTATTACAGAGACCAGTCCAAATCCAAGTATATTTATTTATTGTTTATACAGTAAAGCCTCACATAGCGACCAACTCAATATTATGACCGCCTTATTATTTCGACCACTTATTTTCGTACTGACTTTCAGTAACTCTACAATTGTTCAAGTTGATTGTTTGACCACCTCATTATTATGGTCTTAGTGTCAAAGTTTTACTTTATAATTTTTTTTTTTACTTTTAGCTGTATCTTGATGCTATAGAAGCATTGAAACAAGAAGACACTAAACAGACTGATATTTTCCAAGCAAAGTAAGTTAATGATCTGTACATGAATTATTATCTTTTTTTTTTCTTATCACAGATTTATGCTGTTTTACATTTTAATATTTTGTTTATTATTTGATTGCATGAATTTATTCTATACTGACTATGTTGGTCAAGTGGTTACGTTCTCTGATTAGTAATCACTAGGACTCACTGCTGTGAGTTCAAATCCTACCTGAGTCTGGACAAAGTTTGCTTGTGAGGAAGCTGTCCCAGCTAGCTAAGAGAAGGTACGTGGTTTTGCACATGTGTACGCGCGGGATTGTTCTCCACTGTTACAGCTGGAAAGTTGCCAAATCACTGTGTCTGCTTGTGTGATGTTAAACCCCTGTGATTAAATTATTTTTATGTCACGTTTCTAGCCCATTCATCGTTTAAACATAGCTTACCAATAAAAGTGGTAACATTGTCAAGACATTCATATATTTATATAAAAGTGTCATACCCGCTCTGTTCCGATATTTGAACTATCTATGTAAATATTTAATTTCAAATTCTGATACCAGCATTGCTATTCATTAAACATACCGTCAGTAGACACAAGGGCATTGGACGTAGACAGACTTCCTGTCCCCAGAATGTGATGCCTATGATGATAATGGTTTCAATTTTTTTCTCATTCCTAAAACCCACTTTCAAGAAACGTCCTCTTTAAAAAATGCATGTCATTGATCAATGTAAATTTAAGCTTCACATAGTGACCCTGTCAGTATTAGGACAATCATTATTGGACTTGTTTTTGCAATATTTCCTTTATATTGGGACCACTTCAATAATTGATCAAAATGGTGCTTTATTTTAACATTGTGGTTTTAATGTATGTATATGTATATTATTGGCTAGTATATATATATATATACATATATATATATATACTAGCCAATAACATCACATACAGTTTATTTGGTAAAAAGGTGATGTAATTATCAAGGTTTTACCATAAATGGGGCCACGAACATGGTCCAGTGGTTGTGTGCTGGACTTGTTACTCGGTTATCCGGGTTCAAAATCCAGTCACAGCAGGTCATACCCTTGTTAAAAAAATTGACAAAAATGTAGATTTTCATCCTTATGTGGAGAAGTTGCTGGCTCCTTGTGGAAGAGTTAGTTAGTACTGGTTAGTATACAGTCCAGGAAAACTGGTTTGGTGAACTAGCCACAGTATGTAACTAAAAAGTTATTGAAAACAGCATTAAACCCAGTGACAATAAGTCACATAAAAACAAACAAAACTTGTACATGTACCATATAATGCTTTAACTTAATGTTTGTAGGAATGATAGATATGACCAGTTAAGAATTTGTGTGGGAGAGAAATGTTTACAGAAGCTTCAGAAACTGAAATTATTCATGGTAAGCGTTTCTAATATTACTAATGATATATCGCTGTCATCGGGTGAAATTGTTCATGCAAATTGTCCAGGTTGACAATGCTTTACTCTGTATTTCATTCTGCATTGCTGAAGATTTTATATGTGAATGTATGATATTAAATTTTATTAATTATTTTAGTATGGCGTTATGTTTCATGCTTTAACAAATGATTATTTTAGATTGGATGTGGAGCTATCGGATGTGAGATGTTGAAGAATTACTCGCTGATGGGTATTGGCAGTGTTGGACCAGGGGAGATAACTGTTACAGATAATGACCTCATAGAAAAATCGAACCTTAATCGACAGTTCTTATTCAGACAACAACATATAAGGGTGAAATAGTTACTTCTTGTTATCCTCTGAAACAATATGTACTTAACACACAGACAGGCTGAAAATATTTATTAGTAGTTTGTATACAAAATGGCTAAAAAAATTTTTATCTGTCAATATTTTATAATCTAAGACACTATTGTTTTATTTTCATTTTTTGTATTTGTTGTTTGAAGGCCATGTTGTTATTTGTGACTCCATATGTGTTTGTATTTTTTTGTCGTCCTTTTATGTTGCCATGGAAACCATTTTGCATTTCACCTGGGTTTTCTGCAACTTTTGCGAGGAATACTTATCAATAGTTTGGTGGTTGATGCCAAATTTTTGTGTTTATAATTTTATTATTTGAATATTTATTTATTAATTATTCATTAATTATTTAAATATTATGTTTGGCTTGTTGTTGTTGTAGCAACCTAAAAGTACTACTGCTGCTCATGCTGTGAAACAAATAAATTCCGGTGAGTAAAATATCTTACATAATCATTTTATTTACTGGGTCACTCTTATTATACTTAAATTGTGTACTAAAACAACCATTTTTATGTGTTTATGTCTTTATCCATGGGGGGACATTAAATCTGGTTTGACTGTAATTCAGTAATGCAGCAAAAGCTTGATATTAAGACTAAAAACATGGTCTTAATATTACTATAATCTCACTATCAACTTGAAATATAGAGGAAGTTCTGAAAATCAGTCCTGGAATAAATGGTTGCTATAATGAGGTGCCTGGTTGGGTTAATATGTTGGTGATCACTAAGTGAGGTTTTACCTGTATATGAATGAAGGGTTTTTTTTGTTTGTTTTTTTTTCACTGGGGAGGGGTAAACAGGGTCATTTGGTGATTTCTAGCTTTAACATTGGAGAAAGATTCCAGGCAAACACCTGGATAAAGCTGACGATCTGTAAGCATGTTGGACAACTTACTCACATGTGAAAATTTGGTTCCCGGTTTTATACAAACTCAAGGGGCTAGTGATTGCTAGTTAAAGACCGTAACTACTCCATCATAGTGACTCCACGTATAGTTTTTACAATACATTATGTTTCAGCATTGAACATAAAAGCTCAGCAACACAAGGTTTGTGTGGATACAGAGAAGACAGTTTATACTGATAGTTTCTTTGAACATCAAGATCTCATTGTGAATGCCTTAGACAATGTGGAAGCTCGAAGATATGTAGATATGTATGTAATCAGTGCTAGTTTAGTCTTTTATTAGTGGGCAGAGTTTGACTAATGAGTCTGTTACTTTTTTACATTGGGGTTTTACGTTACCCTAGCAATCTGGGTCATTTGGCAACTTTCCAGCTTTGATGATAGAGGAAGACCCCAGGAGTACATTTGAGTTCAACGACAGACCTTCTGTAAACTAGCTGAACAGCTTCCCCACATGTGAATTTTGTCTAGTCCCAAGTGGGATTCAAACTCCTAGTAATTATTATCCAGAGACCATAACCACTTGACCTTGGAGACTTCTTTCTGTTGTTTCTGTGTCTGACTTATCGAGGGAAAACTCATTTGATCCAGTAAAAATTTTTACTTTTGACTTTTTATCCACATTTATATGCTTAGATCTTTAGCATCATGATGAAAGTTTGCAGAGTTGAAGAGATTTTTATGCCGATGTTAGATTATTGGTTAATATTTGAGACTAATGTTGAGATAAATAAATATCTGTGTAGCTAAAGACCTGTCTAAATTTGCTCCAAATGTTGGCTTCTTTTTTCTGCACTTAACTGTTAATAATTGTGCTATACATGTGTACAAGTTCAATGGGATTGATAGAGCATTAGTCATGGGTTTAACTTTTGACTGTTGTGATGTTATATTTTCATATTTTATCTCATATTTCAGGCGATGTGTCACAGCACAGAGAAGTTTATTGGAGTCAGGTACCATGGGAACCAAAGGTCATACGCAGGTCATCGTTGCACATCTTACAGAGTCCTATGGAAGTCAGGTAATTTGTAGAACATTTATGACTGATTATTAAAACAGTTGTACAAGATTTATAGGAGACTTGTAAAAACAAAAAAAATGTCCTCTCCACACAGCCACCAATATTCTAGGCTGGGGAGCAACCTTCTAAGTGTTTCCACTCTTATCATGGGCACTCTGCTTATAGCTCTTTTCCTATCATGTTGAGGATTTTGTCCTTCCTGTAAATTTACCAATGGTGATTTTGTCCTCTTTGCAAATACCTTGAAAGGAATTTTGTCCACCTTTACAAATTTTAGCACTGGGGATTTGTCAGGAAGGGCGTAGTCCTTCACTCCTCCCATTGTGTCAGCCACAACCAGCCGGAGAATAATTCTGGTGTTTGCCTCTACTGTAAAGGATTGTGTACATGAACGTAATTTTGTGACTATTGTTTTCCAGCGTGATCCTCCTGATGAAGAAGTCCCATACTGTACTTTGAAATCATTTCCGGCCAATATAGAACACTGTATGCACTGGGCAAGAGATAAGGTGGGTACACTGATAACTTTCACATGTTTATTCATATCCGATATCTTTCACATACTTATTCATCAATGATAAGTTTCACATTTTTATTCATTTCTTATAGCTTTCATATATTCATTCATGAATATGATCATTATATGTGTCGAATACATTAACCAAAAGTCATTTGACTGAAGGCTGAAGGTTTCAATTTTATTTTATGAAATTAAAAATCAGTCTTAAATAATATTTGTGTGACTATGTGCATTTTATCTAAGATAAAATATTTCAACATTTCTACAGTTTTATTATCATAAACATAAATTAACCAAACTATATAAAGGAACTTAAAACACATACACCTACATGATCTACTTAAAACACATACACCTACATGATCTACTTAAAACACATACACCTATATGATCTACTTAAATCACATACACCTACATGATCTACTTAAAACACATACACCTACATGATCTACTTAAAACACATACACCTACATGATCTACTTAAAACACATACACCTACATGATCTACTTAAAACACATACACCTACATGATCTACTTAAAACACATACACCTACATGATCTACTTAAAACACATACACCTACATGATCTACTTCAATGAGCTATAAAACTGATGTACAAATTTCTGGTAATAAATCTATTATAGTTTATATTATTTGTTTTTTATACTGTTTTAGCACTAAAATAACTTCTGTATTGCATGACTCAATCATTTTCAGTTTGAAAGTTCTTTTGCACAGAAACCGAACGCTTTCAACAAATTTTGGAGTACACACACAGATACTGCTGCTGTTATTGAAGTAAGTCTGTAGTAATACTTTATTATCTTACATACAGCTTTTGATTTCCTGTCATAATGGTGGATGAAGATCCAAGGCATTCACTTAAGTAAACCCACCAAACTTCTGTATACCTGCAGAACTGCTTTCTTACATGTGAAATTTCATCCCAGATGGGATTCAAACTCACGTTTATGAGAGGTTAGTAATTATAAGTCAAAAACCACTTTACCACAGAGCTCCCCTCCCCACATTTGTCTGGTGTTATAAATATGCTGTAATGTAATTTAAATTTAGGTAGTACATATTTTTTAATAAAGTTGACAAAATGATATGAAAAAAACAACATTTTCTCTTAATGTATGTGGTTTCCTATTTATTTTATTGTCAGCGTTTATCTCAGAGTGAATCTCTGGAAGGTGCGATACAGGCCAGTAAACTACTCAAATTTCGTCCTACAAGCTGGGCTGACTGTGTATGCATTGGCAGATTGAAGTTTGAGAAATACTTCAATCATAAGGTATCTTAACATTCTTGTTGTATCTATTTGCCCAACAATAATTTATCATTATAAACTTAATTTTTATAATCTTGAGATTGTAAAATGTGTTACTGTTGATTAATTACTGCTAGCATAGATTTACATTGAACACCTTTTTTCAAATGTGTTGCATTTTTTGTGCCTGACTTTTGTGCCTGTCAATATTTGTTCTTAGTTGTGTATAATTTTCAACAAACCAATAAATATCTAATTATTACGAGCACCATGTTTATCTCAAGCATTTAGTCTGTTTTGATGACTCCTCGAGATTACGAGGTTTTACCATAGTTGGATGAATGTCATGTAGGAGATTGGATTAAATTTTCATGATTTTAATTTTCAGGCCAAGCATTTGTTGCATGCTTTTCCATTGGATACAAGAACTTCTGATGGAAGTGAGTGTTGTTTAATCTTCTTCTCTATTCTAATTAAATTGTATTGATGAGAAAATGATTCCTAGTAAAGATTCCTGTTGTGTAACATGTTTTCATGATATAGTTTTTGTGGTATTTTATGTAGGCATCATTTCCATTTGCGTGTGTGCATTACTCCAGAAAATTTGTAAATGATCATCTGACAGTTTTGTTAGCTGGCCGATTTATGCCAATAATACACCACAAACTTGTCATTATACACTTATTTTGTGATTTTTTTTAAAGATAAGAGGAGAATTCCTAGAAATAAGTGTGTATAATAAATACTACATTCCCCTAAATCCTCCCAACACATTGAAACATACAAAAATGGAGGGAAAAACTCCTTCAGAGGGTATCACCTTTGAACAGTCTGTAGCAGTCAGTGTGTCTGTATGATCAACATCAAACAATAAATTTTAAACATTATTAATTTGTTTCATGTAATTTGCTTATTTACATGGCTTATTAAACTCGTATCTATTGTTCCATGTCTGAGTTATGGCCCCTGCTGGTTTAGTTTAATGCTGTGTATGTTTGTTGTGTTACTTCGGTTACCTTATTTTATTACTTTCTTTGTGTATAAGTATATAAACTTATTATTCATGTTTTGTATTACTTCAGGTTTATTCTGGCAATCACCAAAACGTCCTCCAACACCTTTAGAATTTGACCCAGAAAATGAGTTGTAAGTATTTCCATGCTAAAAGGCCTCCATAGTCAAGTGGTTATTGTTTGCGGCTAGTGATCGCTAGCCCTTCACCATTGTGAGTTTGAATCCCACTCAGACTTAAAAATTCAAATGTTAGGAACCGGTCCAGCTAGCTTATGGAAGATCGTTGGTTCTACCCAGGCATACACCTGATGATTATTTCATCTGATAGCTCAATCAAATATGTGGACTTTTTATGATTGGCTTATCAATATTGTCTAAATTTTGATTGGTAAATTTGCTAAATTTTGTTAATAGACATTTCAAATAAACATGAAAGTATATATTTCAGACACCTACAGTTTGTGATAGCTGCAGCACATCTTTATGCTGATAACAACAGTATCATTATACCTAACCCTGTAGATGAAGATGAAGTCAAACATATAATAACAACAGTGAAAGTACCACCGTTTGTTCCTTCAGACAAGGTATGAGTCACAAGAACATGGTTAAATACATGGATATAAACCAGGAAAACTGGTTAGGTGAACCCGTTGACATATACAGTGCAACCTCTCCAAAGCAACACTCTTTGGGAGAAGCAAAATTATGTCATTGTTGAGAGGTTGCCCCTCTAGAGAGGTTAAATAAATAGTCAAATCAAACAGTGGGGAAAAAGCATACTGTTGTTGAAGGGAGGTTGTCGCTCAAGAGAGGGTCGCTCTGGAGAGGTTGCGCTGTATAACTGAAAAATTGTTGAAAAACAGTGTTAAACCCTATGAAAAAAAAGTACATGAAATTGAATACATGAATTAAACATCAATTTTAATGTAACTTTGAATCTTGGGAGATCTGGTCTTACTGTAAGATTGTTGTTCTGATCACTAATATTGTGATTTTCTTAATTTTTGTTAAAAGAACCTGTATATCATCATGCAGCTCTTTCATTTTTATTTTTCTGTTATTGAAACCATGTGTTTATTGATTCAAATATTTCATGGGACTAATGCATCATTGGTCTCAATAAAAAATATGACATGAAAACTCTTGGTTTAAGTCTTATAGAACATGACTGTATGATTATGAATCTGACTCTTATATAAAATGTATTTCATGTACAGAAAATTGAAGTGGAGGAGAGTGAGTCTAGTAATAAAGAGGAAACCATCAGTACGGATGAACTTGTGAAGGCATCAGTTACCATACAGTCTGTCCTGTCCACAACTGACCCTTCTAAAGGTAGACTATGAGGATTTACCATAACAGTTACATATAGGGCCAGATAAAATATGAAAGTCATGTTTATGGTTACTTGACCCTAAAAATTAGAGTAGAAAAAACTTTTCTTGTCTAACAGTCGGAGATTTTGTTTTTGTGTGAAATTAAAGATCATAAGGTTCATTAAGGTTTTATATCTTAATGATTAAAAGTTTTCTGGAATTTTCTGGAACCTCCGGTTTTTCTCAGGTCTAGACCCTATTGGTCTAATTGTTTCTGCAGCATCAAGGTTGAAATATCCGTTTTTTTTGAAAATTTTCAACCTTCATCCATGTACCTGTTTATTGTACTGTTAAACATATAGTGAACTTGGGCATATTCAAGTATCAGATACATTGTAGTATTTATTTTTCCCAAACTCACCTTTCTTCATTTCATCGTTACTGATATAGTGTAATAGTAATTATGCTGGTTCCGAGGAATTCACTATAACTGTGTTCTATAACTGTATATTTCTATTTGTAGCCTTACAGAAGATGGTACCTGCAGAGTTTGAGAAAGATGATGACAGTAATGGTCATATAGACTTCATATCTTCAGCTGCTGTAGGTTTATAATTTGTTTAATTGTTTATTGTTGGAATAATGAATACTGTTTTTAATACCTTCATAATATGATTTTTGAAATTTTGTAAAAAGATCGACATTTTGAGACCCATCTGTTAATGTAGAAAAAAATGTGATTTGTTGAATAAATGAATTTATCTTAGGTCAACTTCTCTACTGGTTCTGAAATTTGTGGTTGTTTTACCAATTTAATGGTACGTAAAACCTGTGTTTGCAGCCACCTCCAAATAAATACCACCCAGTGACTGAAGGCCAATCCTTTTCTTTCCCAAAAGTGGCCTTTTGTTCACAGGTTTGACTGTATTGAATATTTGTTCCAAAGCCAAAAAATGACACAATTTGTGCTATAGACCTGAAATTGATATGATTATATGGCTGTTGATGTGTGTTAGAGTACAATGCACACAGTCAGTGCTGTGGCTTTCCTTATTAGTGAGAGCATTAATCTGGAATTCATTGAACATTCATAACTATATAATGTACTATGCTGTCAATTTGAAAAGAAAATATACTTGAGAAAAAAATGTCATTTTATTACTTGTTTAAACTTTCAGTATGTCAATCATTACACTTTTTATTACAGAATTTACGTGGTTGTATGTATAATATAGAGAATGCTGATAGATTAAGAATTAAAAGAATTGCTGGACATATTGTACCCGCTATAGCTACCACCACTGCTGCTGTGTCTGGACTGGTCAGTATTTTTATTACAACGTTTATCATTTAGACAGCATTAAATAGAGGACAGGAAAATAAAGCCTTTTCTCGGGTGTCAATACGTACATTTTAGTCTGATTTATAGCGTCACAGAGTACAGTATAACCTCAAAAGTGACCACCTCAGTATTACAACCACCTTAAGATGACCACTTATTTTCAGACACCTTTTTGATAACTCCCCTAAAATTCAACTCTACATTAAGATCACCTCATTATTATGACCAATTTTTCAGGTCCTGAAGGTGGTCTCATTATTGAGGTTTTAAATCTCTGTGAAATAAAATGCTCATTAGGCATAAATGTTGTATTCTGCCTGATTGTTTTGGCTTATTACAGTCGGTAACACTTGGATGCTTTCCGTTATCTCACAAAGGAGGATGTGAGTGTGTTTTAAATAGTAGAAGTAAAAAGATTATGTTTGCAGATTGTATTCATCCTGTTCAGATACCGTCATCTTCCCATTTAGTACAGGGGTATAGAAATGATTTCACATAGCCGGTAAGCTACTAAAAGGGGATCTGAGGGTTCCCCCAGAAGGAGGCAAGAAACAACGCCCCTGTGGGGAAAAAGTAGCCAGTGAGAATGCTCAACAGCTGGTTGATTTTTCCGGTTTCCTGCTCATTTTTACATCCCTGATTTAGTACAAGTTAACCTGAGAAATGTTGTGGTTTGTTATATATTTTGTATTTGTATAATATATATATGTATATATTTAGGTATCCATAGAGTTAGTGAAGGTAATTGAAGGTGTAACTATTGATAAATATCGTAATTGTTTTCTCAATCTGGCCCTACCTGTATTTTTGATGTCAGAACCTGGGCCAGCTGAAAAATCTGTGATAAGGTAAGATTTTTTTTCTTTTTTTTTTTCACTGAAGTTTAAAGTCGCACCAAAGCCAGGGTCATTTGGCAACTTCCAGCTTAACAGTAAAGGAAGACTCCAGCCGTACACTTGAGTAGACCCCTGGGCATAACATTTTCGAAAGGGGGGGGCACCTATGATGATGCGTTTTTTCGTAAATCTGGGCGAACTGTTTAAATTGAGCTATGCAGCATTTGTTGAAAGGTTTACAGCATCAATGAATGGCCTACATGACCTTAGTCATGTTAGTGTTTAAAGTTTTCAGCCCAAATTATTTTTTATTTACTGTTATGTTTAGGACGTGGCATTTATTAGGAAAGGGTCTTTTAATAGGTATTTCATGGTATTATAAACCCTGTATCATTTTTCTGTTGAGTATATTATGCGTGTAATTAGTCTAGTATCATTTTATGTTGTGTAGAGAAGGCTTGTCTTTTACTAACTGGGACAGATGGGATGTTTGCGGTAAACCTGATTTCACTCTACAAAACTTACTGGATGAATTAAAGGTAATATTGACATTAAATAACTTTAATCTGTCTATTAAGACTATTATCAAGGAGTTACATATGGTATTATATATTTAAATTATAATTGAATCAGTATCTTATCCTTCAGTCATTAAATATATTTCTCAAAACTTAAAAAGTATTTTCGACGTATTAAACTTTCTTGTATTTGTTATTCACTCTTTGCATCTTTTTTATCAGACTAGGGCCGGATTTGAGACAATATTTGTGAGTCAAGGCACAAAGATTGTTTATGCTGGATTTATGCCCGCTCACAGGAAAAGACTGACAGAGAAGTAAGTGGACACTATAAGCTACATCAAGCAACTTTAGGCTTTAGAACGAATATATATCCATATAACTAATCAAATTAAAATTCATTAAAATACAAACATATCTGACTTGTGGCATTAGTTTGTTATTGTATCAAAATAGTAGATAAATAAATTATAGAATGACTGCAGTACAGTGATGAAAAATCTCATTTTAGTAATTTTACCTCATTAATTGTGTATACCTGTCTGTAATATTGACTCACTTAATTGGTGTGTTACTAAAACCAATGATTTCTGAAGCATTTTTGTTTCATTGAATACTGTGGTTGTATTTAAATTTGTTGGTACCACATTTCGTTCATTTATTTTCATGGTTACTTTAATTCATGCATTTTCAAATTTTGGTTAATGTCATTTCAAATGCATTTGTAATTGCACTAACATCTTCATTCATGAGTACTTGAATTTATAGACCAGCTCACCCATAAAATTAGATGTTCCAGGAAAATTCTTTCAAAATTTCATCTCATTCTTATATTTCAGAATGACCAAATTGTTGAAGATGAAACCAGTTGATAAATACATGGATCTTGTCGTATCGTTTGAATCAATGGAGCAAGATGACATAGATGGACCTCCTATCCGCTATTTCTTCTAAATCTGTGATATTTTATATACGAGTGTTTTGTAATATGCTGACTGTTGTGTAATTATTATTACAGTCCAACCTCTCCAAAGAAATACCCTTCGGGAGAAGCAAAATTATGTTGTTATTGTTGAGAGTTTGTTGTTCTAGAGAGGTTAAGTTAATAGTTAAATTGTATGGTGGGAAAATATCATACTGTTGTTGAAGGGAGGTTGTTACTCAAGAGAGGGCCACTTGGAGAGGTTGCACTGTAGTTCTATGTTAGAGACTGCGTTGGACTGACTACTCCAATTTTTGTTTAATTTTGTAACTCATTCTGAGCAACTTCTAAAACGCAAGTTTTTAAATGTGTTGCATATTTTGTGCCTGACTTGCAAACACCTGTTTGATATTCTGCTCCATCCTTGTTTGATAATCGTATTCAATGAGAAAGTTTAATTGAATATGATTGATTTACTAACATGTTGACAAATAAGAATCATCCCTTAATAAAAAGGTGTCTGTATAGCACGTGCCAAGAGGTACAGCTTCAGTACACTGAATAAAAAGGTGTCTGTATAGCACGTGCCAAGAGGTACAGCTTCAGTACACTGAATAACTAGAGCGTAATAATTTGATCAATGATAGACATCCTAATGTTAAATTAACCATCACATTAAAACATCAATACTGAACTTAGCAGCTTCAAAATCTTGCATTTATAAATGTATTACATTTTTGTGCCAGACTTGAAAACACCTATGTGATATTCCGTACTTCCTCGTCAAAAAATGAGCACTGATTGATTTGACAATGAATGTTTTTGGATTATGATAAAATAGTATTTTGTTTGTGTCATTTTTTATATTGTAATCAAATTTAATCAACTGGACTACTCTTGTTATTTCATGTATTGTGTTAAAAGGTGATAAGTTATATTTTAAGTTACAGAAATTGTGATGAATGCTCTGCAGCAGATTTTTCTATGTTTAGTGTGAAAAACTAAGTGATAAGTGGTGCAAATATGTTCTTCACTTAATAAATATTCCATAGCATTGAATATGTTTAATTCATGTTTTCTATTCGTAAAAACACACAGCCTCTTTTTTTTAAAAAAAGTCTGACTTCCTTATTGCTTTATCATTCCTTTCTTTCTCTGGGGTTTAGCTAGGGTCATTTTGTGACTTCTTAGCTTTAATGGTGCAGGAAGACCCCAGGCATACACCTTAGTAAAGTACAGCTTCCTCACATTTGAAATTTTTCTGGTCTCAGTAGGGATTTGAACTCACAGCCATGAGGGGCTAGTGATTACTGGTCAGACCATAACCATTCAACCATGGAGGCTCCTTCCTTGTATTTGCGTGATGAAAAGATGTAATGTTTAAATTTTGTTGATTTTATATTTTATACAATGTCAGATTATATTACTAAGGCAAACCAATCAATATCAGGTATATATGCACTGTTAATGGCATGGTTTTAGGTTATATAGTATTATGAATATATTGCATTGTACAGTGCAACCTCTCCAAAGCAACACCCTTTGGGAGAAGCAAAATTATGTCATTGTTGAGAGGTTTCTGCTCTAGAGAGGTTAAATTAATAGTTAAATGATATAGTGGGAAAAAATAATGCTGTTGTTGAAGGGAGATTGTTGCTCAAGAGAGGGCCACTCAGGAGAGGTTGCACTGTATATTGTATTGTAATTGTTTTTTATAATTTTTGTTGGAATTAAATTTGTTTTGTAATTTAATTATAAGTTATGTGTATGCAGTGTTTATTATATGTGTTGTTTAAATTGTATGGATTTAAAATAATATTTTTATATTATGTTCTTGTGATCAATTAATTATTTTTTGTTTGTCAAATAGTTAACCCTTATTCTCAAATCAATACAATATCAATGATTTTAACAATTAATTATGAAGACAGTGTTACACCTTTGGTTTCTTATACAGTAAAACATCACATAGCGGCTTCATTAATTTTACAACCACTTTGTTATATCAACTACTTATTTTCGGACCAGCTTCCAATAACTCCCTTGATAACTGAGCTTGATAATGAGAACACCTGTCTATTACTAATTTTTTGGGGTCTCATATCAAGGTTTTACTGTACTAGTTTCTGTTATTGTTATTTTTTTATGTCAGTCTGGAGTTTTGTCTTTTTAACATAATAATGCTACTATTCGTATTGATATTGTTCTGAAATAATTTGCCAGATAACAAAATTTTTGGTGCACTGTGTATGATTTGTGTCTGTTCTTGCTTCTCGACTATAAGCAACACTGCTTTTTCAGGGTTCATGTAGTGTATTTTTGGTTGATTTAAATGTTTCTATGTATGAACTTAAAAAATGTATATTCTCATTCTTGCGTCGTTATTTTGTCTTTTATTTGCTTGTTTGTGAAATTTAGCCGTTACAGGAACCTTAGACAAAGGTTAGAATTAATCCTGAGGTTGTTGGTTTAAATTCAATTGAAGGCAAGATTTTCCACATCCTCAGAATTATAAAAAAGGACTGGTTTATAGCCTTGGAAATGCTAATAAATGCTGTCAATGTTAAATTAATTTCTGAAAAAATGTAGTAATACTTTGAATAAAAACACACAAGTATGGAATTCAAATTTTTATCATCTTAATACTATAAAATCAAATAAACTTTTCCAAATTTATGTAAAATTGATAATTTCTATGAAAAAGTAGCAGTAATACAGTATTCAAAGTCTTAACCACACAAATGCATATAAAATACATTTAATACATGTGCAATTATAATCATGAAAAAATAAATGTCAGTTAATCTTTGATTTTGATTTCTTATTGGTATTTTGTTCTGATGGAGTTGTAAAATACAATCTAAGAGCAAACAGTTGAGGAAAAATAAATAATGTTATATTTAACAACCAGAATATTTGCTGGGAGTGTGCCCGGTCTGGCACGAGAAACTCGGGCTCGGTTCTTGGGTGTACTGAACCACCAATGTGTGAAAACTGTCCCTGCAACAGAAAAGGCCCATTTCAACAAAAAACTTGAATCTAATTCATTTTCTCTGAACATCTTTACAGAAAAACCTTAGTATTAAGACCACCTATAGGAGCTAATAAATTTATCTTAATTTTGAGGCAGTCTCATTATCACATTGAAATACAGAGGAAATATTGGTAACTTGTCTTAAATTAGTGGTTGTTATAATGAAATGGTCTTAATACTGCGGGGGTCACACAGTGAAAACTGGTCTTACATTAGTGGTAGTAATAATTATGTGGTCTTAATATGGAGGCGGCCTCACATTGAAATGCGGTGGAAATATTGAAAACTGGTCTGAAACTAGTGGTTACATACATATATATATATAATGACATAGTCCTAATATTAGGGTGGCAGCTATGTATCATTTTACTGTGTTATATTACACATGACTGTACATGAAATTAAAGGACAGAAATCAAAGAATATTTATTACAGTCTAGTTTCTTTACATCAACCAATAAATCTCTTATAGTAATTATTCGTATCTGTAAATTCAGTACTAACATTTTAACTTTCAAATGACTCATGACTGAAAGAATTCTATCAAGGAAATGGATGTGTTCAGGTTAGAGAGGTTTAACTGTATATTAAGACAACAAACCTGAGCAGCAGCCCCAGCATACAACAGAGCCCAGTCTAACATCCATGACTGACCAGGATTTAACAAACCATAGATCGCAAAACAATAATATGGTATAAAATACACCATGTAGACAATCATCTGAAATAGTGAAGATAGGAGATAATAAGGTCCTGGTTATTTTGCTATTACCATCATGTAACATTTCACAGAACTTGAAAAAACTATGAAACTGCTTTACTGCAATTAATGAACCAGTCAAAATCATACAAGGAGGACACAAGGGGGCTTCCATGGTCAAGTGGTTATAGTCTCTGATGAAAAATTACTAAAATTACTATAAGTGAAAGTTTGAATCCCACCTGGGACCAGTCAAATTTCACCCTTGAAGAAGCTGTCCAGCTAGCTTATGGAAGGTTGGTGGTTCTACCATGATGTATGCATAGGGTCTTCCTCCCCTGTTAAAACTGTAAAAGTCACCAAATGACCCTCGCTATTGGTGCGATGTTAAACCTTAGTGAACAAAATCTAAACCCCAGTGGAAAAAATATATGCAAGACAAAAGTTTCTAAGCTTAGTGTAATTTCTAATTGTGGTTTAATGTCACAATTCAATTTTCAAGGTTAGAAAGGAGATATAACAATGCATATTTGCTCTTTTACATCAATGCAATGAAATTATAACTCTCCTGCCTTTGTTTGTATTAGAAAGTAAACAGTAAACAGATCACTATGGTGAAATTTAACTCTGTCAGAGTTTGCACTTTGAACGCCCTTTGCCTCATAAGCATATTTTAGGCTCTTCCAACTTCAAAGCTAATATACAAAACATCAATTTATTTAAGAAAATTGGGTTATTTCTCTCTGACAGAGTGAAAAACATTTTGGCAAAAGAAGCCATTACTCATTACAAGCAATGGCTTCCTTTGCCACAATGTTTTCAAATGTCTGCTTCAGATGCGGGGAAATGCGGTATTTTGAGGCAAACGATTAAGGCCTAGTTAGCTGTCACAGTTCTAAACAGTATACATTCACACATACATTAAATTTGTTATTTTAAAAACTGAGTGTTGAAATCTGTAATCATACCTGAACTTTTGGATAAGCATAAGGACTCTCTATATAAGGTTCATGATCAAACAAATATTCTTGTAGTTGTTCATGCTTGCATCCTAGAGCTATCTGTAAATAATAAATATGCAATCATAAAACAGAAATATAGTTAAGAATAGGGTTACTAGAAAAAAAATACCATCTTCACAAAAATCGCCCTACCCCAAATTTTTAAACCCAATACAACTTATTATTATTATTGAAATTTGTTTGCATGAATCTTGGGTAGCAAGTAGTGAGTTTTGGATAATCCTCAATCTATTTTAAAGAAAAAGTCAAGCTATTATGATCGCTGCATTGTTGTTGTAATGCAAAACTTCAATGTAGCCCATTACTCAAACACTTTTAAAGATATAAACATAACACTTGAAGTACTTGATAATCATTACAAGGCATAGTTATGACAAGGGGCATTATTCTGAAAGCTATATTTTTGGAGTTATGTCCCTTTTTAACTTCTAATTTTTGTCAAAATTGCCTATAGAATGATGTAATACAGACAAGCATTGGCACTGCTCTGCAGAGCTCCTGTTTTCAGCATATTCTGGACATATTTGTATGCCTTCAATATCATTCAATGCTATTCTACTCTTAACCAGCCACAATACCTTAGAAATTCTTTGATGTTTTAGTTCTTTACAGGCAAACCTGCGACAAAGGGCCACCAAACGGGAGATAAGAAATGTGGCCTTCATGCACAGTTGATTATATTCAGAGGTTGATTCATTTTATCTTATCAATAAACATAATCATAGGCAACTATCAATACAGGTTGCACAGTTAAAAATATATGTATATGAAAAAGTTTTACGTACAAATCCACGGAGTAGATCAATTACTGTAGCATACAGGAAGTAAACGATTAATAGAAGGTCTAAAGGTCTGCTCCATATACTGGTTTCTGACTTAACACTCGAATTCTCTGTCTGAACAAATAGTAGACAAGTATATAAGTTACTCTTGCGTGGCAATTTTTGGAAACATACTGATATCCACTTTTTTATGTACAGTACCAAATTTGTATCTGCTTATGCTTATTTGATACACTCAAAACCTCTTCAAACGGTAAAAATGAAATCACTTTACTGTGTGTACAGGAACCTGGCCTCATTCATAATGAAAAATCAAGATTTGGATCAATTCATCCTCACATTTCTTTCAATTACTTTAATGATACCAGAATGAAACACTTGGATACACTTCATAGCAGTAAAACTAGGTATTGTGCATGAAAAACATTTATTAGAAACAATCAGAAAAAAAGGGTTTTTAAATACCAAAGCCAGTCTGATCAAAATAAGCATCAAATTTGAATGATCAAATTAGATTTCAACTTATACACGCAAATCAAAATACCAAATTGTTCCGAGCTTTTATCATGTAATGTTTTATCAAGACTAACATTTTTCACAGATCTCAAATCTAAGAAATTGAATTATGACAAAAATCTAAAACCTAAAAATCTTTGAGCTTCATTTCTGATCATTTGAGAACACAAGGCTTGATTACAAAGTAGTTGGTATATTGTAGTGTCAAAATAAGAATAATGATTATCATAATTTCAGTAATGCATTTTCATTAAGAACACAGTACAATATTGTATTAATAGTCATATACCTCAGATGTTTTTCTTCTAGCAATCAGTAACTTGTAAGCTATCCACACAGGTACAAACAAGTAAGGTAGGTTTAGCAGTATTGCCCATTTTACTCCAAATTTACCTACAAATATATAATAGACAAAAAGTAAATGAAACATACTGTTCATAATATTTGGTAGGGGTGTAACGGTTAACTGATATACTGGTTAATATTGCAATACGAATTCTGATGTTTTTTTTACCGGTTCATTTTTCTCTGAACCCGTTTCTGTAGTCATGGTGATGCCACTGATAAAAAGACGTTAGAAAAAAGACAAATTTACAAGCAAACAAAATTTGATCCCGAGTTTGATCTGCAATATTAGATGACATATCTGCGGGTATTTACATGTACATACATGCATTTATATATGCATTTAACACGATGCATGTGCATCAAATCCTGCTTTGCTTTTCTGCGCGAAAAACAATACGTATTGCAATATATTGCAATATGGGTTTTGCGTATTGCAATATATTGCAATACGTTTTTTGTCGTATTGTTACACCCCTAATATTTGGTAATACACAACATAATAGGTTAGTAAATATAGATAAAATGATTCCTAAAAATGCACATAGGTCCCACCTTCTTCAGAATACTACTGTACCACATATCCTCTGACCCAAAATCCACCCAACACATAAGACCATGTAAAGATGGAGTCAGTTACTCATTGTATAAACTCAGCGACTGAGGGCTTATTGTTATATAAAACAACACATAAATGGAGGGATGCTTTTGTATTCTCACCTAAAATACTGCCGGGAACCAGCACCAGTAAGCTGTTAATAATGGAACCAGCCCAGTAAAGGCCTACTCTTCTATATGACTTCCTGAAACAAAATATTCTGTTGGAGAAGGCATTTATATGGTACATACAGTAATTAATGATTGATTTGATAAATGTGCTGTATCGTTTTATAAAACCGTATCAAGGATTTGTGATTTAGATGAGTTATCAACCAGAAATAGTCAATCTATTTTTAGACTTTGTAGCAAAAAGTCTGAAGTCTTCAATGATTTTTCCAAGCTATATTATTTTGAAATTAACTGATGATGATTTGATTAATTGTAAAAAATGTTGCCATAATTATTTAATAGTTAAAAATATCATCTGAAAGTATTCTTGGAGAATACAGAGGCACAGTTTCCAATAAAATTGTCATTAGTCATATCAGTTTTGTTACTATGGAAACATGGAATAAGATAAGAACAAGTACAACGGTTGTAGAAAATATCAAAGTCTTGCCTTCTATATATGGAATAAAGCATCCACAGACACAGACTATAATGAACTATACCATCCCAGTAATTGATCATGGTTCCATAAGGGGTCCATAAATAGGGTTCTCCCTCTTTCAGATAAAAGGTCATAAATTCTGAAATTATTCCATCGGCTTCAAGAGCGATAATCAAATCAATCATACTGCTGAACATAAATAGACTCATTACTGAAATACAAAAATAAATTCAATTATCATTCAATCATATTATTAAATAGTATAATCCAGTTATACTATTTAATTATATATTTCAATAATTATTCAATTATATTATTCAGTTATCATTCAATGATATTATCAAATTATCGTTTAATCATATTACCAGAATTCAAATATATTATTCATACACATTATTCAATCACGTTTTTCAATTTCAATATTTAATTACAAAAATAACATTCAATATATCATCTAAATCTTTAATCAATCCTGGAGTGCTATTAGCATATAACTTGGAAATTATAATTGAAAATAGAGATAATTATTTTTGCTACATTTTCTTGGATGAAGTAGTTCTGTCATTAATTACTTACAACTTTTAAGATGTATGACATAAACATCAGAATTTTAACATAAGATGTCTACCTTCTTTGTCTAAATATGGTTAGTATTCTATTACCACTTAACTATAGAAATCGGATATATTTGTAGTACAGTATCTGTTTCCAATCAAACTTGGAGTGATGATAAGCTATAAGGAATTATAATCTGTAGAAGTAAGATATACAGCAAAACCTTGATAATGAGACCACCTTTGGGACTGGAAAAAATCGGTGATAATGAAGAGATGGTCTCACTATCAAGTTGAAGTGTAGGGGAGTTATTGAAAGCTGATCCAAAAATAAGTGGTCATTATAACAAGGCGGTTGTAATATTGAGGTGGTCACTATTTGAAGCTTTATTGTCAACATGTTAGGATATTTTTGTAAACAAAAAGTCATTATACTTTCGAAAATTGTCTTATATCATGACCTGTCACTGAATCCAGTAAAGTTAAGATTTAAACTATTATAATACATGAAAACAGAGTAGAACATAGTTATAATGAACTTCGGTATAGCAAAGAATTGGATACGATGAAGTAATCATTTTCTCCAAACTTTCCCCCTCTGTATTCCATTGTGATGGATGTAGTGAAATATTGAATGTGATGAAGTAATTATTCCAGTTACCAGAAACTCTATATAACCGTGTTCTGCTGTAGTTCAACTAGCGAACATCTCAATATTAATATCATCTCATTATAATGACTACAAATTTTCGCACCATTTTCAATATTTTCTGTATATTTCAACTTGATAATGAGACCACCTCAGTATTAGGACCAATATATTTGTTTGAAACAGTGGTTTCAAAAATGATGTTTAAATTGCAAGAGATGTGATTGGTTTGGTTGGAAATTCCATACCTACCATAGAGAATAAAATCTGGTTTCTCTTTTCCCTTAAGTAGAAACGCCGGGAGCACAACAAGAAGGGACAATACAGTGACCCCTATTCCAAGTATAATAGTGGGGTTCTGTGTCCATTGCTGGGAGTTGAGTGTGAGACAGAGCGGGAAAGGTAGCAAGGAAGTTAGAAAAATAGCAAATTCTGGCTTCATCTTGTATTATAAGGTTCCTGGTAATATCTGCAAAAGTAAATAACTTCAATATGAGCAGTAAAGCCTGGATAAGCATCCACCTGCAAATAAAGGGCGTAATATGAACAAAAAATACCAATTTGAAGGGCACCATATGAACAAAAAATACCAATTTTGAACCCACATATATAAATATATTAGGCTAAAAAACTCTGAATAAAAGTCATCTGTGCACAAAGACCATATTTCCCTCTCACAATTTGTAGCCTTTGTTTACAGGTTAGACAATAATTATAGATAATAAAATAAAAACACTTCATTGTTTTCCAGCAGAATTTCATATCCTTTGTATTGTATTAATTATTAAACTGAATGACACTTGACATGCATGCAGGTTCAACACATGACATTTAGGCCTAATGGCAACACCTGACATATAAGGTCAACACTTGACATGTAGGGGCAACACCATACATGTAGGGTCAACACCTGACTTGTAGGGTCAACACCTGGCATGTAGGGTCAACACCTGACATGTAGAGTCAACAACTGACATGTAGGGTCAACACCTGACATGTAGGGTCAACATCTGACATGTACCCTCATACATGCCATGCATGAAGGATAAACACCCGATATATAGGATCAATTACCAGGTGGTTATCTATATATACATGTATGTATATTGAAATATAATAAGAAACTGTTCTAATGTTAAGTAAAACATAGTTTTGGTGAATTAAGATTTCTGTTGAAGAACCATATACACATGGCTCTGGTAATAAAGTTCGTCTGAAGTCGTTGTCATTCCGATATCCGAAATACATTTTGTTATTTCGGGGCCAAGGAAATCGTTCGGATTTCCGAAGTTTCCTGATTTCAGAGAGTTCAGAATTCTGAAGTTACACTGTAATAATAAGTGCAATAGAAAAATTAAATCGATTTTTAGTTGATTGAAGCAAGTCTTAAATATCATATGGTAAAAATATATTACGCCATAATGAAGGCACCACATATACTAATTAAATCTATAAACAGTATCTTACCACAGTATTCAACAAAATCAGCATTCTTACGGTATACTTACCAATATCTGAGAATATCCAACACTTTATTACCAGTTATCAATTTCTGAAAATATCCCTAATTTTACCAATTAGATCGACGTATATTTGCAATCATTGGAACTGAACTATGGTGCACCAGGATTCTACAACTTAGTACATTGCTGTATGCTGTTAAACACAAAATATCAACACTCGTGAATGCTGACACACTTATCAACTACAAGTATAGTATATGTGTATGCAGATATGTACATAGGTACATATGAACTGGTCGGGTCAGTTAACATAGAGATAATCTAACCTGATATCTAGGTAAAGTTCAAGTTTCAAGGACGACTTTGAAGCGTGTTGGAGTCGGCGACCTACCACTAGTTCTAGTCTAAAATCTGACATAAGTGATGGTAAAATCGTGCTATTAATATAATACAATATATGATATGTTTGGAATCAGCGTCTGGGGTCATCCATACGCTATATGAGATAAAGGTTACGAATTTATAGGTCATGCATGGACTTTTTTTCGCAACATTTTGCGGTTAAAAGTTGAAAAAATGTAGCTTTATATGACACAGCTTCAAATATGTAAAAAAAGAATACCAGGAGACAGCGAGAAATGTCGATTATTAACGTTTTAACATGAAACAAACTATTATATTCGTATCGTTTGCGAGGTGCATAAGTTGGGATCAGCATGTAAATTGAGTCAAACATTTTCACCCCAAAACCGGTTTCGATGTCATGTGTAATGGTTGCTTCGAGATATTATTCTTGGAATGAAAATGTCGACCCAGAAAATGTTACGAAAATATATAATGACTCAAATACGCCCGCGAAACAAAATTTCGTATCCGCCCCTGACTTCCGTGTTACATTTTGCGTATGGTCTGATAAGTACAATAGTTCACTATGACAAAAAATTATAAATACACGGTTTTCACTCGTTTTAATCTCATCCTTTAAAGGACTGAACTTTAAGCATTAACAATGTTTGTTTTGATTACATATTGATTAAAATTGGGTATATAGGTCGGGATTGTTTTATTTTTTATTATTCTTAATAATTTGGACGGAGGGGTAAAAAAAGTGAGATAGTTAATGTGCCGTTCCTCAGGCCTAATAAAAACTCTAGGGTTGAATGGAATAATTAGGATAGGTCGGGTAACCAGAAACAAACATTTTTACGCCTTGGTACTCCATTTTTACACTATTGCATTTTCACAATAATCAACAAACAAAAAAATATATGCATTACGCTTTTCCTCTAATTTTTCATTGTTATTGTTTTCATGCGTAAATATGGAATTAAGTTCCATGGATATGTATATGTACAATGTGGAAAAACATCAATCAATACTGTATTGGTAGAAAAGTTTCACTGTTTTAAAAACATTCAGAAATTTAATGTTGACATGTGCATATAGTCAGTGACTAACCTGAATATCAATTATCATGACAATCAGAATGCAACATTTTTTGTTGAACAGTTATAAGAAATATGAATTAGCCAAAACGTTTAATCATATTTATTTCCAATAATTGAGTACGTGACAGCTCGATAGGATAACAATCAAGGGAAGTAAATATGTAGTTAATCCCTAATGTAATATGTTAGAGTTGTCGTTCTTGAAAGCTTTTCCTGTCTGAAGTTGGAGTTGAAAACGATTTCCTTCATCTCTTTCTGAACGTAATGTGGAGTGGTGGCTCTTATGAGAGAAATGACGTTCAAAAAGCGACGACAAAGAAGAAAATTGCTCAAGAGGGGGTGTCCTTACAAGAGGAAACAGTGTATATAATATTATATAACATTGATACAGAGGGGCTAACACTCTTAAAGGATGGCGTATGATGGCGAATTAAGACATAAAATGACCAAAAAGAGGGATTTTCAAAAAAAAAGTTATGTAGCGTTAAACAAGCTTGATGCGGAAACTTTCATTTCGGAAGTCGTAACCTTTGTATATGAATATATATTATGAATGTGTTTTTTGGTCCGTGTGGCCAATTTAGGTTTTAGTTAATACACCATTACACACCATCCCTTCAACGTGCTAGTCCCAAATGTAATCATCATTTTGGCTTATGACTGATCCCAAAACAGGAAGTCATTTACATTTGTGTACAAGATGTAAATTGTACATCGATTGGTATTTATTTTTATTTATTATCACATTAAGAAAACACTCAACGCCATATATGATGTACATCACTTCGCTAATAGATTCCACTCTGCAATAAAATACAGATATCTCTTTGTCGGGATGTTTTAAACCAACCATATTGCAGATTGCGTAAATATTTACCATGAGTCGAAAACAAAACTAAAAACTTTGGCATCCAATCAAGTCCGACTGTTTTGGTAGACTAGTAATTCAATTTTCACATTTTTAAATGCTGGGCAATATTCATTCCTTTCAAAGCGGCATTTAGCTATAGTCGCGTGTTTTCTGACTGGGAGTTTTTTGCGGAAACAGAAATAATTGCCAGATATATTTATCCGTCAAACATCATCTCACTATATATAATATCAATCTCACTAAAACAAAACAATGTGAAAAATAATTAACACAGGAGCAATTTGCTTAATTGATACTGTATAGCGGTTGTCACAGAAGTCTACTAGCTTAAAGCGAAGTCCATACACATCGTGATTGAATGATTGATATAGTCATACTGTTTATTTTGCATTTCATGGAGTCAGTACAATACTTATAATTATCTACGAACGTTTTAATGCTAACGGAAGCGTGTGTTGTTTTCTTTACATGAAAAACACTTCTACATATTCACATAGGTGTGCATCTGTTCAGAGAGTAAATGAGGCAATATTTGATAGGAACTTATTAACGACTGGAAACACTTCAGTCGCGAATGTTCAATCTATAGGTTTGATTTATACGAACTGTTGTTGAAAGGAATTTCTGTTCTTGCGTGGATTTTCGTAGATCTAAACCTCTATTTAGCTGGTAAGTTTTAACTTTTATATTCCATAATATTAAACTATAGCTCATATTCTTTGCACTGATGACCGTAATTGTGAATTGTATTACTGACAACCAAACTAAGAGCTCTAACCTTGTCTTTCTTTACTGTATACAGTTATTCCAAGTTCATGGGGAATATTATAAATGTTTTCAACAAAATGTAGTTCTATCTTACGAGAAAATGGTTTTAATTATTACCTAATTCGCTCCATAAAATTATTTCGCCATGTTGACTGCCTACCATTGTATGAAACATTGAACAGTACAATAAACTGGTACATGCGCGTACAAGATGCGCAAGCAATATATAATGCATATTTTTTTATTTATTTTTTGTATTTCTATCAACATTCATTCCATGGATAAGTGGGGGAGAAGTTGAACTATTGTCCCTAGTAAGGTGAGACAACAGTTCGAACAGTTTTCCAAGGTAAATTGATCCTGGTCATGGTTTCGAACTCGCCACCTCTCAATCCAGTAGTTAAAAGAATGAGGTTCGTTATTTAGGCGGAGAGCATGCTACATGGGGGGGTTAACAGGAGGTAATTTTGGTTGTACCAGTCACATACAAGATGTTTTATTAAAGTCTTTGTTTACAGATTTTATAGCATGAATTTACAATTCAAGTATAATATATGCTCTACTGGATATTAAGATAATAAGTGTATTATGTATTCAATATTTCTTCTACCTATCTACCCTGTGTTCAGAATAATTCATAGATATTGATATTTTTCAGGCGCGTAGCTTCTATTAGGCAGTATTAAGCTAGCCTAGACTCGAATTCCAAAAATGAAAAAAATGAAAATGCCAAAAAAATGCAATAAAAATTGAAGGGGTGAGGGGGGAGGTAAAACTAGAGATGATACACTTATTGAGGCCAGATCTCATTACTTCTAACGAAAATTCACAGCTGAATGCATTGATCTGAATACATGCACAATTGATATCGAAAATTGATATTTTTTTACCATTTATATAACTAAAACTATGATTTTTTTCATTCCTAATTGTCATAAATACCACCAAAATAGCCGTAAAATGCGCCTACGACTTTCTAGATCTTCAAAAATTTCCGGGGATGCATGCCCCGGACCCATTAGAATTTTGCCTAGACTCTCTTTCCCTGTTTTTGCACTAAATTGTAACAAATTCTGTTTGATTCCGATGGGAAATCTTTTAATGATGACAATTACGTCATTAAATGCCACTTGGATACCAATCATCAGCAGATATCAATTCCGAAATTATAGTTGTCAACAGTTTGTTAAATGGATAAAAATATGACAAGAGCATTAATCTATTTAGTGTTTATATCGGGCTGACATAGACACAAAAGTATTATGCACTTTGTAACATGTTGACAGCAATTTAGTGCTAAATAAATCCGGATACGGGTTCATATAGTTAATTCGGAACACCTCGGTCGATTCCGTTCCGTTCCACCACATTATCAGTAGACAGTATCAGTAAGTAGACAGTATCACAGTAAGTAGACAGTATCGCAGTAAGTAGACAGTATCACAGTAAGTAGACAGTATCGCAGTAAGTAGGCAGTATCGCCGTAAGTAGACAGTATCAGTTAGTAGGCAGTATCGCAGTAAGTAATAGTATCACCAAATCTCAGCTAAGGCTAGAAGAAAATCATTTTCACGGTTATTTGACAAAATGGAGCAGGTAGGTCGCAAAACATTTTTATTTCTATTTATTCGAAACATACCTTTCGTATACTGCGATTCATCCGCAAATATTTTCGATCTTGATATTAGAAACTTTAGGGTCGTCGCCAAAAAATGGGGTCGGTCGAGTAACAGTAAACACATCTATTTCCTTCTGGCCTTATGGCGAATAGATAAATGAAGGTCTTGTCCTATGCAGTTAGTAGACCACAGAATTTCGTGTCTGTCATGGACAAATCTCAGCTAAGATAGTACAGAAAACAGAAATCCCGGAAACCCAGAATTCCCGGTATGACGAACTTATCCCGTCGTGCCGATTTTTTGCTTTAAAGTCTTAACGTACGACTTCCGAAAACCGAAAAGCCCGGAATTCCGAAACCCGAACTTTTTTCTGGTCAAAATCAGAATCAAGACCTGTTAATCGCAGGGTCGAAGGTTCGACGTCCAGGTAGGATGCATAATTATTTTGAGATAATTTGGCTGACATTTTCTCAATTTAATGTGATATATCTTCAACTTTTGGTTCACGTATCATGCATGGATTTTGACAGTAGCTTACGGTATCAGAGGAACTAAGTTTGAAGCTGTGAGTAACCTAGGAAATACCGGTTAGGTTAACTGTCTGCTGTACGTGTCTGAAATACTGTTGATGTCTGGCATCAAACAGAGTAAAAGGTGCGAATGTGCATGCTGCTGAATATTCGAATAACACAGCGTTCGTGACTTAATCAGTACTTAGGAAAATTCGCTGAATAAATGGTGACTTTAGATAATGGAATAACTTGACATCAATGACAGATGTGCGCTGAAGATTTCAACTACAAGGGGATTACCGGCCGTGTTGTAAGTAAAAGTCGATGTATAGCTTACTTATCTGAAGTTTGTAACATATTAATTACATTAATTACAATACACAAAGAACACATTCTTTCTCAACAATATATTTAATGGGTTTTAGTTCAATGAAAGTTTCTGAACTCAGATCTTAGATCATGAATTGTGCACTATCATACGATGGTAAAGACTTCATGATTATAAGTTTTCGAGGTGAATTCAGGCGTGCACAGAAATAAAACGCACTTTTCGTTGCGTAGAAGTTAGCTAGGAATCACTAAAGACTCTCCGCTGTGACTTTGAATTCTACCCTTGACCAGACAAATTTCACTAGTGAGGAAGCTGTCCGTCTAGCTTACGGGTTGTCGGTGTTTGTACCTAGATGTTCGCTATCCGGAGTCCCTTAACCTTAAAAAAAGCTGGGAAACTGTTGTTACATGAGCCCGGCTGTGCGTACAGTTCAGAAATTTTCATTGAACTAAAACCCATTAAATACATTATAGCTCAGCACGAGAAGAAAGTTTCGCTGGTAGATAAATTGAATTTGTGTTTGTGTGATGATATTTTTCATGACCACTGTATTACAACTTTCGTGTTATAATATTTTTCATGACCACTGTAGTATAACATTCGTGTGATAACATTTTTCCTGACTACTGTATAACAACTTTATGTGATACCGTAGTTCATAGCACAAGTTTACCAACGGTCGTGTGATTAACATTCTTCTGACCTTTGTCGCTTTTAATACTTGTCACGTGATATTGATCAGAACTAAATGGATCTGTGGATATTATACCCTGCCTAAACATGATTTCACTACAACCATCTATTCTATAACAAATCACATTGCGACCACATTAATATTACGACCACCTTGTTACAACGACCACTTATTTTCGGACCGGCTGTCAATAACTCCCATTTAATCAAACTTGATAATGATACCATCTCATCATCACGACCGTTTTTCGGGTCCCGAAGGTGGTCTCATTATCGAGGTTTTTCTGTATTGGCTTCCATTAATAACGATATAGTTTCTTATGAATATTTCGTTGATTTTGATATCTACATGATTTGTATTGCGTATGAAAAACCAAAATAGATAATTTATCAAGCCAATCAAAATACACCAATTCCTGTTCTACCTTGCTCTGTACGAAAACAAGACTCATAGTTTAAGATTCAAAGATAAGTTTACAACCCCGGGCCAGGTGTAGAAGCTTAATTGGTATTTACGTATGTATGTTTTCTTTTTTGAAAACATATTCAAAGCTTTGGAGATGTTAAGTACATATAACTGACGAACTACTTCAGCATTAGACATTCCTACTTTTGAACATGCGCGTCTTGAGTAGAAAGTGAAATGGGATATGGTAGAAATAGAGTTAAACAACGCCAAACAATTAAATGAAACGTTCTTTGAATAATAAAGAACAAAAAGATATAAATTTTGATAACCGAACTATTTGAATGTTTTGTATGAGATTCTCTGTATGTAAACATTTAGTCTGTTTTTTTTTTGTAAACTTATTAATGAGATCATAAAACATGTTCTACTTATCTGAGATACATGAGATCATAAAACATGTTCTACTTATCTGAGATACATGAGATCATAAAACATGTTCTACTTATCTGAGATGCATGAGATCGATCTCAATATGTCTGACGAGAATTCTTGTAAAAATATAAAATAAATCTCAAACAGGATCAAGCATTCTCTATTCGTCTGATAATTTTATCCACAATTGTGATTCTAATTAATATAATTGGTAGGATCATTACTGATGTATGATAAAGCGTTACTTGGCAACCATTCATTGTAAAGAACACCTCATTAAAACGACCTATTATAGTCGGATCGGCCCTTTATATTTCTTTTATGTTACAACCTGATACAGAGCCTATCTCAATACTCAGACCATTTTTCTTTTGTGCCAAAGGCTGTCCCAAAATCAAGGGTTTACTGTGCGTACTAAACGCACTTGGCTATCGAGTATCTTACATCATCATTGACGTCATAATAATGATGGCGGCAGTGCCGGTAGCGGTTCAGTGCCTCGGTTTACCTTGATGTTATTTTATGACATAATAACTGACAATGACGACACGAGGCTCTCACTTTGAGAAAAGATTGACTTTTTATCATGTAGTTTTGGCTTTATTTAGACTTCATTTCTACACTATATTATAAATATATGGATTCAGTACACGAACTTTTTTATCAACCGGCATACACCATGACTTTATTGACAATAAAATACATGCTGTGTTTATTTATAATTCCCCCATTGTATTCCTCGCCTACCTATTTGTAATAAAGTGACCTCAGTGAATAAATCCATTTCTGTTTTTTTCTGTCGTAGAGACCTGTTCAATTGTAAACTATAAACTACGGTAAAACCTCGATTTTTAGACCACCCTTGGGACGTTAAAACGGTCTTATTATCAGTTTTATTATCTTGTTTTTATGTGACTTATTGTCACTGGGGTTCAACGCCGTTTTTCAACAATTTTTCAGTTATATACGGCGACCGGTTCACCTAGCCAGTTTTCCTGGACTGTATACTGACCTGTACTAATTTACTCTTCCACAAGGAGCCGGCAAGTTCTCCACATAAGGCGGAAAATCGACATTTTTGTCAAATTTTCATGGAAGGGTATGACCTGCCGCGACCGGGATTCGAACCCGGATCTCATGGTTGCAAGTCCAGCGCGGTCAGCCTTATTATCAAGTTCAAATATAGAGTAAATATAAGTAAATGGCCGTTATGATGAAGTGGTCGTATTGTTGAGGTGGTCGCTTGGTGAGGTTTCATTGTATATCATATACAATCCATATACGTTTTTTATCTTGCTAACAAAACCGATGCGTTTCTAATTATATATTATATATATATACATATACCAAAGGTCAGCCTTATACCGCATGCAATCATTTAAAGACAGTAATCAATAACAGTATCAAAAAATGTTGGAAATATAATACGCAACCAGGAGTTTTTATACACATATAAAATGATATCTTTTAATAAACTCGACACTTATTCGCGATACCATTCAGTCTGTTGATGGCATCAGATGACAGTATAACCGTAACCTGTCGCAGAAAAAATCGATTCTTAACTTGTTGATGAACAGAGTATTTGCAAACAAAACAGCTATACCTGAGAATAGCTTTAATAACGATACGAGGATATTGTCTCTTTAACCATTTTCTCAGCGAACAATTACTCGTAAATCATATGTGAAAAAAGGACACTAGACTGTAGTATGTTTTGTGCGCGGCGAACGAAACAACGCCATTAGTTGATGTTTTGGTTCAGATTAAAAGGTCATGTACCTTGTTTATAGAAGTCTTGTGTGACTGCGGAATACACTTCCTGGATTGAAATTAGTGTAGGTTTGTATACATTTGTTTCAATTTTCGAAGCATCATGCGCATGTTTTTATTTAACCAGTCGCTGATTAAATTTCGTTAAATGTAATTTCAATAATTTCACTACCTTGTTTTCAAGCGTAAAATTGGCTCAACAATGCACTTAATGACATCGTACATCGATAGAATCAGAGCACTGACTATCTTCACTTTAAATATAATATTGTCTGCATCCTGTAGATTTTTTTATGTGAGATTGTCTTTTAAAGTAGTATTACATTGTATTGGTATCTTGCTTTGATCAAACAATAAAAGAATTCCTCAATAAAATCAAGGTATATTAACGAATAAATTTACTATCAAGATTAACCGAACATTCCTGAAAGTATTTATGCACGCTTATGTGTACGTATTATACCCAAAACTGCACACAGAGAACCGATAGAAAAACGCCAAGGTGCTCCGAATGGAATATATTCTTATAGAAATTATATTTGTATTTACCGAAGTGGTTTAGAATATCTGTCATTGTGTAATTTCGCCAACGATTTATCCCGCACCAACCAACGAAACCAGTTATATGAAATAATAATCATTGTAAAACTTGCATTTTTATATTTATTTATAATTCCTCCATTGTACGTTTGTATTCATCGCCTGTCTGTTAGTAATAAAGTGACCTCAGTGAATCAATCAATTCCTGGTTCACTGTTATCGTGTCCTGTTTAATCGTAAACTATTAACTACAGTAAAACATCGATATTAACCTATGGGACCTTAAAACGGTCCTAATATCGAGGTGGTTTTATTATAATAATGTTTGTATTAAATTGTATTAATTTGCGAAGATGCGCACTTACGACAAATAGAAATGGGTAATATTACCGAAAGGGCGCGTACAATTCTATGAGAATACCAATGTATACGTCTCTCAAAAGCGTAAAATTCATCAACTAGGGACAAGTTTTGGACTTAAGATACATTTTTGTGGGTACCAATAATGTTGATAAGATTTAGAAATGAAATCTAAATATACACAGGTATAGTTAGTAACCGAGAGCTCAGAACTGTTTACTAATAATATAAAAAAAATGAAAAATATCCTTTATATCACTGAGACAGAATCCTGTAATCAAAGTGTCCGCGACTTAAATTTCTGTATCTGGTTTAATTAATAATTAAAGCACCATTCGGAACACATCGGCTTATTCCGGCCTCCAACTTAGAAATATTCGATCGAGGGGTGCCGAATGAATGAAAACCATTTATTTCTTATAGGTTGCGAATAAAGACACGTGGCAGACTTGGTTTTTGAACTATGTAACAATTGATCGTGAACAAATGATATTTGTGTTCATAGTTCCATTCATAGAAACTATTAAAAATAAATCACTGACAGCTGTAATATAGACCAGAATGGTAACAGGTGGCTTTAATTTGCAGATAACTACGCAATAAAATAAATTTAGATACCTATTAGAGCTGCTAAGGAGACATTTAGTGACTTTATGTGGACTAAATATAGAATTAAAAACTTACGTATTTCTCAGATTACAATAATTACGTAAATAGAATCTAAATTCTTTCATCAGGTTTTATATATACATTGTATTCACTTATCCTGTCTATTAATACCATCATTTAGAACATAAAATTGTAATCTATTTAGAATCCTTCTTGTTCACGGACTAAAAGCGGTACAAGTAAGGATGGAGAATAAGTCTAGTATTTCGAACCGTGTGGATGAAATTCCCGAAGCTCATGTTTGGTCATACTTGTACCACGTGACACACGTTTTGAATCTTTAAGATTTTAAGAAGTTTATGTGCTTTAGGCATAAAAAATGGTTTGTTTCTGGTTACATGCTCATTAAAAATATAGTAGGTAGACAGGGATTTATTTTAGGGGAGAGATTTTTTTATTATTCTTGAAAGCCGTCATAAAGATATTTTTGTGCAGAAATGTAATAAAAGTGAAACACTGGATTTACCGTTCCTCGAACCTAATGAGCAGTCTAGGATCGCGGGGAAAAACTAGGGTTGGTCGGGTAACCAGAAACAAACAATTGGTTACGCCTTTGTGAAACCATTAAAGGCTACGTGACGTCTTAAAATACGATTATGTCATTTAAATACTGCTCTTGAATGTTCAAAAGATCATATTTCTGTTAAAAAAATGGAAGATTGAGGTACTTTATATTTTTTTCTTAAAAAATGAAGCAATTATTGAATGATAGCAAATAGTTACAAATAATTCAGTGATACATGAGACATTGCCGTTTAATATGATTTCATTAAGCACAAAAAGCAGTATGTAGCTTTTCAAGAAGAAAAACTTGAAATGTCAGAGTTCAACACAGGAGAATAGTTCGTTGTTTCAACTGTATTAATTAGAGTGTTATTACCATCGATAACTTGTGAAGATAATTATATTCATCAGATGTTATTCTTGATAATGTAGGGTTTTGTGAGATGTCTGGATCGTTGCATTTAAGGAAATAGCTTTGAACTTTTCATCTGTGTCTATGTTGCCACATCATTCTTGTAAAAGGTATGTAAATTATAATAAGATGATGTTCATTAGCGCTATACAGTAAAACCTTGTTATAAGGACAACATTTTAAACCAAAACAACGGTTTTAATACAGAAGCGGTCTTAGAATGCAGTTGAAATGAAATGATATACGGTGCAATCTCTTCAGAGCGGCCCTCTTTTGAGCAACAACCCCCCCCCCCGTCAACAACAGCAGGATTCTTTCCAACTGCACGATTTAACTATTAATTTAATCTCTTTAGATCAACAACCTCTCAACAGCAACATAATTTTGCTTTTCAAAAAGAGTGTTGCTTTGGAGAGGTTGCACTGTGTATAAAAATGGTCCGAAAATAAGTGGTCGGTGTAATGATGTGGTTGATTTTCTTTTCTGTTTCAATAGAATCCCTGAAATCAAGATTTCTTCAGAACACAGGGAAATCCCTTTTATATGCTCTTTTTTCACTGGGGACACGGGAGTGCAACTGGGTAGAACCACCGACAGCTTCCTCACATGAGATTTTGTCTGGTTCTACCTCACAGCAGTGAAGCGCTAGTAATTTTGCCATAACAGCTCGACCACGGAGCCTCCTCCAGATAATGAGACCACATTCAGGACCCGAAAAATCGGCCGTAATAATGATGTGGTTTCGTTATCAGTTATTAATGGGAAGTTTTTGGAAGCCGATCCGAAAATAAATGGTCGTTATAACAATGCGGTCGTAATATTGAGGTGGTCGTTATATGAGGTTTCGCTGTATTTATATCAGTTCTCTGTTCACTTTGCCATTATTATTTGCCGTATCTTTCCGTATGACTTGTAGTCTCGGTTTCCAGGGATATATTGATGCAGTATTAATTACAAGATGATTGATTGCGTTCATGAAAACGCAATGTTGCTTAATCTACTCATTAGATTCAATTAACTAGTTTCCTGATAGTTTACGTCAATGCAGTCAGGAATCTTTGCACAGTTTCTCAGAAAATATCTTTCTAAATGATAGAGGCGTATAAGTGTGTGAAGAACTCGATCTATGAAAATATCACCGTAAATTAGTCATTATAATAAATACGACAAACTCTCCATAGTATTTATAGCATACTCGGGGTTATAATTGTTATATTATCGCGCACAAATTAAATACAGGGCGGTTATTGATGACAAGATTGGAGCAATAAAGGTCATGTGACCATGTTACCGCTTCTGATTGTCGTTTATCTTTAAGTCTGATGACGGATTTTTACGATACAAATGATAAACATTCTATTATAACTATGACAGTATCACAGCAGGATTAAGTATCGATAAGTTTTATCGGAGTCATGAAATAACGATATTGTTCGGTAATTGTGACACTTGAGGAAATCATTAAATGATTAATTTGAAGTCATAACGGTAATCATTTTATATTGTTTTTTGACTATTTTCCTTTTTAGATATTGAACATACGTTCTTAACATTTTCACATGAAAGCATCCGTTCCACGCATATTATTGAAGATATTCTGCGCTCAGAATACAGTTAAACCCTGAAATGCTTAGGTTCAAAAAGCATTGGATTATCCATGGTATCGAATAATCCATTTCAGTATGATGTACTGGTTAGAAAACGATGATGTGTATTACAGTAAATCCCTGATAATGAGACCACCTTCAGGACCCGAAAAATCGGTCGTAATAATGAGGTGGTCTCATTATCAGGTTGAATTATAGGGGTTATCGAAGTCGGTCGGAAAATAAGTGGTCGTTATAACAAGCTGGTCTCAATATTGAGGTGGTTGCAATGTGAGTTTTTGCTACATGTATCTGTTCATTAAAAAAACATTTTGCATGTATGAAAATACGAATATTTTTATTCTGGGTTATTTCAAATCTTGAAAATGTTTATTGAAGTTGATTGATTTAGGTAAATACACGTACATGTATATTCACTCCTGAACTATATACAGCTACTTAACAAACACAGTAGACCCCCACAGAATGACCACTTCAATATTAAGACCACTTCATTATAACAGTCACTTATTTTCGAACTGGATGTCTATAAATTCCATCCATACCTCAGCTTCATATTGAGACCACCTCAACACCTCAGATTTCGCTATTTTAAACTTTAGGGTCGGTCCAAAAATATGGGATCAGTCGAACCGTCAATACCACTTCTTTCTGGCTGAATGAGTAATCCTAATATGAAATATTCTTTTGTAAAATAATATCCTTAATCGGCAACCGAAATATTGCTATAAAGTGAATTCATACATGACTTATTATTTTTGTCATATTATATTGTACGTTGAAACAGTTTATTTTCACATTAAATACATGTATTCGATATAAAATGTCTTTGATTTTAAGTTGAAATATTCGTGACAATTTAGCTTAATCATTCGTGTCAGCTGTTCTTGATGTAATAAATTGTGGTTGCTAGGAGACACCGACGTTCATATTAAACTGGTTCGATTCCTGTTTTTCGTTAAATAAATTCGATATGATATCATTCTTTGAGCAACATGTAGTAAAAAAATGTGTGTGCATTTTGTCACACTAACGTATTTTGACAAGCGTGTTTTGTTCTTATTATAAAAATAACTCAACTTTTATTTGACTTACTGTATATTTTACATGAGAACTAAAACTGTGCTGATTAAGTAGAAACATACTAAATGTCACTGAAAAATTGTGCGAGCGTATTTCGATAGAATATATTTCGTAAATAGTTAATTATGTATTAATACAATGCAATCACGTTGTTATTTTCACAGAATTCTGACATTGCTAATGAGAGTATTCCATCCCCGCGAATATAGATAACATGAAGGTATCAGAATGTTTTATAATAATACTTTTATTCCATATACTGCAAATTAACAACTCCGTCTGTTAATGATTTCAGTTGTAAATGATAGAAATCATGAAGGGTAGTACTCATAAGTACTATTAATGTCACTATGTATTAGAATATATACACCGTGGTATTATTGGCTGATTTTTGAGTCTCCAATAGGTACATGTACAGTTAATCCTCGCATAACGACCACCTCAATATTAATGTTATCACATTATGACGACCGATTTTTTGTATTGCACAGATAGTCTTTTTTAATCGAAGTTTTGTTTTACCAAATATTTTTGTTTTATTTTGTGCTAGCGCGTTCATAACCTCATTGATTCTCGTCATTTGCAATCATCATTATCCTAGAATACTTTTATATCGATATTCACAAGACATAATAAAAATCATACCGAGATGGAAAACTTTACCATAAAGCACTTCCGATACATCACCAGAATGAAAAACCGGTTTTCATTTTTATATCTATATAACGAAAAATCGATTTAAGCGACATCGCCGTAACGGGGGTTGACTGTATTATAAATGAATTTACAGTCAAACTTGTGTTTTGCGGCCATCTCCGAATAAAGACCACCCTCTGAATAAAGGTCATTCTTTGAAAAACCGTCACTGATTATTTAGAACAAACCTACCTCCGAATAAAGGCTAACGGTCAATAAAGGCCACATTTTGTCTTTCTAATGGTGGCCTTTTTTTCACAGGTTTGACTGTATATCCCGTGTCGTCTTATTTTGATGAAAAAAAAGATTTTTCTGTGACACTGTGAAATGTCATGTTTACAGTTATCAGTTTATTTACAGAAATCAGCAATTACTCGCAATTGTACATACATATATACATCAACACAAAACAGAATGACATGAAACAGAGACAACATATTAACTATACACCATTAAGATGAAAGTACAGTAAAACTTCGTTATTACGAGCATCGATTTCACGAACATTCGACTTATCTCGAGGACTTCCTGTCAATTTCAGTTCTTAGTTGCATATAGTTTTCAACCAACAAAAAAATACCTCGTTATTACGAGCACCACATTTATCTCGAGTAGTTAGTCTGTTCCGGTGACCCCTCGAGATAACGAGGTTGTACTGTAGGTCAATATGACCATATACGTACCAGAATATAATGTAAATTTCACAAATCTTAAGTTCACATTATGTATTTATGTTTATATGTAATATATCAAACATACGCCATGAGAATTTTACATCATTCGATGTAATTTTTATATCACAGAATGTGATCACGTTCATTCTGGGATATTTATCATATTTTATACAAGTATCAAATATCAGGATGTAATTATGCGCTGTGCTTGAGGTTATTTCGCGATATTTCAAATAAATAAAAAAACATATTATAATGTGGTTACGTGCTTGCAATAATCTGAAAAAAATGTTATAAAAACCGTACATGTTGGCTTAAACGAACAATTTGGAACAAAAGAAATAAATCAATTTTGTGGGCATTAATCTCGTAAAATTCCCCTTGATGCATTTATCAGGAGATAAAATCAATTTTTCCCAGCTTTTTGATCGCATGAAACTGCATAGTTAAGTACGTGCTTTATACAAATTCAATTACACAATGCTATTAGGCCAGAAAAAATAGTAGTCATGTTTCCGGTTACCCTATTTTTGGCGCCGACTCTAAAGTTTCTAAGTACGAAAATATTTAGGGACGAATCGTACCTGCAAAGTACGAAAGGTATGTTTAGAAAAAAGTAGTGGCCTTTAGAAAATTAAACAAAAAGTAGTGAAAACCTATTCCTAGAATATGCACCTGTATATTCTAAACTTCAAGATGAAGTATTTTTCCCCATAAAATATGGAATGGCTCCTTAAGATTTCAACAAGCGTTAAAGGTACAGTAACACGTCGCATTCACGAACCGAAATTTAAAAGAATACTTATCAGTCACAGTGCCACCCCTACATTTATGTTTTGAATCTATTATTTCTTTTCATTATATTTGTATTATATTTTATTATCGATATCAAAAACTATTAAATACCAAAAGAGCCCAGTTAATGTCAAACTTTGGTACATTGTCCAAAACGCGTCTCTATTCGTTTTTTTGGGAAAAAACAGCAAAAACCAAAAAAAAAACTCTACGGTAAAACTTCAATATTTAGACCATTTTTGAGACCCGAAAATCGGTCGTAATAATGTAGCGGTCTCATAATCAAATTGAATTATTGGGGAGTTAATGGAATGTGATAATATTGGAATACATAACAAGATGGTCGTAATACTGAGGCGGTCGCTGTATGAGGTTTTAATGCATATGTAATACACGATTCTTCCTTGTAGAATGTTGCGAAATCGTGTGATCGTTTCTCTCTTAATGCGTTTCGTGACGAACAGGTTTATAAACTAAAGCAGTTTTTCTGCTCTCATTAACATCCAATCTCATTATAATTAAACCCATCAATACGATTTATCACGTCTGGCTTCAAGGAGTATTAAGTAAGAGAGAATGAAAGCTACTAGAAGTCTGTTTAATGCGGGTGGACCTGGAAAATGTCTCAGGTGAAGCCGAAGATCAATTTGTTGTTCGTCCTAACGAAACATTTTTTTTCTATTTATCAATAATACCGCCAAACATGAGTTACTAGTCACCTCTGAATAACGGTCGCCTTGTGAACAGCGGTCTCTCCATAACACGCATTTATTGATTTAATAGACAAACTAAACTTTGAAATAAACGCTGACAGCTCTAAAAATAGTATTTATTGTATTTCTTTCTGCCCTTAGATGACATTTGTTCACAATGTTGGTTGTGTTTCAGTTATGTGTGGCGATCTGTTTACCAGACCAATACTCCCGGGGTATTTAACAATACCTACCCTCGTCTGACTAACAAAAAACATCATTAATGACTATACAGTGTGAATATAGATTGTTATGTTTTGACTGGAGTTTAACGCCGCACCACCGGTCAGGGTCATTTGGCAAACCCGGAACAATCATGAGCGAATGGATATATGAGAGTACAGCGAGGATAATTTACGTATAATCTATCCCATTTATCATAATTATTAAATGTTATTTGTTTTATAATTTCCTACCAATTTACATGCTTGAATATCGTAACCCCATGCTATCATAAACGACAGATTGATAACATCAATAATTGTTTATTCTTTGTTTACGTTATGGTAAAACCTTACTTATCGACCACTTCAATATGAAGACCACCTTGTCATAAGTACTACTTATCTTCGGACATTTTTTATATTCCTCCCGTATTGGAACTTGATTATAAGACCACCCTAACTTTACGATCAATTTGTTTTGTCCCACAGATGGTCTTAATAACGAGGTTTTATTACATTTATGTAATATTGCTTATTTTCAGATCGATTTTAATATTTCCTCATATACAGCAACTTTAATAAGACCACAATAATATACAGACCGTTCGTTTTGGTCCGGACAGTGAACCTAATGTCGAGTTTTTTTCCATACTTCGAATTGATTGAAACCCTGATATTTTCATATTTCTGACTGTCTATCAATGCCTACAACGTTTATACATTTCTATTTTGGCTGGTGATTTTATCATAGCCCCTACTGCAAAAAATGAATATCATTTCGTAAAATGGCGGCCGGAATGTTTGATCTAGATACATTTTTTTAAAACGAAAGTACACTGTAGCTGGCATATACATTTGTACCTATTTTAGATCTTGAACGAAAAGTCAGTTGTTCTAAAAGTACATTTCCTGGGCACCTCCCGCGTGCAAAAATGGATAAATTTTATACCAATGTGAAATCAAATCTTTGAAGTTTCCAATATCCATATTGCTTACTTCAGTACTCAGACATAGAGCGCCGGATGTGATAAGTGTATGACCCAACTTAACAGCCAGACTGTTTCGAAAGTTATTGAGATTATGTAAATAAAAAAAAATCTCAATATTGACTGAATGTTCCATAGTTTTAATATAAGCTAAATTTTAATGAGTTTGTATATTGATCTGCTAGCTAAATTGGGATTTCTACAAAAATATATAGGAAATATGCTATAAAACAAAGCTTGATTGGCGTACCTGTCATTGTTGAGAATTTATCCTGTTTAGCATTGAGCGCCTGTTAGAGGGTACGCATGTTCTATAACATTATATGTTTGTACTGAAAACGAAATGCTGGAATAAAGAACGAAAATGTTAAAACGTTGGTCGGGATTGAAAGAATAGGTCAGGTCACATAACTTCAAACCAACAATATTTTAAGGATGGCCTAATCGGAGATTTTTAAATGCGTTAGTGGAACGGTTTAAACCTGTTATAATTGTTGATGCTGCTAAAAGCAGTGTAGAATTATCCGTCACGTGATGTCTCCATAGTTTTACTGAACAAACTTATTTAAATTCATGCATAAGCATATTTTTTTTATTTTATCGTTGGAATAATTCTAGATTTACTACTTCAATCACATCCTGTGTTCTCTATGACTAGCTTTGCATTCTAATCCATGCACCGTTCTTGCATTAGAATGTACAAGTCCGCTAATTTGATATTCAATCCGGTTTATTTCATGGCATAATCGGATTATGAAACATTCTCAGTTTCCGTTATTTCGGCGGTATAATGATGCTACTAGATCTACATCAATATTCCTTATTTAGATTTGCTGGTTAATAAATTGTCTTCATGTGCTGTTGGACTTCTGGTTTCCAAAAGGATATCACTTTGAAGTCTTTTCTTTGGTTCATGCTTTGATAAGTAATTAGTATCACAATCACGCGCGACAGCGTTGTGAGCCTAAATATATATACATGCATTCGTCATTCGTGACGTCATTGGCCATTATGTTTCTGAGGTTACAATCGGGTGGGTAGAATGGAACAGCCAAACATGTTTTATCGTAGAATAAAGAATGGGTTGATGATGAAAATTTCTCTAGTAATCATTTGTGTGTACAGTATCAAACAATATCGTACCAGCACTTCTTTTTACACAATTCTTTCATGATAATTACGTGATTTTCCAGCTTAATATATGGTTTGGAAGCGTGCATAAGCCCAACAGACACAAGATGGATGGAAGTGAAACGAAGAGAAGTGAGGCGTGGTCTTAACAGCCTTAACAGATTAGGCGGAAAAAGTGCAATAGTTTTATACACAGGATTAGAAATACTGTAAAATCTCAAGCAGCGACCATCTCAATATTACGACCACCTTTTTATAACTACCACATTTTTTCAAACCGGTTTTCAATAACTCTAGTATGATTAAACATGATAATGAGACCACCTCATTACTACGACCAATATTGTTGGTCCCGCAGGTGGTCTTATTATTGAGGTTTCACTGTGCATATATTTGAATAACATTTCATTGTACTCTATTATAATTTATTCGGATAACTGACACTCAGGTCTTAAGTAAACCCTAATTAATTCCATTAATTATATTTTAGTGCTTAATTAAATACATTGATTTAATTAACCACTTCCGGAAAACTAACTGTAGTGTGCGTTGTCTGATTTCATGGATACATAATATATCATAGCTATTATCTAAGAACATATCATCTATTGATTCTTGCTATCATCTCTCCATCAATTGTAATACATCACCGTTGAACCAGGAAGATTAGAAACGACGTTCACATGGAGATAAATGCATCATTACGTGAACTACTGTTGAACCTCGCTGAGTGACCACTCCATTATTAAGACCACCTTATTATTTTGTATCCCTAGGTTATATATTAGTTTTGTATCTCTAGGACCTTTTTTACAGTTTATGTCACATTGGAGGGGCTGAGTTGCTTCGTGATTTATGGATCATGGTCTCTTACTAGTAATCATTAGCCACTCTCCGCTGTGAGCTCGAACATTCACCCGGGAAGTTTCACACTTGGGGAAGCTGTCCGGCTAGCTTACGGAAGGTCGGTGGATCTACCCTGGTGTACGCCTTGGATCGTTAAAGTTGGAAAAGCTGTCAAATGACCCTGGGTGTTAACCCCTCCTCTCCCAAAAAAAGGAATAAAATATATCGTATTGAATCCAGTAAACCTTCATGTCACTGCAACGTCCTTCGTCAACATATTCTTGTTGAGTCATCTGTTTTTTATCATGCAGATAAGGAAATAATGATCAAAATGGAAAAGATTTATTTCACTATCGAATCATGGTATTGGTGAATCCTTATCAATTTCTAATCACGTGACATGATGACTATTAGGTATAAAGTAATGACGTCAGTAAACTTTTAATCACATTAAGTATTGGAAACTTGTCATAATTATGCAAACAATTATGACTAAGTACGAGCTTGTTTCGTGGATATATGATAAAAAAAAGTCACAGACAATAATCTAGATAAAACACACTGTACGGTTAATGACATTCCCAACACAGCAAATTGAATAATTGTCGGTCAACATGAGGAAAATTTGCTGTTCATGGATCTGTTTGTTAGTTTCAGCATTGATTCATTTTAAGAAGCTTATCACCAAAATATTTACCGAAATAACACAATGTTAATACCGACATTCGTGAAATTAATCAGCTGTTTAATAACAGGATCATATATTAATTTATAACACTATTACGTTCTTGACTTGTGACACAAAAAAACTTATTTATTCCACGTTTTTATATGACGACTGACATAAACGCAAAATCATTGTCTCATTATTAGAATTCAACGAATCAATTAAATCCGTAGAGGTGGAGCTAATTATCTGGTCTGCAACCTGATTGACAGGTAAGTCAGACGAACCCCAGTTTTGCCTCACCACAGCTTGCTAAAGGTTGTTTCTTAATACTTTCAGATGTAGCTCAGCGAAGTCCAGCTAGGGTGTGTTGTTTGAAACATTAAAACAAATTCGCGCTGCTACTACAATGGAGATGATGCGGCATTATCGGAGATGTAAACCACACCAGTTGCCTGCTTTGTGATATGAACGTGTAATTAGCAGTGAAATGAATAGAGAATTTGATACAAACTGTAAAATACTAAATTAATGTCGCCTCGAAACTGAATATTTACTCGAGTCTAGAATTGTTCATGTAAATATTTGGAGTAATTAGCTCACGTGCAAAAAGACGAAAATGCGAACACAAGTTTCAGTATAAACGCATTGTGTTCGTTAATAATCATACACTGAATTAGATTTCAACGGCCGAACGCGAGTAAAGTCAACGCTAAGGGAACGTGTACACAACGACATCAGATTTCGCGACACGTGGCTATTGGTTATGTTGATTAAATGGAAAACTGGATTCATAATAACGAAACGACGTGATCTTGTTGAGAAGTGTTATGTCGACGAAGTTCGAGACGGCTTACACAATTGAAGACCAGTGTAGCGCCGAACCAAAACTAACTGCATTTATCGGTGTGAACGAGGCAGACCGGAAGTCACCAGCAAATTCAAACCATGACGAATGCGCTAAGGTAAATTACGTTTAAATAGAGTTTTTACCCGCAATGCACGAAGTGGTGCAGTTTATCTTTTGTGTATTAAAATGAAAACTCGATACGTTTACTAAGTTTTGAAATTTTAGTCAAAATTGTATAAGTATAATCTTAAAATGCGCTTGTAAACTTTGATACACCTGTACAGATTTTCAGACTAAATGAAGCTTTACTCATAATTATGATTTGAAACTTGAAGCACCATAATTACGTGAGGTTCTTTTCATTAAACTTTTTTCGCCAGAAGCGATAGAAAATGCAAAGGGTTTTATTGCACTTAAGGGAAAAGGCTCTGCGAGTTTCTACCGTAGAATTATGATAGTAATAGAACCAGTCGGCAATTTGTCATTAAAACCTATACTAGTTTGTTGATATAATCCCTGCGGATTTCCAGTAATTGATCAATGTAATCTAATAGAATCTTTTATTCGTCCTTTTTTCTGTGTACAACTTAAAGCGAGCGGATAAAAATAATTTTATTAAAAGCCTTTGGCCTCAGCATTACTTCGTTTATGAAATATCTTTTACTGTAAGTTGTATGTAAAACGCTAATAAAGCCAGGTCTGTCAATAAAGAACTTGTCTGGGAGTGTAAGAAGTGGTTTTTTGTTGAATGTAGTATTTTTCTAGAAGTTCAAATAATCTACTTACTATGACAATAAAACTGCTTTCTTCACACCCAAATGGTCTCTAGTTACTGGTGGACTTTTAGAAGCGTTGATTGTATAAGGAATGTAACGATTTTATTTTGATAATTTTACTGATATAAACAACAATATTTTAACCTACAAATGATTCAGTTTATACTGAACTCAGACAGTGAAAATTATCTTGCCACTCATAAATATTGGCATTCTGAAATTATGCAAACTACATGAAAATCATTCAACTTGCAAGGATATAAATTCGATTTTACGATACTAGACGTTATTAATTTTCTTTATCAATAACTTGCAATATAACATTGATTAATCGATATATTCATGTTTGAAAGGTCTATCTTTTGTCTTCAGACTGGTTCCATGTCTGTGTAATAAAATTAAAACTGATACAAACACGCACACGGCGTGTGAAATTAGGTACAGTAATCCTTACGACTGTCCCCGGTACTAAGAACGTCTTGTGCGGAGATGTGCAGCATCAATTTTTGAATAAAAATATAGTTTTTATGATTGCCTTGCAGTCAACCTTTTAAGTTATTTTTGTAAGTTTTCGTCATTATGTTATTCTGGCACCACCGCGGAGTTCTGTCCCTTCAACGTAGGTGTCTTATTTCTATGTACATTAAACGTGACATATGATCACCTTTCTGAATAGAAGCCTTATTTATTTACGTATCGTGAACAGTTTTTATATAGTGATAATACATTAAGTCTTACTAATCAGCGAAAATGAGTTTTATATCTAAAAAATGCGACAACCTATACATGCCCACGTTTGACAGATTCTTATATACAGTAGAACACGGTTATTGTGAATCCCTGAGATCTGAATTATCATTTCATTATACAGTAAAACCTCGATATTGAGTCTACTTTCGGGCCTAGAAAAATCAGTCGTAATAATGAGCAGGTCTCATTATCAAGTTCAATTATTGGGAGTTATTGAAAGCCGATCCGAAAATAAGTGGTCGTTATAACATGGTGGTCGTAATATTGAGATCGTTATGTGAGGTTTTACTGTATCAGTATCTCACTATATCCACAATAAAGAAGGGTGCGTTTGGGGATATAAATACTTTACTGTATCTGATTATTCAATACATCGGAGATCACTATAACTTTGTTTTACTGTATGCATAGTATGTAAGATGATACAAGCGTATTCTTTTTCTGATAAGACGAACAAGAATGTCATAAATTCAGATTTTAATTAGGTGTTCGTGATAATTCATGGTTTAGATTCCTATTTGTGGAAAACTATTACGTTTTAATGACAGCGTCAAATCGAGAACATATCTTGAATCCTGCGGTTCGTCAGAATAAAATAAAATTAGTCTGACACCATTTTCTTCTAATGTTGCTGAATTAAAGTCCCGCTGGTTTTGAAAGATAAAGTGTGAGGCTTCTTTTAAACTATGAATGAAGCAACGTTGAATACCTTGATACCTGTAGCAAGGTCGCGATTGTTTTGATGGATAAAGAAGAAATTCTACCTCATTGTTTTTGGACAAAAAACACAAGACATTAGAATGAATATATAAAAAAAAGTTTTGAGCAAATTTGATGTGGAAACTAACATTTTGGAATCCTTGTATGTGCATATATATATATATATATATATGATAAGTGAGGTTTCGGTCCGTGAGGTCATTAAGGCCTTAATGGACCATTGTACACCATTGTACGCCACCCCTTCAACATGCTATCCCGCTATGATGTTACTGGGTAGATTTATATTGAATATTTTTCTTCAAATGAATGACAAATATTACCCCATGAAGTTTTGTTTTGTATTTTTAGATACTCGTTGAGTTGAACCAGGAGGCGGCACATTACTGTATGTTGGCCTCGTCTCTTGGGACAAAAAATGATGGGGACGGGTTGCGCAAAAAACTACGACTTTCTAGGATTCGAGCGTGGGACCAAGCCAAAAAGGCGCAGCAAAGAATTATGCCAGTTCTTAGAAGGTAATAAGACCGATTTACGTACGTGGCGTTTTTTGTTCTTTCTTAATCATCAACAGTCCAGTTTAGCGATAAAACTCGCTACTCCGAGCCAACCAAATCTCTCTCACAGCCTCGCAGTTCCCGTAATTCGCATTGGATTGATAAATGTTAAATTGAAAAATAATGCACTGAGCGTATGACAATTACATGCTTGTGATAAAACATTTCTGCTTATAATATATTCATGGTTTTCTCTTCATTTGCATAGTGATTCCAAAACTTTATTGACAACTCGATCATTTGGAAGTTTTTATATCATTACGCATTTCCACAGGGCGGTTATCGCATAATGACATGTAACAATTAATTATCAATGTCAATAAAATGGAGATCGTAATTATTTTTTTCCGGACTAATTGTTTGCAATATTAAGTTCTCGATATAATGTATAAGGGGTGGAGGAAATAGACTTGTGAAATCTCATAAAAGATGGCAAATATGAACTGCTGAATCATATTATATGATATAGGGTTAGTTGTTGTTTTCGTCGCGACTATGAATATACTTTCATAACGTCAATATTGATATTTTTGACGTCGTTACTAAGATTATAATTCACGACGTCAAGAATAATTGTAAATTGTTATCGTCACTATGAATATAACGTCACGACAACAACACTGATTATATGTTGTCGTCTTGACTGTAACAATAGCGTCATAACGTGAATATTGATCGCACAATTTCGTCATTACTGTGAATATTACGTCACAAAGTCTAAAATGATATTAAATTGTCGTCGTAACAATAAATATTACGTCACAACATTAATAATGATTGGATATTGTCGTTTTTATCATGAAAATAACGTCACACGTCAATAATTATCGTATATTGTCGTCGTTACTATGAGTGTAATGTCACCACGTTAACAATGATTGAGTATTGTCGACGTTACCATGCATATAATGTCCTAATGTTAAATATAGTGTACTGTCATCGTTTCTACGGATATATCGTCACAACGTCAATAATAATCGTGTATTTTCGTCATTACTATGAACCTTACGTCACAATGTATATAATGACCGTAAGCTGTCGTCGTAATTACAAATTAAACGATACTTAATTGTCGACGTAACTATAAATAACGTCACAACGTCACAACAACGATTGTATATTGGTGTCGTTTCTTTGCTTAATAGGTCGCAACGTCTGAAATGATAGTATATCGCATATCACATAATGATAGCACTTTGTGGTCGTCAGTATGAATATAACGCCAAAATGTCAATAAAAGTCAGAACGTCATTCATAAAATCTTTTTTTGACGTCGTTAGTCGGAAAATAACGTCACAACGTCCAGAATGACATCACATTGTCGTCGTCACTATGAATATAACTTGTCAATATCAACGACGACGTTTGTATATTATCGTCGTCACCATGAATATAACGCCACAGCTTCAAGTATTATTGTATATTTTCTTCGTATGTATAAAATATCACAACATCAATGATTGTATTTTGTCGTAGCTGTTAATATAACATCCTAACATCAATAATGATTGAATACTGTCCTTATAACTATGAATGAAACGTCAAAACGTCTAAAATGATAATTAATTGGCGTCGAAACTATTACTGATATCGTCACAACGTCAATTATGATAGCATATAGTTGTCGTAACTATGAATACAGCATGACAACATCAGTGATGTTTGTATATTGCAATCTTGACTGAATATAACAATGACCGTATATTATCGTCATTAATATGAACATTATTATGAATATAACGTCACAACGTTAACAATTATTGTATATTGTCGACGTTACTATAGCTTCACAACGCCAAAAATGATGACGGTATAATTTCCTTATTACAAAAAACTAAACGTCACAACGTCTACGATGATAGTTTATTGTCGTCGCTACTATGCTTATCACATCATTAAGTGAATGACGATTGAATATTTTCGTCGTTACTATACTTACAACGTCACAGTGTCAATAATGGTTGTATAATGTAGTCGTTACTATACTTATAACGTCACAGTGTCAATAATGATTGTATATTGTAGTCGTTACTATACTTATAACGTCACAGTGTCAATAATGGTTGTATATTGTAGTCGTTACTAACTTACAACGTCACAGTGTCAATAATGATTGTATATTGTAGTCGTTACTATACTTATAACGTCACAGTGTCAATAATGGTTGTATATTGTAGTTGTTACTATACTTATGACGTCACAGTGTCAATAATGGTTGTATATTGTAGTCGTTACTAACTTACAACGTCACAGTGTCAATAATGATTGTATATTGTAGTCGTTACTATACTTATAACGTCACATTGTCAATAATGATTGTATATTGTAGTCGTTACTATACTTATAACGTCACAGTGTCAAAAAATGATCGTACAATGTTGACGTTACTATGACTATAACGTCATAACGTCAAATCTGATGTACATTATTGACGTTGCTATGAATTAATATAATGTCAAAATGTCGTTACAGATCGTATATTATCATTGTTACCATGTTCGTAACGTCAGGACGTCAAGAATTATAGTTTTTTGACGTCGTTAGTAGGAACATAACGTCAAAAAGTCTGGAATGATGGCTCTTGTCGTCGTTACTACGCTTAAGGGGTCATAACGTCTAGACTGATTGTCTATCATTATTTTTTCTTTGAATGTGATATTAAAATATTAAGTTTGATTGACTTTGCCGTCATAACTATGTGTGTAACAATTGAACGTCATCATTGGTAATACATTGTTGACATAATGTTACGTTCATTTTGATTTTGTATAGTTTCCGCAGCTATGAATGTGACGTATGAATCACAGATTTGTAGGTAGTCATAACTAAGAATGTAACACGAGAACGTCTTTTCTGATGATGTCATCGTAACTATAGATATGACGTAAGAACGTCATAATCGATTTTAAATTGTCATTGCGACTATAAACGCAACGTAAAACACCAATAATGTTTTATAATATTGTTTTAAATTTGTTGATGACGTCACAACGTCTAATATTAAATCATATTGCCGTTGAAATAGTGAATATAACGTTAAAACTTTGCTGATTGACCATTTTTCTTTTTATGACAATGACGTCACAACGTCAATCTTAGATTTACTCGTTCATTACCGTTGTAGCTATGGTTTAGCCATCAGATGTACATCATGATTACAAACTCGATCTCTCCTGGACAAATTTAGGGCCTACAACATTTTTACATGTAAAAACTTTATCTACGATTGAACTTGTATACAATTTCAGAAAACTGGCTAAGAGTGAGTGTTCAGAAGAACTTGAAAGGATGTACAGGGCTTTATCAGCTTGTTTAGAATTCTTAGAACAACAGTATTTTACAACATTATTATTGCAGATGGATTTTATCATATGTAAAGGTAATACAATATGGTACCTTACCGAATATTTTCTAAAAAACGCCCTGTACTAATTAACGCCTCCGCATGTTTTAAGAAAAGGTGAGAAATCACTCACACTAAATCCTTTAAAATTCTATTAATTGAATCCTGTACGTCCAAAGGACGACACGTTTGAAAAACTGTAAAATGTCACACGCCTGGGGGTGTTTATAAGGACAATTTCGGTACGGAGTCTTAATTATCAATTTTACTCTCTTCTGTGCGCATGCAGAGAATGTCACCTTTTAGTACAGAATAGAAATCGGAGAAGATTAATATTACATTTTTATTTTTGTCTCGCATTATCTACTCGTTCATTAGTTTTTCACGTCTTTTTTGCACTACACGTACTTAAAAGTACTCAGTTTCCTGATCACAAAAGTTTACAGATATAATGCCTTCATAGTGAAGTATAATCAAATGTGTTATAGAAAGTGGCCCTTGTTCACATTATAGAAAGAGGACCCTAGTTCACATATGATAGGGAGCCCTTGCTCATCCATGGAAAGCGGTCCTTGTTCACGTATGGAAAGAAGACCCTTGTTCACATATAGAAAATGGACCTTGTTCACATATAGAATATGAACCTAGTTCACATATAGCAAATGAACCTTGTTCACATATAGAAAATGGACCTTGTTCACATATAGAAAATGGACCTTGTTCACATATAGAAAATGAACCTTGTTCACATATAGCAAATGAACCTTGTTCACATATAGAAAATGAACCTAGTTCACATATAGAAAATGGACCTTATTCACACATAGAAAGTTGCCCGTTTTGACATTTAGAAAATGGACCTTATTCACACATAGAAAGTTTCCCATGTTCACATATCAGCTATTTCTAACATAGTGATCTTGGTACAAATTTTGGTCAATGTTCACATGAATAAATGAATTCAATTTTATAATGTTTCTCATTATCACGACAGAAAAAAAGTAATGTTGTACGAGTATGGACACGTTCGTCCATAGTAATAAACAGATAGTCTGATCATAGATCAATCAGGATTTCATTCCCTTATGAGGAATCAGTATTCTATAAAACAATACATCACTATGTCAAAAGTTCATAAAATGCTAGTCTTGTCGTATCTCTGTTGTAGATAGTTTGTTTCTACATAAATAAAAAAATACAACCCGCGGAGACCTTTTGAAACGGAAACTAAAGAATCTGAGTATTCCTTTGATACTTAAAACCTCTCTGACAGTATTCCCTAGACACAAAATGAAATTGGATTTTTAGATAATTGGAGCCATTCAAATTATCGCTGTACAGGTGTGCTTCACTGACAATGTTTGTTGTAAGATCCATTACGGCGTAGAGATATTATTGGCACCAAATTACTAATTCGCGTATTGCGTTATTGGCCTAGTTTATGTAAATTGTGCCAATCAGATAAACTGAGTGCATTTTTACAATTGATTAGGTTTTATCTAAAAAAAGATGTAAACATCGGATACCTGAGACAAAACAATAAACCCTCGCTTTACGACCACTTCGTTAATAAGACCAACTCCTTATAAAGACCACATCACAAAGAGATCATGACCGCTTGATCAAAGAGGTCCAATTTCCACTCCTGAATTGTTTGTAAAAATGTAACAAATGATTGTATTGAGTTTTGTTTGTACTTTTGATTACAGGAAATTTCATAAATTCTGGATTTTCGGAGACTCCGAATCGTAAAAGATATTACACCAACAAATTAACTGTGGAGCAGTTACCATCAACCGATTCTCTATCAGTGAGGAGTTTTGGCAGTTCTGATCTAAAAACCTCGGATACAGAAGAGTTGATGATTTTACAAAGGTAAATATGAGCACATAAACTAATTTGTGCTACGTTTCGCGATTAAATTCAAAAAGTTGTTTCATGTATAGTTAAAAATGAAAACAAAAAACACAAGGGTCGTCATGAGATGTCCGTATTACATTAATTAGTGCATTAATGCTATATTTGCACATTTTAGCCTCTGAATAGAAGATCATTCAATAATTATCTCCCTTTAGTATTTAATCTTTGCTGACATTTCGAATCTTATGAATTCATTTTTATTAAAAGTTTACATTTACGTCTTAAAAATACATTCGAGGGCTGATAAGAAGGTAATGTACTAGATTCAAATTTAGTTCGTACAATATTATCGTCACTGTTATAATTACACCACATGCGGGACACCCTTCAAATAATGTACATAGTAATTGTGTCAACCATAAGTACGGTTGTCATTTGATTACAGGGAAATAGAGGATTTACATGAATTAGTGTACTCCATGAACCAAAGCATAGCTATACAAGCTTGGGAAATAGACCCTGAAATTGAGACTGAAAAATTTACTCTCGCCATTGGTAAGTGGTGACAATTTTTTCCCCTCTTTTGAATATTTTTTTTTCTATCTTCTTTTATTTTAACATACGCTTTAAGGTGTACTTCATCTTAGTGCTAGCTAATTCCAGGACTCTCCTTTTGGGGCTAAAATCTTAATTACGACCTTCTTTTGCACAAAACATTGAATCATTTATAAAGAGGCCTATAGTTATAGAGGAGCCTGCTCTGTTAAATAAATCCACTAATTGGCAGGTCGTGGCTTCTATGTAGCCTGTGTAACTTCGTAACAATAAGATTCAAGATATATTGCGTTATTAGACTCATGTTCCTGACTTATTCACCAACACGGGAAACAGGCTTCAGTTGAAGAAATGATGGGAGATTTGCATCAGAAAGAACTGTTATGATACCAAAGAATGATTGCAACCCACTATGTATCTACGCTTAAACATATTTCAATCAAACCCACTGCAGAAAGTATGTTTACAATATTACACCGATCCTAATCACATGTAATTTAAAGATACATATACGCGCATGCGTATACTTTCATAATCCAATTCATGTTTGATACAGGAACGTTGTCTGATGCATGCTGGTTCCTAAGTAAGTGTTGGTAGGAAAACTTCTTCTCTAGGTTTTTTGGCCATTGTATAAAGTAGAAATCACTCCACGGACGATGCGACACCTTCACAGAGCCATTCTTGTTATTTATTTCAGACAACGAAAATTCCGCAGCAGATTCAAATGGGAACCCATCGACGGAAACAGTGGTAATATATTATTCATTAGTATATATATTCGTATATTCGTATACACATGTATACATACAGTGCAACCTCTCCAAAGTAATCCCCTTTGGGAGAAGCAAGATCATTATGTTGTTGAGAGGTTGTTTCTCTAGAGAGTTTAAATTTATAGTCAAATCGTACAGTGGAAAATCATGCTGTTGTTGAAGGGAGGTTGTTGCTCAAGAGAGGGTCGCTCTAAAGAGGTTGCACTGTATATACTTTATTTATAAAATGCCCACAGCCCATATTGATGAAAATGCGATCATGCGAGGGTTTAGTGTCGTTCAGAAAGGTTAACGACCAGCTACCAAAAAGGACAATAAAGCAATACAACCATCCTGAAGACTACTAGTATATCAATACAATACATGAGACCATTCTAAAAATTGTTGTTTTGGTGCTACTCGGCCGACATATTAAAAAATCTCCCGACCCCAAGCATATTTTAGCGATTTTGACCAAAAATCCTTTCGTTCCTTATTCAAGCTTTTCTTTTTCATTCCCACCTACCCACATTAAAAAGTTTGAATAGCTTGATTTAATACTTAAATCCAACATCATGACATCATGTGTACTTATGGCATAAGCTATGATGGACATGGGATGAGCATATTAATACATAGACTGTATCAAAAAAAGAAAATATCGATTAGTTTCATGTAGATTGAGAAAGTCTAGTAATAGATTAGAAAATCGAAATCAGGTAGATGGACAAAAACACCACTATTAGAAAAAAAATGTTAATTATGTAACACCATTGAAGACGAAATTCACTTTAAATTAAAATGTCTGGTATATTTTGGAATAAGAAAATAACGCTTTAAACAATTCTAGTGGAAAAGACCTAATACCTTAAAGTTAACTGAACTTATATCTTCTCAAAACCGCGGCATTATACAAAATCTATCCAAATACATTTACAAAAGTTTAAACCATAGAGATGACGAATACCATATTGAATAATAACAATATCACCCTATCGTTTTTATTTTTGTATATTTCACCCTATCGTTTTAACCCGATATTGTGTGCTATTATTAAATAAATCTTCTCTTGATATTATTATGACATAGTTACAGTATTTGTTTCAATTTTGTTTAACAATGATACAACTGCACATCTTTAATTTTAATTCAATTTTGTTTTTGTAATATATGAAATGTTGGACATGCTTTATTTTTAAAAAAAAAATCTGAAACCAAATACACGCGCAAGACGTAAATCTTTTCCGGTCATTTTATACATTTATCTGACTTTAACATTGTTTCTATTCCAGGAAACAGATAACCGAAAGATAAAATGTGTTTCCATAGTGATAGCGACAATAATGTTAATGATTATCGGAGGAATTGTGGGTATTTTAATGGGACTACTCGATTGATAGACAATGATAACGCATAACGAATTTTCAACGACGCTCAAAGTTTATTCATACCATTACTGGTCATGATATATTAAAGTGTATTAGCATTATTTGTACATTGTTCGTAATTTGAACTAAAAGACACATGTTGCTTGGTGTGTTCTTAGCAGGATATATTCAGGTTTCCTCAGCGGTTTTCGTTCGAGGATTGTGAACAAAAATGTTGCAAAACTTAAGCAACGTCTAATATTCGCATGACGATTTCTCTCAATTCACTTCTGTATTCAAACATTCTTAATGAGTGTGTACTAAAGAATGTAGTGATAGATATGATGTGTAATACACCGAGACGAATTTCTAAACATCCATCATCTAGTACGATTCTTTGAAGAACCCAAAATAAGTGAATTCGTTCTTGTTTTGCAATATCTACAATCGATCTACACAACGAAATCGATAATTCAAAGTAAATATTGGATTGAAAATATTAAAAGTTCACCTGGTAATCCACCTAGTGTGTTCAATGATTTTTCTCCTGTAGTATAAATACAGGATGGACGTTTAGAAATCCGGCCCATTGTACATGCTTATTGACAAAAGAACATTATTGCGCATATGATTGTCTGTTTACTGACCTCTGCATGCTTACAGACGTCTGTTTTTATTCGGATGTTATACTGACGTCCGCAGATTTACTGGTCTTTATGATATTAATGGCGTCAGTACATTTACAGATGATCAATGTAACTTACACCAAGCTCCAAAGGTATTGTGATTTTTTCTGTATATATTTGTTATCACATTTTGTTTGTCATGTCAAACTGTCACCAATTGAAATGTTTATGTAATTGATGTGTGGATAATGTCTTCATATTAACACTTTTCCCTGGTGCCTATTTACATCACGATAGTTCTGTACGATGTTTCAATATTGGATCAATGACTTATTGTGAAAAAGCAACAATTATCACAGAGGTCTGTCAAACTAATGTACATAAATTAATATTCGCATAATATTATTAAACTTGCTGAGGCGCAATGCAGTAAGATTGTATAATAACTGATACGTACATAGTATTTCATCGTGATTTTTAACGTTTTGAATATATTTCCCCACGATTTGCCGCTGTGACTTATATTTGTTAAATATTTTTACTCTGTTAATACGTCCGGACCATCAAGAAAGTGTCTTATAATTCGGGCGATGTTTTCTGCCTATTGTTTTAAATACGGATTTTTCTTAGACTGTGATTTCTACGTAAACATATCATTGATCATATCTTAATACTAGTATCACTTTTCACCTCATTATTTTTCGAAGGTGTGACTATTGTAAATGAATCGTACCCACTATGAGAAATTAGCTACCCGTAGCCCAAATCCCTTGCAGTCATTATACCCCGTTACAGTGCGATACCTCGTAATTTAATAGTATTTTAAAACGAAAATAGTATATCTGTTGTAAACGACAAATATGAAGGTTTCCGAAAAAATTCTGACAAGGCTGATAACAAAGTAAATTATTATAGTATTTAAGCTATGAAGTTATGTTATAATGTACAATTGTCATGGTTACTACGGTAATTAATGCCTCAGATTCTGTCGTCACATTTTTATGTTACTTGTGGACTTAAAGAGGCGTGAGTAGATGAAATTTACATCTTGAACACCAAATTACTAGAATATGTAAATATCTAACCCGTCCCCCTGCCGAATGGTCATGTTCCGAAGTTCATTATTTGAAATATCCAGATGGATTGCAATTAACTAGTGTTTATTCTTGTCTAAAACTGTCATGATCCAATGGGTCAGACCGGCCTGATTTTTTGGCCCCTAAAGTTTCTAACGGCAATCTCCAAAGTACGAAAATATTTGGAAATGAATAGCACCTCTAATTCTTTCTAATAAGAGAAAATTCATTTGTATATCTCAAGTGGTTAAAGTTACTACATATTTCTACATCACTTTGATAAGGCTATAAGAATAGTCCTGTTTACGGTTACCTAAACGACCTTATTTTTAGGCGCAAACGGCAAAACCCAAAGTTAGAAAAATACTTGGGGACGATTCATACCTTGGTTAAGTAATCTTATGTATGACTGTCTTTCCTAGCCTTTGCGAGTGATTAATTTTTATGCATGTATTATGTAACAATCTTTTTCCTATACAAGATGTAATATCATGCATTAAACTTTATAAATAATTGTTGTATGTTATGATTGGATATTATTTATTCTCTCTTGAGCTTATACAGTACAGATACTGAAAAAGCTTGATTTTGTGGCAACTTTAATATCAAGGACACCTTATCATAACGTCCATTCATTTTTGGACCGGTGTTCAATATTTCTTCTGTATTTCAACTTCCATAATAAGGCCGCAGTGATATGAACACATCGGTTACAGTGAGACTTACGAGTTTTCGCTTTACTAATTATGATGATCTATTTTTCCTACATCTGGGAAATTGTTATTTACTTATAAGATGAACCATGGATACTGGTTACGTCAACACTGCCAATGTCAACTCTGTATAAAGGCCGTATTTATTTTAAGACAATATCCATGTTTAATTTGACTTGGAAACACATGTAATTGTAAAAATAAACTGTCATTATTGACGTCAAATTACATCCAGTTTGTGTACGGCATTTCTGTGTATTCTTCAATATTAGTGACAAATCAAACTGCAAATCACGATTTGATGCCCTAACTTAATTTAGTTCATGTTGACTCTGGCTGTACAGAGACTAATTTTAGGTTGTGATTATCTCCCTTTTATGGAAAATGTAGCCATGTACTTTCTCACGCTTGTGTATGACAAGTTATCCTGCATAATTAGGTAAACATGTGATTTCTCCAATTTTCAGTCTTCTAGATAGTGTTGGTATTTCTGTAAATGGACAAGATAAGAAATAAAATGCAATAAATTTATTGGTAACGTAAATGTCAAAAATAAACGCTGTCCATTTGACTATCGTAATCAGGTAATTTTAAGCTCAGGTGAGAGAATTTTAATACTATTCTCATTTGCTAGGGTTGTAAGCTCCGCTTAGTTGAGCGGGGTCGGTCCAGTGGAGATTTCTGTAATGGACAAATTAAAAAAAATTAAAAAACGGAATTGTAGAAAATAAATACCTTCCATTAACCTATCGTAATCAGCTAATCTTGAAGTTCAGATAACAGAATGTTAACACTATTCTCATTTGATATGGGCTGTAAGCTCCAATTAATTGAGCGCAGTCGGTGAAGACCTGCTGTTTCCATATAGCGGGCTAAATTGATGAACGGTGTCACATCATCTTCTAATTGACATAAACAAATCAAAATAAAACACAAGCGACTTACTTGCATTATTTCAGCTTCATGCGCGGAAACATAGGCCCACGTGTATAGTGGTTTAAGTTCTAACGCTAGTCTCTGATACATGACTGAGCGAAGTCCGTCATCTGATATCCGTTCTTTAGCTGTTTTTAGCAGATGTCTCCTGTAAACAAAGTATAATGCAGCTAGATTTTTTATCTGCGGCTTCCAGCTTTAACGGAAGGGGTGATCTCAGGTTAAGCTTGGATAGAACCACCGACCTTCCGTAGGATAGTTGGACAGCTTCCTAAAGTATGAAATTTGTCTCAGCCCGACTGAGATTCGAACTTATACAATAAATATATGCGGATTAAAGATGAGAGCATTCTGGTCGAGTTTTGTTGCCATGGTTACAAAACAAAATATTTATACTTGTAGAAGTCGAAAATCTATTACCATTAACCTCATGGAATACAGACAGAAAACTTTTGCAGCTTTACTTTATTCAATGTTGTAATTTTACCTGTTGGGGTTTATTGGATTTGTTGAGTCAGGTGAATGTTCAATTGCCACATATCCACCGATAAATAGCTTCGGTCGAGAAAAATATTGTCCGGTGTAAAATATCCGGTAAACCATGTCGTCATCTTCACCGCCCCATCCGAAATATAGGTTTGAAAATCCATTTACTTTCCAGAACTGTTCGGGCGTAAATGCTTCAATACCACCGAAATATGACATGTATGGAAGTCTGAATTGTAAGATACAAATAATTATCTGCCAACTCAGTTATAAAAATGTGGAAGGCTAGATAGATGAGTTGATGTTCAACAAACGGGTTCAACATTGTTAGACCTTTATCAGATTTCATAAATCTTATAATATTTCACACCTAGATAGAATCGCCGACCTTCCGCATGCTAGTCAGCTTCCTTACATGTGAAATTTGTCTAGTCCCGAACTCGCAGCAGATACGGGCTAGTGATTACTAGTCGGAGATAGCTCTCGACCACAGTGACCCCTTTAAAACATACTTGTTCGCACCCTTCGGTGGACTTTATTCAAAGGTTTCACAGTTATAGACCGTTTTACCCTCTGTTGTATTTTGTGTTGGAAGCCGTTAGATGTCTCGGCACGCGTCCACATCTGTATATGTTTCTGTCATCTGTCATTAACAGATCGACATCATGGATTATATAACATGTATATGAGTGAATACTTGATGCTGTTAGAAACCCGACATTAGCTAGCAGACCTCTGTTAAACTGCGTAGGGGGAGCCTGTAAAAGACATTTTGGCGTGAAATTATTTATCTTTCCATTAATACTATTTGTTAATCTTGGAAAAGTGGTTTGTTCTTGGGATACGTGGTTTGTGATTCTTTACATTGTATGACATTTTGATACATTCAACATGAGATATTTCAATACTCATAAAATAGCATAAAGTACAGTAAACCCTTGATATTAAGGCAACATTTGAGACCTACATACACGGTTTTATATTGAGGTGAACTCGTGTGTCAAGTTGAACAATCGGCATATTTCAAACTATTGGTACGACTCAGAAGAACTAAATTTTACAATCTTCATTTTACTGTTGTAAGAATGCAACAAAAAAACGTACTTACCATTTCAATTACGAATATACCGTATTCGATCATTTGTCGCTGTAGTACTCTATGTAAGTGAGCCAGCAAGACCTGATAAATGAGTAACATAATAAACGTTTTTACACTTAAAACATATTTGTACTCAAGTTATAAAAATATAAGTCAGATTCAGATCGAAATTATATATTCACTTTTAAAACTAAATATTTATTCATCCAATTGGTTATACATGCTTTCATAAAAACAAATTGGCAAACAGTAAGGCATCCATTTGATTCGCGAAAAGTAAGGCTTTTGATTGGTCGATATATTGGCTCCCATGTGAATGGTCAATGATAAGGCTTACATTTGATTGGTCAATGGTAAAGCTTTTATTTGATTGGCCAATATTTTGCTGCCATTTAAATGGCCGAAGTTATAGCGTTTATTTGATTATGGCTTCCATTTCCATTTTTAGCGTCACGTTCACTCAGATTTTCTTCTAGTTTGTAATGAAATTAAAAAATAAAAACACGCGACCACATGAGAAAGAATGTGCGAAGTGAATACATGTACCGTCAAATCTGAACAAACAACCACATTTGAGTACTATACAAACAAGGACCACTATTTACCATGCGTTTATTGATATAAAGTTTGAAAACCTCAGCATAAAAGCCAACTGCGCTTAACCGCGACTGTTTTCTTCTCTGTTTGTGGCTGTACTGACACAAGACTACTTTAAACTCGTTATATCTTTGTTGTTCCAGTACGGTACACTCCAGGAGACTGACTCTTGTCCTACAGTTGTGGGCTTGTTTTTGGTAGGTCGGTTTTCGGGAAGACAGTATTTTGGGGAAGGTGGGATTTTTGTGCTTTTTTATGTGCTTTTTTCTAAGAATCCTTATCTTTTCTATAACTTTTTGTACAGGTTCGAGCATGATAAGAACCGCCATTAAAATAAACTACGACTTTCAGAACTTTGTGCGTCAACTATTCAAGGTTGTTGTGATTTCTGCGTGGAGTAGTTATGGTCTCTGTCAAATAAATCACTAGCACCTTAGTTGAATTCCACTCGTGACCACACAAATTTCGACTAGCTTACAGAATGTCGATGATTCTACCCAGGTGTGTGTCTGGGGTCTTCCGCCATCGTTAGAGCTAGAAAAGTCGCCAAATGGGCCTAACTGTTGGGGAGACGAAAAACCCCAATGAAAAAACAACACATTGTTCAGGTTATCAATAAAACGTTTTACTATCACATTTAATGAATTATCAGCGCAACCATCTTTAAGACCGCGTGAAGACACGATCGATACTGCTCCATTCAGATTAGAAAAGGAATTATTTTGAAACAAAGAATGAATGGTTTCATTTACCTGAAGATTTTTCTCCCTGTCTCGATATGGTATAATAATGGCAGTTCTCTCTCGTGGACTGCAATCATTGGGTCTGAAGACACCGCCCTCACCAAGTAACTTTCTGTTCGTATCTGGCACATCAGTTGTATTCAGAACTACCTCCATGTCCATATGTCCAACTTATAAAAAAACATATGAACGTACTAAATAATGAAAGTGGGAAGTTTTTTCTTATCTATACACATTAATTGTCGCTATTGATGATGATGGTGTTGTTGTTGTTAATGATGATGATGATCTCTGGTATAAAACGTACATAGAGAGAAATTAAACATTTAGGTTCTACATACCTAACTTGTCCGGCAATAAAGCACAGAAGTTGTGTCTTTTATCCATCCTTTTAAATGAAGCTTCATTCTTCCAGCTTGATAACATCTGACTAACAAATGTACGATTGTTAACCATTTTTATGGACACATCTAGAAAAGCGTCATGTTGCATATGTCTTAACTGTTTTTCATAAATTTTATCTGTCACACTGGCAAATTCTGTCTTGTTACTGATTATAACTTTGAATTGTTCTTCATCGTTTATCTTTAATTTAACATTTGGTATATCATTAAGCGCATAGCCGGTGTTATCGACCTGGTCAGAATTATCCATGGAAACTTGATTTACATTATTCATATCATGCACAGGAGATATTCTATTATTGTTTGTAATTATTACAAATTTTGACTTAATAACTTCTTCAGTGACTTGATCGGACATTTTGATAGATTCATCATCGTTAGTCGATTCTGAGTCGCGTGATGACACCATTTGACTGTAAGCGTGATTTATTGCGAGAATAAAGAAAGTCGTCGCATATAAAATAACTATAGCAATAAATATACTGAACATATTCTTGGATCTTATAAAGACTCTAATTTTCCTAATCAACATCATTGAGCCGCGATGTGTGTCGTTTCTTCTATGCACTGATCAAATCTGAAATAAAATGGTAAGCAAAACATGTATAGATATATAAAATTAGAACAATTAGATTCATAACATTTGATGTTCATGAACAAACGATGGTGCTTAGCAGATGACGTACTGAATAGCAGCACTTCCGATTCTCTCAGGCTGTATGTTCAGGCTATATATCGTCGTTAAATCACTCAATGCATGGTAATAAAATCAATTATTTATTCAAACATATATGTCTTGTTGCAATTATGAACCGAATGTCGAACACACTGTTAATTATAATACAATACTATCGTATCAATCATTTTCAAGTAAATTTTTGTCATATTTCTATTGTTAGTTCAGGATATTTGTGTAAAGCATTGTATTGTGGACTGATATAAACATTGTGCCCATAAAATGAATAAACCGTACATACGCATGCACGTCTATAAGCAGAGTTAAAATATTCACATTGTAATTATTTGTTAATGTTTTATATTAACGTATGGTAACTATGAATTGTGAAAAAAGATTTACATACCACGATTTTTACATTGGTCAAGCAGACCATGATTAAAAGGTCTTGAAATTGCTGAATAGCATTAACAACTAAGAATGTTAAAATATTTTCCAGAATCTAAGATTTACGAACACTGGATTCGCGTAGCCTCTTGCTCGAAAAGAAATACCACGTGTACTAATTAAATTGTAGCTTAATATCAATAATAATCGCTTGCATAAATGTCTTAAAATTTACAGATATATATTTAAATGGATTCCATTCGTTCAAGTACTTTGATGAAACAATATCGCCAGTTATGCTACAATATCTTAATTACATGTATAAAAAAAGATAAATTCAAATACTTACTTTATAAATAAGCGAGAAAAAAGAACACTATCCATTACACTACATGTTGTATAGAAAACTACCTCATTATTAATTTAACTATTCGATTAAATTTTGAAATATCCAAAAGACAAAATGTGTAGTGTATGATAAAATCTGAATTGGGAAGAAAAATTGTAGTATCAACCCGTTTAATCTACGACTAAATATTTATTCAACAGGTTTGATAAATACCATTAGGACTATTGTCTTTTTATACACTACAGTATGAAATATACTGCAGAGCTTTTTGCAAAACTACGATGTTTTGCATGTTTTTATTTACGGGGAATTCTGTCGGTAGCTTTTACTGGTTCACAAAGCGTTTTCTTGGAAAGTTTTCTTTCTGCTCACACTCTGCTTTAACTTTAAACATCATATCTTTAAAGGTTAAAACTCCGTTAGATCTTTTCACCCTATACCCGTTTGTTTGTTTGTTCGTTCGTTCGTTCGTTCGTTCGTCCGTTCGTCCGTTCGTCCGTCCGTCCGTCCGTCTGTCTGTCTGTGACTTTTTCACTTAACCATATTTTCCGGACTGTATACTAACTATAACTTACCGTTCCACAAGGAGCATTTTTGTCAAATTTTCATAGAAGCGTATGACCTGCTGCAACTGGGATTCGAACCGGATCTCAGGGTTACATGTACAAATAACTACTGGACCACGGCCCTTTTCATCGTGATTGTTCACCTTTTGTATATATTTTCCAAAATGTCGCTCTATCGCAGCGACATAAATAGTTTTACTCTGCTAATTCGTCTTAACTATCAAGAAAGTGTCTTATAATTTGGGTGATTTTTTTCTGCATATTGTTCAATTACGGATTTTTCTAAGACTGTGATATCTACTTAAACATATCCTCGATCATATCTTAATAATACGTTTCACCTCATACCTTTTCTTTAATCATTGTGTAAAATTAATTGGTGACAAGCTTTATTTATATGCGGAAATATTTATTTTATTTTGATATTTAGGCGGGAAAATTAGAACGAATCTATAATCATTGGCGTCCAGAGATATATTATGGCGACAAAGCGATTTACTACTTTCTGGGATTGGCTATCAGGCCTTCTAAAGGGGTCCACGCACCATTGAGCATTTTTTTAACTTAGCAAAGCAACTACTAATTTAGTTTATTTACTAAAAGTTAATATATCCCTGTAAACAATTCATTTAATATCAACTAATTTATTTTTAAGCATTGCATAGTCCTCCTCACTTAATCATGCACTATGAGCTCCTGGTCATATCAAATAAGTTAATAATTTAAAGATCAGAAAGGAAAGGAATTAATATAAGTGTCGCTATGACCTTGTTTTCCAATCCGAAGCATTATGTATATATGAACACAATTCTGTATATGTTCTTTGTTTTGCTCATTGCTTGAAATAAAGTTAAAATCAATTAGGGATAATAAAACTGTATATAGTACCACGGCGACAAAATTTCTGTTTTTTTCTGATTGTGATCAGTGGAAGGATTGTAATTTGCTTTAAGATCGGGTTTTTTGAATGCAGGTTATTGTTTTGTTGCAAATTTATGCATTCACATGAAAAGGTGATTTGCGATAAAATAACTATAAACACAATATAGCTATTAACCCCAATTTCTTAAAATGTGTTTTTTTTGTGTGATTGAAAAAACTATGTAGATGATACTGAAATTTTAGTTTGCTTTCATTTGCAGACAAGCTGTCTATTTGTGTCTGTGACACAAAATCCAGGAGAGGTTTTAGGACAAAGATTAAATCATATCCCATATTACATTTTAATAAATAACAAGTTTTGATCTTTCTGCATTGACCGTATTAGTCAATAATTTGTAACTTTGTGTTCGCCATCTAACTTTAAATTTATTATTTCAACTTACGATAAAGTCTTAAAGGATCCAAAATTTCTGAAATGACGGATTGCCAAATACTTCGCTGCGTTTACTACAAACACTAAGAGATAAACAAATGATAAATACGGTTGGAAAGCGGTATTATCTGAAATCATTATATCTTTATTCTAGGTCTGAGACTATTATGTATGTATACAGTCAATTCCCAAGTCAACTTATTCAATTTATCAGTTCCTTAAATAGATCGATGATCTGCTGGGATGAAAATCTGTTGCGTATGTATAAAAGAAGAAACAGAAGCCGAAGTTTATTGTTGTCTGTGAATAAAGATCACCGTCTGAACTACCCATTCGGCACACCTTAGTCATTTTCTACTTGCGCTTGAACTACATCTCCGAACAAAGAAATATACATGTAGCTGAAATAAGTTCAGCCGACTTACCGACCGTATATTTTCGGTGTTGTTTGCAGAAACAAGGTATTCATTTTGGAGGGTTTATTAACTGATTTAAAAGACGTAATAAATTAATAAATTAAAAGCCATCTCTGAATAGAGACCGTACTAACTGCTCATAACATTTCGATGCTCTAACTTAAACCGGTTCTTGTTGACTCTGATTGTACAGAGACTAACTTTTCGTTGTGATTATCTCCCTTTTATGGGGAATGTAACAAATGGTGTATGGAGTGAAGGGAGATCGTGCGTTCGAGACTGGCTAAAATGGTACCCCGTCCCTAAATCCAAATTCCGAATGCAAAGCATCACAGCTCATTGCGTAGAGCGATTCGTCCGCGTATCAGATTTATTAATTAATGGAGAAGCTTCGTTGGTTCCCGTAAACGAATTTTTATCGTCGACAGATTGTTATTTTGTAGCCATGTACTTTCTCACGCTTTGTATGACAAGTTATCCAGCATAATTAGGTAAACATGCAATTTCTCTAAATTTCAGTCTTCCAGGTAGTGTTGGTATTTCTGTAAATGAACAAATAAAAAATAAAATGCAATAAATTTATTGGTAATGCAAATGTCAAAAATAAACGCTGTCCATTTGGCTATCGTAATCAGGAAATGTTAAGTACAGGTAAGAGAATTTTAATACTAGAGTGCAACCTCTCCAGAGCGGCCCTCTCTTGAGCGACAACCTCTCAATAACGACATTTGCGTCCCCCAAAAGGTGTTGCTTTGGAGAGGTTACACTGTATACTCATTTGATAGGGTTGTACGTTCCAATTAGTTGAGCGGAGTCGGTCCAGTGAAGAGCTGCTGTTTCCAGGTCTAAATGGATGAACGATGTCACATTATGTTCTGATTGACGTAAAGTAAATGAAAATAAGGCACAAGTGACTTACATGCATTATTTTAGCTTCCTGCGCGGAAACATAGACCCACGTGTAGAGTGGTTTAAATTCTAGCGCAAGTCTCTGATACATAACTGAGCGAAGTCCGTCCTCTGATATCCGCTCTTTAGCCGTTTTTATTAAATGTTTCCTGTAAACAAAGAATGATACACAGTGACTTTTTTTTCTCTGCGGCTTCCAGCTTTAACGGAGGAGGAAGACCCCACATCCAAGCTTGGGTGGACCTACCGACATTCCGTAAGATAGCTGGAAGCTTCATCAAATGTGAAATTTGTCTGATCCCGAGTGGGATTCAAACTCATAGCGGTGAGTAGAAAGTGATTACCAGTCAGAGACCATAACCACTCAACCATTGAGTTTCCTGCCTGCAAGTATGTAATGAAACTTCTCTGATCCGAAATTGTCCATTGATTGACTAGTCGGGTCCTGTTTAGACGGGCTGATAGATTTTGAATAAAAACGAACGAGACTAATATGCGCGGACGTGATCATCCAGGTCACATTTTGCATATTGCTCTATAACCACAAAACTCATGAAATAAGAAAATGGAAACTTTTGTAGATTTACTTTATTCAATGTTGTAATTTTACCTGTTGGGGTTTATTGGATTTGCTGAGTCAGATGAATGTTCAATTGCCACAAATCCACCAATAAATCGCTTCGGTCGAGAAAAATGTTGTCCAGTGTAAAATATCCGGTAAACCATGTCGTCATCTTCACCGCCCCATCCGAAATATAGGTTTGAAAATCCATTTACTTTCCAGAACTGTTCTGGCGTGAATGCTTCAATACCACCGAAATATGCCGTGTATGGAAGTCTGAATTGTAAAATACGAATAATTATCTACCAACTCAGTTATAAAAATGTGGAAGGCTATGTAGAGGAGTGGATATTTAACAAATGGGTTCAATATTAGCGTGTGTAAATTAGCGCATGTATTCAATTTGTAATTAAACTACTGTACGTAATAGTAACACTCGTATAACATAATGTAACACTTGTATAGAACTTTATCAAATTACAAAAATATTACAGTACATGTATTACATGTTATGTAGTGTGAGTATTAAGTTATTGTCACCAAAAAGCCGAATCCATCCGTTAGGTTGGTCATAGGTAGAGTTTCATAAAAAAACTTCACGGATGACGCCCGGCACATTTTGTAATAGTCGGTGTTACCAGAACAGAAATAGCATTCTATATATAACACCGTGTAACGCGAACGTCGACGATCAGTTCGATGTTTTTATTTATTTATATCAAAACAAATCCATTGAAATGAGTGATTGAAAAAAACGTATTGTTTTTTATCAAACATAAAATTCCACAAATTGGAACATTCATACAGAGTCAACTCCACCTGTGAACAAAGGCCACTCTTTTGAACACATTAATGAATAATACGTAATGTCCGACAGTGCTCAAAGGTAATACTTCTGATGTTTAACAGTCAGGTTCATTTAGGAACTTTTTCCACTTTTAACGGTTGGAAGACCCCAGGGGTACACCATAATAGAAGCAAGACAGCTTCCTCAAATGTGAAATTTGTCAATTTCCGAGCGGAATTCGAACAGAGTAGCAGAGTTAGGGACCAGGGATTACAAGTCAGAGATTCCACTCGATCACAGATGCCCCAAAAGGGGCCCTTATATCTCATCCTTCGGTGGACTTTATTCAAAGATTACAATGTTATAGAAAGTTTTACCCTCTGTTGTATTTTGTGTTGGAAGCCGTTAGATGTCTCGGCACGCGTCCACATCTGTATATGTTTCTGTCATCTGTCATTAACAGATCGACATCATGGATGATATAACATGTATATGAGTGAATACTTGATGCTGTTAGAAACCCGACATTAGCTAGCAGACCTCTGTTAAACTGCGTAGGGAAGGCCTGAAAATATTTATCTCTTCATTTATAATGATTATTCGGTCGTAGAAGATTGATTTTGTTCTTGGGATGTTCAGTTAGTTATTCTTTAAATTCAGTGTATTTTGCAGCATTCAACATTAGATATTTCTTCACACATAAAATAGCAACAGCTAGTACTGGTACATTAAACTCTCGATATGAAGACAACGTTTGGGACCTTATATTAATTATAATCCTATTAAATGAACTCATTATCAAGGTTAAAACTGATACGTATCAATCAATGGGTGCGACTCTGAAAAACTACATTTTGCAATCTTTATTTTATTGTGGTACGAATGCAACAAAAAAAAACGTACTTACCATTTCAATTACGAATATACCGTATTCGATCATCTGTCGTTGTAGTACTCTATGTAAGTGAGCCAGCAAGATCTGATACAGATGAAAAATAATAACCGTTTTAACATGTATCGATTTAAAACATGCAGGTACTTAAAAAGCAAAATTATTCGCCAGTTTCAATTGAGCTCAGGATCATACTGTCACCATTTAGACTAAACATTTATGCATCCGATTGGTTTTTCATGCTTTCCTAAAACAAAATAATTGGCTAATGGTAAGGCTACCATTTGCTTGGCCAATAGTTTGACTTCCATTTGATTGGCCAATAGTTTGACTTCCATTTGATTGGCCAATAGTTTGACTTCAATTTGATTGGCCAATAGTTTGACTTCCATTTGATTGGCCAATAGTTTGACTTCCATTTGAATGGCCAATGGTTTTCGTTAGAGTAGAATTCAGGGCCATGGATTACACAGTGAATAGTCTCTTTATTTATTTAGCATTCCTGGCTTGGCATTCAGGCGCTTAAAATGTGATTAACATTAAACAACACATTCATTCTCGTCCTAGATAAATACATTTTATGTAAACAATTTACAAAGTCAAGTACACATTTCGCTGACCTCATGAACACGTGACAACTTCAGAAAAGGAAGCGCTAATGGTACGTGCACTGTCAAATCCGAATAAATCCGAATAAACAACCACCTAGGACTGCTCTACAAACAAGAACCACTATTTACCATATAAAGATTGAACGCGTAAAAGCCAACTCTGCTTACCGGTCATTTTTTCCTTTTCAATTTGTAGCCGCTTTAAAACAAACTACATGTAGTTTAAATCCTTTGTAACTTTGTTACAAGACGACCGATACTGCTCCATTCAGATTAGAAAAGGAATTATTTTGAAACAAAGTATGAATGACATCATTTACCTGAAGATTTTTCTCCCTGTCCCGATATGGTATAATAATGGCAGTTCTCTCTCGTGGACTGCAATCATTGGGTCTGAAGACGCCGCCCTCACCAAGTAACTTTCTGTTCGTATCTGGCACATCAGTTGTATTCAAAACTACGTCCATGTCCATATGTCCAACTTATAAAAAAACATATAAACGTACTTATAATAATGAAAGTGGGATGTTTGTATGTGTTTTTCTTGGAATCCTTTACTCGTCTGTATGCATATGCAGTAAATGTCGCTAATGATAATATTGATGATATAAGAAACATTCATAGCGATGAAAGAAATGAAATATTTTAGCTCTACTTACCTAACTTGTCTGGCCATAAAGCACAGTAGTTGGGTCTTTTATGGCTCCGTTTCAAAGACGAAGCTTCATTCTTCGTCCAGTTTGATAACATCTGTCTAACAACTGTACGATTCTTAACTATTCTTATTGACACATCTTGAAATGGATCACGTAGCATATGTCTTGATTGTTTCTTATAAATTTTATCTGTCATATTGACTAATTCTGTCTTGTTATTAATTGAATCTTTATAAATCTCGAGAAATTTAATTGGATTCTCACCTACATTCACAGTGTCTTTATAAGTAATATTTCTATTCACATCAGTTACTTTCTGAACTTGTTCTTTATCATTTATCTTTAATTTAATATCTGGTGTAGCACTAAGCGTATCTCCGGTATTATTAACCTGGTCAGAATTATTCAGGGAAACTTGATTTACATTATTCATATCATGTCCAGAAGATGTTCTATTTTTGTTTATATCTACAACAACATTCGACCTAATGACGTCTTGAGTGACTTGATTGAACATTTTAATAGATTCAGCATCGTTAGTGGATTCTGAGTCACGTGATAACACCGTTTGACTGTATGCGTTATCTATCGCGTGGATAAAGAAAATTGTCACATATAAAATCATTATAGCAATAAATATACTGAATACATTCTTGGATCTTATAAAGACCGTCACTTTTCGAAACATCATCACTGAATCGCGATGCGCGTCCTTTCTTCTATCAGCTGATCAATTCTGAAATAAAACGGTAAGCTTATAGTTTGCATGTATGATGAAAATTGATGTTCATGAATAAACGATGGAGTAAAGCTGACGAAGAACCGAAGCAGCACTTCCGGTTCACACAGACAGTATATTCAAGCTGTATATCGTTGCTGCCATAGGAGCTAGCACGTTGTATTGGGTTGGCCTAACAAGATATATATATATATGTGTGTATGTGTGTGTTTTCGGTCCGTGCAGCCATTTTAGGCCTAATACACAATTATACACCGTCCCTTCAACGTGTTAGCCTCTTATGGTCGCCCCCTACAGATCCAGAAGAGTGTTATTTGCTATACTCTCCAATTCTGACCCTTTTTACTCGACACTTCAGTTTTAAGGTCCATACATAATGCTGTCAGACGTTTTCAGTTTTGTACTGGTTGATATTTCTGAAAAAAAACTATATTACTGTATTGAACCCAGGACCGCTTTCTGCGAAAATAGCAGGACCTCTAATCTGACTAAATTTCTAAACCCATTGTATTATGTAGGGACACGTTTAACATAAGACCAGAGAAAAAGTCGTGTTTACGGCTACCCAACCGTTCTTAGTTTTGTGCCGGTCCTAAAGTTCTCTACGGTAAATCCAAAGTATTTGGGAATATTTCGTACCTCGTATGCTCTCAAAATGTTTGTTAAGAAAAAAAAATGAAAAGTTATTTGATCTACCTACTGCAATTTGTTTAAAGTCAATGAATTTTAAAATCTATCGTGATTCGACGGTCTCACATATCAAGGTGAAGTTTCAGTAAGATCCAAAAAAAAAGTTTTGCATTATTTGTTAAATCACACAATGCATTTCAATAAAATCAAATATTTATTCCAATATGTTTATTTGAAGTTATGAACTGAATGCTCAGACCACTCCTTATTGTAATACAATACTATCATACCGATCATTTTCAAGTGATTTTAAAAGCTTATAATACCATGGAATAATTACGCAATTATGTTGAATAAAACTCTAAAAATTCTCATTATATGAAATGTTGGTTTGCAGTAAGGCGATCGATTCATTTAAAAGTCCAACACCCCCAAATGGTTTAGGAGATTTTGACAAAAACTCGGTCTTTGTTCAAGCTTTTCGTTTTCACCTAAAGCATTTTATGTTCACAAAAAAACCCTACCGTCCTGCTTACCCACTGTTAAATGCAAACCAACATTTTTTTTTATTTTTTGCCCTGTCTATTCGTAGTTTACTGTAGAAACATCTGAAATTAAACTATAATGATCTATATTACATTTCGCTCTGGTGAAGCGAGAACCTTTAAAGATGTATATACATATACGCTTATATCGTGACATGATCCTATTTAAAAAAGAAAAACTTACTCAATACCAAAGTCAAATAACAAAATGCCATTGTCATATTTATGTATTGTATTGTGGATTGATAAACATGGTGCCCCTGACATGAATAAACCGCACATACATACGCACATCCATAAGCAGGGTTAAAGTATTTACATCGTAATTAGTGATTAATGTTTCATGTTAACGTACGGTAACTATCAATTGTAAAAATAAAGATTGCCATGAACAGTAACAAAAACTGAGAATGTTTAAATATTTTCCTGAATCGGAGATTCGTGAATCCTGAATTCACGTGGCCTCTTTCTCAGAAAATAAATTATCGTAATGGATTTGATTTCGCTTTTACGTGTACATGTAGTTTACAAAACATGACACGGGTATTAATTAATGTGTAGCTTAATATGACAAATAATCGATCACCACACTGTCTTAAAAACGTATATTCAAATGAAATCCATTTGTTTTAATACTTTGACATAACAATATCGCCAGTTTTGCTACAATGTTTTAATTATTAAAAAAAGATAAAAAGATAAATTCAAAAACGTACTTTATAAATGAGTCTAGAAACGTTTACAAACATCCATTACACCACCCTTTCAAAACTCCGAAATACCGAAAAACGACATGGGTAGTGTATGCTATAATCTAAATATGGATAAAGACCGTAGTTTAAGATACTACCCAATATCTTTGAACAAAAGAATGCCAATTATAAACACCGTGTAATCTACGACTGAATATTTTGTACAACATGTTTAATGTATTATATCGGGACGATCGTCTTTTGTACAATACGTATGTGAAATATACTTTGGAGCTTTATGCAAAACACAGATCGTGTGACTTATTTTGTTTAAGGGGATTTCTGCCGTTAGCTTTGACTGGCTGGAGTATTGTTTACAAAACGTTTTCTTGGGAAGTTCTCTGTACTTGCATTAGGTCTATGTTTATATCTACTTCAATAATGAATGTTTTAATTAAAAAAATTAGCATTTTAATAAACAAATTAGGTAAATATTAACGCACAAAGATTTCATTTCGTTCAATTCGGTCTGGTCTGGTCTTGTCAGGTCTGGTATACTCCTTATTTTAATAAGTAAAAGTTCACTATTCATGCAAAAAATCATCAACAAAAAAACCCTCAACTAAAGGACTGGTCCGTGCGGTATAGTCATCCACGAGTTAACGACCACCAGTGAAAACATCTCTTCAGAACTCATTTATTACATAAAACAGAAGATATAAACCTCTATGTAAAGGTCAACTGTACATTAAGGCCGCATTTCCTCTCTCACTTTGGTGGCCTTTGATGTGTTGCATTAATGCAGGTACCGCCTCAATATTATGACCACTTTGTCATTACGATCCCTTATTTTCGGACCGGCTTTCAATAACTCAACCTATAATTCAACCTGATAATGAGACCACCTCATTATTACGACTGATTTTTTAAAATTTTGGTCCAGGTCTCATATTATCGAGGTTTAATTGTAATTGTTCAGGAAAAGTATGTTAAACTTAAAACAATACGAGCATATGACATTTGTAGAACTTTTAATACGAATACCAACTTAGGAATGACTTTATAAACAATGTTCCAGTATTTCAAATAGAATCAAAACTGTTTTAATTCGATGCGTGTTTTATGTTGTTTCATTGTACTGGAATGATCAGGTCATTGTGAATTAGGTACGGAGCGCTCAACTTTCAAAACTGAGGCACGATTCACAGGAAATAATATGATCAAGAAAGAAAAATGGAATTTTTCTCAGATATCTTGGGTTCTATTAATATTCATAGTACGTGTGGGTAGTGTTAATGCACAAACGAGAAATTCTACGGCATTTCGGTTGCTGACGTTTAATGCGGGACTAACACCCCGTGTTGGTCATTATGACGTCAGGAGAATGCATGTCGGTGCGTTCATCAATAATCAGCAATCAGACATCGTCTGCTTGCAGGAGGTAAGAACAAACATGCTAGAACGCTATTTTACCTTTCAGCATACGACCATGGTCAAACCTTTCGGGTTCTATTTAAAGAGAAAAGAGCAAAATTTTCCGTGTTGATCCTTCTTTGAACTAACGTGACGTCATCTCAGTGAGTTGAAAATCATTTTATTAATAAGTTTTCATTGACCAAATTCTTTATTTCATAACTAAAGTTGCGGCGAATGCGTCATTGTTTATTTATAGAGCGGGCACCACTCGACTTTTTCAGTTACCTCCTTCTATCCTTTTGTCGCATTGAAGCACGAACCTCACGACCTCACGATAGACAGTCCTATGCACTGACAACTGAGATGTCCGGGTTACCATAAAATGTTTTGGATGCGAGCAATTTCTGAATTACAGGTTTGGTACTCAGACGATATGGCCCGAATACTCGAGTCCACCAAGGAAATGTATCCGTATTCCTACGGCGCCATCCATCGGGAAGTAGGGGAGCTAACTCCAATGTCAAAAGCGCATGCTCCATGTTTGTCAGCTGAATTCGCGACAGTTATGTCTTGCATTGTGATACAATGTCACGCAACCAACGGCACACTCGATTACTTGACATGCGCGAGGGATACATGCGGGATGTTGAAGAAATTAGACCAATCATGCATCACATGCCTCATTATCACTGGGATCTCCAATTTGGCTGAACGGTATCTCTTAACTTACACCAACTTACATAATATGCTCATAAGTACAAAACATACAATTTTATTGTCTTTTCAATTATTTTCATTTTAGTTATATCGGAGTTTTGTCAAAACAATGATTCATCAACTTAAATCGATAAATTTACACGTCCTTTTTAAATGTATCACATACATGTATTTCTAAGCCACGTGGTTATACCCACACTATTTCAAGTCTTATAAACATGATCACTCTTGATTGCTAACTGCTACAATATGTTTATACCCAATTCATTCAGATGTGTTGGTGATTTAGGGACCGGATTTAACGTACCGGGTTTACTGCTTCTTAGTAAAAACCCACTGAAAGATGCCAGACTTGATATGTACATACCCGGGAAAACTCTATTCCTGCCACGTGGGTATATAACAACTGAGGTAAGTGATTGAAATTTCAACAATTAGGAGTGCTAAATATACTAGAGTCATACATTGATATAGTGTAGTTAATATAGCAGCCTGGTCACAAAAAGCAAGGAAAATTTGTATTTATCCAATGGTAATCCAGCTAATTGTACACGGAAAATATCTACGCTGTTCTACTTAGCTTTTCTGGATCGCGCAAAAACGCATATTTATCTGCTTTCATTTTATTCTGCTACAAAATTTGGGCATTTTTGGAATGCTAGATCCAAAACCCAATTGGCAGTGTCAGAATCGCATCGCCGAAGACAGCGTATGGGATGTTGTTCGTGTCTCTGATAGGGTACTTCTTAATAGTTTAAGCCGTTTTGCCTGGACGAACTACATCTTTGTACAAGGTGTATCTCAGGCTGCAGCAACGGTGATGCTGTTTTGTGTGGTTTGTGGCTACTGTACAGAACTCTGTACAGGTAAACTATTAACGATTGGCAGCTTATAACAAACACGTGCATCTTTTTAATGCCCTTTTAATATATGCTTATTTGTTTTGGCTTTTTTTACTGTATGAGTGTTTGTTTTCTCGAGGGTTTAACGTCGTAACAACAGTTAGGTTCATTTGGCGATTTTTCCAGTTTTAACGGTGGAAGAAGACCCCAGGCTTACAACTAGTGTACACTAAGTGTAAGCTAACTGGACATCTTCCACACATATGATTTTTCTGATCCCGGGTAGGATTCGAACTCATGGGCTAGGGAGGGGCTAGTGATTACTAGTCAGGGGCTATACTGCCACTCGACCACAGAAGTTCCAACATTCTACATTGTATTTGCAAAAAAAACTGTATGCAAATAAAATATGTTGATATTGAAATGTGTGTTCCTGATTACAAAAAAATAATTTTATGTTATCTTGAAGGTAGATGAAGTTGGTACAGTCATATGTGCCCATACTACTGCTAATCTCGGTTACGGTAATTTTGAAGGTAAATTTACTCATGATTTTAATACACTCAATTCCTTTAAATAATTACATACAAATCGATTGAATGAACAAACAAATATCCAAGGATGTTGCTATATTTACTTGTAAGTGACAGAACCAACAGCACTTCGGCACATCTCAACCGACTACGTCTAATGGTTGTGGTACAGAATCGGCCGAAGTATTCCGAATGAATCGAGAGTTCAACGCAGCTTATGTATGTGTTGCGTAATACTCCAGTTATGATTTTGGTATATATGAATTCATAAGGTCATCTTTCCCTAAACTCTCTTTATTTCAGCCCTAGGTTATAAAACATGGGAAGAACAAAATGCCGCGGAGGCACGTATTCTCGAGCAGTATTTACGAGACAAGTCAGAGGTGGTCGTGATGGGGGACCTTAATTCTAGTCCATTACATGCACGTACTGGTGTGACATCTGATATGCCTGGTAAAGTTATAAAATATACTGACGTTTCATTTTTGGTATGAATATACATATACAATGTACATGTTTAAGTATGAAACTAGTTCTACAAGAAATCGTAAAGGACTATGTGTGAATCTTTCAAACACACTAATTATTATACACACATTTTTGTTTGTAACCTAAACAAGGCGAATGTAAGCGTTTGTTTTTTTTTTAATTATACTGGTGATCATTTTAAGGTACGGTTTTATTGGGAAAGCTTGTCCGGACACAGTTCCTGCAAGTTCACGACCCTCAGTATTATCTTAAACTGGTACTCGTTCCATAGAAAAGACAAAATCTATGGGAATCAGTTAAATACATTGTATCATCATAAAAGTCGGAACGCCTCTGTTGTTGGTACCCGCATGTTGAGAATACATGTACACCCAAGGAGTTCCGATCATTGCTACAACATCAATATTTTAGGCATGTACGAGCACTTCACAGCGTCAGGATATAAACCGTCGTACATGGATCATCTCGGGATTTGTTCCTGGTGTAAATATAATCCACTCTCACAAGCTAGACATAATCTGGTATTGGATCATGTGCTAGTGAAAAATCTCACAGTTCTAAGCGTTAGGGTACGTAAACATCACCATAGCAATAATAAGATGGTCATATCAATACTTGTGTATTGAAATTTCGGTCTTAAATTATCAAGCTTCTGATTTTGTGTTTGAGTTTCAATGATAATTTATATGGCAATAAAGCAGAAACAAGCTAAATGTACACCAGCAAACTCGTCACTATTCTTACCTATACCCGTCACAGGCTCCGGAGTCTTGGGTTCTAGCCTAGCCACTATATAACGTTAAAATCCATAATTCCGGATCCTATAACATAGACTGGTTTTCGTTCAATGTAGTTTAACCATAGTACTGTCAGTTTTTAATCACAACTGAATGAAGAAATTTGTTTTGCACAAGCCTGTATTTTATAGCTGTTTGCTTTTTGTATATTTTGACATGCACTTCTTAAAAAAATGATTAGACAAAATATCAAGAAAGTAAAATTACCGCTCCTTCTGTTTCTTGTGTTCTTAACAGATCAATAAGCTTTTATGAAATTCTAATTACTCTTCAATGAATCTTTATTCCAGCGAGTGTTTGATGAGTTTCTTCCACATAAGAGGTTTCCACTATCAGACCATTACGGCATTGAGGCTAGACTCGCAAGAAACCCTTCATTTACAAGGGATACTTACTAACATCAAGACCATGAACCTTAAATATACAACCTAACATTCAGCAATTGTATAAGTGTGTATCCTTTCAAACAGTGTGTTTATCTCTTCTTAATGAAATGCACATCAAATAAACTGAACTTAACAGGTAATTGCATCAATGGACAAAATAACGTATTAAGTATTTATTTTGTAATCATATTTTTACAAATCACAGTCAGTCAAGATGCTACATCGACCTCCATTTATTTTGGTTGATCCCCTAAAAGAGTTACTATTTATCAATGTAAACATAGATGGAAATGAAGTCTTAATACCTATTTCTTTCATGTTTTGAATATACATTGCTTCTTTTCCAGCAATTAAACTGCATTTCAAAATTTGACTTACATGTGTCATTTTTTGTTCAATAAATTCAAGCTGTCACTTGTGTCTACCATCATTGGTAAACATTATATAAACCTTGGGTTAGATACAATTTTGTTGCTTATACATCACGAATAACAAAGTGCTTCATAAACATTGACAGGGAACTCAAACACACATAGTGAACTAAGTAATCATAGAAATTCATTTTAAGGCCTCCATGATCGAGTGGTTGTGATATCTGACAAGTCATCACCAAGAGGTCACTGTTGTTGTAAGTTCAAATCTCAACTGAAACCACATTTCACATGTTTAAAACTGTCCAGCTAGAAAATGGAAGGTTGATGGTTCTATCAAGGTGTGCACCTGTTTTTTTCTACACCATTAAACCTGGAAATCACCAAATGACCCTGACTGTAGGTACAATGTTAAATACCAGCCAAGAAAGAAGAAAATGAACTTGTCTTGTCAATATAATGAAAAAAGAATAGAGAACAATACATTATGGTAACTGATTTTATTATAAATATTCTTCCATCCATTACCACAATTTATTACAACACAATATTGTAACTGACACACGATTTTTGGTCATAAATGAAGTTCTACTTTTTTAAACTTTTTCAAAGCACTCCAGTGAAAGTTTGTACCAAATATTATCATATTATTATTAATATTAAAAATACTTTCACATTCATTTTTTTACAAAAAAAAAATAGTTATTCAAGTATACTATAGCACTCAAATTCTGACATATTTTATCAACATGCACATTCAGACATGATATAATTGACACAGTGCATCAGTTTTCATACATGACAAAGTAAGTTTGGTGAACTACTTTTACAGTATATCACACAAGTTAACATTCACATCTAGAAATATACAAGTTATTTTGACAACACTAAAATGACTTGAAAATGCACAAATTATACCACATGAAAATATCATACACTAAATCTTTATTATCACATTAGCAGTGAAAAGATTCTTATAATTATTTATTATGAATGGGCTTTCAAGAAATTGAATTTGACTGCATTTAATAATTAAGCTCAGATTTCGTCAATAATATGGACACTTGAATAATAAACATACAAATTTGGAATGTGGTTATCAAATATTTAAGGTCAGAGCAATGCAGTCCCATTTTGCATTTCAAAGTTATTACATACTACGAATTTTCTGGAAAATTCATCTTCCCATGTTAGACTAATAAATAAATTTCAATGTAGTACATGACATATTAACAAGCCCTGAGAAGTTTTCAGTCAAGTGTTAATTGAATAATTAATGCATTATAACTGTTGTAAAATAAGCATAAACACACAAAAAAAGTCAGTAAAACAGATGGTCTTGAAAAGATGATGAAATAAAAACAATAATGACTGAATTTCTGAATTAAACATACTGCAAGCTCTAAACTGTATTTTCACGCTCCAGTCTCTGTAAGAACTTTATAAGGAGTAAAATAACATCAGAATGAATTATTGAGATAATGTTTCATACAATATAGTTGAATCAGCTATTAATTGTTGAAACTTATTTCAAAGTTCCAAACAAAATTTCTATTTCAGTATCAACATTTTTAGTAAATATATCTGTTAATATTTTAACACCTTTATTCATTCTGGTCTCATAAAATCATTCCAATTCACAATACTCCATACAGATGAAAAATTATTAAAAATGAGACTAAAATTTAAATAAATTTCTATATTAGCTCTTCTTTGGTTTTGTGGTATCATACTTAGATTTGCTTGAGAACCAGAGCAAGAATGGAATTCCAAGAGAAGGCAGAGTCATTACGGCAAAAACCATCCAATCGACCTGAAAGCATGCAAATGATTAAAATCATAAACATATTCTTATAAATAACCTACATTAACCAAATCAGTGAAAGGGACCTGGAATTGGGAAAAATACAAGTTTTATAGAACACTCGGAGAAAATTTGAATTGCTCAGATAAGACAATTTGCATGTAAAACATTCAAACACAATTTTGTTTCCAGATTTTTGTAGGTTCATACAGATGTTCAACACAGATTCAGTTAAATAATTTGAATAGTAGGTTTAGCTAAAATCATTAATGCCTGGGTTTATACAATGTAAGTATAAACCAGATAGTTAAATGTATACCTGACTAAATTTCGATAACATAACTGATGAGCTTGTAATTTCTCATCTTCAAAAATAGTAAAGTAAAAAAATAAAACCTCACAATAACTTACAAAGTGTGGAGAAAATTTTCTGTTGTAATCTTTGAAGCTGACAATACCACCTTCACCTGGAGAGCTGGTGTATCCCACCTGTAAGCAATACAACTAATTTTAGTACTCATGATTGTTTTATTATACAAATTATGACAAAATTAGCAAAGTTGGCGATAAAATGTATAACAATCTTCGAAAACTTAACTTTATACAGTGAAAGACATATTAAATAGACAGAATTTGCTTGTATTTTCTCTTGGACAAAAATAAATCAATAAGTACAGAAGTTTACCATGAGATCAACATTTTACTGATTACAGTAGCAACACACTTATATGTCAGAAAGACATAATAATACATCAAACAATACCTTATAAATTAAAAATAATAACTCACCTGTCTCTCTTGACTGTCTCCAGATGAGTAACTGACCTCGGCAGCTGTGAAGTTGAAGTAACCATAGTTCAAAGGTCTTAAAATCACTGAATGACTGACATTAGTGTTTCTAGTGTACAGTTAAGGTCCATGATTAATTCAGCTTCATACATAAGATTCTACAGCATTGTAAATAATCTCAAAAGAATATAGTTTGTCTGACTGAAAACTATAGCCAACAATTTATAAACTGTTCCAAGCTTTTTACATTTCATGTAAGTTTTCCTAATACATGACAAAATATGCTTCCAAACCAAAGAAACCACAAACAGAAAAAGGTATGAATTTATGTACGCTTGGAATAGACAATAGCTTCTATTTATTTCATTCATAAATCAGAGTTTAAATTAATATTCATGAACTTATTCATATACTCATTCATGTCTTGAATATGACACCTGCATTGTTCAATGTGTGTACAAGAATTAACTCATAAGATGGTTTGAATTGATAAAAGAATAATTCAATGATTGCAGTATAAGGATACGGAGAAATTCTTTCCCATGATGCTTGTAAATTTCCAGCCACTACAGCAAAATCAGCTTCAGGGAAGCTGTTATCTTGTAAGGTCACCTTCTGTGCAACACTGAAATAAATATGTTCATCAAAAATTAATGGCAATCCGGGAATAGTAAAGCTGTATCAGAATACAAGTTAGTTTAAATAAACATGAATGGAGATACCAAATGAATGAACAAAACAACCTCTAAATAATAAGTAAATTGTACACTTCAAGTATGATTTCTCTTCATTCTTACAATTAACATGCTTGCATTTTCTAAAATTTCTTAACTGCATATGTTATCGTTGATTTTTTTTTCAATTTGGAAAGGGTTCAGGGAAAAATGCATGGTATGATGTCAAAATTGGGAACTTTGTCAGGAATTGGGAAATAGGTCTTTATTTTCGATTGAGAAGAGTCTGTTCACCAGACCCAAACAAAAAAAAAAAATCGCTGATTATATTGATATTGTGATTACCCAACATGCATGTATCGTAAATAATAATAACTTCATGAAACAAGAAACAAGTAAAGATTGTTTAAAGTTATTTTTTATCATGAGAACTTGAGCAAAAAATAGGTAGATACTTTTTAGCATGCATTTTGTGGAAGGAACTGAACCCTTATACACTGAATGGTGCAACAATATCGCATTGTGTAAACATATGGATCTGTGTAATGGTTAAGTTCTTATGGTTAGGTTATTTCAGCTTCCATAAAATTTGATAAATAAAAGTATAAGTAAACATATTACAGAGGAAATAAAGAAACAACCATCATAGAATGACTTACCTTTCACCAATATTGTAAATTTTGTATTCAACTGTTAAATCTTTATCTTCAACCAAGTATTGATTTAAAATATTTTTTGATGCAAGCAATCTTGCTTGGCCATCTTCATCAGCAGAGTTGCCTTGGAAAAAGGCAACAAACAATAGACACATCACAGATAGGACCTTCATCTGTAAAGATAAGGGTTAAATAAAATATCTATAAGTAGTGCGCTAAACTGTTGAAAGCTTTAGTTATTAAATAGCTTGAACAATATGAATTACCCCACCCACTGCCACGTCAAAAGATGCAGTCAATCAAACGCACACTAGTAAGAACATTCAGCGAAGAAAACATAAATTTGTAAATAACAATTGTTAAAATTATATTTAATAACAATGCCAACATAAAAAGATTCATTCATAACATCTTAACTTCCGATAACTAAACAAATATATTTTGCCACGACTCACTTTGCCGGTTTCCTTTTCAAACTGAGTACTCTCCCTTGATGGACGCGGTGCGGTCGTGAAACAAACACACAATGTAAAACACTTTACACGTCATCAAACGGCAAACTTGACTAAAAGTTTGAGTTCTAGACACATGAAAATTTTTAGTAGTATGTATCCATATACATTTACTGAGGCACCAACTAAACATATATCATGTTCAATATCAGTTCAAATCTTAATTATTTTATATCCAGTTATTGGTTCATATGTAATGTAGAATTCCTAGTACAAGTTATCTATACGTATATACATGTATTTATTTGTGTCGTGGTGATTGGAAACTGGCGAAGCTCGTATTTTTAAAAAAATATATAGCATACAAAGATATCGTACAATGAAATATGCACTCTGTTTTGATACGTAAGTAGATTTGCCTTGCTGAACACATTACCATGTTTGTCACAGTTTTCATGTAGTACGTGTATTTGTCAAGTACAATCTCTGACTGCATTTGTTCAAGGATAGGCCTACAATAATACAGAGTGAGTCCCTGATTTGACATAGCTTTGTTTATATTCATAGTTCTATCCAGACTTATAACGCAGTTCTTACGAATATACACATACATTTTATTCATTTATTCTTCCATAATTTTCCGTTATATGTGGGACTTCTGGCGGTGAGTCGCGACTGCACCTAAATAATTCTGAACTTTAGTATGCGTGTATGGGTAAATTTCATGAAAAAATTATGCCATAGGTGTTATAATAAAACGTCTAATACATGTACTGTAAACGGTGACGACTGCCAGCGTGTTAGTGACATTATGATGAATTATAAATATGTCCACTACTTTCTGTAAACTAGGAATCATCTAAAACAATTATATCAGTTCCAATATATGAACCATGATTCCCCCTTTATTGATGCTGACAAGTCATCCAAATTTCGCGAAACACTGAATTAAATCCAGGCCTACCATAATTATGTAAGGCCATCCATAAAAAGACTAATTTGCGATTACGGTTACGCGACCCAATTTTTTAGCAGTGGGTAGATAACTAGGCATTTTTTGTAAACGTTATATGCTTGAATTAAAAACGAAAGCTGGAATAAAGAAAAATAAACGTTTGTGGTATTGTTATGTTTTATGAATGATAACAAAATTCAAACTGTTTTAATATATTTATTGATGAATGATTTAACATTAATGTATTTACATAAACAACAGAACATTTGTATCCATTTGTCATTTTTTTGTAATTGAACGTACGATACAATGTTTTACAATGCATTCTTAGCTCAAACACGTACGGTTAAAACAAGAATAATCATTTTATAAATATCTTTAGTTTATAACATCGGGACAAGTTTGACCATACACTGTGTACACATATAGACTACCGTAGGTACCAATTAAAAGATACACATTTCACAGAAACAGTTGCCTTTCCACATATTTGCTATGCTTGCATGTTTGTCCTATGAATTAAAAATAATACTCCTACGTCGTTTACATCTGCATGAATAACCGATCCGCACGCACCTGTCAGTGGGAGGGCATTTCTTGCGACAACAACTTCGGATGGGTCTGAATATTGCGCCAGGTTTCGTAAGGCCTTTAAGACGGTTATAAGACCCCTTGACAGTAATTGCAGGCTCTAACAGCAGTACTGAACAAATCGCTAAACATATCAAAACACCAGACTTCATGATGCTTGTTCCGATTTTCTGAAATTATAAAGTATTACAGGGGGTAGAAATGAGCCGGAATCCAGGAATATCAACCGGCTATTTGAGCATTCCCGCCGGCTACTATTTCCGGAACAACGGATACAATTCTGCATTGAATCCCCAGATCCCCCTTCTACACCTCTGGTGTTATACATAGCCATGACATTGTTTTATGTAATAGAGTCTCTGATATAGTCAAAGACTTATACTACGTATAATGTAGGATAAATTTGTTAGATGTGTTGCGCTATGTCATTCATAATACAACAAGGCTTCATACTATTAGTTAAGGATCATTATTATTGGAATTTTTAAAACTATTTATCAAAAATAAGGCATCATGTCGAAGAGAAAAGTGCTGTAGTTGATTATACAATGTACAGGTATATCATATACAGTTTCTGTCTCAAAAACGTTTGAATAATCGCACACGCAAGATTTTTAACAGCAATTAAATTTTCTTTCGACACTAGTTCGTGTATAATTTATTTAATTTGAGCTCGGAACACCAATTAAAGATCTTAACATGCTCTAAGAAATTATGAGAAATTATGAGTACCTCTTCGCGATATTCCTTGACTAAAAACAGGCTATCTTATCCAGCAGTGGTAAAATAAAGTAAAAATCACACGGTTGATGAAGGTTCAGATGCCGTTATATCTGTTTATATATGAGCGCATAACGAGGAGTATATCATTAGGAATAAGGAAAGAATATTCCATATTTTGAGAATGATTCAAATTCTGAGTAAAGGGCGCTGCTTAGGAAACTTCAGCGTGATTAATAGAAGGTTCATGCTTCGTTAGGTCCAAAGTGGTGTTTACACTTACTTAATTTGTCAACGCACACAGTGCGTGTACTCTCGAGGTCTTTGTATCATGTTTATTGTGAATTCACTTATCAAGCAGATAAAATTATACGTTCAGGTATAACTAAAATCAAATGTTTCTTAGTAATGGATTGTAAAATGTTTGTCGCGTCTTGACTTGTATATATTTTAGTTCGCGTGTTTTGATTTAAGAAAAAAAACGAAATGTACGTTGTGGAAAATGCTTAATATGGTGCACTACACAATGTCAGCTCGTGACCACATTACATCATGTTTCAGGAATGTTTTATTAACTGGAAATAAAAATTTGTAATTTTCGTTAAATTAGTCACTTAAGTTTAAGGCGCTCTCAAGCATTGATTAATCTTTGCTTCTCATTACAGTATTTGGATATATGATTATAATGCGTATCTAAAAACTAAAATTGTCAAAAGAAACGATCACCACTAAAGTGTAATCAATGAAGACTCGCCTCAGGGCGTTATGCATTGTCCGACTTTCAGAAGAAAAAAGTACAACTCATATATCTGTTTGGTATTCGGAATTCGTAAGTTCCGGTATTCAGAAACACGAACTGTACAGAAATTAGAAGGAAATCTCATTTGGAACACATCAGTCGATTCAGTACCTCCGAGAAACTGGTTCGATATTCGGATATTTACCTTTATTTGGAAGGTTCGGTATTGAGAAGTCACCTGTATATAATTGTCAATGTTTGGACATTTTGCTTATTAACACTAATATAAACGGGACCGTTTATGCTTTTAAACAACTTATCGGTATTTTACTGTGAAAATTTACAACAATTCAAGGGTATACGCTGATAGTTAAGTATTTCTAATAAACTTGTAGACTTGAATTGGCAACCCGGATCTACGATCGTTGTTTCGCAATCTCCAACAAAAGTCAGCGGTTGGATTTGTAAATGTCATGCGGTGTCCCTGTAGCGATACGGGTTCTATCTACATATTGTCTTTATGACCTAATGTTGTAAAAGAATATTTTTGGCATTTTGACCATTATTATAATGAGTAAATATTTGTCACTTATATTGTTAACGTAATATGCCGACAATGGCATAAGTTGAAAGTTAATATTACGCATCAATGTAGATACAAGAATTTTGTGAAATTTGTCACATCCTGAGTGGGATTCAAACTCAGCAGGGAGCGGCTAGTGATTACTAGCTAGAAACTATAATCACTCAACCATAAAAAGCCCCTGTTAAAAAGAATATTTATGCAATGTCAGTTTCATTTTTTATCCATTAATGATAAAGTTACGAGCATTTAATGAATAACCTGCATGTGATATGTGATGATCTTGATGTTCATGAAATACCAAGTATTCTGCAATAAATGCCCCATCACTAATATATAACCCTCAGCCTGTTGAGGAAAAAAACCTCAATTCAAAATAAATGTTTCAACTATTCCTCAAACATCATTCAGTCGGTCAAAAAACCCAGTTCAAACAATAATTTGACAAATTGACAAAGATTTCTGCCACTCTTGGTGCATTTATTAGGTAAGATTTGGTAGTTATGGCTGAATTCATTAAAAGTAATATGTTAGCACAGAACAGACACAATAAGGCAAATAAAGGTAACTGTAATAAAAACAAGACTTCATGAGGCTTAAATATTTATGTACGTAAAAACTATAATATGTATTTTAATAATTTTAGTTTCATTGTGAAACTTGCATGTGTCTGAAGATGCAATGAAAACGTAACAACCTAATAATTACTCCAATACAATTGCAGCAATACAGACATTGCTGCAGTAATGATCAATATTCTATTCTGACAATTAATGCAGTATCAACTTGTTTGTCTAACTGTCATAATTGTAGAACTTTAAACATATTGTTTCAAATACAAAGCATACAAGACACCATAAGGTAAGACATTTCTATGTCACATTATTTTATTACACCAGTAATTGTAAAATATAAGTATATTCATCATAAGGACTATTATCATAAAGACAGGGGTCACCTCAATAGAATACATGTACAGCAGAACTGATTCAGGTGAAATACAAATATATACAATTCATCACCAAGACAATACACAGTAAAACTCCATCCAGCGACCACCTCAATATTAAGATCACCTTATTTTAACGAGAACTTATTTTCACGATGGTTTTCAATATTTCCTCTATACAGCAAAATCTCACATAAAGACCACAATATTATGAACACCTTGTTACTCATTAGGTTTTATTGATCTTCAAATTGACAAAGTGATGGCCTCAATCACAAGACCATTTTATGGTCAAAAAGATGATCATAATATCAAGGTTTTGCTGTGTAACACTTTGTAATGAACAATTCAAGCAAATGATATACACTTAATGTAACAATACCATAACATAAAGTATACAATTAAGTTTAAGGCTAGCATCAGAATTAAACATTGAATTCAAAACAACCAATAACATACTACAGATAGTTGCGAGACACAGAATCACAATGTCCATTAATATATAACAATTTTAAGTACAAATATAAAGTGTGTGTCAGCCATTTTATTAATAGGAAGACCCGTAACGAAGATCATGAATGCTTCCAGGTGTTTCTTCAAATTGACCTACTTCAAAGTACAAGCAGACGTCCATAGTGTAGATCGCTAAATATAACACTTTAAAGTTATCTAGATAATATTTTGAGCACTTTACCAAGCTAAGGAAAAAACCCTGGTTTCTGCTAACATTCCCGCAAAAATACTGAGTTGGTACAGTGGCAAAACTTTTTTTCAGACGTTTTAGTACGGAGATATTGTTCCTATCAAAATGAATATACTGGCAGGTAAAAAATTGGCTGTGACATAAAAAGTCTAAGATTGGTCAGGTCAGCAGAAACAAGGAACCTTTTTTAAGCCTAGTTGAACTTATTAATATTGTTTCAACCATCCTAATCACTTGTAATAAATAGTGTGCACCTGTGTATAAGACACAGGTAAAAAATCAGAGGAAATTTCAAAATCACCACAAACTGGTAAAATTACCAACGATATCTCTGAAAAGCAATTATGAGGATTTTCGGTACATTAAGGGATCAGTAAACGTGCACTGATTTTGGGATCATATCAATAGCCATAGGGGCGAGAAACTTACTCTATCCATTAAGTATAACCCTTCAAATGGATTAGAATTTGTTCTTAAAAAAATCTTATCAGCATCATGAATATTAACGATACATAACAATAAAAACACAGGTTACTGTTAATTACCAGAAACTATTTATAATCATATATTTAAGCCAACATTTCTTTTAACACCCATTAATCCAAAAGGGACAAATTCAATCATACAGAAATCACATACTGAATTAACTTTCAGGTGAAAAATTAGATAATATATCTGACCAACAAAAGTAATTTCAACCTTTCTTCTCAGGAAAATTTGAATAATTTCTTTTCAAATACCCCATTAATATCTTTATTTCTTAAAAAAAAAAACAAATGAAATGCAGAATTTATTCATGTTAACATCAATTACAAGTTAACATCGACATTATGAAGCACAATATTGTCCATCCACCTTTATCATGAAGTTTCTTCAATTCACACATAATTTGACAATGAAGTTGATTAGTAAACGCAAAGAATTTGTTAATAAAAAGTCACAATCAATCTCCACCCGATAGTGTTCTCTAAGCATTGTTGGAGTATTGGGGCCTCCATGGTCGCTTGGATATGATCTCTGACTAGTCGTCACTGCCCCTCACTGATGTGAAATCAAATCCCACCTCAGACCAAACATGGCACGTGACGAATCTGTTCAGTTAGCTCACAGAAGGTCAGTGGTTCTACCCAGGTGTAAGCCTAGGGTCTTCCTCCATTGTTTAAGCTGCCAAAGTTGCCAAATGACCTTAGCTGTTGGTACCACATTAACCCAAGGAGAAAAAAAAACAGAAAAAAACACTGTTAGAATATACATATATTCCTTGAGACAGACTTCAAATACTTTTCATTCACATTTATACACATTATACATGTATACTTGATTTTTATCATTAGTTTTCACACTGATAAGTGATTCTGCTATCCTGGGAACATGCCAAGAAGTCCATAAACCAGTAAGTGAAGTCTAGTAGTAGGGTCGTCTTGGGTTATTCTGAAAGACAACAAAGAAATCCATCACACAAAAAACAACAAAATAATCAAAAGAATATAAATTCAGAATTTTGTTATATGGTGATATATTTCAAGGGCTTCCATGGTCAGCTGGTTATGGTCCTTGTTTGTTATCTGGTGATATATTTCATGGTCTTCCATGGTCAGCTGGTTATGGTCTTTGGCTTGCAATCACTAGCTGTGAGTTCGAATCCTATCCGGGAACAGACAAATGTCACATACAAGGAAGCTTTCAAGTTATCTGATATAAGGTTGGTGGTTCACCCAGGTGTATAACTGTAATCTTCATCTACTGTTTAAGCTGGAAAAGCTGCAAAATGACACTGGCTGTTGGTGCAACAATAGTCCAAGTGAAAAAAGACATTTCACAAGGATAACTCACAAAGAACAACAAGCTAGTTTCCAGGACGTCATATGTTTTTTTCTATTAACTCAAACTTCCACAATTTAAGTAATGGTCCATAACATAAAAATTCTCATACTACATATATATTAAGTACTTGTATGAAAAAATCACACTCAAAAAAGATACAACATTCATAGATTTTGACATTTTTTTTTATCTCATCTGTAAATGTTTGCACTTAAAGCATAACCCACAAATTCGGTGTGTGTATGGTCTTCAGATCAAAGTCAGGGTGCATCAAAGAAATCTGGTAAAGATATCGCATGTAAGGCCTTTTGTTCTCTACCACTGATTAGAGCAGAGGTTGGCAGCTACTTGTAGAGGACAATTTTTATTCTTGTACAGAATCCTGCATATCAAATAAGGTTAACTGCCCGCCAGGTTTAACCCTTTACCTCATAATATCGTATTTCCCCACATCCAAGGCAGACAACATTTGAAAACACAGTGGTAAAAGATGCCATTACTTGTCATGAGTAATTGCTTCTTTTGCCATAGAATTTTCCACACTGTCGGGGAGAAAAAAAAACAATTTTCTTAAATAAATTAATGGTTTTGTATAATAGCTTTGAATTTGGAAGAGTCCAAAATATGCTCAGGGTTAACACAAATATTGCTGATACACAAAAACAAGCCACACAAAACCAAATATTTACCAGAGGGTTTGGTCTGAATCTGTAAGCTAACATCATTCTCTTCCTATAAGCATCATACTCATCATCTTCTTTAGATAAACCATCAGGCCTCTCTAAGCCAACACCTCTACCATCTACTGACACATTACCCCTACAATCATGATACAAACAATTTTGTTAAGTAGCAATAAATTATACAAGGGAAGTTACTCTGGAAAAAACTAACATGAGCGATCATTCCACACCAGACAGAAGAGCATGGATAATGAAGTTTTTCATGTAATATCTGTCGACCTATTGAAAATTAAGATAGTAGAAAATGGTAGGGTATAAATGCTTTACCATATTGATATACCTAAATAGTGGCACAGAGTGCAATTTATACCAAATAATAATATTCAAATGATTTAAACTTATGTATGCTATAAAAACCTTGTTACTGGAATACAAATACATAAAATTTGCTTAAAATCATAAATTGTGACAAAATATGCTTGATAAACATAACTGTCCCAAAAATTGCACTATTCAGCAAATAACAACAACTACATGAATCACAAAAGATCAACCTAAAACTGAGATAACTAAATGCCGGCCCTTAGAGAATATGAAGCTGAAACATTGCGCAAAAGGTAAATATTCATTGTAAACATACTTATTGACTGGCGCAGTTATCCCCTGAGCCTCGGATCCTAAACCTTCACCTTCCTGCCATCCCAGCTTCTGTAACATCTGGTAGCCTATATTTTCACATGTTATCTTGAAATCCTTATAATCACTGTAATCAGGGGTCCGACCTTCTTTCAATGCCTGAAACATATTTGATTTTTAATAAGGCCATTTTTTATTCTCAAAAATTGCTGATTTGTAGTTACTCGACTTTCTCGTAAAAAAATTCCCCACCACAAAAATGTTTAAGCAATTTCAACAAATTTTTTTTGCGGCCTTATTTTCAACATTTTGTTTTCAGTGCAGCAAATAATCTTACGAAAAAATGCCTACCAACCTAATCACAGTTAAAACTTCGGGTTGCATAACCACAAACGCTTTTTAGGACGGCCCTATTAGTGTTTTTTCTGTATAATGACCCCAATAAAATAAGTAAATATTGAAGTGAGGATTGTAGACAGTGTGATGTTTATATATAAATGTTATAACTACAATAAAACTTCACACAGCAACCACCTCACCATTACAACCACATTAATGTAACAACCACTTATTTTCAGACCAGCTCCCCTGTATTTCAACTAGATAATGAAACTACCTCATTATTTCCACTGATTTTTCAGGTCTGAAAGGTGGTCTCAATATCAGGGTTTTACTGTACTATACTTGCCTTGAATGTTTCCATAAATCTCTCCAGTTCATCAGGAGGTAAGAAATCTCCAATATGATGTTTTCCTCTACCAGCCTCTGTCAGAGCCTCTGCCCATTCTGTGTGACAGAATACAGATACAGAAGATAGATAAGTTACACCATTTACCTACTGAATCAAGTTAAGCCTAACTGAGTAATTTATTATTGAGCATTTTAAAATATTCCTTAAGAGTTGAAGGATTTTTTTCCTTCCCAGACTGAATGAGTTCTCACTGAAATGATGTGTCGGGGTGTCAGGATGTCATATTAGGAAAGCGGCATTACCAAATATATGGTAGAAACAAACAGCTCAGTATCAAACTAATAAAAAAGGGAAAGGCCTCCCTTGTGGTTACGGTCTCTGACTAGTAATAATTAGCCCCCCACCACTGTGACTTCAAATCCAAACTGCACTAAATTTCATGTGAGGAAGCTGTCCAGCTAGCTTATGCAATGTCAGTAGTTCTGCTCAGGTGTTTGCCTGGGGTCTTCCTCTATCATTAAAGCTGGAAATCACCAAATAACCCTGGCTGTTGGTGTGACATTAAATCCAAGTGAAAATGAAAATGGACACAGTAATAGTGTAAGTATTGTATCGCTTGTTGCTTAAAACGACAGAATTAGTATTATACAATTCTATTCTTCATTAAATTATGGACCTGATCAATCGTTTAAATGTTCAAGGTAGCATTAAATTCGTAATTAGAAAGTAATGATGATAAACAACAATGATACCTTTAGTGGCATCCATTTCTAACATTCTGTTTTTATGTTCCCAAGTTCCAATGTCATCAGTTTCCTCATCAGAATCATACTCATATTTAGCTTTAACTTTTATTCCAGGAACGTCAGCCATAAGTGCAGCTTCCTGAGCTTTCTTCTGAGCTAAGATCAGCTCATACATCATGTTCAACTGCAAGAAAGTAGTAGACCAAATATTCCCAAATATATTCCCCGCCCCAAATAAATGCCCCTCCCTGAAATAGATACCCCTTCGCAAAATAACACCCCTCCCCAAATAAACACCCCTCCCTGAAATAAATATCCCTCCACAAAATAATATCCTCCTCAAATAAGTGCCCTTCTCCAAATAAATGTCACTATCCAGCCATATTCCCCTACCCAAATAAATGCCCCACTCCAAAATATATGCCTTCCATCAAATGAAAACCCCTCCCCAAGGCAAATGTCCCACCAAAAGTAAACAACCCACCCAAACTAAATGCCCCCTTTTAAAATATAAAAAATTTTCACTCACAAAAAATACTTTGATAATCCTTCTGAATATATGTAAACAACATGCTAACAGACACTTATTTTCTATCCTCGTTAAGCATTAAACTATTAAGGACCATTGTGACAAATAAATACTACCTCTTTCTGTTCTCTTATTTGCTGTATCTGTTCCATATTCATGGTATCTGATCCTACCATACGCTGTGAGAACTCCTTCAGTGTAACCGAATGTACAGGTGGCTGTTTAACAGCTGCAATAATAATGATAATAATAATAATAATAATAGTATAACAATAAGATGATGATAATAGCATAATAGTAATAATATAATAATAATAATACAATAATAAGATGATACCGTAATAATAATATAATAGTGATAACATAATAATACAATAATAATAATACAATAGTAATAGTATAATAGTAATATAATAATAATATAATAGTTCTAATTATATAATAGGAATAATAATGTAATAGTAATAATATAATAATATAAGATGATAATAGTAATAATATAATAGTAATAATATAATAATATAAGATGATAATAGTAATAATATAATAGTAATAATATAATAGTAATAACATAATAATACAATAATAATAATACAATAGTAATAGAATAATAGTAATATAATAATAATATAATAGTTATAATTATATAATAGTAATAATAGTAATAATAGTAATAATATAATCGTAATAATATAAGTTGATAACATAAAGATAAGATGTTAATAATATAATGTTAATAATTAAGAGTTTTCATAAAGGCCTTGTTATCAGACTGAAGACTGTCATATTAGCCTGAGGCTGAAGGTTAATATGACTATCTGAAACCAATAATAAGACCATTATGAAAACACTTAATTATTGACAATTTAGCACAATTTTAGATAATTTTTGCATAATTTGAAATGAATGAAATTCTTGCATGTTTGTTATGGTTCTTAAACTCTGTGCCCCTGCCAAAAGTAGCAGACAAAATTTGAAGAACAATATTTCATGTTACTGTTGAACTAGTAGACCAAATTTTTACACATATAAATACACACATAAAACTATTTGTGTATACTTGCAAGTGCAGTACAACAATTTAAGTTTTATTATCAACAAGCAAAGACAAGATGGTGGAAAATCTTTCACATATGAATTAACAAAAAGATTTGATGAAACAAACCAGGTAAAAACAAGCATGCAGGTGAAGACTTCATTAGCCTTCATGTAAACAAACAATTTACTTACTGCTTTCTTCCTCAGGACCCCAGCGACTTCTACGTTTACGTTTTTGTCCTCTGCTGCCATTTTCTGGTACAAAGTACAAACACAAATATATATAGAACCGAAGTTCTCTAATCACACTAAGTCAACAAACAATAATGCATATAGACAAAAAGTTTCAATGGCATTGTACAGCAAGCAGTTTTAAAGCACAACCAGGGAAGAATCTACTATATCTTTATTTATTAACAACATTAAAGGGAGATAAATCTATCATGAATCTTCCTCCTCTCATATGTACACAATTATATCACAAAGTTCACGGAAAACCTTTCATAGTAAGGCCAAATATAATAAATACAGTGCAACCTCTCCAGAGTGGCCCTCTCTAGAGCAACAACCTCCCTTCAACAACAGCATGTTTTTTCCCACTGTACGATTGAACCTTTAATTTAACCTCTCTAGGGTAACAACCTCTCAACAACGACATAGTTTTGCTTCTCCCAAAGGGTGTTGGTTTCGAAAGGTAACACTGTACTATGTTTCCACTAATCCATTGATCAAACATACCTTCAATATCTTTTTTCAAGCCTCTGGCTACATCAATCTTAAACATAAAATACTTGTATTCCCCACTCTCCTGATCAAATAGAAAGCTGTAAATACAATACAATCACTGATTAATAATAAACAACATATTTATCACAGAAAATTTTTTGTGTCCACAGTTAACCAGTAAATAACAGAAAACTCACTTAAGACACACATGAGAAAAATATTGACACTGACAGAATTCCATCCATTATTTGTTGAGGACTGATTATTTTTTATCAGCTAAACTTGAGTTTTAGTAGTAAGTTATGTTCATAATAGAGGTGTACACCCGAATTAGAAAACTCCAGTGTTTCCAATTTATTTCTATACTGGTTTAACGTCACACCAAAAGCCAGGATCATTAGGCAACTTTATTGGCTTTGACTGTGAAGGTAGATTCCAGGCATACACTTGGGTAGAACCATCGACCTTCTGTAAGTAAGATGGACAACTTCTTCACCTATGAAATTTGGTTCCAGGTGGGATTTGAACTCACAGCAGTGAGTGGCTAGAGATTACTAATCAGAGGTCATAACCACTTGACAATAGAGGCCTCTGTATTTAAAAAAAATATATAAAGGACATAAACAAACCTGTAGCCCGCGTCCTTTCTATGATCTTCTCGTAACTGATTTAAAGCATGGTCTCCAGACTGCCCAACATACATTGCCAAGTTATCAATAAGCTCGCGTGCATCTTTGTTCTCTGGGGGAAAAACTAGAAGCAGTCTGTCAGTAACATGCCCTTTTCATCAACCCCTTTTTTTGATAAACCCTAAAAGTGTGTCAACTCCCATACAAAATCAGGCCAGCATGAATTCAATGAAGGCAGATTAATGATTTTGAATTTGATTGACTACTAAAACTACACTAACATCCTAAAAGCCAAAATTCTCACACGAATGCATTTTTTTTCCATTTCTTAGCAGTAAGAAAATTTGTGCATTAAACAGAATGAGAATCTATCAAAGAAATCACTAATCAACTTAGAGTCCAATCATTTGCATGCTGTACTAAAAACTAATGAATAATTGATCTTTAACATGAAAAGGCATTTAGTTTGCCAGCCTGATTCTGTTAGTTTCCCATCCCACATTGAAATGATGAATCAATTCAAACTACACAGTAATTCATAGTATCCATTTATACAGTCAACTTCATCACATATCACATTCCATTATACTTGCCTTTTTTTCTAACAAGCATTACATAAGCTTACTTCAATTACATAAACAGCGAAACATAATTATTTGAACATATAAAATATGTGACACAAAATTCATAAATAATGAGCCAACTCTTCAAAGTATAGCAGAACATCGTTTCGCTGTATCAGAATAATGGAATGAGTACTAATGGATAATTGAAAGTAATTGAATGATATTTACTTTGCATCTCTTCAAAAACATTTGAAGCAGCCAAATTATCTCTGTTGCCTTCGATCTTCATCTCCATACTGAAATATAAAACTTATAATTGGAATATAATGGGTACCAGGGCATGACAAATTTTTCTCAGGCTACTTGACCTGCAAGATGACCGGCTTAGATTTTTAACTAGTTCTACAGCAAAATTTCAACTCATCCTGAGTGGATTCCTACACGTAACTACGAGTGGATGAGTGGATTTGTCGAGCCCTGGGTACATTTAATGGCAAGAGAATTATAGATGCTATCATGTTTGTAGCAGACAGAGTTCATTAATAATGATTTCACTGGGGAATCTTAATACAACTCACTAAAAGTCTCATGTACAAAGTCAAAACATTCATTCTCCAAAGATGATTAATTGTCTATACCGGTTAATTAAATCATTATCTTATACTATTTAGTTAGAGCACTGTTTAGTTCAGAATGAAAAATATATAGCCTAGATAAAAAAATAGTCATGTTTACAGTTGCCTGAGCGATAAGAATAGAGTAGATAGGTTGCAAAGCTTTTCCCTTTCATACTTTCTAAACATATCATTCATACTTTGCAGGGTTTTTATTAAGAAATCAAGTAACCTTTTTATTTTGAAAAGAGCTTTTAAAAAATCTTGGAAAAACACTCAATTCAAGCATGTTTTTCACCAATGTTTTCAACTGGCAATCGGTTTTTAATGAAAACCCTGCTTTGCTGGTATGATTAATCCCAAAGTATTTTTAAACTTTAGATTTTGCTATTAAAAATTTCAGGGTCTGTGCAAAAAAAGGTAAGTTGTGTATCTGTAAAAATAGGAAGTACAGGTTATATTCAGATCTCTAAACATACATTGATATATTTGTATTATATAGTACAAAGCATGAAAGTTACAATTATTAATTAAAACTGTTACACACAAAATAAATGATACACACCCTTTTACAGCCTTGGCATCTTTTGCTGAAATGAGATGAAAGTTAGACAACAAATGATACCAACAAAGATTAAATAATCAATGTATAACCTTAAAATATAAGTACATTATAATTAAAATAACAAACTAAATCAATTTTCAGAGATTATATTAACAAGAATCATGTTCAAGGAACAAAGAATTAAGGAATTTATTAATCATTATTACATAAAATCTGTTGTTCAATTTTAAAGTACAGTAAACCTCAAATGGGCTACCACCCCAATATTATGACCACTGATATAATGACCACTTATTTTCAGGCTAGCTTTCAATTACTCCCCAGTAATTCAATTTGATAATGAGACCACCTAATTAATATGACCGATTTTTCGGGTTCCAAAGGTGGTCACGTTATTGTTTTACTGTAATATACTTTACTTATAACCCTTACCTGGAGAATCTCCTTCAGTAGGTATGGCAGGATCATAATCCGCCTCTGATTTACTAAATGGATCATACTGTCCAGAGTCAGTTTTAGCAATCATTCCATATTCATTGGTTGGCTCTGGCTTTATATCAGATTTTTTTACTAAAACTGGACCATATTCTCCCATAATTGTTGTGTATTCATCCTGACTTCCAACAGGTTCTTGTTTAATCATGCCATGGGGAGGTGCAGCAAATTGCATGTCTAGTGGTGGACCAGGGGGCGGAGGTCCATGAGGCATGGCTCCAGGAGGCGGAGCTCCAGGATTCATTGGTGGGCCTCCAGTATTCATGGGAGGACCTTGGTTAACCATGGGTGGTGGTGGATGACTGTATACAACAGTGGGTTGACTTACAAATGGAGGTGTTTGAGAAACAAACATTTGAGTTTGTGTGCCAACTGGAGGTGGACCCTGACTGAGCAAAGGTGGAGGTTGACTTAGGAATGGCTGAGGCTGGCTTTGATTCACTGGTAACATAATTGGTTGACTTTGTCCAGGAGGCGGAACTGAAACATCCACAACTCCAGGAGGTGTGGCAATTACTTGACGAGTTTCAGGAGGAGGGACTGTGAACTGAGGCTGTTGAACAACATGATGAGGGGCTACAGAAAATGTTGAAGCAGGAGGTGGGGGCCTGATATGAACGACACTACTTGGTGGCAATGGTTGACCAGTTTGAGGGATGAATATTCCAGATGATGATGAATTCACAATTTGAGGAGGAGGAGCTCCAATAGTAGAAGGAGGTGGCTGAGACACCAAACTCTGTACTCCAATAGACATAGGTGGGGCCATCGACATGGGAGGAGCCATAGACATAGAGCAAGGTGGAGCTAATGACATTTGGGGTGTAGTTTGGCTAATGAGTTGCACATGAGACACAGGAGGAGGAGTGATGGCACCGGGTAACCCATGAGGTTGTGGTGAAGGTACCAAAGGAGGCTGAAGCTGAACCTGGTTTTGCATTGTAGGTGGCAGAGATGGCAAACTTTGATGAGGCTGTGCAACAATGACCTGCTGTTGTACAGCAGGAGGAGGTGGACTTGTAAATGTTCCAGGAGGTTGTAAGGGTGGCTGAGAATGAACTTGTAATGGTGGAGCCATAACTTGTTGTGTAAGTGGTGCTGCCTGAGGATGTTGTATTGGAATCTGTTGAACTGGCTGCTGAATGACCTGCACTTGTTGCATCTGTGGTGGACAGGGTGCAGGTTTTTGCTGCAGCTGAGTCTGTGGAGGGGCCGTATTCGGAGGCATCTGTTGTATCGGCATTAACTCCCCTTGAGGGTGTACAAGAACTTGTTGCACGGGTGGAGGGGCACCCATCATTCCAATCATCTGTGGCTGTGATAATGCTATCTGTTGTGTAACAGCTTGTTGTACATGTTGCAATGGAGGCTGTGGCAGATGACCGACAGGTTCCACTAGGCCATCATCTATCTGAATATTCTCTTGGACAGGTAAACCCATTGTCTTCAGAAAAAAAAAACAGGAAGAAATTAACAATTAAAAAGACATTTGCCTGTTAACACTAAAAAATGACTGGTAACCAAAATGCATAAAATGGAACCAGTTTCTTACAATATTAAAAAGATGTGTGAAATCATGTATGATAAAACTATATATATATATATATCCAATATCTAATAGCAAACATATTTATGGTAAAAGGAGGTGAATTTATGTACATTTATTTTTGTACCTTTTTCATGCTGGTAACTGGAGATGGAGATCTACTATGCATCATGGAACGTTTCTCTTCTCCCCTTTCTAACTCACGCTCTCTCCATCTCTCCTCATTCCTGTAAATATATTTCAATAAAACCTCAGAAAGCCAAAGAGCTTTCAGAAAAAAATCTTTGAATTTCATTTAGATTACTTCACTCTGTTTTTCTCTGTGGTTTAATGCCACACTTACAGCCATGGTCATTTGGAGATTTTTACAGCTTGAAAGGTGGAGGAAGACCCCAAACATACACTTGGGTAGAAACACAACCTTCCATAAGCCAACTGAACAGCTTTCTCATATGTGTATTTTGGTCCTACAAGGGATTCAAATTCACAGCAGTGAGGGGCTAGTGAACATTCATTTGTAAATGAACTTACTTCAAAACACTGACATAAGTTTGACCTAAACTCAGAGTGTATTGGCAAGAAAAATGCATTCATGATTTCATGTATTCAAATATGAATCAAAATAAATTACCTAAATAAATCCTTCCTATCTGTACGGCCAGACTGACTCTCCCATCTCTCCTGGAACTGTTTCTGTAATGGATTAGCTGGTTCCCGGTGTACATCTTTATTGTTGGATCTTGACTCATGGTAATACTTGTCTCTATCTAGATCCTTTGATAAATGCCTTTCCTCTTTCTTGATTCTGTCCTAAAACAGTAAAAATCTTTTAACTTTAGAACAAAAATATTAGTAAGCAGAATGAAAACTCTTCATTTTTCAATTTCAAGAAATACAAATAAAAAGAAATTATCACTAAAGCATGCACAACACAATCAAATATTGTTATGCACAACACAATCAAACATTGTCATGCACAACACGATCAAATATTGTCATGCAATCTGAGACTTTCATTTGGTTCTTTTATTGTCACAACAATAAGCTACAGAACAATTCCACACATGTTTTAAATGATACTTTTGAAGATTCAATACGTAACATTTAAATTAATCAACAGAAAGCATTATTTAAGAACTTATATCAGTATTTTGGTATTCATTGTAATCAACTTGCTCGATGCCTGAAGAAGTAAAATGGTTTTTGACAAAGCAAATGTTTATAAAATATGTATAATAGTCTTTAATGAGGCAGCAACAAGAATTTACAATAAACAATTTCAGGGCATGTTTGAATAAGAAAGACCAGCACTTTCAATAATAGTTAACTAAATTGCCTGATGATTTTGTTACCTGAGATGAGTATGATTTATTACGAGACATCCCATCATTGCCTCCCCAAGTCTTAGGATTACTGGCTCCCTGAAACCAATGTTTACTACTTGATTCTTCTTTTGTTGACTTAGAATCTTGGGATGATTTGCTGCTGGAAGCATTTTCTTCTTTTTTAGCCTTGCCTACAAATATAACACATGAAAAAATCGAATCATGGAGTGTAAACATAAGAGTCAGACATAATGACACACAATTCATGACAAAAAGAATACATACACAAAATGTACATTAACGAAATAATACATAATATTGCAATTCTCAGGGTTTTTCCTCCTATAGCAGGGACCATTTATAGACATCTTCCCCTCTGGAAAAGTCTTTAAAATCATGCAGTTTTCCCCAAAAATTCACTTTGCATCAAGTTTTTTTCTCCTTTTTGCAAAAATAACAGGTCATTTTCCCCCAAATTTAAGAAAAAGGCCCCAGCCCCAACCTCATTAAAAATCCTCACTATTACTACCAAATTTCCAGATCCCAAAAGTGGTTTAATTAGTGAGGTTTTATGGTACATTTTTTACATACCTGACGATGATCCTTTATTCTGCATTCCTTGTTGCATTTGTTTAAATCTTTCAAGAAAGTTTCCATCATTAACAAGGAGATTTGGTTTCGGAGTACTTGATGTTTTAGTTGACTTTTCAGGAGCACTTTTCACAGGACTACAAAAAAAGGTTGGTGAGTTTTAAGTTTAAAAAGATGTCTTTTAGCATTGACAAGCCAAGTAAATAATGCAGGGCCTTTTTTCCTTATATAACAGAGACTGATACTCTGTGACTACCCAATTGCAAAAAGTCTCTTTTTTCCCAAATTGGAGAAGTGCCAGGTCAGTCATTGTTTATTTATGTACCTTGAAAGTCAGTCTGGCTTTTCTCACACTTCAATTTCCCTAAATGAAAGGCTAAGGCCCCTTCCCAATTTTCGGAAAAAGGCCCTGATATGTTATTAATTGACTAAGATATGTCTACAACATGACCTCTAATATGAGAAATTTAGATAAATTATGTTGTCAAAAAAAGTTCTTTTTCTGATTTTTAAAAGTAAGATAAAAATTAAAGTAACACATAGCGGCCTCACGGTTTAGGTGCAGCAGGAGTAACTTTAGTGCTGGCTTGTGCTGCAGCAGCCTCTTTACTTTTCTGAATTTGTTCAGCAGCTAACTTTGCTTCTATCTGCCTTTTCTTCTCTTCAATAATGCGTTCTTGGTCATTCATTTGTAACATTTTGTCTCTGTATGTCGTAACAGAGTACCCCAAACCACTGGAATATGTCTGGGAGACATTTTTAGATGATCCTGTATAAAAATACAATGGAATGATAGAATTTAGTAGCATATAGAGTTACCAATAACAACTATCAATGCTTAACAAGAAGCATTTTCCTTGATCACAAATAAGTAGGTCATTATATTTTCAAAAAAATGCAACAACATTGTTTGTCATCGTTTGGTCATATTCAGATCTAAAAAACGTCAGAAACATTATTTAAGTTGAAAATGGCATAATAGCATTCTGTCAGCAGAAGAGCCTGACATGATTAAAAGGAATAGTTCATGATAAGAGAGTTAGTATACCTGAGCTTTGGGCCGAGCGATTACTTTTGTTACTAATTTCTTCTTGCCTAGCCTGATAACCAAGTCCAGCGGCCCGTTGCCCTGTATATTTATTCACACCTAGTCCTCTCCTGGACATGGTGAATTAGTGAACAGAATGGTCACGTTAGATTGGCACTGATCACATTCACAAATCCATTCAGAGACTGATTCGACGCCACGGTCGCCTTGATTGTAAACGTTAAGTTAAAACAAACATTGATCTGCACATACAACAAACATTCCAACCAGTCTAATGTATTCAATGCTAAATATGCCAATATGCACCAAATAAATCAAGCAAAAAGCAGAAATTAATGCACGATCTTAGAAATTTCAACGCGAATTTTTTCGTAGGTGAATAACGGCTGTCAGAAGGCGGTTAAACGCCACTAAATTATAAAAATCTTACGAAACTATGCAAAAGAGATTAAAGACAAGCAAAGATAGTGTTTCTATAAATTGAAATGCAAAGGCGTCTATTTTATTTATTTTCGTGCATTCTAAAGGAACTGCATCATTTATAATACATTAGATCTAAAAAGACCTCTAAATCTTTTTTACAAGTAGCCCGGGACCAATATCCTGTATATTGGTCCCAGTAGTAGCGTAGGTTTCCGTACTGTATAATTTTTAGACAAAGGCATTATATATATTATACGTACATAAAGGCCTACATTAAGTTTTAATCATAAGAAAAACACACGGGATATTTAGACATGAGCACAACTTATTTACATTAATTAAATGCAATATATTATTTTTTCATATAAAATAAGGTTTGAAAATTACTTGTGGGTCTTGATTATATTATATAAAAAAACAAATATACTTTATGCGCCAACTTTAGACAGTATCAGCTGAGACCAATACAAAAATCTACGCTTGTAGATGTATATTGGGGGTACTAGTATATTGGTCCCCAATATCGATTATAATGTAATGTAATTGATTATGACTGGGACATTCAAACCTGGCGTTTTCCACGGCACAGAAAGTTAATGAAATTCACAAAATGTATACGTGTACACATCATGATAACCAAATTAAATTTAGATTATAATGTTGTTTTCACATTCCAATGAACTTCTGTTAAAATCGTATTCTTACTTCTTAAAGAACAACATGAACTTTTGTCTGTGTTCCTTGCAAATGTTTACATTATTCCAGAAAACAAACAGGAGGTCGCGGGTTTGAGCCCCACATCGGGAATTTTTATTTTCTGACTCTTTTACAATATACATGTGTAGTTTTCACTCAGTACACATGTACAGCAGTATAAAAATGGTTACAAATTTTCATCGGTAAAACATTCAAGAACGCCAAGTTTTGCGACACAACCATTCTTTATTCCCATTTTACATATATTTATTTCAAAATGTACACAATTGGATTGTCTTGATGAAATGTTTGATTTTACGGTTCTGATACAATATTCATTTAACGTTCAATGACTTATCATGTTACGTAATATGCATTCACCTGAAATACGTACCTTAGGAAAACGACTACAAAGATATTGGTGAATGTAGGTTGACTCATATATCGCTGGTTATGGCAATGTCTGGTTTTCCGCTCTGGTAATAGTTAGCATTTCGGTTCTGGCATTGACTGGTTGTATTCCTTTAACAATGGTTAAGATCTCGGTTATGATAAAGATCAGTCGTTTAGCTTTAGCAGTGGTGAAATTCTTCATTGAGGCAATGGCTAGTTGTATTGCTCGAACAATTGTTAGGATTTTGATGGTTGAAGATTGGTCGTTTTGCTTTAGTACTGGAAAGGATCTCGGTTGGGGTAATGACTGGTTGTATCACTCTAACAATTTATATTAGGGTATCTGTTATGACAAAGACGTTTTTTCATTAATGGCTGGGGTGGTGGTTTTGTCAGTAATTACTGGAAATGTTGAGCTGACCCAAATAGGATCGTCTCTAAACTGCCTCAACGTGAAAACTTAATGCTTGTAAAATAACACCTGCTTACTTGAACAACATTTAAATTCTTAGAATGAAATAGGTCATACAACAAATTGCATTGAATGTATATTGTCACCAAACGCTTTTCTTGTATGAGGGTATCATTTAGTCTGACACCGAAAAGGAAACAACATTCATGTGATATGCTTGATACCAGTATACATTATTCTTTTATATACTTGCACATAAATGTGACTTGGTGACTTCTGTTTGCAGCATATTTAATCAAGCAGTTTTTAGATTTAGAAATATATAAAATAGTTTGTGTTTGTTTTTGTTAACTTACGTAAATCCGTACCATATTATGAGTATATAAATTCCAAATTCCTATCTACATATCTTTGTAAAAACATTGTAAACAAGATTTGGCTGCTGTTTAATATTCATTGTTAAGCAGTATGCATTGCCATACTTATGTTTTAAACCAATATTATCATGCAAAGAAATCTGTTTCTATTCATGTAAGGTACAGGTCTTATCATTATTTCCCCTATTTAACACTCTTCTCAATCAAATCCTTAAATGTGTAACGAGTCAGCCTGCTTATGCACCAGTCCATTCGGGCTCTCCCTAACTTCAGGTTTCAAAATTGACAAATATTCATACTGACCTACAGGAAAGAAAGAAAACCGAACATCATAAATCATTAACCAATGTAACCAAATTCAGAATCAATGAGACACCTTCATTTTCCTGTTTCTGATATAAGGAACATACTGGTTTTGAAACTGGGCGAGTGAATATATATATATGTAAATGACAAATTTGATGAGACAGGGGCATTAATTGGTCAATTGTTTGGCCCACAAATCTTAGGTTCGCGAGTTAAAACCCCAGGTGCAGCTCTCTTTGTTCTTCATGGTTTGTGTAGACATTTCAACTGCATAGGACAAGGATAGCACTGCTACACGATTCATGAAAACTGGGTAGGTTTACTGCCTAGTGTATGAAATGAAATGCTGTTGCATGGGTGAAAGCTGAAATTTTCAAAAAAACTGAACTAGAAATCTTAACCTCTGTGCTGCAGAAACAATAAAAACCAATATGGTCAGGACCTGTGAAATATCCAAGTTCTGGAAAATTCCAGAAAACGTTTAACTATGCTGTTGAAATCTGGCATAAAACCTGAGTAAAATTATTCAATTTATTAACACTATCAGATCATGGATCATGTTGAGTTACAAATAATCACTTATTACAATATAGGAGTATATAAAACAAATCCTGAGTAATTGGCATGATGTTTAATAACCATACAGAGATATATGTACAGACAACAGATTATTTCGCCATTTGTGCTTTCCTCATCTTCTGTAATTGATCTTGCATTTCTTCCCTCTTCCTTTTAGCACGAATGTGACTGCCCAACTGAAAAATGAGAGGAATTCCATTGTAATTTGTAGTAGAAGAGATCCAATTAGAGAAGATATTTTTATCAGAAAGAGCATGGTACTGTGGCCAACGCACTAGAGAATCATCATATCAGCAAAGGTCTATCATTTATCAATTGACTTCTTCATCAGAATAAGGGACAAACAACATGTATTATAATAAAGTATATCAACAAGGAACATTTCTTTTCATGAAAGTTTAAAGCCAATAAAATATAGAGCATCAGTTATACTATTTAAATCAACCATGCAAAACTTGATTAAAGGCACCTAGCTAATGTGTAAATGTATTATTTTGTCTAAATAAAACTAAATTCATTCTGATGTTGAAACTGTTAATAAGAAAACAGGTATTGCTAATTTATTTTTGTCCTATTTTTGCATAAATAAATCTCAACATTGTGAACAGATACAAGAAACATGTTGGCATCCTTTCTACCTTAACTAGAAAAAGCAAGTAGATTAAAACATTAAAAGAAATGAATATGTTACAAGAACATGGGTAAAAGTTGAAAATTTTCAAAAAAACTGGAAATCTTAACCTCGGTGCCAAAGAAACAATAAAAACCAGTAGGGTCCGGACCTAGTAAAAAAAATGGAAGTTCTGGAAAACTTTCAACCATGCAAGGAAAACTTCTGATCTGTTCTTGTAGTAGACAACACATTTTACTTATTATGCATGCACGCTTGAACAATTTAGCAGACTAACTTACCCTTTTCTTGCAAAATTTCAATGCTCTTTTATCTTTTGAAATTCTCAACAATTCCTGTACTCTCTTTTCATATGGAGCAAATCCAGTTACTTCACGCACAATATCTCTGACATAGCGTGCCTTTTTGGTGATTCTCTGAAACAAAAGAATAATTTATAAGCTTTGTTTAAGAATTAAAGGATCTCCAGACTCATATGCCTCCAATTTACTGTGAAAGGAACTGTATATCACTATATGTCACTGCAGCAGCTAAAAAAATCCTGATGGAACAAAACTTCCATTAATAAAGACAGAAAAAAAATCTTGACAGCCAAAATCATAATTCTTTAACACTAGACAACACAATAAATGCAGCTAATATCTGCCCAAGTGAATCTCAAATCAATGATAGTAGCCGAGTATACTTCTACAATCAATACATACACACTTGCAGAGGAATTGAAAGTAACAACAGTTATGTTGTAACATATGTTTCTTAAGCATAGCCATCAAATTATTATGAACATTTATAAAACGAAAGAGTGATTAAATTAGTAATGTATACTTTATTAATAAAAAAAGTGAAACTGTAGGTAAGAAAAATGAATAGATATGATATGCCAATATTAATGTGTCATATTACAGATTTTATACTTTTAAATTAAAACACTAATCAATGTCACGGCTTTTTGCCACATTTGTCAACCACATCAGTTCTCCATACAGATGTTCAGTCTAGTATGGCTAGCAACGTTGTAGTAAAATTCATTCAAAGATCAATGATATACCAGTTTTTAAAATACGAAAATGACATTGAAAATGGACAATGTGCGAATGAGCATAATAAATTCAATCAACTTACCCCCTTTCTTCTGGACTGTCTGCATTTTGAAACTTGGGCATTTGGTCGTTTTGTTGTTTTAAATCCCTTGTTCAGGCCAACGGCCAAATCATACTTTGGCAGTGCCATATCTAAAATACAAGAGCATTGCCACAGTCAAGAAATTACATCAACAGAGCAACTATTTTACCAGTTGTAGTCAAATTAAACTGGCTAAGAAATTACCTATATGTACCGAGCCATAATGTTGACAGGAAAGTTAACGCAAAAGGCATAGATAAATAATAGGTATCACTACATTATATTGACTTGAATAAGATGCTTACAATAATATTATGAATAACACGTGAAACACCAAACTAGATAACAGATCAGGTTGTAATGAACGAGAAATAAACATGTATATTCTGCAAACCGATCAATTCCAAACTAAATTAAGGCATTTCTAAACAATCAACAATAAAAATAGTATAAGTAACGGAGCGGTTGATGTTTCACAATACCAAATACGACATAATTCTGGACTTGCAACAACTAATAATTGCAGATTATCAAGATTAGAATACTCAGTGTGTTTTATTATTTGCCATCTTACCGATGCTGTTTGAAAAGGAAGTAGTATATTCGGAATCCTCAGTTTACGGTAGCCAATAAATTCCAGTTATTCGTCACTGCCCATATTAAACTGGTCTCCGTTCCATGTTGCCGTTCACAAAATCTGTGCACCAGAGTCAACATTGCGATACCTTCAGTAATCAATTTACTGTATAGTGCACCATAGTCTCTGTACAATTAATCAGAGTTAATGAAAGACATAGCTGTGATTTCTATAAAAGTCATAATAAACATATAATTTATTAATATTAATTTATTCAACCTCACATATTTAGCAAATAGACACATATGAATAGAACGATTCTACATACATAAATATACGAACGTGACAATGGAGGTTAACACATGAAAATTCTAATAATAATTACCAGTATGTGCATTTATAATTTATAATAAATATAGATAGTATTCATATACCAATGACATTGTTATGTATACATTTGTATCAGAAAGCACATTTCAATGAAGTAATGACAAATGGTAATGACAAATACAGTGAAAGAGATATTGAAAGACATGTAATATAACAATAGAGAATAACATTCTAATAGTAGACTAATTTTGTAGGCATTGAAATAAAATTATTCTTATTGTTTTTACGCATTGCCGAAGTAGAAAATTTGCAAGTAGTTGTCATAGATTGTTATTAAATATGAACAGATGTTTTTACTAAATGTTTAGAATCTGAGTAGTATTATTACTGATGCAATGAAGACAGTATTTGTGAAACTGTCTGAGCAGGATTGTGTTAAGAGAATCTTCATATCTATTGATCTACCAGTGGAACGAGAAATATTCACTCTGAAATGAAGTATGTGGATGTGAGCAAATATCTGTATCATTTATTAAATGTAGATGCTAGATAAAGATTCATAGAAACTAAAACACACACAAAATCACTCTCTCCAATATACTACCTTCCCCAAACGCTTTGAATTTTGTTCAAGCCAAAACTAAACATATGCTTGGTAATTAAATACCCGATTTATTTTTTTAAAAAAAGTCCCAGTTAGCAGTTATGCAGACAGTTCAACATCTACACTGATCAGCTATTTCTTTTACAGGATTTGTTGTTGTTGTTGTTACTATTGTCAAGAAGACCTGTTCAAACTATTCAGGATACCTTGGCTGAATCCGTGCAATGTTTTTCTTACCTTTATTGCAAAACTCACCTAATTTGAATGATGCAGGTACATACCAAGGTCAAAGACAAAAATTATGGAGACTTTGTAATTTGATTGAGTGTTTAACTGATGCATACATTTTGCTTATTTGTTGATTGTACTGATAATAACGAGTTGCTGTGACAATAATTGAGGAATCCTGGAAACTTGAGATGCTGGGGAAGTAAATTTCCTGCTAATACATTGACAATAATAGTCTGCATTCACCCATTGATAATTTGCAATGTCTTGAAGATTTTCAGCTGTGTCCTTGAACCATTCAACACAGCCACAATGATGTTGTTCAATAGATTGAACTGTAATTGTGATGAATTTAAGTACATGTGTATTTTAATTGACGCTATTTGGCATGAACACATACTTGAAAAAAACAACTAATTACCAGGTATACTTAAATTCACCACAATAAAATGGCAATCTATTGACCTCAAACTTATGTCCGAAATACCTGTTGATGTTTTACTAATTCTGAGTAATCATATGGACAAAGGCTTTCTTGTATATAAAGAGTCATGGACAAGATTATTTTAGGATCCTTAGAAATAGCACAAGAATTTAAAGTAATGTAAAATTCAAAGCACTAAAATCTTTGATTACTTACTTCTACGTCTTCTCATAGTAAAGTATTTCACCTGATGAACATTTTTTTACTTGCAACAAAGTTCGCATAAAACATGTATGCTTAAGCACACATACTGGTACACTACTTTTGTGATGCGAGTTCAGTTTTAAAAAGCCACAAGCGGTCACCTAAAGCAATTTTTATGCATGTTTGTACGCACACATGTAATAATAGTCATTCATTTGATATTAATAATTGAGATATCAATACAAGTTTGTCAATAGACTTCTTTCTCTAATTTTATCACTGCCTAAAAGACTACCACATGATTTTGAAAATGGCATAAATGCTATTGTGCCGAAACTTGAAAGAAAAACATTCATCTCCAATGCTCAAAGCCATACATACAATCTGTATAGGTTTAATAATACAACATATGTATACACTTCGTACAAGTCTGATTATACATGTATATTATTGTTAAGCATAGCAACAGATTCATTTTGACACAATCTTGAAGAGTTGTGTTGCTATCGTATGTGATTCAGTTGACTATTAAAGGTAACAAGTACAATAATCTGGTTCCCGTACACCATTCCTAAGCTCATAGACCAATGTTGTGTGTAATAATCTATAAACTGGAAAACTGACAAAGAAAAATAATATGTAAAGTGAGGGACACAACACAAACAACAGCAATTATTTATTAAGATTAACATCTCTTGGCTTCTGAGAATTTCTTACTAATTCAATACCACTTCTTGTGTTCGCAATGAATCATACAGACATAATGATGTGTCTTTAGTGAAGTGACCATATGACCAGTCACGAGGCAAACCACATGATTACTGAAGTGATTCTTCATGTGTAAACCAAAGAAAGTTTTTACACTCCAATATGAGCAAAGAAATATTTTTAATGGAAGTAAACACAAAGTGACTCAAAAACATCAGAATAATTTTATTTCACAATTTGCAAATCATGACAAAAATATGAACATTAAATTGAAAAGCTTATCCACCAGAATATAATACATTAGCAAACATGTATATCAGTTGGGTGCTGTGGCAATAGTGACATGTTCTAGTGGTTACTATGACAATAAAAAGATCATGTTCCGATAACAAGAGGGCCAAGATAGCCCTTTTTTGCTCACCTGAATAAATATCGCAACATCAATGGTTTACCTGTGACTTGACCTGGTGACCTAGTTTTTAACCTGAGTCGACCCATGTTCAAACCTGTTCATGATATCATAAATATATGATATCATGATATCATGATATCATAAACATTTTGACCCATACAGTGTTAACAAGATTTTCTATGATTTGACCTAGTTTGTGACCCCAGATGATCAATGTTCAAACCTGTCCAAAACATCATGAAAACAAACATTTTAACACAGTTTAACAAAGATCCAATCAAAAATGTGGCCACTAGAGGGTTAACAAGGGTACTCAATGGTTTAGTGAACCTCCCATCAAAACTGTGACCCCCACGGTTTTTCTATGATTTGACCTGGTGAGCTAGTTTTTGACCCCAGATAACCGATGTTCAAACTAGTCCAAGACATTATTAAAACAAATGTTCTGACAAGGTTTGATGACGATTCAATCAAAACAATTGCAACCTCTAGAGCATTAATAAGGTTTTCTGGTGTGCTGACCTAGTGACCTAGTTTTTGACCGGAGATGACCCATATTTGCAAAATTTTACAAGATTATTAATGCAAACATTCTGACGAAGTTTGATGAAGATCTAATCAACACAATGATTTCTAGAGTGTTAACAAAATTTCCATTCTATCTGACCTGGTGACCTAGTTTTTCACCCCAGATGACCCATGTTCGAAATTGTCCAAGATATCATTGAGACAAACATTCTGACCAGGTCCGATGAAGATTCACTCAAAAGTGTGACCACTAGAGCATTAACAACCCCATGTGTGGGTGCTGGACTATGGACGCCGGAGTAGACTGACTGATAACAATAAAAAACATGTACCCTTTCTTCACTGAACACTATAAATGTAAATTCAAGTAGTATAAAGAAAGTGCAACTAATTCAAGCTATCTGCTCAAGCTTTAAGGAAAACACTAAAATAGCTTTTTATGAAGAATTCTTATATAAACTAACATCTTTGTCCTTATTCTAAGTTTTGTTTAAATAATATCAGTTACTATCGAAAGAACACAAAATTATGTAATGCCATAAAATTGAAAATAACTTAACAAAAATGAGGAAGGTGTTTTCTGTTCATGCGATTACTAATCTGAAAGATTTTCTAATCATGTGATCATGAATCTCAAGAATTTTCTGATCATGTGATCATGAATCTCAAGAATTTCCTGACCATGTGATCATGAATCTCAAGAATTTTCTGATCATGTGATCATGAATCTCAAGAATTTTCTGATCATGAATCTCAAGAATTTACACATGACTTGTTTTGTAAAAAGTTGCCTGATTAATATTAATTTGACATTAGTTGAATAAACTAACAAAACTAGAGCTCCGCAGAGCAGTGCCAACACTTGTGTCTGTTTTACATGTCAGGGATATATATATATATATATATGCTCAGGTGAGCTAAAAAGGTAGGTTTGTGGTAAAGTGACTGAAACTTATCAGTGGGTAGGTAAGGAGGCATTGTATCTATTAACAGAGATAAGTAAAGGGTTCCAAGAAAAACAAACAAACACCAAAAGTCACATCTTCCTCAAAATACTACCTTCCCCCAATTCCCTCATCCCAAACCCACAAAAAACATAGGACCGTACAAAAAGTAGATGGTAAAACAGGATGACCTTATAAAGGATTATTTACCAATCATGTACAGATGCCACAGGCTAATTTAGCAACAGTGAAATTTAAATGAAAATTTGAAATAGCTGAGATTGTATATGTTGTAAATGAGACATTGACAAGTGTTTCATACTTTTTTCAATCTGAATGATTTACATTTTGCTAAAAATAGAAACATTAAAATACTGTATGATACCAAAAGGCTAATCAGTCATAAAAATATGCTAACACCACATAAAATAATAAAAAGATTTACACAGAATACATAAAAACATTTGAAATATTATAATTAAATATGTACATGTACTAACAATGGCAATATGACTGAATGATGAAATATACATAATATTCCAGCACAGATAAATAACAAAACAAGGTAAGGAAATGATCATATTTTTATATACAAATCCAGATTCTGTTTGTACAATACTTACAATCTTAATTTTAAACAATTCTGCCTGATGATACTGGACCCTATCTTGTGACGTTGTCTGTGTAAAATAAACTTAATAAGACTAGAAAAAATAGTTATGTTTAGGGTCACATGTCCAAAAACATTAAGGTAAGTAAAATATAGGTAAAAAATTTCCTTTGTTTTCTTAACAAACAATCTTACTTAGGATATACAATTCATTCCAAAATACATTCCCTATTTTGAATATTGCCATTAGATACTTTAGGGTTGGTGACCAAAAAAACAGGGTTGGTCGGGGGACTGTAAAACCAACTTTTTTCTGGCCTAGTATACATGACAAGATGAAAAAAGTCCAGAAGGCAGCAATTTTTCAGCATTATTAAGGTTTAGCTACATAGTGTTTGCTGTGCTTAAACATACACACATGAGAGATAAAAAGACAAAATTAACAAAGCTAAAATATACACTTTCTTCTTTTATCAAATCCTTCTTAGATCATTAAGTTGGAAGTTGTTTAAACTCCTCAACATTATTGCACTTGATCATCACTCTATACAGTCCTTTCTACTTCACATTAAAAATCAAAGAAGCAAGATACCTTAATCAGGGTTTTCCCTAATATTTTTCACCAGAGGGTCCCTGGGACTCCCGTCTCCAACATTTTAGGTGTCCCTTGGGATTTTTGGGGTCCCACACAGAAAATGCCAAGGGTAAATTCTGAGTTGGAATGAGTCTCAAGGATGCGGTTGTCACTCTCAATGTGAGTTCCTCAGCTGAATATCACGTCAGGGATGCAAGAAACCTGCGTAAGGGAAATCCCTGCCTTATTTCATATCTTAAAACATTATGCACACCAGTATTTCAAGGAAAAAACATGTCTACAGATATAAATTACCTTCAAAATGAAGATTTATAAAAACATGCCAATAACTTTCAAAATTTGAAACAATACATCTGACTATATTTCTTGACCTTATGAATTAACCCTTTGCCTCATATGTATACTTTGGACTCTTCCAAATTCAAAGCCAATATACAAACATCAATTTATGTTAGAACATTGGGATATTTCTCACTGACAGAGTGGAAAACATTGTTGCAAAAGAAGCTGACGCACATTACAACAATGGCCTCTTTTGTCTAAATGTTTTCAGAGGTGGGAAAATGTGGTATTAGAAGGCAAAGGGTTAATGACAAAACCAAAGTCATTTATCTTACAGAAATTTTGAAATATGACTTTTCAAGTCTTAGTTTCAGATAGATGACTTAGGTATAAACTCCATGCAACAACAATGATGCTTTCCATGAGTAACTAAGTCAATGTTGACTAAGTATAATTTCAAATCAATAACTAAGTCAATGTTGACTGGGTGCAATTTCAAGTCAGTAACTGCTTCTTTCATTAAGTGAATAAATGCAAGCTTCTGCTTTAATCCCAAGACTTTAGTCTGAATGTCAATTAATTCAATGGGATATTTTCTCATCCATTTGAGATACAAAGTATATCTCACTATGCTCCCAAACACATAGAATTTCTTCTATTTTTCTGTATCCCAGTGTTTATACTTAATTCATAACATTTATAACCTAAGAAATGTTTCCATCCAATTTTAATAGCACAGAGATTCACTTTTAGCAGATAAAACTGTTGTTACATCTCCTTCCAATAATTTCTCTTCGGTTAATCCTAGATTTGCATCATCCCAGAAAACCACACTATGTTTCAATAGATCATTTTATACAGGAAGATGGAATGGGATTTACATCAAATATTAGTTTATGGACTAGATCAGTTTCCTTCCTCACAATGAGTTGTTCGATGTACACATTGTCCACACTATCTCCTACAAGACTCCGGTAAATCACTATAGATCTGTGGTGTAAATCATTATTGATACTACATCAGTGCCTCTCTTAATATTAAAAAAATGTATAAATTGCAAAAACCACTACCAAAACAGATTTATGAACTCATAATATAACCAGTGACATGACGAGATGAGAGAGTTAATTGTCTGAAGTGAATCAAGTACAAACAAAGCATTTCCAACACAAATTATATTAACATGTTCGTGACATACATCAGTTAATATGATAATACTACATTCAGATAAATTCAATGAACTAGTTTGAAATGTTAACAGAACTTACATGCGATAGTTTCATACAAAAAAAATTATTGAAATATTTTTAATGCCTTTTTTATTTATTTCTCCATCAAGAACTTGTCAGATTACCATCATAAAAAAACAAAATGATATCAAATAAGATGAACACAAAATTATTACCACTGAGTATATGTCTGAACAAAGTTGTCATTTATTAAATAAAATGTTTACAACATTTAAAATAAACGTTTTTGAAACAAACAAAGACTTTGAACAACTAGGTCAGAGGTCTGACTTATGTAACAATGTTTAACTGGTAAGTTGTAAGACACAAATATCAGTTTAAAAAAGACTATTGCAAACTAACATCAAGAGCACTAAAAAAAATGAGGGTTGTCCCAGAAAATCGCCAGCGTTTCAAATGATTTTCTTTAAAGCATCCAATTTCAATTTTAAACTCCGATTATAATGATACACAGCAGACAAATCCTTTATCTATCTCATTTAGATACTTCATGTTTATAATCAAAAGTAAAAATCACTTCACTAATGTGTGGTAGTGCCAGTTGGCACACATAAAAAACATCAGACTTCCAACATACATCCTAGTACAACTTAAAACATACAAAAATTTCCAATGTTAGAAACAGAATCCAAACAAAAATGCATTGATGTGCACATCAATACTTGAAGCATTTTTGTATAATGCTTTGGACATCCAACATCAGATAAGTTTGTGTCACACAAATGCGTCATTAAAAAGTGTGTTGAATGTATAATGACTTCCACACAGGCAAAAAGGGAAGTGGAAACTGATGAAGGTCACAAAAAGGATTTCAATCTACATATGGCAAAAAGGATACATAAATGGTTGGGCTGATAGGAGATGTGGAGGAGGGGGCGATGAAAGACAACACTTTAACAAGCAAAGGCAAGGAGTGCTACTGACGATACTGTCAAGTGGTTAGAAGTGTCACAACAGACTGGGTTAAGCAAATCAGCCATTCAGCATTCTCATGTACTCTTCTGAGATATTGTATGTTCAGAAATTGTAAATAAAAAATAACACAATTTACTGGGACAGCAACATTCATGAACTTCTGGGACAACCCTTTGACAACTTAACATGATTAAAAGTTGAAAACAAATTGGCTGAGTATTCCGTTATTTGATAAAGCCACAGGTCAGAGTTATGCAACCAAGAACATTAATCTGGTGCAGTAAAAAAGAATTCAGTGCAATAATTGCTATATGTCTAAATGCTTTTAATTGCGAAATATCCATCTAATAGTGATTATCACCAAAATTCAAGAGCAGAGCTGAAGTAAGAGCAGGCGCTGTAATCTATTCTTTAAGTAGTTGAGTTAGAAACACTTATAATAATCACCAATTTAAGAATATATCAAAATTTCTCCCATTTCTTTGCACTAAGGTTCAGCAGAACAGGAGTCCTAAAATATAAACAAATAAAATACACTTTACATAAAAGTAAAATCAATATTAGGCCAAAAAAATAAAAGGTTTGTTTCCCATTACAAGTCCAAAAAATATGGGTCAGTAGGTTGGGATTTTTTTTTATTTTGTTGTTTTTTTTCCGCACCAATACTAATCAGTGTTACTTGGTCATCAACCAGAACTAACCAGTGTTCCTGGGTTACCAACCAGTACTAACCAGTGTTACTAGGTTACAAACAAGTACTAACCAGTATTCTTGGGTTACCAACCAATACTAACCAATAACAGCATATTGATATGAACACTTAGATATGTCATGGTTAAAATACATTTTCATATACTTTATGCAGATCAAAGACTGCATAAAACATTGGTACATGTATATAAATTCCTTTGTGGTTAAAATTTCAACAGATGAGATATTTATTAAATACATTGTATAAATGGATACTTACAAAGTATGTTTTAGAGCACTGTTTCCATCTCTTGAATTCAGAACTCCAGTCATTAAACTGCTGCTTCCATACTCTAACAATTTGATCATCTTCTGCAAAATAAAACATAAAAATAAGGTAGACTTTATCACATAAAGATCATGTTATGTCAATGCAGACCTGAATATCATAATTTGATCCTTACAACAAGATGGAACCACTGTGGTCATGAGGTAGTAGTCTCTACTGAATAATCACTAGCTCCTCATTGGTGCTGGTTCGAATACAATCTGAGACAAGACAAATTTTACAAATGAGGAAGCAGTAGAAGTACCTTATAAAAGGTCAGTGATTCTAACAAGGTGAATATCTTGGGTTTTCCTCCGCCATTAAAACAGTCCACTGTTAAAACTGGAAAAGTTGCTGAATGATGCTGGTAGTTGGTGTGATGTTAAAACCCAGTGGAAAGAGCACAAAAACATCCCGCAAATCCAAACTAAACAGAATACATACAAAAAAATTACAAACCTTTAGCTGTCTGAATTTCATATTGTATCAATCCAATGTCTTTAAAGCCAACAGGACAGGCTGTATATGTCCCTCTATCTTCTGATGTAACATTCATTATCACTAAATCTCCATTTGTAGTAATGGCAAATTTATTTGGCAACTCTAGACAGTTTTCTCCAACTAAACAATCTTTCCTTGCATTATTTTGCTTTGTTAAAACCCAAGTAACATCAGAGCAATACACTTTTGTACTTAAAGGTAAATTTGCGTAAACTCCTTCCGTAAAGCTGAACGACAGTGTATCTGAAATATACATAAGTTGGGCTAGAAAACAATTGTTATGTTTATGATTATTAGACCAAAAAATTCAGGTAGGTAGTTCTAATTTTTTTCCCAACACACATCTAATGAGAAAATAAGGTTTCAATTCATTCTCAAATATTTTTGTACTTTGGATTTTGATGTTAGAAATTTTAGGGTTGATGCCAAAACAATGAGTTGGTAACATGAAAGTAAAGAAAACTATTTTCTTCTGGTCTAACATACAAAATACAGTAGAACCTCAATAGTGAGACCACTTTTGGGACCCAAAAGATCGGTCCCCACCAAGAGGTGGTCTCATTATAAAGTGAAATTATAGGGCAGTTATTGGAAGCCAGTCTGAAAATAAGTGGTCATTATAACAAGGTGGTCATAATGTTGAAGTGCTGGTCCCTATTCGAGGAAATACTGTATACTGAAATCAACCAGAAAACAAAACAAAGTTACTTCCACATGCAATACAGTCAAACCTGTGAACAAAGGCCATCCTTGGGAAAGACAAAATGTAGCCTTTATTGACAGGTGGCCTTTATTCAGAGGTCAGTTTGTTCTAAATAATCAGTGATGGTTTCTCAAAGAATGGTCTTTATTCACCGGGTGGTCCTTATTTGGAGGTGGTCACAAACACAGGTATGACTGTATACTTAAACAGAGATCATTTACAATAGTAACTGTTATATCTAACTGGATAATTAGATACTTTATCAACATTGTATAACCTCTTTTTTTCCTACTCCAACACAAGGGGAGCTGTGGCCGTGGTCCAGTGGTTAGCGTGCTGGACTTGCAACCCGGAGATCCGGGTTCGAATCCCGGTCGCGGCAGGTCATACCCTTCCATGAAAATTTGACAAAAATGTCAATTTTCCTCCCTATGTGGAGAAGTTGCCAACTCCTTGTAGAAGGGTAAAAAGTAAATGCAGGCATTTTAAAGTGGGGAAAAAGCTTTGTTTTTAAACTGTTTAAAGAGACTGTCTTGTTTCAAATTCTGGTAATGAAACTTTTGAAAAATGAGAATACTTTTACTATTTATTTATTCCAAAGTACAATATTGTTTAAAAATTATACTAACATACTGAATTATGCAATATACATGAATACAAAACATGAAAAGAGGCATGTATCTATATATACTCTTGATACTGATTTCCCGATACATCAATATCATCGCTATGCAAAACACTGAATCAATGAGCCCAGCCAGCTAGTGCAGTGGTAATGAGTCAGACTGCTGAGGGAGAAAATGTGGGTTCGATCCTCAGTAGAGGCACATGCTCTACATGGCAAAATTGTCCTCCATCAATGAAAAAATTTATTCACACGGGGTAACTAAGCAGATGGCTAACAGATAAATAACAGGTTAAAACAGCATGGCAATTACTGGTTACAAGACTAAATGAATGTCCAGGGAAATTGGTTAATTTGCCCACTGTATATGACTGAAAAATTGTCATCAACAGCATGAAACACATACTCAAACTGAATCAATGACAACCCAAATGAGCGAGTGCTGGGACTGGCTGGAAACCGGAAAAATGACTCATTATGCCATATGCAAATACTTGTTGTACATTATCCATAGCTAAGAAATACCGACTTATTCGTGCTCAGAAAAGCACAGATTTTTATAGCACACAAAATCAACTCACCAGTGGCAACTTTTTTCTGGATTAAATTCATAACACCAGAAGTGTCAATGTCACTGTAATCAATTGTATCTTGTAAATTCTGATCATTCCTAAATTAAATATAAAAAAAATCTCGTTTCATCAACAAGTGAAGTTATCTTAAATTACGAAACAGGAACACGGATTTTGACAAAGCTATAAATCTAGCACGTAAATAAGGGTTTTGTAAATATGTATTACCGGTATATTTAATAAAAGCTGTAGAGATATACAACAATTACTCTCAGAACAAGAACTGTTTTGTCCAGATTTAACCATCAAAATTCAGACAGACATGGTATGAATTCTTTTGAAGACAGTTAAAATACATGTATTAGAATCTCGCACACAAATCATAAAGTTTCATACCTATCAATACATGAGTCATTGTTATTGTTCCACTGACATCGTATGTTACGAATACAAGTATTAAGTTTGGTTGTTTGTGAACACAACTTATTAAGGTTCAAATTTGCAACTGCCACATCTGTACCAAATCCAAGGAGTGAATCGTCCTTCTGAAAGACACCAAAACAACACACAGAAATAAAACATCTCCAAACAGCAGGTGAACCATAAATACTGCTTTTGTCTAAAACATCAGGGTACTATCATATAAACAGTTATCAACCATTTAAGGAAAAGCTCAAATTTGTTTGTAATGAGCAACAGCTTTATGTCTAATATGATAATATTCCTATCAACAACTTACCAAAAACTTCATATTCCACACAGCATAGCTAGCATTAGGCTCTGTTGAGAATGGACGGTAGATGCTGTTAAGCTCTGTGATGAATGATAGAGGTTGTTGACTGCTGAAATTCTTCATGAAGATATCATAGATTTCACCAGTGTCTGAAATAATACATAGTGGTTAATCAAGAATTCACCGAATTTAATGCTAGAACTATCACTGAAGGTGATAAAATACCCCCCCGCATAACACCTTTTTTTAAGCTAAATAACTCAGTGAAAATAGATCTGAATACATTTTTGCAATTTGTACAAGTAGACTAATGCCAAATGTGTTGGTTAAGTTTCATTAAGTCCAACAAGCAATTTAAGAGAAGAAGTGCACACAAGATTTTGTCCACAGACGGATGGACGTACTTACGAGAGCTACAGTATGGAATTATACCATTGACCTTTCTTTGACGTTTATAACCCCACAATCTACATTTCCTAACCTCCACAATGCAAAAATTAACCCTACAATGGTAGTTCATATGGAATGAACCTTGTAATGTCAATTTGTAAACTAACCCTAATCCTCTAATGCATTGCTTGTCTATACAGATGGACAGACAGATGGATGGACAACCTGATTCCAGTATACCGCCTTACAACTTTGTTGTGTGTGGGGGGATAATAATACATAGTGGTTACTCTGAATTTCACCAAATTTGAAATAAAAGTTTTTTTCTTGATTTCGCTAATAACTTAAAATATGTAATACTGATTAATCTTTTTTTGAATCAGTGAATCAACTGTGTGAATGTTGAAAGAGGAAATGAATGAAAAAGAATTTCTATACCAGAGGCAGCATATATGTTTCTACTGACATCTTTGACTTCTCCAGTTCCTGAATAGGCAGGTTTGCTTACAGCTATTTTTAACAATTGTACACCATTTATATAGTAGACCGGACGTCCAAACATGGGTTGTACACTTCTATACATCAACTGGTACTGGGATATCTGTGTCGCAAATGCACCTGGATTGTTTTTTAAAGCTGTACACTGAAATAAAATCATCGGAAGTTCTGTTTATCAAACAGGCAAGATAATTTATTCACAGTCCATCACATATGTACTGCAGGCAAATAATGTAACTTAGAGCTCCAGGTTTAATGACAAGTATTCACCCACTCCTGCCCATTTGCCAATTTTGCCATAATATTAGTATGTTTATAAAGAACCATGATATGTAAATGAAGAACGATGATATAAAGAACCATGAAATGTCTATGAAGTACCATGAAATGTTTATGAACAACCATGAAATGTCTATGAAAAGTCATAATACGTCTATGAAGAACCATGAAATGTCTATGACTATGTCTATGAAGAACCATGATATGTCTATGAAGAACCATGATATGTCTATGACTATGTCTATGAAGAACCATGATATGTCTATGAAGTACCATGATATGTCTATAAAGTACCACGATATGTCTATGAAGTACCATGATATGTCTATAAAGTACCATGATATGTCTATGAAGAACCATGATATGTCTATAAAGTACCATGATATGTCTATGAAGAACCATGATATGTCTATGAAGTACCATGATATGTCTATGAAGAACCATGAAATGTCTATGACTATGTCTATGAAGAACCATGATATGTCTATGAAGAACCATGAAATGTCCATGACTATGTCTATGAAGAACCATGATATGTCTATGAAGAACTATGAAATGTCTATGACGAACCATGATATGTCTATGAAGAACCATGAAATGTCTATGACAAACCACGATATGTCTATGAAAAGTGAGAATGTGTCTGTGAAAAGTCACAATATGTCTATGAAGAGTTATGATGTCATAATGATATGTCTGTGAAGAGTCAAGGTAGGTCTACAAAGAACCATGATATGTCTATGAATAAAGAACCATGATATTTCAGCGAAGACACAAAGAAATGCACAAGTAAGGCTTTCTAGGTAGATGCTGAGAGTGAAACATGACATGGTATAAAAAAAATACTTACATTGTCCAATCTTGGATTAGCCTTAACCTCTTCCCATACACCATGCTCATTCCTGGCTTGGAACGGTCCCTCAAATGCATTATTGATGGCTTGTTTGTCATAAATACAGATTGCTGAGGCATTCAGATTGGCACTATAAAAGAATTGTGTGCATTTAAAAGGTGACTTGAGCAGAGTCTGAGAAAACAATTTCCAAAACAGCTTTACTCATATGAAAATGGGCATTCTCTAATCAACACTGCCATCCTGACTTGCCTTAATTGCTTAAGAAGGTCAAACAAAAATAGCCGTTTCTCCAGTTGCTTGACCAAAAAAATAGGGTAGGTAGGTTGCTAAACTTTTCTTTCCTAATTATTTTTCTAAGCATACTTTTCATACTTTTGAGGCATGATTTGTAACAAATATTTTCATGATACTACAATTACAATGTAGCTGCATTTTTTTTACATTTGATGTTTTGTTTCAGTTTTAATTTTTTCTGATATTGTAAAAATCATTCAATATTGTAAAGTAAATTTCAATTAATTTGAGTACTTGGACTAGTTTCCATGATAAACTCCACTTGATTTCATTGAAGATGAATCATAATGTAAATGATGTTTATTTAACAAATTTTTAGTCATCCTCCAGGAAGATCCAAAGTCCAAAGGCTATAAAACTTGTGAAAACTCTTCAAGCTTAAGTCTCATGTACATTCTCAATGTTTTTTTTAGTTAAAAATATACAGCTGTTTAATGGTTAAATGCATATTCAAGACAATTACGCTGTCAGAATATTGTATCATAAATATCATCACAGTTTTATCACATATAATTTGGAAACACATAAGGACAAAATATGAGATTTGAGCTTAGAAACTAATCTTCAGTTCTATATAGTTAAGTTTGTGCAACGCAATGTTCAGCTTGAATTCATAATCACTGGGTGAGCATCTGATGCTTAATCCACTATACCACAGATCACATATATAATACTACATGTATACTCATTTCAACAAATCAAAAGATGCAATCATGCAGTGTCTTACCCCTGCTTATAGAACAAGGCATAATACAGATCGTCTCGCTCAAAAACGTCATCTGAAAGTCAAAGTTTGCATCATGTCAATAGGAGAAAATACAAAATCAATCTGGTCAAAATTTGACAACAGAAGTACAATAATTTTGACATTGTAATTACACAATTCCATAAACATGTTTTCATCACCAATTTCCAAAAGAAGGTGAGATTATCTTATGTAATGTACATTTTGTACTGTAATTTTTACTAAAGCCCTTTATAGCCTTGATTTTGACCTTTTCTCAACTGGATTGAAGGAAGAAAAGTACAATTTGACATTAATTTCATTCACTGATAATGAAATATAAATTAGGTACCTGACACGATGAGAAATCAACAACCCAATACTCCCTTAGCACATTTTTAATATTTGCTTTACACCAATTTCTTTAATTATTTTTGATGATTTTTGAAAGCCATGGACATAATTTGAAAGATTTTGAGTCATACTTTTGTGTCTTTTCTCAAAATAGGCAAAGGGCTTTAATAAGAGAATGGGTTACAAGATTACAATACTGTTACACTAACGGTTTCACCAAAATTAAGACTGCCTTAGTTACAAATGTTTTTAAAACCTAATTTCTGATCGGTTAAAGATAAAACTTAAATATTTTTTCACAGATAGATGTAAAACTACAAGAAAGTTTTTTTATTATTTTTGCAAATAAGCAATGGTTGGCAAAATTTCGTGCTGCGACAAACTGTCAAATCAAACTTACAAATATCATTGAAATGATATGGGGAGTCCCCAGGCAATGAACAAATAAGCCTGGCCTTCTGAAAGGATGACCACAGCGTCTTAATATGAGGAGCCATTCCGCCACCGAAATCATACTGAAAGCAGAATGAAATTACCTGGAGTATATTACAATTCTACATAACATTATATTTTGAATATATCAGTATCATACACTTCAATCTGTTAGGCAGTTGACTTTGACCTTGACCTCAATGACCTTGAATTGTATTTGGTATCCATGGAGACATATGTAGCAAAATTATATACATATATTATTTATATATAGCAATATATCTGTCTTAAAAAAAGTTGTCCAGCAGATATTATACCTATATAAACACTTTTTCATTACAAAGGGCCTGTACCCTAAAAACTTTATTTCTTACATTCTGAATAGAACAATTGCTATGAAAGAACCATTATATTTCTAAAATTGGTAAAAACAGGACTTCTTACACCTTTAAAAAATCAAGTGATTTTATTTGCCTACTGGCCAATCATAATGACAAAATTTTGACTTTCAAATATGTTCAGGGTTTTTTTCAAGATGATTACTTGTTACTAAATCCCACCTTACAAACTTTAGCCACTCTGGCATACATCTTGTTGTTACCCTCCATTGCAACTTCTCGAAAGAAAAATTTCACAGACATGGGGTCATCAAATGATCCAACAAACTGTGGAGCTGAAATGAGTAAATAGTGAAATTAAAAACAAGAATAGTTATAAAAACATGCAGCAGTAGAATCTATATTTAAAAGATGGATATTCAAACATAAAAAAATTATCTCATTATTGACTGAATAATTCATGTATATTCAAGTCCTTAATAATAAGTAATGCCCAAGAAAATCAACCCATGCATTTATTCTACAATAAAACATGAATGGCTGTTACATTTAACCCAAACAATTACAGTCAATTAAAATGACCAATGAAAAGTAATGAATGTCATACAGAGGAGTTGAATCTATGAACTGACTGAAAATTCATTCCAAGACAATCAACAGCATTCCAAATTGCCCACAAGTAGCAGGTTTCATGCAGGATGATTAGAATCCCTTTACTACCATAACCAAACAAAATGCTTCAGATTGACAGAAATGGAAGCAGAAAGGATCATTACATACAATGTCTGTATATTCAAAATTGAAGAGTACAGAAAATAATAGAAGACTGTTTATGTGAGTAATGGCATTCATGTATTTACCTAATTGCATGTCATCTCAAATCTTATTGTCTAATATGTACATTACAAGTCAAATCTTTCAACCGAAATCTTCAATGTGCTAACACATCAGTATTGGTTGAGTGGTTAATATGTTGTAAAATATTCTTAAAACTCAACAATTATATGTGCGGATTAATTCATTCATGCGGAGCTATAATTCTGAAAGCAAATGTGCAAAACCCGGAACCAGGACATGTAGAATTACAATGTTGAGGCTTCCAATTTATACTTAATAATCATTGCATTCTGTGAACAAATATTTATATATGCTGTTCATGACTCACAAGGAGAGATTGAATTTATATCATAAATAAGATAAAATGTAAAATATTTGTCAAGAATGTGGGTATAACTTTATTTCGACCACCTTCAGAATACAGTTTCGTACATTCAAACTTCACAAATTTAAAAAATGAAAAAGTACACATTAAACAACTGCAGATCCACTGTAAGTTGGCGTTGCCTTTTTTCCCCCACTCTTGAAGATTTCATTCAATAGAAGGAAGGTATATCAATAAGTCTTTTCACGCAAATGAATTTATCAAATAGAATGAGGAATTTCCTCTTAATCGTTAATACATCATGCTAAGAAATGTAGGTCAAAACCGAGCTTGGACAGCTATGCTGAAAAAACTTACGGCCTCTTTAAGCTAAATTATAAACAATATCTTCATCTTGTTTTTTCAGGTATCCTTTAAAATTGCATGTTTTTTCTTTAGTCTTTCAATTCCTTTCACAAAAGCTTCAAATAACAACAATAAGGCCATGCTTAAAAAATTGTTGGTTTGCTGTTATGTAACTGACTCATTAAAAAATACCCCACTAAAAAAATTTTTTTTCATTCTTTTTTCCAGTTTTTCATTTTCAGGACTATCTACGGTTTGGAAATGTTAGATCCTCGTAATGCTTAGTTGAACAAGAGATCTTTTTCACTCACCTGAGTAAAGAACGCAACTTCTAAGGTTTTCCTGTTATTTGACCTGGTGACCTAGTTTTTACCTGGGTTGACCCATGTTCAAACCCGTTCATAATATTATTAATACAAACATTCTGACAAAGTTTTGGGACGATCTAGTCAAAACTGTGATACTTCTAGAGTGTTAACAACATTTTCAAGTGATTTGACCAAGTGACTTAGTTTGTGATCCCGATGACCCATGTTCGAACTTGTCCAAGACATCATTATGACAAACATTAATGTGCTCAGGTGAGCTAAAAAACGAAAGGGCCATAATGGCCCTGCATTGCTCACCAGAATAAATATAAGTTATTGCATTACAAAAAAGGTAATAAAAGTATACATCTGAGCAGATAAAGGGGAACAATAATAAACTTGATTAAGGACAATCAATGAAATATTGGTGATAACCAGAGGATGCTACAGACCAAATTTGGTGATGATCCAACAACTGGTTCATGAAAAGAAGTTATTTTAAAGTATTTCTATTTTTAGCTCTGGCTATTTTTAGCCCTAGAAGGGTCCAAACAAATTATTCCAGCAAACTTGCAAGAGGACCATTTAAGGATGCTACAAACCAAATTTAGTGATTCATTGGTTCATGAGAAGATGATGTTTAAAGGTATTTCTATTTTTAGCTGTAACAGCCCCTAATAGGCCCAACCATTTCCTTTTCAGCAAACTTGACAGAGCACCATCTAAGGATGCCACAACCAAGTTTAGTAATGACACTTCCATTGGTTCATGAGAAGATGTTTAAAGGTATTTCTACTTTTAGTTCAAGCAGCCCCTAAATGGGGCCAACCATTTTCATTTCAGCAAACTTGATAGAGCACCATTTACGGATGCTACAAACCAAGTTTGGTAATAATCGATCTATTGTATCATGAGAGAAAGTCTTTTTAATGTATTTCTATGTTTAGCTCTAGTGGCCCCTAAAAGAGGCCAACCAAGTTCATGGGAGCAATCTTGACAGAGGACCATCTAAGGATGCTAAAAACCAAGTTAAGTGATGACACATCCATTGGTTCATGAGAAGGTTTATCTGTGATGTATTATGTTTTCCTACTTTTCTTCTTATGACCAATACCTCTAAAAAATAGTTCACAAATTCTTAGTGAAAATGATAAAACAAGAGGGCCATGATGACCCTTCTTCACTCACCTGAGTAAAGATTACAACTTCTACAGTCTTCCTGCGATTTGACATGGTGACCTAGTTTTTAACCTGAGTTGACCCATGTCCGAACCTGTTCATTATATCATTCATACATTCTGACAAAGTTTAGGGAAGATCCAATCAAAACTGAATCCTAGAGTGCAAACAAGGTTTTCAGGAGATTTGACCTAGTGACCTAGTTTGTTACTCTACATGATCCATGTTTGAAACTGTCAGAAACATCATTTTAACAAACATTTTGATACAATTTAATGAAGATCCAATCAAAACTGTGACCTTTAGAGTGTTAACTAGGTTTTCCAGTGATTTGACCCGTCACCCTAAAAATCCAAAGCGGTTAATGTGTAAAACCGTAAAGAGTTTTGTGACGAAAGTAGTCCGTCTGATCAGTTTCGGTGAATATGAACAATTTCGCTGAATGGGAATGTGTGTTGTAACAGTTTTTGTTTTTATGTTTTGATCTTGAATTGATTTTACTGATAGAGTTATTTATCGATACACCTGATAGCAGAACAAGGTTTGTATACTTGTCTATAATCTTATTATGTGAAGATAGTCTCGAACACTGGATCAAACTTCCCCAGGTTCTACTGTTATTAATTACATTTGAGTATGATTAGTTAACTAACTGAATAAATAACGATACAGTTTCAGGGTTTACTGATGTTTTTACTGTAGATTCCTAATATAGAGTCATCACAATATTTAAAATAGAACAAATTATATAATTATACATCAAAGTAGACAATAGATGATCGGAATGTCACAATTCTGAATTAACTAAATACTTGTAAATTGTATCATGAAGACCAAATTTTAGGATAAAATGAATGAAACAATTTAATCTGTGAATTTAGAACCCTGGCCAAAATTAAAATAACCCTTAGTTTAAAGCCTGGAAGTGGTTGACTCTAACAAGAGGTAAAATCTACCGTGTGAATGTCTGTGAGCCAACATCGAAATGACCAATTCTGTCTCCTTATATACCCTTTTGGAAGGGAAATTCATGAGAATTTCATGATTCACATTATACACTATTTTTCAAATAAACACGGTTATAATTAACATGTGCAGTGAAATACAAAATTGATTATTGTAACAATGTGATTTTAAGTAATCAAGTGAATTTAAAGACCTTGGACACCCCAATGACTATTTAATGTTAGTTACACTAATGGAATGACTATTTGAATAAACACATGTAAATTGAAGATTACCTTTAGTTTATTATATGTGTGTAGAAAATAAATATACTTATTAACAATATATTAACAATAGTTGCATAAATAAAAAGATAAAAGTCAATTCAGCCACAGTATTCTGCAGACCTAGCTCTGTAAGTTAGGTTTTCATAAAATGTGAACATTTTTAAAATTGATTAAGCATAAATATGTTTTTGGAACTCATAATTAGCACGAAGATTAATAAAAAAATATCGCAAATATTTTTTGAGTTCGAATTCCATGGTCCTACGGCTTCATATTTATCTTTAATCATACATACATTTTTACAATCAGTGAATCATTTTTTGGAGGTACTATGGATTTATTTTTTATATATCGACATTTTCTTATTACTTTTATGTCGAATCAAAATTGAAGCTCTCAACATTCGGAAATGTAATCATAGAGAAAATTGGTTTCAATTTTGAACCTGGGGACATTCTGTATTTTGTAAAATGTTATTTTGTAAAATGAGATTCTTTAAGAGCATTATTTGCTTATAGGGGTATCATTGCCTTATTGACACATAATTATACTGTTCTGATGATGATGTCATGATCAGCATATGATATTTCTATTGCTCAATGGACAGGAAATACTGTTCAAAACTGATAGACAAAATAAGGTCAGTCTACTTTTTAAGATATTGCATTTCTAGGATGACTTGAAAGATCAGCCCTTTTACTATAATGAAATAGTTTTAGATTATATTAATATTGCTAATATTGTTATGTTTTGCAGTTCTGTCAGATATATTGAGATCAGTACCTTCTCATGACCCAGTGGTAGAAGTTTGGCCTTACATTCTAAGGAATCAGTCATTCTATGACCTCCAAGAGTTCCTATCAGATGAGGTGAAAAATAACTATTCTAAAGTCTACAAACATGTTTACAATGCATTGAAGATGCTGCATATATTCCATATTTAAGATTCTGCAAACTGCAGAATGTAATTGATTCAGAAAGAGTGCAGATTTTAAATAAATGTCTTATGCATTTGATGATTCCTCTATTGGACTGAATTGTTTGAAGTAGAAAGTCTCTCTCTCTCTCTCTCTCTCTCACACACACACACACACACCTACTAACTAACAGTGTATTTATTATACATGTATTTATTAATATTAAGATACACCCCTTTGTGACTAAATATTCCAATGAGCATACTTATCAGTGGAATGTATGCTTCATTAAATCTTCTGTATGTTTCAGGTGATTGATGCCTGTATTCATTTACTGGTACAACAGTCAGTTCTGAATATCAAGTGTGTGTCATCAGTGGTGATGACAGCAATTTTTACTGGACCTAGTGACCTCCATAGTCTTCTGCGAAGAGTAATAAATTATAACTTTAGTTTTTATAGAATTGTTTGCTTTGTTTGCATATGTAATATCAGTAATGATAGCCTTCAAGTAGTACCATTTCTAAAAAGGCTTGAAATCCACATGTCCTCTGCTTATGTAAACAACAGGGTTAAAGTGTAACTTTGGAAATACATTTAACTAAATGTACATGTTGTGAAGACAGAAGGAAATCAGTGAATTATTTTATGTACAGAAACACCCCTAAAGTTAATGTATTGGTTAATGTTGAAATTACCCATTTGTTCTTTCTTCATGCTGAAATGGCTTTGTTTACTAAGATATGCTCTGAATTGCTGGATTTGATGTAAAAGTGTTCTTGTATAGAAAATTATCTGTTGAAGCTGCTAATCAAGGATCCTATGATAGAATATCATACTTTAGAAAGGAGGAGAACTATTTCACTTTAAATTATATTTAATCCAAATTTAAAAAGGGTACTTTTTCAGGAAACAGTTCATCAGTATGACCACTTAATTGGAGCTGTAAATGAAGGAGGTTTTCACTGGACACTTGTTGTGAGTTTGGCTGTTTCAATACCTAGATAGCCTAAGTAAATAAAAAATGACTACAAAGGTTTTTACATATATTTTGACTAATTCGTTAGTATTAATGAAAGCAATCATTTAGATGGTAGTGATTTCATTTAAGACTATTTTTTAAGCATGTCAACTTTTAACACTAGTACACTCCTACTTGTAAAAAAGTTGTCTAAGGATGAAGAAAGTCGGCAGTCTTTATTGGCCTATTTTCACATTGTCCAATTCGGCATTCACAGATAACTTCACCTAAGGAGAAGAAGCTGTTTTACTTTAATCCACTTGGAGAAGTTCATCTTTCAGAACAGCAGCTGCTGGTACATTGGTAGTAAGTATAAATTATGCAACAATGTCTTGAGCTTTTTTCATGCCTGCAGTTTCCTTTTGCAGAAAAATGACACAATTGCATTTTATTAGCAATGGTGGAAATACAATGTTCTTTGAAAAGATTTATTATGGATTCTGTTTGGATTGTACCATCAATAATGAAAAAGATAAATCAGGATGGAGTATGAATGACCGATGATGGTTCATATTCCCAAAAATAGTGTCTCACTGATACTGTGCTTGCATAACTCAGTGCTTACTGTGCCTTTACAGTTCAATATTGTGTCATTATCATTCAGTGGTAACAAGACAGAACAGAAGCGGGTGTGTGGTCCAGTGGTAACACTGTATGACTATAAATCCAGGGGTCATGAGTTGGATCCCTGTAACTCTAAGTAAAATTACTAATAGTCTTGGACAAGACTTTGAACTGAGGTCAAAAAAATTGTTACTTTACATCTATGCATGTTAAAGAACCAGTGGTTACGTCTAGAACACAGAAATTGTACTCTGCACTATCATTCAAAAACATTACATTAATTAAACTAATACTCATCTGGAGGAGTTGCTCTTAATTTTTATAATGACTTTAAAGTTATCCCAAAAGTAATACATTTCCAATGTTATGGTAAAAATCTGTGCAAAAAAACAGAAACAGAAAAACGATGCACTCCCTTGTGAATTGGTTATTAAAAATAGAGGTGTCAAAATTTTGAGTCTGTTTTCAGTCTGTGAAACTCTGAGAAGCCTGTCATTTGCTAAGGTGGATGAATTCTATTAAAATGATAAAAGTTAGGGTCTCAACCCCCATACTTTATGAAGTAAGGGAAACCCAGATAACAGAAGTGAAAAGGTAGAAAAAAACAGGCTCAACACCTTTGTATATGATATTAAAAGGCATTATATTCTTTGATTAGTTTCCACAAAATGTATGAATGAAGATCTTAAGACTTTTTATGATCCTCAAACAGTTATCTATACTTTTCTTAACAGGATACAAATGAGGAATCAGAAGATGATGAACATACATTCTATATTGATGCGGAAAGAGCTTGCAGAAATGTAAGTATACATGCATGAATGAGTGTGAGAGCATGGGTGTGTGAAACCATTTCCTGTTTCTTGGGAGTATGATATTATTTTACATGATAATACCTTTTACATTAATTTTCTACATAATGAAATACAAATGTTGTTATGGTCTTTGAGTTTTATCACTTAATCGTACCTCTGGAGTTAGGCTTATGTTTAATGAATTTCAAAATATTGAAAGTATGTCATGAATGATATTGGTTTGATACTGGTCCTTCACATAAAATGATAATGCTTAATGGAACTTGTATTGTTCTAAATGAATTTTGTATACATGTAAAAATTAGATTATGCAAATGTAAGTTAAATGCAGACCGTCACTACAGGTATTTAATATGTCCGTTAATCAAATGAGTGAATAAAGTTTGTGATGTAAAAATTTTACTATGCCTATCCGACATCTATGATACATGAAATGAGACAAATGGTTAATAACGAATAATAATCTGTTGCAGATGGAGAAAGCCATCCAAAGAGTACGATGTATAGTCAGTGGATCATCATGGTATGTGTTCAGTAGTATATGTTGATTCATTATGTTTGGTTCATGTAATTTTTCTGAAGGTTTAAATATTTCAGCTCAGTGTAGATGGTAAAGTTCAAATTGTGGATTTGGTGTCGGAATTCATAATGAATGCAGTTCTATCTGGTTTTCATAACCTAAAAGCATGGTTTAGCAACTTATTGTATGATTGCATGAATTTTATAAAGATTTCTAAATAATTACCCCTTGGTAAATTTGGTGCCACACAGAGGACATGAGCATTAATATGCAAAATATTCTTACAAAACTTACAATGGCTTTAGCCATTACTGAAATCGTTGAAGTATTTATCTTTGACAGCCAATGTATGCGCAGTAAATAACTGAAAGCTAGGATTTAGATTAAGAAGAAATGTTTAAGAACATTGAATACCACAGCATTTCAGTCACTATATAAACTCGTTTGCTGCAAAACTAACAGGAATATATACAAAAATCATACCAACACTTACTTCGAGAAAATACCTACATGTACATGGTGAATTGTTGTCAATAGATCAACAATGTTCACTCCTCAAATGCAGTGCTTCTCCTAGATGGTATTTTTCAAGAATGTTCAAATTCTGATCCATTGTTAATTATTACTCCATCCCATTGAAACAGTGACAAAGGTAATCAATATAGGGGTCTCTGTTTAGCATTTAGGGAGATTTAATCATGTATACTTTTTGTTTCCATTTTCATTCTTCACTGTCATTTACCAGGTTCAATACATGTTCATATTGAAGTGATATTATTGTTTCAGCATGGAAGATGAACCACAATAGTTTCAGAGACGGTGGTAGGGCTACAGATACTCCATATTTAGTACCAGGGTAATTTTTTAGTTTATCAGGATAAGATGTTGTGCACATAGGTTTAAGTTTTATCACTGATAAGTAACCCAAGAGTCAAGGCCCTCGACTTAGTCAAATTAAGGTACCAGAATTATATACACTGCTTCTTATGTGAATGACAGAAAATTATATAAAACCTTTCACAAATGTTTATTTAGATAAAATAACTGGGGAAGGTGGAGGAATACATGTCCTGTCAACACAGTTCCAGTTTATCTCATCTTGTTGACAATTATCATTTTTTCTTAACTCCCTGGCATTTACTGAGTAGATAATATGTGATTGTTGGTACATTTCTTTGCTATTTTCAGCCTTGATTAGATATATATTGAAGAAGTGTTGGTAAGAGAGGCAATGACTGCAATTTTTCAACATGTAACTGGAGCCTCATCTGGTGTGTGTCTGAAACAGTTGAGTGATGTTCAGCAAAAGTCTAGAAACAAAGCCATTCTAGATGGCATTAAAATGAGTAATGAATTTTGTTGCACCTTGTGTTTTCTATATAAAGCAGATATATATATTACAGATATAAAGATAATCCTGCATATGATGTAATTATAGTCTTTTACTCAAAATCTCTTCCTTATATGTATGTTTATAGATTCAATTCAAATTTGAAACAATGCATGTACCTAAATACATAAACGTTTGGCTAGGATGTAACATTAGAATTTTGGACAAGATGTGATTCTATGCAAATGACTAAATACAAATTCATTGACTTCTTCAGTAAGTACCACACTTATAATTAATACATATTAAATTTAAAGCAAAGAGTTCAGATATACATTGTTTATATGACATTTAAATTAAACTGATCATCAGTGTTTTTTATTATATTTTGTTTCAAACTAATGTTTCAGGTGCTACCAAGAAAAAGGAATTCGTTGAAAAATATGGAGTTCAGACTGACTTCCATGCTTTCATGATAGCATACAAACTATATCAATGAAAGATTTTATGATTGCAGTATGTTTCAAATTATTTGTATACATAAAAATAAAATCAATTCTGTACTTTGAGTCTTGTCTGTAGTTGATTCCTATAATTATGACACACACCACCTAAACATGATACTAGAAGTTTTATTTATAGATGACATTTGAAGATATCTGAATATTGAATATCCATATCAAATAGATCATCTAAATTTCTTCTACATTGTTTCAATATATAGCAACAAACACTTCGCATTAGCAAATAATAATTCAGGAAAACATTCGGTCTGTTGAATGTGAGCAACAGCGATAGAAAAAGCTAGCAACAAACTTTGGACAACAAAATTATTTTCTTGTTTTTCCGCAAGTATCTACCAACTGAAATGCATTAATCATTTGAAACAGCGATGGAGGACAAATGGCATAAATAGTTTCCAGGAACTATTCAGATTGGATAGATGATATACAAATAATACACATAAACCCTTTGGACTGGATAAATAACATACATATAGTATACATAAACTCTTTGGAGTCGATATGTAACATACAAATGGTATACAGAAACTCTTTGGACTGTATACAGAACATACATATAGTATACAGAAACTCTTTGGACTGGATAAATAACAAACGTACAGTATACAGAAACTCTTTGGAGTCGATATATAACAGAAAAATGGTATACAGAAACTCTTTGGACTCTATATAGAATATACAAATGGTATACGGAAACTCTTTGGACTGGATACAAAGCATACATACAATATACAGAAACTCTTTGGAGTCGATCAATAACAGTAAAATGGTATACAGAAACTCTTTGGACTCTAAATAGAACAGAACATTGGTATAACGAAACTCTTTGGACTGGATACAAAACATACATACAGTATACAGAAACTCTTTGGACTCTATATAGAACAGAACATTGGTATAACGAAACTCTTTGGACTGGATACAAAACATACATACAGTATACAGAAACTCTTTGGACTCTATATAGAACAGAACATTGGTATAACGAAACTCTTTGGACTGGATACAAAATATACATACAGTATACAGAAACTCTTTGGACTCTATATACAACATACCATTGGTATACAGAAACTCTTTGGACTGGATAAATAACATACATACAGTATACAGAAACTCTTTGGAGTCGATCATAACAGTAAAATGGTATACAGAAACTCTTTGGACTCTAAATAGAACAGAACATTGGTATAACGAAACTCTTTGGACTGGATACAAAACATACATACAGTATACAGAAACTCTTTGGACTCTATATAGAACAGAACATTGGTATAACGAAACTCTTTGGACTGGATACAAAATATACATACAGTATACAGAAACTCTTTGGACTCTATATACAACATACCATTGGTATACAGAAACTCTTTGGACTGGATAAATAACATACATACAGTATACAGAAACTCTTTGGAGTCGATCATAACAGTAAAATGGTATACAGAAACTCTTTGGACTCTAAATAGAACAGAACATTGGTATAACGAAACTCTTTGGACTGGATACAAAACATACATACAGTATACAGAAACTCTTTGGACTCTATATAGAACAGAACATTGGTATAACGAAACTCTTTGGACTGGATACAAAATATACATACAGTATACAGAAACTCTTTGGACTCTATATACAACATACCATTGGTATACAGAAACTCTTTGGACTGGATAAATAACATACATACAGTATACAGAAACTCTTTGGAGTCGATCAATAACAGTAAAATGGTATACAGAAACTCTTTGGACTCTAAATAGAACAGAACATTGGTATAACGAAACTCTTTGGACTGGATACAAAACATACATACAGTATACAGAAACTCTTTGGACTCTATATACAACATACCATTGGTATACAGAAACTCTTTGGACTCTATATAGAACAGAACATTGGTATACAGAAACCCTTTTGACTGGATAAATAACATACATACAGTATACAGAAACTCTTTGGACTCTATATACAACATACCATTGGTATACAGAAACTCTTTGGACTTTATATAGAATATACAAATGGTATACCGAAACTCTTTGGACTGGATAAATAACAAACGTACAGTATACAGAAACTCTTTGGAGTCGATATATAACAGTAAAATGGTATACAGAAACTCTTTGGACTCGATATGTAGCATACAAATGGTATACAGAAACTCTTTGGACTCTATATAGAACAGTAGAATGGTATGCAGAAACTCTTTGGAGTCGATCTGTAACAGCAAAATGGTATACAGAAACTCTTTGGACTCTATACAGAACATACAAATGGTATACAGAAACTCTTTGGACTGGATACAAAACATACATACAATATACAGAAACTCTTTGGACTCGATATGTGACTTACAAATGGTATACAGAAACTCTTTGGACTCCATATAGAAAAGTAGAATGGTATACAGAAACTCTTTGGACTCTATACAGAACATACAAATGGTATACAGAAACTCTTTGGACTGTATATAGAACAGTAAAATGGTATACAGAAACTCTTTGGACTCTATACAGAACATACAAATGGTATACAGAAACTCTTTGGAGTCGATATGTAACATATAAATGGTATACGGAAACTCTTTGGACTCTATACAGAACATACAAATGGTATACAGAAACTCTTTGGAGTCGATATGTAACATATAAATGGTATACAGAAACTCTTTGGACTCTATACAGAACATACAAATGGTATACAGAAACTCTTTGGAGTCGATATGTAACATATAAATGGTATACAGAAACTCTTTGGACTCTATACAGAACATACAAATGGTATACAGAAACTCTTTGGAGTCGATATGTAACATATAAATGGTATACAGAAACTCTTTGGACTCTATACAGAACATACAAATGGTATACAGAAACTCTTTGGAGTCGATATGTAACATATAAATGGTATACAGAAACTCTTTGGACTCGATATGTAGCATACAAATGGTATACAGAAACTCTTTGGACTCTATATACAACTTACAAATGGTATTCACAAACTCTTTGGAATGGATACAAACATAAAAATAGTTTCCAGAAACTCTTTGGACTGGATACATAACAATAAAATAGCTTCCAGAAACTCTTTGGATATATAATGAAGTAACCAAACTGGACTTGGCAAGTGAATTAAAATGCGAATGTTCAGTAGAAATCGATTATAAATCACAAGACTGTAATTCAAATAAGTTCTTAATATTGCTCATCCTAATATATTTTCCCATTTCGTGAAATAAACGCCATTTCGGGTTTTATCACTTTTATTTATGTGAACCGGTAAAAAATAAGTCCACATTTTCTAGCAGAGAAGTTGAATGTAAATAAGCAACTATGTTCACAGTTTTTCTTTCTTTTTTCTAAATTACCTATATGCTTTATATTTAATTACATTTTAATTATTCACTTGTCCGAAAATTTGTTTTCCAATTCTTCCTACGCAGGGTCTGTAAACTCTTTGGAGTATTTCGCAAAAATCCGAATAAAACTCTTTGGATTTTTAGTGTGACCGATTTGACCTGGTGACCTCGTTTGTGACCTCCAGATGAAGCATTTTGGATCCTGTCCAAGATATCATTAAGACAAACATTCTAACAAAGTTTGATGAAGATCCCATCAAAATTATGACCTCCAAAGTGGAAAGGTTTTCCAGTGATTTGACATGGTGACCTAATTTGCAACTCCAGATAACGCATGTTTAAGCTTGTTCATGATATCATTAAAATAAACATTCTGACAAAGTTTATTGAAGATCAAATCAAAACTATGACCTCTAAAGTGTAAACAAGGTTTCCTAATGATTTGACCAGATGACCTAGTTTTTGATCCAAGATGACTTATGTTCGATATTTTCCAAAATATCATTAAGACAAACATTCTGACAAGATTTGGTGTACATCCAATTATAACTATAACCAATAGAGTGTTCACAAGGTTTTCCAGTGATTTGACTCAGTGACCTAGTTTTTTTAGATATCAAACAATACCCCACCAAATTTTTTTTTCATTCCTTATTCCAGTTTTTCATTTTCAGGACAATCGAACAGTTTGGAAATGTTCAATCCTTCTTACGCCTAGTTGAAAAAAAAACCCTTGTTCAATGTGTTATTTTTTGTTTTCACTAGGTTAAACGCCATTTTTCAACTGACAGCAGTAAGTTAATCTAACCAGTTTTCCTGGACTGTAACTTCCAGCAACTTCACATAAGGAGGAAAATCAACAGTTTTGTCAAATTTTAATAGAAGGATAGCACCTGCTATTTTTGGAGTGGCTTTTAATCACTCCTCCACAATTCAACATGATAATGAGACCACTACATTATTACGATCAATAATAGGGTTTTACTGTAGAAACAATCAAGACACAATGCACATGTATTCATAGAGAAGAGTCCAAAACAGTTCATTTACCAGTAATATAATTTTGCAAAGCATAGTTTAAGGAGTAGAATAAATCAGCCAAGAATGAACATAAAAGAGATGTAATGGAAAACCTTACATCCTCTTCCAACTAAATTTTAAATATTGGAGCATTAAAAATAACATACATTTAGCAGAAATTCATTATATAGAACTTACTTATATCAAATTCCTATTTAGGCCAGAGTTTTTAAATAAACTGATCTCAATTTTATTTTTATTTATTTCTCCACCTGTATGATCGTACCAGTTCTAAGAATAAAATGGTGCGTTTAACCTGTGATAAATTCTCACGTCATACTTTAAAATCCACACCGTTTATTGTAAACTGCTTTACGACAAATGAATATGAATTATTGGTAATTGTATTCAAATAAAACACAGCTAGTTCGTTTCCATGAACTAACAGTTTCGTACAATGACATGAGAATATTTTAGACTAAATTTCGTACCGTGCTGAAAATAGCACACTGGTTCTCGGAAGCATGGTGTCTCGGTAGTGTAAAGCCGGAAACCGTGAAATGGTTATATGATTTGATCCTCAATAATAGGTATTTGATGATGAACGATTTGATGAAATATGATTCACAGGAGAAATCTTTTACTTGCCCGATTGACCAATTGATTGGAATATTCACTAGTCCGGGGTCAATTTTTAAATTAAATGATTATTAAAACACACCAATGATTGCTCTAAAAAGGAAACCCAGTGGGCAAATTACTATGTTTATTTATATATTGAATTTTGTTTATATCAAACAATTTTGTGAAGTCCCTTGAACTTAAATATAACAAATTTCGACTGTATTATAATAACCACTCAGCCACTATGGCATCTTTATAATATAAAACTGTGTAGCTTGTATACCAAAATTTAATGCCAAAATAAGTAAAATATCAAATTCTTCCACCTTTTATTATGTTTTTTTAAAAACATACCGGTATATTCATGTTTTATTTATGTTATTTTTTAGGTCCAACTTTTTGGAATACTGATGAATGTAATTTAATTGATACTGCAAGCTGTTTGGATCAATTCTAAATACATGTGTATCTACATTGAAAACAAACAAAATCAAGTATGTCAACAAAATTTCTGTAAAAGAATGATAGCTCAAGATATCAACAATATCATTTAAATGAATAATATGATTAAGAGAGAATGTAAATGGTTCCCGTAACTCAAGTTCTACATAAAAAAGCCAGATCACCATCATGTTTTAATTATTTTTGAAACAAAACTGTGAACAATAAAACAAATCTTAACTTTGGACCTCTCCACTAAAAAATAAAAAAAAATCGGTGAAAATTGAGAATCTTATCTTACAGCCTTTGCCAACTGGAAAACAAAGTTGATAAGAACTATCAAAAAATTATCTAGCTCTACAAGGAAATTAATCAAGTTTAGTCTTAAATAGGCCACATCTTGTGTTTTCATGAGGCTATAATGTTTCTAATGATAAAATCCAAAGCACAAAAATATTTAGGGACAAGTTGTACCTCATACTCTCATAAAGGTTATTTATACATTTCTTTCAGAAGAAAGCATTGAAATGAGTGCCACACGGCACACTCAAAATAATAAGGTACCTTTACAGTTCACTGGAATTTAATGTCACATCAACAGTCAGGATCATTGGTGACTTTCTAGCTTTAACAGTGGAGGAAGACCTCAGGCTTACATCGGGGTAGGACCACCAACCTTCAGTAAGCTAGCTAGACAGCTTCCTCACTTGTGAAATTTGGTCCCGAGTGGGATTAAAGTCAAAATATTCTTTAACCAAAACATCAATACTAATTTTGTTAACACGGTGTTATGTATGTATGTATGTATGTATGTATGTATGTATGAAACATAGATTTCCTAATACGTGAAAACGATGATAACTTCCACATTTTACATGTCATAGCTGGTACGACAATCCCCTTAATTCTTTGACAAAGACAATTCTGACATATTCAATAAAATCAGGGGAGGCAATTTTGCAGTTCTTGTACCAGGTTATATAAGTGCAACACTATTAACAATCGATCAAGGTAAATTTAGATATAGTCAACTCTCATTATGTTAATTTTTTCAGGTCCGAAAAAAATTGTTTGTTTTAATGAAAATTCGACATAAACTAGGACGATTATTGTATTAGATATTTCGGCCATCGTTATCACTAGTTCTTGATAATTGGTGTGTGTTGTAAGAGTTACTTATTTTTGATATTTCTTTTTATTTACAAGTAAATAAATGAATAAATAAATGAATAAATGTTATTTACAGCATGATGGGTAATATATAAAATCATACTAAACTACAAATATTGCTCATTATGACATGTTTAACGAATCCAAGCGTCTTGTCAGCAATTAAGTTAAATATGATGATATGATTGCATTTAAGAGTAAACAATGAATCCCCTACTGTTATTGACTCAAAATTAAATCCAACAAGTTGTATTGTCAGAGAGGTGTGAAAAACATTTAGGATAAGAGCATAATATTGTGAGGCTTTGTAATGAACAATACAAATTAGGTGCATCATAACAAAAAATTTCAAGAGCAATAATCCATCTTAATTGATAGAATTTTATATACTTTAAGAAGGAAAAACTCAGGACTTAAAAATACTTCGCCATAATGGAAAATTCGTATATACTGACTTAGGCATAACAAGAGTCAACTGTGTTATTATACAACTTAATTAAAAAATTGGAAATTCTTACCATTCAACCAATTAGTGTCTTCCCTATCAGTTATTTTTGTTCCATAAGTTTCACCGTTAGAATCTCCAACATACTGTTCTCGGAAAATTGCCGGGGAATTCTTCACAAAATCAGTGTATGTAGCGTAGTATGGCACAATGGAATCTCCAGGATTTCCTTCAGCTAAAAATAGACAACAATTCATGATACTAATCCTAATCCTAATAATAAACACCAGTGTATGACCAGGCTAGTACCCAGGCTAAACTGAAGTGGATTCAAATATATATGATTTGAAAGTAGCTGGTTTAACCCCATCTCCATCAAGAATTTGATTGATTTTAATTTCCAATTAAGGCTATTTACTATCCCTGTAATTTATACCACATATTATTATCATTTTTTTTTTCATTTTTTATTTTTATATACTTTCATATATATATAAAAAATGATAATAATATGCGGTATAAATTACAGGGATAGTAAATAGCCTTAATATATATATATATGAAAATAAATAAAAAATGAAAATATATATATATACATATAGCCCCTTCCTTCTAAATAGTACATATTACAGAAATAAAAATATAAAAATGAGATCCATACAACCAGAGAAGAATTAATGTTTTAAATACTGTGGTTTCACTAATTTTCGTAGGGGATTTATTTCATGGATTGTGGAGTTTGTTGGGTGTTGGGTCAGCTGATCCACAAAATCAAATCCCCATGAATATAAATGCCAAAATATCAGTAAACTATCTGGAATTTGGCAAAACCTGAAATTGTGCTACTTAATTGTACTAGAATACAACTTCTGGTAATGTTCTGAAACTGGAAAATAACAAGCTCTGATGATTTGTTACTGTTGGAGTAATCATCAGTAGGAAATGTTTACCAAATTCAGTAACGAAACAGGTCTAAGTTCATGTTCAGTGCTAAATGGTTACATGTTGTGTAACTTTTGATGATGATCCCTCCTAATATACAAGGGCCAATTACCTGTATTTTTACTTCACCAGTAAGGTTATTTTATTGAAGAAAATGACAGAAAGCAATAAGGTAATTTTTTTTCAAAAATCAAAATCCATAAATTTATGTCAACATGAAACAGCCATTTTGTTAAAAAAACATGTAAACAGAGACCAACGAAAATAAATGATGCTACAATTCTAACAATACAATCCCTTTTTCTGAAGGGCAACATAATCAGCTGGTTATCATGAAATCAAATTTAAAACATGATGACAGATATGTACTTTAGACACACTAATTTGTAAATAATTTCTAAAACTTTTGTTTGTGCAAAAAGTACAGCAAATTATTCAATTCAAAAGAAAATTAGGATAATGGCAATGAAAATATTACCTCCAGCCATTTGCAATCGCAACATACAGGCTGTCAACCCAACTTTTTTCAAAATATAGGACAAATTTAGGACATTTCCACAATTTTTACAATAAATATAGGACAAATTTGGCTAAATACAGGACATTTGGTGCTCTTTTATATATAGACAGAAACAAACCTATAGTCCAAGACTGCTAAGAGTTCAAAGTATTGTAACATAGTGACCACATTCGTGGATGTTTAATTATTATGTTAATTAATAATTGAAGTTGATTATTAGATTAATTAAAGTGGTAAGTAAGTGCAGTAGAACTTATTGGAATGTTAGACCGAGATTCAACAACATATACATTTTGGCCCAAAAACAAATCATTGAACTTTAGGATGTTGTTGAACAAGAGAGAGTGCTTAAATGAGTATTGATAATATTTAAGTACATCTCATCAGAACTGAAATATAAGGTAAACTTTCCAGCTAATTTTGGCCAGGTACTGGAAACAATGACCATTAGTGGCTTAGTGGAATTCACTATTTCACAAGATTACATCTGCCTGTTTGGATTGGCTGAAGTAATATAAAATTGTGATTTTCATTGGCTAATTATGGCCACATCCCATCTATCATAACGTTTCATTAAAATTAACAAAACTGTTGAGTAAGAGATTAGAGAGAGAGTCTGGTTAGTCTGTCATAGTGTGAATGTTAGTATCTTATGACTTTGCGTTTGAATTAAAAATCCACAATACGATCGTTAAATTTTAAAATTTTAATTGTTGTTAAATTAAAAATACTGTGGACAATAAAACTTTTAAAACTCATGTTATGTTACAGTATTTAAAATAACTTACTTTACTGAAAGCTATATTCATTTTAAGCTTTTATACCATTATATACAGACTGATCCCACAAATTTCTGTATCTTGATAACCAAATCCAACTCAATCTTGGATCTTTGTCATGCACTGCCTGTTCTGGAGGCAGTATCATAGGAGACACTTTTTTAAAAATCTCCCAGAAATGGTGAAAAAATAGGATACAAGGCCTAAAATATAGGATTTTATAGAATTTATTGGACACTTTCTGATATATAGGACACAAGGCCCAAAATCTAGGATTTTATAGGATTATAGGACACAGTTGACAGCCTGCAAAATACAACAAGATACCCAAAATAGGAAACACATGTCGACATAAAACTTCAAAAGTTTCATAAATATAATTTTCTGATGTCCTAAAAGTTTGAGTTGCATCACTTTGATCTACAAGTACAATAGACAAGAATACTTACACACTTGTATAGCTGTGTAATTATCAAAGGGATCAAATGGACATCGAGCCACACCATTAGAAGTAGAACTGTTCTTAACCAAATTCCTCTGAAGAATAAATAAAAAAGTATTAATACATTAATAAATCAATACAAGAACATATACTTCACAAGTTAGTAATAACACTAATAATAAAATGTTTTAATAAAACATACTGCATTGGTCAGTCAAGAATGAAAAATATTCTTAATAATATCCTATACCAATAACATCATACCCTTAAACATATTTCCCTCGTGACGCAATAAACCAGATTACTTTTTAAGTAAATAACATACGTACATTAAGTACATATCCAGAAAGACTAGCAACGTGAATGAAAATTAAATTATAGTCAAAAGTTTTGAAAGCATAAAACTGACAAAGTGTTGTTGTATTTAACATTGCACCAATGAGCGGGGTCACTAGGCAACTTTTCCAGTCTTTTTAACGTAGAGAGATAATAATCTTGACCATGCATTGTTTAACACAACATTACATGATAATTTTTGAGCATTTACTTTTATAAGACAGTGAGTTACAGAAAAATCAAACATCAGGTTAATGATACTGTAATACAGGCAGTAGAAAATTGAAAATAGGAAAGTGGACTACTGTCATTTACAGTAATATAGGGGAAAAATACAGTAGGAAGATAGAAATAGACTCAATGCACCATGCTTTTGAAATAACACATTTCAATACATTTATCATCCAATAAAATTTTTTTTCGCTATAGTTTAACGTCACACCAACAGATAGGGGTCATATGAAGACTTTTCCAGCTTTAACAACAAGAGGGCAATGATGGACCTGCATCACTCACCAGAATAAATGATAATTAACTTGCTACTAAAAAGGTAATAAAGGTACACTTGTGGGCAGATAATGGGGAACAATAATAAACTTGATAAAGGACCATCAAAGGATACTACAAAGAGATATTTGTGATGACTGAAGGATGCCACAGACAATTTTGGTGACGATCCAACCTCTGTTTTATGAAAAGAAGTTATTTTAAGGTATTTCTATTTTTAGCTCTAGCAGCCCCTAAAAGGGACTGATCAATTATTTTTTTGAGAGAGGACCATCTAAGGATGCTACAAACAAAGTTAAGGGATGATCCATCCATTGGTTCATGAGAAGAAGACATTTAAAGGTACTTTTATATTTACCTCTAGCAGCCCCTAAAAGGGGCCAACCATTTTTATTTGAGCAAATCTGATAAAAGACTATCTAAGGATGCTACAAACCAAGTTTGGTGATGATCCATATATTGGTTCACGAGAAGAAGATGATTAAATGTTTTTTTTTCTATTTTTAGCTCTAGTGACCCCTAAAAGTGGTCACTGGTATAATTATGAGCAAATTGCAGGTAGAACGTCAAAAGGGATTCTACACAGCAAATCTGAAGTAAATCTGACAGGTAATTTCTGAGGAGAAGACCATTGTTGACACCAGACGACGGATGATGGACGCCAGAGCATCCACCTACCCATCCTAACAGCTCTTCCTGAACCTTTGGTTCTGGTGAGCTAATAAAGGAAGACGCCATGCATTTAACTGATGATAACCACCAACCTTCCATAAGCTAGCCATGCAGCTTCCTCACATGTGAAATTTGCCAGTGGGATCCAAACTGACAGCTGTGAGGGGCTAATGATTACTGGTCAGAGACCATAACCACTTGACCACTTAGGCCCCAAAATTAATTACTTTCTGAAGGCTAACTATGTAATAGAATGCCAGTCAGGTTTTTTATAGAGTGTAAAATAAAAACATAAGAATGAGTAAAATGATATTACTTTGTGATTAGACAAATGAAGATGAATGTCTTCATATATAAGAGTTGGTATTTGCAGTACTGGTTTATTTGTAGCTATATGGGCAAACCTAAATACTCAGTTTAGACAAAATGTACATGTAATATGTATATGTCAAAACATACTACATGAAGAGTAGTCAGAGAAAATTTGCATACCAGATTAAGCTGATAAAAAAATACAAAAAAGTTATAAGTACAAACATTAAAATTTCTCAACAGAGACAATCAAGTAACAAGAGGGCCAAGATGGCCCTTTTTCGCTCACCTAAGTAAAGATTGCAACTGATTTGACCTGATGACCTACTTTTTTGAAACCAGACAACCCATGTTCAAACTTGTCCAAGATGTCTCTAAGACAGACATTTTGACGAGGTTTGGTGAATATCCAATCAAAACAATGACCTCTAGAGTGTTAACAAGGTTTTTTACCTAGTTTGAGACCCCAGATGACCCATATTCAATAATATTCAAGTAATCATTAAGACAAACATTCTGACTAGATGTGGTAAACATCCAATCAAAACTGTGACAAATGGAGTGTTCACAAGGTTTTCCAATCTCTACTCAGAGTTGTCGTTCATTATCTCTCACATACATCTCAGTCAACATCTCAGCTTTTTACAGGATTCTAGTAAAACAAGAAATAAATCCACAAATGGTACAATATTTACAACCAAGTGAAGCAATTTCTTTCACACAATACCTTCAAGACCAAAAATGTCATAATTGTCCAGAAAATCAAAAGAAATTAGTAAATCATGATAACAAATGTACATTTAGAGAAAACAAAGGCAAGATGTTGTGTATCAGGCGGAAACTAAAGGAGACTCTGACACATGTTTTTGAACTACTTTCTAGATGTTGACAGAGATGTATGTGAGAGATAACGAACAGAACGACAACTCTGGATAGAAATTGAACGTTTTCCAGTGATTTGACCAGGTGACCTAATTTTTGACCTCACACAGCCTTTGTTCAAGCTTGTCTGAGATATTATCAGGACTAAGCCACTGACCAAAGACCGTTTCATGAAAAATGTGGCCTCAAGAGTGTTCACAAGGTTTTCCTTCCATTCGACCCAGTGACCAAGTTAATGACCCCACATAGCCCTTTTTCAAAGATGAAGCCACTGACCAATTTTCATAACCCTTTGGCAAAAATGTGACCTCTAGAGTTTTCACAAGGTTAAAGCTGACACCACACGACGCCAGACATAGACCCATCAATATAGCTCACTCTGATGCCCCTTGTCTTGCCACTGTACCTTGTCATGATAATCAAGTATTCCAACTGTTGTGCTGATATCTTTTAAAGTGTTTGAGTAATGGGCTACATGACAGTTTTTGCATGAGAATGACAGCCACAACAACAACAACAACAACAATGCTGCCGCTGTAGCGTTCATAATAACCATTTCTTCAAAACAGACAAACGAATAACCAAGGATATCCATTAAAAACAATAAAAAATTAAGTGAAAATCAACCTGAAAATAACATTTGGAATTTGAAACTTTTGTAGTCATTTTATCATTCAGAAAATAGTAGGGCTGCAATGATATACCGGCATATCGTGGTACAGTGTTGGGCAATATGTACCGTGGTATGACATCCCCTTATAAAGAACAAATATTATATGGATGACACATAGAAGGGGCCAAAATATTTCTGACCATATGTGAATGATGTACCATGTTAACAATATATAACTTAGATCATAATCAGACTCCTATTTCAATTCTGTATTGGTTTAAACAGAGAAATCAAGTAACAAAAATTAACTTAAAATGGCATTTGATATACAGAGAAGAAAATGAAACGAGGTAAATATCTTATAGACATTAATACCAATTAGATTGATCAATATATGCTTTACATGTCATCTTAAATGATTTTTGGGACAGTGATGTACAAGATACATTTTTTTTGTTATAATAGAAAGAGCGCCTATTCATAACATAATACTCATCCCTTTGTTTCTGCAATGAATGCCTCGTAGTAACTTCTAGCATTCACTTTTTTTGTTTTAGAAAAAGGCTGCAATTTTATATCTCAAGTATTCAGGCATCTGTAACATTTCCAAATACATTTATCTCTGAAGTTTCATGAATGGATAGCAGCCAATCACATGGCTCAAATGAATTGACCAATAAGAGTGCCAGATAATTAAGACTGTACCTTTGGAGCACTGAAACATGGACTGCAAACCAGTTTATTCCAATTCATAATATGAGTTACGTCCCTTTAGATAATGGTAGGTCAAATATACAAAACATAGGTTTGCAGTATCACTAAATAGACTATGGAGACATGATCCTTAAAAGGTACCAACAATATACAGCCATGTCAGAACCTGACATTACCTCAAATCAAAGGACAAATAAAACATCTGATGTTCCAGAAACATGGCCAAACTCTTCAGGCCAGAAAAAGAATATTCATGTTAACCGTTACCCAACAAACCTTACTTTATTCAGCAAATTCCAAAGTACTAAAATATTTTGGGACCAATCGAATCTCTGAAATACTAAAGGTAACTTAAAAAACAGAATTTATATCCTATATTTTTTTGGTCAAGTAATGTAACAATTATTTTACTACTATTTCTTCTAAAGGTAAAACAGAATTGTTTTTCAAATACAGATAATTAAATTTAATAAAAATGAAGTTCACAAATGAAATTTAGAGTCAACAACAAAAAATCAGCACAATCAAGCAACCTGAATTGCAGGAATAATTGGGAAAAAAATATGTGTTCATTGTAACAATCTGAAAACAGCTAAGTTGGAGGAGCATCAATTTTTGATTGGTAAAATCATTTTTACTGACTTCCATCATTTCTCTGTTTACAACAACCAAACATTTGAGAATGTTTAAAAAACAGGGATTTTATTGGTAAGGTTATGTTCTAATAAACACATATTTTTTTCCCCAGTCATGATAAATGGTACATACATCTAACTTGAAATTCATTGGTGAATATCCGCCTGTTCCACAAATATCTAACTTGTCTTCTCTTTCCAAAATAACACGAATATGATTTTGACAATCAGAATCCTGAAAAATGGAAAAAAAATCCTTGTACTGGCATAACATAATTGATTATGATTGGAGGCATCATACAATATGTCAGATCTATTGCAAACTTTATTGAATTAAACAGAGAAGAAATGTGCTGCATGTAAGTGTGAAGACCAGGGCACAGATGACACAAGGGTCAAGTGATCCTATTAAGTCATGTATAAAAATTGTCGTAAGGAAACAATGACTCATGTAACAACTGGAAACTGTAACACTATACATTTTTATGCCCCCACGTAAAAAGCGGGGAGTATACAATAATGGGGTGGTCCATCCATATGTCTGTACATACGTCCTGTTATCATTGCCTGATTAATAACTTGAGGAGGAATAAGCCTAGGTCTATGTAACTTGGTAGGGACATTGCCAATGGCCTGTATGTGACCCCTATTTTAGGTCGTTAGGTCAAGGTCACAGTGTAACTCAGGGCAAAATCTGTCACTTATTGTTCATATACACTCACAAAGGGAAATTGTCAGAGGCTTGCAGGATGCTATGGAACAGATCGGTATTGGTAGCAAAGCCAAAAGCATGAGTTAGGCCAAATGACTGGCCACCATAATTAACACTAATACATTCAGCTCATAAAATAAAACTTACAACTTTTTTTCCCTGAATTCGACATCTTCTAAGAGTTTCAGAAGAGGGTTCTTCATAAAATGATGCCTGTAAAAGATTCAAACATAAGAATAATGGCTTTATAGATAAGCTTAATTGTTTGGAATCATTAAATATAAACAAGATTCTCAAGTGGAGATGAGGCCATCATGATATGGAGTTGCTTCAGGACAATTCATCATTGACCATTAGAAACATTTACACATCTTTAGCTAAAGACAAACCATTTTTAGCACAACTTCATTTACTTTTATGTTTGAACTTCATTAGTAAATACAACAAGAGTAATATATCAATAACAAAATCTTTACAACAGAATATAAGACCAGTCTAAGAATGCAATCTTCCCATTGGTCAAATTCAAAAATGAATTTAAAAACATCCAGTGCAATATGTTAATTTTGGACTGGTCCCCATGATATATCTAATAATCTCCAAGACTGGTTTCCAAAATTAAATCTCTGCATTTATTTCAGTGGATTCTTACCGAACAGTTCATTGATTCTCTATAAACTTTGAATATGTAGTTCCTGAAATAAGAAAATTGGAATGATAAAAATTTAAAAATTTACAAATTAAACCAATTTTAGATCATATTCAATTATTAACCGAGCAAGTTAGGATATTACAGGCAGATCTATGCAATGATAATAACAATTTAGCAACACACTTCAATTTTAAAATTAAGACAATTTGAGTCAACATTTGTTTAAAATAATTAGTCAACTCTTTCTTGTATAATTATTTTTACACATGTATTACTTAAGTACAGCTTTTTATATTGCAACACTGTTTAACTTTTGGATTTAGCTTGACATAGCTTAAAATTGTTACTTAGTGTGGCTCGATATTCTCAAGTTTACTGTAGTTACTTTAACTTAAATAATCAGAACAATGAAAAAGTCATACATAGCTCCTATATATAAAATATCAGGATCTTGTTCACTAGGTACCAAATATCTGAAGTAATTCAATTTATTCTGTAATACATTTGGCCCATTACTAGAATCACATCTTCCTTTAAAAGTGTGAACATCTAAGTCTGAAAGAAAACAAAAAGATCATGAAAAATAAGATCAAAGAAACATTCCTCTGGGGTTTAGCATTGTTACACCAACAGCCATGGTCATTAGATGACTTTGTCAGCTTTAATGGTGGAGAAAGACCCAAGGCTTACACCTGGATAGAATTATATCAACCTTCCTTAAGCTAGCTGGACAGCTTCCTCATATGTGAAAGTTGGTCCCAGGGGAGATTCACAGTGACCATACAACCACGTAGGTCCCACTTAGTAATAATGGATCACTATCATAATAATCTGATGCATTAAAATACCAGTCTAAAGCAGTCGTTATTTTCGTGTTCAGTCATATCGAAGTCCAACTTGTAAACTTTTACTTTAACTTTGAAAGGACCTTTTCTAAACTTACAAATCAACAAAAAAGTACAGGTACACTCTTCAGACAAATAAATTTAACCATAAGCAATATATAAGACCAATGAATTGTTACCAGCAAAATAACAGCATTTACCACACAAATGAGGGTTGGTATCATACTAGTACTAACTTAAATATGTAGAAATAACCATGGGTTTGAGGAAAAGAACAACATAGTTAAAAAGGCTGATATAAAATTAAGCCATTATAAAGTCAACCAAAGTACAACAGGAATGTTCAGAAAAAATTAAACAAGAGGGTCACGATGGCCCTGCATCGTTCGCTAGAATAAATGTAAGTTAACTCGTTATTAAAAATGTAATAAAGGTACACTTTTGGGCAGATAAAGGGAAACAATAATAAATTTGATAAAGGACCATCGAAATGATGACTGGAGCATGCTACAGACCAAATTTGGTGATGAGCCGACCAATGATTCATGAAAAGAAGTCATTTTAAGGTATTTCTAGTCATAGCTCAAGTGGCCCCTAAAAGGGGTCAACCATTTTTGTTTGAGTAGACCCAATAGAGGCTCGTCCAAGGATGCTAAAAACCAAGTTTGACAATAATCCACCTTTCGATACATGGAAAAAAGGTCATTTTAAGGTATTTCTATTTTTAGCTCTAGTGGCCCCTAATTTATTTGAGCAAACTTGACAAAGGACCATCTAAGGATGCTACAAACCAAGTTCAGTGATGACACATCCATTGGTTCATGAGAAGAAGATGTTTAAATGTATTTCTATCTTTAGCTCTAGCGGCCCCTGAAAGGAGCCAACCATTTTTATCTAAGCAAATCTGATAGAAGACTATCTAAGGATGCTAAAAACCAAGTTTGGTGATGATCCATCCATTTTTTCGTAAGAAGATGTTTAAAGATTTTTTTATTTTTAGCTCTGGTGACACCTAAGAGGGGGTCAACTGGTGTAATGTGAACAAACTGTGTTTAGAATGTAAAAAGGCTTCTACACAACAAATTTGAAATAAAACTGACCAGTAGTTTCAGAAGTGATGACCGTTGTTGATGCCAGACAACAGTGTGTCCATCTACCCATCCTAACAGCTCACCGTGAACCTTCCGTCCGGGTGAGCTAACAAATGAAGTTTTGCAATCTACCTACCAACCCTTCATTGGCAAGTAACCATAAACAAGTTAAATAAGTTGTTATAATATACAAATATTTTACAAGGGAAATAATGATAATCACATACTAAAAATACTATGCCTAAAAAATAAAAATTTGGGACTGATATCAATTTAACTAAAATCTTTCAAAAGAAATGAACCAAAGCACCTTGCTCTTTTTTTCAAAAAGATGTTTTTTTGTTTGATTAGCAATAAAATGTATCCATTTTTTAGAATTTACCAGAAAGAATCATGAAAGACAAAAAGTGAAACCTCATTATCTTGAGGAGTCATTGGAACGGACGAAATGCTGGAGATGATCCGGGCGTTTGCAATAACAAAGTTTAACTGTACAGTAAAACCTCACATTGTGACAACCTCGATATTATGTTCACCTTGTTATAATGACCACTTATTAATGAACTGGCTTTCAAGGACTCCCCCCCCAACATTTCAATTTAATAATGAAACTACCTCTTTATTACGACCAATTATTTGTTTCCCAAAGGTGGTCTCATTATCGAAGTTTTACTGTACTTCATGGCCTATTTGTAAGTGGTAGGACTACTTCAGATGATTGTTTTATGAAAATCTTCAAAATCTGGAATGCTTCAGAGTAATAATCTCATAGGTAACATTCTAACACAACCAATCAGAAAACTAGATGAAATCTTATAATACAATAAAAAATAATAATCAATTTCAATAATTATCAACAAACTGATACATCCTGAAACCTGGAATTTTTATTCACTGGGGTTTTACATCACACATACAGCCAGTCAACATTCCAGCTTAAAGAGTGGAGGAAGGCCTCAGGCGTATACCTGGGTAGAAATACCGACCTTCTGTAAGCTAGCTGGACAGCTTCCCCACGTGTGAATTAGTACCCAGTATTAAACACCTGTGCATTTAAATCATACCTGGGACTTGACAAATTTCACATGTGAGGTAGCTGTCAGGACTAGGTTGGTGGTTCAACCTTACTGTATGCCTGGGATTTTGCTGTTAAAGCTGAATGTTGCCAAATGACAATGTTGGTGCAACAGTGAAATTAATGGAATGACTGGCATTTATAGAATCAGGTGGAGGACAAAGGGAGGAGTAAGAGAAGTCCTGACCTTATTAATGAACCCCTAAAGAACATAAATATCACTTCAAATTAAATGATATCACTTTTCTTTTCTTTTGTAACAATGGTAGAATCAAACAATCAATTTTAGACAACATTAAGTTACAACATCAAGTGTTCTGTGAAATATGTTAAATTAGCCACTTGACCTTTTCAGAATAAAATCACTCAAAAGAGAGTCTAATAAATGCTGTAATTGTAACGGAGCAGATTAAATCTACAGGGAACACAACAAAGGAACTAATTATTCATGAAACATTTGCAATTCTGCTCATTCATACACAATTAGAGCTGTGTGTCATGATACACTTCTTCTTAAACAACCGGAAGAGACATTCAAGCAGACCAATTGAGAAACATATGGAAAGTTGACTCCGCCTCTTTGACCCGTTTATTTAATTGGACAAGCAATTTAAATGTAATTTAAGAACAACAATTACATCACAAGTTCAAGTCAAAGAGATGGATTTCAATAACTGTACCATTTAGCTTATATTAACTTCTCAAGTTGACACATTAAACAGCTGTGAGATGTGGTGACACATAGACAGAATTAATGAGAAACTACAGCATAGAAAACATTTTGCTTTATTCATGTTAGCCTGGTTTTTAGGGGGGGGGGGGTAATTGTTTTGTGACAATAGCATACAGGTTTCCTAAGCATTGGTGAAGATTTACATATAATATATATTGGCGTTAAGAGCAACAGCACTACTTGTGAACATTTTGAAGACAATAGTACTAACATTATATGATGGATGTTATTTTTTCTTTCTTCAAAAACGCCATAACTATTGTGGAGGTATGAGCAGGGGCATTGTCATGTAGAAGACAGATATGTTTAAAACCAGTGGCAGGGCATCGTTTCTGATATACTTTTTCAGTTTCCTAAGTACTATGTCTTAGTAATACTTTCCAGTGATGCTTTTGCCCTTTTTCAAAGGCACTTTTATTGCAACTCCAACACCAGTGAAGAAAATTGCATACAAAACCTTTTTTACACTCAAAGACCATTTGGCAATTATTGGGCGTTTGCTGTGTTTAGTGGCCCAGATCTTATTGCTAACTTTTCTGACGGGCTCAAAATAATGGACCCAAGTTTAATTGCCTGTTACGACATTGGCAAACTATATTTTGGAATTATTTGAAGCAGCTTTTTGGCCGCTTTAACCCGTTTCCTCTTTTGCTCATCAGTCAACAAATGTGGCACCATCTAGCAGAAATCTTTCTGACTTTCAAATTTTCTTCAAAATAAAGTGAACTGTTGATAGTGATATGCCTACCTTTCATGCAATATCACAAACTGTAAATCTGGCATCTCCTTCAATGATTTCGTTTATTTTGGAAATGATTTCTTTATGAGATGCAGATTCTGGCTTACCTGATTTCGGTGCATTTTTTATGGACTCTACGCCTGACTCAAATTTCTTTTTCCACCGCATAACTGTGACATAAGACACACAAGAAGGTCCATAAGCAGTAGAAAATTCAGTCGTCAGCTGCTTCAAAGAACAATCAAGTTTTGAGCGAGCTTTGATGTAAGCCCGTATTTCATCTTTCTTGTCTACGCTTCTACCAACCATTTTAACTACAGTGATCAATGACTGCGTGTATTCAAATGGCAAATTTTATGTCTTACACTTAGTCTTACATGCACATCTGTACACTATTGTGTAGATATTGAATAACCGTATACAGGTATGTATTGCCTTTTATCATGGATATTGAGATAGAGGACAATAAGCAATTCATTTTGAACATCTCTCTTAAATTTTATCTTTGTTTTAGTTTACCAAATATCATTGAAACTATGAAATCATTCTAGTTACACAAACTGAGAGCATTTGTTGGTGGTAAACATGTGGATCCTTCATTTGCTTTTGTGTGAGACAAGGTTTTTCCATAGACAATGTTATAAAAACTATCCACATTACATGTATCTACATTCTCACCCAACAATATCATTGTCAGACTTCAACATTGAAAACTACTGTTTTTCAAGAATATATAAATTAATGACAATTCATGTCAAAAGTAGCTTCATTGTTAACATGCATCAAACCTTGACTAACACTGACTGATTGGTGAAGTTAAAACTATCAAAGATAATTTGAAGAACTTGCAAATATACAAGAGTGGTCAGTTTTAAAGACTTAAACCTCATGAACTGATCATTTGCATTGAGTACCATGAATTTATATATTAAGATTTAGTACCTAAATATCAACACAAACTATTAGTTGGACATATTCATGACAGTAACATGTTACAGTTTTGAACATCATTTGACCCATTTTGATAACATTTCAGTGCTACAAAGATGTTAAGTTTTCTTAAAAGCAGTTTTTTCTGACATATCTACATGAACAGGAAGGAGGAAGTTTCAACATATTTGAAAAAACCAATTGCAAAAAAAAAAACGATTGCTTAAGCTTTTGCAGGAAGTAAATGTATTTGTGCTTGGTATGACAATGTAAACAGTTATTTGTGTTGATATATGATGATCACCTAGCACAATGATTTTATGAAAATATTATCATAAGAAAGCTTGGTTCATATCTGCCAGGCCATGTTTGGTTAACATCTATCAAGAAGTTGATAGGAAGTTGTTCAGTGAACTTCACACTGTTTATGTTCTCTGGCAATCTCAAAGAGGTTAGAACCAAAGTATTACTTGACAAGAAAAATTAGGGTATGTTGGTTGAAAAACTTTTCCATTTTTTCAACACCTTTCGTGAAAATACAAGGTATGATTCATCAGCAAATATTTTTTGCTGTTAGAAACTTTAGGGTCTGTGCCAAAAAATAAGGGTTACTGTAAACACTTTGTTCCAGCCAGGCAATGAAGTAGAGACATTTGACCATAACTCATAAGCATATTTTGGATTATTCCAAATTCAAAGCAAATATACAAAACCTCAATGTATTTAAGAAAACTGGGTTATTTCTGTTTGACTGAGTGGAAAACATTGTGGCAAAAGAAGCTGTTTCTCATTACAAGCAATGGCTTCTTTTGCCACAATGTTTTCAGAAGTTGTCTGCATCAGATGCAGGAAAATGCGGTATTGTAGGCAAAGGGTTAAAAAAATATGAAATCCATGCCAAGAAAACATTGCAGACCACATTTGGTGAATACCAATTCAGTAGAAGTTTTTGAACAAAATATCATAAAACAGAACTGATTGGACAAGCAGATGTTCCATGAGCATTGGACGATTTCTCAAGATCATCAGAACATTACACTAGTCGGATACCATAACCACCTAACCATGGAAGCTCCATCCCAATTGTTTGATGTCATCAATAATTTTTGGAGAACACAAAATAGCAATCTTAACTAAATATATCATGCATTAATTAGATTAACCATTTCAGACAACCAAATCAGAAAACTATCACCATGACTACATATCTTTACAATATTTCACTGACATACAAATTACAATATGGTGCATGAAGATAATTGACTATGCAAAATAGCTAAATCAGACAAAGTGTTGTAAAAATGTCATAATACAAAAACTCATAACAGCTATACAAACATGACATAAACACAGTTATAACAGAAAAAATACTGATGCAAGATAAACTTGGACCCCAATTTTAATGTCACCTACCACATATAAATGTTTAACATAATATCTTCAGAAAAATACAAAATGTGAAAGCTTTCTCAAACTCAAAATGTAATTAAATGCAACACAATGGTCCCCCTTCTGAAAACTGAGGGACAAAAATTGTCACTTGTGTACGAAGTACATATATAACTACTGCTCAGGACCTCATTTCAGTGGTATGACATTTTTATGTCAACAAATATGCATAAGAAAATCATTTAAATAAAAATTAAACTCACTTAAATGTGATTATCTTGACTTGTGATACAAACTAATGGCTTGTCTCAATTACTTAAAAGTTTAAATGACAATCATGAACATTATCTAGTAACAGAATTTACAAACATCAGAAACAGTACAAAAACAACATTAAATGTACCAAAATTTTGAAATTTACAGAAAAGATAGGTTTAAAATAAACATGGGAAAATTTAATAAACTAACATTAATTCTATGCTTCATGTAGTAAGGGTCATTGAGGAAGGTGCTTAGTTGATAGAAAAGGAACAAATCCAAGTTACTAGGTAACCAAGGGACACTGAATAGGCAAGAAAAAAAATGTCTTTCCAATTGTAACCCTGACCGACCCCTGTTTTGACACCAACCCCTAAGTTCCTACCAGCGAAATCCCAAACATTGCTACCAACCGTGGTATTATGGAACAATTCGGTACAAATTGTGCCTCAAAAGTACAAAAGATATGCTCAGAAAAACATAAAAAAGTTTTGCAACCTGTCTACACTATTTTTCTTGGTCAAGGGACTGGAAACATGATTATTTTTTCTGGCCTTATGTAACTTAAGGGATACAACATAGAAACTTAAATTTTGTGAACTGACAAAAGTAGGACCAAACATAAATACTTGAGTAACATAATTATGCTAAAGTATAAGAATCATTGATAATAGTGCTGGTAGTTGGATGCTTAAATTTTACCATCTATGTGGTCAGAGTTCAATGTTTAACAAATTTTACAGCAACTTTCATATTCCAAAAATGGTGGTATTGGGTATTAGCACATTGAAATATCTGGGTATTTAAGGTATTTTTATAACTGGGAATTTCACACATTTTTATACCTGGAGACAGAATAGAATCCACACCCAATAACACCATTCTTGGACATTAAATGATGGCTCAGGATCTAAATAAAGTCATGATTTCCGGCCCCTTTTATTTGCTCAATGGGGTTCTGAGGTTCTAAGAGCAGACTTTCCACAAATTACAAAAAAATGAAACACAGACAAACACAAGCAGGCCGTGAAGTTCCCACAGGTCAGACATTGTAATTTAACCATTCATCCCAGGCCTGAGATTTTTTACATCAAAGAATTACAATTTAAATGAGTTTAATGAAACACTAGGGGGGTATCTACAAAAATTGACAACATGGTGTTAAATTACGCCAGTTTTTCTCTTTCAGACCAATTTATTCAATTTAAATAGAGTTAATCTTGTTTATCTAATTTTGTAGTCAATTGAACAAAATGTTACAGACTTCAGAAATCAGGCGAAGTTTTATCAGACTTTTGAACAAAAATGGAACAGAGAATTAACTATTCAAGACTAAAGCTGGAATATATATCAATAATTATACATCATTTGAATTATTGATATTGATCAAATTTAAGACAACCCAACTAATATCAGTAATTTGAAATGTGTATCAAAAATAAAACGGCAGAAAAGAATCATTGTATCAATATACATCATTCAGATCAGTGATATCACTCGAATTGAAGACAACCCACTAAAAACACGAAAATCAAGATAATGCGGAGGAAAACAGACAAATACGAACACATTAGTAAGAGAAATCCATGAACAATTCTTAGCTGAAGAATGCAGCGTGATTGTCATTGACTCCTGATGTAATAATTAACAGGAGTAATGTGGGTAAATCAAGCAAGATGCTGCTAGCTGTATGATTGGTTCATTTGCGGCCATGAATCACATCAGTGCTATTATAATGTAAGATTTTAGGAGCAATAAAAGACTGAGCCTTGATTGCCAATCTAAAGCATGTGTTCAAACATCTGAGCAATAGTATTTTTCTACTATGAAAAATGCATATTTTTTCTTCATACATATGTGGGAGATTCACAGAAATAACTGATGCCTGCTTGTGGTAATGTAAACATGTATCGTTATGTATGCAAGCATAAAAACCTCTACCCCAACCTGAATCCACTCCTCTGTGTTACACCTTATTCTTTCTATGACATGTAATACTTTGACAATGACATGAACATAGTAGAATAGCAACAATGTCTTATAAATCTGATTGATTATTTAATCACATTTTATCTTTGATTCTTATCTTGCATTTTCACTCATTTATCACAGGAATTTGTATCAAATTTAATCTATGAGTACAAATATCTTAGTTGCGTAACATTTCAATATTACCATAATTATAACAGCAATTTTTTTCCTTCTTTGTTTGGGTCCAGTTACTAGTCAGTATATAATTGAAACACTTGAAAACAAGCATGAAACATGTGAAACACAAAAAAAAAAAAAAAAAAAAAAATGTTAAATTTACAGGTTATGAAATGGTAACAGCATTTCAATTTGCACGAATTATATACTTCAGTAAACTTCCATGCTATACATGGATGCGTATCCTAAGTGATAAAACAGAATAGTTTCCAAGCAAATCAAAATTAATGACCAGGAAGAGGAAGTTTGAGGAAGATCCAATCAAAACTGCGACCTCTAAAGGGTTAACAAGGTTTTCCAGTGATTTTACCTGGTGACCTAGTTTTTGATCCCAGATGACACATGATCAAACTTAACCAAGATTTCATTAAGAAAATCATTTGGACAAGGTTTGGTGAACCTCCAATCAAAATTGTGACCTATAGAGCATTTACAAGGTTTTCCAAAGATTTGACCTGGTGACCTTGTTTTTGACCCCAGATGACCCATGTTAAAACCTTACCAAGATATTATTAAAACAATCATTGTGACAAGGTTTGGTGAACCTCCAATCAAAACTGTGACCCCTAGAGCGTTAAGAAGGTTTTTCTATGATTTGACCTGCTGTACTACTTTTTGATCTGAGTTAACCCATTTTGACAAGATTTAGTGAAGATCCAATCAAAACTGTGACCCCTAGAGTGTTAACAAGGTTTTTCTATGATTTGACCTGCTGACCTACTTTTTGACTCCAGATGACCCATGTTCTATCTTAAACAAGATATTATTAAGACAAGCATTTTGACCTGGCTTGGTGAAGATCCAGTCAAAGCTGTAACCCCTAGAGCATTAACAAGGTTTTTCTATGATTTGACCAGGTGACCTAGTTTTTGACCCCAGATGACCCATGTTCGTACTCCTCCAAGATATTATTAAAACAAACCTTCTGACAAAGTTTGATGAAGATTTAATCAAAATTGCAACAACTAGAGCATTTACAAGGTTTTCTGTTGTGCTGACCTAGTGACCTAGTTTTTGACTGGAGATGAGCTATATTCGCCCAATTTTACAAAATCATCAATACAAACATTCTGACAAAGTTTCATGGAGATCCAAACAAATCTGTGATTTCTATATTGTTAACAAATACCATTCTATTTGACCTGGTGACCTAGTTTTTTACCCCAGATGCTTCAAGTTCATACTTGTCCAAGATATCATTGGGATGAACATTCTGACCAGGTCTGATGAAGATTCACTCAAAAGTGTGACCACTAGAGCATTAACAACCCCCAGGTGTGGACGCCAGACGACAGACGCAGGAGAAGACTGACTGATGACTATAGCTCACTGAGGACTACGTGCTCAGGTGAGCTAACAATAGGTCAAATAAACCTTCAAACAAAGTCCTGTTGAGCATAAAAACAAGTTTTGTTCCCCAGGTGTGGACGCCAGACGACAGACGCAGGAGAAGACTGACTGATGACTATAGCTCACTGAGGACTACGTGCTCAGGTGAGCTAACAATAGGTCAAATAAACCTTCAAACAAAGTCCTGTTGAGCATAAAAACAAGTTTTGTTCCCTCTTTACATGGCCTTTGGTAACAAGTTTGACTGTAGAAACAATCTAAGCTCTTTCTAAATAATAAAGATGTGCTAATCAGAATAATTACCATGTATTATTCCTGTCGGCACATGGCTCTGCTAATTGTCTGAGCATGTATTTCATTAATTACAAAGGATTAGTATGTTACATTGTTCATTACACTAATATAAGAAACTAAGACTGCTGCAGACATCTTTTCTAAAACTGAATAATTTTCAAGCTCGACTGTTATCAATAAATATTTGCTGAAGTGGCATAAATCGTCAGATAATCTGAATTTATGTCCATGTTATTTCTCAACAAGAAAAAGATCCAACTCAGATGTATCCATTTTGAAATAATACAAATCTTCCACAAGATTGCAACATTTTCGATAGGTTGCAAAATATGCCATTTTAAAGCAATACTGACATATTTATAAACAGGAGAGATTCCTATCTTGATTAATTATAAACAGTATACATGTAATAGAACAGAGTCTTAAGTACGTTCTACTGAGTAATAAGATGTGTCCATGTATTTTCCAATTAAAATTCAATTACATGATAAACTATGAGGCAATAAGAAAGGAGGAGGAAACATGTAGATTATCTTCAGATTTCTTCATAAAATGGATCCAGGAAACAATAACTGATCCTTCATTCAATGTTCTTTCAGGATGAGAGAGTGAACAACTAGACTGTATTCAAATTTGGACAGATTGATTGAAATAGTTTGAAAAACTTACATGAAAATGAAATAAATGGACAATAAATCTTCACAAAATAATTATCTAAATAACAGAAAAACCTTGATATTACAACAACCTTTGGAAACAATACAAATTAGTCTTAATATTCAAATGGTCTCATTTCTATTTGAAACTACGAGGAAATGTTGAAAACCAGTCTAAACAAGAGCTCTGCAGTGGTACCAATACTCATCTGTTTTACTTGCTGGCAATGGGGGCAACATTTGAGATTTCAAGTTTGAAAATGATAAGGTATAATTTTGACTAAAATTCTAAGTTAATAAGGGGTATAACTCCAAAAATAAAGCTTTCAGAATGATGCCCCTAATGTCTTGCAACTGAACTTTGTCATGATAATTAAGTATTCAAAGTGTCATTTTGATATCTTTGAAAGTGTTTGATTAATGAACAAGTTTTTTCACAATGATGATGACAACAATGACGACTACGACGAAGACAATGACGACCAAGTAATCAAAATAGCTCAACTTTTTCTTCTAAACAGACGGGCTAAATGTGGTTGAGATGGTCTGAATCATTAAGTGATGGCTAAATGTGCTTTTACAGTCATGGCAGCTGACATAGGGGACCAGCACATTTTACACCATACCAGCAATGTATACTAGCCACCTTTGGCATCTGGGGTTTATAGACAGTCAGGTTAAAATGAGAATCTTTTTTTTCAATGGCCTAATTACTATAAACATCTCAACATCTTTGAAAAATTGCTTTTATCAAAAAACTTTAAGGGAATGGGAAATATTGGTAACAAAAAGTCAGTTAACTCTAAACATAATGAGGAAGTGGAGAACATTTGAAACAATTAGTTGTACATGATTGATTATAACCCCTCAGCTTTCAGTACATCTCACTTAAAATAATGAACTGTTCATCAAACAATGGGCATTCCAATGAAAAAAAACGCTCATATGTCATTACTAATGAACATATACACATGTGTTAGCTTTCAATTAATACAGAATATTCACCTTATTATTTATAAAGCTAAAGGTGTATGATATATTTATAGGTACCAAGGCTTTAGAACCATCAATCAACAAAAAAGTTATTTAATGTTCAAACAATACCTACCAGATTTTCTAAATATTGACTGTGTCCATGATGATACAATACACACTCCAATAATAACGAATATATTAATTAAAACACCCATTCTGTAGATTTGTTCCACAAAAGTACAATCAAGTGTTCTGTATGAAAACTCTGTTAATTTGATGAAAACTTATTCCAATCAAATGTAACAAACACAGCTAATGTGACAAAAACTTATTCCAATCAAATGTAACAAACATGTGTTGATTCATTAACACATCCAAGAACACAATGGTAGAAAGATTAAAACAAATCTGGTAAGGATAACTACTACTTCCTGAAGTTTGTGCGTAAGCAGAACAGATGCTGAAGATAATACAAATATTCTTTTTATGTGTTTATGCTCCTTTAAGGTAGATCATTTTTATAAACCTACCCAGGTCCTAATCAGCCACATGGTTGCTGTCTCAGAGATGCAACTAACACAGAAATAACTTCAAACTTATACCACACTGAAACCTAAATATAAACTAAGCACAACTCCTTAATTTTATCGATTTAACAGTTCACTTGATAGGTAATTTCCAATAAACACTTTCCCCTACGGCTGAGTTGAAATTAAAACTGAGTCAGGTCTGGGTTTCACTCTAAATGCTCCTTTTATAACCATCCAAACAGTATGTGCGGCTGTTTTTTCAATCTTCTGCTTTATCCTGTAAGTAGAAATAAAAATGTATTTACAAACTGTTACTTCAGACACAAGTATTTAGCAGTCATTACCTGAAATGAGAAAAATTTACATCATCTTACAATGTAAACATCCCTAAATATACCATACACAAAATGTTGACTGCTCTGAAAAAAAAAAAAAAAATACAGTACAACAACACTGGTATAGGGACTTTTTGTAACATAAAGATGCTAAAATGTACCATACATCCAATAATGTGAACATATTCCATTAAAATGTTGTATTAAATACTGTGAAAGGCAAATTAAATCTGAAAAAGAATCAAACCAAAATGATTGTCATAAATGTCTTCAGGTTTGAAAATCAAGATGTTTATCCTTAACATTATTCAAATGAAAAAGAAATTTATAAATAAAAAGATTATAAAACACATGACATGTATAGTATATTAAGCACACTGAAGTTATGATTGGAATGGTACAAATTTAATTAAGCATTAATACTAAAAACTATTTTAAAGAAAAGGAGCAAAAATACAGCACTTATTCCAATCACAGAACACATATTATGTAACAATTATCGAGCAACTCCCAAACAACTAAGTAGAAATGTACACGCCTTTTCAGTTAATGAAGAATATACTACAAACAGTGGGCCGAAAAATCCATCATCAACTAACAATTTGTACAAACAGATGTTCAATCATTATAATGAATACTACTAGCATGCAGCCATGATAAGTGTGATTCACTGTGTACTATAACTGTGGTCTGTGTATTGGTTGAGTGGGGGGGAGAGAGATCAATAACATATCACATCATTGTTTTAGTGGTTTTTATTGTGAATCATGTTCACACAGTAAAGTTCCACTGTATTTAATGGTGATTCAAATTAAAAACACAGCTGATAACATGAATTTATGCGAATGACATTTATGGGTTGTCTTCCCATTGATCAAAGCAGAAGTTTTGCCATAATAATGCAGTCAAGGAACAATACATCCGAAAAAAACCAATCAAAGCACTGAAAGCCTGACAGACAGATTCGAATCATGTTTTCATAAAATGAACATCTACGCAAAGTACAGATACTGTCACATTAATGGAAATACAAAGTATCTGCAGAATGTCAAATAAACTGTCTTAAATCAGTTAATATAATAACTTAAATAGTAAGCATTATAAAAAACATTAAAAATTAAATTCTCAAGAATAAAAATAATTACTAATAGCTTAAAATTGGTGAAAAGTTTATACAAAACAATTAATGCAGCCATCATTTCTATTAAGTCTTAGAGGCTTGGTAATTTTCTCGAATTCTGACAGACTGTCAAAAGTTTTTTATTCAAAAAAAAATAGGTATGTTTACGTGACTGACCCTAATTTCTTGTTGCTGACCCTCAAATTTCTTATGGCAAAATATTTAGATATAAAAATTTGAAAGGTTTTTCAACCTACCTATCCTATATTTTGAGTGAATTAATCCTAAACTTATATTTTTCAAGCCTTAAGTATGAATACAAACTTTCAAAAGCTGGTCTCCAAACGAAAGAAAATAAAACAATATCTGTACACAATAGTCATATACATCTTAACATTAATGGAATCTGAATAAATAGGAGTCCCCAAGAAGGCAAAAGGTGATAAATGAATGCCCAGGTGATGCTAGCAACATCTTTAGGACTATGAGGAAATAATCCTCTACTCAGCGCAATAAGATTATAACCTTCATTACATAAGGGCCAAGTTTCAACCTTCTTGCAACAAAAGGGTGATATATGTGGTATGTTAATAATTATGAAGAAGGCAAGCTGAGTTACATGCCCTACACACAGACATGTTTAGATTAAAAGCACTTATCAATGACCTGTCTTGACCAACTAGACCATTTATGTTCATTATAACACTTCAAGTGTCATAATTCGACCATACAACAATAACTAACAAGCCTTAGTGAACTATATATGTATATGAAAGCTGTCCATAAAATGAATGTAAATAGGAGAATACAGCACTAAATGAGGTGATAGTCAAGTGCTATATTTGTTATAGTGTGTCTCTCATATTTCACTGCCAGTTCATCAGAGAATTGTGTGTTTAAAGTTTCTGTGTTCATGTCAAGTTATCAGCTGTCCCATTAACATATTTTAGTTTATGAACAGATTAATGGCTGTAATACTTCACTTATATTTTACTGCAGCTTAATGCCAGCTGAGATAATATCTTTGACACTTTATTTGATGATACAATAGAGGTTACACTTAAGGTCATTCAGGGTCTGCTTCTAAAAGGATCTCTGATTCTTGTATAAAACTCTGAACCATGACCATGGTCCAGTTGTTAGTGTGCTGGACTTGTAACCCAATGTTCCAGGTTCAAATCCTGGTTGCAGCAGATCATATTCTTCTACGAAAATTTGACGAAAATGTTAATTTTCCTCCATATGTGGAGAAGTTGCTGGCTCCTTGCAGAAAGCACACAGCCAACATCACAAAAATCTGTTTCAACATTAAGTAGTAACAATATAAAGACACTACGACTTATCACTGTGCTGATCAAAAAGAATTTTTGGCAACTGATTTCTATTTTTAATGACTAGCACATCACTATCAGGGATTGAACAAACAACCTTCTGCAACCAAAATAAATTATCAAAGACCAACAGATGTCATTAAAAATACTTGAAGTCTCTGTTATTGATTCAAGATGATGAAATTTTAATTCTATCTCATCACCTGCAAAATGAATTGCTTCATATTCAGAAATTATTTCACTGGAAGGAGACTGCAGAGGGTACATCAAAATACCTCTCATGAACGCATAACATACAAGCTTTCAATGTCTATGTTACATAATGCATCTGCAATGAGGCAACACTGCTGACTATGTGAAATCTAGAGCAAGAATGAGAACTATTACGGTTTTTTTGTGCTCTGAACCACAAATTCTCAGAGTAATAGAACTAATTTTTATGCACACAAAAAATCTATAATTTAGAACACATAAAACAGTGGATAATGAAAGGCAAATCTGTACATCAAGAATTAAATTTTACTGACATCACACTAGTTGTCTTTTATCTGACAAGGTTTTTTTTTACTGAGCTGCTCTTTCTCAAATGGCCTGCTGTCAAATATGATGAAACATTACAATGGGTGATAGAGAAGCTGACTGTTTCATAATTAATGCCCCTGTGGTGAAACATTTTACAGATACTTTTCATGTTATCAAATTATTATTGGAACAATTTATGGACACATTGGATATGACTTGAAGAGTTATTAAAGCACTTATGGTGAGTCACGATTTTTGGCTTTTCTAATAAGGGTGGAGGACAATTTAATTGAGGGAGGGATTCTTATTAGGGAATATTTGGTAAAATAAATCAGTGGTAACTAGACTAGAAGAGCCATACTTAGGATTACCTGACCAAAACAATAAGTGTACACAGGTCAAAATATTTTCTGAGAAAACAAGGAACAATTCACCCCCAAATATTTCCATACTTTGGATTTTGCCAAATGTGATCATATCAATTACCCTTCATTCTTATTAATACATTATTTTTACATGGTTCATACTTGTTGCTTTCTGTTTTATTTAAATGTGCACTACATGACTATTAGCTGTAAAACACCATTAAATAAATAACAAAGCCTTCCCATGATTTAAAATAATTATTTGATGAAAGATATTATGTCGAAAGTAATTTGGCCCTCACCACAGGGCCATACATCCTATAGAAAAGAAGTCAGCTACTTGAGGACTTGTGGAGGAAAAGGTAAATAGGTAGGTAACCCAGGTGATGATTTGTTAAGCTGACTTAACTATGACATTAAACCCCCATTCAAAACAAACATATACTACAGACTCAGTAACTGCTATTTTTATGCTGAAATTGATTATGTGAACTTAACTGTAGGTAAAACTGAAATAAGAAACAATCTGAAATACAGTAAAACCACACACTGCAACCACCTCAATATTACGACCACCTTGTTATAATGACCACTTATGGTCGCATGAAAGCAACAAAAAGCACAAATTTTCCATACTGAAATGTACTTTAACCTAATTTAATAATTTTTGTTTCAATTTCTGCACAGTAGTTGGGAAACTTACTTGACACATTTATCTTCAGTAAGCATCAGAAAAAGTAAATGAAAAACAACAAAATACAAGTCAGATAACTCACTCAGATAAAAAGTACAACATACCACAGTTGATGACATTTACAGAGAAAATTCGTAGAAATCCTGGGACAATTAATCACACAATAAAAATCAAATACAATATTTCTGGCATTGTGAGCCTAATTAGCAATAATTATCTGGGGAGTGACACTTCAGTATTGTATAGGAATGGCATAAACTGAGAAAATATCTGCTTTTTAGAAAACAGACACAGATAAGGAATTAATTATTGCTTCAATACTATAAATTGTCAGTGTGTAGGGTTTAACACTTTCTCTACACAATGTTTGTCTGCCAGTTATGAAATAGCAGACGGGTCTCCCAACCAGTCCTCCTAGATTACATACCAGTACTAACCAGTGCTCATAGATAACCTACCAGTACTAACCAGTGCTCATAGATTATCTACCAGAACTAACCAGTGCTCATAGATTATCTACCAGTACTAACCAGTGCTCATAGATTATCTACCAGTACTAACCAGTGCTCATAGATTATCTACCAGAACTAACCAGTGCTCATAGATTATCTACCAGAACTAACCAGTGCTCATAGATTATCTACCAGAACTAACCAGTGCTCATAGATTATCTACCAGTACTAACCAGTGCCCATAGATTACATACCAGTACTAACCAGTGCTCATAGATTACCTACCAGTACTAACGAGTGCTCATAGATTATCTACCAGAACTAACCAGTGCTCATAGATAACCTACCAGTACTAACCAGTGCTCATAGATTACCTACTTGTACAAACCAGTGCTCCTAGATTACCTACCAGTACTACCATTAAGGGCTCCTAGACTACATACCAATTCTAACCATTTTTCCAAAATTTAACCACAGCTTCTGGATTACCAGCCAGTCTTAACATGTTCCCCTCAAATCAAAGGTGGGAGAAAAAGTACATTAGATGTTATATCATCACTGAAATTTCACTGGGAAACATGTGCCTCTGAACTGTGTCCCCTATCAGTGACATTCAACAATAAGATCAAATATGCAGACATAGAAAATTGTTGTAATACCATTTTCTCTTATATAATATCATGCAACATGGTATGTAAGTTATGTGTGGCTGATAGCGTCCCTGATAGATTGGTTAAAAGGCTCAAAGTGCTGGAATTTATTGCATTTAATTTTTCAGATACTTCATTATGTTATTAGCATAAATTGAGCCACATATTGCAACGCTAGGCCTTTCAATATAATCTCGCCATTCTGAGATTCTACTGAATCACGTAAATAATGTTTCACCTAATAAATTTTGTTTCAGCAATATCATTTATCCATGACATACAAAGATGTAATGATATTCATAGCATTATACCTGTTTCTGACGTCACACTGAAAATGTTTCATGCATTAAAATTCCGCCTGAAAGCTGAAAATAGAATAATTTGGTTCATTTCATAAGTTTTTCTATGCCAATTAACTTCAAGATCAAAAATAACTTTCAAGAATTCACAATTACAAAAGATCCAAACTAACTTCATACATGAACACAGAAATACTTGAGAATTTAACAAACAATTAAAACATACAGTTATTTGATATGTATATTCAGTTCTCTTCAGTACCTTTTAACTTTGAAAACATTAATTGAATGCTTTGATACTTGAACAACTTAAAAAAACATTAAAATACATATGTACACATGTTGATAAAAAAATGAAAATTCAGTGTCTGATTTCAAATGATTAAATCATGGTATTAATGAAAGATATCTAGCAATTGAAATTGTTCTTTATCTTGAATAAACTGGAACAGAACTTAAGCATACATTAAGAACTTAAGAAAAACACCATTATTACATTATTAGCATCACAAAATTCATTCTAACACCCCCCTGACACTGTATTTCAATAGAAGACATATTGCCAAAGTATCTTGAATCACAAATCCCTCTCAACAACAACTGTTCATCATCTGTGTAACAAGTGGCCCACAATTTCTGCAAACAGTATACTGCTCCCTGTCTGCAAGTGGCCCACAATTTCTGCAAACAGTATGTATACCATTCTCTGTCTATAAGTGGCCAACAATTTCTGTAAACATGCCATTCTCTGTCTACAACAAGAGACCCTAAAAATTTATACTATTCCCTTTATACAATGAGCCAGCACAATTTCTGTAAGCAGTATACTCTTCCCTTTCTGCAACAAGTGGCCCACGATTTCTGCCAGCAGTATACCATTCACTGCCTATTGATCTACAACAAGAGGCCTTCAGAATTTCTGCAAGCAATATACCATTCCCTGTGTACAACAAACAGCCCACAATTTCTGCCAACAGTATACCTTTCCCCATCCACAAAAAGCAGCCCACAATTTCTGCAAGCAGTATACTATCCCCTGTCTACAACAAGTGGCTTTCAATAAACAACATACCATATCCTCTGTAGATTTAAGTACCTTAATTCTCTACATACAATGCACCCTGAAACCTCTATATAAATGGTCTTTGATAGCATTTTATGTATCTTCTCCACATTAATAAGAATCACTCAAAAAGTAAATGTAGCAGCACTATCACTTCCCCAATAAAATATGGCAATAAAAATATATATATACTCAAAAGAAACCTGTTTCCAGAAGTACTAACCAGCAGTAACAAAATGTAAGAGGCAAAATTTAAAACTTACAGTTTAAGGTCAATCAAGTCATCAATTCCACTATCTAGATATTTAACAGACTAAACAAACTTTAAAACCAACAACAATTTATCCTCATAAAATAGAAACACTTTTACATCCCTGTACGAATTAGAGTCATACTTAACTTACATTCAGTATTATATATATTAAGTTCACCCACTCATCACCAGATGTAGTAATCAGCAGACTGTTGATAGAAATATCAGGAACAATTGTATTAGACTTTGGCATTTGTAACAATGGTTTATATCAACTCCATTAAGACAATCTACAGACATTCCACATATCTGAATGAACAATAGCATAATTGGTTACCTCTTATCAAAGACCTGTGGTCTAATAGCATTGGCTTAAACATTGTTGGGAGCAACTGACTTTGAAAAGCATTAACAGTAACCTACATTTCTTTCATTTTATAAAGTTATAAGGCACACTTATAGTCCCTTTGCATCCAATAAATTGTCCATAAATTTGTGAACAAAATCCTATCAGCCCCAAATACAATCTCAATCTTTAATGTAGAACCTGTCAGTCAATTTACATTGTAATTAGAAGCCTTATCTCAATTAACAATATACTGATGTCACATAAATCAATTTTCATCAAGAATACATCATTTAATAGTTTCTAAATTGTCTTACAGATGATTACTTTAAAAATGACTTAGACCAAAGAAACATAAGTCCCTGGTTAATGAGTGATAACAGCCTATTTGGCAATGTTCACCAATTCAAGGACCATAACTACAGACATACAGGACCTTAAAAGACTTATCTGACTTGATACAACAATACCCATTATAATTTATACTTAGTAATACCCATTATTTATATGTTTTATTCAGATCAGATAAAACACTATAGTGATCGAGAGGTCACATCATGCTGTCAACACTGTGAGTATTTATTGCCCTGCCGATCAAAGTTGAAAATGCAACATTTTATCATTCAAGCAAGTAAAATGCATATTATTACAATGTCTGCAAGATTATTAACCACCTAATAACAAACACAAAGTCAATGAGAGGAAGGCCTGAGGTCCAAAACCGTGAGTAAAACTAACAAGAAAGAGAATGGGGAAAAATTAATGCACATCACAGAACAACCCAACAATTAAACTTCAAACAAAATTAAAGCTCATTGAATGACTTTAAAGTTTGGCAACATTCACTTACCATAAAAACTGGGGACATGCATCAATTGAACTAAATGCCAAGCAGCAAATAATGGGTAATAATTATCACTCAGTTGATAAAAGAAAACTAGTTTGCCAAACTTGATTATAGCTACCTACAAACTATTTACAAATTCACGTCACAGAATAAACTAAAGCCTCACTTTGATTTTTTTTCAATTAACGTACTGGCAAAATCAAACGCAATCTATTTATATGTAATCGACTTGGCAACATTCTTTAAGACCAATGTAGCGACTTTTTACACAATACTCATAAAACTGAAAATATGATTGACAAAAATCAGATGTGAAAATAGGCAATTAAAAGACTGCTATGACTAAGTGTTCAAACTCTCAGCAATGTGAGTGACTGGTCTCCAATGTAATACAATTGACAAGAGTGTGCAAGTGGCTTATAAGTTTAACGCCCCTTGTTTCACACTAATTAAAGGTTACACCCAGATGTCATGCATTTCACACAAACTCATTATATTCAAAGAAAATGTATGACAGGATCAAAAAACAAATGTACCGAATAACAATGACTGTGTAGGCATTCAAATGATGTAACCTCTTCAGCCGATCCTGAGAAAGAAATTGATAACAGCAGAGTATCCAGAACGGTTCCATTCTACCAAATACTTCAGCACACTTAGAATTCAAATTAAAGATAACAAATTTCAAGTAGTTTTATGAATAAAATAATATAACTGAAGAGTTTTCTTCAGTCATTGAAATTAAAGATATACACTGATATAATTGGTTGTCTGTATATCTGAAGAATTCAATTAATGTCTGTGCTATGCATATATAGTAAGCAGAGAAATGAAGAAATTACCCGCATAGTGAAGGCATGTAATAGTTTAGTAGTAGTGTGCCTGACTCAAGACCCGAGGTCATGAGTTTGAGTCTAGGTAGAGACAAGATTCAGGTAAATCTCACAATTCGCACTTTAACTGGTTAAAAACTATGGAGCTGTTACATCAATGATAAACAATAACTTTATAGCAATATAACAATAAGAATTCAGGTCATGCTTAAAATTAGTTGAGAGAAAAAAGACAGTTGCTGGCATTAAGATTAGTCTAATCACTTTCTGGGTTGGTAATCTCTATAGATGGATACAATAGATCATGCTTGTTTCATTCAAAAATAAGATGTTGAATTGTGAGGTTGAGTTGGTTTTTTTTACAAGAATTAGTTTTGCAAATTTTAAATAAACCACCTTAGTTCAAAGAGTTAACTTAGTAAATAGGATGCTAGATTGCTTAATTTTACAGTTTGTTAAGGTTTAAAATCTACACAGGAGTTTTCTCTACTACTGTTTGACTATAATTACATCAAAGTTGGCAACTGACGGATCAAGTTTAGCAAAACTTTGAACATTGGGAGTTTTTACCTACTTAATACATTATTTCAAGAAAAATTATGAAGAACTCGTAAATTCATAATTTATAATGATGCAATAATGTTTAACTGTTTTCTAATTTTATCATTTCATTTCAAAAAATGGATCTTTCTTTCACTCAAAATTTGAGTGCTTTACTCAGTTGAGATCTCAAAATTTGAATGTTTTACTCAGTTGAGATCTCAAAATTTGAATGTTTTACTCAGTTGAGATCTTTCATGAGATTTTCATCTCATATCTTAAACTCACACAGCATATTTTCTTGGGAACACTGATCTTTATATCCAGCCAAAAAAGTAAATTTTGATTATGAAATTAAACCAAAATGAGGACACAGGATAAACACATGAGAATAGTTTGATTTGCTTCTATGCAAATTTGGTCTATCAAAACAAATGTTAGTTTTAAATGGTCACATTATGTTTCATTAAAATTTCAGATGAAAAGCATTCCATACAGTTAACTATCATTACACTATCTGTCATTAACACTAAGAAGCCAGGAAACAAGTTTGCTCTGTAGTTATACTTAATTCTGACATTTCTTGGTTATCTTCACAAAATCGCTTGTAAATATGAACACTTGATACCTATATGTGACACTGGTGTGTCAAAATAATCTTGACCATTTGATGAACCCTGGGTATCCAGACAAGCTAATAGAAACACTGGAATGTATCAGCTGCACAGTATTTTGCCAAACAAATAATTTCGGGTGACATGAGCCACATGATGTGAATTTGAGCTGAAGTATAAGACTAAGACAGCCTAATATCCTGACTGGTACTCATTCAAGACTGCTTGCTGGGGAAGACAACGTTAACACCTCTGTCATACCATTAATTCAATGACTATCTATCTTAAATTAGTAATCTTTCGGCTAATCTGGGTTTTTTTGTTTTTTTTTTTGTTGTAATGTGATTTATATGTAGTAACTGGGGTTTAACACCATTTTTCAACAATTTTTCAGTTATATATGGCGACCAGTTCACCTAACCAGTTTTCCTGGACTGTATACTAACCAGTACTAACTTACCATTCCACAAGGAGCCAGCAACTTCTCCACATATGGAGGAAAATTGACATTTTGTCAAATTTTCACAGAAGAGTATGACCTGCCATGGCTGGGATCCGAACCCGGATCTCCAGGTTACAAGTCCAGCATACTAACCACTGGACCACGGTTGCAGCCTCACCTAATCTGTATCACATAGGATGAATAAATATTTGTTCTCCAACATTCTGCAAAATAAATTCAAAGTATATGATTTTCACAGATCAACAGTTCCCAAACTTTTTATTTTCAACATCATTTTGACTGAATTTAACATGCAAAACATGGCCAAACTCGTGTGAAATACAATATTTTGATTATCTTTGTACAGGATAATGCATAAATTACCTACTGAGGAGATGGGGGGTTGAAAAGTATGAAAAGTAGTATGAAAAGATAAAATACTTGGTATGTCATAATGACTAATTAGGGACATAGTGATGTGCTATAATACCAACTGTATCCTTCCAAACTCTGTGCAAGGGTCACTACATCATGCTACGTTACAATAAACACTGCCATTACGCATCTTCATGCAACCCTAGTTGGATCACACGTGCGTTCAAATTGCGGATGTACATCAACAAAGAAGCTTCAAGAAAATTGCTAAGTATGTCATAAAAAGAGTAACTACATATATAAGTTCTGGTAAAATGACTTAATAGCCAAGATATCTTGTAAAAATAATAAAGACTTGTCCAGTTTTGTTGACTGTATCCAAAATGTATGTCAGGGGAGATCACTGCACAGGAGATTGGTTAGTTTACAAATAAACTACAGCATCAGTAGCATAATTTTTCATATCTGGTCATTCTATTTCACTTTTCTACCATGAAACATCTTTAAGTTTGAAATAGAACCATTCTGACAATTGTATACATTAAAATAAAAATAAGATCTTGGCTAAAATCTGGAAGTTTATGATAGCAGAGATTTGTGATATATCTGTAAAGGGAGATTACTGTGTGACAGTGTAGGAGATTGGTTTCCTCCTACAAGAAAAATAAGCTCATTGTCAACACAAAAGGGTGTCTGTTTACACCAAACCCAAGGAACAATTGCAGTAGATATATTAAATGCAATTTATATAATGGGGCCATATAAATTGTGCACAGAATCGTCAACTACAAAAGATTGTACACAAAAGCATATAATAAAATCAATATTAAGACCACAATTTAGATGTTGAAATAAATAACTAATATTGAGGAAGTCTAATTATCAAGATAAAATATGGAAGAAATACAGAAAACTAGTAAAAAACTGAGTGGTTGTTATAATGAGGTAGTCATTATACTGAGGTGGTCATAAAGTGAGGTTTTACTTATCAATTATTTAGGAGAAAATAGCCACATTAGTGATTTATAAGTATACCTATTTGAATGACGTAGTCAAAATCTGATTATGAAGCAAGCCAAGATACTCAGCCACTGAGCCATCAGACCTGTCAGCTGTACATAAAGCCACTTATAATTAAATACTTATGTATATAATACTCAATGGTGTACAAATTACAATAAATCAAATTGTCATTTATAAATGAGACTTCATAAAACGAACATCAAAATAATTTATATTCCAGTATAAACTGGAACTAATTCCACATTTCAATACCATGGTGACCATCAAGAAAAAAATATAATTCATACTTGTAATAAAATCACACAAAACCTTGAATGCCTCAAGGGAAGTCTTTGTAAGCATACATATGAAAACCTCATCCTATCAGGCAGTCAGACTATCAATGATTTACATCATACAAAAACATGCAGAATAAATGTGCACGCAAAAAAACCCCAAAACACTGCAGCTTTATATTAATGAACACATCTTGGGATAAGTATAATGAAAATGTACCAAGAAAGTTGATATCTTGCATATGTCCCAGAGTGAAGTAATTACTAAACATTCATGTATAAGACACTCACAGTTCAGTGGGAAGCAGTTTATGTCACACACCATCAGCATCTTTCAAACAGTTACAGTGGCTTATCAGCTGCTCATGTCAATGGCCTGAAAAGCTTGGCTTTTATGCTTTGCAGATCAAAAAAAAAATCATTCCATGCACTAAGATGGAAATAGCAGACATTAAGAGTTTCAGATGAATTAGTGCTCAAATCGTGTATAATCTGTCATTTGTTATACGATAAAAGTACACGCATAAATGTATTTACGCAGATAACATCAAGGCCTACACCCTGGAGAATTTGATATGAGCAATAACTTATAGAAAATGCATTCAATGCATGAAATATCATCAAGCCTCTGGTACAAAAATGACACACCTAGAAGTCACTATGGTATTAGCAGTGACTACAACAGAGATGTACAATAAAACATCATCTATCAACACAATCTTTAATTCTCTATGCCAAATAAAGTAATTTGTTATTCAAATCAGATGTTAAAAATGTACTTGTATAACCTATAAATACAAAAAAAACCCAACCACAACAGGACAAATTTCACTCACACCTGAACTATTACAAAATAACATTACAGTAATTATAATGTGGGATCTAAATGGTCGAGTGATTATGGCTTCTGACTTAAGTAATCACTAGCCCTTCACAATTGTAAGTTTGAATCCCTTAGCTACCAGGACCAGAAAAAATCAACATGAAGAAACTATCCAGCTGACTTATAGAAGGTCGGTGGTTCTACCCAGGTGTATGCTTGGGTCCTTCCTCCACTGCTGATAGCTGGAAAAGTCACTAAATGATTAACTATAGGAGATGTGGTTAGGAGTGCATTGACAGCCATAGGGATGAGGCCTAGGGATGTGGCTAGCATAAAGATTTTGCAAGCGTGAAAAAGAAAATAATGTTGAGAAGATAAAAATACCTCGCCAAAGGGGAGTCCTGAACACCTGACATGGCAATGCGCATTTATGGCCAACTGGTCTAGAAGCCAATCATGAGCCCCAGAAGCTCTTGGATAAATTATGAATTTATTTTCCTTTTACCTGACTAATAATATCATATCTCTAACTTTCTTCTCCAGCCTTTCCCACTTCTATGTGTTTTTTTAATCTTTTATCTGCCTTCTTGGCAACAAGTCCATGGTCTATTACTCAGGAAGCCATGTGAAATTGATACCTCAAGCAAATTAAGAATAATGGGCCCTCATTTGACAATAGGGATAGCATTCATCATAATCACATTTTTTGTAATACAGATATACAAAAAGTACAAATTGTGAAAAAAATCGGAATGGACCCAAAAAATATGGATGCCAAGATACTCAGACAAATGGAATTGTAAAAAGAAATCGGAAAATGGCTTCTAGAAAAGTGGAATTGTGCATTAAAATAGAAAAAAATTGTGTCTTGGTTAGATCAATTGTTCTACAGACCCAAATATCTTAATCCAGATACAAATGAACAGTCATTGATACAGAAAAAACAACAGAACCTGACACACTATAAACATTCTAAATTTGTATAGCAATTTATCCTTTTAGTGCAGAACTTGAATTAACTTGTATATTGTATTACACTATAAATATCACATAAACCTCTTCCTTAATTATTAACCAAATTGAAGATAACAAAGACAGAGTGTAAGTAAACCACTTACCATTGTCTCAAATAAAAGCCTGATGTAAGTGGACAGAAAATGACACATCAAAGCAAATTAAATACACTAAACAGCTACTGTTACCAACTGTTGAGAAAAAATCTCAGTCTTGTGACCTTGACCTCTGACAATGAAAAGTAATAATTTAATGATATTATAAAGTTTGAGGACATTAGGAGCAATGCCTACATACATACATAGATACGAAAACTTTTTTCTGTCACATGTGGTCATTGAAGCAGTGACCTTCACCTATTGACCCCATTAAACATGATCTTCTATAAATAGTAGTTTATCTGTAACAGCTCCCAAATTTTTTACCAGTTTGACCTTGACATTTGACACATCGATCTAAAGTACCAGTTGCTTAAGGCCTTAAACAATAAAATACAATTTAAAGTCATTTCTCTTCAATAGCTGTCTAAAAATATTGTAAATTGCCTCCTAGGAATGATGTTTTAATACAAATAATTAAAACTTGCCATTTAACTCTGATAAAATCATTTTCAATTCAACAGAAGTCTAGTTAAAGTCCAAACTTTTTTGCTTTAATTCTGCATATTTTGCATGCTTAGACAGTCAGCCTAAAATTTCACTGATTAAAAAGATTTCCATTCAAGTCAAAAAATTTTCATTGAATACCTGAACTATCAATGAAACACAATGTCTCAGGCACATATTACCTTTAATATCATCATGAATCTGAAAAATATATATGGTATATCATATAAAGGTCTTTAAATTACCCCTTCTCGAGTATCCAAAGATTAAAAAGCAGATAAATCCGCTGTGGTTGTACCAAGTACAAGGTCATAAATACTAATTTCGGAAGGGGATCTTATTTTTCTGAACGAAATAGAATTACATCAAGTACAAGGTTGTTTCAGGAACGATAATAATTTTCACTCCATGAAAAGAGAAACTGCAATTTTTTATCCAAGTAACCCCATCAAAATCCTGAACCCAAAAGGTATACAGGACCCAATGTCTTAAGATAAACATAAAGAATTCAGGATTCTTGAAACAGCTGAATCAGCATTATTTTGTACTCATAGTTTCTCATCTATAAGAAAACCCACCCAAAACATATGTCAAATTGTGCACATCAAAGGCTAACAGAAGAATACCAACATATGCACAAACCAGTCGGCAATGGCAACCAACACATAGAAAATTACTTTTAAATGTCATATGTTGACAGGGCGTTCTGCAGGGGAAACAATCTGTCAGCAGGTGTTAATTAATCATACAAAACTTCTGAACTGTGGGAGAAGGCGGGTTAGATAAGTAAATCATGTTTCACAGCCACAGAATGACTTAATAATCACTATTTTAGTTTTTTAGTCTTATTCTGAAAAGAAAAATCAAATTATCTCCCTTGAAGACGTTATCATATTTATTATCCCCTTTGTAAGTACAAAGATAAATTATTTCCTCTCATTAAAGACTTTTTCTTATAGCCTTAGTGCCAACCTAAGTTTTTTAAAGTTCTACAAGAAACAGCTTATCAAGTAGTGCTTAAGGAAACTAAGAAGGAATTTGGTCACTCCTAGTCTGACCTTGCATTGTGTTACCTTTGGTTCTATAAATAATATAACCTCAAGTATCATATGCATATAATCAATGTTTCAATCAAAAACTTGCAACAGTGGAGGACATTTTCCCACAGTGCACTTCCTGTTGCCATAAATGTCGAATAAAATCATGACTGTAAAACACACTGATAACATTTCTACTGATTCTAACAGAGTTCATTTATGCCAGCAGTGGGTCTTACGTCTTATCTAAACCCTTTTATTCAGTAATGTACAATGATCATACGACCTAACTTCAGTGCTCCCTAAGGATACCAACCTCTACAAACCTATTCCTATGGATGCTATAGATCGTTTCCTATATTACAGAAATAGAATCAGAGTTAGGGGACACATAAAATCATTAGTCAATTTATCATAAAAAGCTTCAATTATATCTGGGTTTAATCCTACAGTCTGTAAACCAGCCATGGTTTTATAAAAATTGTCCAATTTAAGAATCTTCCAAAGTGAGTATTTTGTTCACATTGAAGATTGTGCATCCGACTCAAAATTGAGAGAGATTCAATGATGTCTTAATCTCTATCTATCATCATTTCAGCTTAGGCATTAGAGAGCTACAACTCAAAACATAGCTTATAGAAAACTTGAGTTTGTAGTAAGTCTTGCAGGCACTCAAACAACTAAGAGTAACCAGTGGTCTGAACTCTGAACAAAGAGCAAGTAGGAGAGACCAGTGTGATTAAGTGTTTACGGTATCTCACTAGTAATCACTAGTCCTTCACTGTCCTGAATTTGAATCCCATCTGGGCCCAAACAAATTTCAAATGTTGGGAAGCTGTCCAGCTAGCTTACTGAAGGTTGGTGGTTCTATCTAAGTGTAAGCTTGGCATATTCCTTCACCATTTAAAGATGGAAAAGTGGCCAAATGAACCTAGCAGTGGGACATTAAAAACCCATGGAAAAACAAAAGAAGGACAATTAGGTACAGAAATGTAAGATAAACACAAGGACAAGTATCAATATCAACTTCAAGCCACTAATTTTGAAGAGTGGCTATAATTAAATTGTACAAAGATTATATCTATATTTTAATTGCTACATTCTTTATTCATGCTTGAAACAAATAATCACAAAGTCAGAATTCATCATCAGAAATAAAGTCAATAGAAAATCTTATTCTCCTTCAATTATGCAAAATGGTTTTCCGATCGATCATGAAGCTGTATAACATTTGCATGATAATTAAGAATTAATGAAATTGAATTAAAATGATGGATACTGATCCTGTCATTGCACTCTCTTTTCCCATGAGTATATATTTTGCTGTAGAAATCAAAGCACTGAGAGGACTGTTTTTGACTGGCTGCAGCAAGTTCTCCTAGAAGTTCATTGTTATATATTTCCTCAAATACTTTCAATGCTTACGTCGGCCAATAAAAGCATGCAGATGGACAGAGTACTTAGTAAAGACTATAAGAAAATGGCATTTCTGCCATAAATCCTACTCATTTAATGCTTTTCTGTATTTCGATATCATAATCAACATTCCAGTTAAATTTACAGTATGTTTTGCGTTTCTGGATAAATAAGATCAGACTTTCAGATTGTCTTCCCATGGATGTTTTAACAAATTGTAATGATCAAGTAAAATCTCAATTTCTAAAGTTAATTTCTGCAGACAAACATCTAAATCACTAGAAATTAGTTTTTTACATAACCTGAAAAATCCACAAACTTAAACAACTCAAAATCCTTCATTCCTGTCATTTACCTGCATTTTATGCACACTGTTTGCATTGATTCACAAACAGCTCATAAAAAACTGTAATGTTATCAGTGAAAGTTTTGTCCCAAGCTTAGCCAGTGGTTAATTAATGATATGCATGGCTCTAAAAAAAGAAAAAAAACAATCCATCAATAACTATTAAAGGGAGGTAATAATATCAAACTTCAGTAAGACAAAACAGTACCATTCAAAAGCAGCCTTATATTGTCTGGCTCTCTCATGGCCAGCCAAAAAAAAAAACAAATTAAGGCATATATAACTAAGTAGCACTGCTTAGTTTTGACTGGCCAATGATACCAATTCAACTACTAATAAAAATTTGTGAGCACAAAAACATGAGTAGCATAAGAACTAATATGTGTCAGTGATAGTACTTAGATGAAAATTTCAATGTATGCTTGAACCAATAAACCAAAATTTTAATCTAAACCTTAACATAATGAAAACAAAATGTAAAATGACATTACAGTAATATAAATTAAATACCACATTTATTTGATTAAATTTCACATATTTCACTAACACTCAAGTTTTTATTGCTATTTTTGATAAAACTAATGAAATTTTTATTATCAATATATGATGCAAACCAGAGTTATACGTTAATTAAGGGTGTGTCCAAAGTGAATTAAATAACCTTGCTCGCCCAGTGTAACAGCCATCAAATTAGTTTTAAATGCCAGGCAACCTTTGAAATGATGTACAGCTAAAAATGTCATAATAAGCATATACATATATATCTAGTTTTATTTGCCATTTTATGTTTGGACTGTAATATGTAAAAGTTAAAGTTTGGTATAAAGTCTATTTCAATGTGTATGTATACAAGCGACTTTACACTTTAATCCTGGTCATTGGTTCTTGAATCGTCCATTCACAAATGATGCTTTAAGTGTCCATGGCACATTGTCTTAACTTCCTTGCAGGTACCCACTTAAACACTAGGGTAGAGAGGAGAGATGTACAATAATGATCTTGATCATGGAAATTATGATGTTTCTAGCAGGGGTCAACCCAAGGACACTCAATCCCTAATTCTGTGTCCTACCACTAAATCATTTACCCTAATTTTATCAGTTCTGATCAAACATCAAACGAAAGCAGGACAGAGAAGAGGAATATGGGGGTTGGCCCCTTAAAACAGAAGTTATGAGTTTGGTCCCACAAATACCCTAAACTTGACTCTTCTTAGAGTCAGGTGTGTTAATAAAGAGCAGGGCATATATCAAGAAATATTTGGTATTGGTTTTCATATTTACAGGAAACAGACAATAAGGATGCATATGTCTTTTCAACTGATACATACATAAACATAGGAGTAAATTTAGTAACATAGTCAAATGTAAACAAGTTAATTAACATACCAGTTTTATCCTACCAATACTAATAAAAATGGAAAACTTAATGGTATTAGAAATTAGTAGTCATTAGCCCCCACACCGCTGTGAGTTAAAATCCCAACTGGGACAAGAAAAACATCATGTGTGAGTAAGCTGTCCAGCTAGCTTACAGAGGGTCAGTGGTTCAACCCTGGTGTATGCATGGGGGACTCTCCCTCCACTGTTAAAGATGGAAAAAAGATGCAAGTTTTAAAGTTTTTGATACATAAAATTCTAGCATGTGATGGCATGCCATATCAGCAATCTAGAGAGCAAATCCTTAAATAATTACCTTACAACATGCAGAGACAAGAAAATCCTTGTTTCATCAGTTTGCTATGGTAGCTATATCCAGCAACATTCAATAGGAAAGTTCACTAAAACTCATCCAGTGTAGATCTACTAGTTCAAATATGTGAAATACCAATTCTAGAATTACATAACATTTACTGAAGGTGCCAAAAAAAACTTGCAAATGGTAAACAAATAACTATGTAAATCTTATTTACTAACTTATCTAGGAAGGTTAAACTATCAAGCTGCTGATAATGTGTAAAGTAAATATACAACTATATAAGGCTGGTTAATTTGTATCTTTGTCCAACAAGGACTGTATATCTACTGCCTGTGGTATACATGACAAGATGACATACAGAACACATTTTGAAGCTGGTTGGTCATTAAGCTGATCACTGGTGGCAGACACCTAGCAGGAGATGGAGACCCTAAGGGTAGCTAAACTGGACATTGAAGTATGATCTAATTACAGGACTGGTGAAGATTATATCACAGAGAAAAAAACAGCAGGCCTCAGGGTTTCATTCATATAAGTGATAATATATAGTTTACTTATACCACAAATAAAATGGATGTTCACAGACTTACTTCTTTTTCTTTCTATAAATATGACAGCATAATTAAGACTTATGCATTTGAAACCAGTAGTGTGAAACTGTAAAATTTAAACATATTACTACAAACATAATGTGAATTTCAATGACAATTTTGAGCATGTTTAAATGAGTTTTATTATAAGACAAAAGGCCTTAAATTGCTGATAGACAAATTACCACTAAATTTGGATGTTATTACCAGTTTTCAAATTTAATACAGTTTGTTAATATCAAAATCAGGTGTTCTTTCTAAAGTCAATGTGATTATTTTAAATACCATGACTGGCAATGGTTTTTCAATCCATTTAATATTCGCGTTCTACAAAACTCATCTTTGCCTAACTGAATATGGTGATTTGAATTACTATTCAGAACTAGATTTTAATATTATCCACTGCTCTGAGTGTAAATCATAAAACATGATTTTAATGACAGATCATTATTGTAAGCATGAGAATGTCTTGTAACACTGATACAAAACAGAAATAATGCACCAGAGCACCAAAAACATATCCTACACGCAACATTTCTGCAATTATACATGAACTAATTATCTAATTACAGCTAATAGCTGTGTAATAAGAAATAAACGAAGTCAACATCAAGTAAAACAACTCCCCAAGCGGAAACCAATAAGCCATAAAGCGAAAACTGTTCATTAAACAAACTGACTCTACAACTGGAAGATATAAACTTAAGCTAACTAAATCCATGATAAATTAAATAATTAGTTTGACACTATAAAATTCAGTGTCCCAAAGCAATCTCTATAATAACTTATTTGTTCACAATCCAAATAGCAAAGCTAACTTAATGAACCCCCCACCCACCCTCTGCTGTACTTAATTTCCACTCCCATTTTAAGAAAAAATGAGAGATCAGGATTCATCATAAATATTTTACTAAACCTCCAAACTGTACCCCAATAATGCACCTAACATTACTTCAAATATCTTGTTAATCAATACGCAAACCGGATAAGATTTTTTTATTACGTTTTAATACAACACGACCAATCAAATATAGGAAATGCAGGAATAAGAGATTTACTCATTAATAAAAACATGAAAACAGAACACACCTTATGATAGCTAATTCCTGGTTTGTGCAACAGTAGGAAGTGTGTGGGTTAGAATTGTCATCGCATAAAATTCAAATTATCTTTTAACGGTTAGCAATGAGATACAGGTACACATTTATGTAAAACTATGCATAGCATACACTACCTGTTTCTATGATAACAAAGTGTAAATACTTAACACATAAATGTGCATGTTTATTAACCAATAAGACAGTAATTGAAGCTTTGTCAAAACGAATTTTTATACTTTAAGTTGGCATAATTGGCTAACTGATAATACTGAGTTTCACCATTATAATTTTAATTTTAAAAGTAAACCATGATTATATACATAACTCCATATACACTCAGGGTCTTTGCAAGTGGTTTGAACAAAAAAATTGGCTTCTATAAGCCAATATCGCATGTAATTTACATATTTTTGAACAACAATAACTACTCAGCATATAAGAATATAATAAAACAATTAGTTGTAAAATAACAATCATAGTATCATGCAGGAAACTGTGCCTCAGATTTTTGATAACGTCCTCCGTTCATCAGATGTTTTACTTCAAAGAAATTCTGTAGCCTGAACCAAACTAACAATTACATAATATGTCACAGATTAATGACGAAAAGAAATAGCAAAATTCCGAGACACAGTTTATATATTTATATATAAGCATTTCCACTAAAAAATACTGAAAACCACAGTGAAATCCATCTTTCAATAAGGGGGCAATCTTTATTAAAAAATAACACTTACTGTATACTACGTGCTCAGGTGAGCTAATAATTTGATGCTACACTAACAATAATTTAACTTAATGTAATGATGTAAAAAAAAATATCCACTCTCTGATCTGTCCATTTCCTATAACAAGAAGGCCAAGATGGCCATTTTTCAGTCACCTGAGTAAAGATTGCAATTGATTTGACCTGATGACCTACTTTTTTGAAACAAAATGACCCATGTTCAAACTTTTCCGAGATGTCATTAAGACAAACATTCTGATGAGGTTTGGTAAATATACAATCAAAACTATGACCACTAGAATGTTAAAAAGATTTTCCAGTGATTTGGCCCGGTGTAGTAGTTTTTGACCTCAGATGACCCATGTTAAAAAGTTTTCAAGATATTTCTAAGATAAACATTCCGATGAGGTTTGTTGAATATCCAATCAAAACAATGAAAACTAGAGTGTTAACAAGGTTTTCCAGTGATTTGACCAGGTGACCTAGTTTTTCACCCCAGATGACCTATGTTCGATCATACCCAAGATATCATTAAGACAAACATCCTGACAAGGTTTGATGAAGATCCAATCAAAACTGTCACCAACAGAGAGTTCTCAAGGTTGTACAATGATTTGACCTGGTGACCTAGTTAATACACCCACATAGCCCTTTTTCAAACTCATCTGAGATATCATCAAGACTAAGCCACTGACCAATTTTCAGGACCCTTCAATGAAAAATGTGGCCTTCAGAGTGCTCACAAGGTTTTTCTTCCATTTGACCCCGTGACCTAGTTAATGACCCCACATAGACCCATCAGTATAGCTTCGTGCCCAGGAGAGCTAAAAATTAGTGTTCGGCATAGTGGCAAGGTGTTTTACACTTGGTAGAGGTGAGGTGAGGACCCAAAACCACAGAAATGAATGATTTATGAGTATCTTAAGTCACTCAACACTAGCTTATCTACTGGCCACCTCTGCCCACATTACAGTGCCAAATCACACAGTTACTCAACACCAGCCTATCTGCTTACCACGACACTGCCCACCTACATAAGGAGGAGAATGTACCAATTGTCAGTTCTTACAACCATGTAACCCAGGCAATTACTGTATATTAACAATGGAATGCCATGCTAACATTTACAATATTTATGAGAACATCTGTAGAATAAATCTTGCTGACAAGCACTATAAAATAAATATTACACAGCTTTGAAATTAATTTTGAGCTCTATTCCTGCTTAGTTATCCCCCACAAATAATATTTTAGTACATCAGAGACAAGTTTTCTTTTAGTTCATCACATGGCAAAACCATGTCAAAGATCACAGACACACAAATTTTTCAAAAGATAAGTAAAAACTCAGGAACAGACAAACTTAGTCAGAACTAGACGATCTAAATACTAGAAAGTCCATATTAGAAGCGTTCTGATAAGAGGAGTAAAGATTAAGTATTCAGATTAGAGATGTACATATTAGATGTGAAAATCAGATGTACAGATTAGATGTACAGATTAGATGTGAAGCTTAGATGTAAAGATTATGTGTACAGATTCGATGTAAAGATTATGTGTACAGATTAGACGTTAAGATTAGATGTACAAATTAGATGTACAGATTAGATGTCCAGATTATTTGTGAAGCTTAGGTGTACAGATTAGATGTGATGATTATGTGTACAGATTAGATGTACAGATTATTCGTGCAGATTTGAGTAGCGCAGATTAGAGGCCCAGATTTTAGATGTCAATATTAGAAAGGTTCAGATTACTGGGGTCTAGACAAGAGGGGTTCTTCTGTACCATATATTGCATTGCATAATCCACATGATATAAGAGAGACAGAGTCTGTGATATTATCTTGATTGTCATGATGGCAGTCAACCCAAGAATTATACAAAATACCATCAAATATACCACAATCATCAACATTATGTAAATTTGACACCAAAATACACATACATTGTTATAATTTGATTTCATCGTATTTTGCACCAAAGAACATCTCGCTATGTCTGAGGTATGTGTGAATCATAGAAAGGCATGCAGCCTGCCCGGAGTGAAACTGTTTCAATCTGCTGATGCAACTAAAAACTTAAATAGACAAAAGACACAATATCTGTCACATTGTATCAGGGGTAGATAAAGTGGATTTGTGTAGGAGATAGAATATCAGACAAAATTCATAGATTAGGGTGGATAATGTTTTATAACTCATTTTCAGGGGTGAATACTCAAGACAATGTAGACTAGACCTTGATTCAGAAGCAACTCAACCAGGGGTGCTAGTCGAATAGTACAGATGCTACTGATATCTTAATACATATTAAACAAACCCACTGCCAACAAATGGCAATTCTAATATTTACTCATGAAAAAGATCCGAAGAACATTCCATTGAAGAATGCAGGTCATATAAATAAACCACTATACAATCCTACCTGAACTATTTTATTTAATTATAAGCCTGGAATATAAATGAATTGTTCATGAACCACGTCAATTCATCTTCATGGTTTATAAACAGCTCAAAACACATCATCCATCACAAGTGCCAACAGAAGCATAAATAATCCTGGCATTCTGTTGATTTGCCATATCAAAATTTGATAATAGTTGACAAAATGGACTCACAAAGATTAAATCTACAATTTACAGGAACATATTGTAAAACTTGCAAGTATCAGTCATTATGTGGGGGTAATTCTACATAGATTTAGTTAAAATCTAAAATGAAATGAATCTATTGATATTTCATCACTCGTGTGTCCAATAACTGGAAAAAGGTTTTGATATAAAAAAATCGCTCAACTCAGATCAATCTCAAAATCAAATTTTCAAGAATATTTAGTGCTCTAGAATGTAATTTATCCCATCAAGAGCTCTTAGGGAACTTTAATGATATCTGCGTTTTTTCTCCTTTTGGGGAAGGGTGGCAAAACCCTCAGAAAGGGGAAAAATTACATGACAAGCATACTACTCTCATGCATAAAATTACAGATAGGTTATAACCTTGATGGCGAAAGATGAAAGAGGTAAATTTAATGATCTTTTTTTACCAAAAAAGTTGTCAAGAAAATATAATTAAACTGAAAGAGAATTTTACAAGAGGGCCACGATGGCCCTGCATCACTCACCAGAATAAATGTAATTTAACTTGTTATTAAAAAGGTAATAACAGTACATTTCTGGGTAGATAATGGGGAACAATAATAAACTTGTTAAAGGACGATCAAAGGATACTACAAAGGAATATTCATGATGACTGACTGGGGGATGCCACAGACCAAATTTGGTGATGATCCAACCATTGGTTCATGAAAGAAGTCATTGAAGGTATTCCTATTTTTATTCTGGTGGCCCCTATAAGGGGCCAACCAATTTATTAAAGCAAACTTGAAAAAGGACCATCAAAGGGTGCAACAAACCGAGTATGGTGATGATCCAACCATTGGTTCGTGAGAAGAATATGTTTAAAGGTTTTTCTATTTCTAGCTCTAGTCACCCTTAGTCAACTGGTATAATATGAGCACATTGCATTAGAACATAAAAAGACTTCAGCACAGCATATTTGAAATAAATCTGAGTGGTAATTTCAGAGGGGAAGACTGTTGTTGATGCCAGACGACGAACGACGGAGCATCCACCCATCCTAACACCTTCTGTTCTGGTGAGCTAATAATAATAGGGGAAAAACATACTATTCAGATGGGGCAATGGACCAAATTTTGACCCAAAATCAGCCAAAAAATAAATGCTGGATAAGGTAACCCACAATCACCATTTGTAACAGAAAATTACCAAATATTTCTGAGTTGATACTTATTTACATCAGTATTTTGGCATTATACTGGCGGACTGTTGAACTAACCAATGTTCATGAATTCTGTACCATTACTTGCATAATTCTCTGACATTCGTTCTCATAAACCCAATACTTACCTTATTGTAGTCAAGTGGTTATGGTCTCCGACTTGTAATCACTAGGCCCCACTGCTGTGAGTTCGGATCCAACCAAAGACAAAATTTCTCAAGTGACGAAGCTGTACAGCTAGCTTAATTACAGAAGGTTGGTGGTTCTACCCAAGTTTTTGCTAATAAAATTTGACAAAGTTAGCTTTTGAAAAAGCCAGTAAGCATCTTGCTTGGTCCTCGGGTCCCTAACAAAATGGAAAGACAGGATCAAGGAGATGTCAAGAAAGAAGCAGTTTAGGAGGAAAACTTTTATAAAACCAAATCAGATTGAGTAGGTTATTTTTGCAATCTAAGTAATGGAATGCAACTTACCCCTGCAAATCAGAATAATGTTCTTTACAGAACTTAAAATCAAATCCTGGGTTAGGCTGGAGAAAAAGTCAGTATACAAAACCAAACATTTCAACATCACCAATGAATCTCAATCATCTGGTTAACTCTACCCAGGCATCAAATTAAATACAATTCAAGCATGCATGTTAAAGTTTTCACGTGAGTTTAACAATATAACCATCTTTTAAGCTATCAAAAATCACATGTTGATTTTGATAAATCCTTTTAGGTCAGTTCAGTAATCATCCATTAAATCCCGAAGGCTTATCATAAATTCAGAATAACAGACAGTCAGAAGTGGAACGTTAAAATAAAAAACCTCAGTATCATTATACCAATGACAAAGAGAATTAAAACTAACCACACGACCATAAAAAAACAACTAAAATCTCGACCTTGTGGAACCCTTAAAGTCCATAAACCTCACAGAAAATAATTAAACCATCCCAACTAATTTTAGTAACAACATGCATCCCAAGTATTTATCATACTATCAGAAATGGTAATTATATTTTATTTCTACTTTTAATTACTTTTGAATTACACCCAATTGTTTTATATGTTAATTAAACAGCTATAAAGCTATATAACAGACCTTTTTCGACAATAAAACAACAGTTTATAAGATTAAGTTTTCAATGAATTGATTGTGTTAACTCCATGGAGCAAGATAATTAAACTCTTTTATTATATGGATTAAGTTTATTGGCATGTAACAATGATTATTTTGGTATCAGGCTGAAGCATACATGTAATGGATATCAGACAGAAAAAAATTGTTTTTTTTTTTACACCAAACCAATACAATACTTTGACTAATAGTCTATTTTATAAATACTGAACACCCATGGAAGTAGAAATGTTTTGTTTTTGGAAGTTTCAAGTTTTAGAAAGATTTTAGTATATGAAAAAGTGTAATTTTCTGTATATGTTATTACTTAAAATGAAAATCTGTTGCTTATACTCAAAACCATTTGCTGTTGTATGTGAACATGCAATAAATAGACCCTTGAATGATATTAATCTTGTTCTTTAAACACAGTTCAATCCATCAATGTTTCAAAAAAGATAACAATTTCATAAAATGCCATTGCTTTAAAGGTTAAAGGTGTTTGGCAAAGGTAAATCATGTAACTCTTACCAATCAAACTTTGAAGTAACGATCATGAATTACATGAAACATACTTATGATTTTGTTAAGTATATTTATGATTTGTTAAATACGGAAGTCACTCCTCTTGGAGACAATCAAGAATTTATCAATCTGATAACATCATTGTTCTAATGTTTGTTTTCAAATTCGTGTTTGATAGCATTGTAAAACTGATGGTCCACAGTAGCAAACAATATATTATAAACTGGCAAAGATTTTACCATATTTGTATCTAACGCATGTGCTTATGATACAGCAGTAAAATATAATGATATATATTTGATGTACACATATGACATAATACATTTATCATTTCATTATTAAATACCCCTAATTGTGCGTTACAAAGTTCATGTATTAAGAAGTGCAGGCCAAAAATAGAGTGAATATTTCACATTGAGAAACTACATTTTTTGGAAGTTTCAGTTTTCTGAGGGCACAGTATTCAGAAGTTATAAGGTATAGTGAGTGGAAACAAATCTACAGTCAACATGTATCCAACTGAAACAGTCATAAAAATAACTCAGCCAACCTGATCTTAGTCAGTTGTTAGTGGTAACTCAGCCAAACCTGATCTCAGTCAGTTGTTAGAGGTAGTTCAAAAGGTGTCATGAACTAGAATTTATTGAATCTTGGACAAACTTTATAATGAACTCAAATATTGGATTCAATATAATGGACCCTCTGCACTGGATTTTCTATTACATGGACTTCACATATTGGATTTACAGCAATGAACTCCATGAACTGAATTCAATATAATGGACTCAATCACTTTAATGGACTCCATATCCAGGCTCTCTAAAGTGGACTCACTATATTGGACTCACAATTTATTCACAATAACAGACTCTGTATAATGAATTCACTATAATGGACTCAATATACAGGATTCTCGATAATGGACTTTCTGTCATTATTCATGCTATTTACACTTGATTGGGGCCAACATAAATCTATGAAGGACAAATAATTTTGGACTAGCAAACATCTGGATCTAAGATAAACAAAGAAAACACACACTAGACAAAAAGCTGTTTGTGCGGATTTTTTATTTGGTCCAAATTCGTCAAAACTTTTCAGAACATTAAGCCAGTAAATGCTTTTAGAATGGCACATATACAAAATACACAAAAAGAAAAAAACCTTAGTCAGGAGCGGAACCAGTTTATCTAACGGATTAATCATGTAACATATTGCAGCAATTCCTGCACTTCTGAGATTATCAAGAAATTCGATATATTTAATATTTTTATTCTTCAAAACATCTGACATTATCAGTATTTCATGCAACACTTGATGGTTCAGATGCAAATTTTTCACATTTTAATACTTTAAAGACTGTTGTAAACTTTGAGTTCCATACAAAAATAGGTTAATCTGCAGCTTCCTGTGTTAGCATGTGTTTCAAAGACAATCAACTATTACTGGACCAGAGGACTGACAAACATGAAAACATCACAGGACCAGACAAAACATTCTTGGCCCTCAATCTGTACTGATCATCTATCTTCACTAACAATCCAACAAATTTTATATTTACCCCCAATCTGCTTATCACTCAGAGAAATCAGTTTGTTCCAGTATGTAACACAACAGCATCTAAATGCTTCCACCGTTTATGACTAAAAATACTGCTGATAAGTAGAATTCAACCTAACTTCAACAAAAGAACTAAATTTTGAATCATTAGAAAAAACATGCAGCCATAAAAAATAATATAAGTTATCAAGACTAATTCATACCCAACTAGTTTCTTTATTTGTTGCATGCAAGTTGTGTTGTCTGAACAGTTGAATTTGTACATGGCATAATAGTATTATGTACCACATACTCCCATCAAGCTAATTACTTCATGTAAAAGAAAGACAATCTGTCTTATAGACAGAAGCAACATATGTGTTCCTTTAACCTGAAATTCCCATTAAACTGGAATGTACCATTATCATTGTTACATCAGATAGATTTAAATCATTATTTATGGAATCAATCAATTTACCTGAAATTTACCTCCAAATCAATGTGTAGGTTTCTCTAAGACTGTTATTTGTATAGATACAAACAGACACAACTTCGTCTGAAAGGAAACAAATACAAAAATAAAATATGGAAAACTAATTAAATAATATTTATTTGGTACTTTAATCATAATTAAATAATTAAATATAATTAATGGATGAAACTGTTAATAAGAAACAGAATTTACAGAAAACATACGAAAACCATCCTAGATAATGTTACACAACAGTTTAAGAATTGTACCCCCAAGTTAACTATATATAACAAAGACTACAGTGTGGAAGGCAAAAATCCAAGCAATTTGCACAATTTTCTCAAAGTCAGAAATGAAAGTGGGCAACTAATTGACAGCTAAGAGATACATCTCTGAATAGTTTCCACAAAAAAAAACAAACAAACACAATTTGTCTCAGGATTGTTGTGCATGCCAATTAAATTCCTGTTAAACCATCCTTGCACATATTCAACATTTCCAACTGGAGACAAATTTCTTCATTAAATTCAGAACTTAATTGAATGATAAGAATTCATGATTTGTTCATGCATCTTACAGAACGTAATGAGCCATTACTTTTAACATCAACTGCATAATGTTGATACCTAAATAATTAGCTCTCCAATACTGGAACAAAAATGACCACTTATTGTCACATAAAAGTTTATATAAACAAACTTCAGGAAAAGATGGGGGATTTACAAGAAAAAAACATCACTGAATATAGAATCTACAGTCAAACATGTGTCTGCAGCTGCCTCAAAAATAAAGACCACCCTGTGAATAAAGGCCATTCTTTGAAAAACCATCACAGACTATTTAGGACAAACTGACTTCCAAATATAGGCCACCTGTCAATAAAGGCTACATTTTGTCTTTCCCAAGGATGGCCTTTGTTCACAGGTTTGACTGTAAATGAATGTTTTCATCAGTAATCAGCGAGTTAGTGAGTGTTCAGCTGGCTGTGCTAGTGAGCAAGCTTATACAGTAGGTTGGGGGATCTTCTAAGACAAAAAATGCACTTCAAATCCCTGAATAAGCAAAATTGATGCAACAACAACAACAATCACGGTGTTGCTCAAAGTTAGCAGATTACAGGCAAGACAGCAGTAACATGAAGTGCAAACACCAATAAGATACAGATTTATGAAACAATTCAAATGAAGAGATACATAAATCACAATCAGACAGCACAATCCACAACCAGCTACTAGAACAAAAATCCTGAGAATTTCAAATAAAGTTAAAATTGATGGTAGATTGCATTGCCATAGTTTGGATTCTACGCCAACTAAATTTATAATAACAATGAATCCGCACTGCCTCGCCATTTCTAATATATCATTGTAACCTAGCAAGCAACAGCACACATTTATTACCCAGCTTCTAACAGTAAGGATCATAGTCAGGATATAAATCAGGCAAGAAATTTCATACATTAGTAATATATTAAACTGAGTACCGTAAAACAAAAAATTTTGCAATGGGATCATTTAAAGACATCATCATTCCAGTATAGCTATAACTTACCAGTATTAACTAATGATTCACTTAAATCTAGGCAAAACATCACTAAAAATTGTCTTTTAAAACACCAAAAGAGCACAAGGGAATTTAATCATACGTGCATTTGGTGATTTAGGAGCATATGAATAGTTTACTAAGTCAGCTCAGCTACCTCCAGATCACAGTTTGAGATCCAAACATGGTGACCGGGCTCAAGTATGCATTTAAATGCAGACATCACAGCAAAAATGTTGTTATTCCAGTCCCTGATTTACACTTGAGAAGTAGGAATTTGCCAGTTAATAACAGAATGCTGGGAAACAGGTCAGTAGCAGGAGTCAGGTCAAGTGACCAGCTTTCAATTATTTGAATAGGAAGTTTGTACAATAATATTTTCACACCAAGTCTACCATTAATAACATCTATGATGATTTTGGTGCCAATTAAAAAGGCATCAAAATAATGTGAATTAATGAGCTTTAAGGTCGACTTTATAAGAGTACAGAAAGATAAAATAATTCAAATGAAGCAGTGATATCCTTTAAAATATAGATGAATCAGGCAAGAATAGCGAACAGCTGTTCAACGACAAACTAACACTAGTAGATGTCGACAACAACAAATTAAATGCTATCAAACACGAATTTAAACACAAACATTAGAACAATGATGTTATCAGGTTGAAAAATTCATGATCGCCTCCAAGAGGAGTAGCCTCTGCACTTAACAAATGCACAAATATGTTTCATGAAATTCATGATCAAGCCAAACAAAAATAGTGCAGGAACCAACAGCCATACAAACATATGCTGTTATGGTTTCCATGACGTCTAAAACCATATGATATTTTACATACATGCATCTCTAATCTACAGAATCAATGAATTGCTGCATAATGCTGCATCAGACTCACAAACAAGCAGCAGGCAAACCTCAAAAAGTGACAATATATGGAGGCCTATAAAAACATCCTTGATGAATTTTCATGATTACACCACACCCACATGTACCTCTTATCTTCCATTTACATCACAAATATTTCATGAAGTCAATATCATACACAGAAAACACTTTTTACTTCTGAGAAAAATCGATCAAATATTTATAGCAGTTTTATGGTGCAGTGAAAATAACATCAACATGACAATTGCACATTCTACAGAAACGGAGAAGTGGCATCAAAGGGAGACAACTCCATGGTTCTATTTCTGATTTGTTTGGACCACAGAAATAAATGTTTAGATTCTCAACTGATTCTCGGGTAAAATGTAGCCAAAAGACACAGTTGTTTTCAATAACTTTTATGAACGAAAGAGTATGTTAAAAATGTTCATTTAAAAAATGTTTAGATTCTTAACTGATTCTAGGGTAAAATGTGGCCAAAGGACACAGTTGTTTTCAATAAATTTTATGAAAGAAAGAGTATGTTAAACATGTTTATTTAATCTTGGTAAAATACATTATAAAACATTAATTGTTGAACCATAAAATATGGAAATATTTAAATTTACTATGTTGTCAACAATGATCATATGTTCACATCCCAATCCTTTTGTTTATACACAATAAAAAGATATTGAAGCTGGTGGTTTTTAAACAGGGGGCGAAGCAACAAAAAGAAAATAATCTAGAACACTTTTTTTCAAAGGATTTATAAAATGATTACAAGTAAGTTGTAATTCACAGACATGAAACATTTGATTAAGATCTCTTACATACACTCCTAACAATGATTTAAATGAACATTTTTTGATAGCATAAAATACACTAACATTTTCAACAACATGTTGGATTGCTGTTTTTATTTTATCTGAGGCAGATATGCTGTCTACAGACGCAGTATGGATTTCAAAGCATATTCAAGCCCGTTTAGATTACAGAATTTCTACAACATCAAATGTAACAGGCGGCAGACATTGAATAAAACATACACTAGTTTATGAATGATATCAGTATCTTCCACAAAATGTACTTTCTGGTGACACCAGGCTTCTCGAAACTACTGCAATACTTGTCTGACATCTGGTCAGGCAAAGATAGAATTTCTGTCTGACCAAATGAAAATTTGCCTGACTGAATATATTGTACATAAGTGATAAATGCTGTAAATTGTGCCCCACTGCCAGACATCTGGTCTAGCACTTGCCAAAAAGTTACTGGACACGCTCGAAATTTGCCTGACATGTCCAACGGTCCGGCAACTTTCGGGAAGCCTGTGACACAGTTATATCATACAAAATGAAATAGTTTGTTTTCAAAAAAAATTAGAGCAAAAACATTCAGACTTTGGAGAAAAATGAAAATACAACAAGCAGAGCACAAAAAAAAATTTTGTATATGTAATAGGAGGCAGAAAGTAAAGTTCCCGATGTGGGGCTCAAACCTGCGACCTTCTGCTTGCAAGTCAGCTGCTCTACCAACTGAGCTAATCGGGCAGACAGGCATACAAACTACTATAAATACATATATTATATATACAACACTGTTACATTCCTCCTTCCTTTTAATCAATTATTATGCGACAACCACAGGTTCTTTAAGCTAACCCAGCCTTTGCTTCATCCTAGCTCTAGGATTCCAAGGCTAGCCACTCACTCACGGCACCAATGTAATAGGAGGCAGAAAGTAAAGTTCCCGATGCAGGGCTCGAACCCGCGACCTTCTGCTTGCAAGTCAGCTGCTCTACCAACTGAGCTAATCGGGCAGACAGGCATACAAACTGCTATAAATACATAAATATACAACACTGTTACATATATACGAGTACAAATGCAGTAGCATCCAATTATCCAACACAGAATCAGACTTTTAAAACCAATCGAGAATCACTCACACTTTAAAAACTGCATCTAAATGTAAACTGTTTAAAGTGGCTAGACACATAAACTTGGTAGTTTAATATCAATAATTCAGATTGGGAAAGATTTATAAGTAAAATAAATAATACCAGGAAAGAATATACTCAAATAAAACAGGAAATAAAACTTTCATAACTTTTATAACTACCGGTAACTAGAAATCACATTTCAGCATGCCATGAAATGTCCCAGATATTTTCAAGCTTGACTGAAACATAAATCCTCACCAGATTTAGCAAATTCATATATAGAAATTATTCATACCATATATACACACACTTTGAAAATGAACTGGGTTTCAGATTTAATACAACAACGCCCATTTCTGACGGACACTCCGAGACATATACTATATATATGCCGAAATCACTGACTCAAAAACCCACTTGGATTAATACATCCATAAACCTTAACACTCGATATAGGTATCAAACTTCAAACCATAGGGGGCTAGCACATTGAACATATTGTATAATGGTGTATTAAGGTCTTAATTGGCCACACCCACTAGAAACACATATATACACATATACACTAGGGGTGTAACAATATGGTAGAAACTGTATTGCAATATATTGCAATACATATTTTTTTTTCGCACAAAAAGCAAAGCAGGAATTGATGCACATGCATCGTCTTAAATGGATCAATTTTATATATATTTATATATGAAATTCATCAATTCATATGTAGTTTCAAACAATCTCTTATACAACTGTTTGAATGATTTGCATAAATTGGACTGTCTGCCATAAAAATGCATATTCTGAATCAGAATTCAGAAGACATTCACCCTCACATTTTATGAAGTGTTTAAACTTATTAAAACACATGTTCAAAATCGGCGTCATCTGCCATTGTTCTCCAACATAAATATGAAGTCCAATTCACTCAGATGCTTTCAAATCGACATAGATAAACTTAGTATTTACCTGTTCGTATTGTGATTCAAACGAATTTAAAACAAAGTGCTAGAATGAAGCTGTCGATCCTATCATTTACAACAAGAGGGCCAAGATGGCCCTTTTTCGCTCACCTGAGTAAAGATTGCAACTTCTATGGTTTTCCTGCAATTTGACCAAGTGACCTAGTTTTTAACCTGACCGAGTTGACCCTGTTCAAACCTGTTCATGATATCATTAATACAAACATTCTGACAATGTTGACTGCATAACTGAATTTCTGAGTTGAATCTAAAATTAGCTCAGAGACCCCATGTTTTTATAACTGAAATATGTTTACCAGACATTGTTCTAAGATATTTATCAAAATTAGAGCTTTGTTATAAGAACATCAGAAGAAGGAGAATAAATGATGAAAATTTATAATTTTTTGTCAAAATTGCAACCCATTATTTCATGCATGCAGATGAAGCTAAGACTTATAGTATTACAAAATCATCATTAATGTTACAAAATATGTTAAATTAACACAAGGCTTTCATTTGACCCTTAAAACAGCATTTTGACTCTTGAAATCAGTACAGAAAAAGCATTTGCCGCCTGAGAATTTTTTAACTAAAGGGTCAAATTTTCAATAAAATTAGAAAGAAATTTTGTTGGCTCTTCAAATACTCATCAGTCAAGGGTCATTTTGACCCTCGACTTTTGATGTCTAGTGAAAACCCTGTAACACAATAGATACCAAATGAATACTTACATGTAAAAACAGCATGAAGAAGTATGATTTGATCATGATATTACAGTATACATTTGTATTTATTGATAATTTTGTACACAGCAATTCTTAAAAACAATAGCTGCACACCAACTCAAAACATGAGCTGTTATCACAGAAACAAGTCCATTGACCCCTGTTTTTTTTTCCATTTTTAGATTTGTTATACTCTTCTACATGAATTTGAAGAATGATCACTTTTCTTCAGATTAAACAAAATGCAGAAATCATCTTTAATATATACAGATAAGTTAATTCCGGGTTCTCATAATAGATTAACAGGCATTTAATGCATTTGGCGCTAATCTTTTTTAAAGATTCTTCTTGTTTCAAATATGGCAGACTACTTCTTGTCAAAATAATCCATTCCTAAATGTAAAACAGATCAAAACAGATCCACTATATCGCAGACATTGTCTTACATTTATATAGGATTGAATGGGAAATTCCTTTTTTTAAGTTTTTTTTACCAGCAGACATGACTACTCTTAAGCTGACATTAGAATATATAAGAATCAACCAAATAAGAGAATTCAAAACACAAACTGGGTTGTACCTGTGCCTTAGATATGCTGAATAGACTGACCAGCTTCCTCACATGTTAATTTGTCCAGTTGGGATACAAACTCACAGCAGTGAGGGGCTAATGATAACAAGTCAGGGACCAAGACCACAGGACTATTTTAGAGGCCTCTAGAGACCTTTTTTTCTAGGGTTTTATGTTGCAATAACAGCAAGGATCATTCGGCAACTTTCAGTTTTAATGGTAGTGAAGACGTCAGACAAAGACCTGGGTAGAACCTGACCAGCCTTGATAGCTAGCTGAAAAGCTCCTCCTCAGTGATTTTTTCCTTAGCCTAGAGTCTTCACACATGTGAAATTTGGTCGCAAATGGGACTTTAACTGACTGCAGTGATGGGCTGGTGGTTACCAGTCAAGAGACAACAGCCAGACTCTACCATGGTGGCCCTACAAGCTATGACTAATAAATAAAATATTAACATGCAATATAAACAGCACTAAGGCACCAAGATGGGTAGCACATTACAGTACACTGACCTGAATTAACAATCTATGTTCGCAAAAGAAGTACATTTTTTACGTACAATACAATTTTATGTGTTCTTTTACACTGAACATCAAAAGTTTCATTCTGAAAAAGTGCATCACTCCTTTTTTATCGAATTAGTAGGCAATAAATTGTGTACCAAACACATATCGTACAAAAAATTTCCAGCTCCAGACCAGTTATATTTATCTCCCAGAGTCTTATTACTAGTTAATCTATTTCAACCAGATAGACATTATCTATCTCCAGACAAGGTTTTTTTTATTTATTTTGAGTAAATTATAATACTGACGAACCAGTTTCATACTCAGCACTACCATTTATACCAGAATGTATGTGTAAGTTGTGATAAATCCTTACCTCATATTATCATATGTGTGGACTTTTTATAACCATTTGTAAGTAATATCTGAACAACCAAAAGTTTAGTTCAACAAGTAAAAATTAAAATAAAATTAAGATAAAGTTGATACATGGGCAAGTGTTCTTTACAGTAAATGACCAGACCTGCATGGTAACTATGATAAGATGCTTCACATTAAAATTGCAACAATACCATCAGAGCAGGCAGCAGGTGGGTGGAGAAGTAGGCAGGCAGGCAGGCAGGCAGGCAGGCAAGCAAGTTAAAGCTGGCACTGGCGGGCAGGCGAGCAAGCCTAGAACTCAATTCACTGCTGTTTATCAACAGAACAATGTCAAAAGATTTGATATTCCAAGTACATGTACTCCTACCTGTTTAGCTCTAACCTCTTTCTATTCTCCTACAGATAACAGGCCACAAACAACTACCAACAATGTGCTATGGTGATGGGTCAGGTAGGTATCTTAGATTGTGGCATCTTCAGTCCAATTGTCACAGAATAGTAAGAATCTAACCTAGCTTAGTAAGAGGAAGCTATTAGATGTCACTAAACAATAATTCACTAATTTGAAAACTGATTCATTGATATATCAGAGATAATATCCCTTAGACTAAAGCCAGCAGTTTGTAAGAATCATACTTAACCTATATCAAGAGTGACCTTGGCCCAAAGGTACAAACAATTATAAGAAGTTATTTATATGATATTATACAATCATGTGGATATATACATTATATACACTTGACTCATCTATTATCAAGCATGTACATGTTCATAAGGAAACAAACAATGAATACCCACTTGATACATGATGTTAAACCAGGCATCACACGTATCACAAATCAATGTTACTAGGAAATGATTATAAAAGAATTTCCCCACTCATTTAGCATCCATCTGGAAATAGGATACATAAAATCTGATGCATTATGTTAACAATTGAATAATACATAAAATGTTGGTAGTTGAATGCATTATGTAGAATACATACAACACCCTTGTGTATACAAAACATTATAATAACAGCAGGTGTAGCTTAAGATGTCACAAATTGAGAATAATAAGCACATAATAAGTATTATACTGGTACATCAATGGTAGAACATATAAGACAGATTGTCATTGAGAATGAGAGGAACATACTTAAGAATAACCATAAACAAACTCAATTTAGCATTTTTTAGAAAAACATACCCAAACTTCAGTAAAGCACTGGACAAATGGCATGAATTTCACTAGGTGTGGCTAAAATTTCATAGAATTCCTTTTTAGAGAGCTGAAGATCTTTAACACATACATAAATGAATAACTACACATAGTACAAACAAATACTAAAATTGTAGGACATAAATTTGTGTTTAAAGTTTTTACCTTTTTCCTCGAACAGGATGATACACAATGTACATCAAACCACACACATACAAAATTACTATGATGATACAACTGCAATATGAATGACTCAACAGTTCAGGTTTCAATTAACAACCATTTCAGTACTAGTACATTCATTTTTTATTAAAATCGAAACCCATATCCTATTGCACCATATATATTCATAATGTATGAAAATATATTGTTTCTGACTGCCATTAGCATACAAATGCATTTGTGAGATTTATTTTAAGCAAATCGTGAATCACATGTACCATAGAAATGCATGTAAAACTGCATAAACATTATCCTGTTTCATTTACATTCTTCATGACAGAAAAGTATGTTAACAAATTACATAGGATGAAACCATTATTTCATACAATAACATAGAACGAAATTAACCCCAAACAATTAAAACTTTTTTTACACAATTATCTATTGGAGTTTGTTACAAACATGGAAACAAGAATTTTCTTGGTTTTGAGTTTTGGTATAAAGCAGTATATACAAGGGTGTGGTCGTTGATCAAAGGGGAGGAAGTGTTTCGTCTTGGTATGGAATATAACCAGCATTCTTACGGAGAATAATTGGGCAGAAATGAGTAACTACTGGTAATTAAGAGGCATTAAGATTTGTTCAATTGGCATTTTAGGAGATTTAGCTTACTCCGCTCCTACAATGCCTTAATTTTTCTCAACTTTTTACAAAAATGTCCCCCATGATCATCAAAACACTGAAGTGATAAAATCACATCCTTGAGTATGTCAGCAGTATATCAGTTAAGTACTGTAGACATTTTACCTAACCAATGCCCCGTGTCAGTTTCAAGCACTGTGATCAATCCCATTCTCCCTTTCATCTTGAGGCAACTAACAACTTCCCAAAACATGCATGAATCAGGGGACAGAAATAAAGGACTAGAACTTTTATCTTCAGTCAAATTGTGACAAGAAAAGTGTGGCATGCAGGTCTCAAACACAACCTAACCACCAACTGTCCTGTGCTACTAAGAAGTCTAGATGTTTTCTAAAATAACAATGTGAAGGGAGTTTAAAACAACCTCAATTGATTGGAATATTTTACACAGCCAGGTCAAAAAAGTATCTCACTATCATAAACAGTCCAATTAGTAGGACTTAAATGAAGGATCTGATTGAGAATTTCAAAAGCAAAACATACAAATGGGACAAAAATTAAGAATAAAATGTGTTAAAGAAAATTGGACTTTCAGAAGAAGTCATTGTTTCAGTCACTGAGATGATGGACAAAATACCAACAAAATTCAAAATACTTATATGTCTAATTTAGGACTGACAAACAAAACACTTACAATACAAGTATATGAACACAATATTCACTATTTCAACAGACATGAGCAACCTCAATCACAAGTTATTATAAATATGACCTAAAAATAAATTTGTAGTTTGAACTTCCTGCTCATAATGTATGTTCAACATCATGCGGTGTATCATCACTACATACTGTTCTTTTTTCAACAACCAGGGTCATTTGGCAACTTTTTCAACTTTAACGACCGAGGAAGACCTCAGATGTGTACCTCAGTAGAACCAATAGCTTCTCATAAGCTAGCTGGATAGCTTCCTCACATGTAAATTTTGCACAGTGGTAATTAAGGAGCTAGAGATTACTAGTTGGAGACCATTAACACTTTACCAAGGAGGTCCCAGTAAAAATAAGTATTTTAGCTGTATAGAAATATATTCATAGATCAATTACTAACTGACCAGTTTAAAATGTAAATTAAAATAAAAAAGAACAATTACAATGAGTAAATTGTCAAAGAAGCTATATAGGTAACATAAATGTCATACAAACTGACAACAATAATAGCTGACATGTGGTGGGAAATTTATACTCTAATGGCAGCATTACAAGATTTCAACACAGTATAAACACATTTGGACACATTAAGGCAAAGAAACACAATAAGACACCAAAGGCCAAATTTACATGAACAATAAAAAGTCATCTAGAACTCATTTCAAGTGCATTGTTATAAATAGTTTGTTAATTTGTTTCGTCAACACTCTGCAGGTGTTCAAGCCATTTTTTTTGCAAATAAATTAGTGCATCTAAACTTCCAGTAAACCTTAACATGACACATTGTATTTTGTCATAAATGTATCAAATGAATGATCACAAAGACAGGATAGGACGGGACAGGACAGGATAGGACAGGACAGGATAGGATAGGATAGGACAGGATAGTATAGGACAGGATAGGACAGGACAGGACTGTGGGACTGGACACCACAACACACAAAGTTCATTTATTTTCGTTTTTTTATAAACAAAACAAACAATATTAGCTATGATAAGCTATTTACCAGCATAAGCATTAAATACATAATGCAGTAATAAACAATCAAATAAAAGTGTTAATTACAAAATTAAAATAATAGCTCATTCATGCTAATCCTGACCTAGGATTAAAACTTATCACAATGAAAATAAAAAATGTAAAAAACAACGCTACTTCAAGTCATCAGTGATGGTGTTCATATAAAGATGTTCTAAATAAAAAACAATATGTATTCAAAACTTAGAGACAGATATAAATTATTGAAATCAGTCAGTATAAAGAATAGAATACCTTGTGATTATGAAGAATCAATTAAATTCCAATTTTATATATAAAACAAGTTTAAGTGGTTAGTCTGTCTATGACACTTAGGGATCAAGATTGATCATTGGAATTTTATATATACATATATTGTTTTAAACAGAAAAAACTATTCAAATAGAACACCACAAAATCTTTCAATTTATACACTTTAGCAACATCTACTCACTTCCTAATTCGATAGTTTCCTTTCTTTCTATTTACATCAAGTGTTAACAGGAAAATACCATCAAATAGATCAAGAAATCTAACACAATACATTAGACCTAAACAAAAAAAGGTTTGTTTCTGGTTACATGCCCCAAAAAATATGGGTCGGTAGGTAGGGATTTTATTCTACTACGTTTCTTTTTTACATATATCGGCAACATTGTTGTGAAAATTACAATATAGAGCTACAATTTGGATAATGTAAAAACTTTTGAGTCGGCAGGTAAAAGATGGATCGGTCGGATAACCGGAAACAAACCTATTTTTCTTAGGCCTTACCTTGCAAAATATTTCCAATTCAGGATGAAAACATCAAACCAAAATTGAAGTCTTAACAATTAATCTGTTCTATCTTCAATAAAAAAGTCAACATCATATTTTCAGTTTGAGTAAAATATCAACTGTTGATGCTACTTCTGTATGAATAATATTAAAATGTTATAAGTAGATCACAATGACAAAGTACAATGTCAAAGCCTCACAGATTGAGTAGTTAAATTTTCTGACAAGCTTACCATACAACACAGACTTTTTTGGAGCAATATCAATCCTATCAAAAAAATTAGACAAGAAATTATTTTGCAAAGCACATCAATTTGTAGCTTTAAAGTCAAGCCCTAAGTCTGCCAGTATATATGTAAAATATACTACTCAAAATTCGCTAAGGATCACTTTTTATACAGTGTGTTACTTTTGTGTATTTGTAATACATATGAAAATTGATTAAAAGGAATTAAATATAATTAGTTCGGAATTGATTTTTATGAAAATAATGACAATGGAAGTGTTCCTTGACATGTGCCTGTTGCGGAAAGAGTGCGGTGGATGAAATCAACATTTTGGAGATCACATAGTGAAATTAAAAAAATCTTGCGAATCAGGAAATAGTTGGCGTAGGGTGTTTAATACCGAGTATGGTGTCTGCGGGCATTAATTACCACCTGGCATCGCCGCCACATGCTGACCTTATGATGAGGAATCTGGGCCCATTCCTCTACTAGTGCATGTCTTAGCTCATGAACTGTTGTTGGTTGGACATGGCGTGAAGAAATTGCTTTCTGCAGCATATCACAAGCATGCTCAATTGGATTTAAATCCGGGGACCTCGCTGGCCAATTCATGTGGACTATAGTTGCCTCCTCAAGATATTGGTTTGTGATGTGGGCTCTGTGTGCACGGGCGTTATCATCCTTAAGAATGAAATCAGGGCCGACCGCGCCAGCGTACTGACGTACCTTGTAACCGCCATCAGTGAACCGTTTTCAATGATGTGTAGGTCCATTTTCCCCTGAGCGCTTATTCCCGCCCACACCATAACTGAACCCCCACCAAGATGTGTTCTGCAACGCATGCTGGAGCTAAGCGTTCATTTAGACCTCTCCAAACCCTAGACCGTCTGTCCATGAAGTTCACACAAAACCATTCCAATACCCCTGTTCATCTCATCTTCACTAAAACGCCGTCTAACCTGCCGATTTGCCGTTGTTTGCTAATTTCGAACACAGTTTTACAATAAAATGAGAGAAGTCTTGCTGCTTGTACACATTTAAGTGAAAGCACATGGCCATTCAATACAGTACACAATTATGAGGTCCCCATACAGGTGTATCTTTAGCGGAAATATAATTTTAATATGATAATAATAGGACTGAAATATGCAATATCAAAAAGGTGATCCTTAGCAAATTTTGAGTAGTATACTAGCTATTAAAACCTAATAAAAATTATTTCAAACTCTAAGTAAGCAAAGAAAGATCTGAGCAGATTGTGTAAATCAACATAAGTGCATGACCCAATCAGACACAAATTTTTTGATAATGTAACAAGTTAATCAAACATTAACATGATCTTTAAAATAAAAAATTACAATATACACAAGTTCGACTAGTATTAAGTCTTGCAAAATCTCAATTGCACAGTTTTATATAAACATCCTTACCGACTTTCGAAGAATATATAGATAATATATACAAACTGAACAAAAAGCAAACTTGATTTTTCCCACAAGTGTATGTAAAATAACTAAATAGGTATGCTTCAGTTAAAATCATATCTTTACGCTAATATAAATCATAATAGACTGGACACCACAAATTACAAATAAATGAAGCTTTAAAGCCATCATGTTAATAAAGACTCCCATCGTTATCTGATCTTATATATACATAAAAAAAATTACTGAAATTATCATCAACAAAAAATAAATCATGAAGAAAAATGTCTATGAACTTCGGTGAAAATCGAAGCAATTAATTAGAAAATCAAGGAGATAAAAAGTAGACCAACAATACCGACACTATCAGTAGATGAGAACTTTATTCAAAGCCACAGTACCATGTTAAGTTTGAACACAGATATCATCAAGTCATGTTTTGTGACTGAATATCACACAAATCATTAACAACATGATACAATCAGTATTGTCAAAAGTTTCATATCTCATAGATTCTTCATTAAATCAAACAGGTTGGACAAAATAACTCAGATTACATACCACAGCAGGGCTCAACAAATCCGCTCGTCGACTCTTAATAAGGAGAAGAAATTCAGTACGGACGAGTTGAAATTGCTGCAGAACTAGTTAAAATTCTTAGCTGGTTGTCCTGCAGGACAAGTGGCCCGAAAACAATTGAGCCCTTTAGAGTAACAGGATACCTTTTTTTCCAGTTTTTTAATACTGCAACAATTATATAACATTAAGCAAATTAAACATTTATAAAATTATAATCAACAACATCTACTGGTTTACTTAAGTGCATAAAAGTGACAAATTTTCATATACATGAATCACTGAAACATTTTAACAGCATGAGACTGATAAAACTTTGAAACTCTTAGTCCAGAATTGCATGAGTGAAAGTTAAACATTTTCAAACCACTGCAAATCTTGACCTCGGTGCCACAGAATCTAATAAATAACAAGTAAGGTCTGGACCTAGGAAAAACCGGAGGTTCGGGAAAATTCTGGAAAACTTTTAACCACGGAATTGTAAAATTATCTTATTCTTCTATTTAGGCTTGAAAAAAAGTAGTAAAGTTCAGGGTTACTTGACCAAAAACATTAGGGTAAGTTGTCCTATTTTTTTAAAACATACCTTTTGTGAGAATTTAAGGTACAATTCATCCCAAATTATTTTTGTATTGTGGATTTTGCCTTAAGATTTTGCCTTAAGAAACTTTAGGTTGGCACCACAAAATAAGGTTGGTCGGGTAACTGTAAACACAGCTATTTTCTCCTAGCCTTATCAAATGTGAAAAGGCATATTTCAGGGATTTCCCTGATGCAGGTTTCTTGCGTCACTGACACGATATTCAGCCGAGGGACTCGTATTGAGTGACCACCACATCCTCGGTACCCCTTCAGACTAAGAACTTGCCCTAGGCAATTTCTGTGTAGGATCCCCAAAAATCCCAATGGACCTCATGTTGGGAGATGGGAGTCCAGGGGACCCTCGGGAAAAAATCTTAGAGAAAACCCTGATATTTGTGCTTGTCAGAGGTAAATTTTCCTTCGCCCAACATTGAGCAAAATGCTGACTGATACACAAACCTATTTAATCAGTTGATGAAAATTAAAATAGAGGAACAAAAGAAGATTCTTTTGGTCACATAAAATAGGGATCTACAAAAGGCCTCTGATTTTAGTACTAACTACAAAAGTAAAAAATAAACTTACTTGGGTAATTATCTTCTATTATCTCATAAAAAGCTTTGGGATTGTCACATTTGCTGACCATTCACACAGAAATGTGTTCATGAACAGTCAATTAACTTCCCAAAGATTAAACAAAAAAAACAATAATGAAACCAAAATGATACATCCTTTAACTTTCAAAGGATGTTTCAAAGAACAATAAAAAGAGTACTGAAATTTACATCAAAAGGAACAGCCTTTTACGAACACACTCAAATCAGCCAATCAGAGCCTGTGGAATATGACAAACAATACATTATTCATTAAATTGAAGCTCAAAATAATGAAAATAAAGAGGAATTCGCTGCAGAATGCAGACTGTCCAAAGGTCAACATAATGCTTCACTGGCAAAACAACCATCAATATATAATCAGTTATAAAATAAGAAAGAAACAAAAGGTTATTTCAATGTTTTTTTATCACAAAATCTCTCTTAAGAATCATTCTGTAATTATGTTTTGTCTTCAAAGATATTGAGATATTGTTCATTCTGTGTATGATAATTATCACACTAAATTATCAAACATGTGCGCAATGCACAATCTACATGAAAAACTATTAGTCCAAGACCAAGGCTATAAAAATTTTAAAAAAAAATGGTTGTACTACAAAAACTGTGTTTGTATAGTCCAGCCTGGCTGCATTATTAGAAATTAATCTTCTGTTTTCCAATGAACTATATCAATTATTTTGTCATTTTTATTATTTATGTTATTATTAGGGCATTACATTCTTATTTGAGTTACAATCATTTTGTATTCTGAAGAGCTATCACCAAATAAAATTTTCATAAAGACTGATTGCATCATTTGCTCAACAAACAATACATTCACATGATTACATCCTTCTACATAAGTAATTTATTTCTATGAAGAACATACATGAAGAAAAATTAGTACTTCAAAAAATCAAACAATATCAGGCTTCTCGAAACTGCTGGAATACTTGCCTGACATTTGGTCAGGCAAAGATAGAATTTCTGTCTGACCAAATAAAAATTTGCCTGACTGAATATATTGTACATAAGTGACAAATGCTGTAAATCGTGCCCATTGCCGGACATCTGGTCCAGTACTCACTGAAAAGTTACTGAACCTGCTCAAAATTTGCCTGACATATCTGATGGTCCGGCAACTTTCAGGAAGCCTGCAATACTCTCATATAAGACCTCTGTGGTAAAGTGGTTATGGTCTCTGACCAGTTATCACTTGCCACTCATTGCTGTGAGCTCAAATCCCTGACAAGATAAATTCACATGAGATGAAGCTGTACAACTTACAGAAGGTTGGTGGTTCTACATAGATTCAAGCCTGGGGTCTTCCTCCACTGTTAAAGCTGGTGGACCCCGGCCGTTGGTGCAACATTAAACTCCAGTGAAAAAAAGGAACAATTCAGGGTTTAAATCACAATGAAAGAGAGGCAAACTGTTTTTAATGTAACACTTTGATCATAACAATAAATTACCCAAAACAATGATATAGCATTATTGACTTAATAAATGTCCATAATTTAAATACAGTCAAATCTGTGAACAAAGGCCACCCTTGGGAAAGATGAAATGTGGCTTTTATTGACAGGTGGCCTTTAGTCATTTAGTTCTAAATAATTAGCGACGTTTTTTCAAAGAATGGCCTTTATTCACTGGATGGTCTTTATTCAGAGGTTGCCTGAAACACAGGTTTGATTGTATTACTTCAATACATCATCAAATTTAGAAACTGAAATGACATAGTACTGGTATATACATGGACACAAAGCTAAGATCATTCTTAACTAGTGTATATATTTACAGCAGAAAAATTGTTGAAACACTTTTGCTTACACAGCTGTAGGTATTGAAAAATAAACATGCCCAAAAATCAATTACAATACTGACAGACATTTTTCTCTTAAAAATAACTAGCAATTAATTTAATAATAACATTTCCATGAACTTCAATACTTCCAGCACAGCAGCTGAAAATCCTCCTATCTTTTAAGTATGTGAGAAGACTTTTATTGTGTATTGAACCACAAAGAATAGAAGAAATGTAATCATTTCATTGTCTCAGAGAGTGTTTTTATCTCGCCCAGGTCAAAGATAGTTCGCTAAGACCAAAAATAAATACCGGTACCTAGTTTTTAAAATGTAACACCCAAAAAACTCACATGGTTCATAGCATATACATGTACATACTTTTATAAATCCAGAGATACAATTCATATAAAATATTGGCAAGAGTAAATTTGTCTGAGACAGACAACAAGTCAAGTAGTCAGCAGACAACAAATGGGGTTGGCCAAATTAATGGAAAACAGAAACATTATATCAACCCCAACAAGCTGCGGGAATATTCCTACTATGAGGTCTCGTACCAAGCTACCAACATTCAATATCATAAAACAGTAAAGAAATCAGAAATAACAAATGTCAATATTATACTATAAAGATCTCACAGGGTGGGCTTGACATCTAATCCAAAGCAGCTACGAGCTACTACGGGTCAGCATCTCCAGTTTTATATCACATTTAATGCCCTGTTGCTACACCATAAAGATCCTGAATCAGTTTAAAACCATTACCAGAATAATAATGAAAAGATTATCTCCAAGATGGTATAAGATCTTTGTCAATGAAAATCTCGTTTTAGCATAAAACATACATATAATCAGGGAGTACCCATAAGGCTGTATGCAATGGCAAAGAGTTTAAAGAATGAAATAAAGAAACAGGTGATAACATCTGGCAACCAATGCAACAACAGCGGAACATTTTATAATGAAATCATACATGCCTTAAAATGAAGGTAATTGAAAATGCGGGAAACTACAGAAACATAAATATATCAATTCTGAAGTAGACAGGACATCAATAAATGATAACAATACAAAATGAGAAAAAAACAACCAGTCACCTGCCTACAACAATGCTTGAACAGGATTTTATGAATATAAATTTAAACTCACAACAAAGAACAAATCCTGATGCATTTTACTGCAAAACAGAATAAAAAAATAGTCAAGAGAATTAAAGGGATTGGCTTTTTTCTTACAGTATGCATCAACAAAAGTAAAACAAAAAGAACATAATATGAACCTCCTCACATAAAAAATACTCATCTTAACCATTTTTTGTCTTACAGATGTAAAAACTGAACTGATTATCCACAAAATGTCACTATGGGCAAATTATACAATCAACTTTCAAAAACTTGTTAGATGACATTCATTGACATAATTGGACTTAAAAATATCTTTATCAGAACTGAATTTGTGTGAATAATACATCATCTTATGCCATATCTTGAAGAAATTGGATTTTAACTTCTTCACAATTAAATTCTTATAAAGTCGACACAAACAAACTGAAAGCAAACAATTGATCTTACTCCCCATAAGTAGAAAATTTAACTAAATAAAAAAAATCATATTTCTTTTTCTAATTGACCTTATGAGAAATCTTACTTGAAAAAATATAATTAAAGATGTCAAACTTGTTCAAACATTGTAAAATGTCAGTAAATATTTAATCAACAAGATTTTTACCCTCTCATAAAACATTTTTGTCCCAATCAATAGTTATTAATACAACCAAAATACCAATATAAATCTAACACAAAGCATTTCATTCACTAAAATAATTCCCAAAATGACTGCTTTATTGCTTTATTTAACAAAGTATATCAACACAAATTAGGTCTAAAAAAATAGGTTTGTTTCCGGTTACCCGACCGACCAATCTTTTACCTGCCGACTCAAAAGTTTTTACTGTATCCAAATCGTGCTATAGTGATATAGTGTAATTTTTACAACAGTGTAGCTGATGTATGTAAAAAAAATAAAAGAAAAAAATCCCTACCTACCTGACCCATATTTTTTGGGCATGGAACTGGAAACAAACTTTTTTTGTTTAGGCCTTATATAGTATTTTGTAAAATGTCTTAAAGTGAAAGAAACTAACAGGACAAAGAAAAAAATGTGTAATTCTCTAGTTAAATCAAGGTGTAGTTAATGTTAACAGTACTTCTTATTTAAATTCCATTACATCATAAAATGGCTTTAAACAAACAAAGTACCATTAACATTTTACTCTTTTAAGTCTTACATGGAATATGAAAAATACACTTTACATTCTTATTTGTTATCATTTCGTGTATTTGAACTCATTTTAAAAGTTTATTCAGGCAATCATGGAGACTGGGAAAGTTTATTTAAGAAGTGTTAAACCCTGAAAATTCAGAGTATTTGATATTACCTCAAAGAATTAATTCTCTCATTTATTTCAATAGCAATGTGTCTTGTTCAAATACAATTACTACAGCAGTCAATTGAAAGAATACTTGACATAGTTTATACAAGTAAGCATCTGTACTAGATAGTGATCACAAATAAAAAATACTTCCACAGCAACCAGAATGGAATTTTTCAGTATCACAGTCATGAACATTTCACTAATCTGAGAGAGAAAAATGTTCCAAAATGTGATGAAAAACCATTCTTTTGTTAATAACCAATTCTGATTGTAAATTTTTCAATTTAAATTTGTCACATATATGATATAAATAACATTATGTACCGTATGCATGCCAAACAGAGCTAAATCTAATTTGATTTTCAATAAAAATTCCTTCTTTCCATAATATAATATCAGGGCTTTTTTACACAGGTAGAGGAAGGGGCCTTTTTCTTAAATTTAGGGAAAATAATATAGTATTTTTGTAAAAGGCGGAAGAACTTGATGTATACTGAAATTTTAGGGGAAAACTGCACAACTGTAAAGTGCACCAGCTACAGAAGGAAAAAAACACTGAATATAAATACATAAAATTAACTAGAAAGTTATTTAATAACTCAAATGAGTAGAAACAGTAATATGGAAAGCATAACAAAGGAGAGTTTCAAGATCATGAAGAATAATATGTGAATATGTAGATAAGCCAAATGAAGGTTTCTTGCATCAATGTCCATGTTAAGAATCTCAATTATTCTTACTCAAAGAGATTGAAGAGTTTTTTCATTAATCATTCATTCAATGTACAGATATTCTTTGGGTATATGAACAGTCCCCTTTTCAATACACCAATAAACATCAATGGTTGTTAAAAGCTACTTTAGATGAAATGTTAAACCAAAATGCAATCCTAGACATTCTAAAATTTCTATTTTTTTTAAATTAACTGCAAGAGTGTAACTTAATGTTATACATTAATACTTTGTAATGAATACATCAAATAAAGCAATCGGATTACAAGGAGTCAAAAAATATACATGCTGTGTCACACCTCAGACACAGTTAAGCTCAAAATGATTGGGTCAAAAGACTCAATTATTCGATGATAGGTTTGGTCCCATCATGGTCAAGGCTAGCTATTCTCCTACATTCACCAAGAGAGATTATTTCTATCATAGTTTAGCATGATCTGTCTGACATTCAGAACAAAATAAAAAGAGTCTGAAAGTGACAAAGTTGGATGTGCAATTTCATAATCAAGAATATCTACTAGGTTTTCATCTTCAATTTAAACATTAGTTCTAATGTCACTGCATGTGATTAAATCACATAAAACTGTCAAATGTATTAAATATTGCATGTATCAATTACAACTACATTTCCTCATAATGCAAGCTAAACGTGAAAAAAGATAATTCTTACAAAATAATCGAAAGTTTTTCAATACCTAGTGTCCGAATTTGTGAGTATCCAGAAATACTACAAGTGAGAACTGATGTTTTCTTAATACTCCCGTTGATAAATAAGATCAACTATATCAGCCTAAATTGTACAATTCATAAACTTTTTTCGTCTCATCTGGTACAATACCATTCAATCATTTATTCATGAGAATCAATCGAATACAAAATATATCGCATTAAAATAATTATAATAATGTCTTTCAAGAGCGTTTATTATGCGGTATAGTACTTCCGGTAAAAACAATCAGCTTCCGAACATCCATGGTTATCGTTCTTGCTAAATCATTCTAACCCTTTTGCCTCATTCGGCTGCTTCGCAGCCGAGTCTTATATGATTTTGAATAAGATGCGGGATTTACTGCGGCATGACACGATTTATTTTGCGAGTCCTCAATAAAATTACTAGTAAATAAAAACATTCACGTACATTAGCTTAACACTTCGTGACCAATTTCAAATTTCTCGCTTTATTGCAAAACATTTTTTACATTTTTGTCAAATGGAAAGAAAATGTTTTCTTATCTTCGTATACAAATAATGGACTGAACAACTATCTGATTTCATATAATTTGGGTAGTTTATCGATACCTACCTAATATGGTTAAACCAGACTAAAAAATAAAGCACCGAAAATGATGACGCTCAAATCCTGCGCAAACCACGTTGTCTCCATGTAAAGGGGGCACTGTTTCGCGTTGGACAAAAACGCATCGGTGTAGAAGCTATAGCTCTGAATATAATGCGTCACATTGTCATAAAACATCTGAATTTATCTATCCATCCATCTATTTACCTTTAGAGACTAGAAAACGAGTCCGTTTTGAAGAAATTTAAATCTTTGTTTTAAAGTTTTGTATTTTTGTTTTGAAAGTAGGGTATTTATGGACCATCGGGTATTTGTGGACACCCGGTCAAAATACATATGGGACATTATTGAATTTATTCCGGTCATTTTGGACGGCGAAAAATAATAATCAAACAAATCCGTCGTTCTGCAAAATCAAGCTTCTGCAGGAGGCAAATACATGAAGTAAGTCATAATACTTAAGTTTTCATATGTTCATCTGTTGTATTATATTACTTTTAAGAATATATGTATGAAGTTTCATTTAAACTTTGAAAGGCGGGAATTTCGTTCAGTCATGTCTATTTCATTAAACTTTGATTCCTTTCACTTTCTTCTTTTGATCAGGCGTCTGTCATAGATGCTTGCATAATTTAATCGAGTTGTAAAAGGGTTTCAGGAATGCCCGATATATAAATTGACATGGGAGTGTATTAGTGAACCAATACATAAGATACATTTTCTTTCTAAGAACAGTCATGGAAATGTTAAAATGTTATTTATAATAATTATAAATATATATGAACAAAGTTTTAAAATGCATTCAAATCAATGAAAAATGTATTTTCCCCCTTCAGAATGAGTCACCAAGTGGGTAGCAGAAAAGAGTATACTGATGCTAACTTTCAGCATGCAGTTTTGATCATGCAGAGTAAATCCAATCTACTGAAAAGAGCAGCAGCTTCTATTAACATCCCAAAAAGCACTTGTTCTGTGTCAAAGCTGTTAAATGTTTTAAATGTCAACCAATACCCTACCAATATCCATAATTACCTGACTGGTTCATTAATTGCCTCTTCTTATGTACCTAGGAATCTGTACCATATTAACTTCTATGTATACTCATTTTTTCAAAACACTGTCCATGTATTACCACCATAAAAAGATTGTAGATTTTAATGAGACAGGCAATGTTATATAAAAAAAGAAAACCTGTATTTTCATCTAAATTAATGCTTAAGTGTCCGATAATGGATAATGAAATCGGTATACTGATTTGTTTTCAGTACGAATGGAAGCAACTCTCCCACTTAGCAGTATATTAGCATATTTCAAAATCTTCATAACTTCCATTACAATCAATGTATTAACTTGAAATTTCGTGAGTCTAATAAACACTATTCTTTAGACAGCATTAAGTTTGAAAATCAGTAATTATCAAAATACCATTTGTTTTCGGTAATCTGATTTGCTTTCGATTCGAAGGGAAGCAACTCTAACACTGAGCAATTTACTGGCATGTTTTACAAATCTTAATAACTTCCGTAAAAATCAACGTATTCCATCAGAATTTCGTGTATAATCATAATAAGTACTATTTTATTACTACATTAAATTCAATTATTCTAAATTTATCGATAATAAAGTTATCATTTGTTTTCGGTATTGTGATTTGTTTTTTGTACCAAGGGAAGCAACTCTAATACTGAACAATATATTAATATATTTATAAATCTTCATAACTTCCATTAGAATCAATGAATTAACTCGAAATTTCGTTTATGAGTCCAATAAACACTATTCTTTAACAAGCATTAAGTTATATCATTAGAAAATCATAAATTATAAAAATATCATTTGTCTTCGGTAATCTGACTTTGTTTTCAGTTGTTTTCAGTATATATATATTTTTTTAGTATTCAGTAATACCGCTCATAGGCACTCGATTTCCGTGATTTATATACCCGAACAGACCTATTTTGTATCTAAACTCATCAAACAACTCAAATCAGCCAAGAAAAAAAACCGTAATTTCGCTACTCTGTGAAACTAAGTTTTTATGATACGCAGAAATGACGTTTTTTTCTTGACTGATTTGAGTTGTTTGATGAGTTAAGATTAAAACATTAGGTCTGTTCGGGTATATAAATCATGGAAATGGAGTACCTATGCTGTAAACTGGCTTCCCCTATAAACCTGCCAAACGACCTGGTCCCAGGCTCAACTGATTTAGAGGGGTTCAACTGTATCGTACATTGAGTGATAGCTGGTGCTTTACACAACGAGCTACAACACATCCCTCATTGCTTTAATCTTCAGCTGCAGTAACTACTTACTCAATGTTTTGTTGAAAACAAACTTCTTTCACAATTTATTATTCAAACATGGTATGCACTGTACAAGTATATGCACATACAAAATATAATTGAGAACACAATAATACTGGTGGTTCAAATTCTTAAAAAAAGTACAGTGCAACCTCTACAGCAACACCCTTTGAGAGAAACAAAATTATGTTGCTGTTGGGAGGTTGATGCTCTAGAGAGGTTAAATTAATAGTTAAATCATACGCTGGAAAAAAATCCAAACTGTACTAGAAGGGAGGTTATTGCTCTAGAGAGGGCTGATCTAGAGAGATTGCACTGGACTTGCAAAGAAATCACATCCAAATAGGAAAACAATCATTGTATATGTTACAAGGAAAATAATGAAGAGATTATCCTGCTATATTGTTTTATTCATATCCTGCACTCTGAGAGCAATTTAAATCCCCAAACTCAGTAACAGAAAAAACTTAACTGTAATTACATAAAGTTCGTAGCAAATGATGTCAGTGCGAATTGCCTTTATTCAATAATTTGACTATCTTCATTCAGTATTTTTGTTTTCTCACAACACGGTCGAAAAATTTTTCTCTAAGGACAAAATTTTTCACTTGAGTAGCTTTCAGAAGCTTGTGAATTCCTATTACTGTTATGCAGTCTAATATTGGTACAAAAAATCTGAACCTTGTGACCCACAATAAATGTTGTTATTTATCAAGCTAGTCAACAATAGGACACTTGTGATACTTAAAACTACTTAAAAAGTGTTGATGTCAAGTGCATCCAACAATTCAGACTTAAATACTTGTAGAGCATGTAAATACATCATGTAAATTCATCAATCTAATTCATTTATATAATTCATTCATTTAAACAGGGACTCTACATTTTTAAAAAAAAGAGGTGGGGGCCTTTATTATGGGAGGGGCTTCAATAGGATTTTCATGGTATGTCCATGTTTGTTTTTTAAACAGCTTTATGCACAAAGTCTCAAACCTAGACACTAAAATTATAATTTCTTCAAGGATTTCCTAGGTGTTTTCAGTGAACCATTCTTTCTCCGACTACTATTAAGATATTCAGCACCATTTTGAAGAGATTTTACTTGCTTTTTTTGGCGGTGTTTCTGATTCACTATTGTTCCTGACTCATCAATCTAAATTATTTTCTTCCTTTTTTTATCTCTTTGGGTTTGTTTGATCTTTTAGCTGATTTCACTTTCTTAACTTTGGGTTCAATTTTGATACTGACTGGTTCCTGATCAGGAAAGCTTTCAATTGCATCAACAATGTCTTTTATTTTTCTTCTAGTTAATCTGCCACCTTTCAGGCCTACAAAAATAAATAAGATTCAGAAATATTAATGATTGATAAATAAATATTCTCAAATAAGACCATTAATTAATTAATGAAATCATTTGGAAAACAGCATTACACATTTCTTGATTCTTACAAAATAACACATAACAAGTCATACAATGAAGGCATGAAAATATTCACATTCAAAGCATTAGGTATTAGACATTGATAAGGGCATTTAACATAAAAATTTCATGGTGATTTATGCATATATCTTCTATCAACCATCATTATTCTATTATTATACAGTAATTTATATATGCTGTTAAAGTTCTAATCTAAGTATTAGTATTAGTATTCTATGTTCTTTTTTAACAAAATATTGTTTTAATGCATGCAATGTTTTATGCATACACATACATGTATTATACATGCATGTTATATATGTACATATTTCGCAAATGCATTGTTTATCCTCTATGGTCAGTTGGCCTAATGATTTTGAAAATAAAAAACCCATCTATCATATGAAGTTTTTTATTTTCACAAACAGATTAACTCAACCAATTGAGGAATTGCATTTTTTGAATGTTTAAAACAATTATTTTAATAAATGATATTAATTTCTCTAAACAGGTATTCGACAGCTCATCATTATAATCATGGAACGAGTGGAAAAATATTTTTGAACAAGCGTCAACAACGAGAGATGGTAAATCACACGGTAGCATATGCAGGCTGTATGAACATGCAGAGCTTCTCACCTTCCTTAATAAGATCAATTTCTTTCTGTGATGTTTTACTCCTGAGTTTTTTAGGTTTGGAGTCACCAGACTTAGATTCTACATCATCCACAGCCTTTCTTTTTGTCTTTTTTGTACCCGACTGAAAGAAATAAAGTTTCCCCTTTATACAGTTTCTTATCAGTTTGTACAGTTTAATCTCTGCAGAGCTGCATCAGGCAATGTCTGCAAAAAAGGGTTTCTCTACAGTGGCTATTATCGTATCTAAAAAGAGAATGATGCTCCACAAAGGTATAACCCCTGAGGAATTTTGTATTTAAAATATTTCTATGAATTGAATGCAAATAAAACACTTGAAACAATAAAATATACAAAACATCAGACCTAAATTAACATGGATGATTAATAGCAAAAACAGGACTTTTATTGTTCATCATGATTACACAAACAACTTAAGTATGTAACATTACAACTTAGAATGCCTGCTGAGTTGGTGTATATTTTTGATATGGTTTTACATGGACGTTTACCTCTGGTTTATCATCAGACTCTGAGTTAGACTGTTTCTTCTTCGATTTACTTCTTTTCTTCCCTCTAGTTTGTCCGTCTGATTGTTCACATAAAAAAATATACAACCTCTAGTAAATGGCCACCAGATATAGAGAAATAATATGAAAAATAACTGCTTGTTGTATTCATTTACTGACGAAATATAACAAATAAACCTTTGAATAAAGGTCAACTGTGAATAAAGGTCAACAGTGAAAAAGGCTTTCAGTACATATAGAACCCCTGTGCCTATAGGTCCACTGTGAATTATGGTCAATGGTACATAAAGGCCATAACTCCTCTCTTTGTTGACCTATATTCAGAAGGTTGACAGCAAATATTCTTAAACAAATAGACAAAAAGGGTTATCAGCACTTATTCAATTGCCTTACTTACTCTTAACACATGAAATTATTCAAGTATGATTATGCCCAAGTCAAAACAATTTACCAATTCCCTGGCTTAATGCATGTAGGTTATTAAGTAAGTTGTGTGAAGAAGGGCAGACCTTTAGGAGCAAGAGGACCTGCTGGGCCAGAAAACCAGACTGTCCTCTTGTTATGATCCACCATATTCTTCATCCCATCCTGATAGTAACATTGTAACCAGTTGTTGAACGCATTTGTATCATCACTTCTGTCCTGACCATCATACCAGGAACTCTCTGCAAAATAATATCATATTTGAACTGGTTAAAACAAGGATACAAGTACTAATATTATTTTTTTCACAGTTAACAGCCAGGGTCATTTGGCAGCTTTTTTTCTGCTTTATCAGAAAAGGAAGACCCCAGATGCACACCTAGGTAGAACCACGACCTGCAACCCTTAAGCAAACAAAAATGAAAGGTCTACACAACTTCAAACATCAACAATCTGAACACATTTAGGGTAAAAATAGTTACCAACAGAATTTACAATATCGGTATGTCTTCCAAAAAAAGACAATTTCATTTAATAAACAAGAATTTGTCAGAATATTTTCAAAAATTAATACAGATTTTTATGAAATTACTGACAGTGAACCAATATCTGCTTTTCAAAATCAAAATCTGGTTAAGCATAAAACACAACTGCAACACACTGCCTTTTTATAATGTATAGGAAAGTTAAAATGAAAAATAAACACAAACCAAGAGTTACAACTTCGTTAGGTAATATATTACACAACTGTAGCAAGTCTGGACTCTCTGTCTTTATGTTAGTATCTTCAGTTAAGGGCTGTAATACACTCCTCGCTGAGACAAATGGAGGGATCTTCAGTCTAAAAATCAAATATTATAATTAGTTATCTGGTAAGAGAAACAACTTTAGTCAACTCTTTTTTATTAATCACAGGTTTAGTGTTAACACATGTACCTATATTGATTGTTTCAGCTCTAGAGCATTCATATTTAGAGGTAAAAATAATAAATGAAAATAATTTTTATCCCGGAAATATATGAGGAAAATATACTATTAACTTACCTGTGGAGAATTTCAGCTCTAAGATAATTACCAATCCCATTAAAATACTTCTGATTCAACAAAACTTCACAAATAGGTTTATCAAATACAGCAGACTTCATATTCTGCAAGACATTGTTTCTGAAATAGATTTTAGATGCATTTTAATCATAATATTCTATAAAACAATAGGGGAAATATGCAATATAAATAAGGAGAATCTAGGATTTACTGTTGTTATAAAAATGACTCTATTTTTATCATGGAATTAAAGCTTCAAAAAAGTTTAACAAGATTATATTCATTGTCACTTGAATCAATATTTTGTTGTGGTTGTAAAACAAAGGAATGGAATGAACTATATAAACACAAAGGCATAATACATGAAAATTCACACTTTAAGGACACAAAGTTCAAAGCAATTATTGGCAATCAAATAAAATTATTACATGCAAAGAAGCTGTCAAACAATGTAAGTAGATTATACAAATTACAAAACACAGCAAAGACAACTGATAAATTCTAGGCTTGTAAAAGGCACAACATTTCCATATCTGGATTGCAGATTGATCTGAAGGAATTTAATTTAAATCTCATCACCTGAAGTTATTATAATCTGTCAACACACACGGACCACGTTCTTTATATGCAAAATCTGCGTGAGGTGTCCACTTCCCAAACCTCATGTAATCAACGAAGCTGAGAACCATGTCCTGTTTGTTGTCATCTGTATAAAACTGAAGATGCGCATGCTTATGTAAGTCTTCTTGCTGACAAAATTCAAACTTTCCTGCCAATCCAAATGTAAAAACTATACTAAGAGTCTGCAATGAGTCAGTATTGCAATCAGTCTTCTTTGAATCATCAGCCTGCGTTGCGTCTGTCAACATTAACTTGATTTCCTTACCACGTGAAGTAGCTGTTATAGTAAATCGTTCTGATGGAGGTTCAACAACAGGATTTTTGCTGACATCTGATTTTTTAATTCGGCCAAATACCCGCGCGCAACAAACCTTGTTGATGTACTGGCTTGCAAGATGAAGTTCTGGACCTTCAGGCATCTTATAATCAAATGTGATGCGTTAGTATTGTGATCAAGAAGTGGAGAACCACGCGAAATTTAATGTTTATGTAATTGATACGGTCTAATTTTTAACGAATTTCTAACAAATTTCAGTCACACCGTTGTCATCCTCAAAATATTTTCGATTTTAATGAATCAGAAATTTTCGACCAATTTAAGCGATGCTGTAACAAACGTCAATTATTGTTTCATTCTCTATCTAGTTGGATTACCAGGCTTTACAACAAAACTAAAAATTTAGTCTGCTGAATGATGATACTTGGTTTAAGGGAAGTAACTCCATTAAGTTTCTGAATAAACTGGTCTTCGTTCCATATTGCAGTATACCAAAGTCTAGACAGGGAACCAGCTTTTTAAGTGGGCGGTGTTCCGTGTAACTATTTGTAACATGATAATCGCACTGGAAGTAAGTTGTAGTCACGTTTTGCTATAATTAAAGAAGTAATATTTCATAAACGCATTGATTGATGAAAACGATGGTGTGAAATTATGAGAAGGTTTGGTTTTGTTGGCCTCCAAACAGCTGATGTCAGGGCAGATGCGTTTTTACGTTTCATCTACGTTTTATATAAAGTGTTGTAGTACTCGGATATGACTTATAATACGGATTATTTCAATGTATGTCATCAGCCATTAACTTTATCTATTACGATAGTCTTTCATTTTACTACAGATGTAAGAGTGTCAGAATAGCTTATTACATAGGACAAATAGGTTTAATACTGGCTGAAATAAACTCCAACTGTATCAGATTAGATCTGCAAAAGTGAGAGGAGGTATCAGTATCTATATTATATTTGTTTAGAAAACAAGTTCACTCATTTATGGATCAGGTGAGAGAGGAGTGTCCTATCTGATATTTTTTTTAATTTCTCAGACTTTCAAGAGTCTGGAAAAAGCTTCGTACTATTTGCAAGGATCTGAAACTTGACATGATTTTTAATGGAAGAATTTATTTTATGTTCCTGAGGATTTTTTACTTGAGATTTATCCATATTCATAATGTATCATTTGGAAAAACTTGACTGAACCAGTAACACCTTCTAATCTCAATATGCTCAGACCCTAGATATATGTTTACACCTTACATTTGTGATGCAGCTGCCGATTTACTGCTAAAGAAATATTACCACTGAACATTTAAGTTGTTAAAATGGCATTTCCAAGACAGCTTCAAAGCAGTGTAATCATTTGCTTTGAACAGTACAGCGTATACAACAAACAGTGGTTTGTAAAGAAAAAAAATGACAGGCATTTCTTTCATGGAGGCTGCCATATTTGTCAGTTTTACTTTTAGTACTTTTAGTACTTATGCATCCAGGAAATTTCAAGTAGTTCCAATGTTGGCTTTCCTGGTATTGCTGAGATTAGATGTAGTCAGTTGAGGTGTGTCAAATACATAATGCGTTACCTTACAGTTCAGATCTAACATGAAAGAAGAAAAATATTCTTTGTAGCCACATACTGTTTACGACAAGCATATCAACTTCCGTAATTATTGATAAAACTAAATGCAATATTGCAATGATTTATTCTTTTATAATTACAGGTGTCTCGATGCCTTATTGCTTACAAGTGAAGCAATGTTTTGTTGTATTTCGTAAGAAGGAATTCCAGACTATAATTATTCGGTCAGCAAGTTGTCTTCAAAACAGATTTTTTGTAAGTTACCTATTATTGTCACTGAGTTTTTTTCTTCAATTCTGCTTAGTAAACTACATGTTTGTTTTGATTGAATGTTAAAGATGTGGACTGCAGTTTTCCTCAGAATTTTTCTCTTCTTAGTTGAATTCTTACCTGGTCAAGGTTATTTCAGAATTTACGAAAACTTTGGAATTGCAGTTCAAATTATACTTTAGCTTTTCATACAAAAATCAGTATGTGGATGAATTTAAATAGTTGAAAAGAAATTAAGGTAGTTTAATCATTATTCTTCATGTTTGCAGAGGACTTTCTGCAGTATGGCAGATGGTAATGAAGAAGTACCCTCGAAGTTCAGTGTTGTAACTGAAGGCAAAGCGTCTGTTCTTCATCCATCTTCCGTGTTCTACAACCCTGTACAGGAATTCAATCGAGATCTTACTATTGCTATTCTCTCAGAATTAGCTGAAGAACATGTTCAGCGTATGAAAGAATATAAGCGTAAAGCCTTGTTGAAAGAAAATCCTGGTGTTCAACCGCAGGAAGGTAAATGGGGGTTAATATTTTCTTGGCCTGATTTTACAAACATTACATAAAATGTATTCCTTCATATATTGAAAGTTTTATGTGAAGTGTATCTGACTATTTATACAGTCCTGTCTTATTTAGCTCAAAATAGAGAATTTCTTTGATTATTGAAGTTATTTTGTAGAAATAATAAGTTATGACATCTTTATATGTACAAAAAACTGAGAATTACTGCATTGTTCTGAAAATAGTCAATATCCAGGTATGTTTCTAGTCTGATTATATTACTCAGAATTAGTAAATGTTTTCAACATTTTAAGTTTATTTATTAAAAATTCTGCATGATGTTTACATATTGCAGCAGAGGTTCCACCACTGGAAGCAGGTGTTTCACATCCATATGGTTTGAAAGTCCTTGAAGGTTTAGCTGCATCTGGACTTCGATCTGTAAGATTTGGACTTGAAGTTCCAGGCATTAATAAGATTATTGTCAATGACTTTGATAAGCATGCTGTAGAAACTATAGAGAAAAATATTGCTAGGAATAACCTTGGACATATCCTGGAACCAAGCTGTAATGATGCAGCAATGTTGATGTATCAAAACAGAAAATTTTCTGATCGATTTGATGTTATCGATTTGGATCCTTATGGTACGCCTGGACCATTTTTAGATGGAGCTCTTCAGTCAGTTCAAGATGGAGGCTTGTTATGTGTAACCTGCACAGATGCTGGTACTTTGTGCGGTAATTTTGGTGAGAAGGCGTTCACTATGTATGGAGGATTTCCTCTACACAGTAAATTCTGTCACGAGATGGCACTGAGGATTATTCTTCATTCTTTGGCGTCCCATGCTGCTACCTACTCTAGATACATCGTGCCTCTTGTGTCTTTAAGTGTCGATTTTTACTTCAGAGTATTTGTGAAAGTTTACAGTGGACAGATTAATGCAAAGACATCAGCTAGTAACACTGGTATGGTATATCACTGTACTGGCTGTGGTTCTTACGCTATTCAGCCATTGTGTACCACTCAGCCGGGTAAAAATGACAATTTAAAGTATATTCCAAGCCGTGGCCCACCAGTTGGAGAAAAGTGCAAACACTGTGGCCATGAACATCAAATTGGTGGGCCTATGTACATTGGTCCTTTACATGACAAGAATTTTGTTAGGAAAATAATAAACCGTGCAGTTGATGAGCCTGAGAAATTCAAAACATTTAAAAGAATTGAAGGCATGTTATCAATGGCTGCTGAGGAAATAGATGTACCTTTGTATTATGAATCAGATGCATTATATCAAGTTCTGCATTGTATGCCTTTAAAGATAATGAAATTTAGGTAATATTTATAATTATATCAGAGATTTTTTTCGTTCTTTGGGTTTGGGAAACGGACCCTTCCCAATTGAAAATGAAGACATTTTTTCCCAATTCCTGATCTTAAAATTCCCAATTTTGGCATCATACCATGCATTTTTCCAATTGAATCAGACCCAGACCCTTTCCCAAAGTTGAAAAAAATCACTGTTTATAAAGTTTTTTAAGTTCACCCTTTCATTTTGTCCATTGTTTGAACTGCCTGTTATCCTGGCATGGCTGAGTGCTTAAGGATATCTAGTTAACCAGTCTTCAGAATGTGCAAATCTCCCTCAGACAATCTTTACATTTATGTCTGGTTGAAAATTTCCTTGACTGAAATTGATTACAAAATAGTGGTATGAATTTAAACTTTAGTTATAGCTTAATACAATGACTAAATTTTCTTTATCTGTTAACACTTCTTTCATGCTGAACTATGATTCACTGCATTGAAAACTAATAGGTTAAAAGCTAGGAATTACATTTTGCACCCTCTTGTATAAACATTGGTTGAATTTAACCACTGGATTGAATTTGAAGTTTGGTTTAGAAGTTAACCAAGAGTTGACCAGAAACATGGTGGCTGCATTTTTTTTACCAAATGCCAGACAACCTTGACAATTCAGACAAACTGAGGATCCTGATTGCTTCTTTGCCAATATCAGACACTTATAAATTAATCCTGGTTAAATTTAATCAAAGTTTTATACAGTCATTATACCAAACTTTAAACCAAAATTTAACTTAACCTCAAATTTAAATATTAGTCAAATAATTGAGTGCTTTTCAGTTATTGATTTTTATTAACCTTAAATTAAATTTATGGGTAATTTTAGAGTTTTTTTACCATAGAACATATTGCAGGTGTTGCTTTAATTATGTATTTGGATTTTTTATTATCTTTACAGATCAGCCATTTTGAATGCTGGTTACGAAGTATCATTTTCTCATGCCTGCAAAAATTCTTTGAAAACTGATGCTCCTAATGAAGTGATTTGGGTAAGAAAACTATCAATTTTTATCTATCCAGCATGGACTCAACTGTTCCATTCAGTCAAGGGAACATAGAACTGAAGAATGAGTGACTCTGGACACAGGCAGGCCACATGTTTTATGATAGATTCTGAGTTTTTGATGTAACTCCCTTCTTCTCTAATTTCAGTTTACTCTATGAAATACATCTCATCAATTTTTTGGTTTCTGCGTTTATAAAACTTTTTTTAGGAGTCTTGCAAAAGTTCAACTTATTTTGACATTGACGTGAAATTGCCAAGTTCAAGGTTCTATAGCTAATTAGGGTACCAATTTTAGAATACAGCCTTGTGATTTGTCAGTTTATTGCCCGAGTTCATAAACAACCAATCAATTGCTTTAGTTTAAAATCTGTGCTCCTAGCTCAGTTTCATTACCTGCAGGCCTGGTGTCATGAAATATGCTTTGAATACTTTAGTATACAATATTGATGGTACTGATAACTCAAGTGCATTTCTATGATTTTATTAACATTGACTTAATTTTTGATGTAATAGACTGCATTATATCAACTCCCCTTACCAAGATTATTTGATGATTTTAAATCATATCCTAATTTTGATTCATTGTGACAGGATATATTGCGTGCTTGGATCGCTTCTAACCAAATCAAATCAAAGAAAAACATCCCTGGATCACCGGCTTACAATATCTTAAGCCGAGAAGCTTCTATTGAAGTGAACTTTGAAATGCACCCTGACGCCAATCCTAAATCAAGGTCTGAGAGTCTAGTTCGTTGGCAAAAGAACCCCGAGAGAAACTGGGGTCCCAAACCAAGAGCTAAGAAAGCAACAGATGGTGATGACTTAGAACAACGTCGGCTACAGAACCAGGGAAAGAGGAAGAGAAAAGATGTATGTTTTATCAAGAATTATTTGGTAAAATTGAAAATTTTGTGTTAAAGGCCACAAATTTCAGATTTGTTGATGAAACAATTACTAGTATTGGAAAACCTGTGCATGGTGGTTCTTAATTAGCCTGTTTCTCAATCAACATGAAGTTTAGCTTAATTCTGATGTAGTACTGGTAGGAATGCTTAACAATAGTTTAACTCTTTGTATTTATTGTATTTGATTAATTTTCAGGATTCTCCCCATGAGAAAACTGATGAAGAAGAGAAGATGTCAGACAAGGAAGAAAAGTGTGACACCACATAGACAAATTCTGAATTACTTTTACAAATATGTAACTTTGCTTAATAAACACATTCTCCATCTGAGTTCTGCTATTCTTTGTTTTTGCTCTATTTTTTTTCTGAAATGTTTAGACAAGTAAACCTGGGAACAAAAGCCTCCAAAGAGAAGGACAGCTTATGGCCTATTTGTTCAGTGAACATTCTCAGGCTTTTTCCTCTCTTGGGATTGACATCACACCAACTACCAGGGTCATTCAGCGACTTTCCACTTTTATTGGTTGAGGTAGACTGCAGGCATATACCTGGGTAGAATCACCAACCTTCTAGGCAGTTTCCTCACATGTGAAGTTTAGTCCCTGGTGAGATTTGAATCCACAGAGATGAGATGCACTCGACTATTTAGGCCCCAGCATTTATTTGTATATCAATTAGTGTGTGTGATAAATAGTGACTGTTGTTTACAGGTGACTGTAATATTCATATAGCCATTAAAGTTTTCATGTTTCTTTTAAGGTAGGTGTTTTATGTCTTATTGACATCAGATAAGATATTTTATGTCTTATTGACATCATGATAAGTGTCAGTACTTAATGGTAAAATCCATATTCATCAAGTTGGAAAGAAAGTATGATCTTGATTTCTTTGGTAAGAAAATAAAAAATAGACTTCCCATGCGTCTTAATTTACACAGGAATAATATTTCATTGCACTCACATAACCACTACCTGGAGTTGGAGAATTTGAACAAATCTACAAAAGGCCGTGTCATCTACCTTGAAGTTGTACCTACCAGAAACATGCTTAATGTGGGATAATGGTCTTAGCAATGGCTGAAACTCATTGATCAACATCAGAAACTTAGATATATATCATTCAATTTATACAAACTGTTACACTATATTTAATTATTATCTCATATGATGCAAAAGGCACAGCACCAATTTGGAGTTTTATGTGACCATTGTTTCCGAGTAAAAATTAAAAAGCCTGATTGGTTTGGTTTGCTCAGTAGAACTTTACCTGATCAAGATCTGATGAGGCACATGTTTGTCTGTGACAATATCACCAAAGATTTTTCATTTAAACTCCTGTTTCATACATAATGTTGGGGTCCAGGTTAGTGCTGGTAGTTCACCCTGGGGCACTGGTTAGTGCTCGTAGGTTACCCTGGGGCACTGTTTAGTGCTGGTAAGTTACACAGGAGTGCTGGTAAGTTACACAGGGGCACTGGTTAGTGCCAGTAGGTTACACAGGAGTGCTGGTAAGTTACACAGGGGCACTGGTTAGTGCTGGTAGGTTACACAGGAGTGCTGGTAAGTTACACAGGGGCATTGGTTTGGTTAATTGTCATCTATATATAACAAAAATACTGTTGATGAATAGTGTCAAATACCACATGGCACAGGTTGGCAAGATAATTTGATGTACATTATTGTAAAAATGCCAATTTTTTATTGCTTGCGTAAAGAGATGTTTTCAATTTTTCTAAATGGGTCAAGATATGACAGTACATTCTTGTGAAGACAAGTTTTTACTCTGTAAATTTTAAAGCGAACAATTTAAATTATGTTTCAAAGGATGAATTTATTTTATGCCGATATGCAGTCGTGTGTGAAAATATATTCCTAACTTCTTCTAAGCTGTACGATATTGGAAATGGTACACAGATGTTACGTAATTTACAATTTTTGCTATTCAATGAAATTACTACCTTTATTTTAAATTACAGCATCATTAAGTCGAGCTGAATTTGGAAATGTCATAAATATTGAACGCATCGTATTTTTTAATGCATATGTTTACTGTTTGTGAAGCGACTGCCTCAGGGGCTTTGGCTGCATGTTACACATGACAACATCATAATTAATTGAAAGGTTGTCGATAAGTTGGTAATGCATTTGTAATTAATAGATCATTTGTGTTTCACTGAAGAAATACAATAAAACCTCGTTATCTCGAGGTATCATTGGAGCAGACTAAATGCTCAAGATAAACGTGTTGCTCTTAATAACATGGTATTTGTTTTTGTTTGAATATTATACACAACTAAGGACAAAAATTGACGGAACTTTAATACTTCTTGAGATAAGATGAGTGCTCGTGATATCGACGCTCGTAATAAAGAAATTTTACTGTATATACCAGAAACATTTACCAAACAGAATCGCAGTGCACAGACACTCGTAGTTTCGTTTGTTTGTAAATGTGTGCAAATTTTACAAAAACTCCAAATTAAAAAAAAAAAACAGAAAAAATGAACATGGCGCTGAAGTTATACGCTTCTTATAACACTGTACAAGTATATCAATATACATGTATTGAGTTATGAAATTAGGACCAAGCCTATTTTTCAGTAGCGTTTGGCTGTTTCCTCAAACTGTTGTTCTGGAAGGTCGATGTTGCGTGTTCATTATTTGCACCGTAGTTTACCGTGAGGTGTATTGCACATCCTCGGTTATGAGGACTTAATAACTGGCCAATGAATTGAATTTAAGTGCGTGTTCTTGTGTAAGGAAAGTATTTTAAGGCGTCAACTGAAGAAAGTATTAATTGCATGTATCGTTTTCCGATGTACGAACGAAAATAAGTCTGTTGTCAGAACAGCTATTGCTGTGCACATGATTGCTTCTCATTTCTCCCTTCCTTCTTTCCTGTATTATAATTAAATAATTAGTCAACGTTTATTTTAATAACAATAATAATAATGTCTCATTTACATCAGAATAACTATAACTGATTCGTAGTAGTACAATAGGACAGTGACGCAGTTTTACGAAGGTACACAAAACGCGTGCACCTGCACATTTGTTTGTTCTGCAAGAACGGGAAAAATGGATGATGTTTGGCCCATTTTATATGGAATTAAGTCGTGATTTCAATATATTTTGATAACAAAATCTAATCATTTAAACAGACCATACCCATACATTGAAAATGCACAGCAAAGGCCGATAAAGAGCTTCAAACACTTTTCTAAAACCCCCCAGACTAATAGGTCATACAAGGTGATTTTGACAAAATAAGCCAATCGAAGACTTGGTCACAATATTTGTATTTAAAATATCCATGGGTGGCAATTATAGAACAATGCTTTGAACAAAATATAACATCACTTTTACATAAAGGCTGCACAAGTTAGCCATCGTAAGAGTCACGCAAAAAACTACATGCGTTGTACTGATAACACAATTTTCTTGAAGACTTCACTGTGAAATCATTGCAATTATGGGCTTTAAGAATGTGTTATTGCATTAGTCAATAAAACTTTTCGTAACATTTGATACAAGTTTATACTCTCGTATGGTTTCACGAGAGAGTTCGATGCTTTTAAATTTCAAGTGCAACTTAACACGCAATGTACTTTTTTAACTTCATGAAGTTCCAAGTCAGTACCTTCCGGGAGACTGCTTCTTTTCATGTAATTTTTTATAAGGCCCTATGGCTTTTGGATTGGGGAAATGTAGAATTTGTGGGAAAGTGGGATGTCTTGTGTTTTTTTTCTAGGAATCTTTCTTATCCATATCTATTATCGCATTTATCTTTACCTCCCGACAAAATAGCGTCAATCATTTTATTACAGTAGGTTAGTTATGTTAAACACGTGTAGAGATTCTTTAATTTATCACATCTTCCTCTATGTACTTTTTTCTGACTCCATAGCGTTCGTTAACGTCTAATTATGCCGTTAACGCTGTATATATACGACGTTAAATTACACAAATAATGGTGATTATAAACCGTTCTAAAAGAATGAACTCACGTGACTTCTTACGCAACGTTGCGTTAATTAAACGCTGCAATAAATGATACTAAAATTCGTCCGAAAGAAGACCTGCATACACCGTGATATAGACATGTTCGCTGTTATGAGACATTGACGTATGATACGTATTACTGTCGCTCATTTGTCCATGTTTGAAACGAACGGTTGGTGATATGTACTAGCTGGTTGGGTCTATGACAGTTTTAAACACATTTACGTGCCTGAAGCGGTTAAATACTTGTGTTTTGTCCACTTTTGTCTAAATTTGTGAGTACATCAAGGAGAAATAAAGTCGCCACTATTACTTAAAGTGCTGTTTTGAAATTCATGTAGGATTTTCGTGGATAGCTATGAGTGATTTATGAAATTCGTGAATTAAACAGTTTTAATTGAAAAATTGGTTTACAATGTCAATGAAATCCAGAACCAGATTCACCGGAGTTTTGTTTTTGGTGACCTTTGTGACCTTTTACGGTACAATAAGGGCCGAAGGTGGGTAATCAACTTACTGTTTTCAAGGCTTTCGATCATACTTTAAATCTAGATTAAATTCGAAGGTAGTTGTCACGTGGTTATCCTAATATGATCAAATTACGCAATGCAGATATTAGATTTTCTAGTATTCCATAACTTTCAGGAATGAAAATATAGAAGTTATGTAAGCAATGTGCGTCAAAACTTTCTATACGACCCTCGATATTCGAGGGCTGTTCAGAAAAGTTTTGACACTCGGTGTATCTACATCCATTGTATCCACCTACGTTCAACTTAAGACACATATAAACCAATGTTTTACTTTATAGAAATATCGGAATCTTAGTGTACTGAAACGTAAGATGGTTATATAAGTGAATTGAAGGACTATAAAGTCACCTAGTTCCGTCCTCTTGTGCTCATAACGCGCGTGTTACCTATGTGTTACTGTCGCTGTACATAATTTGTGTACCTGTTGTACAAAATGTTGTTAAATTCTGATCATCATCGTATTTATGAGAACAATGTATACGGGGCTTGGCCGCGACCGTGGTCCAGTGGTTAGTGCGCTGGACTTGTAACCCGGCGGTCTAGGTTCAAGTCCAGGCGGCGGCAGGTCATACCCTTCTATGAAAATTTGACAAAAATGTCGATTTTCCTCCATAAGTAGAGAAGTTTGCTGGCTCCTTGTGGGAGGGTAAGTTAGTACTGGTTAGTACACAGTCCATGAAAACTGGTTAGGTGAATTGGCCGCCGTATATAACTGAAAAACTGTTGAATTACGGCATTAAAAACCTAGTGACAATGTCATATAAAACATACGGAGCTAAAAATTAAACAATGCTGGATTCAATTAAACTATTTCAAACCTCTGTAAAAAAAACGCATCAGTGAAGTTATCACTATTCTTATGCTGACTGATATACTGTCGTTGTCTTTTGTAGGAATGTTATAATCACTTGAATATATTACATCAATTAAAATGGTTTAAACTCCTGTATGTTTAATGAACGCATATTTGCGACGTAAATATTAAATTAATGTAGTCGAATCAATCATTCTACTGTTTCCCTATTTGCAAGCAGATGAACAATATTGAAACTGGTAAAACATTATCATGTGTTCAGAATACCCTTGCTTTTATTACGTATGCATGTTGTACATATGATTTACCTTAAACACACATTTCTTTACAGTCGGCTAATCTAAGACAATTGTATGGTGCATAGTGAACTAAGTAGTATACATAGTGTTTTCTCATACATTTGTAATTTAACGCTGAAAGGCGACTTCATGTTTGACACGTGACCCCTAAAACTAACCTATAAGGTTCAATCTTGGATGTCTATGTGCAGGACACTAAATAAACATTTGTGTATTTAAAATTGGATGTAATTGAAACTGTTCAGCTGTTGCTTCTCAAAGCTTTTTAATAAAAACAATATTTAGATTAAACCAGTCACGAGGTTTTTGAATTATTGTACATCGTACACGTAGATGCAAATTATCTCAATTTTAAAGAATGATCAAAGCGTTAATAATTACCGAAGCAAATTAGTTTCAGATGAAAAATAAAGTTAACGCCGTAAGACATTAATTATTGTCACGGCTCAAGTCTAGATTTGCCTTCAAAATTAGTTACTCCGTGTGCTTGGATTCTTGCGTTTCGTCCAAGTTATGGTTATTTTGAAGGGATGGGGTTAAAAACTATTCAAAGGAAAGACCCAGTAAAATTGGTTCGTGGTTCGTTGAGTGGTATCCGATCAAGCATGCATCATACCGATATCCCGGATTAGGACTTGAATGTACAAGAGACAGTGCCTGAATTATAGTTTGACTGTACGCAACCAAAATAATGCATGCTTCTATCACAATGTGTTTTGTTTGTTTTTTCGCATCAAAGGTTTCTTGTTTGAAAACACTAAATGTATTGAATCTTTTTCTAACTTAGCTGAGCTTTATTTCAAATAAACAAGACGTATTATATGTATATAGTACAAACAAACAGTGGACATTATTGATAAGACAAGGATTCCCAGAAACAACTACTTATATAGATCCCACCTTCCCTAAAACACCACCAAACCAAAACCCACACAACTCATAGAAACATACAAAACTTAGGGACAGACACAATATGCATACTTTCACCACATCAACTGGTATCATGTGATTAAATAGGGATTGTATTTTAAGCAATCTGAAGCGTTTGTAGTCCAACTAATTAGTATGGCTAAAGCGTTTGGTGTAATTGTAAAATCTCTTTATACACCCACAATTGTGCATACATCATTTTAATGTGAAATAACAGAATTCGTTGTATCTTGTATAAAATAATATTTTTTGATCCATTGAAGTGTTTAGCATGTAGCTATGTAACATATTTTAGCATGTGCTGGTGATAGCTCGAGAATGTTAATGCGCTTGATAACAAGAATTTAGAAGTACATGTACTCTAGAAATTGTTTTTTGTGTTAAAATAAACCGACTATTAATATTCTAAACTTTGAATTGGTTTAAAAATATTCAATATCATTACTATAAATAGTTAAGTAAATAAATTAACTATCCAAATACACAAATACATTGGACTTTTATTCGACTTCCATTTTGATGTGAATGGGACATGTCAACATTATTTCTAATGAACATGTTCACCCTTCTAAGTTGTTGCCATTTCATATTTCTTGGTTAAAAAAAACGTTGTTTTTTTTTGCTGTCTGAAAAAAGTGCATTCGAGTAAAAAGTGATATTCATCCCCTATCGCATAGTTACATGAGTTACATTCTTTTGATCAATATTCTGCCTGTTCAATTGGAAATCGATCTTTTCTAGTTCTAAATTGAATGATATATCTCAGAAATTTTGAAGGTGTATAGACTAAATGTTTTTCGAAACCAAAACTGTGTTTGCATAATTTTTATTTTTTTTACATTTTACTCGTGTGTTTTTTTACACGACACGAAGTGTTCATACACGACAAGACTGATCTGATACGTTAATGAACGTTATATATCAATTCATTACCAAAAAAAGTCAAGTTGACTTTTGTATGCACCGACTGAATAGTTGTTTTGACTGAGCATGCAATGGTGATCAATACTAATAATTCATTTGTTTTCTGAACATGCCTTTATTTGGCCAGTGACTTCGCATGAGGTAATTTATTACAATGTTCCTCATTTAATGTATTATATAACTGTAAAGTTAGCGTAAAGCGTCTCTGTAACTATCTCCTGTACACTTAACTCGCTCGTTAACTCGACAGTCGGAACCTTTGTCTTGGTAATTAATTGTCGTGTTGTTTTGTGAGTTCAGTATATTCAAACAATATTTTATTATAGTTATATATAGCGTGTAAAATACATTCTTAATTAGTCATGTTAATTTATTCAATGACACATTTATTGAGACAACCTCATAATGACAATAAATGATATTTATGCACAGATAGATTCGTTTGTCTGGCTTTCGCTAATTTAACGTTGTTGGTTGTGATGCTAAAGAGAATGTGAATCGCTGTACGTTAGAACGTAGCTATGATATGCCGACTAAATATATTTACGTGGCTGTCATAATATTAGCTTCTAACCTGGCCATTACCCTTTTATCACTCTGCTCGTAGCTATAAGTCCTTTATTGGCCTTCAAGGACGTGTCCACGCTAGACGGACATAGCTTCGCGTTCTTTGCGGGAAATGTGCCGCGCAGAATATGTTTCTAATTAGGGTATAATGCCTTTTCCGCAAAGGGTTGTCGTACAAGCCTCCCACTAAGTGATCCTATGTCTGAATATTTTACGAGTAACATCATTTATCTCAAATCTCTGAGGATTATTTAATGTTGCCATTTGCTTGCGAATATATTGGTTGGATACCCAGGAGCACTGGTCAACTGCCTGATGTATATGTTATTAACGTGAGCATATGGAAATTCATTTAATAAACAGCTTGAAAAACATACTATGTCTCATAAGACTTTCTTGGCTTCCCTTTCAGCCATTTATTTACATTATACCAACATTACATTAAAATTTCTTCCCTTTTATACAGCGACTATTACTATCAGCGTTAACTTCATTTTTTATCGTTGGAGCTTATTCAATCGTTTATATCTATAAATGTAATAACGCAAGTACCTTCCAAAACATGACTGAGTCCGGCATTCAGTAAAGCAAAGTACTTACAATCCTCAATACCTAATCATTCATCCTCTTTACACAAAAACCACGTCTAAAATATTTGTTTAAGCTGTTTCTGCCATCCAATCGAACCATCTTTGATTCAAAAGAAAAAAAAATGTCCATCTTTTTTAAAGTTTCCACATAAGACAGTGCAGTGTTGATAAGATTGTGGATGGTGTAAAAAAGCAGGCCTTTTTTAGTTTAACCAAATTCAAATAGATTTCCGTCTTACTTTTTGCCCTGAATGTTGTTTTGCAGCAGAAGATATACAGTGTATTATATCATATGTAATACTAAAGTTAAAGTTTGACGTATTTCACTTCAATTAAAAATTAACAGCGCACAATTAATTATTGTTAATGGCCTTCGCTCAACATCGCAAACTATGATGTTTTTGTTCTCACAAAATGAATGGCATTTTATTTCCTGTTGCGCAGAAATCTTGTTTATACTTTATGACTTGAACCGTTTTACACTGTTTGACTGTCTTGGTGGCCTCGTATTCAAACGACACCATGCTCTTAAATGATTGTGACCAAGATACAAAACTCATTGCATTATTAAACAGGAATTGCAAAATTGAAAACATACAAACACTTTTACGGCTTCACAAATATATATATATATATTCAGTAATCCATTTACAAATGTGCTCAATTGCAAAATTGAAAGCATACAAACACTGTTACGGTTTCACATATATAAATATTCAGTATTCCATTTACAAATGTGCTCATTTATGAATTGATTCGTGCACATGTATACATAAGCCGCGGCCGTGGTCCAGTGGTTAGTGCGCTGGACTTGTAACCCGGATCTCCGGGTTCGAATTCCGGTCGCGGCAGGTCATACCCTTCTATGAAAATTTGGCAAAAATGTTTATTTTCCTTCACATGTGGAGAAGTTGCCGGCTCCCTGTGGAAGGGTAAGTTAGTACTGGTTAGTATATAGTCTAGGAAAACTGGTTAGGTGAACCAGTCGCAGTATATAACTGAAAAATTGTTTTGAAAAACGGCGTTGAAACTCAGAGACAATAATTAAACAAACAAACATGTATACATGCTAGTATGCTATTGAAGACTACGAGAGCCGTGGCATGGACCACAATACTGGCGAGTCCTGTAGCGTCCGGTGTCAGGGTATATTTCACTATTTGTGATAATTAAAATTAGTATTGCTTACTGCGGTGTCGATCTAAACTGGAGAAATGCTGGAGAAATGAATTGGCAATAAATCATTTCATTCATGTCGTAGATGAAGAACGTCTGTCAAAATGTTTCTTAGATTCTTTTTGAGAGCAATATTTTGTGTAAGCTCAGCACTGATTGAACCGAAGTACTTTGAAGGAGAACTGGGTTTCTATAAAATACTATGCGAAATTGATTACATCTAAACATCCATATCGAGACATTTACTCGTGTGGATATTTTTAGTTGGCGTAGGGGATATTTTTAAATCCTGTTCAAAGATAAAGTGGGCGTGATCCAATCAAGTACCTGGTGTTCAAGACAACTGGACTGTTGTCACCCAGGACAAATGCGTTTGCTCTTCAATTCAATGGCTGTGGTTAAAACCTTTTTTCACGTTGCTGTATAAGATGACAATGAGTCATCCAATTAATTTATAGGTGTGTGACCTTAACACACGCGCGTGTACGCATACCTTAAAGCTATTGAGATAGGTACAGTGTTCGTTCGTAATTACCATGTGTACAGTTTCGTCGATGGGTAATGACAGGTACTGTCACTATGGAAAATCTCAATCTGAATTACATGCATGGTATACAACGTAACAACTATACATATTGTATTTATTTATGTGTTAATATGTAATATATCACGATGTGTATACGTATTTACATCTACAATGTACAAATGTACATGTATGTATTTACATAATTTACAAAAACGAGTAGATACAATATTAAAACTCCTGTTGGTAGATTAGTTTTTTTTCTGTAATGATGTTAATTATGTTGCCGTCACCATCTTTGTTGTTGCTGTTGTTGGATTTCAACTCGGTAGAAATATTTTTAGGTCGTTATTATGTGGTTTGTAATCGTTATTTTCGCATTTTGCTGTCGTTGTTGTTGTTATTAAACTGTTGTTGGTTTTGGATATGTTGTTTTTATGTTGTTTGTGCAATAAATCTGATACAGCCTCAAATATTTATATAATCTTAATGTACGGGGCTTCTGTCTTGATATTTCAGACAGCATAGTACATGACTTGTTATCGAGAAGTCGTGGGTCCGATGCAAAACCCGACGAGGTGTCCGTTATTCTGAGAGATTTTGACTAACGGCATTACCTTTGAGATTAAAGCCTACGCTCCTAACGCTTACGGTGTTTCATATGAACAAAGGGCTACAGGCATGTGACCCATGTGACCCGAGCACTTGTTTGAGACTTCCTCTGTTTACATAGACCTAAAATAATAATGATGTCGTAGGCGCAAGACCCAACACAATCGAACAAATCTACAACCAAATATGTTGCCAACATTTATGAAACATTAACTTGGTACTCGGTAACTTTTCACCGACAGAATTTTATTGTTTCAACAAATTTCGGGACTTTTTTATTTATAAATATTCATTTAATCAAGTCCAAGTCTTTGATCATGTGACAGTCACTTGCAAGTCAGGGTCGTGATTTGAAATTCTATAAATAGAACAGGAGGGTTTTTTTGTGTCAGTGCATTCTAATTTACCATTATATATTGACTGCATATTGTTTAAAGCTGAAGGATGTGTCAATGTCATTTTAAATGGGTTTTATATTTTAATTAAGATTGTATGCTGGCATGTCTAAGGCGAGGCAAAATGTGAAGTGAACTGATTGTGCGTAAAATGAGACAGGCATCATGCATATAATATCATAGCTTTTCTATTACATTCGTCTTGAAGGTGCTAAAGACCATGACTACGGTCGAGCTTTGACAGTGTATGTGTCTTTGTCCCATGCCACAAATGGTCCATCTTTACAATGATACCATCAACAACATAGATACATGTTGTAATATAATTTTGCAATTCAAATTCCATATAAACTATGTACACTATGCAAATATCTAAGAATTTTTTAAAAGCAGCGCACTGTAATATACCAATTATATATTGTAGTTATTATGGGGGAAATACATTGTCATGTAAACCCATTGGAGATTAAAGTAGACACTCTTGTCCTTGTTAACTCACACGTTTTTGGTAACTTATGTGGGTATTAAACTTGCATTTCGAAAAGTTGAATTTTTATGCAAATTAATGACGTCAAAGGACCCGGATGTGTCGAGAGATTAATAGTATCTCACTTGTTATTCTGTACAGAGCGTGTAACCGATCCATCATGTTTAATCATCTCAAACACTTCAGAATATAATCCAGCCACATCTTATGATAAAACACGTTATATGCGCGTGCATTGTCAAAAGTTGTTAGAAGTCCGGTATGTGTATACCATTTTTATATTACTGTATAACGATATGTTCTTTACAACGCCTAAATACAGTCAAACCTGTGAAAAAATGCCACCCTTGGGAAAGACAGAATATGACCTTTATTGACAGGTGTCCTTTATTTAGAAGTCAGTTTGTTTTAAATAATCAGTGACGGTGTTTCAAAGAATGGCCTTTATTCACAGGGTGGTCTTTATTCGGAGGTGGCCGCAAATACAGGTTTGACTATTCATAGGCGGATCCAGGGGGCGGACCCGGCGTACGCCCCCTAAAATTGCCCAAGAAAAGTTTTTTTTATAATGAAATATGATATTTACATGAAAATATATATAAATGTCAAAAAGTTTTCGCACGCTACGCGTGCAATAAGTTGCAAGTACTGTAACACAATAGCACTACGTACAATTCGCCCTGCCCTGGACCAACAGCCTAATTGTTCAGTTCCCCCCCCCCACCTAACTAGAAACCCTGGATCCGCCTATGCTATTCGTACTCGCAACGACTAGCACTACTTTTCCTGCGTATTTTTTACCGTTGTTAGGATTCTCTTCGCAGAGAAAATGTCCAGAAATCAGTGTAATATAATTATTATACTGGTAATAATATCGACTCTGTGGGTTCACCCAGCTAAAAATACATGCGCGCTGTAATACACATCTTTGGCAATGTAGAATTACTGAAATATGAAAAAGCAGGTTCCTGTTCTCTTTGCGAATTTATTACAAATCATTTAACAATACCCAAAAGGCAAACCGACCTACGAAATCCATAAAATTAATCCCCTACGAAAATTTATGAAACTACAGTATCCATCCGAAATCAATTTGTGAATGGATACTTTATGATCTGCATAGGCTGTATGTGTTCCGACATGAAAATCAGTTGTAATTGTCTGGAATGTTATTTTTTTCTGACATAAAACAAAATTATGCATGGATATGAACGGTTTGTGTGATAAATACGGTCGTATGTTTGAAACATTACCCTAAGGGCGTACATTTTTACGAATCAAAGCTGCTAATTAATTGTTTTATGCGGTCATTGACATATCAGGAGACAAATAAGTGCTTTTCTCTGATGTGCTTTTCAATATCGCTTGGTTGACAATTCTCACGCTAAGTGACTCTACTATGTACATGGGAATGGTTTCAAACAAGCAGTATAGTTTATTTTCATTTTTACATACCTCGTCGCCTTTGAACAATTTGCATAATATTGCAAACTGCATATCTTAATTCTTTTAACTTATTCACAATGCATCAATCGAATAAACATCATTTAAACTTGCATATCAATTATTTCCGATGACTGCTCACAGTGTAAGCTAGTACCCGTTGACTCTGGTGCTGCAACATGGAACGGGGGCCAGTTTACTCACAGTGCAGATGGACCAAAAAGCCCCCTCTCCCCTCTGAAACGAATTTATGTGGTATGGTTGGTGTGCTTTGGATGTGAACACAATAAATAGAAGTTTGTATTTTTGCGAGGTTGATAGATTGACTAATTGGACGATTTTCGGGTTAGCCTGTGTTTTAATGATCGAACGAAATGAACACAGATCTATACGGTACAGATACGTCGCTAACAAATTAATAGGGGCTCAGTTTGGTGACAATGGTGCAGACCAACCTACCGTATAGTGTATGCATACGGTATACGGCCGCATACTTGATACGATAACTGTCTAATATTTGTATAATTGATCAAACTGTGGTTAAATGATTGATAGCAAGGTTTGACACGGTGACAACAAGCAATAATAACTATGATGGAGACAATCTACAAAGTTAATGTCATTCGTCATTAATTAATTAACCAAGAAATAAAAAAAAAGTTAGATGTATTTTATTTTCGCACGAGGAAATATTTCCTTGATTTAAACAAACAGGTAAGTTATATATTGTTCCAAAATGAGACTAGACTTTCATTATTGTCTTGTTTACGACAGGAAGTATTTGAATTTATACCAACGCTGTTTTAACCGTCTACATATGGCGTTTTAGGTGTTCCGTAGAAACCTAATCAATGACGTTGACTTGTGAAAGAAATGACGTAACGTCTGACGGCAAAATTAATGATTTTTTATCGAAATCTGACGTATTAATTAAAACTTACGATGCGCATATTTGAGATTTCGCCTTCATGAAACATATGTGTAATTTTACCGAAAACGCTAGGTACCAGTCGAACAGAAAAACGTATGTAGCACACGATACTAGTATTCAGGACTGTTAATAAAACAGTCGAACAAACTTCTTCATCACGAATGGGCGGTACTCGTTGGCTACTAAAAGTTGTACGAAAACGACCCGTGAATCACGCCCTCTGCCATTAATTAACAACACAAGTGCTTTTGTTCACGTGACTTTCGGATCAGTCAATGATTAATTCCATCAAGAAACATTAACCAAACAATTTGATTGAATGATAATGCATCTTCATCATAAATCGCCCTAAATTATGAACATTATATGTAAATAGAACACTGAATGCATAATTATGCAATAATACCGCAATGAATCCTGCTTTGGCTTTGCCTTTAACATATTTGTATATTGGAAAACTTATGTAAAACGCCGAGTAACATCAAATGACGCGTTCATTTTAAACGCTCACCTACTTTAGATGGATGTTAAAATTGTTTTCTAAGATGATGGATTGAAAAATTACTTGAAATAAATTTAGTCACGTGATTTCGGTTTCATATACACGGTGTATCGTTCGAGTTGATGGGGGTTTTTCATTGTTTTTGTTGATCACGAGGAGGATAAATTGTCGTGTAAACACATGTTAGACATCCGTCATAATTAAACCGTTTTAGTCGTTTTATTAAATGATATTGCTTTTATATGATAAAGAATGTTCCTTATTATAATAGTGATAACACTGTTGCTATGGTAACCTCAAGTCATCTCGAGCGCTTTGCATATTTGAAATAGGTTCAGCTCTGTTTCAAATGTCTACTATTTATTAATCCAGGCCAATTTCGTCAAAGCATTACATTAAAATCTGACCATGTTTGAAAAGATGACGCCCAAAAGCTCATTTTCTGACACATAAAACTGACGCTGGGCATATTTCAAGTATTTATACTATTTATGTCGTATGGATATATTTACAGAGCATTTTGTTGCGTACACATCTTTCCGATGTTCAAATCCGTGAGAGGCATGGCTACATAAAACTTATTTATGTATATAGTTCGCCCAGTTAACACTCTGGTTTTTATTTATTCCGAAAACAAACAAGTTAAGTATTTGATTTTCACAGATAAGCTCATGCTTCGTTTGTTTCATTTAAACGTTCAACAATTAGACACAAATCAAACCCTATCTTTTCACGTTGATAACATAGTTTAATTGTGATTGATCGTTGTGTGTGTTTTATTGTAAAGTCACATTTCACAAGATTGTTTATAGCGTTATATTCACGGAACAGATGTGTTGACTTAAATGGAATTAGTTTTGAAAATTAATTTATTCTATTCTAAATTTTATACTTATTGACGTCACGGTTCACGAAACAAAACAATCGAATGGTGAAAAAATGAAATAATATTACAACGGTTAAAAGTCTTGATGAATTACCTTGTTGACATAAGCTGGTGATACGACTTGCTACTTATGGTAACAGTGATCATTTCACTCCTATTATTGATCTTATTATAACATGATTGATTGGATATTCTCATATTAATTGTTAAAACCATGTTGTTTCTTTGTCCCTAATTGGGGCGTTATGAACTGTTTATAGCTATAAAACTCTCGTCACTTTCCCAATCACAGAGTACATTTACTAAAGACTTGACTTTTCTTGAGAAACTGGGGCCAGATGCTACTTAATAAACACTTGACCAAAGTCGGCCAAATCCTTTAAACATAGTTTTTGCAGCAAGTTTTAGCTTACGAATAAATACCATTTTCTCAAATATGTGCGAAATGATGTGTAAGACATTGTAAGACACGTTACAATATGCTCATAATTAACATTATTATGGTAATTAATGTCTCTATATTAAACCAACCATTCGGTCTGTAATAACTTATAAATTGTGCACTTCATGACATGTGTCCGAGGTAATTTTAATGTTAAGATAATGACACGATAAACTGTTCACGGCTGTTTTTGCGTGTCGTATTGCGGCAACTTTGAAATTTTGAATACACTGCGTATGTGTCAAAAGCGATATTTAATTATCACAGAAAATCCTCACGTGAATACACGTTTTCTCTGAGGTGGGAGGTACATAAAGATACGTAAATATTGTCACTGATTTTTGTAAATGCTTAATTGCATTTAAGATGTGATTAATGTGGTACATTATATTGCTAAATACAGACAGACATGCTTTGCTCATTACGTTGTACATAAATGTATACAATAGATTGTCATTTATGGAGATCGTTCGTTAATTGTTACTGTAAAAATCACTGATACAAGCGGTACCTTGTTTCACACGAACGACTGTATGGTGGCGTATTTCAGCATAAGATAATCAGAATATTTTCGTGAAAATCTACCAGATTTTCATGAAAAAAACAAAGACATTTTCACGAAAATTCAATAACTTTTCATATGATTTCTTCTCCAGATAGTAAACGTTCTTTCAAGTGGAATATAAAATATTTCATGAACATAAACCTATTTCCTCGAAATCTTAGAAAGCTTTCGCGAAAATTAACTCGCAGAGTGTAAGCAGAAATATGCCTCCATGTGACTGTCTTCAATATTTTCTTTCCATACGTGTCGGGTTGCATTCTGTTGCTATATTTATTGTTTCGATGTAAAATAACTTCGTTTGGATTGCGTAAACACACCACGGTGTTGCCAACAAACGTTTATATCTTAGATGAGACATGTCTATGAAATGAGCCCCTGGTTCGCCACAACAGTAAGCTAATGAGTTTGTCAAGATTCGTAAATAAAAAAATGGATGTCCAAGTACAGTAACAACTTATATTCCGTCCTTTCGCAACAACAAGGCTCTAAGTATTTTTATTCTAATAATATGCGGAGCTAGATTCACCATTTGCGCCGTGGCCGTTATCACATATCTAGACTGAAATTTTATACCTTGTCAAGAATCAGACACTAAATTGAAATGATGTGTAAGACAAATATTTAACATTGTCTGTAAGAGATCGCCTTTACGTCGGCAAGTCGAATGCGTAAAGAACAATATGAACAGACATAGAAAAATGTTAGATTGCAAAAAAATGCAGGCTTATTTTAAACTAAACCAGGCGGAACTAGTTATCTGCTATGCGTATGAATATCTTCTACTTTTAGCGAAACTTTGCTTGGATTTATGACTTTCTACGACAATGATTTACTAATTCAAGACAAAATGTGCATAATGTAAGGCGTGAATTCAACCTTAGTTTACGTATGATTTATACAAAAATGCATCTTAACATAACATCTTGCACAATTTAACAGCAGCTTTCAAAATCAATGAGTATTTGTATGATTTCATATTATATAAAACTTTGACTACTTGACGTCATTAATTTAATACTGACAATTTTGTCAACAAAACATAAATCTCCCTTGTATTTAGCATTTAACATTTGCATTATAACATCTTACGATTAAGACTATTGTTGTTTAATTGCCGTTCATATATCTTAATTTTATTAATATCTTATAAAAATATTCATTCTAAAGATCAATAATGCGTTTTTTTTGTGTAATTGATACTATATTTTTAGTACCCTAAGACCTTCGTACAATTTTTACAAAGGCCGAGGACGTGGTCCAGTGATTAGTGCGCTGGACTTGTAACCCGGAGATCCGGGTTCGAATTACGGTCGCGGCAGGTCATACCCTTCTGTGAAAATTTGACAAAATGTCGATTTTTCTCCATATATGGAGAAGTTGCCGGCTCCTTGTGGAAAGGTAAGTAAGTACTGATTAGAATACAGTCCAGGAAAACTGGTTAGGTGAACCGGTCGCGGTATATAACTGAAAAATTGTTAAAAAACGGCGTTAAACCCCAGTGACAATAAGTTATATGAAGAACATGTTTGTATAAATGACCACAACGATAAATTCCGTACTAACCGTACCTACGACTAAATGTTATCAGTTTCATTCTTGCTTTAATTACTTTAAAATGAAAGAATTTCGTAGATTGTTACACAAATGTACAGATTTGAAGTCTAATTCCTTTTAAACAATAAAACACTTCTCCTTCTCGTTATTGCATTATTTATTTTGATTTATGTTTATACTTCATACCGGAACCCACGTGACAACTAATTATAACGCAATTAACGTAACAGTTTCATTTAATTACCATCGTAATGTATTACGCAAAGATCACGGGGGCTCGATTTATAAATTTGGCTTGCAGTGCAGTAAGAACTCCAAACCTCGGTAGTCGTCTTTGATGACATATTCTTGGTGTCTAAAAAACCGCTGTCGTCGTCAAGTGGTATTACTTTATTATAATATTTGCTAATAGATATATTAATATTAATAGTTGTATTAAATATATATTGCAGGTACCAGAGCTCGGTTGGCTGATGGAGATGGTCGGTCAACAGGACGGGTAGAAGTATCGAGGAATGGCACACATTGGGGCACGGTTTGTGACGATCTCTGGTCAGACAGAGAAGCACAAGTTGTCTGCAAACAATTAAGCTTCAAATGGGGAAAGGTAAGTTGTCTATGCTGTAGCTGAAATATTGTAAACATGTTAGGCTCACACGTTAGTCACGAAAAATAACCCAACATCCTGGTTAGGTCAAACGCTGAACAGGGGCCGAAATTAACAGAAAATAGCACTCGCGAAATTTTGCGAGCTTGACAAAAAGCAACTTGCATTTTCAAAGTCCACTCGCATTTTGCGAGTACGCGAGCTTAATTTCGAACCCTGGCTGAATGAATCAGAAATACTGCATGTAAGCTGCATTAAACCCAACTTAAACGAACAAAAGTAGAAATGGACGGACGGACAGACAGACAGACAGACGGACGGACGGACGCATGTACGGAAGTACGAAATAAACAAACAAAAGGTTTTTGTGATTGAAAGAACAAATACTTAGCTAAGTCCACACACACAAATCACTGGCGTATATTTTTACACTCTTAATAAGGCTCAATTCAAATCGAAATAATTGCCTGTTTGAACAAATTCAACCGGGAGTTGTTTATTGCACATCAGAAATGGAGTCTCGTGTGTGTGGAAGGGGTCATGACTTTTATGGGATTCGAACTCAAAGTCTTCTGGATTAGCGACTGACATTGACTTTAACTCAGGTATGAAATGAAAAGCCCATTTAATGAAAGTCTGGTATGAAATTCTTATAGTAGGGCCTACACGAAAGAAAGCGCATTGAACGGATATAAAATGTCGTTCAATCAATATTATTGTTTACTGATCAAAGAAATTCAACACTTTATCATCAGTCGGTATAGATGCACCTGTTTGGTTTTTTATGATTTGATTTCTGCGCACGAGTTTTGTGAAATATATCTGGCGAATATTAATACAAAACCTCTTGGACTTTTTTATTTTTCAACATGACGTGTATTTTAATTTATCATGTGGTTTTATTTACCCTACGTACGTGCATGCGCTTTCAACCTTACATAAATGACATACAACAGTTATATAAGTCATATCAAAAGCTTGAGAAATATTACCCTTAGATACGCAATTTCCGGTTTGAGAATCATCTAGAACAAATATACCGGATGTGTTCTTGATAAATGAAGTTGGTTTGTAACCATATTAAAAATCAAAAGCGATTAGTTAATGACACGGTTATAACGGCCGGTGCTTATCGACTTTGCCTTTATTGCCTTCCCTTATTCAACTTATTACACGCGGGATCATTGACATGCGCAAGTGAGACTTCCTGTATGTTTAGTTATTTCGGCGTTCATGCTTTGAGGAGATTTTGGGTCGTGTGCATTAAACCCATCGTCCCTCACGCGACAAGAAGACTAACTTAATGTCAGAAGATAGATATCATAATTTCGAGTGCCAAAATTCATTGTCGCCATTGTCCATTGAGACGATTGAATGAAAAAAACATCTCTGACCTAGTTTTTGATTAGCTTAAAACAATGATTAATGTCAATAATGTGACTGAAACATCCGATTTATCATAATGTGTTAATTATGCAATTTACAAAAAGATGTTACCGTGATTTGAGAACGTTTGTCATTTTTTTTATTGATATATTAACTAAAATCGTACAATATATATGGCAAACTACGCACTTCGTAGCTCGCATTCTGTGCAATGCATGTGACATTAACGTTTCATTTCGATGGACGTGCTAAACATAGCAGTAAAAATAGTTTTTTTTATATTTGCCGAAAATATTGCCCATTATTCCCTGGTTCGTATTCCCGGGCTCATGAGCTTACCAACCCATTGCAAAAAATACAACGAGTCCAAACAATCGTGTACGGCTTTCTAATATCCTCAGGTGGTTACATTAAATCATGACATGATTGCTCCCAGGGCCAAATTACATCCAATGGCACTTGTCTTCTAACTCTGACAGACGCTGTTGCCAGTTTCTTATAGAGGAACTGAAAATAGCATTCAGATGCAACACATGCACATTGGTTCAATCAAAAGGTCTCTATACAATGTACATGTGGATACATAGCGGCCATCTTAGAAGCAAACCAGAACTCCTTTAAGATTTCTATCTTGAGCCATTTTAGACATTTTATTCAAAATTATACGAAGGTTTATACGCTGGTCTGTCGCCAGGATGTTGCTGGTTTTACTCGCCATCTTTTGATGTCCGAATAAATGACAATTTTGTGATATTGGTACTCTGCATGTATTTCCATAAGATTAACTGAATACAACAGATTGTTCGCCTTGTCAACGTCGTGGTCACCATTAATGTCAACACTCGTGCTTATTTTCAGTCATTCATATTATAACGAGTACGATGTTTTAATTAGATGGCCAGGTATGTTTTGCGTTCAGCTCGCATGTATTTGAAACAAGAACAGCGTCTGTATTTACTGCGTCCACTTGTTTGTTATTTGTTTGTGAATTTCCATCAGGCCTCATTTTAACAACATAATTATAGTTCTATGCATGGATGAGCATTTGTAAAGGATTTAAATTCGTCATAATGTTACGCCAGTGAATTAACAATGTTAATTGGCTATTCCGTCATTATATTCATGGTTCAGGTAGGTTTTTTCATTTGAAATAGGACTCATCACGAACATCCGTGACACAAGGAGATTGTCACCTCCATCATCATGCATATTAATTACGTGGAAAAGCCCAGACTGATTTTCTACGATATGACGAAAACTCTAGCTCGTCTGTTTCGAAGAAAAGGTTGAGCTATAATGTTCGCTGTGGCGACGTCGCCGTCGTTGTCGTGCAAAACCTTTAATGCAGCCCATTACTCAAACACTTCAAAGATATCAACACGGCACACGGAATACTTGATTATTATGACACAGTTGTAAGACAAGGGGCATTAATCTGAAAGCTATATTTTTGAAGTTATGCCCCTTTTAGTCAAGAATTTGGGTTAAAATTACTTATAAAATAGAATGATGTAAATAATGTTGACGCATCACTGCGGAGCACTTGTTTTAACAATGTGATTAAATTCTTGTGTCCCGTACTCCTCTTCGGCCTTTGGTTGTACGTCTCACCATATTTTTGCGCCTTTTCGCGTGTATTACCGTACTTTCTATTTGCTGCTTTTGGCCCATTTGTGTACAAAGAGTGAGTTATTATGACAAATTGAACTGTCCAGTGTGTTTTCAATTTCCTCTTGGGGCACTTTTTTGCCTACAGCAATTCTACTCGTATGTTCATTAACTCATTGTTCATTGACTGGGCGTGGAAGTCGTCTCAATATCATACATATCACCTAGAGATACAGAGATGAAAGAATTCAAATGTGTTTTACAAGAAGTAATGCCGGAGGTACTTCTATCTTAAAATCAGTGTAATACATTGACCACAAATTTGGTGTTATAGTAAAAACAAACAACAGGGAACAGCCGTATAAACTGTACACAGTAACACATGACATACGATTCAAAATTATACAGAACATTCAATTTCATTACGGTAATGACGAAAACTAACGAGAGCCGCTGTTTGGATATTATTGTCATTGGAAATTGTTTCATCTGTAGCTGATACAAGTGTGTATGTAAATAAATAGACCATTAAAATGACTATACCCTATTATAATTACTGTTTATTATAACTGTTATCAAATCGAGTTTCATGATAGATTTTGAAATAGTTGGCCTAGTTCTTTAACTTGTGTATTTGCAATACGAAACATTAAATGGGACCCTCTAGATGTAAAAAAATATGGAAAAAACAAGGAAGGACAAAAATAAGGACAGTAATACAAATTTATCTAAAATTGTTGTAAGGAATAGTGATAAACTATGTACAGTATGCATTATACAAAATACGTTAAGACTGTATATTTCCCTGTATGTGTCATTATTATTAAATAACACTGAGGCTGTGCGTGTTTATCACTATGATACATATAAAACCAGTAGGTCAGTTGCTCAACGTTAATTGTGTGGATATCTGTTTGTTTTCGTCTGAAATATGGGATTCCGCTTAGACGGTTATACTTTAACTTGACGATGACTTACTATTACAAGTCGTTCGTGTTTACATTGTTTTATGATAATTATTAAATTATTTAATACGGTACGAAACGGACTGCTAGTAGTGTATTCAGAATTTTTATTTACTCATATTTGTGTAGATTGTCCGTCTCAAGTTGTATTCTGCGTGCACTTAATGGTCTTTTTCATGCACATGATACCATTACATCCCGTGACCAATTTTGACAATTACAATCCATTAGACATGCGCGAAAAGTGTTCACTGTCGATATTATAAGTACACATTCATTATGCACGTAAATGCTGAATTCTAAATCAAAGTTAGAGTAATGCAGGAAATGTTTAGAATGTTACTTTATAATGTTGGCTTAGAAACATTCTGAAAAAACGATAGATAACTCTTCATACACTAAAAATGGACCACTTTTTACTTCCACACAAAAAAACGGTTCAGTAATTTGGTGCTTCATTTCAATTCAATTCTGTTTACATGTATTTTTCACAAAGAAATAGAAGCTTTATCAAATCGTTCTATTTTCGATTAATAAACTTTGTATGTTCTGGTAAAACTTGTATTTAATTATTGATAAGCAGTTATTACTAGCCTGGTGACAATAAGAGACATCCAACACTTACTTCGTGACATTCTTATAAGGCTTAAAAAGGGTTTGCTTCCGGTTACCCGACCGACCCAGCTTTTACCTGCCAACTCATAAGTTTTTACAGCATCCAAATCTTATTACTATATTGTAATTTTCACAACAGTGTTGCCGATATATATATATATATAACATAAAAGAAAAAAATTCCCTATCTACCGACCCATATTTGTTGGGGCATGTAACAGGAAACAAACTTTTTTTGTTTAGATCTTATCATTTGAGCAATTCAGAAACTTTCATCAGATCCCCCCTTGAACTTAGCACAAAATCTTATTTATATTCAGTCCACAAAATAATTAGATAATGTCCGTCATCAAATCATTTGGAACACACGTAAAATGATTTTTAGTGCATCTTGCAAACATTTTAACGACACTGTCAATCATTTCGAATTCTATTTTCGTGTCCATTACAGGCACATCTAGGAGCAGCTTTCGGTGAAGGCAAAGGCGAAATTTACTTAGACAATGTACAATGCACGGGCAAAGAGACAAATCTTGGAGAATGCCGACATAATGGGTGGGGTAACAACAATTGCAGACATTACGAGGATGCCGGAGTTGCATGTTATAATCATTCAGGTAAGAACATATTCTATAATCTATGTATTAATTTGTAAAACTCACGGTTGGTACTTTCCAAATTAATTACGGTGGATCAGACCCTTTCACTCCACTGAAAGTGTATGGAACAACGAATGTGGTTTTACCTTCTGAAAAACTAGTCCCGTGTCAGATTATGTCTTCCTAGACGGCTTTTAGCCTCTTCCCTCTAAGGACGCTCGTCTGAATAAGATGAATGAGAATTTCTCAATCACAATCAAAGTAATTTATAAATTTTGTGTGTCCTGTTTGTGAACATGAATTACTACTCAACCTGTGCAGTACTCATTAGCAACGTATGTTATCAACTGGGGTATTTTAAATGGACCTTTTTGCTTTGAATCGGTTAGGCATATATTTCCGCGACTCATGGAAAAAACAAAAGGCTAGTTCTAGCGGCTACTGTTGGAAAATCCGCAATTAGATTAAGAACGCAGATTATTATCAAATGCACTTTGTGGAAATTAGAGACAATTATATACCTGCAGAGTTGGTAGAAAATTACAAGTGCCACCATGTAATCACTTAAGCCAGTTATGTATTTTTGAATGCTCCATAAATGGCATAATTTCCAAGCAAGAATATTTTGTTTGTATTATAACCTGCTATCTCAGCACTCGAGATCATCCAAATCTCCAACAGTTCAATCAAATTACATGTAGCAAGATTGTTAATCAGTACAAGTACTTACTTGCCATGGTTATCTTATGAACCATTCACTCAACATGCATTTGTTAGAGGGCTTCAAGGCAGTGCTTCGAACAGACCTTCACCTTAATTACCAGAATTTTGTCAATGCAATCGCTGGTAGTATGAAAAGATTTTAAGCATCTTAATGTTACTTTGTATGTAAAAAAGATGGTCTGTAAGGTGATTTTGATGAGCTTGGTATCTCTGTGGAATTAAACAGCATATAACTTTAATAAGCTTTGTTGAAATGGTCCAACATATAAATTTTGCCTCAACGCTATAAAAACAAATGTATATAGGTATTTTTGGTGGTCAAGTGTCAGCTATCTGTGACCAAATATATAAATGTAACATTTGTGATTAACTTCACTTTAAATTTTTATTTTGTGTATTTTCAGTTCGATTGAATTCCAGGGGTAGAACAAATCTTGGTACAGTTGAAATCCGTTTAAATGATGGCTGGGTGGAAGTTTGTGACCAGGAATGGGACAATGTTGATGCCAAAGTTCTGTGCAAAGAAATGGGCTTTCCAGATGGACTTGCCCTATGCTGTTCAAAATTGGGCATGGAACAGTCTGACTCAAGTCCAAACAGAGCTTTTACAAGTTTCAATTGTAAGGGTCATGAGAAAAGTTTGTCACTATGTCCAAAATCTGAAATGAATACAAAATGTGACGCTGCAAAGAGGGCCTCTGCAATATGTTATGACACACCTATAAGCCAAGTGAATATGAGTGAGTTTCTTTGTTTATATCTGAAATAAATAACTGCTTATTGTATTTATCTACATTAATATTTTCTTTGCATCAACAGTCTGTAGAAAATTATTCTTCATTTGTGTTGTTGGCATTAATAACTAACAGCTTAAGGCATTAGGCTATATACATGCAATTTGTCAAATGATTGCTTTTGTAAAAAATAAATAAAATACCTGGTTTCATCTGTTTAAGGCATAGTGTTTTTTTATTCTCAGGTTTTGCTGTTCGTCTTGGGAAGGGATCTGACCCTAATCAGTACTGGGGTGAAGTAAATGTCAGACGTAAGGGTATTTGGGGACAGGTCTGTGCAATGGGTGACAATTGGAATAACAACTCTGCAGAGGTACGTCTTCAGATAAAGAACACAAAAACTAGATAGATATGCATTTTTATAAAACAGAGACTACCCAATTGAACATTGAGTTTGTAATGTACAAGTAAAATGATTTTTGCTTATAAACATTTTCATTTAATTTTTGTACCAAAAAGGTATATTGTCATTGCATTATTGAGTCATATACTAAGTTCCAAGATCCAAACACTATTCAAGTAAAAAAGGTATTACTCTAACTAAAATGTTTTAATACTGGCATTGATCATGTCATATTTTGTTCATTGTTTGACTTTGTCTTAGTGTTATTGCTTTTATATATTTTATATTCACTCAGATTGTGTGTAAACAGTTAGGCTTCAAGAGCGGTGTAGCCTATGGCACTGTGGATGTGACCTTTATGCCTAGCTGGATAATTGATATGAACTGTACTGGTACAGAGAAGTCACTAGAATATTGTGTGAAAGGACAATGGGGCCGACCTGTGAGATCTTGTAAACCAGCATACGCTTTATGCTATAAAAAAAGTATGCACAAGTTTACACAATGAATAATAAATTTGAATTTATTGAAACACTAAATTCAAATATGGGCTGAAGTGAAAGAAGTTTGTCTGATTGTTTATCATTATGTATATAGATTTCCTTTATTCTTTGCACTTTGCTTTTATACTATCAAAACTACATAAAAGACTTTGTAGGAGAGAGAAGAATTCAAACTTCCACAACTGGCTTTATTCAGAGCTTTTTTTTTACTTATTACATCAATAACAATGTTAAAGATTGTTCAGAGTTTACATGGTAGCAATTAAACCAGATTTATTGTATTATTATGTATTAGTGATGAAGGAAATCTCTACTAGTTCATACAACATCCATTTTAAGTGTATGAGTAACTTTTTCGGAATACTACACCTTGAATGTACTAAGAACTTGACATGAAGAATTCGCATATACAGTTAAACTTCAGTATCAAGATCACCTTTGAGACAAAACAAAGTAGTTTTTATATTGAGACAGCCTCATTGCCAAGTTAAATAAGAAATATTGAAATCTGGCCAGAATATAAACTTGAAATCTTTTTGAAATGATTGTAATGTGTTGGTCTTTATAATGACGTGGTTTCAGGGTGAGGTTTAATACATATCATACAATGTATTTTTAATGTTCATTCTTAAAGAGATCGGCATCAGTTTGAAAGGTGGAGGAAGTTATTATGGCCGTGTTGAAATACAGCATGATGATGTTGTTGGTACAATATGTGACAAAGCCTGGTCCACTAGTGATGCCCGAGTTGTGTGCAAACAATTAGGATTTGCTGATGGAGATCCAGTATCAGGTAATTATGAAGTTTTAACATTGTTTTCAGGAATGTTGAACATGATTAGGCCAGAAAAAAAATAGTTGTGTTTACAGTTGCCCATCCAATTCTGTTTTTTTTATTCTGATCCTAAAGTTTCAGACACCATAATCCAAATACATAAATATTTTGGAAGATTTGTGCCACTAGAGTATGTAAGGTATGTTAGAAAAATTTCATAGAAGGGTATAATCTGCTGCGACTGGGATTCGAAACCGGATCTCCAGGTTACAAGTCCAGCGCACTAACCTCTGGACCATGGCTGCAGCTAACTTGAGCTTTAATCAGAGCAGAAGTTTTGCATAATATCTAATTTGATACTGGATTCAAAATTTCTCACAGTCTGAGCACTGTTATGAAGTTAGGCTCTGATAGATGATATTCTTAATTTTGTTTTCCATTCATTTTTTTCTTCTTGCAGGATCTTATTATGGTGCAGGTACAGGTGAAATAATGATGAATGGACTTGGTTGCTATGGACACGAGTCTAACATTGTACACTGTAGAAATAAGGGCTGGATGTCATACAATGGGTCTTCATGTGAGGAACACAAAAATGATGCCTCTGTTATCTGCTACAAAAATGGTAAATATTATTTAGATAACTTAAGCTTTTCTATGAAATTCATTTGTAGTGCTGATGTTTTCCCACACTTTTCTCTGTGGTGAATTCTTATACAACTAAGCCACTGGTAGGGCCTTAAATAAATAAGGTCATTTACTGAGGCAAGATTTAATTACAGAATTGGTAGAATATTGTCACACGCATCTATATTTTGATGCCAATTACTAAAATGTGATGAATTTTAATATAAATTGGAAAAAACATATTTCATACTTGCAATGACCTACAGCTTGTCATATTCTAACATTTACTCTTCATTTCTTACAGTCAGACTTTCAAGGGGAGATCACTCACATGGAGTTGTGCAGATTTTGGAAGATAACTGGTCAGTCCTTTGTGGGGAGGGGTTCACAGATAAGGAGGCTAATGTTGTTTGCAGACAATTAGGCTTCCAGGATGGTATGGCTCTTGGAATGAGTTCATTTGGTACATTTTACGGGAAGTATGTTCGGCCGAATGTCACATGTAATGGAACTGAGTCATCTATCTTGGATTGCAAATACGACAAATTCCGGGCGTGTCAGACAGATTCATTTCTAGGGTATGCGGTCGTTTCATGTTTCAATGGAGCTGTCAGTAAAGGTTAGTATTGTTGTTAATGTTTATTTATTTGATTTTGTGTCCTTAATATCTTTACAGATTCAAGTGGCATTTTAAATTTCACTATTGTCTTCTCTCTACTGTTGTGAATATGCTGTTATACTTGTTGAAATTCTCTGATCCATGTCTAATGGGAGACTTGTTTTCATGGAATTTTTTCATACCATAAAAAAAACAATTCATTCACAAGTATAATAGCATAATCTTGTAACTGACATAATTGACTGCCTTTTTATGACATTTTGTGGTGTTAGTTGTCAGCAAGCTTTACCAAAAGACAAAATAAGCCCTTACAATCCCTAGCTTATATTATACATATATGTGCTTGATTGACATAGTGTTTCTCCATCTATTACTGGCGAGACTTGAACTTTGAACCAATGTTCCATAAAAACCTTATAATACTTTTTAGTGTAGGTGCTTGTAGGAGTTGTGCAAATTTGGTGTACTTAGTCTTAAACATTTAGATATTTTACATTTCATGATTTTTTGTGTAGACAAAAAGATGAAACTAGAAGATGGGGATGGAAAACATCTAGGAAAGAACAATACAAGCAAAGCAGGTCATGGTCGTGTCACTGTACAACAGTATGGTATATGGGGACGGGTCTGTCCTAACTCTTGGGATGATAACGATGCCACTGTAGTGTGTAGGATGTTGGGCTATGCTGGTGGAGTTGCATACAAGTACAGTTCATCAGGTAAAGCCTATCTTGTTTGTTATCATTGTATATTCTAGATTTTTGTGTAAAAATAAGTTTTGTATAAATTACAAATTGCCTGCAAATTATATTTGTGTGTTTCCAATTGGAAAAAAATGCATGTTTTGAAGCCAAAATTGGAAATTTTTGGGTTGGAAATTGGGAAAAAATGTCTCTAGTTTTGATTTGGGAGGATCCATTTACTAGATCCAAATGAAGAAGGGAAAAAAATCCCTGGCTTAATTATGATGCTTTAGAATTTTGTAATTTGGTTTCATGGCACTTGTCTCCATTTCACTCAGTTACAAGTTGACTATTGTTACCAACAGTTAACTATGGGCTGTTCCTCTCATTAGCTTTTTATTGTCTGCTTATTCTTTTTTAAAATTATCTTGTCTCACTGGTAATGTTTTCTTGAAACTTAGAAAAATAGAGAAATCTCATGAAATTGATACATTATAGGAATTTTTTATATCCTGTTAGATTTATATTTTGAAAATTATAAACAGACATGAACACTAAGTAATCAATTTGATATTTCTACCTGATGGCTAAATGAAAACACATCTTTAAAAATTAAAAAAATTGTGCTGGTGAAAAGGTTTGATTTGAATTATACATATTTTGGAGGAGATGGTCAATCCATTAAGCCAACATATTTGTAAAAGGGGTGAGATTGATGTTTATCTGTACTTGTGTACCTGATTTGTTGTTACATTGGAAAATTAGTAATTTAGATCATCTAAACTGGGCCAATCTTTCTGACATTTTAACAATAAATTATGGTTCTGGTCAAATGTAAATAGTGTTTGTCTTTACACTTATTCATTAATTCAGAATCTGGTTAGTATTAACTACAATTGGAAAAAGAATGGTGCTTCACCTTTAAATCATTGCTATGAAAAGTAGTTTTCCATACTGCTAAGATTTAATTGTAAAATCTTGTCTCCAAATATAGGCGTCTGAAATTCAATAAAATTTGAATAAGGTAAAAATGAAAGTTTACAATTTGTCCATGATTTATATTCCATATGGTAAATGTTTGTATGTGTGAAACAATGCTTAACAATTTGTTCGATCTACTTAAAACACTCATAGTTTACATAGCTTTATTAAATAATTAGTTGTATAAATGCTAGCATGTAATAATGAACATGCAATACCATTTGTTGTACAATGTTTTTATAGTTTAATGCTTAATTAATTGTAAAATCTTCAAATGTTAGGTGAAAGCAAAAGAAATCCTTTTCTATAGCTGATATGATAAATCAGTATTCATAAACAAGGAAATACAATTAACCGCAGGTGTAGTTTGTGAAACGTAAAAAAGCAACATTTTAATGTGTTTATAGGGACAATAGGAAATTAACATGGTAATTTAGACGCAGACATAAAGGTATATTTCACTGAATGTGTACATTGAGCGGAATTTCGAGACATCCACTTTGTAGCACTGGAAGAAAATCAAAGAACACACTTGGTCGATTACCAGGTGGACTTTTAGTACATCGAATACAACTTTTACTTTGAATACTCAATTTCAATATGTAGATTGATTTTAAGATTTCTAAAACATAAAAAATTATTCACTTATTTGTGTTCTTCCAAGAATCAAGCTTGTAAGCAATGACTGTTGTCAAGTGTTAGTGTGTTGGACTTTTTTTGAAAATAAAAAAGCATTTCCTTAAGTAATTTTCATGCTCTGAAGACAAAACACTGTCTAATTTGTTTACTGTAATAAATGTCAAGGTACTGCCTCATTCATGTTAACATTTACCGACCTTTTAAAGATCTTGTTTACATTCATATTGTTTATTTGCCTCACTTTTAATTTGCCCATAATTACATTTTATGTGTAATTAGCCGATTATTGCAATGAGCATTATTAAAAAAAATATTGTTCAAAGTTTCGTATACATGTTCTGTAAAACCTCAAATAGTGATCATCTCAATATTTCAACCACCTTGTCGTAACAACCGCTTATTTTCAGACCAGCTTTCAATAGTCCCTATGATTCAACTTGATTATGTGACCACCTCATTATCATGACCTATTTTTCAAGTCATGAAGGTGGTCTAATTATCAAGGTTTTGCCATATATATATATATATATATATATATATATATATATATATATATATATATACTCTCTCATTTGATAGAAAAAGCTATGACTCTATTGAACAATCTCTATTACGTATCTATTACTGCTTGTGCCAGTAATCTTAGTATGAACTACAGGAAATTCTATTCCTACAAGTAGACTTGATTCTAGACAAATTATGGCTGTAATCATTTCATTATCTGAGTCACTTGAGGCGTTTTTCAGTCTTTAACAGGCAAAAAATATCTTATATTCCATTTGTCAGAAAACTTTGAATTTCTCTACAGTACCTGACAATTACAGTCAAAACTTGTTATATTGATGTTCTAGGGACTTTGCAAAACTGTTTGATATAAACGAACTTTGAAATATAAGTAATCGGAGAAATTTTACAACTGGGTTTACTTTTTAGAACAATCATTGGCATATTGTGATAATCATTTAATCGTGCTATTTTGTGTACGGGATAGGAACGAAACATGTCATACTTTTGATGTATTTAAAACATGCAACATTTATGTAAGAAAAAAAACACAAATAAACAAAAAATTACAAAAATATTAACATGAACTGATTTATAATATGCGAGCGTAAACACTGGTCTGCTTACATTATAGTCATTAATTAAATATCGATTTCAGAGTTCAATACAAAAATATCGGATCAGTTGAGAAATTAATGGGTATTTGTGATGGAAGTAAAGGTGCAAAAAATTCTTTTGTTAATATGCAACTTAATTGGTTTGACATAGATGGTTACTGTATAGTTGGAAATGGATGTTTGGGGCCAAAAATCTACTTCAATATACAAAAATATTGAGACCAAGGAATTCGAAATAAGTGCACTTTTTTGATATGTAGAAAGAAGAATAAAATTTGGGACTCAAAAATAATTTATATTGACATAAGCGGGACTTTGATATAAGTGAGTCTGATATAATGAGTTTCTACTGTACTTGTCAATTCAAATACTTTTGGCACACTCTACACTCTAATTAATGCCATGTCTAGGTAAATACACATTTTTTTCCCTGTCTTAATGGACTGATGAAAATACAGATTTATTTGATAAATAAACATTTACCAAACTTTGTTTAAAATGTTTTTTACTGGCTGCTTCAGTGTTTTTATTGTATGTGACTTTCAAGTGTACTTCAGATGAACAATTATGCATTTATATCTTTGGAGATGTTTGCGTCATGTCATTATTAACTTTCTGTTCATGCATTACTTATAAGGATACAGTAAAACGCTGATATTTAGGCCTCCTTTGGGACCCAAAAAATCAGTTGTAATAATGAGACGGTCTCATTATCTAGTTGAATTATAGGGGAGTAATTGAAAACTGGTCTGAAAATAAGTGGCAGTTATAACAATGTGGTTGTAATATTAAGGTAGTTGCTGTTTGAGATTTTACTGTACATTTAAAAAAAACAGTTTTTGCTGTCTCCTGTCTGCAAGCAAAAACAAGCAAAAAATATTTTAATTGCGATTGAGAAAAGTAAACCAAGGATTTTTAAATGTGCCCTTGGAGACATATTTTTGCGCACTTACAGGACTATCAGTGTACAGAAAGTAATTTACTGTAAAGATTTAAGAAAGTCATAAAATTGTTTTGGTATTTGATGTGACATTTTGTTTGATGTGCATTCTGCATTTTTAATGGAGAGTTTTTTCCTGATACAAACACAAGTTTCACATTTGCTTAATCTTTAAATTCCTGAAAAATCTAACTTTCTCTTTGCGTGTAATGTATATTTTATGTAAACTTGTTTACTTTGGTGATTGTCTGCATCAAATTGTTGAGGGGATTGCCCAAACCACACCAATCCATGATTTGAATTTATACTTTAAATGTAAAGTCTGACAATGTTTTTGTTCTGTTTGTTTCTTGATTTTCACAGTACTTTACGGGAGTCTCAAAAATGAACAACACTCTTGTTAGGTTATTAAATCTGGTCTGAATTCTACAAGTATCAAAGAGTACCATATACACAGCATGCATTATCCAGTGGGCGGAGCTTATCAGTCATTGGTCAGCACTATAGCTCAGTATACATTACAGTATTGCTTGCTTAAATCCTTTAAAACTTGTTGCACAATATGTGCAAATGGGTTTGAATGGCCATTTGATGGCTGAATCTTTGCCATTAATTAATGTAAAATCTTCGTCCTCTCTAATTAGATCTATTTGTTCGTATTCATCTTTTGCACCTTTCTAAGCTTTGGTTACTGAAGGATATGACTGGAGAACAACATATTTTATGTGAAGTATGTATTTCATTTGTTAATCTTTAATCATTTTTCAATGTTATGTATTTTCTAGGAAGTGGTCCATACACTTTAGGAAAGGTTGGTTGCCTTGGTAACGAGACCAGTTTGTTTGAGTGCCCTGTAAGTAGTGGATTGTGTGATGCTCAGTTTTCCTCAGGAGATGCTGGTGTCCTGTGTTATACAATGCGAAGTAAGTTAATTTCTTGTGTTTTGTTTCAGAACACATTTATATGATCTTAACATCAAAAATCAAGCACATGAATGATGAATTATACACAACATTAAAATCTGTTAAACAAATTATGTTTTCTTTGTAATCACTGTAAAATATACACAAGTCCTATTGACACTACCACTGTTATATTCTTGTAGAGCCAGCATTGAGATTGGTGGGATCTGCTAACTCAGGACATTTAGAGATAATTATGGACACTTTTACTGGAACTATCTGTGATTTTGGTTGGTCAAGATACGATGCCAGTGTGGCTTGTAAACAGCTTGGCTTTCAAGATGGGGAGCCCAGGAGGTAAGATCTGGTTCAGCATGTTTATATCTGAATAAGAATTTCTTATGTTTGCTGCTAAAAACACTACATCCTTGTGAAAGATCCAACTTGAAAAGATTTGATTTCATTTGCATTCAGCTTACTTTATGCAGCTCACCATTCCTACCCTGCTGTGCATGTAGTGAACTAAATGATTTTTTTTATATTTTTTTGATGAACCATATTTCAATTATGTACAGAAAGCTTTTCACCAAACCCAGGGTTAGTTAATGGCACTAATTTGCTAGCTTTCCCTTATTTTATAAGAACATCATATTTGAACCTGGGTAGAATCAAATAACCTTGAACATAATTTCTTTGGTTATGTTGTCATGGAATAATATGAGCCTCACCAGTATCTCAAACTTGACCTCTTTGTCTACAGTTCTTTACTCAACTGGCTGTCCTTATCAGGTACACTATTAAGTAAATGTCGTCATCTTTGTTTTCAGTCATTATCCTTCAGCAGATGGGGCCACAGTTGTAATGTCATCTATGGGTTGTTTTGGTGGTGAAAGTTCTATATTTATGTGTCGTAACCCAGGTTGGCAAAAAAATATAGATGAGAGATGTTACGAAGCAAACAGAAATGCAGGTGTATTCTGTTACAACAATGGTAAATATACAACTATTGTCATGAATTTTAATAGTTTGCATATACCATCATAGACTTGTCTTCTCCAAAGATAATTGTTAGAAAATAACTTCCTTGACCATATCCTGGGACAAGGACAAGATTGACAAGTGAAATTCATAGCTTTAGTTTTAGGAGCGTTCTTAATGAAAATAACTGTTTGGACAAGTTTAATATGAACGTTATTTCAAGTCTTTTCTAGATATGAATTTTTAAAGAAAGAAAATACAGAAATATGCAGAAATGTTGTTTTCTACTGGCCAATCATACTTTTTCTTTGGGGATCAGATGTTTCTTCCAAGTTAAAATTCTTAAACCATAGATGAAGTTTCATTTTTAGCTTATCAGTAAGAGAAAGTCGAGCTATTATGATTGCCAGGTTGTCATTGTCATCATCGTAATCACTGTCGTTGTCATGCAAAAACTTTAATGTGGCCCATTACTCAAACACTTTTGAAGATATTAACATGACACTTAGAATAGTAGATTGTCATGGCAAGGCATAGTTGCAAGACAAGGGGCATTATTCTGAAAGCTATATTTTTGGAGTTAAGTCCCTTTTTAACGCAGAATATTGGTCTATATTGCTTATTAAATAGAAAGATGTAAAACAGACCAAGGAGAGTTGGTGCCGCTCTGCGGAGCTCTAGTTTATTGTAAGATTAGAGTTTGTTTAAGATCTTATATATGTGATATTCTTACATTTGTAGTTCGTATTTCTGGTGGGCAAAACAATGAGAACTCTACAGCAGGGATGGTTGAAATGTATCACCATGGTAACTGGGTAACAATGTGTGCTAAAGGTTTTGATGACAATGATGCCAGAGTTGTTTGTCGAGAACTTGGATTTCCTAACTACAAGGCTTTAGTTCCTGGTATGTTGTTAGATATGAACATACAAAAAAAAGTTGAAATATGTGTCATGTGACAAATTTCTTACATTGCAATACCCATTATCATTCATTAAATTTGTTTGACATACATGTGTGGTTAAAAATTCTGTATTTTGATTTTAAAACAAAGGTGAACATCTTTTTGTGTCTGGTTAAGGCAGACTGCTCTTAGTTGTTTATGAAGAAGACGTAGGCTCTCCTTTAATATTTAGGATGACACTATATGCTGCCATATATTAACTAAAATATCTTTGATACAAAGCGACTTTCATAACTTATAAATCATTTATACTTATGATTTCAGGAGCATTCGGAAGAAGATATTACTCTGATTTTGTGCTGGGATTTAACTGTACTGGTACAGAAATGACAATAGCTGTGTGTCCATTTAATGAGACAGGAGATTGTAATGGTAGATCCTCGAACTATGCCTCTGTGTTGTGTTCTAAGTTTACAATTGATAGTACAGGTATGTTTAATATTAAATATACAGTCAAACTGGTGTTTGCAGTCACCTCGGAATAAAGTCTACCCTGTTAATAAAGGCTACTCCTTGAAAAACTGAAAATTTAGAACAAACTGACTTCTGAATAAGGGCCATCTGTCAATAAAGACCACATTTTTTCTTTTCCAAGGGTGGCTTTGTTCACAGGTTTGACTGTTTATCCAAAGTACTCATAGTCATAGTCGGATTTTGTCAAAATGGTAATTGACAAATAGTTGTCAGCCAAATATCATAACTTGTTAGATAGCTCAAGAATCTGTAAAGAAATTCCATTTAATTGTTAGGACCAACCCTCTGACTGAATTAAAGTATCTTGATGTTTATTGTAACCAACTTGATATAGTTTGGCACAAAACTACAGCACTCTTTTCATGTAAGTTTCCAAAACATCAGTTACTTCTGTCAACACCATCCATTAGATATTTTATATCAGATATATGAGGTATTATCTTATGTTTCAGATATTCACATCCTGCCATTTAAAAATTTCCCAGCAACTGTTGTGGTTAAGAAACATGGCCTGAATGGAACAATCTGTACTGAGGGCTGGGACAACAAAGATGCCACTGTTCTATGTCACCAGCTTGGTTATGTTGGAGGAGTGTCGTTTGGCCCTCAATACTCAGGTAGCTGTTTGTTTTCTTGGAAAATGTCATTCCTTGAATAAACTAGTCACAATTTATGTTTTTTTAGCTTATCTGTTTCGAAGAAAAAGTCGAGCTATTATTATCACTGCGGCAGTGTTGTTGTCATGCAAAAACTGTGATCAACATAACGCTTGGAATACTTGATTATCATGACTAGGTGCAGTGGCAAGAAAAGGGACGTTACTCTGAAAACTATATATTGGAGTTTTTCCCCTTTTTAAGTTAGAATTTTGGTCAAACTGCTTATTAGATAGTATAATGTAAAACAAAGGAGCATTGGTACTGCACTGCAAAGATCTTGTTTCAATTAAGAGGTTGTCTTTGTGAGGTTCATGCACTTCTGGTCTGATCATATTTTGTCCTCAAAAATGTAATCCAGAAATTTTTTACACTTTCAGTTTTCAGTTTTAGATAAAATCTTTTAATGATAATAAGGTTTAATTACACCATCTGATGAAGTTTTCATTGTATAGACTGCTTTGATTCAGTGTTTATTTACAGTTTTTTTTTACTTTTATGGGGGGCTGTTTATAGGCATCTTCCGTTTAGGAAAAATCTTTAAACTCATGCATACTGTTTTCCCCTAAAATTCAGTTTACATCAAGTTTTTCTTTCCTTTTTGCAAAAATACCATAATATTTTCACCCAAATTTAAGAAAAAAGCTCCTTCCCTTACCTGTGAATAAGCCCTGATTTAATTACATTGGGTACTTTTTTGTTGTTTCAAGGTTCAAGTACACCTATCTGGATGACCAATGTTAAATGCAATGGTACAGAAGACAGTATACAGAAATGTAGCTTCCAGGAGACACCAACAAGCGGTTGTTTATCTAACCATATGGCTGCCAGAGTGTATTGTTATGAAGGAGAAGGTTAATTTTTATGTACAGTAAAACCTCATATTGCAACCACCTCATTTTTACGACCACCTTGTTATAATGACAACTTATTTTCAGACCAGCTCACAATAACTCCCCTATAATTCAACTTGATAATGAGATTATTATTACAACCAATTTTTGAGTCCAAGGTAGTTGCACTGTCGAGGTTTTACTATACAGTCAAAATAATGGTCTTATAAAAAAACTCTTGACAGGGTTATTTTGTGACAGTCTGGCATCTCTCTTGAGCTTAAATTCAACCACTTCTTGTTTATAATGATGAAAATATTTCTTCTGTCAACTATTGTTAAGAAGGTGTTAAAAGTATGTGCCAAAATTAACAATTTCGCTTGATTTTTATGCTAAGAAGTGCTGTTTAGTTAGTATATGTCTATGAAATGACACTTGTGTGGTAGTTGCACAAAAATACTGACATCAGAATATGACTTTTTCAGTGAATAAAGTAAATGATTTTGTATGCATTTTAGGTTTCCAAGTTAAGTTGGTAAATGGAACTAAGCCAGGAGAAGGACGTGTAATGGTGTCCTATGGTGGCGTGTGGGGCACGATTTGTGATTCTTACTGGGCAGATAATGACGCTAGAGTTGTATGTAGACAGCTTGGTTACCTAGATGGTGTGGCTCAGTCTGGTTCATACTATGGATCAGGAACAGGTTTGATTTTAGCGCCTTATTTTAAGGTTTTTTAGTTTAACTAATAAGATATCAAGGATTTAAGTGTTTTTTTTAAAATGTAGAATTTTCGGCTAACTTTTTTTCTTTGCAAGACCATGGTGATGTATTTTACTGTAAAACTGATTGAATTTTGCTACAATAAAAATCATTCTACCAGTAAATATGGCTTGTCTGTAGAATTACGTTAAAATTAGTGTCAAGTGTATTATTATTTGTGACATTTGAAGATGCTATATAATTTGACATAGCTCTACAAGTCACTAACATCCTTCATGATTACAAACAACAAGCAAATGTTGCCAAACACAACGTTTAATAAAGAATGTAAATACTTTTTATATAAAGAACTTCGATATCACTGTAACAGATGAAACAACACTAAAATAAAAATATAAAGATCTTGAACAAATACAATTGACTATTCTGTGCTGAGGGTATGCCACATCTAATATGTCTCCCTCACCAAACTAGCCTAATCATTATCGGATTTTTAATTGAGATCAGGGAAGATTCATACATTGACCATAGGAGTTAAAATGTGCTGAAACAATTGTAAAAGAATCTGAAAGATATCACTTCTGTACTTAGAAATCAGACATTCTTATTTAACTAGTTCTTTCTATGTTGCAGGTCCATCATGGTTGTATTATGTGCGTTGTGATGGACATGAGAATTCTATTTGGTCCTGTACAAACTCTGGATTCAATGTTAGTCATACTTCATGTAGAAATCATAAATATGATGCCAGTGTTTACTGTACAGATAGAGGTAAGTAATTTTCTGAAAACAATATCAGTTGTAGTGGTTAAGATAAAATCTAAACACTTATTACACTAACAATAGGTATTATACCAAGGATTGAAGGAGTTTGATGCCAGCAACTGAGATTTTTTATCAATTCAAATATACAAAATAAAATGTATGTTCTTATTAGATGCATATCTGAGATTCTGCACCAGTAAGGTTACAGATATTACAAAGGCTTCTGGGTTTTATCAGTTAAATAAATAATTGATTCATATTGACAGAGATTAACAAGAATAAGTTTACAGAGAATAAGTTAAACTTATTATTAAAATACAATATAAAAAATATTATTAGCTTTTAAGAGTTGCTGAAAATGCATGAGGATGTTACATGTCTAATGCAAGTTAATCATTGTGAGCCATTCTACACAAAGTTTGTGCATTTATGTTACAGTTCGTCTTGAGCCAAATGTTACTTATGGAGCAGTACAGATCTGGAATCTGGAAAAATATCGTCTTGTATGTGCTGATGGCTTTGATGATGTTGCTGCTAAAGTTGTGTGTAAATCAGCTGGTTTTAAAAACGGTATCAGTGTCTGTTGTTCAGCTTTTGGAAGAATGAAGTATGAGATTGCCTATAATAATGTTAAGTGTCAAGGAGATGAAAGCACCATTCTAGATTGCAAATATACTACAGCTCTTAAGATGTGTCCGAGCAAGAAGTATGCGTCTGTGGCATGTTCCAACTCTCCTGCCAGTGGTGGTAAGTCTGTCTAAGTACATATTTCTCCGAATTTGGTTATATGTAGGAAAAAAATTTGTGGTCCTGTATAAGGAAACATTGTCCAACTCCACTAAGTTTGCAATTGTATTTCCACTTAAAACAATTATTCAAGTTAAATCGGGAAGTGCATTCACCTAGTGCTTTGAGCATATGGAGGTTATTTTTAATATTGATCTAAAAGACATACATTGTTAACTGTTCATTAATTAATTGAGTCAATAGTCTTAAGTGTGATTTCTGCATTGTAACAATGCTGTTCAAATCCACTTTCAATTTTTAAAATTATTCAGGACATGTGTAACTTGATATTATCAACTTGATAGAAACAATGCACTCTGTGAGTTATCTGTTGTGTAATTGACTATATTAATTAATTTTGAATTTCAATGAAGGTGTAAAGGGTGCTAGTTCTAGCTTAGTGTGTTGTGGATAATTATGTGTATACATTTCATGTATTTGACAGTGTATGAGTTGCGACTAAACAAGGTGAGTCGAGGTACTGTATCCATTCGTCACTTTGATATTTGGGGATATATATGTGCGGATGACTTTGATGACGCCGAAGCTACTGTCATATGTAGAGAGAAGAAATTTCAGGCTGGGTTTGCTTATTTCCAAAACAGATACAGCCGTAATAATAAAAACCTGGGTAAGTCACTTTTTTATTTAGATATAATTGGGCAATTTTGAATAACTGACCCTGATTCTTAAATTTTGAGAATACAGTGAGTGTTCCATTATCTAAAAAGACACTTGATCCTTATTACAACAATACTGGCTCTATTATTGTTCATTCACAAATTAATTTACTTCAATTAAATCATCTCAGCTCAGTTTGGAGGCCAAAAACTCAAGACTGTTCTTTTTGTTAATCATGCATCTCACCATGCGATAAAGCATCATCTTGTTTTTAATGTATTTAGAGACTAAGGGGCCATATACATATGATAAATGTATTCTTGGTCTCTGTGGCCATTTTAGGCATTAATACACTGTTATACACTGTCCCTTCAATGCTAGCCCCTAATGTTTAGAGAGAGATATAGTCTGGTCGGATTGAAGGGGCATCATATGAATATGGATTATTTGTATCTACACTGTTTACAGGCATACCATGGTTGTCCAATGTGAACTGTACTGGACAAGAAAGCTATTTAGGGAAGTGTGGAAATATACGTTGGGGTTCTGTTGCTAAATGTAAATCTGACAGAGACCCTGCTGTATATTGCTACCAGAATGAAGGTAAAACTTTGGTCTTCATCCTAGGCACTAGGCCTGTACATTTATATGATTCCAAAATTTGACGAAAGATATTTAACTTAATAACTATGTTAATAAGATTTTGTTTTAATTAGATAATGGAATACACTTTTTGTAAGCATTTTTAAATTTGTTGTATAATTTTATGACTTGAACAAAATCTTGTCTATAAAATTTCCGATCATGTTAAGCTTTGATTGGAATTCCACGATGACTGTTTAGGATAAATGATTGATAAAATACATCTGTAACAATTTGAAAAATAAAGGATTTGATATTTAGGCTAATTGTATTGATAGACATGTATTAGGAATTATTTTCATATTTGCTCAATGTTTTCTTAATTTTCTGTATTTTTTTTCTTCTTCACATGATTTTTCACTAAAACTATTGCATTATAGATCCGTTTCTCCTTTCAGATGGTATGACATTTCAGAGTTCACCAAAATGATATAAAATTATATTAGGACTTTGTTGTAAAGTTTTTGATTTTTATACCAGATGGTCAGATGCATTTGGTGAACTCTGGCAAAATACTTTGAGTACATTTATTATTATAGATATTGAGTTATTATTTTTGACCTAGGGTGCACTGTTGTGGAAACAAATCTCATCTTTACAGTAAAATCTCAATATTATAATCAATTAACAACCCAAGATGGTCTCATTTACGAGTTAAGATATTTAGGAAATATTGTGACCAGGATCAAAAGATAAGAGAATGTTATGTTGAGACGGTCGTATGATGAGATGGTGACTAAGTCAGGTTTAACTGTATGTGCATTTTGATGTTTCAAGAAAAATTTACTTTCTACAATGAGCTTATGGAATAATTAAGTAAAATCAGTACATATGTCAAGGCAAGGTAGAGATATTTTATTTCTATGAAAATTCTTTTCTTAAAATGTGGATTTATGGTTGTGCTACTTTTGTTCATCTTTGGTACTTTCTTCTTAGAAAAATACGATGGAGACAGTCTTAATGCTTACCCATTAGCCCAAAACCTGAGCCTATTAAATTTCTGTTTGGTCTAGTGAACTTTCTCAAAATTGTGTATTTGGACTAGTGGTAAATTGAATGTTTTCGTTGGCTCACTTACAGTTTGGGCTAACGGGAGTGCTTTAAAAAAAGTTCAAACACTGCCGAAAAGGAGGTGTGAGATGTCCATGATGATATCCATGAAGATGCAGGTATTTTTGTGTCACTTATCAAATATATCCTGATTGTGTAATGCTATGTTTTATTAATCACATGCTGTGTAATAGGTTACAAGTTCAGATTAGTGAATGGCACAACTAAAATGTCTGGTCGTGTTGAGATGTCTATTGATGGAGAGTGGGGAACAGTTTGTGGTACAGCAAAGGTTGATGACAAAGCTGCGCATGTATTGTGTAAGCAGTTAGGTTACACCAGTGGTCGAGCTCTTGCTAAAGGATATTTTGGTGAGGGAAAAGGGAAGATTATGATCCCCTATGTAAGATGTGCTGGCAATGAGTCCTCACTGCTGAAATGTGGCATCAAGATTGAACCTAGGGATGCGATATACGAAGAACGGGGCCGGCTTAACTTTGCCCTGCGTAGCACTTACTATACATGTAGAACACACATACAAGACGCTGCTGTCCAGTGTTATAACCGAGGTATGAACTTCATAGCATGATGGAAAATATCACCTTGCATGACAAACATACCATGTTGATGAATTGATTAACGTCATTTGGTTTTCTTCATTTTTCTAGGAGCTGAAGATCATTTGATGACTCTGATGTCTTGGTGAGACAGCTAACTGAAAAGTTTAAAACAAGTTTTTCTATTTATTTCAGACTTAATTTCATACATGCAATGTGTTTGTGGATCAACAATACGATTTATTTTAGAAATTTTGAGACTTGCTTTGGTTGTAGACTTTATATGTTATAGTTCCCTGTTCATACTCAACAGTGAGATGTTTTCTAATCAGCCATTGAATGCATAAATGCACAAATGATAAAACAAGTTATAACCTTCCACACAGATATTTATAGGACTTTGAACCTATATTAATGCGATCAATCAGTTACCTATATGTTCATTGGACTTTAATCCAATATTAATGTGATCAATTAATTAAATATGATAGTAATAGGACATTGAATCAATATTTATGTGATCAATCAGTTTCTTATAATGTTCATGGGATTTTGAAGAAATATTTTTGTGATCAATCAATTACCTATGATAATGAAAATAATAATAGGAATGGGACATTGAATCAATATTTATTTGATCAATCAATTACTTATAATGTTCATGGGACTTTGAATAAATATTTTTGTGATCACAATTACATATGATGATAATAATAATGATTATAAAAGGACCTGGAAGCTGTATTTTTTGGGAATCAGACAATCACCTATGATGGCCACTGAAGAAATAAGAAGTGGACATATTCAGGATTCTACAAGTGGACAACAGCACATGAAATAACTTCAACTCGGTTTACTTAAAACATTAATCATGGAACATTCTGAATACACATCCCGACAATGACTTCTTTGCTGTGAAAGACTCAATATTTTTAATCAAAGTATTTTTTTAATATATTGAATGTAACGTTAGAAATGGTAAGAATATGTTATAAATCTATTGTACTTAAAAGCAATAAGATTCGTGAAAAAACTGAATGCAGTGATTTAGATTGTAGCCTGAACAATATGCAAAATTGATTGTTTGGTAAATATATCTTATTAGATAATGGTTGATAGGATAAAACTTTAAGTTGTACTTTAAAAATAATTAAGAATTGCTTTTATTTCAGATTGACCGAGAATTCAACTCAGATATTCTGATATATCCATTTGTAAAGTTCATACAATACAAATACATGTATATAATTAATACTGATTTTAAAACATCACTTTTATTTAAATACTAGGATTTAAACTGAAGTTAGTGAATGGATCCACACCATCCAGTGGACTTGTACAAATATCAGTTGATGATGAGGTTGGAAATATCTGCTATCAATCAAATTTTGACAAAATAGCCGGACTTATATGCCGTGAACTGAACTACAGTGGTGGTCGAACCCTTCCTGATTCCTATTCTTCAGTGGAATCCAAGATATATATAAGATCCATTCGCTGTGATAAAAATGCTACAAGACTAATGGACTGCATGATGAAGATGGGAAAATCAACAGATAAAGTCAGAGGTGGTTACTCATACCGCAGAAGATGGCATTACAGATTTGGAGAAGATCGTTGTTGGCGGAGAGGCTCAAAGAAGATGGCTGTACAATGCTATGACAAAGGTTTGAAACAATGACTGTGTTGGATCTATAGAATGGCTTTTCACCACGGTTTGGATGTTTGTATTGCAACAACTTACACATAGTTGCTCATCATCTTAGTAGACGCACAGACCTTCACAGCTACTGTAATCAGCTTACCATGCATTGGCATAGACTGGGAAGGAAATGTATTTCTTTCACTCTATTTATTGAAAGTAGAAGACCACAGAAATGGGAAGCAGTAGACCATAGTGTTTTGGATTCAACTGAAAATATCTTGTCCCAAAAAATAGCCAAATGCTCTCAAATCACTAAAATTGACACAAATCTACACGTGTATTGGTTTACACCATTCTATTTATAGGCTTCCACCATTCTATTAATAGATTTAAACTGTTCAATTTATAGGCTTCCACCATTCTACTAATCAATTTACACTGTTCTATTTATAGATTACTCTGTTCTATTTATAGATTCACACTGTTCTATTTATAGATTCACACTACTGCGCTATTTATAGATTTACACAAATCTACTTAAGATATTTTGAAATGATCACTGTCAAATCTCGCTGCTTTGGATCCACAATCTTTGCTTTTAAAACATATTACCAACTGAATCACCCTCATAATATATCAGCACTTATCAGCCCACATACCCACACAGTATGTTGTAGCATTAATTGTGTTATATTCATATTAGTTTAGTTATTGTTTACATATCTTGTTCCTAGTATGGACTTATTTTACTTATTGTGGTATCATAGAAGAAGCACAAAGACTTTTTTCACTGATAACTTTTTAATGCTTCTGCTTAAATAAAAATGCATTGCAACAATATTACACTTTGTCACATGCATTATTTCACTCCAATCATTCCCTAAAAGTGCTTAAGTGAGCATTAATTTGCGCTGATATTAAAAATAATTTTATTTTTATTTTATTGTAATGGTTTGAACTCAGTTTTTACCATTGTTTTCAGCAAAATAATCATGCATAATATCACATGATACCACAATAAGGTTAGAATCACTTAGATAGTTACATAGACTTACAGTATTTATTGCCATGTATTATTTTAATTCAATGGAAAATTGTTTTATCTCAAAAGGCAGTCTTATTCTGTTATTGTGCCCTTATAACAATCAGTTCTAGATAATATCATCTGTATTTTATTCATTTATTATAAATGTACTTTTTATTTGTATATTGCACATGGCATATTATGAAGTCATTTATTTCTGAAAACTGAATTTAATTTGTGTACAGAAGAAAATCATCATTTTCAAAATATTGATTCTATCTCTGAACTTTATTCTCCAAAAATGGAAAATCTTAAATGGCGTAAAACATCATGTGTTCAGTGTATGACTTAAGCGTTTAAAACTGGATCTCTAAAAATGTGAAATTTTGTAATATATTACAATGCCTTGATGTGACATTATTTGTTACTATCTTGTGGTTGTCCAAGACAAATTTTATTGTTTCAAATGTAAATCAAGTGGCTTAAGTTGTATACTGTGCATTTTACCTGCTTAATGTCTTGCATATTGCGAAATGCTTTTGCATGAAAATGTGACTGGATAGAAATGAATGACTTCAGAAAATCTGTTAATATTAATTAAAAATTAGTAAAACTTCGTTATTATGAGCATCAATATCACAAGCACCTGACTTATCTCAAGGAGTTTTTAAAGTCCCGTCAAATATTTAGTTAATTGTTGTGTATGTTTTTCAACCAACAAACAAATACCTCATTACTACGAGCATGAGCATCACGTTTATCTCGAGCATTTAGTCTGTTCCAATGACCCCACAAGATAACAAGGTTTTACTGATATTATAATTATATTCAATAAATCACTGTGTAAAATGCTTCATTCCACTGTACTAAATATTTTCACTTATTTCATGTTAACATACAGATTACATGTCTATAATTTTCAATTACAAAAAGAAAAAACTATCATAATTTTACTTAACAGAAATATAATGGTTTGAATGTTTTATAATAACAAAGTTCTAAAACTGTTTAATTTTCATACATTTGTTTTGAATACTGTAGAACTGAAGTCTATTTTTTCTGTAATGAATTTATAAAACTAAGTAATTTCATGATATGAAATTATTCTTTTTCTGTTCTGGATGTGTTTACAGTTATTGTATATTGTTATTATTGTCTATATTCATTGTTTTATTTTAGTGAGATTATCAAGAACCAATGATTTGAATTATGGCATATTAGAGGTGTATGATAAGAAACAACAGTGGTCAGCAGTATGTGATGTTGGCTTTTCCGTGTCAGCAGCTCGTGTAGCTTGTCGTCAGCTGGGTTATCAAGATGGCAGATTCCAACCAGGTACATACTCTATGCTTTATAGCATTGATATTTTTTCTTTCAAGTGACCTCTATACCTGTATTCTTAGTATATTCTTAAAGGCCTCTATCCATGATGTACACTTGTGTATTCTTAAGGTATACACATTAATGTATATGAAGTTATAAGATGGTCTATATTTAGATACTGTAGTTTTTAGAAATCTCTGATATCATAATAAGAAATTTCAAAATTTAAAATATTTATCATTCATTTCATCGTATGAATAATACTGACAATACATTTCTGAGGCCAGGAAGAAAAAATAGTTATGTTTACGGTTACCTGACCAACCCTATTTTATACAGCTGTGTTGAAATTTCCAAAGTATGAAATATTTGAGATTAAATCGTACCTCCAAAGTTCAAAATTATGTTTAGAATACAAATTAGAAGTTTTCAATCTACTTACCTTCTTGTTTGGCCAAGTAACCCATTAATTTTTTTTCTAGCCTAAGTAAGAAATCTTTTCTTGTACAAAGTTACCATTTACTCTTAATTTGTTTTATTAGCATTTATCTCTGTAAATTGATAAGCTCTGGATGATAAAAGGTATTATCACATTGTTTTATAAGTTTTATTTTGTTAGAATTGTCAAAACCTGTTTATAGTGTCCAGTCTTTGAGATAATTAGCCTGAATTTGAAGGCTGCATAAAAGAAATCATGAAAAGTCATCTTATAATTGTCCTGTATTTAGAATTTTTGGTATTCAGAAGGACAGACTGTACAGGAATTATTGGGAAAAGTAGTGACGCGAAATTTGTCTTTTTTTTGTAGGGTGTAGTTATCCGAACTGACACTGCGGTAAATTTTAATCATGTTGTTGATGAATTTGTTATATATTCAATGAAATATGTCATTCAGGATCAGTGCTTGGTACAAATGCGAGCGAGAAGATTGCGATCAATAAGATGCAGTGTAATGGAGGGGAGAAGACCCTGGATGAGTGTGATTATAATTATGGATCATGTTCCTCTGGAAATTATATCACAGTCTACTGTAATAAAACAGCAATTGTGGAGAAGGGTACTGTGACAATATATGACAATAATATTAACACTATCATATGTTCTTAATATATCAGAACTTCCATTTTGTATTGTCAGTTAGTTTAGATCAATTTTTATGGTCGTGGAGTTTATAATATTGCAAGGTGTTGTTATGGTGTAATGTAGATACCATACCTACTGGGTCTCTTGATTTTTAGTAGATTTTTATCATTGATGCATTTTTCATCAGAATTTACCAGAAAATTTGGGTTTGTCATCTTTTTTTGTCTTTATCTTTATTTTAACTTAAAGTATGATGACCATCAGATATTGTTATGGTCTTAAATTTCTGTTCATTCTTGAAAAGTATGTTATTTTTACATACCTTTTTATCCTCCACTGAAAGGCAAAGAGGGATATGGTAATAGTCTCTGTCTATGTAACTGTATGCATCCATTTTTTTTCTCCAAAATCCATATAAAAGTTAGAGGGCAATCAGATGCTGTATGGAGTTCAAAACCCATTTGGCTTCCATATACTGAAAAAGTCTTTGGTGTGGGAGATTGGTGTTGGTTTTAGTTGCCTACCACAGAAAACATTGCATTTGAGTTTGTCATTTACTATATATAAAAAAATTAATAAGAAATTATTTTGGTGCAGAGTATCTGTTCAAACATGATTATTCATACCATTTATGTACTTGTCAGACAATACATAACCTGTACAAATAATATTGTTTAACATTAACTCTTATTTTTTCAGAAGTTCTTAGCTTAAAGATTAAGGGTGGTTTATACTATGGTTCCATTGAGGCTAACAAATATAGTTTCTGGGGCCCTATTTGTCCCCTAAACTGGACTGACGCTACAGCCAGGTCAACATGTCGACAACTTGGATATGTTGGTGGTGTTGCTTACAATGGCACAAGTCAGCTTGACACACCAATGGCACTAGGAAAGTTCAAATGTAACGATGCCAATCAGAACTTAAGTGCCTGTAGTTACAAAGGTTTTAATGAAGATATTGGCTGTCAATATCCTATCAAGGGAAGATATTCGCGTCCAACTGCTGGAGTATTGTGTTACAATCATGAAGGTTAGTATTGAAGTCATTCAATTTTCTACCATACTTGCCTAAAAAATGGCCATGTTTGCTGAAGAAAGTAGTTGGCTGGCATTTGCATGGCTTTCTGCCAAATCTTAGCACCCTGCTTCTTTCTTGAAAAGGAGTCAGTGTTATTTTACCTGTCCAAGTTTGAAGTCATTCTGGACTGTTCTGGGCCAAATCTTCTACCATTACGGTATAATTATAACTTGTTATTTCTATAATAATTTCTGAAATCTCATGTTGTGGATCCCCTATTTCAGAGGGCGTTAAATTCAACAAGGATGAAAAGGGCCGTGTACAAATTATGTTTAACGGACAGTGGGGTCGTGTTTGTAACAGCAGCTGGGGAGATAAGGAGGCTGGGGTATTCTGTAGACAGTTAGGGTATATAGACGGAATAGCTTCGAAATTCAAAGAAAGAAGTGTAGGACATGTATGGATGAATTATATAGAATGCAATGGCAATGAAAGGTCTATCTTAGAATGTACAAATACGTGGACACCAGGCTCTGCTAACTGTGATGATGCTGGAGTTGTCTGCCTTCATTCAGGTAACTGAGAAATGCTTGATTGAACTTTTTTGTATTATTGATGAATGCATATTTTGTGACTCTAAAATAAGTGGACATACTCAGTGCAGGTGGTAAATTTCCGCTATTTTTATTAATCAATTATTATGTTAATCAGCTAATGTTATTCATTCCTAATTGCAGCTTCCAGTGACTACTTGTCAGCATTTGTTTTCAATGTATGGATTCGAAATACAAGATTTTCGCAACTAATGGAATACTAACAACTGAACCCTTTGTCTTTTGACTGGGCAATGTTTTTACGTCACAGTACCTCCATTATGTACTAAATGTATGCATTTGCTCCATGACCCACGAAATCTCATCAGTGACTCCTTTTTGCCTGATTTAGCTTAATTTTGCAATTCATTGAACTTTTTAATCATGTTTGAGATGAAGCATAGTTGTTTAACCTGCCTTAGGTTTGCTCAGCACAGCACCAACATGTTTCTGAAGAGGCCACTGGTTTTGTGCATGTGTACACTATAAATAAACTATTTTAAATCTGACACAATGTAGGAACATTATTGTCTCCCTTGTAAAATTGTTATTTCTGTTTTCAGTGATGTTGGTTAAAGGTAATCGTAAGTCTCATGGTGCTGTGGAGGTGAACATTAACAAACATTGGGGTCTGGTATGTAATGATCATTGGGATCAGACAGACGTTAGTAAGTATCTTTGACATTTTTAGCTTGTCTGTTTCAAGTAAAAAGTGGAGCTACTATGATTGCTACATCATTGTCATGCAAAAAATTTAATGTAGCCCATTGCACAAACACTTTTGAAGATATCAACACAACAGTTGGAATTCTTAATTATCATGACTATGTGCAGCTGCAAAACGAGGGGTATTATACTGAAAGCTAGATGTTTTTTTGAGTTATGCCCCTTTTTAACTTAGAATTTGGTAAAAATTATATCTTATCATGTTCAAACTCGAAATCTCAAATATTTTACCCCTGTTGCCTTAATGTAAAGCAAATGAGCATTGGCTTTAGTTTCTTTCTATTTTCTTGCTTACATTACATTGTACATTATTCCTCAAACTCTGCAACATGAGTATATTATGCTATGAAATATTTTTTAACATCTTTCTATTTTAGGAACATTAATCTTTCTGTATCTTCAATACAGTTCATTAAAATACTAATCACTTAAATTGTGACTGATTGAAAGTTTGGTCTTTTGCATCATGATCCTGCTCTCTTTAAATCAATTTCATAAATTTTGCAAAATATTGATATTTTGACCAGCCTAATTGTTCCAATATTTCGCTAACTATGTATATTATATGACAGATGTTACATGCAGACAGTTAGGATATCAGCATGGACTACCATTATGTTGTTCTCCGTATGGGTATGTTAAATCACACAGTATCATGGAGACAGTGAAGTGTAAAGGGGACGAGAAACGATTAATTGATTGCCCTCATGAACTTCCTTATGGCGCCATGTGTTCTATGGACTACGCTGCAACTGCTTGTTATAATGGATCTCTTCCTACAGGTAATGAAAACTATATGAAAAATGATATCCAACTAGTTTCGGAACAGCATATTAAGAAGAAAAATATTTTGTCAATCTGAACATGTGTGATGGCACCTGATTATATATGTTAAAAATTGGGTAAAAATTAATTAAAGAATTATGTACTGTATTTGTTTCTGAATGACAGAATGTTTGCTAATTCTTAGTTTTATATTGTTAATTAATCAGATTTGAACCAAAGAAATAAATGTCTGGTAATATTTTGCATGTAAATTTTATCACATAGTTCCAAACAGATATGCCTTGACAATTACATCTTGAAAGATTTCTCAATGGATTCTTATTCATGTTTTTTTATATCAGGTGTCTTATTTCTTATGAATATACTAATAAGATTTACTGTATAAGACTATTTGCAGTATTATTCAACAGTGATTTTTGGGGGAATTCTCGAAACTGCCTGTGGTTTTCTGAAGGGGAAAATATGTGATAAATCTTAAAAAGGGGAAAATTTGTAAAACAATCGTACATTGATATAGCAATTATAGGGAAAATATAACTTTTTTGGGCTCGGGGAAACAGCTGATATTTGGCTGTAAAACATATGAAAAGAATCATTGTTCAATATATTAATGACATCTTACTTATGCCAGGTCTCCAGGAAATATTAGTTAAATCCTATACTGTTCCCAACTGTTTATACATTAACTGAAATAGATTAAGAACAATTTGGTTGATTAAAATGATATAAATTCTAAATACTTGTGTCATTTATGTAAACTGCAGAAGCCAAGTTGTCAATCAAGGGAAAGAATGGTGCTGGACTTGTGGCTCTTGAATTTATGAACATAAGTGGACGTGTTTGTGCTGATGACTGGGATGATCTTGATGCACTTGTTGTGTGTAAACAACTTGGGTATACTAATGGTAAGATTTTTAATCAGAGATTGTTCAATTTCCACACATTCTTGGTTCTGTATTTTGCAAAAACTTGCTCGATGAGATATTCATGTCTTACATCATTCAAAGCATTAAGATGAATATCCCTTGAAGTGACTATTCATGTTTTGTTTGCCCCAACATTTCTGAAGCTTTAAAATCGAAGAATTGACAATAAAACAAAAAGTCTAGGATTGCTCTTAAGAAACTAGTCCTTCTCTTCCCTCAGGATTTTTAATCTTTGTAATTATTATATCAGGTCTTGTGAATAGTTTATTTATGAATTTTGTCCATTTTATTATGTCAAACTTGTTCATGGCAACTTCAAGAAAACTCGTATTTTGTCCCCCTAAAATTGTAATCATGGCTAAACATCCTTGCCAATATTTGAAATGGAGATAAATTTGACTTACCCTTTGCCTCATAATACCACATTTCCCCACATCTGAAGCAGACAGCTTCTTAAAACGTTGTGGCAAAAGAAGCAATTGCTTGTAATTGCCACAATGTGTTCCACTCTGTCTGAGAAAAATAAACCAATTTTCTTAAATAAATTCATGTTGGTGTATTTGCTTTGAATTTGGAAGTGTCCAAAATATGCTTAAGGGTTAAGGGACAAGTGACTATTTTACATGTTGTCTTATTCACGTGTATGACTGTACATCTTATTTCATGTCTTATAATAATGGTGACTTAATGGAGAGTATAAAATTCATGTTTATTCTGTTACCAGGGAATGCATACAGACACTATAAATGGAGTACAGGCAGGGGAGATAATGCACCATTTTGGACATCCAGAGTGAAATGTAACGGTACAGAACGTACCTTTGAGGAATGTCCTAAAGTACCATATGGACAAGTGAAGGATTGTGTTGCTAGGCATTTTGCTGGTGCCATGTGCTATCAGACAGACAGTATGTATGCAGTAAAAAAGCTTTTCTTACTTGTGTATTGTGAGCACAAGCTGGTCACCAGTGTTTTCTGTGGGACTTATATACTACATTGTATTTGCTCTGATTTTCCCTGACATAAATATCAATAACAGTGCCAGTATTTTTAAAATGGTATATACCGATTTAAATTTAAGTTGTACCAGTGTCCAACCCCAGTTATTGGTAAAGAATCCGAAAATAAGCGATTGTTATAAGAATGTGGTTGTAATATTGAGATGGTTGCTATTTGAGGTTTTACTGTACTTTATATAATACGTTCTTAATGTTGATGCTTTTACTTCTCATGGAAAAGTTCCTGCAGTACTAGAGAGATAAATACTAGTAGTGATTTTGAGTCTGTATGGACAATTTACTTCTCTTCTTATATAAGCGCATTTACAGTCAATAGTTTTTGTTTAATAATCTTTTCATGAAGAAAATACTATATTCATTGTTCATTTATATAGTTTAGTGTATACAGTCAAGCCTGTGTTTGAGACCCTCTCCAAATAAATACTACCCTGTGAATAAAGGCCATTCTTTGAAAAACCGTCACTGATTAGTTAGAATAAACTGACCTCTGAATGAAGGGAATTTGTCTATAAAGACCACATTTTGTCTTTCCCAAGGGTGGCCTTTGTTCACAAGTTTGACTGTACTTTATGTTGACATCATTTCCAGAAGTGGCATGCACTAATTTTATTCATATTTTCCATTGTAGATGTTGCTTACAGAATTGCTGGCGGCGATGAAAAACATGGCCGTGTAGAAGTCTCTGTTGATAGAGTTTGGGGAACTGTTTGTAATCGTTATTGGGATCGCAAAGATGCTAAGGTGCTGTGTCGTTACTTTGGTTTCAAAACCGGGTCACCATTGTACACTGGTAAATTCGGTACCCCACCTGATAAGGTGTATGAATCTAATCTTCACTGTAATGGTTCTGAAGCTTCATTACAGCAATGTCCGCACGAAGGATGGGAGCAGCCAAAGCCTGATAGAAATTGCTTAGATCATTCTAAGGATGCTGCTGTGTACTGTTATAACTCAGGTATCTATAGCTGTATTGTTATATTTATTTCTGATATCTACGACTTAAATACTAAATACATTTTATTTAGTTGTCTTCTTTCCTTCATGTTTTAGTTTTTGTTTTCTTTCATATGACAAATATACTATGCCAAATATATCCATGTAATTATTTTAACAAGTTCCTATGGGATTGAATCTGACATTTTTTAGTTGAAATAAATGCATTAACACTTCAAATTCACTCCTCCCATTATGAGGCCAACCAGCTATTGTAAACTATTTGGAATTTTTCATTCTTATTTAGATCACCAAAGTTTACTCAATGTGCTAAAGGCATAATTTTGATTGATTGGGAAAATTTAAAAGTTTACAATTATTACAAAAAAAATGTGCATTGTGAATTTGACAATACTTCATGTTTGTTTCAGTGAAACTTGGTTCTGGTGTAGGCAATCATATTACAAATGGACCAGTTCTGTATTACAATGAAGTTAATAGTACCTGGGAAGCTATATGTGACAAAGGGTTCAACGATTTCAGTGCTACCCTGGTATGCAATAGTCTTGGATTCGATGCAGGAAAATCTATTAAGGGCTCAGCTTATGGGAAGATATATGAAGACATTATGATAAATAAGACTTTGTCGTGTGATGAGGACTCTATGACCATTGAGAGTTGTCTGAAACCTGGTCCATGTGGCGAGGATGATTTCTATGCTTCTGTGGCTTGCTTTACAAAGAAGGAATTGCCACTTACTGAAGGTATAATCAATACAAACATCAAATTTCTGTGAATTCTGAAATCCTTTGAATGTTTTGTATTGTTACTAAAATGAATGATATATAATTAATGTCATTCATATCACATGCGATATTAATTAATTCTGTTTTGATTTGACAATGAAATAAGATGAATTATGAAAATGTAAAATTGAGACTTTAGAAAGATTTAAATGTGGACATTACAGCACTACATACTGTATATTTTACTGATGTGATTGTTCTCATGAGAGAAATAATTTTAACTGTGATTCTAGTACACAGAATACTATATTCTTCTGTTGTAGTATCATCATCTGTTTATAAAACATGATTTGGTTTGTTTGTTAGCATTGTACTTAAGTTCACATTATTAAAAGTGTATACGATTAATTTCCCCATTAATGCTTCTACAGCAGGCTTTGTATGTAAAATCATTCCACTGTTTACAGAGTATACATATGAGATTCAGAAAGGTGATGCTGGTGATTATTCTGGTACTGTGTCTGTTAGACACTATGGTCTTAAGGGAAGAATTTGTTCATCTGGCTGGGATGATGATGATGCTGAGGTATGGACTTGGTTAGAACTTTTTCGTTCTCTAGGGTTTAAAGTCTCACCAATAACGAGGGTCATTTGGCAACTTTCTCAGCTTTAACGGTGGAGGAAGACTTCAGGCGTGCACCTGGGTAGAACCACCAACCTTCAGTAAGGTAGCTGGACAGCTTCCTCATATGTGATTTTTTTCTGGTCCTGGTGGAATTTGAAAGCGCAATGGTTAAGGCCCCCTTGTAAAATGCTCTACTAAATTGTAGTGTTGTAAGGTTGAGATATATATGCTTGGTACCAGTTTTGTAAAGTCTCGTTGATAATGGTATCCAATCCTAGTCAAATATTTTGAAAATGTTTGTGTGTTTTGAAAACGTTTGTTTTTTTTATTCTCACAGTTGTCTATAACTTTATAATACATCAAACAGAATAACATATAACAATAAAATACTAATCTTTGTGATTCAGTATGAATAAATGATGACCAATAACATATCAAGATTTTGTTACATACTCCCATACTCTGTTATTAATGTCTGACTGATAAAATTATTACAGGTGTTATGTAGAAATCTTACATATCAACATGGATTAGCATTCCATCAGTCTGACAATGAGTTCTCTCCCTTACTTGGTCGAGGTCCGTACTGGATGGCTGATGTTGCATGTAAGGGACATGAACAATCTTTAGCTGAATGTCAGTTCAATGATAGACTAGACTCCAAGAACTGCTCAGAAAGAACGAATGCTGCTGTACTTTGCTATCATGAAGAAGGTAGCTTTTTCTTTTGAATAATATAACAGGAGTACCATAATTTGACTAATGTGCTAACAGCTTGACCAAATAATCCAATGACTGGTAAACCAGTTCACCTAACAGCTAGGCAAATGCTTATTCCATGAATGAATAACACATACAGATCATTACTTTGCATTTAAATTCATGCAAATTTGATGGCTGTTCAACCACAGTAAAGTTGTCTGCAGAAATTGTCCCAGCTCATCACAGGTCACCATAACAATTTTTCTTAAAATACAAATACTGCTTCCAAGTAATAAATGGTTCTTCAAAAATATGCAATACATAGGACACTTGAGATAAATAGATCAGCTTAGAAATGAACCAAAACAATTTTGTGACTTTGCATACTGTAATAATTTATTAACTACATTTGTATATGTCCTCTGTAGCAGTACTTAGTTACTTGTCTATGAAAATTTAGTAAAGCAACAATACTTCAATAGATTATATCCATTTTTCATACTTTAAGTAATAATTTGCGACAGAAATCTTCTGAAAAATGCAAGCAAGCATATACATAAGACTAAATTATATCTTTATCACAGGAATTAAATATCGTATTGTTGATGATGATAGCCCCGGCGAAGAGTCTGCATTTGGTCGCGTTGAAGTATCAATTAACAATGTTTGGGGTACAATATGTGACGCAGCTTGGGATAGCATGGATTCACGTGTCCTTTGTCGACAAAAGGGTTTCCATGATGGATACGCATTGAAAGGGGCTCATTATGGCAAAGGAAAAACAAGTCCAATATGGTTAAGTCATGTGAAATGTCGTGGTAATGAGGATGCTTTACATAAATGTCCCCACCGAGGCTTCAGCAGTGCTATTGTGGATAGTGCAGACAGATGGTTAAAATGTAGATCACACAAAGACGATGCTAGTGTGTACTGCATAAATGACTGTGAGTATTCTATTTGACCAGTTTGGTTTTTCAAAAGTTCATGTACTTATGATGTACAGTCAAACCTGTGAACAAAGACCACCCTCAGGAAAGACAAAATGTGGATTTTATTTACAACAGAAACTTTTACATGGCCATGTTTTTCATCGCTGCCAGCCATTCTGTAAGCAACATCTACAATGGAAAATATGAATAAAATTTGTGCATGCCACTCCTGGAAATGACGTCAACTAAAGTAGGGTCAAACGTGTGAACAAAGGCCACCCTTGGGACAGACAAAATGTGGCCTTTTTAGACGAATAGCCTTTATTTGGAAGTCAGTTTGTTCTAAGTAATCAATGACGGTTTTTCAAAGAATGACCTTTATTCCTAGGGTGGTCTTTATTCGGAGGTGGCTGCAAACACCGGTTTGATTGTATTTCCATAGTCTTAAATTTTGGTCTGCTCTGTTGTGTTAACAAAATGGAGATAGGCTGTGGATGATATCGTGTTTGTCCTGATATTATGGTGGACACATAGTTGGGTTTTACTGTATCATCACTATAATTCAGAGATCAAACATACAATCTGAACCCAAGTGTATAAACATTGGTTTACTTTAACCACTGGGTTAAATCAGAGTTTTGGTTAAAATTTTGGTTAAATGTTCGGTTAGTTGTTGTAGAAAATTTTGTTTAGGTTTAACCAAATTTTGTTTTTGTTGAAGCTCAAATAAATTTAACCCAAGTCTAAGATGCTGGTTAAATCTTAACATAAACGGTAACCAGTACCAAAATGGCAGCCCTTTTTAAATGTTTAAATGATTTTTTTAATGGTAAGTAAACTGAAATGGTTAAATTTAACCTTGGGTTAAATTAACCATTTGGTTAAAGTTAACCAATGTTTATACAATTGGGCGCTGAAGAATAACTAATGCAAAGTGGCTTTTTTCAGTAAAACTGAGTGGAAAATTCAATGCAACTATGGGAGCTGTACTTGCATACAAAGGTAATGATTGGCACGCTGTATGTGACAAGCAGTTTGACTCCCGTGATGCACGTGTTGTCTGCAGAACCTTGGGATTCAAAGACGGGAAAGGTCTTGCTGGCTCATCATTTGGAAATCTGACAAGCTCAATAGGTTCGCATTGTTTATCATTCATTTGTTGGTTTGCTCAGTTTGTAAAGTACTCAGCTGATATCAAATTGAATTTTAAGAAGTTGTTAGGGGCTTGTTGACCAGTGGTAGCACCGTTGACTTATTGATGACATATGTTCAACGTTTGTGTTATTGACATCTTTGATTGATTTAGGATTATTATAAACAATAAAGTAGAATGAAGTGGCTTGAAATAAGTTTTTTTTTCCAGTTGTACAAAGCAACACCCTTTTTGAGAAGCAAAATAGGTTGTTGTTGATAGGTTGTTGCTCTAGAGAGGTTAAAATAAAATTGTGGAGTGGGAAAAAATCATGCTGTTGTTAAAGGGAGGTTGTTGCTTGAGAGAGGGCCACTCTGGAGAGGTTGCTCTGTATTTTATCTATAAGATAATGCTATTTCAGGTGTAATTAATGTTGGATGTGATGGGGCTGAGGAGAAATTCCGTAATTGTAAAATGCAATATTCATCAGCCTGTGAATCTGGGATGTATGCTTCTGTTTACTGCAGTGCCAAAGATATTGTTGATAGTGAAGGTAAGATAGTGTACCATCTTTACCTTGATAATTATGTAGTACCTTTTGGTTGTTCAATGTTATGATATAAATCTATTTTCCATCTATTTACAGTGAAACAATTTTTACTGATGGAAAGCCTTTCTTGTAAAAAAAATCCAGAACTTATTATTACAAAAAAATTTTTTAAAGGATTTTTGAGGTATTAGTTCAATGTATAGTTAAGAATAACTTCAAAAGTGTGCTAAAACCACTCACGACATAATATAGAAATGAAATTCATTTCTGAAGATTTGGATAAAGCTATTTGCAAACAGGAATAAATGATATGAAGGAAGTTTTATCGGATCATCTCTTTTAGATTTCCATGTGAGAGTGAAACCTGATTATGGAAAAGTCTCAGCTAAATTCCATGGATTCTTGGAAGTCTATATGGATGGTGTGTGGGGGAGTGTTTGTTCAGCTGATTGGGACGACAGTGATGCTATGGTTGCCTGTAAACAGATGGGATATTCTGGAGGGGCAGCCTATCGACCTCCAAAGAATTTCTCGAGTGCCATTTTGATGACAAATGTTGACTGTAATGGTAATGAGTCGACATTGAAGGAATGTAACTTTAAGCATTGGAATAAGATTGATGGATGTGACTACTACTCACAGCGAGCTGGAGTTTTCTGCTATAATGATACTGGTAAACTGTTTTATTACCACTTGTTCATTTCTAAAAGGGTAAACCATATGTAACTGTGTCAAGAATAAGGAATAAACAAATATTAACAATATTACTTACTACAACTTAAAATAAAATTTCTACATATTAATCTGATAGAATGAGACCAGGTAGACAAGATTTTTTACCCATCTGGTGCACCACAATGAATTTGAAGTCTATTCATTGTTATGTTATATATTTCTAGGTTTAGAATTCCGTCTAGGTGGTGGTGAGGGTGACAGTGGTAGAGTAGAAATGAGGTATAATGGTAAATGGGGCAGTATTTGTGATTGGCTATGGGATTCAAGGGACGCCCGAGTATTCTGCCGTAAACTTGGGTACAAAGATGGACTGGAAGTTGTTGGGGCTAGATACGGCCATGTTGATGGTCCTCTGTGGTTTACGCGTGTAAGTTGTAAAGGAGACGAGGAGAGTTTCTTACAGTGTCGCCACACAGGATTCAACAGCTCTAATGAAATGGAAGGTGTATATGCCGTTTTCTGTAGATCTCGATCACATGATGCTGCAGCTAGATGCTTCCAGTCTGAACTAGGTTAGTACACATTATCATGTCACATAGTTTGCAAAATTTACTAATCTATTGTGACTATACAGTGCAATATTTCAGACCCACACTCTACCTGTTACAACACTAAGGAAATTAGACAACTGTTAATTAACCATGTTCCTTACTTTTTATGAACATCTCATGATGCCAAAACCTACCTAAGTAACTTATTCTAATAACTTATGTTTCATTATTTGTATAGAGGTGAAAGGTATAAGACTTGTGAATGTACAAAATGATACATCATATGGACGTGTAGAAGTGTATCTAGCTGGTGCTGAACAATGGGGAACTGTATGTGATGACTACTGGGGAGACAAAGATGCTACAGTTGTATGTCGACAATTAGGTTTTGCTGAGGGAATAGGTGTTAAAGGTATGTCAGATAATTCAAATGAAATATTCCATAAAAATTTGATTGAGATATGTTAGTTTTCATTGAATCATAGTTTTCATAGTAGTCATCGTACTCTCACTGAATTTTTTGGCATACAGACTGTAATTTGATTTTGGAAGCTTGTGGTGTATCTATAAGTTGTAAAGTCTGATTTATATACTGTAATGTTACCTTAATTTGATCGATATTGACCTTGCAAAATAATTGAACTGTAGGAATCTTAAATAAGTCTATTGTGGGGATGATGGGAGAGTTAACAATGATAAGATTCTCAGCAGCAATAATCTGTAATATGCCTGCATTACAATGTTGCTGTATTTTTGACAAACAGTAGTAATTAAAGCATCTTATGCCTATCTTTTTGGTTAGTGCTTACTTTTTTCTGTTCCCTTAAGTTGAACTTATAATTTCATGTTATACCTTCATCACTTCAGGGGCCAAATTTGGGCGAGGCAAAGGTCCTATATGGCTGGATAATCTACGTTGTAATGGTAGTGAAAAGCGAATTCAAGATTGTCCACACAATAGTTATGCTGTACAAAATTGTAACCATGGTGAAGATGCTGGTGTATACTGTTCAGGTGAGATATCATCATACAATGCTGTTTTCTTTGCTTATTGATACAAATATGGTAGTATTAATCACACAGTAATACTAACAACATATACATATTTAAGTGGAATGGCAGTGCAGTGCTGTGGAATTGCTGATGCCAAACTTAATGATGTTCGTTACACAAACATCTTACTCTAGGGTGGTAATTTTATGTTTTTATTTCATGTTTGAGGTCTAAGTGCTCACAGTGATTGTAGTTTTTGTCTTGGTTTTTACAGGCGTCTATTCTGAACCCAGAGAAAAGGGTCGACCGGATGGCTCTAAACTGGTAGCTGAAGCATCAAGTGAAAAAACAATTATCATAGCAGTAACTGTCACTATAATTGCAATACTGTTAGCTATAATTGCTGTTGGTGGTTTCATATTGTACCGACGTTCAAGGTCACAGAGTGAAATCAAGAAAGTTTTAGTTCAAAATGACATGAATGATCCCAATCCTGGTGTAGCTAAAACAGAACCTGATGGGAGAGTCACGCTGTCTAAGTTAAAAGCACATTTTTCAAAATCTAAATTGGAAGAAGACGACAGCACTAATGATGTACCACCGTCCAACGTGGATGGGGTAACGAATCCCGTGTATATGGATGATCGAAATCGAGATATTATCATGGAGGAATCATCGATAGAACAACCTGACTCTAATGGCTATGATGTTTGAGGTTTTTAGAGTAGTATTTGTGAAGAAAAATCGAATTATTTTATTTTTGCAATGCTATTTTGTACATAACTATTTCTTACAAAAGTTTTGTAATATTGGCAAAGATGGCTTGATTTTTCTAGTCTTACATCATGAATTTACATTACTGCATTATTATACCTACTAACACAAAATTATGGGGGCTATTCTGGTATCAACTAATTTTCAGTTCTTCCATATCAAGTTAGCTGTTTCTGTAGGCTAAAGTGGACTTGAAACTCCACCATAATCACCATGAATTCATTTTTTTCTGTGTCAATATGTTGCCCAGTTATGCCCTTTAAAATTATTAAAATGCGTATCTTGATTTTTCAAAGTGTTGCAGCTAAGTTTAAGTCAATTTTACTTTTAGTTATTTAAAACTTTAATGAATATGAATATATACAGTGCTTTGTTTAAAATGCTTTTGTGCGATATGTGTATGTCTCATCAAACCAGATGTTTATACTATTTGTTGTCAATCATATCATGTGTAAATAGAAACCTTTTAGATGCTCACTCTGCTACAAATTATAGAACTTGTATAACAGTTTTTAACTGAATTTTTAAACATATTTTCAATGAACATTTACTCTCTAGTAAACAAAAACTTGATGTAAAATTACAACCTGTGGTCATTAATTACCCAATTTAAACATTTAGAAATTCAAAAATCATGTGCTCTTGGTGTGTTTGGCCATTTTGGGCCTGAATTCACCATTTTACACCATTCTCTCAATGTACTATCCCCCATGATTCTATCCAGTAATGTTTTTGCTTTTGTTTCAGTTATTTACTTAAAAGTCATGTACAGTTAATTCAAAATGCATTTGTGACCCATTCAAGGTAAAACTGTATAAACATTACTTTCAGTGTCATTAAAGGCAATTCTGATAAAATTTTGATTTTTTTGTACAAAATGTGTACAAAAAGACCTTAGTGAAAGATCTTTAATGATTACATATTATCATTGAAAGATTCTTTATAATTATAATCTATCTAAGTGTATAAGCACTTGTGTTCCCGATATAAACAAAAGCTGTTAATTTAAACCTACAAGCAGAGAACTTCAATACAGACCATGATTTGACTTTTTCAAAGGTCTTTAAAAACTTATTAATTAAGCTAGATGTCATCAGATAATGTTGTTATTTGTCCCTGAGAGCATGTATTCATTCTGTTCTGTTTTTATACATTTATTATCAGTCATTTTGCATTTTGAAAACATTTCATTCACTCAAATATAAATACTGTGACTAGGCTGTGCTAGGCACTGAGTGTGAACAGAGACAACCTGGCTCTCATATTGTGTAATCTTCTTCAATTTAAATGTTTGTAGGATTAATTTTACTGTCAAAATACGCTTCAAGAGTTGTCTTAATTGACTGGATTGATCTGTTTTCAATAATGTGCTTCCATAGTAAACATAACTTTATAACAGTATAACTTTAATTTGTTAGAATACCTTACTGCTAATGGATGTTTTAATGTGGTGTTAATCAGTTTATTATTGTTGTTGTTTTTACTTGTATATTGTTTACAATAATACATGCGTGTATATATACAAACTTGAGTCTACAATTACTTCACTACCAAACTACTGTTTGCTTTGCATGCACATATATTGCAAATAAATATTTTATGTACAGATGGCTTGTGTTATATTAATTAGCTGGATACCAGTCACAGATATATATTTTATTGTTGGAGATTAAACATTTCAATTAGCCAGGGTCATTTGGTGACTTGCCCAGCTTTAATTCTGAATGGAGACCCTCTCATGCTGGTGTTTTGTATATTATACGTGACATCGTCAATAATACGCAGTACATGAAAAAAATATTTTGATAATCACCTCATTAGACATATTTTACTGACACATTCAAATTGGAGACCCGATTTTGCATTCACATGCGACATTAAAGATTCTTCAAATATTTCTATCAATTAATACAAGTAAATACTGTTTTTACATGACAGGGTATTTCATTAAACGATCAAGTTTTATCTGATTGAGTGCTACTAAAATTTTAACACAAGTAAAATAACCACAAGCATTTCTACGAACATCATCGAGTTACTAAATCCACCGGCGGACGACGCAGCATCACCGCCGTCCCCATAAATCGCCAATATTCGGCAAGGTCCGCCACTACCGTCCCGCATTTTCATTGGTCCAAAGAAAATCTTTGAATCATTCGGCGGCATTCGGTCAAGATTGGCGACAAATTCAAGGAGAAGAACGCCATTGGACAGAAACTCCACGTGACATGGGTTCCTGTTATTGTTCTGACCAGGATCGCATGAATGAGAGTCTGTACCAAAAGCTGAAAAGTAGGAAGATTAAGTTTTTTAGCACGGAATAACGCATATCGAACAATCATCATCAAGTCAGTATTAATCATATCAACAGCATCTGTTATACCGGAACTAGGAGAGCGTTTGCCGAGCATTTTCAATGAACTAAGTCACGTGGTTATGGTTCTGTTTTGGCAACGACGCATACTATGCCATATGTACAGGATAGGTATTTCGATTTGCTTAATGAGAATTGGTATAAACTTTGTATCTGTTATTCAAATTATCGTTCCTCGCTAATAGTAAAAGGAAATGACATAAGTATGGATACTTATATACCTTTGATTTGTCTATTTTGTGTCAGCCATTTTGCTGTATCAGGATGAACCCCCGGGTTGTGATATGTAGACATATCTTCCGGCGTATCCGTGCCATAAAACAACTTCCGGTTGGGATAAAGTTTGTGCTTGCCGGCGTTCATCATCACGATTGCTCCCCGGGGTATTTGTCCATGCTCTTTTTCCCAGTCCTACAACAACAAAAAATACTAACAATGGGGACGGAGAAGATGGTCAGCCAATGAAACCAATGAAACACATGATATTTTTACATTTTTACGTTTTTAGCAAGACATTGCTTGCTTGGAAATCTGAAATATAAATGCATATGAAACAACCAAAAATATTTGCACCCTCTCTCCCTCTCTCTATCCCTTAATCAGGTTTTATCAATGATAAAGACAGAATACAAATGTACATCTATACTACGAGGTTGATTGGTACGATTTTTCAGCAAGGATGTAGCGCCCATTACGCGCAATACGCACGTGCGTATGAAAATTCCGCGACCTAAGTTGTAAGATCAAAACATCGTATGATGAGTTTTCTCTAGATCTTGATTATGTGCGTATAAGCATTTCGTCGGGTTATTTCTACAAACTCGCTTGTCATTTTTCCCATTTTGAGAAAATCACATTTGAAGTTTTGAACTGCAATAACTTTAAGCGAATTACGGGTTAGTGGAATTGGGATTAACCCTTTTTATGATAGATCTACAAGCAGGTAAGTTTGATCATTGTAAAGAGGTCATTGAGGTGAAAAAAATGACACTAAAATCCCAATGCATGTATTGCCAAAAACTGGGTTACGAGGTTGTAGAAATAAGCCGACGATTTCATTCCCGTCTACGCCTATGTTCAGTTTTATAATTAGTTTGTCAAAGGTAGTTTGAAGTGCATGCACAACCTTAATCACACAATCATTAATGTTAAAGTCATAAATGAGATCACTGAGGGCTAGCACATTGAAGAGATTTTTGTATTACGGTGCACTAAGGCCTAGATACGTATATATGATAAATGTGTATTTGGCCCATACTTGTGGACATTTTAGAACTTAATACGCCATTATACACAACACCTTCCACGAGCTAGCCCCTATCTGTATTACATTCCCTGACCCCCATGATGAATGAGATCTTACTTTTCTTTTCATTCGGTCAATTCAAGAGCACTAATTCGACTTTAATTGAACATGTATACATAGTATATGTACATGTACATACAATATACTATTCTCTTGATTTAAAATAACCACTAGTGGGAGGCATCGTGGTCTAGAGGTAGAGCGTCCGACCTCTGATCCGAAGGTCCTGAGTTCGAATTACAGCTTCGACGGGTTTCGTTCATGAACTTAGACAATAATTGGTATATGCAACCACTGTGAAATTTGTACCACTTAAAATATAAATGCAAAAATATTCTGATGTGGAATTACTCAAGCAATTCTGCTGGGTTACAAATTCATGTAATCGTTTTAAATATTTATTTTGATTTTCTTACAGTAAATAAATATTGATATTGAAGAGTAACCAGTGAGGCAGTTACTTGCTTGCTCTCGACTTAGACGGTTAGTTATATAATAGTCGTCCCGAAAATGACGTCGTACCATCACAAGTGTCTCCGGCTCAGAAACATTGTATAACAGAAATACATGTACAGGTAAAAACTTTTTGAAAACATCGCTCAAGTCAAAAGATGTCAAAATTTATTGTCGGGAATAATCTTCTATAACATAAGCTATGTATGGGCTCTGCCGACAGTGAATCGTCCCCATATCACTTCAATATCCGGGGCAAATAATAATTTTATAATTGATTTTTGATCCATTTGTATTGTATTAAATGCGTGACTGACCGTGACGTCTTTTACTGTGAGGAGATAATCCGGGTCCCGTTCAGCTATCTTGGTTATATCAATCATGACTCCAGGTCCGTACATTTGTTCCACCGGAATTTCGTGTAGATGAGCTCGCCCCTGTACGTAGTGCGCAGGCGCGTCAATGTGGGTACTTCCGTGTTCGAAAACCCCGTACCAGTTGATTTCAAGCCTAAAACAAAGTTATCTAATGCGTATGAAACCTTTTACTGTTAGTTCATATTAAATTACAACACTTCTGGAAGTACACAAAACGAAAAAACCGGTCTGCGTTTTAGAATAATGATTTTCAAGACGTCGGAACAACGTCACAATGTCGGAAACAAAATCGTAATTTGAGACTGGTACGACATGAAAATTTTTATTGAAAAAAATTGTCAAACGTAATATCGAAAATGGAAGTCATAATCTCAAAAATTTGTGAATTATTAAATTTGTCCATTAATTATATTGAACATATTTTGATAGCAATATAAAATATCTCTATCTTAGAGATGCTTAAATAACGAAATGAAGTATAAACAGGTTTAGTCAATTAAAACGATTTTTTATAACTTTCATGTTCTTCTGCTTCTTCGGTTGGCTCGCGTTACAACCACAGTATATTATGTACGAAAGTTGGTTAAAATACTTTCATGTGAAATTATTAGGATAAACGAATATTATCATGCGTTTGTATCGGTTACAGATGGAAAAACACAAGGTCATTTGATGTCGATTTAAACGTTACTTTGTAAAGAAGTTGGACTATAACATTTATGTATCAAATCTTAACCAGTTGAATTTTTTCGTTGTTGAAGGCCGAACATTGAACATTGCACTCATCATATCTTGGACCGGATTGCTAAGGCTTTCGTAAGAGAACATTTTTTTTCTCAAATTCGGTTAAGTGCAGCATGCTTCCATTTTTATATGTCTTAAGTTAATATTTTACCATTGTTAAGTATATTTTTCCATAAAGTTTCAAACGAGACCTTTTCTGTAATATATAGCCATTTGGTAGTAACCGGATAATTTTGTCACAGAAGTATTTCATTCAAGGAATTACTGAAGGGGTTACATGATAAGAAAATATGTCGAGATCCTTGTTTTTTATTTCAATATTTAACATGCTATCGTGCAGTCTTAAGCTGCAAGATTAAATGTGTGAGATTCAAAATTTGTATTAATGAAATATGATCGTGTGTGTATTTGAGTAATACATGTATATTACATTGACACCACACACAAGGTCTGTCACAAACTTCATCGCCTGTTATGTTTAAATTAGAGCACATAATTTTCTTCACAGCGATTGAATTTCAATTTTCAAATTAGTCAAACCAACTGTACATTTATTGTTGGCGGGTCAAGTTTCCCCGTGGGTTTAACGTCGCACCTACAGTCAGGGTCATTTGGCGACTTTTCCCAGCTTTAAAAGTGGAAGAAGACCTCAGTACATCTGGGTAGAACCACCGACTTCCGGTAAACCAGCAGGACAGCTTCCTCACGTAAAATTGCGTCTCAGATGGAATTTGAACTCACAGAGGTGAGAGACTAGTGATTAGGCCAAATACTCAGAGACCATAACTACTGAGCCACGGAAGCTCCTGCATATATATCGTAATGCGTATTCTCTGAAATTTAGACAGGTCTTATACAAAAAAGGTTCTGTGGATAAAGATATGACGTGACTCTTTAGAGCGCTGGCTTAGGAAACTTGACTTGCATGAACAGCGTCCAGTGTATGGAACGTCCGAACATTTTTGCTCTGAAATGTAGTCTCGTCTGAATCACTCGTGTCCTTCGTGCAACATTTCGAACATTTTTCGCAATTCTAAGCTACCACCAAAAGTTGTTTTAATGTATTAAACACTATTACTACAAACTACTATTGCGCCAAACCGTATCTAAACGACAGTCAATGCCAAAGGCACAGTCACACATATTAACATCGTATAGCCTTATATTTTGACCTGTAAAAATGTCGCACGCATTTTAATTTTCCCTTGCAGCACATCGACCGGGATAGAGTTAAATTTTAGTAAAGTTTTTTCGTCTATAAAGTACAAAAAATGTAGTTTGCATACCCTTAATATACCTTATGTTCATCCTCTTACTAATATGATTTTATTTGATCACTGACATCTGTCGGGGCTTTTCGACTGGTAGTGGAATTTAAGCTAACCTTACAAAAAAAAATAATGTACAATTTTTGGACTTTTTTTCTTTATTTTGATGAAAGTATCATGGTCAAGATTTGCATCGGTTTTAATGACAATATAAAGAGCTTCAGGTCTAAGGACTTCGGGTTCGTGATTTCGAACCCTTGTGGCAGCAAATTTTCTCTGTGACGATTGATTGATGTCATCTGGAAGTTGACAGTCCCTTGCGGAGAACCAGGTTTATATTGGTACAGAATACTGGTTTGGTTAAGTGGTCGCCGGTATAAAACTGAAACACTGTTGAAATCTGGGGTAAAATATGGACATTACAGACCACTGGGTTAATTACTTTCTTTTATGGATTTACGCTTATTTCTACGTACGTGAACAGGCATAATAAATGAACGTTAAACATGGTTGAACTGTATTCTCAATGTAAGATTACCAATCAAGTCCGCCATTCCCACAAATTAGCACGTCCCTGTGCATGCATTATTAGTATTCAGTATTCATTACATATTCGAAGATCTGAGCGTCAATCTTAGATTATACTAACAGATTTACTGACGTCTTTCATTGGGCACACTCACACTTGTTCGCGTTGAATCAGCATGAACGGTATTTCTAGATGTAGTACTGTTATTAAATACTATTTTGAAGTAATAAAAAAACTTCATTTTCTGTATTTATGTTCCCTGTCTTTAGTCGTTCACTCAAGCAAAAAATGCCATTTGTACTGAATTCTTTGATTTTTTTTCTATTTTTTACACCGGTTATGAATTTGGTCATTTTCTATCAGCGAATCCAGTTTGGTAAAAAAATAAGCGGACTACAAATAAAGTGTATATTACTTTCAACCATGCATAGATATCCTTTATTATCAAATATGAAAATTACTCACCAGGCATCAAGATCAGCATTATATCCCCTATGCATAATTGTGAAATTAAAAAGGTCCGCGGACCCGTTAGGGCCCACAGGTGGGTACAGTACATCTGGTCCGTAAATGTGAGTTAAATCAACCACAGTGCTTGCACATGAATTTATCAAAATCACAAAAACGCCGAAAGAAAGTAACTTGAAAGACTCCATTTTACTGTGCTGATCAGAAAGAGCGTCGAGCGGGAATAAAATTTAAATAATGCCTCATAAATACGATTAATTTATGGATTCATTTCGTGTTGTTGTAGGAGGCGGGCTTTATCAAGGAGATTTACGACACGGTTTGATATGTAGCTATCAAAAACGCGTCTCATGTTTAATTTTTCAAGGTTCAATAGATTTATAACCAATTTATTCCTATTTATAAAACAGTCTCCGTATAATAATATCAGACGTTCTGTTTGCGTGTAAGAAACCCCTGTCTCTCCACAACCTGTATTAATGGACCTGTGACAATGAAGTTGTTATCAAAATGATTTGAAATATCCCATGTCAACCAGAAAATGATTTAAAATGAAAGAAAAGACACAGATTACGACCCCGTTGCTTTAACACATTACCACATGTATATATTATAGAAAGGTGCGTTTAAGCGCTAGCACCGGCAAACGAGAACCACCCCAAATTTCTATAGAACTTAAGACAGGAATTTTCAACTTTTTCTTAGTGTGTAATACTTTTAGTTCCGAAACCATATTTCAATGATTTTTCTTACAAATGCCTAAACTTATACGTATGAACATAGCCAATTTCACTTGTCATGCTGTAAACCTTTGTTTTGAAAGATTATCAGCTATTGTTGGTACGTAATATTTGATACTTCCTCATAAGATGACATGTGCATGTATTATATTCGTATAATTACTTTGCTATTAGTGTGTTATACTTCGATTGGGTTTAACGTTGTACCAACAGCCAGGGTCATTTGGCGACTTTTTGGCTATAACAATTGAGGTACACCCCAGGCTAAACCCTGCGTAGAACTACTGACCTTCTGTAAGCTACATGAACGGCTTCCTCGCATATGAAATATGGGATTCGAACTCACAAAGGTGTGGGGCTAGTAATTACTAGTCAGATACCATAACTACTCGACCATGGAGGCCCTTGTATGTTATACTAGTTGTGTTTACGTTGTTATTGTTTTTTTTATTGTTGTTTACCCCAATTATGATTTTTATTTAAGAATAGGCTACAAGCAAGAAAAATGAGAATTTGAATCCATTTTGACTTTTAGACTACTTGCGGAGAACAAAGTTAGAACTGGTAAAGTATCCGGGAACACTGATTAGGTTAACTGTCCGTCGGTATATGACCCTTACAACGAGTTGAACAAGTACATATATTTCAACAGTTCACCAGTATCAATGTCCAGAGCCCTCCGATTTTTTACATTGAATGGAAAATTTAAGATTGCGCATAAAAATGAAACATATACCATATATGTATAGTTCTTATAAGAGTACAATTTGACAAGTATCTATAATAAATGTTGAATACTGATCGCTTACAATTGCCTAGAGCAATTGTAGGTCCTGTAAAATGTTGTAAAATGATGTCAAACTTCCGGTTAAATGTCATTAACTGAGCATCACAATGTCGAAAAATAAATATAATTTATTTTATATCTAAGCACGTAGTGGAATTGATGAACAAATTAATTCATTGTAGGATATTTAACTTAATTACATGATTAAAGTGTAAGTATTTAGTTTTTTTTAAAAAAATAGATAGCATCAATAATCATTTAGAGCTGTCGGAAGTCGTATATATACATCTAAAGCTCATTTAAAATTTACGCTGTCTTTGATAATTTGGGTTAAAACCAAATTTCAAGAAAATTCGCAGTTTATCCCATGTACGCGAACAAACATTTTTTCACTGGGTTTAACTCCGTTTTTTCAACGAGTTTTCAGTTACATACAGCGGTCGTTTCACCTAACCAGTTTTCCTGTACTGTATACTAATAAATTCTAACTTACCTTTCCACAAGGAGCCGACAACCTCTCTACATATTGAGGAAAATCGACAATTTTGCCAAATTTTCATAATAGGGTATGAACTGTCGCGACCAGGATTTGAACCTTGATCGACAGCGCACTAACTACTGGACCATGGTCGCGGCTGCAAACAGTTATACATCATTCATATTGTATACTGCTTTTTGACATAAGGGCAAAACTTGTTTTCATGGAAAAGCGTTTTAAGTGACGTTTTGGTCGAAAAAATACTTTGATTTCATTATATTTAAGTATAAATACAAGCTTACGCATGTATTTTCATATGGGACCCTATTTGTCCAATGCAAGATACAAAACTTCAACCACAACCTGTGATATTATTTATGGGAGCTGGGACCAATTTACACATATTGGTCCCAGATGGGAGTTAGCAAAACACTGATTTCAATGACTTTTTTTGTTGTTTTTTTCGAATGGTCTTGTAAGTTTTTTTTATATTGCAGATAGGAAAGATAGGGGAATATAAAACCATGAACACGTTCATCATTCTATTCATTTGTGTAGTACCGCTCGTCATGTCAAGGGCCAACGACGAAGACCAAGGCATATTGGACACAATTAAACAATATGAGAAAATGGAAAAGCATTTACAAAATTCATTTGACAAACTGTTTCACAATTTCATGACATCGTCAATAAAATATAAACAAAAGATTGTATATACGTGTAACAACGCTTGTCTTGAGAACAATGACTATGAGTTTGGTTTAACATCCGCATTTCTTATTTCCGTCATGGCAGAGAAAAGATTCACCGTTTTATCCACGACAAGTTACTCAATGTTTCATTTTTATGGGGAAAGGGGTTATAATTGGAAGTTAAATAAGGCGGATATAAATGGTAAAACCGGCCAGCTCTTCTTTAAGCAATTTCCAGACCAGATCTTACAACAGACGGAAAAACATCTCACTGAGAAAGATCTCATTAAAATGGACTTTTCTTTACAACCTAACAAAGATTTTATCATGATATCGGGTGAGAACAATTGGATTCTAGATTTACGTCGCAATCCACTGTCGACTCACAAGTTACCATGGCTGTACAATGCGCATGCGTGTGACGTCAACCGACTTGTTCATGCGGGTTTATTACAAACCCCACAAAATTTTCACAAAAACCTGACAACTCTTTTAGAAAACAAAGTTGGACGTAATAATCTAATCTGCATTCACACAAATGAGAAAGAAATTGTTAAAAAATCGACAGTCGTAGACTTTTTGAAAAGAATAATGGACGGAAATTCAAGACACAAAATATTTCTCAGCAACATAGATTCTAAAGAGTTTTTTGACAAGAAAGTACCAGCAGATAAATATTTTGAAGATCATGTGATTCACGTAGACGTAGATACTCTTTATGAGGCGATGAAATACAGTGATAATGCTCACCACAATTTCGCTCGATTCAGAAATTTTGTGAATACTCATATTTTGAAACTATGTGACGTATTAGTGACGTCAGAATCCGCGATTGGAATATTCGCCGCACATTTAAGGATAAATTCTGACATGTTGTTCTGCTACAGTGACGGGCTGATACATCGATGTACACGAGAACTAATAGCAGGGTCGTTTAGAAAACGCACATCTGACCTACGTCCCATGGATTTAAGAATTCTTGAGCGAAGATTGTGATGTACGGTCAAAGTTAGGCGCAAAAAAATCCAGATTTCCACTAACCTTAATGACACTTGACCTTTCGGCCTCAGTCAATTTGTTTCTTTGAACAATATCTCAGAATTAAATAAATGCATTTTTATTTTTAAAAAATGCTGACCAAACAACCATACATATTTTGGGGGGAAACCTGTTACTTATTTACTTATTTTTTTGGACTTAGAGCTACATGTATGTATTGCAAGGGCACTTGCGATATGCACCATGCTGAGGAACAAATGAGGTCACATGAATACATATTTCACGACAGATAAAATTGTGAAGAAAGGCCAACCTAGGGAAAGACAAAATGTGGCCATTATTGACAGATTATTCAGAGGTCATTTTGCTGTTAATAATCAATGACTGTTTTTCAACGAAAGCCTTAACATTCACATGTAGGCCTTTATTCGGAGATGGCTGCAAACACAGGTTTGACTGTATATCCTTTACAATGAACTAAAGAGGGGACCTCCATTGTCAAGCGGTTGTGGTCTCATACTAGTAATCACTGGCCCCTTACTGTTGTGAGTTTGAGTCCCACCTGAGACCGAATTTCCCATTAGATGAAGCTATCCTGTTAGTTTATGGAAGGTCTTTGGTATTGTCCAGGTATGCACCTGGGGTCTGAATGCCTCCACAAATAAAGCTGGACAGTCGCTAAATGACCCTAGTTAAACCCCAGTGAACAATGAACTAAAGAAGGGTCTATTAAGAGAAAGAATACCGTACAGTATCTATCAAATTTATATCTGAGTTCACTATAACTGTGTTCTACTGTATAATGAATTAAAATGAGGCTGTTGGAGTGCAGAGCCCGTTGGTTACACTGAATGGTCCTAACCATCATGTTGACATTATCTATCACGTCTAATGATTTTATCTATGATAGTTACAATGTTTTTCTGATCAAGGTTTGTTTTTGTTGCGTCAAAGAGTTTAAAAATATGCACAAAGGCCATCCATACAGAATGTTGGTTTTTAGTTATTCAACCCACTCAAATTAAAAAATCCTCAAACCCCCAAAATTATTTTTGCGAATTTGACAAAAAAAAATTGTTCCTTATTCCAATTTTTCATTCACAATGTTAACCAAAATATTACCTACCAAACCACTGTTAAAAGTTTGGGTTACGTACCTGCAAACCAACTTTTTTACGGATGGCCCTAACTTTATAGTATGATATTTTTATACAACTGCATATATTCTAAAATTATTGTAAGCATTCATTTTATGGACAAAAACATGTTTGTATGTATGCATATGACCAAATACATGTACATATATTTATAGGAAGATAGTACATTGAAGGACTGGTGTATACTGACCAATGTGTTTTTGGTCCATGTGGCCATTATAGGCCTTAATTCACCATCCGTTCAACATGCTAGCCCCCCTATGCATAATCCACGCATAAGTACTTGTTCATTACAGCAAAACTGAATAGATAATGTATATAAATGTACCCAGAAACATTGATAATCTATTTTCACCAATTTTATTTCATATACATGTATACATTTACATATTTTTCTGGTTTTAACAGAGAATAATACACCTGAATGTTACATCGTACATTATATTTTTCATATATTTTTTTCATTGCATGGTACAAGTAAGAAAAATTAATCTGAATTACAGTAAAATGTGAGCACAATGGATGGTTAACATGTAATATTATTAGAAACATTTAAACAACATCTTGAGCAAAATTCATGCATCTAATTTATCATTTTCATGTATATGTTAGTTTATTTAGTACATTCTTCTAACATTCTTCTGAGTAAAATAACATTAACAAGCGGAGCCTAGCAAAGAGGGCGAGGTTACTTAATTCTGAAGAAATTTCTGATGAACTCTGACCAATTTAGTGTTGGTCTGCTCATTGCTTTTAAACACATTAGTCACAAATGAACGACTGTCAATGCGTGAAGTGGCACATTACTGGTATTTTATAATAGTGAAGAAATTTCTTCATGAGTAATTGATTTTCTTTGTGGATTAGGACCAAGAAACTTTGAAAACCATCTGACAGGCTTAAAATACAGGACAAACACTAAGAAGAAATACTGAATTAAGCCCACATGGACAGACTTATTCCACAGGGGTGAGATACACACAGTTCATAGGAGCCAGACTAGTATATTGTAATAAATTATGCATGTACACATATTGCAATGCTTGGAAGTCAGTAACTTAAGTGCTCTAGCAAAACTTAATGATTGTTATAGCATCATGTACAGTAGTATAACTGTAAAACCAGAGTCAACAGGAACCAGTTTACAGTCTTGATCAAGACAGAGTTAATTCCCTTAGTGCCAATAGTATTACTAATTCCCTTAGTACAGATTACATTTTCAACATTCATAGCACTTTACCATAAACCATTAAACTGTTAATATCAAATATCAAAGATATAAAAACATTGACCTAGCATGTGTTATAGAAAATATCATTTATAAGTATTTTACATCAAGTGACAACATAAGACAAAGACATATATTGGTATTTAATCAAAGTACATGTATAATGCATTCTTAACAACAGGGGGCTATTCTGTATGTTTTTTGTCTGCTTGACAATTTCTGGCCTTAATACACAATTCATTATGCAAGCCCCTATGGTTTCAGCAGTTTTAATATAAATATCGTTTTTGTTTTTACAATGGTACATTGTGAGCATTATCACATTTTATTCTCAGTTAAACATGATGAATGCTAATAGAAATATTTAGAATATAATAAGATTGAATAGAAACAATTAGAATATAATTGATTTGATGAAGCACACAATAGAAACATTTAGAATATAATAAGATTGAATAGAAACAATTAGAATATAACTGATTTGATGAAACACACCAATAAAAATATTTAGAATATAATAATATTGAATAGAAACAATTAGAATATAACTGATTTGATGAAACACACCAATGAAAATATTTAGAATATAATAAGATTGAATAGAAACAATTAGAATATAATTGATTTGATGAAGCACACCAATAGAAACATTTAGAATATAATAAGATTGAATATCATGGAATTTATAAGGCAGCATATTATGACAAACACTACAACATTTTCAGATGAAATTTTTGTTTCACAGAATACCAGAATGCAAAAATATTGTTTCATCTAAGTATAACAACTTTGTATGTTTAATTTAGACTCTTCTTGAATCTACAAGTACAATTAAAGAACACATGTGCTAGACTATCAGTACTTGTGCATGAATGTATTGATATCATGCGTTGTGGAATAAATTCATTGTAAATGTGTAAATGAAGATTCATCAACAATACTATGATCCCAAACGGCTTTTGTTGGTATGTCATCCTATAGCCTAACATTTGTAACAGAAAGGCCATAAAAAAGATGTGTTTCAAGTTCTCTGATAAAAACAATACAGTAGCTAGGTCACAAAGATTTTCTGTTCTAATTTTTTGTCTACACAAATATTTCAAACTTTTGTGATATGGATTATCCCCAAATACTTTCATGAAACTAGGATTAGTTGCATTTTTTTCATTGGTATAATAAACTCATTTAGGGCTGGTGCCAATATGGTCATTTGGATAACCAGAAACACAACTATTTTTTCCAGCCTTGTTAAGGAAAATGAAAAAGAAAATTCTCAGCTACAACCAAAAATGTACCATCATTTGTCTTTATCAAAGATCAACAGTGCTTTTACAAATTCTGCACTGAAAGTTCATTGAAATCATTAATACTTAATTAAAGAGTCTTAATAGTGAGGTCCAGAAGTTTGAGTTACGATCATCATCATAAGCTACCCCTTGAATCGTAGATAAAAAAAATGGAATATCATCCATGTTTAATCCAGGAAGATAGATCGGTACAAGAGCTTCACGTCTTGACTCTATCTGCTGAAATAATGAAGTCTGAGTCTGGTGTTCCCACCATCCATCCTGTACTGAAGAGTTAGATAACAGCACTAGTATATAACGCGAGTTATTCAAAGCATGCGCAAAACAATTAAACACACTCTGACCTAGCAAAGCATCCCTATGAATAATAAACCCTCTCAATGCTCTTCCTGTTTCTAAGAAATCAAGAATTCCATCAGCTATTCCTCGATCGGCTTCATTTTCTTCCTCATACATCACCCAAAAGTCGTACGTAAATCCATTCCTGTCAGCCATAGTGCGATGATACAATGATGGTAAAATCTGACCCTCCCAAAAATCAATGAAATTCTTTATGATAAAACTCGACAAACAATCATCTGTGTCTCACAATATGAAATGTTATCCTGAAATGAAAGAGAATTAAAAAAAACTTGAAGAAAATTATCAATATACTTCAAAGTTTTTGATAGTTGAGCGGTTGATTACATCTCGTAGACATAAGTCGCAAAAATGACATAGCAAAACATTTCATGTTAATTATGTTTTTAATTTCAAATGAAGACAAAAAATTGGCAAAAAAAATACAATTCCTGTACAGGAAGATTGAAACACTGTGCAAGTCTACATAACGAAACAGAGGCGAAAACACGAACATCATGGGCAACTCTTGCTCAGAAAGACTAACGCCATTTCAAAAATACATAGAAGAGCAAATTTACATCACAATGATACTGCAGCCGTGAAACAAATCTTTGAAATATCTCCTAAGAATTCAATCGGAACCGAAAGTAGAAACGCTGAACGACTAAGCCGTGTATTCTGACACCGCCTAGTTTGTACATCCGGATTGTGTTTGTTGTGTATTTATTTTCTAGATTTATCGTTATCTTACATCTTAATTATCTTAGCCAATCAAAATTATCATTAGGATAACCGTGTTTATTTTTCTCATAAAAACATACAGATTTTTTTTCAAAGTACACGTATAATCGGATAACACTCAATTTTGGATAATCGTATCAATTTTGTTTATTTCCATATGTGGCTTTGTAACAAAAAAATACTTAATTACATTTCAGGTTTAAACTGTACCAGATTTGAGAAATATAAGCATGAGACACGATAATGTCTAGTGTCTTCAAGAGATTATGGAGTTCAGAAAAGAGTGGCAACGGTAAACAGGTAAACAAAATCAAGTTCAAAATCTCGCGCTTGTCTCATTCTTCTCTTTATTCTATGTTAATGGAAGCAATCCTCTTGGACTATAATGGCCATGCGTAGGGGTTATAAACGATATAGATTGCCGAGCCTCCCAAGCTATACTCAATTCACCAGGAGGGCATTGACAATGTGATATAAATAAGTGCAAACACCTAACTTAACTGCATATGTGCCTATACAGTGCATAACTTACTTGGCATATAGTGAGGAGGAACAGTTTGAGTGCTTTTAAAAAGGTAAAATCCTTGTACTGTCCAAGGAATGTGTGGCCAAGTAGTCAGTCCTGACTTACAGGCTTCCTGAAAGTTGCAGAACCGTTGGACATGTCAGGCAAAGTTTTAGTAGGTCCAGTAACTTTTCGGTGAATACCAGACCACATGCCCAGCAGTGGGGCAAGATTTACAGCATTTATCAAATACTTAAAATGTATTTGGTGAGACAAATTTTGATTTCGTCTGACAGAATTTCTAACATTGCCTGACCAAATGTCAGGCAAGTATTCCAACAGTTTCGAGAAGCCTATACTTAAACATAAGGTTTGAGTCGGTAATTTATCTGGTAACCCTCTTATTAGTCCTTTAGTTGCATCTCTGTGTCTTCAGTTTTAACAAATAATCGTGATAGTGGAGTTTATATAAGTCTGATGCTACAAAGAATATTTTTTCAAAAGTTCATTCTTGATTTTTCTTTGCAATATTGTAATTATCAAATGTAATTATCACATTCAACTTGGTACTTTCCAAACCAGGTGTTGATTATCCTTGGCATTTGCCTATCTCTGTAAATATCATATGATGCATCTAATTTTATATACATGTATGTTTTTTTAAGTATATGCTGTGTGCAATTGTCAGATAAATAGATATCTAAATATCATGTTGTTTTTAACTTTTTTAGAAGACAGTAGTTGTTGATGAGATTCAAGAACACCAGCCATATAATCCTTTCACAGAATTGATATTTCTTGAACAACATACTGACATAATAAGATTATTACTGAAAATTGATTTGAAAAGGTATGTAGATATAGTTATAGTAAAATTTGGTGGTGTTGATAGTTTTAGTAGAATTGAGTAGTGTTGAACATTTAAGCTTTTGGGTGGGAAAAATCAATTATCTGACAAACGAAGTAATTTTGATATGACTTTTATTTGATAGATACGATATTGCTTTCATGTAACAGGGTCTATTTTGAGTTATACTATGTATACTAATGATTATGCAACAAACCTATAAGATGAAGTATCACTGTGATTATATGCATGTAGATCTTTTTGAAATCATTCCTTGGAGTACTTTCTATGTGTCTCTCCTTGAAATGTATTTAAGCCATTTGTTTTTAGCTAAATATTAGTCACTGACTATGTTGACTTCAAACTTATTTATTTTCTGTCTGAGCTTTAAAACAAGTACAGGGCTTGACAAATCCACTTGTCCGTTCGTAATCGAGTAGAAATTGACTCAAGATGAGTTGAAATTGCTGTAGAACTAATTAAAATTCCTATAGCTGGTTGTCCTGCAGGACGAGTAGCGGGAAAATGATTTTTGAGCCCTGAAATGCATAAAATGTCTTAATCTTTTCAGATGTGTGTCAGCAGCTGATGATAACTTGGCTGTTGTATGGGATGTTCAGTTTGGTAACAAACTTGTAACTTTGAGTGGTCATACGAGACCAATAACTTGTATGACTAAACTTAAAATCAGGGGAGATCATTCTGTTCACCTTGTGACTGGCTCTTCAGACAAACAGATCAGAGTATGTGGGAGTCTTTACAGTAATTTAAACATTTCATGTCATTCCCTAAATTAAGCTGTATAAAGTATCTTGTCTCAATAAAATTTAAGATAAAAATCTATTTCTTGGATTTTTTGCCTCAAGTCATTTCTGGAGTTCTATTTTTTCTTCAACTTTTCTCTGCTTTTTATTTATTTTTATTATTTTATTTCAGATATGGAACCTGGACACAGGAGATTGTCTGTATGTCTTAACACAACACCTGTCTTCTGTAAAGGTAGGGACATATTCAGGGATAATTCTTGATTGGCTTTTCAGTGAGAGATTTTCTCTCATTTGGTCAATTTAAATGTGAGAATTAGGACTTTTATGAGAGATTTAATAAAAAGTGAAAACAGTTTAGCCAGTGGTGCTATCCTGTTTGATCATTATAACTCAAAGAAACGCTTATGAAATAAAGCAAAAACAAGCATCTTGCACTTGAAGAATACCCCCAGTCAAAGTATTGAGTGTAAAGGAGAAATTAGTGGAAACAAACGACATGGTACATGTTAGTTTTTGCTGCGAGGTGTGAGATTTTCTCACATTTGGCAATTTTATTGTGATTTCAGTATTTTTTGTGTGAGAAATCATGTAAATTGCACCCAAGAATGATCTCTGCACAGTGTTTTCCACTCTGTCTGCAAGAAATAATCCAATTTTCTTAAATAAATCGATGTTTCGTATATTTGCTTTGAATTTGGAATAGTCCAATAGCAAAGGGTTACAGTGGTATTAGTTTTCAGCCATTATCATATTTTAACTTACACAGATGAATAAATGATGGCTTCATTTCATGAAATTCTAAAATATCAGTAAAAGTTTTCTTTTGGATTTTACCAATTTTTTGGCTTAAATCATAAGCAAGGTTATTTGATGTTAATATCCCTTCATGTAAGTAATCAGGCTGTATGGAATACAAGCATGAATGTCAGCTAGGATCTACTTGTGTTATACTATTCACATATTTCAGTGTTTACTGTTGTTTGATGAAATCAAGTGCTTTTGTTCTGGAGGAGAAACACTGTGTTTATGGGATAGTAATGGACAACTGCTAGCTTCTTATAAAGAGGAACAAAGTGAAAGTAAGAATTTCCTGAAACTCTTCAAAGTAGAGGTAGGAAAAACACTCAAGTGATTTTTAAAATGAGCAGTACATACATTTACATGTAATTTATTTATATACTATCAGTTTGTATGTTATAAATGTTGCTGAATATTTCAAAATGAAAATTTTGTATCTTTAAATTCAGTCTTAAAATCAGAGCAATCAAATGAAACAAAGATTTGTTAAGACAGTTCTAACTAAATCACATTCTGGTCCAAGTCTCTGTTACCATGGATATGTAGGCTTGTTTGAACATCATTTGCATGATGTTTTGTACTTCAGATGCAGTTAATACAATGATAGCTATAAGGAATGATAGACTGGTTGCTGCTACTGATAGACATTTAGGTAAACATTTGGTATTTTCTATTTGGTTTAGGCCATAAAAATTGTGTTTAATAATTGTGTTTATGGCTACCTGATCAGCCCTATTTTTTGTGACAACATTAAAGTTTCTAATGTTGAATCCAAAATATGAAAATATTTGTGAATGAATCCTACACCATATTCTCATCAAAGAAGTTTAGAAAAAAGGGAGGAAAGAAAGATTTTCGACCTACCTACATTAGTAATTTTGGTCAAGTTACCCATAGCATGACTGTTTTTTCTTGCCTTGTTGTTTTAACTTTAGTCCATCATGCTTAACACATGAGGAAAGGAAATCTTCAAACAGTACTGTGGGTGTGATGTTATCATATAACCATGTATATTGATATTTAGTCAAAGAAAAGTTAATGTTTAACTGTATGTAATATTTCCTGCCCCAGATTATTATTATTTTCAATGGAGTTTAAGCTGTAACAGTACAAAGTTTTTCCAGTAAAAGAATGAACAATTTTTTTTATTTCAATGTAGTAATTCTAACGTCACTTATCAATTAATATGTTTATTTCTCGTGTTCAAAATTATAACCATTAGTTATTGAGTAGAATCTGACCAGCATGTATAATCTTACAGATGTGTATTCACTCACTAGGACTGAGGGTGTGTATTCATTATCACTGATAAAAAGACTTCCATCCCACAGGGAACCTATAAAATGTCTCATAAGTATTGCAGGTAATTTACTTCTCCACAAATTCTCACTATTTTCTAGACTTATGATTTATTTTTCCAAGTATAGACTTTCTTTCATTTGTATTTCGTTTTCATGTACTAGCGCATAAAATATCAATGCAATTAAAATTTCTGATCGGGGTAGAGCTGGGTCGAACTTCAAACCTTTGGTAAGCTAGCTGGACAGCTTCATTAAGTGTGAAGTTTGTCTGGTTGCAGTTTGGATTCAAACTCCCAGCGATGAGAGGCTAAAGATTACTAGAGTCGGAGACTTAATCACTGGGGCCCCCCTCGGTTGAATGTGTACCTTATATTACAGATGATCAATTTGCCAGCGCTTCACTTGATGGAACCATCACGTTGTGGAAGACAGAGAATCTGTATTCTAACCTTTACTTTAATTCTGTCAGTGAGGAATATCAAGGACCTGATAAGACGTTTCCTTTCAGCGTAGAAAAAATGATTTGTTTCCAGCAGGTATGTCCTTGTTTCAATCAGTCAAATGTTTAGAGCTTAAGAAATCTCTATGATTGCTCCCCAATAATGTGTTACAGTACTGTGATGTGAATGATATCAGTTAGCCAGCAAAACATCACTGTCATTCACACTTGAAATACATCAATTTATTGCTGAAAATCAGAAATGAGAATTTAGTCTGTAACTTTATGGGAAACTTTTTTTATAAAAAAAATCCTTATTTTATCCAACTTTGCTCTAATAATTGTCCTCATTTTTCCCATAGACTTGAAGGCTAAACTTGATTTTTCCAAGATATTCACATTTGCTGATTAGATTCAAGAGTTGGTTAATAAACCAGATCACCATTATCAAGAGTAATTAATGTAAGCTGTGACAACTTAATTCTTGGTTAATGTTTAAATTAATGTAACAGATGTTTTAAAAGGAAAGTTCAGCTGTTACCTAGGATATCAGTCACATTAATTTGGCTATTTGTTTAGCTGACTTCATACTAAATTCAAATGTGACGACATCTAGATTTTATGGAATTGTTACAGATCAATAAATGTCTCACTACACAAACTGTTGCCCTGCTAGGAAGTAAAGATGAACAAGTTTTTTTGTTTCTGCTCTGTAAGTTATGTACATATACATTCATAATGCATCGTCTAATATTTCAGAGATATCTAGTGGCTGCTATTGGTTCGGGGTTTTGTGTGTATGACTGTGAGACTGGACAAACTGTATTAAAGAAACAACATGCTCATCATTCCAAGATTAATGATTTATGTTTTACCTGTGACGGGTTAGTATTATAACTAAAGGAACATTTTATCACTGAAGTCTATGTATGAAAATTTGTATCTCTGAACAGTTCCAGCTTACCGCTCAATTCTGAGAAGCTGATCAGAATTTCAAGTAAAATTTGCTCACAACCAGTCACCATTTTGGTGAAATTATCTCCGCTTTTACATTATGAAATAAACTCGAAATCATAGAAAACTGTTTGATATGCTTACACAATATTTTACCCCACCCACTTCATTAAATGCTGTTCAAGTGCTTATCACACAATATTTATAGCTAATTACCTGAAAGGCAGGTCACATCCATGTTCTTTCTCTTTGTGGAGACATCCACAAGAGTTGCTGTGCTATGTCGTATTTTTTTTGTGAAGGTCGAATTTTAAAGATGAAATTTTGTTAACTTTTGAATGTTAATTATTATCAAAACTGTAATACATTTTGTAATATTAATGGGTTGTTGCTAATTGAACCTTTTTATGTCTGAGTTTTAAGTTTGATGTATGATGAAATATTTAACAGAGATAAAAAACAGTTTTACCATTTTATATAGTTTTGTTCTGGTTTATATTTTTAGGTTATATTTAGCCACAACAGCTGTGGATGGATCTATAAGATTATGGAGTAGTGTTGATGCCATTCGTCATTGTATTGATGGTGGCATTGGTCCGTATAATTCAAAATTGGTGAAGGATTCACTGTCTTCTGGAGATTCCAGCTCCCTGAGGTTGCTAAGTTTTTATGAAAAAACCAAAGTCTGTATGAGAGTTAGTGAATAGATTCTGACAATCAAGTATTGTTTTTCACTTATAATTAATAAATAAGCTTACAGAAGGCCTATGGTTCTATTCAGGTGTAAGCCTTGGGTTTTCCTCCACTGTTGGAGCTTGAAAAATCACCAAATGATCCTGGCTGTTGATGTGAAATGAAACCCTGGTGAACTAATTATCTATGTGGGAACACCAATGGTTTGAAACCCAAGTAAGGTAAAGTGGTATAGTAAACTAAAATTCTTAATGGTTAAAATACAGTCAACCAGCTAGGAGGAAGTGAAGAAATATAGCTCATGAAAATCTGGCCTTTAGTTATGTGTTTATATGGTCCATTATGTTGATTAATGTGTCTTTAACAGCAGGTGATTGTTCACATGGAGGCTGCTATTCATGGATGGCCAGTGTATACTGTATTGAGTACATGTATAAGATACAATCTCTGAATGAACACGGTTTTCGTGTTGTTATATTACAGTTTACACAAAGTGTGGTGCTCTCCTGAGTCAAAGATTACATTGGTTGGTGAATGCCTCGCACATTCTGGTTCAGTTCAGGTAAATGATGCTGTGTTTTTTCAAGCGCTCTCTGTTAAATGTTTATAGATAATGTACCATTTAACTATAAATTTCAAATTCCTTTACATTCTCTTCAAAGTATTGTACTTCTGTTCTGACTTTTTTCTCCTTCTTCATAAGTTGATGATACTGTACTTAATTCAGATGTGATAACATTTGTAACAATGATGGGTCTATTTTTACTTGATTTAAATGTCAAGAAATGAAACATGTGACTTTAGAAATATCCCAGTTTGCAAACATTTTTGAAACTTGAGTCTTGCTGGATGTTAAAGAATAATTGGAGTGTTTGTGCTTTATACAGATACTCAAATTAAAAGCAATTTGTAAAGGTATCATGTTTCGTATCTATGGAGATATTAGTATGACCATCTTGTTACCAAAGACAGAAAATTCATGGAATATTGAACCTTACACAAACTGTGTTTTGTTGTATGCAGGTGCTGTTAGACTGTGATAATGAAAGTATTATGTCGTGTGATGTGGATGGACTGGTTATAGTCTGGAAGGTAAGTCTAGACACGGTTCTATGTTTTCACCTATATACATGTACTAGTAAAACTTTGTTATTTCGAGAATACCAACTTTATCTTTCAGATTTTTAAAAGTGGTAGTCTTCTGTGGTATTTGTGTAATGTTTACCACATTAAAAATGAGCAAAAATATCATGCTCATCAGATGAAAGCAAAATGAATACTAATCTGTTTTAAGCATTTAGAGTTCTGATCCAAAATGCCTGTTTACACGCGTACAAACTATTGCACTGTTTGAAAAGTTTAATTTTGTAACATGGAGATATTTTGTTTGTATATTTTTAGAATGAAAATATCCAGATGATGAAGAGAAGCCATGTGTTACAGGCAACCACAAACTGTGATGGTATTGTATGATACAGGACTGTGGATTATATCACAATATTATCGTGTTAACTAGATGTACGAAATGCACAAAACATACAACTCATTATGAAATTAATTATAGCAAAATTCCACAAACTTCCTGAACAACCCTCATTATATGCTTCCTATTTCTCATGTTGTACATTCCAACTTCAACTTAGTGGGAAATTATTTCGATGATGTTTCATGTTAGGTCTTTGTTTGGCTAAAATATCATCTTTTTCTCAGCTGTAATGGAAGATGGTACCGTTATACAAAAAAAGCCTTAATGTGTCAAACTTCTTTTATCCATTATCATTTAATTCATTGATGCAATATTAAAAGGACTTGAACAAAATTTCAACATATATATACAGTGTAACCTCTGAATAACCGACTCTAAATACCGGAGTCCCGATTTTCTCTATATATAATCCTATGGAAAACACTCTCTGAATACTGTACTCCCTAATTTGCACACAAATATCATTGGTTCATGATCATGTAATAAATTCAATTGAAAACCATTCTGAATATCGTAACTCTCTGAAAACCGGACTTTTGACCCAGTCCGGACAGGGTCTGGTATTCAGAGGTTACACTGTACTAATTAAGCCCGATAGTGACCATTTTTTATGATAAAAGGGAATATATTTCACCTGTGTTTGAATAAATTCTTGTGCATGTATCTCGTGATTTTTAAATTGTATAAATAGTTTTATTCAGTAATTTTATTTTATATTCACATCTATGACAAAATTATTATCTACGTGTACTTTGATGTTTAAAGTAATGGTAAATGACTATAAGCTATTTTTATGACAGACCATGTTTTCAACTCATTTTATGAAGCTTTTTTGACATATTTGAATACATGACTACTGTTGTGTAATAGTGCTTAATGCTGGTTAATAAAATAGAATTTTTATCTCGCATTTTAAGTCATGTGTATTTATTGCTTTTAATGTGTTCTTTTAAGTGCAATACTTAATCTTTTAATAGTTGATATATTTCCATGTAAAATAAAATATTGATGGAATACTTTGAATTGTTACGTTTTTGTTTATAATTCATGTAACATCTCATGATAAACAAGGATACTCGAATATTATGTATTTGAACAACCATTAGATAGTCGTACATGAGCATAAAAACAAATAGTGACATTGTTTGCTGTGAGATTTGGCGTAAATTTTCTAAAGATGTAAATATTTTAGCAAAACTGTGTATTTAAACAATACAGGCAGAATGAACTCTGTCTCTTTCTGTCATTTACTTATACGTGGGAAAAATACAGGTTTTAGATCTGTGAACTGTATTGTTTAACACCTGCAGTAGTAATGGACCTGTGATAGTAAAATTATTATAAATTCTATTTAAAACACTCATATTTAACCCCAAATTATCTTATAATGAATTACAATTTTACCATCACAGGTTATCAGTCTGTTAATGTATAAAGAAAGATAACTGCGTACGGACTAAATTTGTGAGAGACGATTTGTTTCCCTTTATGCACATTTTCCAAGGTTTTATGCGAATGCTGTTAGTTTGTAAACTGTGTGCTAGAAGTCGGTAGAAGATCCTCATCTGGTCAATCTGTCATGGTTAACAACAAAGGTGTTTCGAATAAATTGCCCTTTCGACAATCATGTGACCGCAATTCTACTAGTAAAGGAAACTATCAAAATTTTACTAGTAAAGGAAACTATCATACACAATTCCTGGAACTTCCCAGTGAAGAGCTCGAGGCCTTTAAATTAATCAACCATCTGCCGATGATCAATATGTAAATCCTTAATCCCATTAACAGGATTACTTCAAGTCAGACTAATAAAACAAAACAAAACAAAACATGATTCATTCCAAAAGCTTCATGTACATCCGGAAACTAATCGCTATGTAGATAGTCTATTTGATATGGCCGTGAGTCAGTTGTGACTGCGAGATGTTTCTGCCTCAAACACCGCACTCTCTGTATATTCTTCACAATCCATAATGATAATATGTGTCAATTCTTGATTTATAGTTTGCAGATTATATGCATCATGTTTTCAGGCTTGGAGTGCTGTCAAGTTGTACATTTGCAACAAGTTCCGTAGTCTACGTTATATACTTAACCATTGGTACGTTCACTGGAGGAACTTTTCCTTATTACCTGCTGAAAAAATACTACCATCAGAATTTCAGCAGAGTTTTAACAAATGTTCATAAAATCTAAAGAACAAAAGTTTGAAAGCACCATAGATTTGCGAGTACGAGCACGTGAACCAGGGTCCGTACACATGGACTGTACCTTAATTTATTACAATCTCTTTTTATATGAAATACGTACAATTTCAGCTGTGACTTCATGTGAGTGAGCAAACTTTCGGTCTAAGTCCGTGGACGGGTATCAATTTACCAATACATACACAACAATGACGCTGAAATCCACGAATTCTGACACCCAGGCCATGATTTTCACAAATGTTCACATAAAGAACAATCGTTTGAGATCAGTTATTAATCTCTCCTTCTGTTAGTTGAATAAGATAGGGCACACAAGATGTGTCTGAAAATATTATCCACCAGCCTCTGTCTTTATAGTGATTACAAGACAAGTGACGGGCAAATCATAGAATTAGTTTTGTGTCAAGTTATCAAAGTGAAACTGGGCCCTGGAGCCTGTTTCATTCCATAGCTAACACAGTTTTTGTTTCAAATCTCGCATCCCCTTGTATGTTAATAAAACGTGTGCCACACTACATATTGCATCCAGGATTTATTGTCAGCTGGTAAAGTTAAATACATGTATCTGTAATGTATGCCGTTAGCAAGAAAACTGCTAACTTAACTGAGATATATCCATGAAACGGGTTCCACTGAATGCCCAGATGTATCTGACTTGCTGATTGCATGTTAAAACAAAATTATGCAAATGCAGTAAATCTTTACGCATCTTTATTTGTTCGTTTAGATGATCATGCCGAGTAATTTATCGTTTATCAATAGATAAGCTTTGAGTGAATGAAAGCGGTGTGAAAAACGACTAAAATGTATACTGAAGTTCAAGGACCTTGTACAGTAAGACAGTATTTCTCGTGAAATGCTTTTAACATAATCCACAGTAGTAACTGCACAAAGTTCACAGAATAGGATTGAATGATCCGTTGTCTATACAGCAAAGTCTGTAAAACGTTATAGCCTTGATCGATAAAGAGCTCTGTGAATCCTCAGTGTTGTGGCGATCGATGCACCGATTTCTCTCGCCACAGCTTGCGTTTAGATTTCTGTACATTTTGCTCTATTTTGGTGGATTATCACATCAGAAAAGGGATATTTATACAGGTTCGTATGGATGTATTTGTTCGAAGTAAAGTTGTTTTCGGTACTCATTTTGTGTAGTTTATAAAGGGTTCTGCTGGTTTTTTTTCATTGAGGCATACATTGACCTTGGCCACTCCGCAATCTGGTAAAGTGCATTAGTCATAGAGACTCAGTCATTTAACTTAAACGTTTGTTCTTTTTATTGATACGCATCTTGATGTCACATGGTGTACGCAAAATTATAATTTTTACGATCAGAAAACATATCGCGTTTTTAGCAATGCGCATTTCCAAGATGCTCTATGCAATTAATGTGTTTGGTGAGTGATTGAAAGCTGAACTGATAATAAATCATACGTTACTGAAGATGTTTGTTAAAACAATGCTGGTTGTTACAAGCTTCGTGAAACTGCAGACATGTTGGTTAGACATATGGTCAAACAAATTTCACAATCTGTGATGTATAATCGTTTGAACGGAGCCGTATTTTTCAAATACATGTGTTACAAAAAATGTTGACTGACTTGTCACAAAACGAAGCAAGATTTAAGAAAAACTGATCATCAGTTGACATTAGCACCTCATAGAGTTAAACACTGGTTTGTCGTAACAAGAAAGAATATAATGCTATTTTCCATGCTCATTCATCACCCGCGGTACTAAAGTCCGGATTCCGGCGCTGGTTATAGATCTTGGACGTACTTAACGTAAATACACGTACTTGATAACACCAAAGGTTTCACTTACATGACTCGAATTTCTAAACGTCCACTGTATAGAACTCAATTTGTGTGTTCAACCATTTTCTTCCTGTGCTGTAAAATTCAAGATGGGCGTTTCGAAATTCGGCTCAGAGTGAATCAACATATTTTATTATTTCATTGAATAAACAAAAATTAGTTCTGTTTAAAGTTAATTTAGAAGCACTTTACTTTGACTTTTCGATACTGAGAATTGTCCCATCAATATTTATCAATGCTAATCAAAGGTAGATACATGTAAATGGAAATAAAAAAAGACCAAATCCATCAACAGTATTACCTCCCCAAATTATTAATTTCAGTAATTTTGATGTCCACTTTCCATTGTAAACATATTTTATCGTCAATCGCTTTCTTCAAACTTACTCTGAACTTCGATAACAGAAGTACAAGGTTATCGCACGTACAATCATTTTATCAGTTAACTGACCGATAATTACAATGAGTACAAATTTACAATTGTTATAAATACAATCTCTCTGTAAAGTTAGATTTACGCTCAATAATTGCATATGACGTAATCTTATACTGATTATAAGGTGCGCTGATGAGTTAGTTGTCATTCATGCGTGGATCCGGTGGGACGAAACTTTCCAGTTCATACCGGTACCACCACTTCACCAAAAAAAAAACTTCCAGTCAGTCTGTCTTTGTCAGAATAATGAACCGATGATTTATATGCGCCTGAAAGATTCACAGATTCACACCAGGCTTAATAATTGGCGAAATAAAATTGTTATGGTGAAAGCGGAAATATCGTCGACTTACTTCGATCAATACTCATTCAAATATACATGTATACTGTTTGATCTAATTTCTGGACAGAAGATGGTCACTGGTCCATATCTGATAGATTACCGCTGTCAATGAAGTATCCATGTACATTACACATCTTAATAAAATATTTGACCGATAGACTATCACACACGGGAATTAAAGATTTAGCCGTAAAACCAATCACCTCCTAGTGTTATAAGTCTTTGAGTTTTAATATGTTATGTATTGATTGGGTTCCGAAATAACTGAAGTCCCTTGTTTTTTTCTCTGGTGTTTAAAGACGCAAAGTCATTCGGAGACTTTTCCAGCTGTAAAGCTGAAAGAAGACTTAACCGGTGACTCTGGCGCACTCCATCATGGAACGGGGACCAATTTAGTGGAAGACCCGAGGTACACCTAGGTAGAACCCACCAACCTTCCGTAAGCTAGTAGACAGCTTCCTCATATGTGAAATTTAGTTCCGAGTAGAATTCTGGAGGCTTGTGTTAAGTAGTCAGAGAACATAATCACTCAAAGTCTCCTAATGCTTCAGCTGTAGTGTGAAATATTCTAGAGACACAGTAAAACCCCGAAAACCGGACCCTTTCCGGAGTGGGCCAAAAGTCCGGTTTCCTGAGAATTCCGGTATTGATAATAGAGGAGAAATAAATGAAACTTGAAAAAAATCATCCGATTTTAAGAGAATTCCGGTTTTCAGGGAGTCCGGTTTTCAGGGGTTTTACTGTATATTTCAGGGCGGTTCAATTAAATAAAAAATACATTATTTGGAGGAGAGAATATTTTGTGGATGTCGACAGATATGCTTATGTTGAGCTTTGTCACTGAATGTTATTCTGCTTCTGTTTAGGTTAAGTTTATAAGTAGCCGATCGCGTAAAATCAGTTTTATATGGTTCCGTCATATGGGGCTAGCACATTGAAGGGATGGTGTATAATGGTGTATTGGGCTTAAAATGGCCACACAGACCAAAACACATATATCATATATATACATATACAATGTACAAGTGTATATACAAGTGTATATGTATATATATGATACATGTGTTTTTGGTGCGTGCGGCCATTTTAAGCCTAATACACCATTATATACAAGTGTATATGTATATGATATATGTGTTTTGGTCCGTGTGGCCATTTTAATCCTAATTCACCATTGTACACCATCTATTCAACGCGCTAGCCCCCTAATTTTTCTTGCACTAGTGTAATTATGTCGTACTAGTTTCCTGTCGGAGTGCAAACTAGACTGGTTCTTGTTGACTCTGTCTGTCTTTTGGTGCACTGCAGCGCGGAACGGAGACCCAGTTTAACTTTAAACATTGCTCAGTTAATTACCTCCCCTTGCAGCGGGCGGTAATTAATTAAAGGATAAACTACGCAGAGGACATTGGTTAGATACTAACTCACAACTCCTTTAAATACAGAGGATGAGTTATGATAATAACACAATAGTCTGGGTCACGATTTGTCATTTAAGTATAACATTTAAATCTCCTTGATAACAATTATCTAAGATTATCTCTCGTCAAAATATGTTCCTTGTGCGGCAGTGTACAGCATCATACCCGGTAGATCATGATTACGTAACGCTTAATCAATTGATTTATTCATTAGATAGTAATGCAATATTTACAATGATTAATCTATTAATACCGACAGGTAAACATCGTTTCAGCATATCTATGTTTTCAAAATACATGTAAACATATGATTGTTAATGGGCGGTGACGTCAAATATTTTTATTGTTTATGTTAGCGAACAATTCATCATCATTTAACTGATTTTATCAAATGTGATATAGCACATACTCGGATGGGAATATCATCGTATTCTCGGTAACAAAACAGGCTGCAATTGCTTCAAACAGAAATTTTGAAGTAATCGCACTACATTCAGAGACTAACTAGCTGTAACTCCTCGCTTAGCGACCATCTCGATATTAAGATAACATGCTAGTATTATAACGTCATCCTTATTTTGGACTGCTTTTTAATTTTCTCTCTACGTCCCAACCTGACAATTGAGACAGCCTCGATACAAAGACCAGTCTTTTTGGTCTTAAAGGGTGGTCGTAATACCGAGGTTCACGGTATTTTACTTTCTTCAAATAAATATTACGAATAAAAAGAAGGCAGGGCAATTTTAGATTTGAATATTGTACTAATCTCAGGTATGGTATAAACAATCGCTTTCAGTATTTGCAATAACCGTGTGATCAGAAGTACGGGGTGTATAAAAACAAGGTACATGTAGTTCTATGAGGCGAAATGTGAAACAAATCCATGCTGACCAATCATCAATTTCTATTATACAAACAGCGTGTCACCGTGTACAGCCTCACCTGAAACATTTATCCATGTGTAATTGTTACATGAATCAGTAATATTCATCATACGTAGCCTACTGGTTTTACTAAACTGAAACAGGGACTCAACATTACATAAAGTAGAGTCCATGAATGAAACCATTAATTAAGAAGGTTAATTTTTTAAGATATATGGGGTTACTCAGGGTCATATAAAATACCCATTCATTTGAATGACCCTATTACTAAGAAAGTATCAAGGACCTAGATACTATATATGTAAAAATTGTATCTTATTTTCATTGAATTCAAAGAAAATGCAGTTTATAATACTGTCGACAGAATCGAGTTTTCTGGTAATATTAAAACGTTTTAGAGGTAACTGTAGACTTTAGATTTAGAAGTGTCTGCTTTAAATGCATGTTTTGAACTCTAAAAAGTCAGAATTTAAATTGTCGGTCAGTACATCGTACTTCACGTAGATCTAGTATGTAATTTATGCCTACTTAACTCGCGGAAAATGAATAAGCATTGAATAATCGATGTATTAACAATTGACTTGGGTTAGAATCCACAATTAATGCTACTTTTATTTTGATAATGTAAAATTGCTTCGTGATGGTCACCTATTACACACACCTACGCCCGTGCATATCAATATTGGACGTGACGTTAGCCGCATGTGACAATTTCTCACACCACGCATGCGCCATATTTAAGGAAGTTGTTTCACAGCCATATTTTGGACACCTCACAGAGAAAAACAAGTGTCAAACGCTGTATTTTCATTATTAATAGAGATTAACGTCCGATTGACTGACAGCTATCGTTCAGAATCATGTCAGACTACGACAGCAACCCGTTTGCGGATCCAGAGGCCGTGAATCCCTTTGCGGTGAGGAAATAACAGATGTTTTCGATTTTTCGTTTTCTGAACAAACGCCGGTAGAAAGATGCGCAGTATCTGTTTTTAAACTTTGGAATGTACTTAAGTTTTATGCGATTACTTTTGTTTTGTTCTTGGATATAAGCTTAAGGACGTACGTTTGGTGTTCTTCATAATTAAATATTCAGTGTACAAACCCCTCCCACTTTATCATCAACAAGGGAGATAACTGTTACTATATGGTCGTCTAATTTCTGTTTGATCTCATTTTGTTTCTTGTATTTATTCCTTTTCCAGACCTTCTACATTATTCGTGTGATAATGTCTGTCTGTTTTTCCTTGTTATGATCTGTTTATAACAAAGTTGTTGTTGCCAACTTTCTGTAATGATTCAAATTGATGCTGCTCTCTTTAATGATTTTAAACAATTACATTTATCATGTCTAAATGTTGAAATGGAAAATTTAGATGAACTTAGTAATCAAATTTTGTTTGCTTGTCATTTTTTATTGTATGAAACAATATTATTCTTATTATAATACAATAATTTTAATCCATTGTTTATTACCAAGGATAGTGGTCTGTTTTGAAGTGATTTGTATGAATCTTTGTTATGGTCATGAAAATGTCGGTTGTCTAAAAATTGTTTTTATTATGCTATTATGAAATCTTTAGTCAACTGTTGAGTCATCATCATCCCCATTCTAATCACTTCTGATTCAATCATGAGTCTCTTGCTACTATTTTCCTTACGGGTTGTGGTATGCCTCTTGCTCTCAGTGACTTTGTTAAATGTCCACTTGTAAGTTGCTGTGTTCTGAGTTGTGGATTAAATCTTAGCTGAAGACCTTTATGTCTCCTAGTTTACTTTGAACAGTTTAAAGGCAAAAAAGCATAATGCTTTTCCTCTAGTGCCCCCCTAAAAAAAATAGGGTAGTTAGGTTGGTTATATATTTTTATTGAATATAAGATATTGTTCACATGAAAATACCAGCAAGAAAACTGGTTAAGACTGAACAAAAATTGGTTAGATTAGTGGGAACCAGAAACTTTTTTATGTCTTATTTGAATTCACATTATTTTCAGCTGCCATATATAATTGAAAAATTGTTGAAAAATGACTTTAAACCCAGTGAAGAAAAATTCATCCTGCTGCATTCTACTTGAGTTTTAATAATCTCTATATGTTATGATGTCATGTGTATTATAGGATCCTTCAGTGCAGCAAGCATCAAGGGGTAACAAACAACCCGGTCTTGACGATTATAATCCATTTGCTGAAGGCAACCAGACAAAACCAGCTGCAGGAGTAAGTTAACTAGATAAATATTTTGCCGTTTAAACAAGTCTTCGTATGTTATTATTCAGCTTAGAAAAAAAAATATATTAAAACAGTAATTTCTTTGTATGTATAAAGAAGTTTTTCATAATTATTCATAGACTTGAAATTTCATTGCATTGTCAAATTCAGTATTCAGAGAATGGTGTATTAATTCTGCTTTTGGCTTTGAAATTAAGTACAAAATATTGCTCATTTCCAAACTTTATTTGTAAATAAGTGGCTTATAAATCATGTTTCATGCTGACAGGAAGAAGCTACAGGACTTCTAAGTGAGGTACATTGTAAGATAGCAAATTTTCACCATCCATTACCTTTGTATATATAACTATCCTGTCCATTGCAAGGACTTGTGTTAGTTTTATTTGGTTTTCATTGCATCATCTACTGATTATTATCAAAATTGTTTACAAAATTAAAAGATTGATTCCCATTTTGTCAAATGTTTTCTTTGCTGTATACTGGTGACTACTGAGGTTTTAAGTTATACTTATTTTAAAATGATATGTTCTTTTGTGTATCATTTTCAAGTATTAAGAAAAAATATTTCTTTAAGAATGTAATTCTATACATATACATATGAAATCTTGTATAGTTATAGGACTTTACGTCGAGGATTTATACATTAAAATTGTTGCAATCAACTGACTTTTATCCATCTATTTCAGTCAACAAATTTCCTTCATCCCAATCAATTTATATTGTTTATCTGTTCAATAGAAGATAAGACCTTGCACCAACCTGACAAATTACTTGTTACAACATCACAAATATTCATTGATTGATAAGCACATTTTGTCCTTATTATCATTGATAAATGAACACTGCAGCTTTGTAATCATCAAATGTCGCATTTTTTGTCATTTTGTTGTTTCAATCTCATTTCTTAGTATTGTAGATATTTATTCAGTTATTGATATTGAACTTTGAAATGTTTTATAATGGCATACCTGATTGTGGATATATGTATTGGATTTGGAGCTGATTTGGTTAATGTGTTGAAACAGGATTCTTTAGCATCAGAGCTTTTTTAATTTTATGAGTGTTTTTCTTTATTTGTAAATTTAGAATGAAATTGTAGTCTGTAATGGCTATATCAGTAGTAATACTTAAGATATATTTATATTGGGATGTAACTATAATTTGCAGAAAGATACAATTTTATTGGTCTTTTTTCTCGGTTAATTAAATCTCAATTAGTTAATTAGTTTGTTCATTTATCCATTGTTTTTTGTTCTGTTTTTTTAGGCCACTGGTCAAACAATACCTCCCCCACAGTCATCCCCAGCCATCATGCAGCCGTCCAGTGACCCCCCACCTTACACACAGACCCCCGCCCAGCGGGTTGACACCTCAGAACTGGAAAGAAGACAGCAAGTGAGTTATAAGATTTTGAAATTTATTAGAAGGCAGCAATAGTTAGCCTTTGACTTTTACAATACATGGTGATAAAGACTTGAATATTTCAAGACAGTACTTACATAGACATGAATTAATGTTGTTAGGTTAAATATGTGCCAGCATGTCACTGAAATACTGTTGAAAATAGTGTAAACACTGTTTTTTTGCAGTGACAATGGTTAAATTGTTAATAAAATTTGGTATAAATGGTTAGAATTCCAAGTCTTTACAAGTAAAATGATTTATGTTTTTATACTGTACATCAGGAACTTGAGAAGAAAGCAGAAGAATTAGCCAGAAAAGAACAAGAGATGAAAAACATGCAATTCCAAGGTAAAGGACTTCTTATTTCTGGTCATTTGTTGGAAGCTTTACAACTTTTGTTTTGAATGAGATGTCAGTATTTCCTCATAATATTAGAGATGTCAGTATTTCCTCATAATATTATGATGGCTTTTGTAGTATTGAATTGGTTGTTTTGTTGCCTTATGAAAAAGACAATGCTTGGTGTTAGACTGGACAGTTTTACAATATTACTCAAAACAAGTGTTCAACATTTGATCAGATACTCTCAACAGGACTAAAACAAAGTTTGTAAACATTCCAGTAATTTCTTGTTTGTCCATCTGGTATTTTATGCATGTTTCATCTCACTTTGATGTATTTTATTGCACATAGTCAACTTTGTTTACTTTGTATTTGCAGATAGACAAAACAACTGGCCGCCTTTACCAAAGTTTTTCCCAATTGGTCCATGCTTTTATCAAGACTTTTCTGTCGACATTCCTCTTGAATTCCAAAGAACTGTCAAAATTGTTTACTATATATGGATGTGTAAGTATTACAACATAGCACATTCATTGAAAAATAAGTTTGCTTTGATGTACATAAAGAGGGGATGACGTCATTTCTGTTACTGTGTAATTGTCCCCAACAGGTCCAGTCGTCCATAACGCCAACTTGAAAAACACTCCATAGTGTGAAATATTTTGAATGTTTGTATTGAATAACCCAGTCTTAAATAGTTTGGTCTATAAAACATTGACGGGCCTCTGTGGTCAAGTGGTTATTGTCTCATACTAATAATCACTAGCCCTTGTGAAGTTGAATCCCTCTTGGGATCAGGAAGTATTCACATATGAAAAGGCTTCTGTCTGGATGTACACCATGAGTCTTCCACCATCATTAAAGCTGGACAGGTTGCTGAATGACTAAGACTTTTGATGCGACATTAAACCCCAGTGAAAAAAAATGAAGCCTTGCAGTTAAATATTGAACTATTTATGGTATGAATAAAGCTTTATTGTACAAAGTTTTCTCTGTTTTGATTTTATTATTATATTAAAATTGATGTAATTCTCTATCTTTCTTTCAGTTTATAGTTTCACATTGTTTCTGAACTTTTTGGGCAGCTTAGCATATTTTATAGTGGACAGTGACGGAGGTGCTACGTTTGGATTATCAATCTTGTGGTTGGTTATATTCACCCCGTGTTCGTTTATCTGTTGGTACAGACCACTGTATAAAGCATTCAGGTACTGTTATATTTTAATATCAAATGTTGTCTCTATGCATTAAGACCTATTTTTATGCAGTATAATAAAACAAATATAACGTGGCAGTAATGGTACCATTACATATTACCAACCTCAGAAAAATAATACCAACCAACGTGCATTCGAGGGTTGATATAGGCCGTGGTCCAGTGGTTAGTGCGGACTTGTTACCCGGAGATCTGGGTTCGAATCCCGGTCGCAGCAGGTCATACCCTTCCATGAAAATTCGACATAAATGTCGATTTTCCTCCATATGTGGAATGGTTGCCTGCTCCTTGTGGAAGGGTAGGTTGGTACTGGTTAGTATATAGTCCAGAAAAACTGGTTAGGTGAACTGGCCACCGTATATAACTGAAAAATTGTGAAAAAATGGCATTAAACCCCAGTGACAATAAGTCACATTAAAACAAAACATCAAGGGTTGATATAATCTTTCTTGTGTTAATGATATTTATCTGGGTTTGATAATATGTACCTCACCCCCACTAACATGTTATAAATGGTTATATATATAGATAACTTAAGGGAATGACAAAATGTAGGATATATATGTGAGGTTTATTATTCTAGATAATTATTCAGTGATATAAAGAAATAAACTTTATTTAGTATTTATTAATCAGAAAATTAATTTTGCTCTTAGCCTTAAGATACTGTCTGTATTTAAGACCAGATATGAATGTGTCCTAAAAACAAAGTATTTTTATTGTGCATGTGTGATGTAACGTTTATATGCTGAGAATAGAACAATAAAGAAATATAAGTCTTGATTAGTTAAAACTGAAAACTATGTCATAAGTATTTGTTCATTGTATACATTCAAGATTAGGGTTGTTCTATATTGTTTTTTCTCTTCTATTTCAGGAGTGATAGTTCATTCAACTTTTTCGTGTTTTTCTTCATTTTTTTCTTTCAATTTTGTGTGTGTGTACTGATGTGTCTCGGAATAACTGACTTCTCAGTGTAAGTATTTCATTTAATTTATGTCTAAAGCATACCACATTTATATCTGAAAAATTTCAATGATAGGAATACTTAATTAATTGGTTAAGTTATTGTGTTAATGTTCGTGCATTTTCTTAAAATATAAAATTAGTTTTATTCTAATACATAACTTGCTTGATAAATGTCTGAAGCTGTCAGTCACCTGATAAGGACCAAGTTGAGTGGTTTATTAGCCATTAGCAGTGGTTAGATCACCACACTGCTCAACATAACTAAATATTATCATAAAATTAAGTTTTATTATGGTGTAAACCCAATAATAAATCTATTTGTGTTTTGTTTACATTCATTATAGAATAATTTATGATTATTTATGCAAATTATTTTCATTTATTTTGTAGAAACATCCTACAAGCAATTTTATTTTACATTTCATTCCAATATAATTATACTTAGTAGTAATTCGTTTCACATATACTTTTGTATGTTTTACATCCTGACCTGTCTACAAAATTTGCTGATGGACATAGTCTAAAATTTGTTTGTAAGATGTTATCAAGATAAATCAGAAATATTTCTGCTGGTAGTCATTTGTAGTGGAATATTTTTAGCTGAAAAAAAAATAACTAAAAAAGATTGGAAATACATGTTTATTTATCACAATTTTTATTGGAAATGTAATGTTAACACACAATTTTTGTGGATGCCGTTACAGCTTAATGTATTTATTTCAGTGAAATGTTGTTGCTGTATCATGAATGATAAAAATATATAGTTGGTTATGTTATGATCTTGTTTTATTTATATGCTTGACTTTTGTGTGGACAAGAGAATATCATTTTAAATGCTTCTGCATACTTAAAAATCAGTAATACATATTATTTTAAATTATAAATAGGTTTACACCATTCTCTTTTAAAAGCATTGAGTTATAGTGAGACAGTAAAACATTACTAAGAATCCTTTTCTGTATTATGACCACCTTGTTAGAAAGACCACATATTTTCTGACTGGTTTTCTGTATTTCTTCTATATTTCAACTTAAAAATAAGACCACCTTATTGTATAGATCAGTACTTCTAGTCCTAAAGATGGTCTTAATATCAAAGTTTTATTGTATGCATTAACCAGATACTGGTAACATTATAGGTACTTTCTATTATTTAGTCTGAAACAAAAATTGGCTTCTACTTGTAAAAGCTACCATAAAGAGTCTTTGAGCATGGAACAATGGGCATGTGTCTGCCAAAATGGAAACTTAATTTTCATATATCTTTAGAATAAAGCATTAGAAATCTGCTCTAAGCATTATATAGCTTGAAGCATTATATTTTATGCTTGCTGAAGTCTAATATTCCCGCAGTCATGTTGTCTGGCCAATATTCTCTGATCTGTTATGGAATTTGTATTGATATTGATTTGTCTGAAGGTTCTGTGTCCATCTTTGTTATCTGACAGAGTGGTGTTAATGTTTGTATATTGATTAATATTACCTTTTAAAAACACCAAGTTACTTTCCTGAATGATATTTGAACAGTTAAGCTTCACTACATGGCCTGGACACTTCATGTCACATAATGAACTTTAGTTATATTGAGTGACAGAGTGTATTTAAGTCATGTTGGGTAATTTAATTAACTTGGGTTAATATGAGTGGCATTATGAACTTGAGTTATAATGAATGACTTAATGAAACTTGAGCTCTGTTGAGTGACTTGATAAACTTGAATTATATTGGGTGACATAATGAACTTGACTGATATTGAGTGGTTTGTCTAATGCTAGTGATGAAAAAGTTTAGATTTCTTAATTTTTTGCCTGAAACTTTGTTTTCTAAATCCAAATCTACAGAAATGCTCCCTGTTCATTTAATATTCATTTATTTGACAGTAAACAAGATTTTAATTGCATTACCGGGTAATAGTTTCTTTGCATTTTTTGTTTGTATCTCATTTTAATAGTTGTTTTGAAATAGCTTGTATTCCTTATTTAATCTTATTGTACTTATATTTATTTTTGTTGATTATCTGTTAAGTGATATTAGCTTGTTTAATGATATTTTCTGCCTAGGCCAGCCTTAAAAAATTGTTTGTTTGCTGTAACGTGACCCAAAATTTCTTTTTAGTGGATAGGGATTTTTTCAGACAGCAATAATTGATAACAAAAGGCTAATTTTTTTATTGGGAGGGTTAAAAAAGTTGAGTCATGGCAATTTTTGAGTCAGCAAACATAATTTTTTAAGGATGGCCCCCATTTGTCTGAATCAGTCTACTTTAATTAACTAAATTCTTATGTTTTAGATAAATGATGAAAATGGTACACATTTTATTCCATGTTCATGTATATATTTTATTATGTATGTACTATAATTATTAAAATTGACAATATTTCAGTGGAGTCATAGGTGGACTTACTGTAGTTGATGACAATGTTGCCGTCGGTTTAATCATGATATTTGTCGGCATATTTTTTGGCATCATGGCCTTTCTGTGTTTTGCGCTATTAGTTAAGGTAAACTATATAGTGTGGATAGTCTCCCACCTTGGAAATATTAATTTATTCATGTGGTCATTATGTCAAACTTGCAGTAGTTTCTGTTTCTTTCTGCTTTCTAGTACAGGGCTTTTATTTGACCCTTAAAACAGCATTTTGACTCTTGAAATCAATAAAATAAAGCTTTTGACTCTTTAGAATTTGTATCAATGGGTCAAATTTACAATAAAGTTAGAAGGAAATTTTGTTTACTCTCCAAATTATCATCAGTCAAAGGTCATTTTTGACCCTCAACTGTTGACATCTAGCAAAAACCATGCTAGTAGAACCTTCTTTAAATTGTATGAACATGTGGAATATTATTTCCATTTCAAATGAATGTTTGTGTTTTCCAATATTAAAACAGGGAATAAGTTCATCAAATTTTGAGTTCTAAATAACACTATTATGTCTTTGTTGTAGTTTTATTTACGAGATGTATTGCAGAAAAAAAGCAGAATCTACCAGCTTAATGTTGTAGGTTGTTACTTAATGTACTTATTTATGATTTATTTTGGTCATTTTTTGCAGAGTTGTTGGGCACCTGTTTAATTTTAAATCATATAGCTACAGATCACAGTGGTCATTTCATTTCCCAAATCCTTTTGTTTTTTGTTATCAAAATCATTCAATTGACTGTGTGTTACAAATTTTCTATGCAGTAACATTCTATGATAGTTTGAACAGCATAATAGGCACCTCTCCTGAACTTGAACATAAAATTTAATTTACAACATGGATAAAATGATTTTAATGTTATACCATCTATAAAATAATATTAAAACACTAACAATATACCAGTATATTTGATTGAAAATTTCTTCAGCGAATTGATAAAAGCAAAATTAAGTGAGCTTGACTGACTCATGCATTTTTGTACCACAAGGTCAGTTGAATGATATGATTTGGAGCATGAACCGGCATGAATGGTTTTGTTTGTATATTTTAATTAATGTTATACATACCTGGTGTATGTATTGCATGTTATTGTTCTTTTTGCATTGTTTTCATTCAAGAACAGTAATTTTCATTTTTCTTGAATTTTATATGAATCATGGAAATATATTTTAAGTGAACTGTAAATATCATTTGCATGATTTGTTTGGTTGAAAATTCAAATCAAATTGAATCGGTTACAGGAGAAATGAAAGTTTATGTTGGCATGAATGTGTAGTGAATACACTATGGTTTTCCAAGCTTGTAAATATGTTGTCTTGTTAAAAAATTTTTGTTCCGGAATTGAAGACAAAAATGAAAATGTATTTGTAGTGGCTTGATAGACAGTTTGTTGATAGCTCACTGAAAATGTTTTGGACAGATGAAAAATGATTAAACAATTTTTTTTTATCTTTTTTTGCCTGACATTGCTGCTTTCAAAAATCTGTTTATCAGCATAATAAAGCAATACTGTAGAGGCTTAATTGGCAACTAGTAAGTCTCAAATCATTAGTAAGAGTGGCTATAAAGGTGACATTGACTCTGCTTGGAAGCTAATGTGTATTGGTACTTGTAGGATTTACAAACTTTTGTTCAAGTTTTCCTTTTTTATTTTTCATAGTGGATGGATAAATGCATTAAAAACGGTTGGGCCAAATCTAGGTGCTGGAATACTTATGCTTGTTGTTGCACTGTTTTTATCAATTTGTGCTGTTGTAAATATACTGATGTTAATTAAGGTAGGACATTTAATTCTTGACAATAGTTTTGATTTGCTAGAACACGGCTTAGCTTATTTAATATGTAACACATTTTCCTTCGCCCAGCACCCTGTATGTTTTTCCTGCGTTAATCATCTTATTGTATTGGTATTGGTTAAAAGTAAATGTTGGGGAATGTGTTCTTGGTGCTTCTAGTTTTGAAGTCTTCTTCAATATCATATTTTCAGTCATGGCACTGTATGGAGACATTTTTTTTGTCTAACATGAATGAATTAAAAAAAGTATATAATCTCTATCCTGTATGCATACTTTTTAACAAAAAGAGCATTTTAGTGTTAAAGGTTGAAATTTTGTTAATTTTGTACTGACATTGCTGTGTGTGATTTTAAATTTAAAATATTAATTTATATTTCATCTTTAGTTTTGTGCTTAATGTGTCTTCTGACTCTACCTGTGTGCTTACCAACCTGTTTGCATTTTGTTTGTGGCAGTTTGTAATGGTTTAACTCCATCTTCTTCTGGCCCACTTTGCCAGTGGGAGATTTAACACCTTTTGACTTGATGGAAATATTATGTGAAATTTTGGCTTCATTGGTACTCTGACTCTTCATGCTGAAATCTTTGTCTTTGCCTGTACTTTATGTTGCTGTTGTTGTAGATGGGAGATGTTGCATTATTTCTTGTGATAGTTGTAAATGTTGGGAGGCATCACCTTGACTGTTGGTGTTTGTCTTAAGTGTCAAGCTTTGAAGTTTTACTCTTTGTTGTCATTCTACTTACTGATGGTTGAATCTTTCTGAGCTTCTTAAAGATTCTGATGCCTTCTCTTGTTGGGCTCATTTCTTAGCATATGGCATGATTTTGTTTCATTCCGGCTTGTATAATAATGATCTATAGGTATTATTTATATTTGGTTTTTCAATTATCAAAGTGTTGCTGTAAGTTTCTAATTCTGATGTTTTTTTTTTCAGTTTCAGATTTGTGTCATTTTTGCACCTGAATTGCATGCAATATCTTGACACATAACCTTGCTTTACTAAAACTTAGTTTTTTTTGTATACATATTTAAGAAATACATAATAGAGTCCAATTTAATTATAAAAAATACCCATCATGCCTTTGCTATTCTTACGCAGTGGTTGGATCACTACATTTAGAACTATAGGGCATAACACAGCCGCTGGTATAGTCATGATGGTAGTAGCTGCTTGTTTCACGGCTGTTACCGTGGCAACAATAATTATGCTGATGAAGGTATTGTTTTGTTTGTATCCTGATTTCGAACTTGAAATTTTGTTAGCTTTTTGTCTTTAATAATTCAGTTTAACTTATTGTAGTACACAGTATAATACTAATGTTCTGAATGTTGGCATTAAACCCTATGCATATATCTAACGATGCACTCAAATATCTTTCCTTTCATCTTTCTTCCTAACCTGGCATGAAGGCTAAAACAATGTGTTAGGGTGTAGGTGTGTGTATTGTGTGAATTTTACTAAAAATGAAGTCAGTTCTGATTGGTACACCTAGTGTTATCTGGGTGGTTGAAATCATAATATGACTCACAATATCTACTTTAGGAGTGGTACTGACTAGTGAATTAGATACTCAGAGCAAATTGTATCTTTTTACTTGTTTTTAATTCTTACTTTTATCAGAAAGCTAGTATTGATAAAAAAAAATATCTGAGTTCTGCTATTGTCGTATGCTGCCATTTTCTCCATTGTAAATTTAAAACTTTCCAGATGTATTGATCATGACTTAATATTTCACAAAGATGTTTCTCTGATCGTATCTTTGTCATGTAAGTGTTGTATTATTTGAAAGAGGTTTTTGTGGATTATAATTCTCTTGTCGTCTTGGTTATTAACTCCTCCTAAAATGTCTCCTATATACTGCTCTGCATGTTGTGTCCATCTGTTTTTCCATCTTTCTTTCTCATATCGCAGACATATAAAGTGGTTTTTGAGCATGTTTTGTTTCATTGGTTGAACTTGAAAATTGAAAGCTTCAGTTTCAGGTTGTTCATTTTGCATGTGATGTTGTATGACATTGATTTATTCTTATCCAATTTACAGGTTGAGCAGGTTGTCAAATATTATCCAGTCACCATATTTTTTGCGCACTGAACTCTCCATCCTGCATTTTCCAGGTCCTCTGAAGTCCTTTACATATTCGTACCTTAGATACAGTGATTGCATCCTTGTTTATAAAGCACCTGTATTATTCTCCCACATATATTCTGTATTTGTAGAGGCTGGATAAATTCATTGCAAGTAATTGGTAAACACACAGCGGCTGGTGCCGTCATGATGTTTGTCGCTCTATTTTTATCAGTCTGCGCTGCGGCTGAAATTATTATGTTAATAAAGGTAGGCTGTATTATATTGATATTCAGTTCAGGTATGAATGATGAAATGATCCTTGACAAATCTGCTTGTTTACTCTGGAACTAACAATTGCTGGGATTGATACCAATAATGATTCTATGCCATATTAACCATATTTGTTTACAAAACTAAATAATGGTGAAGCAAACAAAAATATTTAACTACTCATATCTGTCTGTTTCTCATCATACATGTTATGCTGTTGTACATATTTTTGGTATTGTTGCCAGGTTAAATCAGTGTTGTTATGATTTATTTGGTATATTTAATTTTATATTTCTTAGAAATATGCAATTATATATACTTTATCATTTTTTATAAACAGTGTCACATTGGATTAAGCAATAAATAATGCTGGTTATTTCCTTGTTAACTTCGTGCGCGTGCCAGATAATCAATATATCGGTTTCAGTTTAAGTTGTGTGTTATTTGTTTGTTTGTTTATTTATTTATTTATTTATTTATTAATAAAATTTACATGAAATTTATAATGATACAATTAATGCAGAATTAGCATTGATTTTGAGAATTGATTTTGATGGTCACTCTGGTTGCATTAAAATTAATGAAGTGGCTTGGTTGTTCACCTTTGTATTGATAGTATGATTGTTATATTATTTTTTTCTCAAATTATACCACATTCTATTAATTAGTAAACTTCCCTCCTTCACATGGAAGAGTTCTGAAAATCCTCTACTCCTTTGTTTGAGGAGTTTCCCCCTCCACATATTGAAGAGTTCCTACCTTATATCCTAAGTTTAAGGAATTCCACCCTTTACATGTTGAAGTGTTTCTCATCTTATATTGAAGAATTTTTCCTTCCATAAGTGTTAGGAAGACTTTCCATCCGTAAGTGTTAGGAATTCCCCCCACACAAGTTAAAGAGTTTCCCACCTTATATTGAAGAGTTTCTTCCTTTTGTTGAAGACCTTTCATACTTAAAATGGAGGAGTTTCCTGTCCTCTAATTGAAGAGTTTCCTATGTTATATTGAAGAGATTCCACACCATTTTAATCATCCTGTTTTTGTTGAATTGCCCATTATTGAGCTGCGCATTAAAAAGTTGATGAGAAATAATTTCTTTTACTCTGAAAGATTGTCTTCATATATTCTACATAACATTGGACAGGTACTTGTGTCTTATGGTTAATAGCGTTAAACCTATTACAGGGCAACTACTTTTAATGTGAAATACACATCAGTTTTAAATTATTATAGTTTGCTTCCATTGGTAATTGAATTTTCACATGTAATTATTTTTAAAGTACCAGTAGTTTTATTTAAATTTATGCCTCAATTTTGAATCCTAATTGCATTTGGTAACTCATTAAATCATGAAAGGTCTAGATTTTGTTTTAATTACGTGTTTATTTAACAAATAATGGTTTCAAGTAAGTTACTAAAAAAATTGTGTGTTTTATTATACTGACTCCTTTACTCCATTCTTGTGAGAGTTTTATCTGTCTGATGATAAGCATGTTCAAACATTTTTTTGGCATCTCTTTGAATGTTAATGGCTACTCTGTGACAGGAAATTGTGACTACAAAAAAATTGCCATAATTTATAAAAGCATGAACTCCTGCATTGTTATCTTTGTAAGTAATACCAACAAGTTGATAAAAAACCAGAGCAATTGCTTCAGAGCAATCTTTCTGAAGTCCTTAAATCTCTTAATTTGGCTGAAATGGTTTGTGCTGCAGTTGCTAACCGTTCACAATGCAAACAGTCTTCCTCCAAGTGTGGGGTAAAGGGTTTCAATTTGACTGAAATGTTCTTAATCCATTTATTGTATGATTAATCTGTTCACATGTTTTTGTATCATCAGGTACACAGAATTTACAGAAGCACCGGAGCCAGCTTTGCTAAAGCTCAGCAAGAATTTGCTACTGGTGTCATGAAGAACGAGGCTGTACAGAGTGGTGTTGCTAGTGCCGCCTCTACTGCGGCCCAGGGTGCGGTCCGAGGTGCCGCATCACAATATGGCACAGGAGGAAAGTATTAAATACCCAAATGTGGTTTAAAGTGAGATGTGAGCGTCAGTTGTGTATACATTGGAAATGTGATATGTATAAGACTTATATGATGGCTGTTAGATACAGTAGCTGGTCATGAGAACCATAGAGAAGGGGATATTACGAAATCATGTACATTTATACATAGGATGACGCCAGCTGTGTATGGTGTCTTGGCACAAATTTTTTTCTTCGATTTTCTTCATAAAGATAAATGTATGCCAGCTTACGGTAGATTATCAGATGTTCGTCAAATTTATTGACATATTGACATTTATTCCAGTCAAAATGTAATGTTGCATGTTATTAACACTGCATCAGCTTTATAGTGATGCTGCTATAGTGTATTAAATCATTCACTGTAAAGCTTCGTTACTTGGACAAGAATTTAACCAAATTTGTTGTTTATTGCGGTGTGTGTATGTGTATCATATTTATAGGGATATTTGATGTAAACTCAAACATTTTGCATCGATTTAATGTTTCATTCTTCTCATTGTTGTTGCTGTTGTTGTTGTTGTTGTTGTTCATTTTACTCAGAAGTTTGTGGGATAATTGTTAAATTCTATGGTAATGTTGGTCCATGTTTCAAAGAAATATTGATAGAATTAATAAGACCATTGATTATTTGAACTGATGAAACTATAAACTGAATTACAAATTATTGATACTCTGTTGGAACCAATCCCACTGATACAGTTTCTGACAGATAATTATAGATTCAATGTTTGTTTTCAAATTACTCTAAAATAAGTTTTTTTCCAGTATTTCTGGATTTTGTATCATTTTCATAAGTCAATCCAAGATCACAAACCAACTATTTGTTGACAATTAGATTCCTAGTTGTGGCATAAATACTTCAGCAGGCGGTATGGACCTTTGAGATGTAACTTTAAAAAGTGGTTAACTATCTATTCATTCATACTGTTAGATAATTCGAATTATCATTGGTTTTATTTTGAAAAAAAATATGATAATGTGTTAACTTAATGAAGTGCATAATTAACATCTGTGCCAAAAGTGTGAAAAAACCTTTGGTGGCTTGTTTTAAATGTAATCAAATGAATACCATTAGATGTAATTTTGCATATCAAGAGAGCTTTAATGTCTTTGACTGGGAATTATTGTTTGCACCAAGAAATGGTATACAATGTAATATAGAAAGTGAGCTTTTATACCTTTGCTTAAAGTGGTTTTTACCATAAATCCATTTAAGTGGCTTGTCTTCAGCGCTTCACAGTTGTTGTTGGACATTCCCCCCCCCAAAAAAAAAGACTTAAATTTTTCATTGACTACAAAAATGTAAAAATGATCCTTGTAATGTTTTAACGCTAGATCTTTTTGTTGTACAAAAAAGACTTGTTTTCATGCTCCTTCTTGTAGTAATTAATTTCGTCCAACAAAATATTTTAAAAGTTTTTCTCGTAGCGAAGAAGTATATATTTTGGCTGATAAAACAGTTGGTCGTTGGGAGACTCTGAAATATTTTATTCATTTAAATGGGAAAGTAGATCTTTCTTTGTTGAATTGACATTGGTCCTGCACATGGTAGCATCTGTATGTTGGAAAGTTAAATATCATTTTATTGGTAAAGATATATTCACATATTGATTCATGATTCCTACTGCACTTTTTTCTTTATTTTTTTTTCATCATTTCATCCAGTCATGTAGAAGCATTGTTGAGATTTTTATGTATATTTAAGTGCTTGTGTAATATTTATTTAGATGTTAAGTGAACAAATATTGTGTATCATGAAAATTGTGCATGAGTTGGAATTTTTGTGATGGTCATATAGTTGTAAACTTGTCATTGAAAGTTAGTTATTATCATTGTTAATTATCATTGTCTTTGTAAACCAGTCCAGAATGCACACATAGATTGATGCTGTATGTGTTATATGATATCAGAGAATGATCGTGTGATTTCTTCAGTCATTTGATTGTAAAATTATCATCAAAGGTCAGTTATTATCATTGTCAATTATCATTATCATGTCTGTGTTTACCAAATGAGAATGCGCATTAAGATTGATGCTGTATGTATTATGATGTCTGAGAACAATTGTGTGATTTCTTCAGTCAAACCTGACTGTAATGACCGCCTCTGAGAGACATATGGCTGTATACAGTCAAGGTGGTCTGCATAAAGATGATGACATCAGGTGTTAGTATTGAAATTTGAATTGATAACCTCTTTGAGACCGGTGTCTTATTTCAGATCATTTTTATTCAAAAGTGGATTAAAATAGAGTGTTTTAACATGAAATTAAACACATTTATTATAGTCCCATAGTCTCTTCTTGCAGGTGGTCATTAGCTCAGGTTGGACTTTTGTGATGAGATATTATGTGATGTAACTTAAGTGTTGTTTTATGCCCTACATATAGCTGTCTGTGTAAGGGTGTATTAACTTACATAGTATTTTGTTTTCATTTTTTCTGATACATGATGTAATATGAAGTCATGTGACAATTATGGTTATTAAGGGTTATTATTAGCGATTTATACAGCTTAGTGATTAATCATTTTCTCCACACTCAAACATTGTATCATAACATTTGTTTGTATGTTGAAGATTAATAATGTATGGGATATTTTTAATTTATATTTAAATGCTACTCATTTTTAGAATAGAAAGATATGATGCTAAGAATCTTAGGTGTATGGTCTGTTGTGTAGAGATAATAAATTCAGATAACATTCTTAATAAACTTTATGTCTTGTTTTTCTGGAAATTTAATTCTTTAATTTATGAAATTATAGCACAAAATTTTGTGTGCATAGGTTGGAGGCATGCTTATCTGCATCTAGTGGTAAAAAATCAGCCTGTGAAAACTTTTTCAGACAATTTTCTCTCATTTAGATGGAAATATTTTGACTGACTTTTACATAAGATTGTAGGTCGTACTTGATAAAATTGTGCCATGCTTCTAGCTCTCAAAGCTGCCTGAATTCTTTTTTCTGGATGTTAGTGGATGATCGTAATAATATTGGTAATGTTATTGTATTAATTACTAGACTGTTATTTTGAATGTTGTTGAATGGTATTTTTAACGGCATATTCTCTTGCCATAATGGGACCAATTCTATCATACCCGAGTTGTGAGTTGACAAAAATACTTACATGATTTTTGAAGTGATGTATATGATATTGTCATACTTCAGTAATGATACAGTCATATCTTTTGTAGACATTACCCTTCTAGTTGCCTTAAGGTGTATTTATTCAGAGGTTAACATGCCCATGTTTTAATAATAAGTAAAATAACTGGTCTACACAACCAAGTGGCGACTGTTCGCAGGGGTCGTGGCATAAGTTTAACTGTATACCATTTGGATATTATTATATTGGATGCATTATTGGATGTAACTTTGAAAGTATGGCAACTTCAGCAACATAGGGTTAATGTTCGAAATTGCAACTTAAGTCATGATGTGTTAGATTGTATGTAGTTCATATGTTTAACTACATAGGACACTCTATGTTGTATGCTAAAATGCTATAGTTCCATTTATATTCAAAATTTTACAACAACTTCTGGGTCCACTATTGTGTAGATGTTTACTGTATTGTTTTATGCATTATTGCGAAAGCTGCTAATTTTAAAATGTTTTCATATTAAGATTTTAGTTCTACTGTAGTTATTTGAATCAAAATTTTATGTACAGTCAAACCTTAGTCATTGACCACCTTTGAATGATGGCCACTGTGTGAAAGGCCTGCATGAAACACATTCCTAATGGATAATATGATGAACCTTCAAGTAAAGACCATCTGTGCTGAACAGAACATTTTGCCCCTTGGGTGACCATTGATTTCAGGTTTTGTGGTAATTAATTATATTTGAATCATTTATGGAATGGAAATTTATTGGGGTTATATGATCATTATATGATGAGCTTCATGATATAATAAGCTTTGTAGCATGCTATTACTAGGAATGATGAAAAATGATACCCCATGAATGCAGTATGTAACTTGTTTATTATTTATATAAAGCTATAATCCTGTCTTGCTGATTGGAGGCAGTGCTAGAGTTCTGCTATGTGTACCTGTATATATTATACATAACAGCACATGATTGTTTAAACATACTTAATAACTTTGATCATATATTTCTAACATAAATTTTAAGCTTAAATTTCAGTTGTTTGATTATCATGTTTTAGAATTCTTCAGTTCTTTATGTTGATGTTTGTTAGTTTGTGTAACGGTATAAAACTTAATAATTTGTTTGAAGTATGTGAAGTATGAAATATTATGTAACATACTGCCTATGGTGTTGGTATGTAGACAGTACAATTGTAACTGTAACCAAAAAAGAAAGAGTATGTTAAACTATAAAAAATCGTATAACCGTTTTTTAGTACTAAACTAACTGTTACATATGTTATTTGTTTGCTTATTGCTTTACTAAAGCCTAAATTGTTGTAGAGAAAATTCAATATCAAAAAAAATCTATTTTTGCTGAAGTATTTTAACTAGAAAATTGAAATCCATTTAACGTGAGCAAAATCAGCTTTTTGAGAATGAATTATTAAGTATCAATCAAGTAGTTCAATAAATGTGAATTTAAACTCCAGTACAATTAAAATAACATACCTCATATTGATAAATGTTGTAAAAAACATTGACCATAAATTCTTTGTTAAAAATATTGTGTAAAACATGTGTTAGAAAACTGAATATAAAAACTTGACTATGCTTCAGTAAGTCTGTTTTTTATTTTTACTTTCATGTTTTCTCTTTAAGCTCTTGTATTTTGTCTAAAATACAAAATAAATGATCATTTTTGAATTGTTTTATGTACTACCGATAACAAATTAAAATGGGATGTGTATTGCTAATTTTTCAATTACAGTATAAACCCTGAAAATCGGACCCATTCCAGACTGGGCCAGAAGTCCAGTTTTCTGAGATTTCCAGTTTTCAGAGAACTATTGATCATAGAAGAGAAAAAAATGGGACATCATCTGATTTTCAGAGAATTCCGGTTTTCAATGGTTGTACTGTATGTGTATATATATATGTGTGTGTATAATGGTATATTGAAATATTTGTATTCAATTCTTAAAAAGATTTTCGTTATCCATGCATGCATGTTTGGTCACCATTACTAGATATTTATTGACACATGTATTTTAATGTTTTTAAGCTGAGATACAGTCATAGCTTTCTTGGGTTTATTTCATTTGTATTTCTGTATTTTGTTGTAATTAAATCTCCTTAATGTTTTGTTGAACAATAGTATAAAAATATTTGAAAGCATTACATAGTCTTCATTTGTCTTCCTTGTTGCCGTGTATTTCTGTCACGAAAAAAAAACTTGCAAAAAATGACACTTTCCATTCATGACATTTTTGTGCATTTCAGAATGTAAATACTTGACCAGCCAGAGGCAGGCTAATATCATAATTTTAAGTTAAGTCTGTAAAGACAATTTTTAGTTGGGAAAGGTGGAAAAAGTGAATCAATAAACATAAAATTCAAGGAAAGGCAAACAAATGGATCTTCCAAGTGGATAATTCTTTCACTAGTAAACTGATGCTTAAAAAAGCACCAGTCAATTCATCTACAGATGTTGATAGATTAGATAATTTGATAACTAGTTACAAATACTCGTCTGCTTATTGTGTACACTGAATACACACTTAGAGAAATCAAATGGCTTCAGTTTGATTTTTGTTGATTAATAAAGTCATAATACATGAATGTCATATTTGGGTATATGGAATTCACCACGGTCCCCCCCACCAGTGGGTTTTTAATTCTTCAGGGAATCTCTTCCTCTTGGCTCTAACAGGCGTTCAACCCCAGGCCAAGTAAACTCCACCGATGGAACAACAGTGAAAAAGTTGTGAAAGTAGACATGCCAATTCAGTTAGCTAATCCAAATATTACATCATGGCCAAGTTTATGATGTGTTTGGCCATTCTACAATCCCATGTAGATGACCATAGGGGGAATCACCACGGACTGGCTCAGCTTCCAGATCAGAGACATGAAAGCACCTTATTATTCTCACCAATTATGTGCCATGGCAGTAATAATTGATGCATTTTCAATGAGGCTTTTGGGAGACCAAAAAAGATCCGCTGATGGTATCTGATAAATCCAAATAGGTATGTTGACCACTCTGAAGGCCCGCATTCCCTCCAGTCAATTCATACCACTCATAGGTGTAGGCAGGAATGAAATGTTAATGCGCACAGTATCCAGATCTAGAGAAAACTCATCACAGGATATTTTGGTTTTACAACTTACTTCATGGAATTTTTTTAATGTACATGTGTGATGGGCACTACGCCCTTGCCACTTATCATCAAACTGTTCTCTACACTGAGCCATCTTCCAGGCAGCATAGTTATTTGTGTGAATAACTGTGAACCAGATCAGGTCCAGCAGAAAGAGTGACAGAAAGTAGTCCAGAGGTGAATATGTCTTCTGGAAGATTGGGTCTATTATATCCTATGATTTGACCAACCTGAAAATATAGAAATTAGAAAAATAATTAAATTTAACAGTACACAGAAAAATCCACCTGTGACAGAATGAGAATTATGAAATAAATATGGTAACTTTTTATGAAGTTTTCATTGTATTCCATCTAAATATACTCTAGTTTAATATATCATAGAAATCCAACATCCAAGAGCATCAATTGTAGAAGCTGAGTTTTGCACAGATAAGTAAGCGCAAGAACGTTAGACTGTACAAGCCTCAATATCGGCCAGTCTATTTGACGTTGATGCACCCGGATTATTTACGGCACGGCTTATCTTAGCCCTATACGGAATTTACACATTCTCCAGTTCAATAACTTCCGGTTGTACACAAAATGGACAAAAGGTCTGGGAACGTTCCTGGATTACCTCCTGGCTGGATGAGAGAAGAATGTGTGCGACAATGTGGTCTGTCTGCTGGAAAGACAGACGTCTACTACATCAGGTAAGTATTTATTTCACTTGTAAGTCATTATTTAATCGAAAATATTGTGCCGGTGTTTGCCTTCGAACTCTTATTAAGAGTCTTAATTTCGGATTCCTGATTTTTTATGCGACACGGTGAATTTACTCTTATATAATTGTGTCGTTCAAGTAGGAAATGTGGGATTTATAAATTTTCATTTCAGTCCGGATGGTGTAAGGGTACGAAGTAAGCCTCATCTGTCCCGATATCTTGGTGATGCATTTGATTTAAGTTCATTCGATTTTAGAAGTGGAAAAATTATCAGCAGTTCCCACAGAAAAAGCAAGCGGCACAAGGGTTCTTCATATGATTATGCAAGAGGTTTGTATGTTGTACAGAGTCTGATGTGTTAGTTAATTTTATATTCAAAATTTATATTCGGTTTTATATAAGGTCATATCTATTGTTCTGTCACATAAATTCATGTGTAACCATGTTGTATATATAATATTTGTGTTTATAATACTTTTTGTATGCCAGTCTGCCCAATTAGCTCAGTTGGTAGAGCAGCTGACATGCAAGCATCGGGAACTTTATTTTCTGACTCCTATTACATTGTTGCCGTGTGTGGCTTGCCTTGGAATCCTAGAGCTCGGGTGAAGCAATGGCTGGGTTAGCCCAAAGAACCTGTGGTTGTCGCCTAATAAATTTAAGGAAGGAGGAGTGTAACAGAGCTGTACATTTAATAATAGTTTGTATGCCCATCTGCCCAATTAGCATAGTTGGTAGAGCAGCTTACTTGCAAGCAGAAGGTCACGGGTTCAAGCCCCACATTGGGAACTTTATTTTCTGCCTCCTAATACACATGGGAACTTGAGCTATATTAAAAAACGGTGAATTAAATATTCTAATTTTATTGCTTTTTCTTTGTACATTTGCCACTGTTTAAATAGTCTTACTTACTAATTAAAAAAAATCTAGCTTATAGTATACATATCAGTTTGCAATAAAGTTAAGTAAGATCTGTTAATATAATTTGAATCATTTTTTGATATTGAAGACTGTTATAAAACTTTTATTTATTGTTTTATCAGGAATCAGACAGGATGCAAATCTTGCCCTGCCGATACGACAGACAGCTTCCATATTTAAACAACCAGTTACGGTGATAAAAAATCATCCATCAAGCGTAACAAAAACAGATCTGAAACATGGTCCACAGGAACCACCAAGACAGGTTGGAACTGAAAAGCAACATGGATTTCTGTAGATTAATTATATTGAAGAATTCTTTTGATCTTTCCTTCATTTTCTGCTGCATTTAAAATGGAATAATGTAACTTCCTTTATTATACAAAAATGTCTTACTTACTTAAAAATGGTGTTAATTGTTTAACTCATGTTGAGACTAATTGATTTTGACTGAGAGTTTACTTCATCTGATCTAGATTTTGTTCAGTGTCATTTTATTTGTTTTTGTATATCTGTGTACTCTAGTTTTATTATTTTTTTGTATTGTTATCTAGTTATTCTGGGAGAAGAGACTGCAAGGACTGAAGGCTTGTGACAGTACAGAGGAATTGATTCAGAGTTTGGAGTTACCAAAAAATGTTCTTGGTAGGCATGAATGAACTTTTTTGTATTCACAAATGCAAGCTTGTTAATTTTACATCTTGACATTAGACTATATTTTGGTCTAAAGTAAACATTCTAGACTGTATGTCTTCCCAAGGTCTATCACAGTTTTTATAGACTAAATTAATTCTAACACAATTTATAATAATTTGGCTAATTCCATTGTAAATGTATGAATGTCCTTTTGTATGAACTGTTCCTAGGTGTTCATTTATGGACATATTTTAGCTAAGACAGTGTTTTATGTGTGTAAATATCATGACAAATCTTTAACCATTATTGTTTGTTTTGATTTTATGTGACTTATTGTCACTGGGGTTTAACACTGTATTTCAACAATTTTTCAGTTATGTATGTCAACCGGTTCACCTAACCAGTTTTCCTGAACTATATATTAACCAGTATTAACTTACCCTTCCACAAGAAGTCCACAATTTCTCCGCATACGTAGGAAAATTGACATTTTTGTCAAATTTTCATAGATGGGTATGACCTGTCGCGACCGGGATTCAAACCAGGATCTTCGGGTCACAAGTCCAGCGCACTAACCACTGGACTGTGGCCTACTAACCATTATTAAGGTCTAAGGGCATACACTTTGTACCCAATTTAGTTTTCTCACAAAACAAGCTGTGAAATTAGTTTTTTTAAGTCAAAAAGTACTCTCTTAGCTACGTTTCTGAAACAAACAGGTGGTATTTAGTTTTAACTTAAAGATAAATATTTGCAGGTATTGGACCAGAGTTGACCACAGAAAACATCTTACAGAGTATATCAGCAGCCTTGCATCTTGGTAATGCTCCTATTGTTGGTCAGCACAGCAGTAAAAGTACATTGCAGAAGAACCCTGGTATACATATGGATACAAACCAACCACACATACAGGTATTTGTGACGTAATCAGCAACTCTTACTACAAACTGCTGGTACAAAATATTGGGACTCGTATGTTGTAGTGATGGGGCATAATGGTGAATTTGGGTCTAAAATTATTTTATCATGTACAGTAAATGGTCTTAATTTTGAGGTGGCCTAATTTAAAGTTAACAAATGGAAGAAGTACTGAAAACAGGTCCAAAATTAAGTGGTCACTGTAATGTGGTGGTCATAATATTGAGGGGGTTGCTAAGTTTTACTGTATATATTAAAGTTCACTTTAATTTCCACACCAGATTTGTATTATACTACATAACCTTTTTTAAAGTTCACTTTAATTTCCTAATTGTCTTCTCATTCAAAATTTGTACTAGATTTTCACAAATGTTCACTTGTTGGACCTCTGCCAAGATTGTTACACTTCATCTTGATTAGTTAAAAAACTAAGGTTTCTATGGGACCATTCTTTTTTCTCTGTATGACTGTACAGATAACTAGGCAAATCTACTTGTAAGAAACTGCTTATTTTGAAATAATTTCATATGCAGGGACTATGTGATATCTACTAATCAATTTCTTCAGATATTTTTTTTATATTTGGGCAAGGTTTGTTTCCCTTCATTGGGAGGTTTGGCTGTAATTTTACGTAAATGAACTTAAAACTGTTAAATTGTCCTCTTGTTACATGATTGCGATGTCCTCCTGTTACATGATTGTGATATTTTATCTTACAGCAACTGATTGTGTCTGATGATGACATTAAGAAACAAGAAACAAAAGTTACAGAAGCAAGACGTAAATTACAAGAAATTATGAAATCTTGAGCTGAAGAGCAAGAACTATCGGAGCCAGGTAATATTTGCGTGTTTACATAAATTTTTTCCTTGATGAGTTGATACATCAGCAGAATATTATGGCAGGATGTCTTTTAGTATGTGTAATCTTTCTGTATATTTTTACCAGCCATATCATTTTACATAGCTTATTTTTTATTTTTAATTGAACAAAAATTTTGCTTTTCATTTTTATATACTTTGCAGTGTTACAATACTAGACCAAGACAATATTTCCTGGCTTAATTTAGAATGCTACAATTTGAATAGAGACATTCTAGCTAAATCATGTGCAGTTGTTTACTGGGTAAACTTAGTGCTGTCTGTTAGGTTTTATGTTAATTTCATTTGGAGATCTTGTTTATCTAAGTTTGTTATTTTTCAGATGTCTCACTGATCTTGGTGCAGAAAGTGTTCAGAATGTGTGTCATTCTGTAGGGGCGATACATTTCTTGTACAAAATGTCAATAATCAGGACGTGCCTTTGGAAATGATTGCCATCCTAGTTGTAAATATAGAATAAATTGTCAGGCACTATATGTTGTATTGTAACATAACAGAGACCAAGCGTGAATGTGCTCGAGACAAAGCTTGCATAAAGATGCTGTAAAACAGATAAGTGTCAAAATTTGCAGAAATAATGAAATAACTGTACTTATCATTAAAACCATTTTCTTTGGATTGGAAAGTCATGCTTCGTGAATAAAAATGTATGTGTAGAAATCATTTACAATAAATGTATTGCATACAGTAGTAAAATTGTTGTTGCTATTTAGAACCATTTTGTTGTCCGTATCTTTTTTTTTAAATCTTTTTTTCCAATATGCCTACACTAGAGCAAGTAAATGTTTTCTCTTTTGTTTCAAAAGAGTGAAGAATCATAGAAATTGAACTACAAAAATATGACATCAAAATAGGTTTTATTTGCATAAATAAACCAACATTTTGTACACTATATATATATATATACACTGTTATCACAGTTTATGATGAAAGACATAATTTACAACATTGCAATTGGATTCACAAATTTCTTTCAAATATCTTGATACATGGTCTCAGGTAATAAAACCTGAGATTGGTTTCCAAGCTCAAATCTATACTTCAACGTCTGTTTTTTTGTATGCTGATAATATTTAAATGTTGGTGATGCTAAACCCACATTATTCTGCCAGCATATTTGATCAAGAACATGTAATTAAATATAAAACATCTGTATCTTTTGACCTAAAATACACTTAAGATTTTTATAACCTTGGGCCAAAGTATTACTACATTAGTAACATCAAATACAAACACTTGACTGCCCAACCAAGTCAACTGTCTTCATACAGAAAAAAATATGTACAAAGAACAATTGAAACGACCCTAAGCACAAATCATGGCATCATACCTACACATCAAGACAAAATGTCAGCCTAACGCACCAATACACAAGTCAATCACCATTCTTCATGCGCTCAACTATCAAAAATCCTTGCAATATCATGCTAATTGTCATTTTTTGGTACTCCTCAATCTATCTCTCATTAATTAATGAATTAATTAATTAGTTTATCATAAATTAATTATTATTAACTTAACTGAGACTTGTATCCCTAAATTTGCATAACATTTCCACAGATACTTGTTGAAAATCATACTCCCGATCTCATCAGTACAGTCTAAATTGCACATATCTGAATGTCCATTCAGGCACACTTGGGGAGAAAGACCTCAAAATGGTGACTGGAAGAGTTTGTAGACATCTCTGGTTTGTTTTAACAGATTGAAACTTCTACAGAACACACGTTTAACTCGTGCAAATGTTTTATCATCATAACATGAACGAGCAGTATTACTTCTGTCAAATGGTTCTGAAAAAATAAAAGACAATGTATAACATTGAAACGGATGCAGTAATTGTCTAACAAGAACACTTGGGTCTTAACCTCTGAATTTCACTTAAGAATTTGAAGGCCAACATCAAAAGGCAACTCTGACAGAATGGTTCTGAGCAAAATCTTAGGAAAGAATAATAACAAATGGAGAAGTTTCTCTCTTGATTTATTATGGTTAAAATTTCACTAATGTTGTAAATCATTTTTAATTTTTACAGGAAACATTTTAGAAATCGGCTGAATTTTATCTGAGCTTGACAGAAGCTAACATCACGATGATGTAATATTACGTCCCACCACACTCTTGTAATTAAATCATTATTGACCAACTCACCTTCAACTTTGAGACACTTCCACATGTTGGCATCACATCGAGGTGTCCAAGACATTGCAATGTCCAGAGAAATCTTACTGCCTAATCTTACACTAGCCACATCATTGTCGTAACTGAAAAATAACGGAATACATTCAGACTAAAATAAAAGTAGTTTATAGGCTGCTTCCTATCAACTGTATCAAATCAAGAAGTCCATATAATCCTATTGTTAGGGGGCCTCTGTGGTTGGATGGTTATGGTCTCTGACTATAATCAATAGCTCTTTACCACTGACTTCGAATCTCACCAGAGACTTAATTTCAGTAGCAGCCCACCTGGCTAACAGAAGGCCAGTGGGTCTACCCATGTGTAAGCCTGGGGTCTTCCACCTCTATTAAAGCTAGAAGTCACTAAGTAACCAGGCTGTTGGTGCACTGTTTAATAAATATGCCAGTGAAAAAAAAACTCTACTGTTATAGTATTTTCTATTACAAAGTAACTTTCAATGACCTGATCATAAGTGGCAACCACACAATTTTAAATTCTGGACTGGCATACTTATCTATTGAAAAATTATTCAAATTTTAAGATGCTTAACTCAACAAATTAGCAGTAAATCTATACAGGGATCACAAATTTTCTAGCATAATAAAACAAAATGAAAAAAAAACAACACATAAATACAAAATTTTCTTACTCAAACTTTCTAGCATAATACTCCAAAAATCCGAGGAACAAATCTCCAAGACTTTGAGAATTTTTGCTCTTGAATTCAATCTTCACATTCATCTTGAGGTTTCTGATATCATCTCCGAAATCAAACAAGTCCTGGAACATATACCTGATAATTCTGATATCATAATACGGCCACATTAAAGAAAGAAAAAACATGGTTTCCTACTTGATCAACGAAATCCTTAAGAACAACAAGTTAAAGTAATGAGAGAAGGAAAGAAGAATCTCCAAGGTGCAAAAGTAATGTAATATATTGTTGTCATAAAACAATTATAATGCCAACCTATTGACCTAACTTCAAAAACTAGGTTTTAGAGACAGCGACAAAAAAATTCTAATTTGGCCTAACAGAGCAGAAAATACAGTAGTATGAAGGCAGTAGTACTTAATATCTATGCAATGTAATGAAAAATTGTACTTTAGGGTTTTCTGACAACACAGCTAACATAATGGTTGAACTTAAAACCTCTAGACACTGTTGCTGTGAAGAAGAGTTTGCTCAACACTGGAATCTTAGTGAATAGGCCAGAAAAAAATAGATGCGTTTGCAGTTACCCAACTGACCGTAGTTTTTGGTTCTGACCAGAAAGATTCGAGCAGTAAAATAAAAAAATTGCAACCAATTGTGGAATATGAAAATATTTGTGGACAAATGGAGCCTCAAAAGTACTGGTACAAAAGGAATGATTTGAAAAAATATCAGGAAAAATTAGTGACTAACCTATTTTTTTGTCAAGTAACTGGAAACACAACTCAAACAAGTCATAAGGATAATGGACAGCTTGTTAGACTGTCCAAATGAATTTAAGGTATTATGATTTTTTCGTCATGGCTAAGAAATACAAAAAAATATAACATTACTCACTGGATATAATTTTTGTATGGAGTCCAGCACTGGTGGGTTACAACCAACTGAAAGAGAAACTTTACCTTGAGAGAAAACGTACAGCAGAAATAACTAGTATTAGTATAATGCCAAAACAGCATAAAAGGTATCTTACATTCGATATGCAAATACAATGTGAATTTTATTTATTGTCATTTTTTTGTAACTTATAAAACAAAACATTAGGTATGATAGGCTGCTTATATAAATTTGATTAATTGTATCAGTTTTAAGAATGAAAGATACTTGTTAATTTGAAGAAGCTCACAAAAGTGGAAAAATCACAAGTAGAATGTACAAAATACTTGGTTAAGTAGCATGCTGAAGTCAAATCACAGTGATCAACCTACCAAGTAATTCTGTCGTATTTTATATTCATAATTCATACAAGGTAATGTGTAAATAAAACAAGCTTGCAGAGAGGATTAAAGAACTAGTGAAAAACTTCACTGGAGTTTAACGTCGCATCAACAGCCAGGGCAACTTTTCAGCTTTAACAGACATTAACAGATCCCAGCCTAAAACCTAAGTAGAACCAACGACCTTCTATAAGATAGTTAGGCATCTTCCTCACATGTGAAATTTGGTCCTGGGTGGGATTCAAACTCACAGCATTGAGAAGGTAGTGATTACAAGTGATTACCACTTGATTACAGATGCCTCTCAGGTGAGACACTTACACTGTAGAAAATGAATCATCATCAGACAGAGAGAATAACTCGAAATTGTTTTCTTTGAAGCATCGTTGATATCATGGAATCTTGCCCATTTTTTCAAGTATAGCACTAGAGGTCGAACTCTCCAATCCACTGAAGATAAAATCCATGCATGATAATACGAAATTTGCCAATATGACAGAGATGATTATATGAAATTCGTCAATATGACATTAATGATTACATGAAATTTGTCAATATCATATCATGATTATATGAAATTTGTCAATATATCATGATTATATGAAATTTGTCAATATTATATCATGATTATATGAAATTTGCCAATATGACACCAAAGATTATATGGAATTGGCTAAATTGACATTAATGATTATATGAAATTTGCCAATATGACATTAATGATCATAGGAAATTTGCTAAAATGACATCATGAAGTACATTACAACTTGTTGCCCTCTTAGGCAAAATCGTTTCCTTACAGTATCAAACAATATAAAATGATTACTAAAAATGATCTATAATATAGCAAAAGATATATGCATATAATTGTACTAAAATGTTTTACTCACTTGCAGCATAATATCTCAGAAGATGAGTATTGCGTATTCCGACAGAATTGTTGATATTCAAATCACATTCAACATGACTGAAACAAAAACATTCTCGTAATGAATAGAACAGTGGTTATATAATGCTTATGTGCTGAATGGTTTATGGTAACAAAGAAAAAGATGGTTTGATTTCCTTAAACAAGCCACTCATAAGATGAAACTCTTTCCATTAATTCTTACCCATAACTTTCTGACTAATGGGGATGATTTTGCCAGCATCAAGTGCACGATTCTTTTTTTTTTCCAGACGGGTTAATGTCGCATCAACAGCCAGGGTCATTTGGTGACTTTTCCAGTTTTTTAATATTTGGAGGATTTATAAAATGTTTGCACAGCTCCCGCACATATAAAGTTTGTCTGGTCCCAGGTGGGATTAAAACTCACAGTGGTGAGGGACGAGAGATTACTAGTCAGAGGACAGATCCACAGGACTAGAGGTCTATCAGCAGGGGTTCACTACACTAATAATGTTTGGAATAAACTGAAAACAGCCAACATGATTGATAAATTGATATAACATAAAAACAAAACATTTATTTACTTTTCATTGTCTTCAAACTTGAGAATAGGAACCCTTGCTCTGATAAGCTGTGTTCTGTAGATAAACTCTGGAAAGAACAAAACTTGATTTTATATCTTAACCCTTTACCTCATAAGCATATTTTGGACCCTTCCAAATTCAAAGCAATTATACAAAACATCAATTTATTTAAGAAAATTGGGTAATTTCTCTCAGACAGAGTGGAAAACCTTGTGTCAAAGAAGCCATTTACATTACAAGCAATGGCTCCTTTTGCCACAATGTTTTCAAAAGTCGTCTGCTTCAGATGCAGGGAAATGCGGTATTATGAGGTAAAGGGTTAAGCAAACTGATACCATTTAATATCAATTACTTCAGTTTTCTAGCTGTAATTTTTGTACAATTCGGCAAAATTCCAAATGTAATTCAGCAATATTCCAAATGTATATTTTCTATGATGAATGAAAAAATTCCTGATGTCAATTAAAGTTAAATGGTAAAAATTTGTTCTACAACTTGAGATACTAGAATGACTTCATCTAGCATTACTACTAATTTCGAAAATTCCAGTGAAAAAAATCCCCATTACACAGATTGCATATGAAGCTTCAAAAACTTGCAGACAAAACTTACAACTGACATATTCATCACCATATTGTCTCTTTTTATGTGTTTGTTGAAAAGAAAATTGCATTACCTTTCATAACATTAAATATCATATTATATAAATACTAAAACTATAGACTGCCTTTATTCAGTCTAACAACAAAATAAAGGTATTTTCACTTACTGCATCTCCGTAAGCAGGACTGAATAGCTAGTAAGATTTCAACTGCTTCTCTTTTCCCATTTATCTGAAGACACAAAATACAAGGTTAGTTCAAATGTCATTGGGATTTTTGCATTATCTTAATACTGCACAGAAGAATCAGTTGTCTAAGAGAATACTACTCACTTCTTCTTCACTCAACATGAGACATAGATCTAAATCACTGCTTCTTGTGGCAAAACCACTCATAGATGATCCCACCATGTATAATCCACAGTCTGAAATAACCAAGTTATAAATCAACATGCTGATATCTAAGCATTACACTTTATATGGAAAAACAATGGTAGGCAGGAGATGATGTCAGTCTAATTAGTTTTAATTCTGAGTAATCCTGATAGTCTAATACTACAACTTGTGAATGTGCATGATACAATAGTACAACAATTAATCCGAGCATAAATGTAACACATGACAGCATAAACTTCATTTTAGGTAAATGCTTTGTGGTACAAGCATGTCTAAAAGGGAATCCATCATTGACAATGAGAATTGTATTAAACTTTCAATGCTGATGGGATTTTCTGAAATACATGAACTGAACACAAACACGCAAGGATAAAGCTGGATAAATTTATATCTGACGCGCAAAACAACCTAACGAGATTTTTTCAAGACAGGAATCAAAGTTATACATTTTGTAACCATGCTAATACTTTCTGTTTAATTATTTGTATGCATCTTTTGTATACACTATTTCTTGTTAAATTTTCAACTCATGATGCAGCTGTAAATGTAGACTGAGTATATGAAATAACTTGTGAAAAATGCAGCAAAACCTCATTAACTCGAGGAGTCTCTGGAACAGACTGAATGCTCAAGATAAATGTGATGCTCGTAATAATAAGCATTTGTCGGTTGAAAATCATATACAACTAAGAACAAATATTAAAAAAAAACTCAAGATAATTCAGGTGTTTGTGATATTGATTCTCGTAATAACAAAGTTTTACTCAAGATGAATACAGGGCTTTCATTTGACCCTTAAAACAGCATTTTGACGGTTGAAATCAATTAAATAAAGCTTTTGACTCAAATATACAATAAATTTAGAGGGAAATCATGTTGATTATTCAAATTATTATCAGTCAGGGTTACTTTCAATCCTCAACTTAAGCAAAACCTTGTGAATAGGTAGAAGGCACATAGAAGAGAGGACAAAGAGATGGATTAATACACTAAAATGATTACTTACATTGAAAAACATCTTTAAAGATGACATAAAGAGCATCACGAAGACTCACTTTAGCCATATATATCTCATCTGGCTGTCTATTCTTTTCAAAGTATTGCCATATCATCTCTGTTATCTGAAATGCAACTTATTCTTTGCAATAACCGTCGTGCTATCAGTGTTATTTGTTTGCAATTTTGGGGAAGGGTCCGGGTCAAGTACAATTGGAAAAATGCATGGTGCGATGCCAAAGTTAGGAATTTTTAGTATATATACATCAAAACCACAATGGTTAGAACACCTTTAGGACATAAACCAAGATGACACACAGAAAACAATCAAGAAAACTGGTCCAAAAAATATCTGGTCTTCATAATGAAGTTGTCTTTATATTAAAGTGGTCTCTTAAGTAAGGCTTCACTGTAATAATGTACAACTTCCATTTGTTATAATGAGGCAACAAATTAAATGAAATAGTTAAAATAGTCCATACATTTACAAAGATTGCATAAAAACTAATCTAAACCAAGTCAATTAAAATAACCATTTCATATTTTCTCATAAGAACAATACCTTGTCATTTAAGCTATCTTTAACAGATACAGGGACACTACGTTTTGCTGGCACATAAGATTGGTCTTCTTCTGTTGTCAGTATGCCACGCTTCCTAGACACAGACAAACTGGTACTGTCAGATGATGGCGTGTTTGTATTTCCTTGTTGTCGTTTTCGTCTTGTTCTCTTCCTTGATGGTTCATAATGACTGGGTTGTGGATAATTGACATAATTCACAGCAGAATATTGGCGTCTGTAGTACAATTAAACAAAACTATGGAGGTCTGATCTGATCAAATAAATCAAATGTGTGATTAAGTCCATCTATACTGAACAAATGCTGCCTGCATAGTCTGTTGTCTTGAAGCATTCTAATTAGCTAATCTATAAGGTACCTCTTAACCAAAAAGCATGCTGTATTCTATACAGTGCTGAATGAATTGTTGTACCATGTTGATGGCATTGAACATTTAATTCAATTTGCAACTGCATTTTTGAGTTTCTTTAGAGTTCATTCTGTTTTCATAGATTTTATGAAATGAAAACATAGATAAGACATCTCAGTAAAAAAAAACAGAGAAACACAAACCATTATAGATACATAATAATCAATTATTGCCCAATATACTGGTTTAACTCAAAATTCCACATTTAACCAGAAACTAGCCCTAGTGTCAACAGATTTTTGTGTAAGAATACGGTAGCTGGTTCACCTAACCAGTTTTCCTGGACTGTACACAAACCAGTATTGACATACCCTTCCACAAGGAGCAGGCAACTTCTCCACATATGGAGGAAAGTTGACATTTTTGTCAAATTTTTATAGAAGGGATATAAATATACAGAATACTCACTTATTGGTGTTTTGCATACCATTAGCTGGCAGGTAATTCATAGTATTACGTTCAGGGAAGTTCGCACTTGGATGGTAATCCCATTGTGGTACAGGAACATAATCTGTACAAATTAGCGCGCATTTAATATTAGCATGCACAGTAACTACATCAATTGTTATTAATTACAATACATTGTACATGAATACATATACATGTAATATACTAATAAAGTCATGGTAATCAAAGTTGGTGCAAAAACCTTGTATTCCTAACTTTTGATGTTACAAACACACAAACAGCTAAAAAGCACTGTAAAAATAGGCTTTATGCTATACACTTTTTTGTATACATCAATAGGTGTTTTTCAGAATAAATTTACTGAGAGACAAATTTTAACAGAGAATGAGAAAACCCTTTATATAAGTTTTAACTTACTGAACACAGGTCTCTGAGGAACAACTGCGGCAGGGACTGGATGGTAAGTTCTCGAGTTCTGTAATGGTGGGTTATAAGATTGAAACCTTTGTTGATATCCTCTATATGGAGTATACATGTTTTCTTGATACACTAAATCCTGCAACTAAAATCAAGTAACAAAAATATACACAGCCATAGCTACATTCAGGCACACCAAGATGAGTCCCTCGGTTAATATTTGGCTGGGTAATGGGGAAAAATGGCAGGTTTCAGCAAAAATTTGTGAGAAAATATATACATGAAACCACTGCAAACTTTGTTTTAAAGCATTCATCCTTGCTGTTTTATAATTTTCCGTTTTGTGAACAAGGAGTTATACGCCTTCTATCAGTGCATGTAACAGTTGGACGGGGTCGAATTCTGCGTTTGTTTTTACATTAAAGTTATTTTGGCTAAATTATGATGTTTTATAAAGAATTTACTGCATTTTTACCATCACAGGTCGGTTACTAATGCCAGTGAATGAACTAGGTAAAAAATAGAAATTACTCTTTCCAAACAAATAAACACCAACCGTAAATGAGGGACGGTATTCATAACTTAAAAGCCATTGAAATCGTTCTAATAGCTGTATCAATAAGATCAATTCGCATTTTTCTTAAGTAATTCAAAGTCAATTGAAAACACATGATCGCGAAATCACATTACAAATAGCAAACGTGGCAAAACAGTAGCTTGTTACGACTAACAGCGCTCAATACGACAATGAAAATAACTATTGTTATCCGTTACCTAATTCCAAAATAAAATAAAGCGTCAGAAGATCAAAACAAAAGCATGAACACAATCTGCGCCAATATCGAAAAAACGTGACAGCTCGGTTTTTCCCGATGCTTTCCGTAAACTGGTCCTCGTTCATGTTGCAGTACACTGAAGGAACTGTACACAAGAGTCAACGGGTACCAGTTTACACCTTGAACAAATGTATAAGGGAGACAACCTGTACTAGTGTATTTTTTAACTTTTGTAGAGTTAATTCCCATCAAAAAATTCCACGCAATGTTTTAAACTGGTACCTGTTGACTCTGGTGTACAGTTCCTTTGGTGAACTGCAACATGGAACGGGTTTTGACAGTTTCAGAAGGCTATGAAATATCAATTTATTGTCACTTCGCACGATCTACATTTAGATTTACATTAATTGATATTGTACCAACTAAAATAGATCGAACTTCTGGCTAATGTAACGAACGCTGATCATTCACTGCTAATATTAGTATATGCATGTACATAGCGAATGCGTATGACGTAACAGCCCATATCCGCGGATGTATGCGGATATGACTTTTATTTTCCCTATATACGCAATTAAATGCCCACACGTGCGGTAAAATTCATTTATCAAGCAATCCAATGATGTTATTTAATAAAATATTAAATAAAATTTAGGCGGCGGAATTTTGAGTTTAATAAATAAGTATCATTTTACTTTTGAGTTCGTATATCATACGGACAATTACGAAAATTACCGGATAAATATTAGGGGTAATAAAACTGTATATGGTACCACGGCGATAAAATCTCTGTCTCTGTTTTTCTGATTGTGATCAGTGGAAGGATTGTAATTTGCTTCAAGATCGGGTCTCGAATGCAGCTTATTCTTTTTTTGCAAATTTATGCATTCATATGGTAACACCTTTTTTTCTTTCTGTTTCTTTGAAATCATGATTTTATATATTTGAGCAAGAATAACAGAAGAGAGAAAATAAATAAATAAAATACCCTGAAAATGTGTCTTGGGTTAGAATGAACCAACGACAGTCATCTCGCCAAAAATAAGTACCTTGCACGTCATGGCCCTGATGGCTTATTAAATATTTGGCTGTTTTATATTAAGCTAGTTTCGTAAATCTAAGGGAGGTAACTATTCTATCTTAAGTAATATGTGTATTTTGGTAAAAAAACGTGTGTTCTCGGTGAATGACTTTTCATTCAATGATATTGGTGCACAAAAACAGGGCTTTTAAAACTTTTAGTTGAATTATTTGAACGAATTTTGTCCATATTAAATGAACTGCGTTCGAGACAAGTCGATTGTTGGCGCGACAATACTAAATATATTATTGAAAGGGTCAGTGGATGTTCTATTGAATTAGAAATGAAACTTGCTCCAGATTTATTTATTTATTTTTGAGAGTATGATAGAAATGGAAGACGAAAATGCATGTTTTTACTTTAAATTTACATACGCTAATTTTACTTTAAATGTTACATATGCTGTGTTGTTTACAGTTTGATTAAACGATGACCATTATGACTGCTGCAAGGTGTAAAACGCATTAATAACGGATATGGATTTGTACGGTGAGTATATATTATGCCCTGGAGGTACAAGTATTCACTACGGGAGGTAAAACAACATCTAAGATTGCAATTTTCATTAATATTAATTAAATTGATGGTTCGAATATTAACAAACTTTGCCAACAGATTGTAAATTACAAAGTGAAACGCCGTTGAATGTTTCAATTGATTTAGTGCTACAGGGGGGGAGAGGGGAGGGAGGCTGGTATGTTTTTTACTGTTGAATCAAGTAATTATTATTTATTATATGAATGTTTTTTTATATATCTGCCACATGAGTGTTTTTTTATACATCTGTAACATAAAATAGTAAAAAATCATATAAAAATTGACTAAATGTGTAAGCTGGAACAAAGGATCCAAACAAAATTATATATATATAGCAATTACACATTTCTCCTTTTCAATCGGAAACTTTCAAACAAATATATGTATAAATTCTCCTGATCCCAGGCAGGATCCGCTTAGAGGTAATAAGCCATCATTATTAAGTACATTGTTCCCTAAAGAATGCACTGGTTCGAATCTAGTGACTAAGACAGCCTCTGTAAATGATCCATGCCTTAGTCAGATGTCAAATTATGCATATCGAAAATTGCCAGAGCAGGCATGCCCTATAAGTGTTAGCACGCAATATTGTGGACTGAATAATACTGAGAGTCATAATTTTGATATAAATAGGTGGATCATAATGACAAAAAGACGGCTTATCTCCTATATGTGCACGTCTCCTCAATTTTCTGGGTGTCTGGCGATCTCCTTGTTAGTAATGGGAAACTGCCCTCTTGCTGTGTCAGAAGAAATATGATTATCTATCCGATAGATAATTGTATTTCTTCTAACACAGCATCAACTGCTGTATTGTTTCAAGTATTCCTGACATCGAACTTTTCTCAAACAGGCACAAACCTTCTGCTGATTGTCAAATGCTCATTCAAGAATAAAATAGCATCCGCTTTAAAGCGTATATAGCAAAACATAAAAAAAATGCTTATCATTTTTATATACAAGTTCATGTATTTGCATTTATATTTGACCAAAAATCAGTGACAATTGAAGAGGGGAATTTATTCATAGGCTGCCGTTAAATCAGGTTTTACTTTTTACAATTAAATCTGTATTTGATTTGTTTATTACTCCAATAGGGCCCTGACATGCTTTCATCTTACGACAATGGTTTTAAAAGCCGCCCATTTTCTTTTTTAGATACAATCCTTTTTGAAATTTTGAAAATTCTGCAATAAATTTGATTCTAAATGATGTAAACATTCCAAAAGAATGGTACATGTATTAATCACGGAAAATACTATCAACGTGTGTATGACATGACAAAATATTAGCAAAGTAGAAGCTGAATTTAATTCGATAGTAATTTCCTTTCATTTTTATACCAGCTAATGATAAATGTCAGAGATAAAATACCAAGCAAAGCATATACTTGTACAAAGCAGGGGTACAGTCTTGTTATATCTAATTCTAAAATCGTGAACACTAAGGATCAATTCGATTTAATAGATGATACTATTTATTGATACTTCTTGTCAGAAATTTTCATTTCACAAAGCATTTCTCAACGCCATAACTAATTGTAAAACGTTCATTCGATCAAACACCTCCGGCGATACACTGAGAATCGCAGCCATGGCGTCAACAAACTTCTGATCTTCCTTTAACATCGTTAACATATTCCTTGGATCAGTATTCCCAGAAAGATCGACAGTGGCAAGCAGATCTGTTACAAGGAATCCATTCTCTGACAAACGTTTCAGTAATTTTGGAAGATATGTCTGTACCAGGCTCATGACAAAAACATTGTCAGATACTTGACCTAGTGCGTCTAGAGCGTTCTCGATTATATCTTCTGTGTTGGTGATGCCATTTTTTGATCCGGCGTCACTAGTTTGATCCGTTCCGATTATTTTTGGAATTGGTGACGTTTTTGCATCATTTTCTTCATTTTCATTTTCATTTTCTGTATTGCCTTGGAATCCAGTGTTAAGGCTAATAATGTGAGTCGACCCAGTAGCATTGCCATTGTTGAGCTTCCTTATGCTCATATTTTTGAGTTCTGGTGATACAAGTAGTTCCGTAACGGCATTGGAGTTGCTTACTTTATTCGCTTCAGTCAACCTGGTTGACACTTTACGATCTCCTTTTCTAAAAAACCCAGGATTCCGTGTCCATAGCATCTTAAGAGTTCTTCTAATCGATTTCGCTGTAAATGTAATCAGATATTTACATATGCCAACTATATAGCAATAGGGATTGTGTATGATGCACATAAGGTATAATATAATAATGTTATTTAAAACACACGTGAAACGATTTATAAATGCATGTAGTAATGATACAAAATAGCTTTGTCTAATATTGCATTACTTCGCTTATATACTTACAGTAGAAACCGTGTTTACTTTGCTTAATTAAAATTACATATCTTGATTTAATTGTTCACAGTATAAGAGCGATTTCATAGTTCTGACTGCGTTCTTAGACATCGGTAAGATATAGGAATGTCTTAAAATGAATGCATTCGCAAATATTTTACCGATACTAATGATAAAATAACGCATACATACAGACTTTGAATAAAACTTTATATATATTCACCCCATCCCACTCTTTTGTCCGTCTTTTCTTTTGTTGCTGTTGCTTTTAAAGGCTTCAGTCCATTCGGCGTGAGACTCTCAAAAGCATCAAGGAAACCCAAAATTTCATCAGTGTTTCCTGTCAGATTTTGGTTGGCCTCGATTAATGTAATCATTGCAGCTGCAGCTTTATCAATTCTTCCACTACCCTTTGTTTTACTGTCATTTGGCTTGATTAAATTCTGAACGTAGCTAGCAATTTGATCTGGAGTGACTTCTTCCAGCAGTCCCACCACATTTGCGTAAGTACTCGAATGAAATGATTGATGAAGAGGAACTGCTAGTCTAGGTGATGTAACAGGAACGGTATTACTTCTTACCCCAACCCAGAATGGACCTACCAAGATGACAGCTAAATTCAAGAAGCCAATAATAAATCCTGGTCTGCGGAATAGCACGTCAGTCACCGTGTGATAGAAATCATGGGCATTTCTGAAGGGTAAAAGATTCATTAAATCACTTCTCACTGTTGCTGGCAACAACGTATGCAATGCGGATGTCGATGGCAAGCTTGTAGACCTTCTTCCTCGCACCTGCTTGGTAGATTGTTTTACTATAATTGGACTGAAGTAAGTTTCGTTGAGTAATTTGTCGTCAAAAACATCTTGAAATTGATCCTTTGGATCTGCTTCGGGGTCATTCTCTGATACAACAGCCATAAATACAGCGTTTGACAACGAACTTTTACCTGTTTCTCGGTAGCTTTCTGAATAAATAAGCATCATTATTTGGTCAGACATTATTAATATCAAAGTATCTAAAACGCTGGATCTTAAGTTTCATAAAACTGATTTGTCATGACACAAAATAAAAGTCTTAAATTTCTATTTTACATCAATTTGTAAAATAAAACACAGCAAATTTTATGTTAATCAAAAACTGATACATTGTATTGAGTTATAAATTTTAACAAACTCTGTCGGACATCGCTGCCGTTAATATCGAACCATTTAGCAGTTAGATGTTTTTACTCGTCAGTTAAATTCGATTTCGGTTCAAGAAACCATTTCCGGGTAATCATCTTCCCTAGCTGTCGATTGTAGAAATTATAAAATACAACCACCTTTTGGACAAACAATCTTTATTTAAGAGGTGGTATCATTATCAAGTTGAAATATAGCAAAAAATGTAGAAAAAGGATACGAAAACAAGTGGTCGTTTACATGAGGTGGTTGAATTATTTAAGTACCTCCGAGAGAGATTCATCTGTATGTGATTAAAACTTACCAAACGCTAAAGAACTGTCATCACAGACGCCCACACTAATCGTTGCCGAGGCAACAAACATCCAAATAGTGAACAATGGTTTCATACCTGTACAAAATACATGCAAAAATCATTAACTCAAGATTTTTCCTTTAATCCCCAACTATTACTATACGGTGATTGGTCAAAAATTATTTTTGATAAGTATTCAAAATATACACATGCAATATGCAAAAGATATGGAGATCGCTATTTCTGAAAACAAAAGTTGACAACCCTCCTCATACACGGGAATGGTAAAAAGTTGGCATATTGAATTTACTTGTTCATATAGAGCAGCGGTACAAATTTGCTTATGAAATAATACAAGGGGGTAATATAAATTCTAATCGTTAATGTTTCAGACAGCTCATCTTTATTTATATACATGTACTCTAAATAATAAGGCATAAGTTTTTGTGCATATATGTGCTGCTAAGTTGTAGTCCGTAAATATAGTAATTTTTGTCACCTCCAAATTTAGTTCCGTAAATCCCCTAATAACAAATAATATATAATAATAATAAACCCTTTATGCTCTAGCAATGGTCTGTGATGTTATACATTGTTTTTTGAGTATTGCAAAAGCAAATGTTGTAAACACTTCAAAGGAAATTTGTAGCACCGAAACCGTTTATCTTTTTTCTCATAAAGTTGTGTATAAATTAATCGATTAATTAGAGTGACAATGCAGCGCCAAATGACTGACTGGTTTAAAGTCTGATTCGAAAGTTTAAAAGGAAACATTTACCTTGAATATCTGATTATTAATCAGATCGATTCTCTAAAATTCCCGTCCTTAGTACAGATATACGAATGTGAAGTAAAATAAAATTACATGAACAGGTAGCAGGAGATTTGAAAAAATACGCAGCTACACAGTCTATCATAAAATATTGTTTTTATAGTTAATCAAATGTATGTTTAAACACAAATTTAACAGTTTCCGTAGCTTTGGGCTGTTTATGTAGTTTAAGTAGTGAATTACCAACTATTGGTAGTTTGATTAATCGATCTGTATTTGAAATTTTATTTTTTAATTCTAATAATAGATCGTTCAACATTCCTTACGTGTCTGTTCATTCGCAATTACCATCAACAGTCTATGAAAATAAGTGACAAAAGCAATTCAATAAGTGTCACATTCACAAAACATGATCTCCACAAGTACCTATAGGTTAAAACATGAAGATGGTTCTATCGGTATGCAGAAAGTGACTGACGATAATAAGTACGCGAGTTCTTTATCGCATGAATTAGATATTCATCATGAATCTTATTATGGTTACAGACATGCAGTTTGATTATACAAAACACCCCTACATGATTCTTGTTTCACCAAAGCTGTAGTATGGCAAGTTTTAGATTGTTAATCAATCAATTTCGATAAAATTTTCAGAGAAATTTTTACCTGATTAAAACATTTTCAAGAAACTTAATGAAAATTATGACAATTCGGAAAATAAAGAACACCTCTGTTTAAAAATCTTAAAAACAGGCAAATATATCGAACCCCCTTTTATTCGTTACTTAATACAACGAGCACGAGGGCTGTCTAGATTGAAGAACATGTATATACATTTTCTAAATTACAATGACATATTAGTTTTGATAGATATGTTCATACCTTACCCTTTGCAGTGAACAATGTGTCTATCATCAGCACAAAGCAGGCAGTTGTGCACATGTCATTTTATTAGAAAATGAACAAACACCAACAACAATTGTTTCAATTTGTTACATTATCACGATAAAAACTTGAACTTCAAACCATGAAGAAATTTTTTAAATACCATTCGTTCCAGCGACATGATCACACAATTCCATTGCTCTAGCAACAACTAAATGCAAAATATGCATGTAATACATATCATCAGCCATAAAATTATATTAATAGTTTGTATAATTTTGGGCACCTTCACATCATCTTAATTTTAAGAGAATAACCAAACGAAAATTATATAATTATTAACATACGTAGAGATCCACCGTTGACTAATTAACGCTTTTTTTAATTTCACTATTCAAAGAAACACGTTTTGCTCGTGAAATCGAAAATCTCGAAGAGAGCATGACTTTTCTCGGATTAAAATATTTTTAAAGCGTTCTTTTTCACAACAGTACCCAAATTTGAACCGGAAATTTGATGGTGAAAATTTATATATCCATTTATGATCGGACTGTGCGATTTTTATCCGTTCCCGTGATTCCATGTGCTGCGGGAAATTCATTCATTTCCGGTTCCTGTTGTAGCGCGAGTGTTAATTCGGTGCTCACTACTCGTCGGATAAGAATATTTAAATTAAATTGTCCACGCAGATGGAACGTAAAATTTGTAGTTCAAGGACGACCTCCGTTGGATTTTGTTATCCTGTTGTTTCTGACATTCGTGAGTATCGTTAACTGGCAGCTGCAGTAAAATCACGAAAACATTACACGATTCGTACCCTTATTTATTCGTACCCGTTCCTTCGTATCTTTAAGTATTAGGGGCCGCTAGAGCTAAAAATAGAAGTAACTTTAAACATCTTCTCATGGACCAATGGATGTATCATCACTAAAATTGGTTTGTAGCATCCTTAGATATCAAATTTGGTCAGCCCCTTTTTAGGGCTGCCAGAGCTAAAAATAGAAATATCTTAACAGACCGTCGGATTTGCCAGGCAAATTTCGAGAAGGTCCAGTAACTTTTTGCACTATTTGCAAGAGATATCACCTATTTATAATTAATTCGGTCTGACTAATTTTCAAGTCTGAAAAGAGGTAAGTTTGGCATGTTGTTTTGGTGGAAAATAAATTTGAATCCTGTGGTTGAACAAGGCAAAAATGGCTGACCAATGAGATTGTGGTTTGCAAAATGTTGACATTGCTATCCTTGCATCTTTGCTGCATTGTTATTAAACACTATGGAAGAATGATTATAGAATAATATTACAACCGTACCTACATCAGTGTACGATGATTTTCATGAGACAGGAAATATGTCCTGGCAAATTGATATTTCAGCATACAGTGAATAAAGATTTTGTGTATTACATTATGAAGTAATAAACAGACACTACAATTTAGACAGATTTTCATTAAGTAAGCAAATGACATATTTTTGCACCATATAATGTTATTTTTTAAAATTTGTTGTCAAAAACATGTCCAAAATTCGTACACTCCAGGATGATATTAGTGTTATGCTTTTTTTTATGCTCCTGAAGGGTGCCATATAGCAGTTGCACTGTCCGTCCTTCTCATTTTTGTGTCTCAGCCATATTTGTTTGTCTTTATGTGACTTATTGACACAGGGTTTAACGCTGATTTTCAACAATTTTTCAGTTATATATGGCGACCAGTTCACCTCACCAGTTTACCTGGACTGTGTACTAACAAGTACTAACTTACCCTTCCACAAGGAGGTGGCAACTCGACATATTTTTGTGAAATTGTCATTGAAGGATATGACCTGCTGCGACTTTGATTCGAACCTGGATCTCCAGGTTACAAGTCCAGCGCTCTTACCACTGGACTGCGGCTGCAGCCGTCTCAGCCATAACTTAATAATTTCTGCGTGAGATTTTGAAATAATGACACAAATTTTCACCAGTATGTCGTATGCAAGACCCCTGGCTGTTTCCGTTTTTGGTACTTAGTTGTTTTTAGAGTCACAAACCTGTTAAAAGCCATCCAGCTGAGTATGCATTCCATGCAGAAAGTACATTGATTGTATCCCTGCATCCAACCAAAAACTAAACTGGTTCAGAATCCCCTCGCCCTAAATATTTTCAGGCCCTGAATCTTCAGCTAGCCAGTCCAGTGAATTGGTATCTGATTGCCCCCCTCCCGCCAAAATACCAGTCATACCTCTGGCTTTATATGATGATACCAAAGGTGGTGACATGTGCCAAGTATGGAAAATTGCCATGTAAAAATTGCCATGTAGAGTTGATAACAGTTACGGTTTTGATCTATTTCCCATGAACACTTTGTTTTTTCTTTAGTTTCCCAGACTGAATCGAATAGTTATATTGCTTGACTTAATATTTTAAGCTTTGTCCACTAAAGAAGTAGATAGTAGCATACTATTCTAGAAGTTTTTGTTGCTAAATTCATTTAAGAAGTTTTAATGCGAAGCATCCAAAAGATATTACAGAATGAATTTTTGGGTAATGATTTTTCTTAACCCTTTACCTCATAAGCATATTTTGGACTCTTCCAAACCCAAAGCTAATATACAAAACATCAATTTATATAAGAAAATTGGGTTATTTCTCGCTGACAGAATGGAAAACATTACGGCAAAGAAGCTGTTACTCATTACAAACAATGTCTTCTTTTGCCCCAATGTTTTCAAAAGCCGTCTGCTTCAGGTGTGGCGAAAAGCGGTATTATGAGGCAAAAGGTTAAGATGTAGATTTTTAAAAGGTCTTGGGAGTTGTTTGGTAAATAGATCTACAAACACATATTGATCTTGAACATAATTAAGTACAGTTAGCTTGTTGTAGCTTTCTGTTTAAAGCCACATGAGCAAACATAGAGAACCTTTGAAAAGAATGAATTATGGACTTCATGGATATTCACCATGCAAAGTCCTTAGTATTTTTTCATTCATTATTATTCATTATTACTGATCAGTCAGTCTTCTGCGGTGTCTGGCATTAGTCATCCACCCCTAGGGGTTGTTAACACTTTTCTGTGAATCTTCATCATACCTGGTCAGAATGTTTGTCTCTGTGATATGTTGGACAAGTTCGAACATGGGTCATCTGGGGTCTAAAACTAGGTCACCTGGTCAAAGTAAATGAAAATTGTGTTAACACTTTAGAGGTCACTGTTTTGATTGGATCTTCTTGAAAGTTTGTCAGATTGTTTTTATTAATGATCTTTTGAAATTGTGTGAATATGGGTCATCTCCGGTCAAAAACTAGGTCACTAGGTCAATGCACCAGAAAACCTTGTAAACACTCTATTAAGTCTTCATCAAACTTTGTCAGAAGGTTTGTTTTTATAGTATCTTGGACAAGTTTGAACATGGGTCATCTGGGGTCAAAAACTAGGTCACCAGGTCAAATCATAGAAAACCCTTGTTAACACTCTAGAGGTCACAGTTTTGATTGGATCTTTGTTAAACAGTGTCAAAATGTTGAAGATGGATTATCTTTGGTCATAAACTAGGTCAATAGGTCAAATCTACTGAAAACTCTGTTATACACTGTAGAAGTCCCAGTTTTGATTGGATCTTCCCCAAACTTTGTCAGAATGTTTGTATTAATGATATCGTGGACAGCCTTGAACATTGGTCAACTCGGGTTAAGAACTAGGTCAACAGGTCAAATCACCAGAAAACCATAGATGTAGCAATCTTTACTCAAGTGAACAAAAAAGGACCATCACGGCCCTCTTGTTGTAATTTTGTATGACAGTCATTTGGACCAGAAATTGAGGATTTATTTTGGACTGACATAAAATTTGCCAGACAAGACTGATGGACTGGCACATTTCACAAAGACTGTGTATTATTTATGAAAAAAAATACCTGGTACTGACATCTCCTAGATTATTTGTGTAGGGACCTCCACAGCTGAAAGAGTTACATACATTGTTATATTGTTATAAATAATTAGCATATGATAATAAATCATAACCTACATTCTCAATCTGAAGAGTGAAACAAATGAGAGACAAGCACAGTGTTCCCACTTACTTCTGAAATTGGGGGTAAACTTACCCCTAGGTCTGAAATCATGGGGTAAGAGAAGTATTTTGGGGAGTATGAATGTTAAAAAAACATACATGTATGCATACAAATCAAACTCATCAAGTTGTAAAGATATCGATTTAAAAAAAGCCTAGTCGCTCTATAGAAGAAACGCAAACCAGCTTGGTTTGTTGTGTACGTCACAACAACGCATCAATCATGGCACGTCATATTTTTGTTTGATGATAGGTCTTTTCCAGAAAATCGGTGATTCATCCCTAAACATATTAGTACGCGTGAGATCTTGCACCAGATCAAAAAGTGTTGCATGATTTCCAATTTTATTGCACGATTTACGCAAGATTGTATGTAAGTGGGAGCACTGAAGCATCTGAATCTACATTGCTTTATTTTGAAAATTTTACTGAACTTCATGTGAAATCAGTAAAAATATTTAGTTTGCAGCCAAAGTGTTTGATGTAAAAGCTTAAAGCCAGGTGCATGATAAACTATATCTGTGTTGTATAATGTCAACTACTCTTTCCAGTGTTATAACTGCTGGTGTTTATCATCAATAGCTGTTGTCTGATGTGTGCAGCTGTATGACAATCATGTCTGAGTATTGTGTATATGTTACACCTCTGTATATGACATAGGTAAAAGTCAGAGGAAATACTGGGGAAAATATATATATACACCATTTTTTTAGCCAAGAAAATTACCAAACATAAGAAAAAAAACCATACTATTTTTTTTTTCTTTTTTTTTTTGTTTTGTGTGATGATCAATTTTTGTAGTCTAACACCACTTAATTAACCTGCCAGCACATACTCAAACTTCTCAACACCTCAAGGTTCTCGTCAACACCTCCGTTATTCCTGTGAACAGTATCAAATCTTGTAGAAGAGTTGAGAACATGATATCAATGCTTTTCATTCCTGCAGCTATTTGATGCACTACACAGTATTCGCTGTTATCTTGCACAGTTTTGAAATCTAGCTTTTCAATGTTAATGAAAAACAATTGTTGAAAGCATAATGTGTTTTCAGGATAGTCAATGAGCTATATCGTATGCTTTAAAAAATTTCAGTGTTTAACGTAAGTTTTTGAAACTGTTCAATCATTTTACTATACATGTTCAATCATTTTACTATACATGTTCAATCATTTTACTATACATGTTCAATCATTTTACTATACATGTTCAATCATCTGAAGCAGTTGTACTTGTCAGATTAGTGGCTTACGTCACAGACTGAAAAACACAAAAAACAAGTTTATGGAGAACATCAATTAATGAGTTACAGTCTATGAAATTTGGCCCCAATCCCCTGTGTGAAAAGTATGTTTTTTCCTTTGTATGAAAAAAAATTCCCATCCTGTTGAATTTTAATTTTCTGAAAACACTTTTGGTAAGAGTAAATCTTTTGTGTTTTAACCATCAAGGTTATAACCTGTTGGCAATTAAATGTTCAGGGATATGTTTGCTTTGTCATGTTATATTTCCTTTATTTCCCCTCAAGATGTTAATTTTAAGGGCTTGCTACCATTCCCTTTAGGTAACCCCTTAGGGTCAAAAACCTAGTTAAGATAGTTCCTGGTCGCAAAAGGAAAACTGCGTCTTATATTATATGTCTAATATGTAAATGGCAATTTTGAGATACTTAATTAAATACTTGGTTCAATGTTGATTTCTTGTATTTCATGGCTAGAGAATAATTTGATTTGCTGGATTTTTCAATGAAAAATTTGGCTTGTAGATTAGCGTAAACCCAGATGGGCGGTTGAGTGGATGGTCATCTGGTGTCATGAACAATTTTTGTCTGGAGCATTACACAAACACTATTTGCAGGTATTATTATGAAACTTCATAGGTAGATAGACCTCAGTGAGGAGAAGTGCAGTGTACAAGAACCATAACACTTGTATGCATATCTTACTTATTTATTTTAGCTTGATTGTGAAACAAGTTCTTATATTAATCACACTGGAGTCCGCTTCCTGGGCACTACTGCAGTATTAGGTTAGAAGTCCATACATTTAACCTCTACACCATGATGTTTTCACAGTTCACCCTCAAGTAACTACATAAGAACATTTACCTTGCATTTATTTTTTCATTATTTTCTAAAAGCAAAATCTACAATACACTTCATCACAAAACACTATGTTTTTATATCAGGACCTAACATCCAACCAGTCTCACCAATATTAACTTAACATTTCATATTTCATACATGTACATGAAATTCCTATTCTTATATCAGCCCTGACATGTACATCTATTTTAAATGGCATTACAAAAAAATCTGGCTTAATGTGGGTTCTGACAGTGACTGTGATCCAGGGGTTTTGTAACCTGGAGATTGTGGCAGGTCACACCCTTTTTTGATAATTTGACAAAAATGTTGATTTCCTCCTTATTTGGAGAAGTTACCGGTTGCTTGTAGCAGGATAATTTAGCACTGGTTGGTATACAGCTGGAAATCTGGTTAGGTGAACCGGTTGCTGTATATAACTGAAAAATTGTTGAAAAACGGCGTTAAACCCCAGTGACAATAAGTCAAATAAAAACAAAGAAATAGACAAGTGCTATAGGCTCCGTATTATCCCCTTGTTTTATACATTGGGATGTTTTTTTTTATATGAGTAAAATGTTATGAGTTTTTATTTAATGTCCATGATTCCTGAATGAGTGTTGATAGATGGCTTTTATGTAAATGCGCCTCTGAAAATGTGTAAATTTTGTATCCAAGATATTTTAGATCTGTTTAAATGTAAAATTTAACTTCAATAGAAAACCTTTAATTTCAGATTTTTTTTATTGAATGAAGTATTTTTGAAACAATTATTTGTATGTAGTGGAGAAGTAGATATAGGAGGTATAAAAGGATAAAGATACTGCATATAATACATTATACACTGTATACAATTTTGTTCCTTGTCAAATTACAAACAGTATAAACTTTATCCTGGATTTCACTGAAGTAGTTTTAATACTTTTATCTTTTTGATTTCACATTCTTAAAATACCCTTATAGGGTGTTCACATAAGCACAAACAGTTTGTCTACATCGATTCCTGTGCCACCTTTTTTGTTTGTGTGTTAAAACTATTTCGGCTCGCTTATTATTCATCTTTCTGTAACTGTTGTGTTTTTTTCTGTTGGAATTAAAACTGGTAGGTATTTATTGAAGGACTAAGAAACTGTAAATATTTTTTTGTAGAGAGGCAAAACATAACATTTCTTTACATTGCTTGTGGAGGTTAAACAGTTAAACATTATTATTTTACAATTTGGTATCCTGATTCAAGATTGATTGTTAAAGTTATTTCTTTGTAAATTGATGAACAAAAATGTTTAGTTCTGGAACCTACAAATTCACAATATTATTAAATGTTTGAATTTTAAAAGTATTTAGATATTTATTTTGATGAGGTTCATATTCTGTTTAAAAAATAATGGTTTGAATGATTAGGTTATATTTTACTAACTGGACTCATTTGAATTTTTAGACTGTAGAGTTCTATGAAACAAGTTTTCACAAATTCTTACTGATAATCAAACATGGTAATACTGAGTTAAAGCACATATTTTATCATAATGGATAGCGATATGTTTTCTCTGATGATTTCTTGCTCTAGTGCGTACTTCATGATAACCATGCCTGGGATAAAATTATTTCTCTGGATCTCTCTTAACCAAACACATTTAATATGGAGACCCCTCCAATCTGGAATCCTCTGATTCAAAAACAACACTCAGTCCTGTTTATTTGATTAAGTATTTAGCTGAAATAATAGACTGATCATGTGCCATAATATTGGAAACCTCTTCAATTAATTAGAAAACCTCTATAATACGAAAACCTCCCTAATCAGAACCAAGTATTCAGTCTGGACCCGTTTGGATTAGAGAGGTTAAAGGTTTTATTTCTTCTAGCGATAAAATATATTGGTGTTCATTTCAAAGAATTGTATCTAAGTGGAACATTGCTGGTGATTGGCCTTTTTGGATCGGAGGTTTGCAAGGATTCTTTTACTGAGAGTTTATTGCCCAAACTTCATTAAATATATATTTGTAAGATCTATGAATGTAAAAATAAGTTAATTTATGATTTACAAGCTTACAAAACTTATTGATGTGGTAGTCCTCTTTCCTACAGGATTCTGAAACTGTTGAAACAAGTGATAATCATTGTGTTGTGGTTATTGTATGAATACATTTGTTGTACCATACTAAAAGTACGATTGAAAGGTCTAATTTTTTTTTCTTTTTTACTGCTTACCATCAACGTTACATCTTAGTTGTTGGTAGCATGCATATAATTGAACTAGTAATTGCTGAATGATGATACACATATTACACATCGACAATGAAAACATCCTGTGCTACTAGTTTTGCTATCCTGCCAGTACCTAGTTTTTTCCCCATTCAGTTCAGATTAAATTAATCCTTTAACTACTAGGTATGAAACTTTGGGAAGCTTTGTGACAATACATACAACATGCATGAAATAAACCAGATCCTGTCAAACAGAATCATCTGTAATGGTCCTGTCTAGATCAAAATTCTGATGTTCCTAATAAGTGCCCCCACCCTCTTACTTAAGCCCCCCCCCCAAACCTGTTTTGAGATAATTAAAAAAAATATAAATTGCTATAATTGCTTTTAAAATCTTTCAAATTATATTTGATGCGCACATTAAGCAATCAAGCACTTACCTGACAAATTGAAAGATGAATTTTGGGTTGAAAAAAAACAGCCATGCTTATGGTTACTGGACAAAAAATAATGGGGGGGTATGTGGCAAAACTTTTCTATTTTCTTACTTAACATACCTCTTTTACTTTGGAGGTATGATTTGTCCCCAAATAGTTTCGTACTTTTGATTTTACTGTTGGTAACTTGGGGTGATCAACAGTGACAAAAAATAGTCGTGTAATTGTAAGCATGCCTCGAGGTGGTTTGTTGGAAGGACTATCAGGGAATATTTGATAAGTGCTGCGGAGTTGTTTGTTTGGTGAATGTAGTTATTATGTTCAGTGTTGATGCTAATTATAGACTAGAAGACAAGTTTGAAGTCTAATGTTTGATTATAATAATGCATTTTTAGTGGCCTGTCTGTTTTGTACAGTAGACTGTCACTGCCTAATCAGTCTTACTTAGTTTTAACTCTGTTCAATTGTCTTATTTTCTACTTGTAATCTGTATATTGGGTTTATTGTTTCGTTATCTGAATACTTAAGCATTTAAGTATCCTACTTCAAATATTATATATAATTTAAATATTTCCCTGGTGCATCATGCAAGTGGGACATGAATGCTTCAAAATTGGTTTTGTTTAAAAAAAAATTGTTACTGGCTTTTGATATTGTACCATACGCTACTCATCCTGTTTGGCCAGGTCAGAATGTTTGCCTTTAATGTAAATCAATGTATGATGCTGGGTAAACTAGAGTATAAAATCTGGGCTACTCAGACAAATCATAAAATCATTTTGCACTACTCATTGCACATGTTTTGATCATCATGAAAGTTTTTCGGGCTGTACCTTAATGGAAACTGGGTCAGTTTTGATGTTAGGTCATCAAGTGTTCAAAAATAGATTACTAGGTCAAATCATGAAAAATCACTCTCTGGAAGATTGAGTTTTGACCTTTCCAGTACTCAGTGTGCTTCATAAAGCTTTTGTTGTTCTCTTGTTTGAATTTATATTTTACTAATATTTCAGCAATGGTAAAGGGAGATGGGGCCTTCGCCGACAACAACCCCTAAAGCCAAGGCGGGGACAGTGTTGTATTCAAGAGTTGAGAGACAACTTAGTGGTCAGGTATTATGGAATTTTTAAATTTTTTTCATAGCAATGATTGTAAAACCAAGGTAATGATTCATGTAATTTTGTGGAATGTTAAATATTAGTAAAACTATTGACTTTCTGTGTTATCACTAACTTTCATTTGGGATTTGTGTGGATTTCATGGGTCAGCTTGCCCATGAAATCAAATCCCTACAAACATAAATGCTGGGGTACCATTCAGCCATCCAAAAATTTGGGATATCTGCGTGGTTAAAAGTTTTCGGATATTTCCGGAACCTCTGGTTTTTCCCAGATCTGAACTCTACTGGTTTTTATTGCTTCCACGGCACCAAAGTTAATATTTCCATTTTTTTTTGAAAATTTTCAACTTTCACCCATGTACCTGAAATTGTGTCACTCAAAAACATAATCTAATAGGTGTAGAAAATGAGAAATTTACTTCTCTGTAAACTTGAACAAGGTTTGATGTCTGTTTATATTATGTAAATAATACTTGATATTCCTTAAATTTTCCCTCTAAATTTGCATCTCCAACAATTTGCAAATCTCAGGTGTCAAATTGGACATGCATAATTATTCAAGCTTAGTATTTACTTATGTCTGTTGCATGTTGTATAACTAATTGATGTGTGAGAGTTGTTTGTATTTCTACTTCACTAACCATTATAATTTATTATAACTAGCTTATTTTATTGCAGAAAATGACAGAAAAATATAAGCCAATTTTTTCTCAAATAATTGAAATCCATGAATTTACTTGACTATGAAATAGCCATTTTAGTGAAAACCACAAAAATTAAGCCTTACAAAAGTAATCGAAACCACTTATTTATCAAATAAACATTATAATTATGTAAGTTACCAATGTGCTGCTTAATCAAGTATCATATATCACACAGTTCCTTATTTGTTATAAGGGTAACATGTATTTGAAAAGATTAAAAAACACTTCAGATGTGAATGATGATTTATCAGGGACAAACTTACAGCAGACTTCCTTATTATTCCCCCCTCCGAAGAAGTAGGGGTATATTGCTTTGCACATGTCAAAAAGCTTGTCCGATCAATAACTAGGGAATGACCCAGAGATTTGGTATGGAGGTCAGTTGTGTCTTGGAGATGATCCCTTTTGATTTTGCTGTCAAAAGTTCAAGGTCACTGTGTCCTTGACCACTAAAAGTTTGTCCGATCAAGAACTAGGGAAGGCTTTGGTCTGCAGTCCACAGAATCGATGGGGAGGTTAGTTGTGACCTGTAGATGACCCCTAATGATATTATGGTCAGTTGGTCAAAGGTCAAGGTCACCAACTCCTTTACTACTACAAAAAAGCTTGTCTGATCAATAACTAGAGAACCCTTGGGCATATGATCCAGAGATTTGGTAAGGAGGTTGGTTGTGTCTAATAGATGACCTCTATATGTTTTATGGACTGTTGGTCAAAGGTCAAGGTCACCATCTCCTTGGCCACTAAAGAGTTTGTCCGATCAATTACTATAGAATGCTCTGGCCTACAGCTGACATATTTGGTAGGGAGGTCAGTTGTGGCCTGTAGATGACCTCTATTGATTTTGTGGTCAGTTAGTCAAAGGTCAAGGTCACCATGCCCTTCCTACAGGCAACTTAACTGGTAGTTAGGTTTTTTATGGTCTGTAGATGACCCTTATTGATATTGTTGGTTAGTTGGTCAAATGTCAAGGTCACCATTTCCTTGACCATTCAAGGCTTGTCCAATCAATAAAAAGAGATCGCTTGGGCATACATTCCTCAGATTTGGTATGGATGTTTGTATTATGTATAATTATTTATTTTGATTAAATGATCCATTATGGGTATTGAAAATTACTTAGCTAAGTAATAATTTAACATTGATTTATTCAGACAATAATAATAGTTAGATTGTGGAACTTTTTGTCTGGCCATTCTTAAGTAATTATCATGTTTTATTTAATCTAAATACATGGGGTTAGCATTTTAAACCTAAAAAAAATTGACGAATATAATTTGATCATATTTAGTATCTTAATAATTACGAACTATTTTTTGTCTAACATAGAATAAGGCCTGGAGGCTTCTCAAATTGACATATTAAAAGTATAAATAAATAGTCAGACCTGTGGTGATCTGAATCATATGCTGGGTCTATAATTTACAAGATGAATCTCATTACAAAGAAAATGCCTGTGTTGAAGTTTTTTTTAGATATAGGAATAAAATTTTAAATAGTATTCATAGAATCTGATTATTTTGTGAATTTAGAAATATGACATCTCTAGATGTTTATGTTTTTGGTTTATTCGCTCCTAATATCAAGGTGTAAGTTTGACTGTCTGTTCTATGTACAAAATTTAAGAAAATTTGTTTCTTGCAATATTTCTTGAATTGAAATTTACCATATTTAAGGCTGTTATCTCCCAGAAATATTGTGATTCAACAATACCAGTGGTTGCACATATTTGTTCTATAATTTCAGATTTACTGTAGTCACGTCATGTGATATTTACCTGTGTATCATGGAAAGGTTCTAAGCTTGCATGAGACAAAACTCATATAATACTGTCAATTATCAGTCTGTTATGATGTAAAAATGCTGTTTGTGATAAGAATATGAGAATAAATACAATATATGAGAAAGCTCTTGTTATGTGGGGAGTGCACAGTATTTAATGTTGCTGTGATCTCTGAGATGAATTATCTTGATGTTTGATTGTACTTTTACCATTTTTTGTCACAGAACACACTGTAAGACTTTGATTATCTGAAATATTAGTTTGGGTTATTCATATTATAGGTAATTATAAACTAACATATCATGTGGCTTTATCATTTATAGTTCCTTCTTTGACAAGGTTAGGATTCCCTTCAGAGGACAAGTCTGGTTATACAAGTTAATTGATGACATCAGATCATATGTGTGAAAACATACATCTAAATAATTTTGAGCATCTATTATTGGTTTGAATGAACCATGGTATATGGATTACACAATTCGGATGGACAGGGAAAAAATCGGGACCAAAAATTCATTTTGGATTGCACCAGGTGTTTGGATCATCCATTAAGGTGAAAAGAATATTTTTTTCTACCAGCCATTACTATAGTTCTATTGACATAATGGTCTTTGAGGTTTGAAGTTACGCCACCTAAGTCATTGTTTCCTCAGTTGTTGCTCAGTGATTATGGTGTTGGACTTGAAGCAACAAGATCTCCTTGAGATTGATGTATTTCAGTGCGGAAATAATTACCTAGGTCTTAATCGATTTTGTAATTAACTTAGTATGCTGCAAAACTGTGGCAACATCAGAGTGTATTGATTGTACAGTTTCAAATTCTAGAGCACATTAGTTTGGTCTACATCCATAGAAGATTGTCTATATTGAAAACGTGTGATGTGGTTCTTATTTGTATCAGCTTATCAGTTTGGTGACATATTGTGTCTCTAGTGCTCTAGTCCTGTTGGTTATCTTGCTCCATCTTATTAGAATGATTTTCATGATCAATGAAGCTTAGTGTCTCTGTACAGTAAAACTTCGTTAGTACGAGCATCGATATCATAAGCACCTGACTTGAAGGGTTTTAAAAATCTTGTCAATTGTTGTTCTTAGTTTAATAAAATTTTCCACATTTATTACAAGTGTTGTTATTGCAATTCCTTGAGCACAAATTATTGTTCCATGACTTGACTTTAAGTGTTATAATTACCTTGATTATCTTGAGGAGTGTCATGTATTATATTCACACCAAATACAATGATATTTACATGCTGATGAGTGCAAGTTACACAATAAAAAAACGTAATTTTAGTCAAGTACTTCGTTTTTCACAAATTATGACAATGAAATATTAATTGTTTGCTTCAAATTTGAAGTTAATTTCTATTATTAAAGATTTATGTTTAAAACTTATTATGCAAATTTTAATTACAAGAAATAGAACCCTCAGCATTTTATCTATGAAGTAAAGACTACTAATTAATCTCCTGTATTTGCAAACCATTTTTGTAATGATTGTCTTTTGTGGATGCAATTATGTCATTAATACAGTATGTATACTACTGGTTACTGTCTCTTTTCTTTGATACACACATACTTGGCATAACAAAGTAGCTTTCACATTGAGCAACGGCATGAAAGAAACACGATTCTCGTATGAGATATTGTACTATTGAAAACCTTATTTAATTGATCAGCTGAACGTATTTAAACAATCAATGAACATGTATTCTCCTCTCTGACATCATGAAGCACGTTTTATGTAAGCATTTCATAATATTATATAAATAGACTTGTTCAGACACACGACTCCATTTTTTTTTCAACCAACAAACAAATATATTGTTATTACAAGCTCCACTTTTATCTCAAGCAGTTTAAGTCTGTTTCAGTGACTCCTCAAGGTAACAAGGTTTTACTGTATTTGGAGTATCTTGTCATCATGTTGGTACCCCTAGGCTGACTACTAATCTTAGCCGTACCTGGTAAGACTACATTGGAACTACTTGGAATTTTCCTGATGTAAAACTGACAAACTTGGCATTCTCCATGAAAGAAACGCATGTTAAATCTGGTTCTTGTTTACAAACTGCTGTTTGTTGTATACTAAGTGCTGTAGATAGCAAAATATTACGCTGCCTTAAAGAAAATTGTGCAATGAAAAGCTTAACAGTCTCAGATGGATGCTACTTTAAGAACATAGTTTTTAGCAGAAATATTTCCTTAGCAATAAATCATTAGTAACAACACAAATGTAAGGCACAGATGCATATTGATGTTAGATGGCGGCATGGAATTGGCTTAGGTGTTCAAATGATGATAACAGATACTGAATACTTGATTATCAAGTTGTGTCTTAGAATGCCATTTCCATTTTTGGATAGCAACTCGTGGGCACAGATGCTATTGCCCCATGGATATGGCTTTCCGGCTAGCTCTGCTGTATAAGTGCAGGGTGCCAATCTAAAGGTCACATGGTTGTTTACCAAAATTATTACAATTAAGGTCTTTTAAGGTTTGTTATTTAGACATTTCTTCAAAATTAAGTACATAAGCAAGCATGGTTACTGAATTGTTTGGAATTAGTGTTAACCCACCTATTGCTCTTTTAACGCATCAATCGTATTACTCAGTTGTGAAGAAATTTTCCATGATTAAATATCTGTCTTCATGGATAAGAAATAAGAAAATTTGAAGACTGGAGCCTTCTGATTGGCTTAAAATGTAGGGCAACACTAAAATATTATTAGAGGATGAATTCAGTTCAGAAATGAAGAGATTCAGTTAATTCCTGTTGGTACTCCAGGGACATCATTTAGTGCAACCAGTCACTGTGCATAGCTGAACATGCAAATACAAACTAAGGCAATAAGATGTAGTTATTTTGGTTAACTGTAAGTACAGTAAAATCACAATTTTTCGACAATGGATTATCCGAAATCCTGTGTAACATGAAAAGAAATTTTGGTCCAAATTTTCTCCCTATTTATTTCATTGTAAAACAACCCGATTATCCGAATCGTCTAATCCGAATACCATGGCTTATCCGAAGTGATAATCAGGTCCCCAAACTCATTTGAATGCGTATTTTCACACCTGTAATTCGAAATCAACAATTAATTTCGATCAACCAGACTTGTCCACTGAAGGATTTCTTTAACGTGTCAAATGGTGTGAACAACAATTTATGAAAGCCTACTTAACAAAGTATTGTTCGTTTGATTTATTGTTTGCAATATCGGGAACATAATTATCCTATTATGATGCTAATTCGGTTAGATGATTCACCTCTAATTTTTGCTTTATTAATAAATTGCTTTAATGATATCATAATTCAACTTTAATATGCAATTATTATTAAAAGTGTTCACTTTATTTTTTGAGTTTGTCAATTGTCACGAAATGCTAAAAACAAACAATACATAGGATCTTCCATAATTGTTACATGCTTAGGATGACAACGATATAAGTGATGCTAGTTTGTGTTTGTGACTTTGTAATGGAATTTTGTTTTGGACTTTGACTTTATTTCAGCGTTCGTTTTTATTGAAAACGTATGCCTACAATATTCTCATAACATGTGTATACATTGTATTTCATTAAATGATCAAATTTTATAAATTTACATGTTCGTTATAAGTAATTTTGGAATGTTCTCCCTTTATTTTCATATTAATAGTCTAGATTATTCAGATTATCCGAAATAATTTTTTGGTCCCGCCAATTTCGGATAATCGAGGTTCTACTGTAGTTTAAAATGTCAGATAGTTGTGCAATTGCTGGTGTATTTCCTTAGCACTAGAAGGTTGTAACGACAGGTATCTTGTAATTTTTATTTTGTCACCAAACTTTAAGAGTACAATAGTATCGGTATTTTTAGAATTTATACACCTCACACTTTTAATTCATATTGAAATTGTTAAATGGTATGACGGTTTGGCTGAAATGATAACAACATTTCCTTCATCTTTGTTAAACATTTTTACCTGTGAGTTGTTATTCTTGAATTATTTATTACTTCTTTTTCAGTATTTTCAATCAGATGGAATATTGGATAGTTGTAGCTTAATGCATTGCTCAAAATCTATACAATCCCTTATAAAAATTCAATTTATACAGTGTCTTGTTTGAATGATCCCTGGCATAAGAAATCTCCCCATAATTGTTCATGTGTGTAAATGTATTGTGAGTAACTTGGCGTATTGAACCCATTGTAATTTATTGGTATTATTAAACCCATATTGAAATATTCTTGAAATCAAATATCTTGTTCACTAAAATGATGTTTTATAATTGATGAATAATGATAAGTATGAATGGCATAGGTTTTTACTGTCACATAATTAATGTATTAATGAAAACATCATTTTCAGTTTGCTTGACTTTCAGACCTACTTAATGTTGCCTTTTACATTCACATAATTGCCATTTAATGTATGTAGTGGAATTAATGCATTTTATTATATTGGATAACTAGTTTCAGAATCTTATGTCAGACACTATAACATGTTACCTTTCATTGACTTGCTAGTGACTGCAAACATATTGATACATGTATGAATGAGTTTCCAATAAAAGTGCACTCACCGACTGTGTGTCATACATGTATATGTTCATGTGTGATATATGTTCTATACTTTGTTGATCACTTCAATGAAAGAGTTGTACAATCCTGTATGTCACAGATGTGATTCTGTGGATGAGATTTATATGATTTGTCAGTTTAAGATGAAATGAGGAATGCTTGTTTAGGATAGATAAACCACATCTGAGTGCCAGTTAACTTATTGTTGTGATTTTATTCCAGTAATTGTCACAGCTCTAAGTCTCTGTCTCATTTTTTTCCGCAAAGTGTCAGCTGATTGAATTTTCTCTCAGAAAAATCAACTTAAATTCAACATATTTCTGTCAGTAGTATGGACATGTCTTGACATGACGTTTAATTCTTGTAACTTGAATCTCCTCTCAAGAATACTTCCACTATTTTTTGACTCACATAGACAATTATTGAAAATATCCTTGGCTGTTTATCCATAGTCGTAGAGTAAAATTAATGTTCTGACTTGCATAAAGATCTGTGAAAAACCATGCAAGGCAATCTAATTATGCCAACCAGAAAGCTAAAACAAATGTAAAAAGGGAAAGGAATCCAACATTTACTGAATAAACCTGGAATTTTTGTTGTGGAGAAAAGCCAATCTCACATTTGTATGGGCATGTGTAAAGGCCAGCCCTAAGTGCTGGAATCAAGAAAGAAGTAGTTGATTTAATGTTCCTGGCTTTCAGAATCAGGGGAATGATTTTAAAATGTAGGCATTGTAACTTCAAAGGATAGACAACTTAAACTGGCTGAAAAGTAGGACAGAAACCTGAAGACTTAGAAATACAAGACTGCATAGAAATCTACCCTCAAGATGTAACCGTTGGTGATTATTTTACCACTTTAGGCATTCCAGTTCAGATAATTTTGCTTACATAATTATTGAGCTTCTGAAGGCCTTCCATCTTAATTGAAGTTCCTTGATTTTGCTTTTTGTTCATTAATGATGTTAGAGACATTGTGATTATATAGTTAGTGATTGTGACTGTTAATAATCAGATTAAAGTTGTTTTCCATAATTATAACTATGCATCTTTCCCTTAATCAGATTGTTGCTGATTAAACACAAGCAGTAATACAGTATATAGCATCTCATTATCACTCTACCCTGTTTTTGTAGTTTATGCATATAGCCTACTCAAACTGATTTGGTGATAGTTTCCTCCCTATCACACTATTTCCTTCTTGACATCTACTTGACCTGGTATCTCTGTATTCTTAGGGAGACAAAGACCAAGCAAAAAAAATCTTTCTAGTTTTCCCTGTAGCTCTAAGCTTATATCAACCATTCCGTCTGATAGGATGGACGAAGATGATTAAGTGCGGCTGTACTCGGATAAAACTTTTCTTCAGTCTGACAGATTTCCTTTCATTATGACGAACTTTCCTTCAGTTAAAAAACCTGTTAACTAATATTAGCGTCTCTTTAGTTTTATTCTTGTACATGCATATCTCTTGACAAATCATGTTCCATTACTTGATCAAAACATTGTCTGCTTATTGTTAGTTTATGTAATTTTGCAATGTCTGCTTTGAAGCGATGAATATTTTAAGAAAAAACGCCTGCTTTAGTTGAATGTTCACAAAATATAACTTACTTTCTCATTTCAAATACAATTACAAGCTATACTTAATACATCCTTTTAGTTTTACACCTTCACTTACACATCAACATTTTCTTTTTTTGGAGGGGGGTAAGGGTAAGGGTCTGGTAATGATCTCATTGGCAATTGAAAGGGTGCACGTGAGGCAGGCCTGTCTCCTTTTAACCAAAGAAGTAGACTGGTACCTTTTTGCACTGACCCCTTTAATCTATAAATACGATCAATCCAATACTGATAGCCTGTGAGTAAAGGCCTCTTTTATAAGCGCATATGTGTTGATATGAAATGCCCAATGACTCTCTAAATTAGACCAACTGTACATAAAAATCATATTTCTCACTTGCTGGTGACCTTTGTGCACATATTCAACAGATATGCAAATACAAGGTCTTGAGAGCAAGCAAATTGGGAACAAACAAATCTAAACAGATCCTTTTACCTGGTCCTCCTGTAGAATGGATCACTTTTATTGCACATATTTTGTATTAGTATCACACTTACATATTTGTATCACACTATTGATGTTTTTGTCTTTAGATACCCTGGCCATTCAGTAAATCTGATGGAGAGGTGAGATATTTTATATTGTCAGCTTTCATTATATTGGCTTTGTTGTTGGTTATGTTAGCATGATTGGCACTATATATCTAGTCAACAGTCCTAATTTTGTTTTGTTTTTTTTTTTGCTTGTTTTTCCAGGTCTTAGATTTTCTATATTGGTTTGGCATTCATTACATATTGGTTTGGTGAGATTTCCATCTAGTACATGCAATTTCAGTAAGATATTCAACTGGGAATTTAGAAACTGTATGGATGGAGATGGAAGGTTAGTGGAGTGGTAGGGACATAGAGGATCTTAGTAATTATGAGAACTTAGTAATAAATGGGAGGGACATAGGGTGATGTAGGGGGGGATTAATGGGGTAATTGATGGATTGAGTGATAGGGTAATAAAGGGATTTGAGTGTCAGGGTCATGGAGGGAAGTATCAATTAATTGATGGATTTAGCGACAGGTTAAAGGAGGTGACTGTATAATTTTTGGACTGATTGACAATGTGATGGAGGGCATTGAGTGACTGTATAATTGATAGATTGAGTGGCAAGGTAATGGAAGGGATTAAGTGAGAGGATAGTTGATGGACTGAGTTACAGGATAATGGAAGGGACTGAGTGAGAGGATAGTTAATGGACTGAGTTACAGGATAATGGAGGGGACTGAGTGAGAGGATAGTTGATGGACTGAGTTACAGGATAATGGAGGGGACTGAGTGAGAGGATATTTAATGGACTGAGTTACAGGATAATAGAGGGGACTGAGTGAGAGGATAATGGAGGGGACTGAGTGAGAGGATAGTTAATGGACTGAGTGAGAGGATATTTAATGGACTGAGTGAGAGGATAGTTAATGGACTGAGTGAGAGGATATTTAATGGACTGCGTGACAGGATAATAGAGGGGACTGAGTAACTGGGTAATAAATGGATTGAGTGCCTGGGTAATGGGAAGTGTTGAGTGAGAGAATTATGTATTGTGGATGGCTTGAGTGACATGGTAATTGTTGGATTGGGTGACATGGAAATGAATGGAGAGACAAGGTAATGAACGGATATAGCGATCAGGGTAATGGTTAGGATTGAATGAATGGGTGATGGATGGAATATGAGATAGGGTCTTACAGAAATATGGAGTATTAAGTGTTAATGAAAGTGTGTTTGTCAAGGAATGGATGGAAAAATGGCACAATTGTTGGGGTCAGAGAGGGATAGGGCAGGCAATATTTGGTTCCTTATTTTCATACCTCATGCTAGACTGATAACCATGGTAAAATCTTGGGACTGTATCATTTAGTTTTGAAATGTGTTTCTGCATCCTGATCTGTAACCCAATTATTTTCAGTGCTAATTATGCTTCTGATATGATGATGTGCTTTTCTTCAGACTAGTTTTGTACTTTTAAAAATGTGTTTTGTTCTTGTATACAATGTTGTTATTCTTTAATACTTGAAGGACTGTTCATGAATCTCAGTTAATTTATAGAAGCTTTTATGTCATATTTTATATCTGATATTTTGTAATCAATGTAAGACAAAAATGCAGTAGTATGGTTTAAGAAATTATATATGAAGCATCTAAATGATAATCATATTATAAATATAACAATATTCCCAGTTTTTACAGTAAAACCTCACTAATGGACCACCTTGATATTAAGACCAACCCATTATAATGAACGCTTATTTTTCTACCAAGTTTCTATAAATCAGCATAAAAATGAGACCACTTCATTATTAATACAATTTTTCTTTACAATGGTCTTTATGTTGAGATTTTATTGTATTTTGGAATTTGTTTGTTGTTAAAGTTCCTGATTTGTCCCTGATTTTACTATGCGTGTTTTGATGATATGCGTCTCAGTCTGTGTACCTTTGAGTTATTGTATCCCTAAACAACAATTTGATCTTTGCTTGTGTTTTTCTACTTTGGCATCATAAAGATGCATGTTTCATGTATGATACAATGTAGCATTTTGAGTCCATGTTGTAATAATGCTTTTGCTAATTTTTTTTTCTGAAATCCTCCTTTCTTCAACTTTGAAGGCTAGATTTGAACAGCAGAGCAAGGTAAGTTTACTAACTAACCTCTAATGATAAATTTATGTCTTCTATCCGAAAACTTGATCAGAAAATAAATTTGAAAAAAAATTCCTTACATATCTGTGAAATGTCTAACTCAAGAAGCTGCCAATGGAACTTAGAATTTCACAATTGAAATACAGTATTCATCTTGCTGTTTACATAACATGGGAAAGGTTGTACATATATAGTTACCGTATACCGGTATTCATTGATTACCTTATTTCCTCTAATAAGCCCCATGACTCAAGTGCTTAAATTATCCTTCAAATTATAAAAAGTTCATTCAAAAGTCATTCAAATAATAACAGATTAAAAAAAAATCGTCTTTCAAGGATGTTATGGTTCATATTGCATTTATTAGAATTTTATGGTATTATGCTAAATTGTCTTATACTGATTACAGGCTTTTGCTCCTGTTAAGTTTAGTCTTAGTTTGAGCCATTTTGACTTGAGATTATTGCAAAAGATTTCTTTCTGTTGGTGGTATATCAATGCACATTTCAAAATATCAGTGTTTTGGCAGAATGTCAGGCCAGAAAATTTAGTCATGTTTACGGTTACATGACTGAAAAAAATAGGGTAAGCACATCAAAAAACTCGCTCTTTCAATTGTTTTTCTGAATTGCATAGAAAAACATTTATTCTAACATTGTGAGATATACAAGACATGAGAGAAAACATGGCCTATTTACTTTAGAAGTATAAATTTTTTATATTGATATATTATCGATACTGATTTAGACGATACAGCCCTTGTCAATGGCAGTGTTTATTATGAAGTAGTTGGTATTTGTTTTTATTGCTATCACCAGGAAGTAGCACTTATACAGCTTGAATACAGTTATGAACATTTGATTATATGTTAATTTCAAATATTTTGAATTATATCCTTATATGTAATAAAATGACAAAGTCATTGATTTATCCATTTCTGAAATAAAATTATATATATTTTTTAAAATTTGTTTTCCATTATATTTGTTATTTCATCATTCGGAACCATTTGTTTTATTTTTTGTGAGGATCAGTGAACAGGGTGCTTTGGTAAATTCTTGCATTTTTTTTATTATTAACAAACAATTAGACACTAAATGTGTATGTATAAGCCTCCTTCATGCATTTGTATATCTACTTCCTCATGAGATAAGTTTCTGTATCTCTTATTTCATTCATTTATATAACTTAGTTGTTGATGTTTTGGAAAGGGGAAATCTTTTATCAGAAAGATTTATGTGTTAATGATGTTAAACATTGAAGTGTTCATGTACATGTACTATCTTATATTTTGTTGACAAGTAGAAAATGAAAGGTCAACTATGCCTTTAGGTTCAATTTGAAAGTTTTTGAAATAAACTTCAATTCAGATACGTAAAAGTTTTGTATGAATGAATTATTATGCCCTCTTGGTGTTGTGTTTTCCTGGTGAGATGATTCAAATCTGTATCTCGTTTGGTGTCATTATGATGGCAATTTTCACTGTAAGATGAAAATCTGATGTTGGACACAATTATAAAGATGCTATTTTACTGTCGCCCAACTGACTAGTCCTTCAAAAAGTCTTCACATTGTGGTGCTGAATTTTTTTTTTTAAATTGTCTCTGTCCTGCAAGTGTTTTATTGAGTGTCACCTATTAATTGTACATTTACGATATTTTTTTTCACTGAAGTTAAACATTGCACCAACAACTTGGGTTATTTAGCAACTTTCCAGCTTTAAAATTGGAGGAATGCTTACACCTGGGTAGAACCATCAACCATCTGTCATGATTCGTTTGTCGTGTGTCATGCTGCGTCGGCATTCAACTTATGAATGCTCTAGCGTTCACATTTTTAGTCAAAGGGTTTTGAAAATTGGTCTGATGATATCTTATACAGGTTTGAAAAAGGGCTATGTGGGGTCAACAACTAGGTCACTGGGTCAAATGGAAGAAAGTCCTTGTGAACATTCTATTGGTCACAGTTTTGTTTGGATGTTCACCTTACCTTGTCAGAATGTTTGCCTTAATACTGATACCTTAGACAAGGTTGAATATGGGTCATCTTGGGTAAAAACTAGGTCACTTGGTCAAATCAGTGGAAAACCTTGTGAACACTCTATTGGTCACAGTTTTGATTGGATGTTCACCAAATCTTGTCAGAATGTTTGTCATAATGATATCTTGGACAAGATAGAACAATGGTCATCTGGGATCACAAACTAGGTAACCGGGTCAAATCACTGGAAAACTTTGTTAACACTCCAGTGGTCATTGTTTTTATTGGATGTTCAACAAACCTTGTTAGAATGTTTGTCTTAATGATATCTTTGACAAGTTTGAACATGGGTCATCTGGGGTCAAAAAGTAGGTCATCAGGTCAAATCAGTTGCAATCTTTACTCAGATGAGCGAAAAAGTGCCATCTTGGCTATCTTGTTTACCAACCAAAATATTGGAGTTGTTATTAGAGGAGGCTTTTTTGTTAGGGATTTTGTTTAGTATGAATGCTTTTTTGATTATCCTGAATATTTTATGTGTAGTTTTAAAACTGAGTAATTTTATGTGCAATATTCATCTTAAGTTACAATGTAATTAGAGTATACAGTTTTATAAAATGGTTATGAATATTGAGTTTTCTTCATTCCATTTACAATAGTGCATCATAATTACAGTAACCTGTTCGTTTTTCCTTCAATGATCCAATATTACAACCATAGTACCTACAACAATTACAGACGTTGTGTCAGGCCGTTATAAAATAATTATAATATATCTGTATCCAGCAGTCTACTGTTTAAAAAAAAACTGAGAAAAATATATTTCTGTCCATTGTTGTTGGATACTGTTGTTAGTGTCTGTATGACTTACCCAGACAAGCAAGCATGTTTTGGAGAAATCAGGTATTAGCTACAGAAAGTGAAAATTAGGTGCCTGATATGTGTGTTAATTAATTAATTAATGTATCATGGACTAACTAATATCAGTTTCATCTTTTGGCAGATAATCAAATATGCTAGTCCTTAGTGGTGTTCTGTTACTGTTCTGGTCTGTTGATTACATCTCTGCAGTGTCTCATCGTCTAATTAATATTTTTTTCTGCTGCATAGAATTTGTTTGTTAGCTGATTATCATAGCTAGGAGTGTGTTTGTATGTATCTTGACACTTTGTTCTTCATTGTCCTATTTTTTTTAATTATTCATTTATGATCAGTATGTTTTAATCTGTGGTATGATTTGGCAAACCATTTTAAAACTATGGTTACAAATAACTCCTCAAGCCTACTTTGATTTTACTCTATGATTTCCCTGAAGGCACAGCGTAATGTATGAATCATAAACACAAATATGTGACATTTTATTGATTATACGTATATTATGATCTCACAAGGAAGAGAAGGTATTTAATAATATGGATTTGTTTTTGGTTTTTTAACTTATCTGTACACAATGCGTTCATAATGAGCTGCATAGTGATCACCTTGTCAGCTGTTATGTGTCATGTGATATGTGTCATGTGTCTTTAATTACTGTTACAAATGAAATCTGAAACTATGATACCAATTTCCATCAAACTTTACTGTAATGATCATTGGATGGTCCTGTACCACGATTTTACATTTACGTTTCATAGATCATAAAAGGAAAAACTTAAAAAATCTTCTTTGCCAAAAGCATATGGCCTAGAGCTTAGATATTTAGTGTTTAATATTGTCAGGTGGGTCTCTATTAAAATTGATCAAATTATGCTCCTGTGTCAAAATTGGTTCTGCCCATGGAGTCACTTGTTAACAAGTTGTCAATTCATCAGCATTTTTAGGTTTGTGGCCATTTTTGGCCATTGTGGCCCTCTTGTTTTCAATTTAAATGAATGTGGAGGTTTAGAAATTGTTCTTATTTTATTGATAGGTCTGTTTATGATCTTGAATTTTATAAAATCCTGTCCAATAATGAGGTTAGTCTGTCTGTGTTTACCAAGGGAGGTAACTTGCAACTGCTTGTGTTCTTAAGAAGCAAGGGGGATAACTTGGGAAGACTTGTTGCATTCTGAGCATTTAGTAAGTTGAGTATTGTCCCTTAGATAATTGAAAATATGATAAAGGCCTTCGTTTGTTCTTGGTGAATATTCTGTCTCTGTTTTTGTTATTGGTATTTATGTCTGCCACTACATAACGTCGTCATTTTAGTTTTTTGATTTGGGGGGGGTCTTTGATTCACCTAATTCATACTTGGATGACAATTTAGCATGCAGTAAGTTATACACAGAGTGATCTGACGGACTACATTTTCTTAAAACATTTATTGTTACCATCTTTTATTATGCTCATTCCATGCCATTTCATGTTGCTTAAGATCAAATGAATACTATCATTAATAAATGATTTAAAAGCTCCTGTTTTATGTAACAACACTCTAGACAGCATCTTTTAAACTATCATTTGGAGTCAAGCAGCAAAAGAACAAATTGATTCTATTTGGACAACTGGAGACACATGTCTGCTTCTTATTGCCAAGGGAGAGAATCTATTTCTTTTCAAATGATTTTCGCTTATATCTGGACAATATTGATGAGATATAAATTATTAGGATTGTCATTGGTAAAAAATTAACATATTGGACTATGTTGAGAATATTGCCTGCCTCAGTGGGAAAAGTCTCTTGTTCTGAACAATCGTATTATTGATGTACATTTTTATATATTTTTATGGCTGTCATTGAGAAAAATAGGGTTTCACTTTTACATTGATAAACCTTGAGTTTTTGAAGTGTATCAACCCAAAATGTAAAGTTATGCATTTGGAATATTATATCACAATTATAGCAATGAATTTATGTTTGTTGTCTGTAACTAAACAATAGTAATACTGAAAAAGAACCATATTGTCTGGAAGTAGAATTACTGGATCAGCTTGATCTCACTGTAAAACATGTGCATATGTAAAAGCCTTTGTAGTTGAGTAGTTATGGTCTCTGACTAGTGAGTTCAAATCTCACCCCGGGAACAAATTCCACATGTGAAGAGCTGTTCAGCTAATTTCCAGATAGTTGATGATTCTACCGAGCTGTACGCTTAGGGTTTTCATCCCACATTGAAACTGGATAGTCACCAGATAACCCTGGCTGTTCAAGTGTGATGTTTAACCCCAGTGAAAAAAGGAAGATTGTGTTTATTAAAGTGACACAGATTTTCAAACTGTAGAAAAATTATTAATCTAATAATAAAGAGGAGATTGTTGAATATTTCAGTCAAACTTGGTAGCTATTAATCTTGTTTGGTTTAGTGATGAAGACAGCATGTCAGTAGTCTGACATGATTGTATCATACTTTGACTGGCCAGTGGAGTGGTCCAGAAAAGAGACGAGTCTTTCAACAAATTAATTGTTGATTATGTAAGATTGTTGACAGCCTCGACAGCTTAATATGAGGCTATGACAACTGATATCTAAGAAAAAAACATGAATGTGTTATCTGTGTTTTCTTGCTGTATTTAATTAATTTTTGAATCTCTATCGAGATGTCATCCCTTTGTTATGTCATTACTGTATTTTTAATATGACACAGCTTATATCCAATAACCATTCATTACTTCTGTGTTAGTTCAATATTAAGCTTTTATATTTTACAAAGGCGTTACTATGGTCATTTTGTGAAACACAGTACAAAAAAACTCAGGCTCTAGACTTCATTTCATTCAAGAGGCTACTTGTAGGGAGTTTGTGCGAGGTTGAAAGCTATTTTGATATGCTTCTGTATAACATCTATCACCAGTTTATCATTTTTTTTAAACACTCAAATAATTGATGTAGACTTTAATACCAAAATCAGTAATTTAAGTCAGGTATAAACCTTAAACTGTCCAAAATGTAAAATACTGAATTCTCTTTTGCACTACATGCCTTATGCAATCCAATATTTTACATATTAGACAGTTTTTCAGCTTATGTCTTTTTCTGACCCGGTATATATTATATTCTGTCATATAATTATCTAATTATCCAGTGGAGTAGAAAGGGGCTGCTATGATTCCCTTTTTAATGAATTTTCTAAATTGTTAATTAGGTCCATTGCTGGGCTATCAAATGCATTTCAAATTATGCATGTAAAATTGTGTGGTTCGTTTTCTCATGTCACTAAAATAAGATCATACAAAGCTCATGAGGACTTATTTCTATTTATTTCACTTGAATTGTTACATTGTATTTAAATATGGTGAATAACATATCAGCTGTTCAATCTTGAGATATCGATTTTGTATCACAAAGGTCATGGTCACATTTTGTAATATTACTATAGTAATAGTTAAAGCATTTATTTTTGTGGACAATCAACAGACTGGTTGGAATTCATTATATCATAGAAGAATGTATGACTATACTTATAATCAACAAATTCTGCCTTTTCGTTGAGTCAAATATTTCTGTTGCTATGATAAGACCTAATTTTTTCTTGCTTGTGCTGAACGTTTTTTTATATTGTTTTATTCTGAGCAGAATTATGGTCCTGTAGAGGGAAATTAGCATTCAAATAGAAACAAAAAATAATTAGGTCATTAGACAACATTAATGTAACTCAGTGGTATAAAAGCCACATTTTCATTCATATTTTTTTAACCTGGCCATTGTTCCAAAACCAAGTTGAATCTTCAGGCTTTAATGACAGTTTTGATTTTCAAAGAAATATTAACACAAAACATGTTCCCCATGTGCCTCTATTTTGTTTATTCAATGTAGATTGGCATGTCTTGAGGAACAAAAGTGTGGTAGTATAAAAACAATCAATGAAGCTACATTTGATCTGACAAGGCATTTTCATCTGCCCCATTCCCTATAAAATTTTTTTCCAAATTTCAAAAAAAATTCAAATAAAAGACAAAGAGAAAAAAAATCCAATAAAAATACAATTGATAAGCACCCACAGTCGCACATTAGTTATGACCTTAATATGCTTTATTGCACACTCAGATTTTAACGCTATACACTATATTCTAATATCACTAGATTTTGCATAAAATGTCACACAATAGCAAGTATTCAAAGAAAATATTTCTTAAATTTCCCAAAATGTAGCAGCATGCCACATATTTTTCCCAATTTAAGCTAAGAGGCCTTTTCTTAAAATAGCTGGAAAAGGCCTTGTGATGGTACGTGTCCACATATTTTTTAAATGTTACCCTTTGAGATGTACCTTTGAATATGATGTCAAGAAAATATTTATGTCGTGTTAATTAAGCTATTTCTGTATATTTTGCCATGTTACTTTTAGACTAAAATATCAGATTTATATATTGGGAAATTGACTTGCAAGATAATCTTTGTTGCCATGGTTAACTATGGGGACTTTGGCCATGGTTAAAAACAGTTTTTAGCTCAACAGAACCAAGGTTCATGGTGAGCTGTTAGTTTGGGTAGGTGAACTCTGTGGTATGGCATCAACAATGGTCTTCTCTGAAACTACAAGTCAGTGTACCAGTTGACCGTTTTAGGGGTCACCAGAGCTAAAAATAGAAAAACTTTTAAACATCTTCTTATGAACCAATGGATGGATCATCACTAAACTTAATCTATTGCATTCTTAGATTGTCTTCTATCAGATTTGCTCAAATAAAAATGGTAATGGCTAGAGCTAAAAATAGAAATACAGTGGAAACTCAGAATATCGAACCCCCGGGGACTGGATGATAAGTTCGGTTTTCTGAGATGTTTGGTTTTCTGCAGTTTTCTATAGAATTTGTCAGAATTAAACTGGACGTATTTTCTTAACTGATGTGTGAAAAACTTTCGGATGTTCGGTTTTCTGGTGTAATTTTACATGGTTTTAATACTGTTGGGGATAGAAAAATTGTTTGGTTTTCGAAATTCTGAGGTTCCAGTCTATTGAAACTTTTAAGCAGAAGAAAAAGAAGGAAAAGTGGGACCTGCTCGAATGTGGCCTTCTTGTAATGAATCATCAGTCAACTAATCTTTGTACATATAATTAAAGTTCTGATAGAAAAAAATTGTTATGCTGCACTGAAAAAAGTAGTATGTTTGGGGTGTCTTGAAATGACCCTCATGAGATTACAATGGCATGTTTTGTGAGTCTTCAGACTGCAGGTGCCACATTTCAACTTTTCTAGATGAGACAGCAATAAACTCCAAAATACTGATTGACACTTATCAGTGTAATGCTGGAGAAACCTTAGTTGTCTCTTGCAAAATATCTATCTTTGAATTCCCATAAGTCAGTGTGTGAGAACCATTACACCAGCATTATGCAAATTTACTGTGGTCTTTATGTATAAGTTTGAAGAAACTTAGGAAGGTCTTGTTTTTATGTCTGAAGCTTATGAAAGTGAGCTGCTAACGATTCAATAAAATTGTTTGGCTCCTTTTCATACGCCCCTTTGGATTTGTTCCTTTTGATATGCACCTCGGGATGGGATGTATAATATGATCACCAACAGTGGAGTGGAATTTTAGATGGGCTCGAGGGAGGTGTCTGCTTCTGTTTCAGATTTATCAGAACTTAAATAAGCTATTTCCAATTCTTTATATGTACAATACCTCATTAATGTCTGTTAAACAGTCGAATTTTCTTGTCTTCTCTCTGACCTAAGATTAGTTTTGTTATGATTTTATTGTTTTAGCATCCTCTGCACATAGATTTGGTAATTTAAAATTATCGGTTCAAATCTATATCCGGTTTTAACAGATTTTATAAATATGAAACTGTCATAACTTTCCTGTGAGGGTGTAATTTTGTCAATTAGTCCCCCTTATTTTATAATGATTTTTTATTTCCTTTTAGAATTAAATAAAATGACAGAAGGCCAAATATGAATATTTATGATCAAAATATTTTACAAATAGACAGAGATATAGTTTTGTAGCTTCTTGATTTTATATAATTTGATTTTGAACAAAATCATTTATTTCCAAGTAATTTAAAATCAAGAAATGTGTAGATATAATTATGTTGTACATGTACATCAAACATGGGAAAAATAGGAACAAAAGCCAGTCAGCATAGCTCAAAAGGTAGAGTGCCTGGTCTTGACATCTTTGGTTTACAGGTTTGAACCCTTGTCTGGGACATGTGCTCTATGATGATGTGATTGGAGACATTTTGTCGAAGGCCATTCATTCACCACTGCTGAATTAAGTGATTCATGTTAAGAAGTTGGCAGTTACAAGGTTAGTACTGACACAGAATACATAAAAGATAGGGATAGTTTCACATGATGGCCTTTAATCACAGAGGTATGTAAACCAGGGATTGATTTATTTAAATTACTTAACCTTTTGCTGCGATGTATAATTATTATATGTAAAGTTACTTATGAAATGAAACTAAGACATTGTTTCGTGGCATAGAAAGTCACGCTTAACCATTTACAGTATTTTCCATACTGAGATAATCAATAAGAAATGTGACATTTTTCTGTGTCTTAGGTGACCTGATGTTTCCAATGTGATTTTCACGATACTTTTCTGTGTCATTAAGTGTTAAATTGATAGCTGGCATTTTACATTCGGAGGCATTGCTGAGGAAATTACCGTGGTTATTCATGAGAAGATATGTACTGCTTGTGAGGGAACATTTCTCCTTCATTTTAAAAAGATGATTTTTATATTTTCACAATGAACCAATTTCCATAAAAATCTCATTCAATAAGGAATTGATTTTATAGCTTAATTAAGTATCAGGAAAATATCTTTAATATACATAATAGATAGTTCTCAGCTGCAGCATTTGGAGTAACTGAGTTCTGAATTTTTTATGCTATTTTTATGTATATCTTGAGACAATTATCGAGTTAACCTAAAGAATGCCATGGTTTTTGAAATGTTGATTATTAATCAAAAGTTTATTACATGGATTTAATTAATCATTTAACAAAATGCCGAACGCATTTGTTGAAATTACAATACAGTGACTCGCCAGGGAATTTGAACAACATATTTGATTTGTTGTTCATTTGTGGATTCTCAACAATTTAATTAATAATGGTTGTTTTTTTTTCAACAATAATGCCGTGTTATGATCTTGAACTTGAATTTCAAAACAACACACGCAACATCAGACAACAGTACGAAGAAAACATTCCACATGTTTTTCGTAAAGTGCAACATGATTCTTGCTTGAAATTGGTGTTCGTCAGTTTGTTGTTGAAATTGTGACAAATTGTAGTATTAACAGGGAATGGAAAATTGAAGAAAATTGTTGAAATCAATCTGAACGTAATGGTAATGATCTTAATAAACACTAATTATTTTGCTGTATTAAATACACTGAGTTGATAAATGGTCAGATATGATGGGAGTTCAATACAGTGTGTGTCACTTTGGTTGTCAATGATGCTTTTTTCATTCATTATCTTGAGTTGATTCAAGTTGACAAGAGTTGGGATGTCGTTGAATGATTTGTTATTAGAAATCAATGTAATGTTGTGGAGATACATATCGTGTCTTTCTGAGTTTTAGTTCTATCTAAAAAAACCTTAGGAATCTCAGACTAACAGGGAGAATTATCTTAACCAGTGGATTGAGCTAAATTTCTCGTTTACATTGAATTGTGTTGTGTATTGAGTTTATTCTTCATTACTAAAAAAGCTTTATGAGAAAGTTGGGGAATTATTTTTAAGTTCTTTAAGGGGAGAATGTTTTAGTGGTAAGGTGTTAGGTAAACATGTGTGTGAGTACACAAATTGTACACCAACAATGATTGTCATGGACATGTAAATAGTGTATGACAGAAATTGTGAAGCCCACAGGAAGTCAGATAGTGTCAGAATGTCGGGATTATGATAACCATGTCATATAATTTGTCACATATCTGCATGCTTGGCGAAACATGCAGTCAGTTTATGAGATGTATATGTTTTCTTCAACAAGAAGCAGTCACTGTGATGTCTTAGCGTGTTTGAATGTTTGCTAGTTGTGTATTAACTAGTGTGTTTTGCCTTCTGTCTGTGGGATATAAAAGTGTTATATATGCTCGATGAATGCACCAAGTGAGAAAAAAATCTTAAATTTATTCAGAGAGGAGAATTTTTAATTTTAATATATTTTTTTAAATTAAAATGAGAAGGGATCGCTGTAATTGTACCTGATGAAAAATGTGCCGTTGATAGAATCTGTGTTACAAAATACAAGATGCTGGTTTGAATGAAGTATGAATTTCATGTGCTAGCTGGATAGATAGTTAGCTGGTATATGTACAGGTGTGAATTCTCCAAATTGGCCATGCTGTGATATTCTTTTTTTGTTACAGATATAATCTGTATTATAACTGACAGGTGGAAGGAAGCAACTCGTTTTTTTGTTGTTGATTTCTATAGACTGATGTCTTTCTGATACTTCATCATAAATATAAGGAAATGAACTTGAATAATTATTAAGAAAATGAATATGAATTATATTTTTACAAGCTTAGGATCAATATATTGGAGTGTCAAATAGAATACTTTATTAATGTAAATGACACATAAAATAAATGTAATGTTCTGTAGGTAAAATTGTATGTCTATTTAAGTTTGGTATGACATATAGGACCTCCATGGTTGAGTGGGTATGGTCTCATTAATAATTACTTGCTCCTCACTACTTAGAGTTTGAATTCCAGCTGGGACCAGATTTCACATGTGGGGGAGCTGTCAAGACAGTGGTTCTACCCAGGTGTACTCATGGGGTCTTCCTCCTCAGTTTAAGCTGGAAGTCACCAAATGATCCTGGCTGTTGGTGCAACATTAAACTCCAGTGGAGAAATTGATATGGCTTGTACAGATAATTATTGTAGGAGTAATCACGTAATATTTTTGTGGGTAATTTATGCTGCAAATTATAGTCAAATTGATGCAGTATGATAAAATAAGTAAAAGTTCAAACTTAAATAATAACATATAAAGATAGGTAAAAATTTTACATAGGAATATATTTTAAGATAGATTATAGTTAAATCTTTATTGAAGGATATTTTAAAAAATAATGGAAAAACAGAAGCTGTTGGTAATATTACCAGTAGGGCTGAACACGTTTTAAAGAGATTAAATTTATTTCAGTTTTAGCCTTAAGATTGGCAAGCTAAATATTCCTGTTTACTGGAATATAAACATGGAACGAAAACTGTTGTTACAAATGGAAATTATTAACCAGAATAACTTGAACTTTAATGATCTGTAATTTCTAATACTTCTTTTTTGAAGTGAGATACCTTTTAGAACTTATAAATAAACAATGGCTGGGGGATTCCTACACTATCTGAAAATATTGATCTGTACTGGGTGGACAGTGTGAAGCTGGTGGATCCAATAGTATTCAGTTTTGCGTCCACATTTGATGGTTGTATCCGACTCTGGGTCACAGGGAATTACCTCAGTGATTTGATACCCAACATGGTCTGTGTTATAGTTTGTTATGTTGAAGTGTTTCGCTACAGGCGTGCCTTTATTTAGACGGATATCTGAGTGTTCCATCATTCATATTTGGAATTCCCTTTTGGTCTGTCCCATGTATTGTTTATTGCACTTTCTGCATGTTAGTAGATATTTATATGACATTCTTATTACTGCAATGTCCATTGAGTTTACACCTGTAGCTTAGTTTGGTGTGTGCACTGGTTAAACATTTTGACTTGGTCATTTTAGAACAGAATTCGCAGTGTTTAGACAGTCTTCTACAAAGTTCTGATGTGTGCAACCAGACACAGATGGATTTCTGCTTGTGAAGTTGGCACAGACAATGTTGTCTCCAATTTTATGTCCTATTGTGTATGCAAACAAGGGTTTGTCACTGAATATGTCTGGAAGGGTTTGGCTTAAGATTGGCCACTTGTTGAGAATCAATTTCATTATGAAATCATGCTCTGGGTCAAATTCTTGTACTACAGGAAGAGTGTCCCTGTATCGGAGTAGGTGGCTTAGTGGAAGTAGATCTTTTCTGTTGTGAGTACTGGCCTCCTTATAGTGGTTGGTGAGGAGGTTTTTTAGGTAACCCCTTTTCATGAAGAATGATTCTGTTTTTTTCATGACTCTCATAGTCTGAATTCAGAGTGCAGATTCTTTTAATGCGCAGCAGTTGGCTGTACAGTGTAGATCATTTTATGCTGCTTTGGTGATTAGAAGTGTATATTCCAAATAACAGTGTTTGTCAGTTGGTTTACAGAAAAAGTCAGACATAATTTTGCCATTTCCTGTATGTTTTGTGGTGGTACAATAAATTCCAAGAATGCAATGCTAGTATCTGAGTTCTCCATAGTAAATTTGATTGTTTTGTGGAAGTTGTCACAATATTGAACAAAAAGATGGAGTTCTGGTAGTGTGCCTGTCCGGATGGTGTAGATGTCACCTATTAATCTAAAGTAGGCATGTGGTTTGTATGGAGCATTTTGTAACCTTTTGTTTTCTAGTTCACCCATGAAATTTGAAGTCTGTATAGTGAAGTACTAGTCTGAGCAGAGAAATAATGCTCTGGTTTGACAATCTGTAATTCGGTTGTGTTCAGAGTTCTGGCAATCATAAAGCGCTCCTAGCAAATACAGGAACAGTGTCATTATGTCTACTACCTTTTAGAACTAGTTAGATCCATTTTCTTATCTGATGTCGTAGAAAGCATGATTTATATATGAGGGAAATGTTTGGACAAATACCTGAAGTCTGAAACTCCATGAAATGAATTAGTGTTTCAAGGATACCTTGTTGACTTATCTTCATGTGATACTTGATTAGTATGCTTTGTTGTGGGGGAATATACTGGTTTCAGGTTCTACTCCAAAACAGCTGGTTGGATTTTCACAAAACTTGACCAACACATTTGGCATTAGGTCTACTTGCGCATATTGTAAAAAAATATTCGGATTAATTTGAATGGAGTTATGCCCCTGTTCTATTTGTCCATACACAAAATCTTGGATGTGCATCTTCTAAATGGCTTGTTTGATGTTTGTAAAACTTAACCAGCACATTAGGCATTAGATCTCCATGCACATATTGTAAAAAAATTATTCAGATTTTTTGTCACTAAGTAATGCCCCCTTTTCATTTGTATTTTGATGAAAATTTTGTACATGTCTTTTCTCCTAAATAGCTTGTTCTAAGTTATTAAGCTTTTAAAAAAGGGCTCTGTGGGGGGGTATTTAATCACCTTCAGTGATAGTTCTAGTTTGTATGTAGCTGCCGTGTTTCATTCCAATCCCGTGTTTCATTCCAATCCCGTACACAAGATGGTATGATTAAATGAGTATTACAACACGCCAATGATTGCTCCGAAAAGTTCACTTGGTTGTTAAATTTCTCTAATTATTTATATATCGAAGTTCGTTTATAGCGAACAATTTTATGAAGTCCCTTGAACTTCGATATAACGAGTTTCAACTGTACTAGCTTGACTGACTTTGGAAAATTAGTATTGAGTTTTAATCTTAAGTTTGAGTTTTGTTCTGTCTAATGTTAGATTAACACTCCCTTTCGTAGGTGCAAAGGAAGTTGATCTCAGAGATTTGATTTGAATCTAAAATACTCAGCAATAATCAGTGAACATGTAATTCTTTTGAAAAAGTTAAGACTCTAAACGCAGACTGAGTCAAGGGTGATGGATCGGTTTGAATGTTGGGATTTAAATACTGTCACATATGGTTGTTATTTCTGACTGGTGATTGTGTGTTGCTGGGGTTATTTAATACCTGCAGGAATTTAATGTGTCATTTAGAATTATTGAAGTGGATAAGTCTTGTTTGCATTGTGATCAGAAATTCAAGCAGATTATTAGCATTGCTACCTGAATTAAGCAATTAATGATGTTTCTGATAAAACTCAAAATTATATTTTAATGAGACCTAAGTGTTGGATTTAAAAGAGTAAATTCAGTCCCTTTGCTTCTCAGCATAAACCTTCATTGGCGCTAAATTAGGTCAAATCTAAAAAACTGAAAATAAATGGATTGAACATAAATATGATTTGCTTGTTACTCTAAGTAAGTATACAGACTGTTATACACATTTGTACTGTCTAATAAAAGCTCCTGGGGCCTCCATAGTTGTGTGGCTATGGTCTCTAATTAAGTGATCACTTGTCCCTCATTAATTCAAATTTGAATCCCATCTGGGATTTTAACAAATTTCACATGCGAGGAAGCCATCCAGTTAACTTACAGAAGGTCAGTGGTACTACCTTCATGTATGCCTGGGGGTTTGCCTCCTCTGTTAAAGCTGGAAAAAGTCACCGAATGACCGTGACTGTTGGTGTGATGATAAACCCTAGAGAAAAAAAAGCTCCTCCCATTATTAATTCTACCAACATGAGAGCCAGAAATACATGACTTCCCATAAATGCTTTTGTAATCCTTCAAATTATAACCAAATAATCTACAAATAATTTACATGGCCTAGTTTACAAGACAGAGGTCATGACTGTGACATAAAATTTGGAGGTCTCTGTAAGTCAATGCCATTTGATGCTCTGTATACGACCTCAGTTGAATTATGTTTCATTTTGTCACCTTTGTTTCTCATAGTGACACTCTGCTAATTATTGTCTTAATTAGTGTATAATTACTAATTTGTTTCTTTAGTTATTTTTATCCTTTGCCTCAGTGTACCTGTTGTTGCAATATAGGTCTGAAGTTTAGTACAGAATATGCCCTAATGTAAAGTTACCTCCTATTTTTCTTTATTTTTCACTGGGGTTTAACGTGGCACCAACAAGCCAGGTCATTTGGCAACTTTTCCAGCTTTAAAGGTGAAGGAAGACCCCAGGTCTGGGTTGAACCACTGACCTTCCATAAACTAACTGGACAGCTTCCTTTGATGTGAAATTTGTCACAGCAGTGAGGGGCTGGAGATTACTTGTCTGAGAACCTAACCACTTGATGATGGAGGCCCTCCTCTAGTTATTAATGCCAGCATTCTTAGTGACAAATGAAAATCTTAAAGGTGATACTAATTGATTTGGAAGGGTTTAAAATTATTAAATATACACAATTTTTTATACGTATACAAAATTTAACTTTTCACTAATGAAAATTGGCCGCATAAAATAAAAAAAATGACAAATAGTACTCCTGTTGAAAATATTGACACTGTTACCTCCCTTAGTTTGTAACGTCATAGTTGACATTGATCAATGCAAACTCTAGCTATATATAATAGCCTAGCTTTAACACAACTGTCAAAAATGTTGTGAGTGTAATTTTTTTACGCAGATAAACAATTTATTTGATGATTTGTCATTTATGTAAAAATATTTTGTCATACAACCATCCCAGTATGAGCCTGTTGACAAAAATAGCGGTGAATTTTTACACAGCTAGATCCACAGACGATTAGGAGGATGAGTGTTGACACTTACACTACCTCAAGCTCCTATGAGTGTGGTCAAACACTGTGTCAACTGTGACATCACAAATCAAGGGAAGCAACTCTCCTTGACCTTCTTGGAAATTGGCTACTGTATTACAAGTCTGCATTTTTCAGTCATTTAAAATTATTTTAGAGCTTTATTGTGGCATACATTCTTACTAATGCTTATAAGCAATAAAATTTGTGACTGTTAACCAATTTTATATTTTTCGAAGAGTATGAAATTTAAATCACCATAAATGGTTGAATTCAAGAATCACATATAGATTAGTAACTTAGTGAACTACAACCAACTTAGTGTTGGTCTGCCCACAGCTCTTTAACATGTCAGTCTTAAATGAACAACCATTGTGTCCATTTACTTAATTATGAGGAAAATGTTTCATGAATAAGTAACTTGCATAAATTAGAAACTAGAAAATTTGAAAATTACAGCCATCTGATTGGCTTAAAATGTAGGGCCAACCAACGAAGATGATGTGGCATAATGAAAGGAAGGTTTTTAGGATTGAAATGCTCCATGGTGAGGGATACTGTGGTATCACTTTTGTTCGCGCATCATCAGTATATATAACAAGCAATTATCGATGACAACTTTCATATTGTTTATTAATCATGATAACAAAGGGCGCCACTATAATTAACATTTACGTGGTCCAGTGATGACACGCACTGTATACGTCAGTATCTGAATTTTTTTAAAAAGATCTAAAATTCAAAATGCGCGAATTTACGAACGCGCAAATCTTTCTTATTTTCACATTTGCGTGAAATTTCATGCCAGCGAAATTAAATGATACCACAGAATTAGATAATGTTTAGTAATAATTCTTAGGTCATTTGTTAGTTCTGGTTGGGATAAATGACTGTACTACATGACTAAAAGAATGTTGTAGTGTTACAAAGTGTACAGATATGTCTATCCTTATTATTATGTTATCCTTTAATGTGTCTCCCTTGTATGATTACAATTTATTCAATAATAACAGTCATAAACAAGCATAAGGTCTTTCATAGTAATATTAATTTAATTGTAACAAAACTATGATATAACAGTTATTGCAGTCAGGAGTTGGACTTAACACTTAACGGCTAGATCAGACAGTGTAATTAAAGTTTATGTGATAAATTATTGTTGTTGAGAGGTAGATGCAGGCAAAGGTGGGGATGTTCATTTGACCAGTTCAAAATCTATACCCCTGGACAGACATACCAATTAACAGAAGTCAGTTTTTGACAGGTGACATTTCTTACGTGCGAATCTGTTGTCAGATCCAGTTATTGTGTAATATATCGTTCTTTATTGTCACATTTGCCGTTGAAATCATGCAAAGATATTGTCATAAAAAAATATCATTCTGACTGGATTTATGAAATATTCTATTTATTCTAATAAGATTAATGTATGTGTGTTATGTGTGCTATAACCAATAAAGAGAACAACTGATTGGATTACCATACTATAAAATACTGTATTTCTGTGAGAATTTCATTTTTTGATATTCACTAAGTTCTGATTTTGTTATGTCATTCACTTTCTGGTGTATTTATCTGTTTTAGGCATTGTTAAGTTAATTCAGTGGTATCTGAATGGTACACTCAGATTGTTTATGGTTTGATATGATTGGATTATTGTGAATTAAACATTAAAGGAAGTGATAATAGCTTTAAACTGAATTTGCAAATTTCTTGAAGTGAGTGTTTTACTGTATATATAATTTTTGTGGTTAGATTGAATTTTTTTTCTTTTTTTTACCAATAGGCCTCTTAGAATAGTTTAAAATTGTCTTCTTTAGAGAAAAAAATGAAACCATATATGTTAGTGAGCAGATTCTTATAGATTCTTGTTTTGGCATTGCTGTTCCATTCTTTTCCTTAATTCAGTTTATCTTAAGGAAACTCAAACATGATTATTAATGTAATTTGAAGTTAATTACTTGCTCAGAATTCATAATGTCTCGCTGATATTTGTTGTTTTAAAGATTTTTAGTCTATAAGTATGGTTAAAATATGGGTGAAATTAAACATTATTAGGCTGTTTTCGTAGCATGTGATTTACCTAGGTCACTTACCTCTTGTTTGGTAACAGTATAAATGTTCTCATTCCAGCACAATGTTTTCATTTATTTCATATTAGGCAAAAAATGTGTCTTCAGAACTTTTTTTATTTGTTTTTGTTAAGTTTGGAGATATAGTTCATAGGAAAATGAAAATTTTGGCAAGAAAAAATGACCTGATTTAGAAAAAAAAACCTAGGGGACAGACAAAGTAATGTCAGTTATATTAGTAGAAACCAGGAACTTTTTTATGCCTTAAGTGTAGTAAAGAATAAGAAAATTTTACCATTTAGACAACTGGTGTCAATGTGACCCTAATTCAGGATTGTTCCATTTTATCCAATATTTTAATACTAATATAGTGATAAGAACTTAATATTCGTTAGCTAAGATGATAATTTTTGAAGATTTGAAATTTGATTCAGGAATGTTAAGAACTTACTACTAAAAACAACATAACATTATCTTGTGATATATTTGTCAGTATGCCGTGTATAATTTTTCTCTCAGTTATGTCGTGTTGCATGTTATTTATGATTATGTTTTGACGAGGAAGAACTTCTCCAACTTGTTCGTAATTAGGAAATCTTTACCTCACACACTTCTGGTTATTGAGTGACTGCTAAGTTCTAAAGTTATAAGTTCACTGTTTGATGTATCAACTTCAGACACCTTGGCTTTGGTGTGGTTCAACCATGATGTATAAAGAGCAGTTCATGTTTATTACTTTTTCCAAGAATGATCCTGAATCATTGTTTATCTTAAGAGTAGAAATGCTTTCACTTTAACTGTCAATGAAAAACTACTTGCCATATTGTAAGAATTTGTGTTTGCCTTCTGCCCGATCATACTTATAATTTTATTATATTTTAGTGTGTAGCCATAGTTATGGAGCCTTACAGAATATTTAGGTTGTAAACAATTATTGTAAATGGACTGGCCTCTTGATTATGATGCTCGAAAAAGTCCTGATTTTGTTCTCAAAGTATGTTTATGATTAGTTGAATGAATATGGACAATAAATTTTAATGTTTGTTTGCATATTCAACTCCATTTTGCCGATGGAATATTTTATAGTTTATGGAATCATTTACTTAAGTTTACAGAAGAAACTTGAGATTTGAGACAGCAACCTTTATGATCTCAAACCCTAGTTTGAAATCCAAAGACTTAAGTTTTATATGATTAGAGTCTGCCTACTTAGGTAATTTAAGGGGAGTTTTAAGGTCTAGGACCTTGGGGAGTTGAGTTTGAGCCCTGGGCTCAGCACATGTTCTGTGGGACGATTTGGGTAAAGGCACTATTTCTAAAGCCATTTGTTCTCCACTGCAGACTCTAAGGATTCATATGGACAAGGTTGCAGTTACATGCAGAGAATAAAGTTTGTTCTGGTACAGAATCCAGGAATTTTGGTTGACTGCCCGCTAGTATATGATTAAAATACTGGTCAAAATCCTGAAAACTTGAAAACATTACTTTCTTATTAGACCAGCTAACTTCTACGTCACATAAGAAAGAAATACAGTAATAAAGTGAAAAACCACCGTGATAATGTTTGTTCTTGTAGGAATGGCGACTTGTGTTTTCCCTGAAATGTAATAACTTCTGTCTAGTTTGTCTGTTTTATTGTGATGGTGAAAAAATATTCCTGGGATGAATTATATGAACAAATGTATGAGAGGAAACTTCCGACTGCTTGTTACCTTTACATTTTTGGCTACATTGATTTCTTGATATATTGTATTTAAGTTTAGCTCGAATTCAATGTGAAGTTAAAAAATGTTTCTTCGTAACCTGTTTGCAGTATAGTTTTCACACTTAAGTAGAAAAAATCTATTTTGTCCAGTGACATAGTACATATGTTGTGTGAAATTGTACATTCAGTCTTAGCAATAGACATTTTGGTACAATTTTATAATTTTAACATTTTTTACTTGTTGGACAAATTGATTGTCTAATGAAGAACAGTTGTGCAAAATGTAAATTTAATTACCGTAACTATTTCATAGAAAAAAAGTGAAATACATATCTGTTACTGTCATATTAGAGAAATCTTTGTCCCGACTTAAATAATTAAGATTAATTATAGAACACAACTGCAAGTTTATATATATGTCCTTCTTAAGCTTATACTATGACTCATGATATGCTATTTTCCTTTGTTATATTGTCTGCAAACCAAGCAGATTTAATTTTTATTACTTTTTACATCACTGAACAAGTACACATTCTTTAGGTTTTATTAATGAAATTATGTGGTTCTAAGTTCTGTTCACTTGTTAACTGGCTTCCATGTCTGCTTAAGGCTTTCTAGGGGCTGGCTAGGAGGAAAACAAACAATAAATATGTATTGACTTTATTTCGTGCACCTTTTTTGAACATACATTGTACTTGATTGTTTAATGTTTAATGACAAAAGTTGTTGTTGAAATAACTATTACAATATCTAAGTTTGATGTTAAATCTTTGGCTGATCTTGTTAAATTCTTTTTAACTTGGGATCATAAAAATAAATTGCTTACGTTGAAATTAATCATTTTCAGAACTAGTGATGTAAAAGTTTCACTTACAAGATACGTAACGAGATGAACTGTGTTCTGTTGCAAACACAGCTCTTTGTTATTGATTCCTTGGCAGCCATTTTGAATCGAACAATTTCTAGTTTTACGTTTTGAGTGATTTTAAAGAAAAACTTTATGAATCAGCATTTTAGTTTCTTGGCATCTGGATGTACAATTCTTTTTAGATGAAGACTATTTGCTGCAAATCTTTTGCAACAATAGGCCAGGACATAAAAACATGTTTGTTCTGTTTTTTATTGAACAATTACAGCAATGTAGATAACTAATACAGGTGTACCAGAGAGTTTATGATCTTCTGATGATAAGGGCTACAACATTACACAAATTCTCTCTTTAGGATAATTTAGTTGATATGATAGCCCTATTACACTCCTGAATAAAGGCCAACTGTAACTAAAAGTGATAAATCTCTCCTGCTGGTTCCTTCATTTACTGATATGATTGTATAATATTGTATTGAACAGCAAGTTCAGGTGTAGCTGATTTATTTTTTATCAGTATCAATTTTTTTCATCTATTTTTTTTTCATTCTCTGATATTCTCTCTGATTTTCTTAATTTATCAATTATGGCTGGTTATTGATTCAGAAATATCGATAGATCAATAATGGGAGCATTGTGTTAATTCAGATGTATAAACCACAATTTTGTGATCGCATGCTGGAATTTAAAATGGTTACATTTATGGTTCATATCTGTGACTTTAGTTTCTGGGACCAAGGTTATGAAACTAGAGACAAGTCTCCAAGTTCAAAAAGCATCTTGTTTTCAATGTTCTCGATTTAATTGTTATGAATTTTACATTTCAAAGCAGAATTTTGTTTCATCATTATGTTAAAAGAAATACTTGTCCACACTTGAAGCAACTATTTGTATTTGTGGTGGTCAGAATGAAAATGAGATTTGAGCTTGGAGACCAATCTTAAGTTTTTATAACCTCAGACACTCAGTATACATTTTTAAGGTGATGTGTCTTAGTTAATTTTGTTTATGATTTTTTTTTAATGTAACAGTGATAGTCATGGAGATTAAGTGAAACAATTTATGCTCAAATTTGAGGATTTCAATCATAGCTATAAATTGGATGTATTTTTTATTGTATTGTTATGACAATGTTGGACAGTAATCTTCATCTTTGTTTGGAACTTGAATCTTGTTAAAGTTTTGATATGCTGTGAAACTTGACAAAGTATATTATCAAAAATGGTGAATAATTTTGCCAGTCTGAATTGGGATAGTTTGCCTGCTTTATGGAATTGGCTTTAAATAGAATTATAAAATGAATGATTTTCATGATTTTTAGGTGTAATGGATTATTGGTTTCATCTGAAATAATTGATTGTTTCATGTAAAACCCATTGAAATAATTAATCTTCATAATATATTCCTTTCCAGTACTTCAGTCATGAACCAATATTTGAAACCTCTGTAAATAATGATCTAACAATTCTGATATTAGTTAAATGCATGCTTTGAATTTGTTATATTTGAATTTCAAGCTGTGTGCAGACAAATCAACTTTCCAGAGTTTGAAGTAAAATTCTTTAATCTGGTTGTTCAGAATTGTTATTTGATATGTTTCTATAATACTGAAGGGGAAAATTCGCAAATTTGGGCTTGTTGTAGACAGTTTTTGTCTGTGTAGGATGTTGGGCTGGTGGTTTATATTGCAGACTGAATTTCATGTTGGCATTTCTCTGATGCGGTTTAAAAATGAATAATTGATTGACTGGCTGATATAAGTAATGGCTCCTTTTTGTCATTCTTAAATAAATGTGTGTGTAGTTCATTCTCTGAGTTTTATCATGTTCTGGTCATTTTTTTTATTTTTGATTTTCCATGATTGTGGAGGTATTCTTGAATGGATTTATGGCCTGTCTACAAGTTTTTCCTCGGAGACAATAATGAGCTGGAGTAAGGGCTGATTGATTTTATAAGCTTAATTGTCATCCAGTTTCTATGGAAACTGTTTGATAGTTGATAGATACTAAAACTGATTTTATTATGTGTTTATCTATTGTTTGTTTTGTTAATGAAGAAATGTGTCGGTTGTGTGGCTCTATAATGTTAAATCACAGAATTTCCGATACTAATTAATACAATTGATTTTCCGTATTTGTAGTTTATGATTCAAAATATGTATTACTTAAGCTGTAACTGAGAATTGTAAACAAAAGTATCTATCTATATCTCCTATCAATGTTTATCAGTGGATCTCTGATAAATGAAGGCTAAGTTGTGATGAGTTGTATGAATAATGATCAGTGTTTAATTAATATTGATTGACAAGTTTACTATCTTTTTTAAGTATCCTGTTTTTCACAGGATTGTTACTAATGTAAATGTTTTCAGCATTTATTTTTTTAAAGGTGACACACATGTGTGAACTGTGTTAGTATTGAATATTGTGGATGTTACAAAAGTAATTTTTGTAGTTGGACACACCTCAATTTGTTTATGTGGAATGTGGATACATGTGGGACATTGCATGAATTGTAAATATTTTTAAATTGTCTTCACAACTGTGTGGGTGACTTTAAAGGCCAAATGAAGAAGCTTGCAAATGCGTTCGCTAATTCCAACGGAATGTTAAAAGTGCAGCATGACAATGATGCTCATCATTCTCGAACGAGTCTCGCATCAATATTTGAAGATTTGGCAAGTATTCGTAAATCTATACTTGGCACTGGGGCTCATGAAAATGCGGTAAGTATCATCTGCTTTTAGATTATTATTTTTGATATTGAATTTTGCGGATGTCTGGTAAATCACTGTTTTATTGCTTCATTGAACTTGCCTTAATCCATGATTTATATTACTGACAAACTGTTTATTAAGGCCTCCAGTAAGATAGAAAAGTGTGGCCATTATGCACAGTTGACCTTTATTAAGAGTTTTTTTGGTCATTTTTATCAATAAATTTTTGCTTTTGAGTGGCCATTGTTCACATGGTGGCCTTTATTCACAGATTGGCTGCTTATGTAGGTTTTCCCATACCTTTAAACAAGTAAAATATTGACATCAATTATCTGCCTAGAACTTAACTCCCTCTCCTGATGAATTTAGATGCCTGATGTTACTTTATACAAATTGCACACACCAGAACTTCATACATTTATCACTTAAATATCAGTTCCCCCCCATCTTCCCTTTCATAGTATCTCATTGTATACCCTACTTTGTTTCTACTTGACAATAGACTTGTTAAGTTCAGACTAATACACAGCTTGCAATAGTATTCCCAAAATGCAGTTGTTGTTATGTTTCTTTTATGATGTACATTATAAATGAGTTTTATTATTACGCTTTAGATAAAGCAGACAGACATAATACTGAAAATTAACATATTTTCTGATTTCAGCTGCCCTAATGGAAGCTTCATACTTTTTTTTTTCTTGAGAAGCAAACCTATTGTAAATCCGACATCATAAATATGTATTCCATATTGTTTGTGTGTGATCTGAAGATATACTCAATGCAAGTGAAAAAAAAACATTGTAGCACTTGGTTATTTGGTTGTTTAGATTATATATATATATATATATATATATATATCTGTGTATGTATTTGTTGTATATATTCACTTGAATACATCTTGCAGCTCTGTAATTCATCAAAGAAAACCAGCCAGTTGCAATCCACGGGGCATCAATAATTCTGAACATTACACCAGTTTTTCTGAATTTGTAGAGACTATGATAGACTTAGGCATAATGTTTGCATAAATAAATTGAATGGGAGCATATCTGCACTACAAAGTCTTCCCATGAGGTTGTAATACAGTTCATGCTAAATTTACTCTCCAATTTATTTTCCAATTAGTTAGAATTGATAAAGTCTGATCCAGTGATATTTATAACTTTGGATATATCAGGCATATTGTCTTCAATTTTATTAAATTAATAGACGGTCTTGGCTTTTGTCCCAATTTACAGTTTATGGCTTATAGCTTTGAATACATTTTTGGCCTAAATCCTTGCTGTTAGTTCTGAATAAATCACATGAGCAGTTTTTGTTTTGGAAAAAGAATAAGATTATGACACATATAAAAATGTGTGATTGCTGCTGATGTTAACTAGCAACTTGGATAATGTGGTGTTCATTATTGCCATTTTTATATCATACATGTTAATTATTGTTTGCTTTCATTACTCCACATGCCTTCTCATCTAAGGTGTGGTTTTCATGTAAAGTGTATTATTGATAATAATCTATAGGTGAATCTTCCATTTTAATATCGTCCTTTTGTAATTTTTGCTGTATCAACATTATTTCAATGACATCCTGGCTGTCTTGACGCAACTCTGGACTGATTTTTTTTTGGTGATATAAATGAATTGTCATAAAATTTGTCATGCTTGTATGTTGTTTTACGCCACCTGTCAATCAAGTAAAGGATAAATCTTATGAAGTCTTGTCACAATATTTTTGCTAATTTGACTAATATATTTTGCTTCGTCAAATAAATCCTGGTTTCATTTGAGATAATGAATTTTACAGTGACTCCCTTGTGTCTTGATTTCAAAGGTGATTTTGATAGGGAAGAAATACTTTGTTGTCAACATAATATCTATTGGGTGTTACTGTACAAGTCTTGTTATTTAACCTGAATGAGCCAGATGAATCATAACGCCAGACTCTCTGGTAGTAGTCTATAATGTGGCCCTCTGGTACCAGTCCGTAACATGACTCTCTGGTACCAGTCTATAATCTGATTCTCTAGTATTGGGTAATAATGTGACCCTCCCTTACCAGTCTGTAACGTGACTCTCTGGTACTAGTCTAAAATGCGACTCTCTGGTACCAGTCTATATTGTGACTCTCTGGTGCCTGTCTGTAATGCAACCCTCTGGTACCTGTCTATAACATGACTTTCTGGTACCAGTCCACAACTGCTGTGATTTTAAACTTGGTACATTTGAAAATTACTAAAATTGAATTGAAGTTTTTGAAGCTTTGATATAAACTTCAAAGTGCCACCTTCCTTTTGACTACAGATGTTATTATGTTATTCAAGTGCCTTTAAATCTAAATAAGCCTGCCAGCTTTACTCAGTAGGGTGAATGTCTGGTCTATGATCCTCTTGTTTGTAAGTTTGAACCCAGGGCAAGTTTAGCTTATTTATGCTGCAACAGTTTGGTTGATGACTTCTCTAAGGCCATTGGTCTACTGATATGAGTGATTCATCTGATGAAGTTTGCAGTTACATGTGGAGAACTAGGTTTGTACTGGTACAGAATTTAGGAACACCTGGTAGGTTTACTGTCTACTTGTACATAAATGAAATCCTTCTGAAAACTGGCATATAACCTAAAACATTAATGAATAAAAATTTAATGTAAACCAAAACAAGACAAACTGACATAATTTTCTTGCTGATGTAAGCAATTCTCTGATTTCTGTGTCATTGATTATTGTATTGTATTATAGATACTTAATGGCGTATATGATGTTTGACATTTGATGATAGAAGAAATGATTAATAGATAGTATGTGACATGGATGTCTGAGGAACTGCAATACAGACTTGATTAATATGATTGATACAACTATATGATGTGATTGTGTGAGAGTCTGAACTGTCATACCAACATGGCTATTATTGCTATTTCTTCTGGCTAGGTATCAACCTGCTTGCTATTATTGCTGTATTCACTGGGTGAGGTATCAATTTGTTGACTATTATTGCTGTATTCACTAGACTAGGTACCAACCTGCTGGCTATTGTTGTTTCTAGTAATATTTTTTTTAGCAGTTACTTGCATCTGGCTGAACTGAGACATTTTCTTTGTTTTACTGTTTCCAAGTACTTTGTAAAATGTTTTGCCATAAACTTTATTTGTTATTTTTAATGTTGATCTGAAACCATTATATTTGAGAATATTCAGGAAGTAGACAAACAGTTACCAAATTTCATATTAGATGGTTGCTTGGCTTTTTTGTTGTCTGCTGTGGAAAGTTTTGATGGACTTTGTTGCAAGATCAGTCAATTTTTACTACAAAAAATTGTGTTCATATGTATAATGCTTGATGATATTCTTACATTGTGATTTATATACACAGTATAACCTGAACATTAAGACTTCCTTTTGGACCCTTGAAAAATGGTCCCAATATTGAGGCGATCTCATCAATTTGAAATATAGAGGAAATGTGCATTTGGCCTCTAATGAAGGTATTTGTAGTTGTAAATTATAGACCCTTATACCTAATTGGATGCCAGTATAAAATCTTGTTTTGTATAATTTGTCCTGTAACGTAACAGGTTGAACAGTATTGGATAATTTTAACTTTATTTATTGAGAAAAGTTTTGATTTTTGCCGTACATGAATCTAAATTTAGTCTCATTCTAATTTGTAGGGACTTTTCCTAAGCATGAAACACTCAGACAAGGGTTATTTTATAGTTGATCGTACTATTATTGTGAGATGTTTTATGCTTGCTCTTAGAGTTTCCTGAGAATTTCTGTCAAATTTATCACTTGTTTCTGAATACTTTTGGGAGTTGAGTTAGCTTAAAATGGTCAACATGCATTAAGATGTGATTTAAGTTGCGTGCTGCGTGGTTTAGGATTTCATGAGCTGCATTTGTTATTGATAAAATGACACTATCGTTTGTAATTGTTTCAAAATATTTCACTTTTACAGAGCCATTTTGACTGTCTGATTTTTACATTTATTTCCATATATGTTCTGCTGTTGTGATATACAATCAAACCCGTGAACAAAGGCCACCCTTCACAAAGTCTGAAATGGGGTGCATTTCTATAACTATCCAGTTTCCCTACTTGAAAGCAATCTTTACTTATTTCATAAAGTGGTTGTCATTTTGGAAGTGGTTTGTTCTCCTCAATTAAGTTTTAAATTAGTTAATATGTCCCCTGGTAGTAATTGTCAGCGTTCCCAATTGATATTTACTGAAATTCAGCATTCCCAATTGATATTTACTGAAATTCCTTTTTGTCAGTCTTTTGCATTCCATCAATTAGGACACCATGGACAATGTTTGTCATAATCAAATAACTGTTAAAAGATTCTTAGTTATTCAGGATATCTTTTCTGTATCACTTGTATTAACCAATGTCAGCACTTTATAAATTACTGATATACTATATACATACACGCACGCAATTAGTTCAGTAACTTACTTGTCTATAATAAAGTTTTAACATTAAGACTTCTTTGGGCCGAAGGAAATTGGTCTTAATATTAAGGTGATCTTATTATCAAATTTAAATATGAGAAAAACTACCAAGAGGCCTCTGTAGTTGAGTGGTTATGGTGGTTATCTTATAGGAAAGTCATCCTGCTGCTTACAGTTTTTTTAGGCATAGGTGTACCAGTCTGTGAGAGCCAACTTGTGCATGAAACCTAGTGCCAGTCTATGACTGACTTTCTGGTACTTGTCTGTAAATGCTGTGGTTTTAAACTTGGTACCTTTGAAAATTACTATAGTGAATTGAATATTTTCCTTTAATGTAAACTTCTGGGGACTCTGTGGTTGAGTGGTACTAGTCTCTGACTAGTAATCACTAGCCTCTCACTGTTGTGAGTTTGAATCCTACCTGGGACCAGACAAATTCCACATATAAGAAAACTGTTCAGCTAGCTTATGGAAGGTTGGTGGCCCTACCCAGGTGTATGCCTTGGGTCTTCCTGCATTATTAAAGCTGGAAAAGTCACCAAATGACCCTGGCTGTTGATATAATGAAAATCACGGTGAAAAAAGACAATTATTGAAAAATGGTATGAAAATAAGTGGCTTTTATAGGGGTGGTCTCTGAATGGGGATATACAGTTTATTAAGTACTTAATCTTCATTAGAAAAAATTTGAAGTCTTTATGTTATTGGACTAGCATATTGGTGTACATTCATACTTTTATGTCTTTCTATCTGTTTACAGGAAGTTTTATAATGATGTGTCAGTAATATGTAACTGTTGTATCAGATGCTAAAATGTTGCAATTAAAAAAAAAAATTACTTCTCTCTCTAGGGAAATATTGTTCGCATGTTTGTATTGTGTACATGCAAAAAAGTGTGTATTTAAAAATGAGTTCATTAAATCATTTTGTGAGATTGAAAGTTATGTTGCTTTGAAATCAATATACTCTGGTACTTGCGAAAGAGTATGATGAGGTCAAATTTATTTTAAAAAATGGGATCACTTCATTTGGGGCCGTGGTTCAGTGGTTAGTGCGCTGGACTTGTAACCTGGAGGTTCGGGTTTGAATCCTGTTCACAACAGGTCATACCCTTCTACGAAAATTTGACAAAAATGTCTTTTTTCCTCCATGTGGAAAAGTTGCCGGCTCCTTGTGGAAGGGTGAGTTAGTACTGTATATAGTATATAGTCCAGGAAAACTGGTTTGGTGAACCAGTCACCGTATATAATTGAAAAATTGTTGAAAAATGACATTAAAACCCAGTGACAATAGGTCACATAAAAACTTCATTAGAAAATTCTGTGATAAGCATTATGTTTCAGTATGATTTCCTATGTATAGAAATTTTGTAGCAAGAACTGGAAATATATTCATGATTGGCCCCAAGAGTCATTCTCTGATAAGCCATACCTTTGAGTACAATCTTATATCTGTAGAATTACATTTTGAGAACTGTTACAGAACAGATATCTGAGAGTGATCGTTGATCTTTATTCTTAGAAGATCTGATGGAGATCATTCTCAGATAAGCAAAAAGTTTTGAGTATGATCTCATGTCCATGGAAATTTACATTGAGATCCATCTCAGAGAAGAAAAAGTCTGAATGAGATCAATATCAGATGAGCAATTATTTTTTGAATTACATTTCATGTTTTAAAAGTGTTGTGAGAATATCTTCAGTGAAAACTTGTTCTCAGAAACTTAGAATCCTTCCCAGGTGGTTGTTCAATATTTTTTTAACATGTATTGAATATTTATGTACTTACAGAGTCAGAGGTCATGGATTGAGAGGACTTTTATGAAGAGAGAATGTTCCAAGTTCATCAAAAGCTCAAGGGATAATGGAAAGTATGTATTGGTTTATAGATATATAACTATCATTGATGCTTTGTGTTTAGCATTTTTTACACCAAACAATAAATGTAGCAGAAAACTATTTTCTCTCAAAGGATAGATCTACTCAGCCAGTAAATCTCTTGCTTTAATGTCTGGGGAAAAGAAAAATTCTCTAGACAAGCAAAACAATTTTTTTCACTTAATGACTAGTAAAATAAAATAATTGTTTAATTTTGGACAGTTTTTTAGCTTATGTCTCATTCTTAGTATGTAGAGCCAATCTGAAAAATATTACTTCGCATATTTAATTTGAATGAAAGAAAAAACCCACATTTATTATTATATTCATTTTTTTTATTATTATTCTATTATTGATGATGCAGAAATATGCCACCAGTCCATTGTTTAAAAACTTACACCACATGACCATGGTGATTCAGCAGACTATGGGTAGAACTTTAATTCACTTGTCTGGCACCACAAGGTTTCAATAAACAGCTAATGAGTTGTACTGAATACAATGTTATTTCTTTGACATCTTCTTAACTTTAATTAGCAGGAAATAATAAATTTGTCTAAGATGTAATCAGACAAGACTGTTAATAGTATCCAGAACTGAATGATTACACTTGCCAGTCATGTTTGGCTTCAGGATTTCTGGAGTCTTGATTGAAGTGAGCGAGCATACTTTTTGTTTGGGAATGTTATTAAATTACTTATAAAAATCAATGTGTTACATACATCTAATATAAAGCTGTTGTGCGGTGTTGTAGCAGTAAAAGAAATCTATCTGCTTTATTATCTATATTAAGATAGACTTGTTTCACTCCCACCCTTATTTAAGGAGTCAAAGATGTAAATGGATGTTCTGGAATTATTTTGTTCTGATGCATTTTGTTACATCCAATGCACAATCAGGAATGCTCTGATATTTTCAAAATATCAATGAACTCAGTGTTTCATTTTGAATCCAAAATGTATGGGTCCCTGGGACGCACATTTTTGAAAACAACGCGTCCCAACCTGAAACCAATGGGTCCAGTGTTTCATTTTGAATCCAAAATGTATGGGTCTCAGGGACGCACATTTTCAAAATCTTTGCGTCCCGAGCGAAATCTATGCGTCTGGGACGCGGGACGCACGGCAAAATGAAACACTGATAAACTGCTGTATAATTTAATATCTGGTACCAATATGTATGTAATTAAAAAAAGAATCTTTTAGCAAAGTGCATGGTCTTCAAATGACTTTATTAATAATAGTATTTTGAAAAATATGCTGGAGCACATGTTTAGTTCAATAAAATGTCTGTAGCATTAATGCTGTGATGAAATAATATTAAGATTATAAGAACTGGCGACAGTAAATTATGTTAGATTTATTGTTGTTAACAGGGTTGAACTGTCAAGAGACATGTGTTGATTTTGTTAGTGTTTGCTTATTTGTTCATCAGCAGTTTGTCAGTTAAATGTGGCAATTAATGATTCCAGCTAGTGCTCTGAGTTATTACAGTGTATTAGACCAATGCTCATAATGAGACAATGACATATTGCTGACAAATTTGACTTTATGCCAAGTACAGTCCTGGAATCATCACGAATCATGTGCTTCACACATTCATACCAGCTGAGCTAATCTCATTGACTTGAAAAAATTCTTGTTGAATTCTGCTATAGTTTCCTCTACATTTGTATTGTGACTTATTCACTCCTACAAATGTACGTTGTTGTGATAAAGTCACCTTATGTATTAAGTGTAGACCAGACAGATTCATTATCATTTGTTGTAGAGGGTCAGTTTTTTGTCCTTCAGTTTAGGTTAATTAATTGTAGCTTCAATTGTCATTCAAAGAATGACTCTGCTAATACAAAACCTGTCAGAATGATTTTGATTTATTGCTTGGGAAAGTATTGGAACACATCCTGAGACTGTATGTGAAAGCTATCGGACAATAGGCTGTCATCCTGGCCATCTTTAGAAGCTATCAGACAATAGTAAACTCATGTGGACCACCGATAGAAATTTATCAGACAATAGGTTAACTCATGTAGACCACCTATAGAAGCTCTCTGACAATAGGTAAACTCATGTTGACCACCTATAGAAGCTCTCTGACAATAGGTAAACTCATGTTGACCACCTATAGAAATTTATCAGACAATAGGTAAACTCTTGTTGACCACCTATAGAAGCTCTCTGACAATAGGTAAACTCGTGTTGACCACCTTTAGAAGCTATCAGACAATAGGTAAACTCATGTTGACCACCTATAGAAGCTCTCTGACAATAGGTAAACTCATGTAGACCACCTATAGAAGCTATCAGACAATAGGTAAACTCATGATGACCACCTATAGGAGCTATCAGACAATAGGTAAACTCATGTTGACCACCTATAGAAGCTGTCACACAATAAGTAAACTCATGTAGACCACCTATAGAAGCTATCAGACAATAGGAAAACTCATGTAGACCACCTGTAGAAGCTCTCTGACAATAGGTAAACACATGTAGTCCACCTATAGAAGCTATCTGACAACAGTTATTTATGTCCTGCTAAGGTAAGTATTTACTGTGAAGAATTTGCTCAGTTGGTAAAGATAGCTTCCAATTTTGTTTCTTGAAAACAGTGATAATGTATCGTATTTATCTCATATACAAATCTTTAATTCCTCCAACTACCATGATCAAAGAATGGAGTCAAAGTTTCAGAAGCTGAATTTTGCTAATGGTAAATCTAGAATCACTGGATAGGTCCACAGATCCTAAGTGTTGCTGATATTCTAAAATTTACATTAAATTCAATACAACTGAAGCTCTCTTTGTTACCCTCTTGAGAGAATTTCGTATTAAGTGGAAACCTTATTTTGTAGATTATGTATTGTATATTATAAAAGGCTTGTATTTTATGTATTGGCTGGCGCTATGAGATGACTGTGCTATTTGGTCTTACTTACAAATTACTGTAAATCACTTTATATTCGCATGATCTTTATTTAGTGAATTCCCACACCCTGACTTATTTCAGCAGGGTCAGAAATATGCAAATAGAATTTGCAAAGGTTTTATATTTTCTACTTCATATATATATGAAGTACCAATTCCAAAGGTAGTGATTACATTAATGTCCACTCTGAAATTCACTGCACTGTATCAAACTTTGCATTAAAAAGACCCCAGAACTGCATGGTCCATAACGGTCATTTAATGACAGTAATCAGTTTTGTTTATTTATATGAATTCTTTATGAATTATCATTCAGAGTTACATTGGTCAAATTCCCAGTCAATGGAATGGTGTATAAATAAATATATTGTACTAATTTAAAAGACAATTATTTTTTATTACATTCTCTGAGGGTTGTTCGGTATGTAATGTGTATTGAACCACAGCGCAATGTTGTTTGTCTTAGGTAATAATGTCACCTGTCTCAAGCCTTTGGCAAGGAGCATAGGTTCAAGACAGTTGGAATGCCTGTTAGTTGATTGTGGCCTGAGATGCAAAAAATTCTTTCCATGAGAGAAGGAAGCATACTGTTAATTATTCTGTATTTCACTTTCATAGCTTACAGAAAACCTGATACAGTGCTTCGGGGTAACATCATTCATTAAGGTTTTAATTTATCCTCTAAAATCCATTAACAACAATGGAGTGTGTCATCTCTGAATGTAACACCAGATTGTTAGTGCTCTAACTTCCTGAATCATAATCTTCTTTAGATTTTAAGTTCATTTACAGACATCAATTGGGTTTTCTTGAAATAAAACAATCAAGCATTAATCTTGATACTGTGTGGATTGAAGTAGAGCAAATTTTGAAGTAAAAAAAAAACATTTGTGCTGACAAATTCTCTTCAATATTGATTAAAAGATGAAATTTAGCCGCAAATTTTGTTTAAGTAGGGTCTGTGATTGATTTTGAAGATTACAATGAAGGTTTAATGATAGATGTAGTGATTTTGAATTTCTTTGAATGAATACAAATGAAGACCGAGTTTCTCTATGATGTATATTTAAGTGATATTCAGTGCATGCCTGGTTAGTGTTACTGGAATATTTCATAGATTGTATCTGTGGGCTTTAGTTGCTGTATTGTATAATGATAAATCCTAAATTTGATTCATTGTTGTTTGTGATGGCTAATCTGGAACTATTTCCTCACGTAAATTGATCAAGGATTTCTTCTTTATGAAAACCGTTTCCATGCCCATGGCAGTGATTGTTTCTCTGTGCAGAACTGTTAATATTTCTCTTTGGAAACTTTCTAGTGATATTTTCCTGTGGTTTTAAAGTATAAGAGTGGAAATACTCTCATAGTATCTTAATATTCACACCTGTAAGAATGGGTGTGTGAAGAAAGTTTTCCCTGTGCAAACATTTTGTTGATATTTCCTGTATAAACCCTATCAATAATATATCCCTGTGCAAATCCATCAATAATATTTCTCTGTGCCGACCTATCGACAGAACTAGTTCTTCATTATCAGTTTCAGTTCTACGTATTACCCACCATATTTCCATGCACTGTCATTCAGATATTATCGCTACTGTCTTGTTTCACTGAAGGGATGGCCTCAATTATGTATATTTAGTCTGTTGCACGTTTTTTCTTTCCCTATGTCCATCATGTGTCTTTGATGTTTGAGATCGCATTGTAATAAGACGATCAAGTAATGTCATATTTCTTAATAATGTTCATTGTTTGTTTGTTGATATCATTTGTAAAAATTGAGGAATGTCTGTAGCATGTAGAAATGTACTTTGTCATCTTATTCTGCTGGTAATTATTTGGAGTAAAATTGTATCTCATTTTCAGGTTCTTGCTCATAAATACTAAATTCGTGCATAACCAGGTTTTTTTTTTGCTGCATAAAGTTATACATAAATAGGACACAAAGATCAGATAATTAAAAAGTGATGATTTTTTATCATTAATCTGTTATAAATTAGAAGGTGGATGAAATAGGGATTTTAAGAAAACAGATAATTGTACATCAACTGTAACTTACGTAGTGTGATCACTATAAATGTAAACTTCTATTTCAGATGTTGCTGTGGACGACCAGAGAGTTGGCAAGGTCATATACCACAGGCTCTTGGGGTACCATTAGAGGACAGATGGCATCCATATCGACACACTGAAGCAAAGCCTACAGATGCCTATGGCGTGCTGGAGTTCCAAGGTGCACCTCACCCAAGCAAGGCACAGGTTGGTAAAATAAATTCTAACTTTCACCCTTATAGAAGTTTTTTATTGTCTGCGAAAGCTATCTTTTAACAGTCGCCTCTGTCTTCTTCCAAGTAATCTAGGTTCAAGGTTATGAATCTTGAGTTCATTATCTTCGTTTAAGTCTCATTTTTTCTCATTCATTGGTCAATTTGTGTGTTTGCATTCTTAAATATTTTGATTAATTGGCTATGAACAAATAACTTTTTGAAAAGGAATATAATGTTATCACAGTAAAGAATAGGAATATTAGAAACAAAGGACTTACATCCAAAGTCCTACATACTTTTATTTACACCCTTTGGTTGGCACTGGTTGTTGTCAAGGAGCTCTGGTTTTATTTACTCATGGTTTACATTACTGCGGAATTGTTGATAACAGACTGCTTCAAACCAAACTTAAATGTTACATCTTGGACTATTTGAATTTTTTGTGCTTTCTGATATAGAAAGTTAACATGATTCATGGGTTATTAAAATAATTAGCAATTGTATCACAGAAATTAGGGCAACATTCATACAGAAATCTGTCAGAGACTGTAGTCAGGGTGGTATGGGAGTTGTCAGTGAGGCCAGGTGAATGATATAAGGCCAGTATTTTCCTCTCTACATTAAGCACAGTCTCCTGTGTTCTGCATTTAATTATTCTCAATTTTTTATTATAAAACTCACCATAGATACTTATAATAATCAGCATAATGTAACATGTAACATTTCATTATGTCATGGATTAGTTTTCAGTAGAATCATCTCTCTTTGATGTTCATCAATGATCAATATTTAGAGAGACAAACAATGCTTGTAGAATTTGATTATTCTGTGCATGTGGCTAATTGTCATTTTGTAGTTTTAATTGCAAGATCTTGCTTCTTTGAACTACACCAACTTAATGATGCATCTGGGCTGAAATGGTTAAATACCCAAATATAGCTTGGCTTTGTTGTATTTAATTTGGATAATATTGGCTTCGTTTGTCTTTTTTTCTGTTTGGCAAGAGCAAAGTTTAAGGAAGTTATAAGTGTACATAATTCTTTTGAAGCCATTATATGTAGCTGGGTATACTTGTGTCTGGAATATGTCTGTTTCTCCATCTTTTTGAATAATTGTTTGCCCTTAATCATGACTTCTTTGTGTCAGTTATGATGATATTATTTTGGCTCAAGTTCTGTTGCCTGCCAAAGTTTCTATGTGCACTCTTTGATTTATGGCTGTTTAATGACTGAAACTTCTCAAATTCATAATATAATACAGTAAAACTTTATTAATACAAGCATCAATATCATGAGCCCCCAACTTATCTCGAGCGGTTATAAGTCCCGTCAATAGTTGTGGATAATTTTCAGCCAACAAAGAAATGCCTTGTTATTACATGCACCATGTTTATCTGGAGCTTTTAGTCTGCCCCGATGATGCTTCAAGATAATGAGGTTTTACTGTATTTGTCTTTTCAAATGAGATAAACTGTTATGGTTATTCCATTTAGTACATTGTTGATCATTCCTGAGTATAATACCTCAGAAATGGGCATACAGTCAAACCTTATCTAATGGATACTTTTAAATAGAGGCCGTATGTGTACCACAGTCGCTCTTTGGCTCACATTTATTATTATAATAAACAGACTAAACCTCTGAATTGATGTCAGATGCTCATAAAGGCCATATTTCTCCCTCTTTGTTGGCCTTTGTTCACAGGCTTGATTGTAGCTGTGACCATTTGTCATACTCTTATGAGAATATGAGAACTTGGCTTTATTCAGTGTTGTTATTGATTCAGTTTTGGCCATTTGCTTGTGAATGTATATTTATAGTGATATATTTGTCTGATAGAACAAATATGATGCTGTATGTTGTATTGTGACGTAGGTTCATACATTTCTCCTTATGACATGGATTCATGATATACAATTACTGTATATGTGTATGTAGGGTATTTATGTGTTTGCGAATGTCTTTTGACTTCCTGTCTTATCCACTCTGTATAACTAATAATACTTCTCAAAGCTGTCTCTTAGATTGATTTCTTAGATTTGTATTATGTTATGGTGAGGAATACTTAGAGACAATGATTCCACTGCAACAACTTGAAGTGTTGCCATGACCCTAATTGCTGATTTTGGTAAAATGTTTCTAATATTTATATTCGTTATCTGGTGTTTCTGGTAAATGTTATTTGAGAAGGGAACACAGGCTTAGTTATATGCAATTAAAAGAAAATTTGAGCCGCGGCTGTGGCTCAGTGGTTAATGCGCTGGACTTGCTACCCAGTTTTGTTTTGACTTTAAAGTCTGTGACTTGTAGTAAGTTTTTGACATTTAGTTTGTAATCTAGCTAGTTAATGGTGATATCCCCAGAGGTATGGCCTTCCACACTGAAGATGTTTGGAATATTAATAAAGGTGGCCATCAACTTTATCAAGTGATTATACTTTGACAATGTAGCTTAAAAAACTGGACTGTATTTGATAGAACTAGTTTTGATATAATTGGCTGAAGCAGATAAATAAAAGTAGTTGAAATCTTTTCGAAAGAAAAACTGCTTTATTTAATTATTTAATGTGCTTCACAGATTTTGTTTATTGTATTAACTGTTGCTATACATTCAGTGTTAGTTGTCTGTTGAAGGGTCATATCTTTTAATATTCTTGATAATGAGAACGAAATTTTGAAAACTTACATATTATATTGGTTGAAACATTCATAGTATGAGCATATTTGCTTTAACATTAGGTAAATATAGCATTTATGTTTCAGCTAATATAAAGTTTCATTATGTTAGAAGCATTGGCTGATGATTTTAGTCATTCAACTGGAATCAATACAAATCCTGTACTTGAAGTACACAATAAGTCAGTAAGAATTTGATAAAGCCTGTAATTAGCTTAGTCGGTACAGTGCAGTGACGTTGATGGAGGACACAGGTTTGAGTCCTGCATTTGGTTTGTGCTTCTCTCTGTCACCTCCTTAATCACAAAGGATGTTTGAAAATAGATTGTTATTTACTTTTTATATAGTTATGGCATACAGGTTATCACAGGTAGGTAACCCATGAGCTCTGGTTAATTAAAGTATACTTTGTAAGTCACTGAAATAATGTCTGATGTTTTATATCATTATTCAAAACAAAAAAAAACAAAAACAGAAAAAATAAATACAAATTTACCTCGTTAATTTTTTTATCATAGTATGAAGTTATTGTTGTTGACTTATGCTGTAATATGTTATATTTAGATATATATAAATCTGGCTCAATCTTCGTTGTTACATCTGACATACAGGTGCCATTTGTCTGGCTGCGTTAGACTCATGAAGAGATAATGGAATGAATGCTCATGCATTATTTGTTACAGACTACTTAAATGTTTTCATGTTTTGTTGTTTTGTTCGAACTCTCTATCATTTTTCCACATCTGCAATCAGTGATGTACAACGTTTAGTGTGACCACCTTGAAAGTACTCAATGTGTTTGAATATTGTAAACTTGCAGGTATAACTAGTTTATTTTATTTTCTACCGTCTGCCAGGCTTATAAGCAAATATATAAATACTTGTCTTGAGGTCTTTCTGATGTATTTTCTACTTAATTTGCTCCAGAAGGAATTAGGTGAAAATGCCTAATTTATAATAGATTAAGGTTCCATGCAGTTACCGCATCATTAAGTGAATAATTGAATTGGAAGTGTTTACTAATTTCCATTAATAATGAATATAGACATAAATAATGTTTTCAGTTTCAATGCACTTCTGTTTTGTTGCTAATAGAACAAATGGATCAGAATAGATCTGATTGTTCTCAATGGGACTACCATATTGTTTGTAATATAAGTCCATATTGATTGAAACAGAATAAAAATATAATTGTTAAGTGAACTTCCAGATTTTTCAAATGGAACTACAGGTCCAAAAACAAATTCTTTTAATTTTTCAAAAGGAACTTCAGAAATGTTTTCAGAATGAAACTCCTGGATTGTTCCATGCAGAAATTCTGAATTTTATGAATTGAAACAAACTTTCGAATTATTCTGAATGAAATGGAACTTTCATATTGTTTCTGAAGTGAAATCTCTGGTTGTTTCAATTGCTCATCAAGAAAATCTATAATGCAATGTTTAAATTGATCATGTAGAAATTCTTATCATGTTTTAATTGATCATCAAGAATCTATTATTTAATGTTTTAATTGATCATGTGGAAAGACTTATCATGTTTTAATTGATCATCACGAAAGTCTATAAGTCTAATGTTTTAATTGGTCATGTAGATAGTCTTATCATGTTTTAATTGATCATCAAGAATCTATTATCTAATGTTTTAATTGGTCATGTAGAAATTCTTATCATGTTTTAATTGATCATCAAGAATCTATTATCTAATGTTTAAACTGATCATGTAGAAATTCTTATCATGTTTTAATTGATCATCAAGAATCTATTATCTAATGTTTTAATTGATCATGTGGAAAGACTTATCATGTTTTAATTGATCATCAAGAAAGTCTATTATCTAATGTTTTAATTGATCATGTGGAAAGACTTACCATGTTTTAATTGATCATTACGAAAGTCTATAAGTCTAATGTTTTAATTGGTCATGTAGATAGTCTTATCATGCTTTAATTGATCATCAAGAAAGTCTATTATCTAATGTTTTAATTGGTCATGTAGAAATTCTTATCATGTTTTAATTGATCATCAAGAATCTATTATCTAATGTTTTAATTGGTCATGTAGAAAGTCTTATCATGTTTTAATGGATCATCAAGAAAGTCTATAAGTCTAATGTTTTAATTGATCGTCAAGAAAGTTTTATGATGTTTTAAATGATCATCAAGAAAGTCTATTATCTAATGTTTTAATTGATCATCAAGAAAGTCTATTATCTAATGTTTTAATTGATCATCATTTGCCTAATCTCAGTATGTTGACTTAGAAATTGTCTGATCTGTACATTGACCTCATTGACTAAGAATATTGATTGCTATGGCTTCTGAAAATTGACAAATCATTTATAAATAGTTCATCTTATGATTTCTAATTTCCGTTGACAGAATGCTGTGGTTTCTGATTTAGACAGAATCATAAATCTTGATCTACTTCATTGTGACAGTGCTGAACTTTATACATCTTACGTGTCGGCAAAATTTCTCCTCGTGATTGACAAATTTCTGTCACAACTTCCTTATTTGTACTGTTTTGGAGCATTAAAGAATAAATTAATCATTGTTGAGAAGGAAATAGGAGCTCTTTGTAATTAAATACCAAAGAACACAAGAGACAGAGTAATTTACAATATACATCATGAATGCATTCAATGGCATTGGTATAATTGAGTGGCAGGGTAGTCAAAAACACCTCTCATAAATCCATTCTTAGAATTTTAAGACAATTTTTATCAACTGTGAAAATCTTGTTATTTCATCATATAATTTATTATGTTTACAATTTATTGACTCTTCAGTACCTTTAAGAGTGATTTTTGATTGCTTTGTTAATATTTATCTTCCATTTTCTCGCCAACGTTATGAAGTTTGACATTTCTATTATGCTTGAAGAGCATATGCTTAAAATGCTTTCTGTTAGTTGCCATAATTTGGCTTCAAAAAATGGCTCTTATTCCATACAATGCATCAGTTAGTAAAGCGTTACATGCATGATTTCAGAATTTGTCTCACCATTTAGTCTGATATATAGTTTAGCTCTGAATACTAAACTTTAACTATTGTAAGCATTGATTTTATAATGATTTGGAGAATTTGGGAAAGTCTCAAATACTAGGTGATTTTCATTTCATACTAGTCTGGTTAAGGTCTTATTTGTCATTAACATACATGTAGAAAATGCCATGTTTACTTGAAGCAGGGAAGAGTTTTTTTTAATCTAGTGGAAACAAAGTCTCTGTGGAGGAATCAAGGATATATTTTCAATTGATTATTAGTCATTGAGATTGTTCACTGTCAGCTACTCTGTCTGTCATCATCAATCTTCATTTTCTTAACACGTAAAGTCAGATGTATTGTAGATTATATATCATCCATGTTAACTTAGTCTTCTACAATCTGGTCATTTGTGTAGTGTTCTTCTTAAGCCTTGTATGGCTTGGAATGAGATGGAAATCCATGAATTGTGAAAATTAAGACAGGAATAAAAATCTGGACTCTGTTCAAAGTCTTTTTATGACTTTTTCCCAACACTGTTATATATGTACTACAAATGCCTGAATTGTAATACTCCCCTTTGAGGAAATGGGGGTATATTGCCTTGCACATGTCAGTTGGCCCGTCCATTCATCCGTAGCCCAGAGCTTGTTCGATCAATTGCTAGAGAACTTGATATGGAGGTTAGTTGTGTCTTGCAAATGACCCCTATCAATTTTGTGGTCAGTTGATCCAAGTTCAAGGTCACCTTGTCCTTGACCACTAAAAGCTTGTCTGATTAATTACAAGAGAATGCCTTGACGTACATTCCTTAGATTGTGTTTGTCTGGACTAGTGAATAACCCCTATCATTTTTTCTCAGTTACAACCTTAGCATTCTCAATTTTGGCATCACACTGTGCATTCTTTCCAATTGCACCAGACCCGGACCCTTTCCCAAAATTAAAAAAAAAATCACTGGGTTTATGGTTGACTTGTTAAATGTACTTTTACCACAATAGCACAGAGGATTAGCTCATGATTGTTTACATTATTAATGCTCCGCCTTCTGATACTTCAGGGACTTATAATGTATCTCCCACTATTCAAAAATAGTAGAGATGTATATGCTCCATTCTCCTGTATTTTCTTCCCTCTCTCTTGGGCAGCTCTGAAATGACCATTGCTTATGAATGGGCTATTAAACAACAGACAAATGTATGTTTCATGGTAAATTTGTTCATGCTTTGTCTCAATTTAAAATGTGCAATTAGCAAAGGTCGGATGGGACTGGGGCATTAACAGTATATCATTGACTTATTTGTCTGTTTATGGTATTTCATTTCAGTATGTACGACTTAGCAGTTATGATTCGAAAGCCGATCAGGTTCTGCAACTCTTACAGAATCACTGGGGACTTGATCTGCCAAAACTGTTGATTACTGTTCATGGTGGTATCTTGAACTTTGATCTTCAACCCAAATTGAAGCGTGTGTTCCGGAAAGGGTTATTGAAAGCAGCCAAGACTACTGGAGCATGGATCATTACTGGAGGAACAAATACAGGTAAGGTGTTGATTAAAATGTTCACTTTAAGGTCTCATCTTAAGTATGTATTGTTTGCTGTCACTCAACACTTATGAAGTTGGGTAGGTAGGCTTTGGAAATGTTATTGCGCACCTAAAGTATATTTTGCCTATACGTTGTACAAAAACTTCTTTATCTCAGCATTTTACAACTTTTACAGGTTTTACAGTAAACACATTGGTTGAACACTCCTGAAGCTAAATAAACAGCTTCCTCACATGTGAATTTTTTCTGGCTCAGGATGTGATTTGAATTCACTGTGGCCTAGTGATTTCTAGTTGGAGACCAAAACCACTCTATCCTTATCAATTATATCTGTTATTTTAACTTTACACAGTTTTATCTTTTGAAGTTGTACCTGAGGTTATAATGACGAGATCAGGGAATTGTTCTCTCTTCTGTTTTCAATCTTTTTATTATGTGAGAAATTATGTGCATGAAAGATGTTATAATTTCTTTTTTGTTGTCTTTTTCTCAAGACATTTTTCTCATGATATTTATGTACGACTGTCAACATTTGTAATGAATATTCTTTAAACTCAAAGCAGACATAATTTCTGTTCATTTGAATAGTTTGCGAAATTATTTTTGTAAATCATTAGTCAAACTGTTGTAAAATACCATTCCTCGCCAGGACTCTGTAGTATTGGAAAAAATCAGTGCATATTTTGAGCAAAACAACTTGTTAAACTATGGATTAAAAAAAACACCAAGATAGCTGACACAGTTCTTTCATGGTGACATATTTTTGTTGATTATTACCTTAATTCAATTCTTGATCACAATCACAGATGTGTAATTTTCTGCTTTACAACTATTGTTGTGATAAAAATGCAGTGTTTGTTTCACAAGAATTGATGGTATCTACTACATCAACCATTCTGCTTTCACTTATCATGGCTGAAAATAACTAGAAATTAACAATGATTCCACACTTCTAACCCCTGCTTGATTTTGCTTTGTCTGTACTACATAATAACTTTACTTCAAAAGCTCCGCAAATACTCAGTTCAATAGGCACTTGGTCAGTCAATCTGGCAATGTTTCTTGTAACTAATGAAAGCCTCTAATTATTAATTAAATGTGCAAGATTTTTTAAGAATAGATCTCTTTTCTTAATGAAGTTTTAAGAATGTTACCTAAGTGGATTTTAGAATGGAAGGTCTAAATTTATATTTCTTTTACCAAGTTTTGACTTAGTAATGTTTGTTGGTTTTTATCATTCTTCATGTGAAGAATGTTTACTAATAAAGTATTTTATTAACAATAAGTATGGGGGTATTTGTGCATGAGCCACTGAAGATGAATTAGAATGTATTAATCTTCATGTATTTTTGTTAGGATGTGGTATTAACATTGAATGGTAGAACAGTAACATAGTCTTGGTGCCATCAATTGCTTTTGTTGAATACAATGCATTGTTATATTTCTAAGTTTAAATAAACATTTTCTGAGTATTCTATGGTTTATGTTGAACATTGTAATAAAACATTCAAGCTGTCAACTGAATTTTGATGAATGTTGGTTTTAGTGTTAAAAGTTGAGTATTACGTCTTTGTACAGATTTAATTCCTTGTCTTTTTGCTGTAAGATGAAATAGCATGTCTTTAATTTTTGATGTTTTATTTTTAGGCATGCATTATTCCCTGTTGATCTTAATTGATAATTACTTGAATCTCTCGGTATCACTATTGAATAGCTGTCTGCTGTTTTCACTTATTTTTGGTAGAGTTTGGTGCCTTGTTGAATTGTAGGTTATTTCGTTAATATCCTTGTTGAGCTTTTTGTTGGAGAAACTCTCCCATGAGCCTCTAGTTTATTGTCATTGACTGTCTCCTGTTCTTCTTTTAAATTGAAATGAATGCTTATTTGACTTAAAAATCAATTCTTGAAGACTGAAAATAGAAAGTAATATGTTATGTCAAGATACTGTAATGCTATAGTTTTTTTTTCATTGAGATTTAACATTGCACCAACTTCCAGGGTCATTTGGTGACTTTTCCAGCTTTAACAGTGAAGGAAAGCCCCTGGTGCACCCCTAGGTTGAACCACAGTCCTTCTGCAAGCTAGCTTGGCAGCTTCCTTCCCTGTAAAATATGTCTGATCACAGTTTCACTTCAATCTCACAGTGGTACCAAGAGTGATTTCTAGTCAGAGACCATAACCACTCGACTAGGGAGGCCTTCTCAGTTACGTTATAAGTCAGTGAAAATGAAAGTAAATGAAATGTATTAAAAAGAAGAATGGTCTTACAGATGACAAACTGTTCCAAGGATATATACCGGTACATGTTTTATGTTGGTATTTACATATGGAATGTATCGATTAAAACGATACAATGTATTTTATTTATCAGGGAAGATGATTAGTATCTCTCTTAATTGGATCACTGTCTCAATAAATAATACTTTATAATGTGTTCTTTATTGTAAGCCCAAGGGTATTTATGAAGGTTAAATTGTTATAATTGTTCAAGGTTGATATTAAATACAGTCCAACTTGTTCAAACAATTGCTTCTGTTATGCAGATAGTACTGGTTAGTATACAGTCCAGGAAAACTGGTTAGGTGAACCTGTCGCCGTATATAACTGAATAATTGTTGAAAAATGGCGTTAAACCCCAGTGACAAGAAGTCACATAAAAACAAACAAATGTAATGCAGATCAAGGATTTGGGTTCTGGTGGCATAAATTGCTCAAAGTGGTTGAACTATATTTTATCTTATTTTAATGTTGTTTGTTTCTTATTTGGATTTGTATAATTGGATAAAGGACCTGGGCTCAATACCATTTTCAATCTTCTTTTGTAAACAATGCTTCACACATCTTACATGTGACTAATTGTGACTAATTACATGACATTTGCTGTTTGTAATCCAAATTCCTCAGCATCATCCATGATGTCACACACTTTATACAAAGTACCCATGGAAAAACAGTTGATCATAGTATACATCTGTGAGAAAGAGTTATTATTATTTTATATTCATCAGACTTTCATCAAATATGTTACTTAAATTTATGATCAAAATTGTAATTTGTCTATTAAGCATTTTTTTTTATTGCAAAAGAAAAAATCACAGGGGGCTAGCACATTGAAGGGATGGTGTATAATGGTGTATTAGGCCTAAAATGGCCACACAGACCAAAAACAAATATATCATATATATATACATATACAAGGGTTACAACTTCCAAAATTATAGTTTCTGCACCAAGTTTGTTTAACACTATGTAACTTTTTCAGAAATGACTCAAATTTTTAATAACTGGCATCTCCAGATGGCTAATACATTATACTACACGTAACCAATAAACATTTTGTCCAATTCAAAACAATGAAGCAGGTATTTCATCTTTTTCCTCCGAAAAATTGTCAATATTGTTTAGTTGAACGCGACCTCGCAACACCAAATGATCAGAATTACCATACTAAATACACTTTAAAACAACAGGTACAGTAATGACTACACATGCTTACCATAAATATTACTAAAATATGCTGATTCAGCACAAAAATTTAATACAGGAATGCTCTATTCACATTTAATCCAAAAAATCATGGCATGATTGAAACTTCAAATATTATGATGCAGAGACCTTTGCCCCGTAATTTGTTTGTAAGCGGACATTTCATTGGCTGAAGCTTATAGAATCATAATAGTGTAGCGAGGTGGAAATCTATGATGGAGTCAGCAATTTTGTTAATTTAAGCTGTTTGTTTAATGTTTGGTACTTGTTATCCTGGCCCAGATTTTGGCCCGTTATTTGAGAAATTATGAGGTGTATATGTGTAAATGTAGTTTCGTTAGACTGCATGAAGATGGTCTGATGTAAGAAATCTCATTAAGTCAGATATTTTTGATGAGTGATTTAAATATGAGATTCTGTGACGTGCATTTTGTCGTTAATGTGTCGAGATTTCTTGTCATCTACTGGAGAGACTGTTCATATGTTGTGAGGTTTGTCAGAAATGCTCGAGTATAATCATTTTTTATTACACAATGTGTCACTGGATGGTAATATTATTTATAATTAGATTTATTTGTTATGATAATTACTTGTGTCTTGTTATGTAGTGATGTCTGAAGTCACTATATTTTTTATTGTTTTTTTATGCGTGTTCTTGACTTTCAATAAAGTCAGTTTATGGAGTTTTCTCCTTTTTGTATTTTCAGTGCCTTTAACAGGCATTAAGCCCTGGTCTTAGGGGAAGGGGGTAAATGGGGGTAAATGCCTGGTATTGAAAAAAGAAACTATTTAAAATGAGTTAACATGTTACCCTCCCCCCCCCAAAAAAAAACACCCAGAAACTGGACAATGGACATTTTTGCATTTTGAAATTCATTTTGGCTAATTTCCTTACACACAATGAATTTGTGGTATACTTTTCATCTGGTGTTTGTTAATAAGTCTTTCAACTCATATTATATTCAAACAGCTTTTGTTAATTCTACCTCAGCCTCTTGCAATTAAATGTTAATACTTTTTTGTGTTATAGTTTAACAGCTTATATATAATGGACTGGCCAGTTGATGAACATGCATGCAACATGAGATGCATTTTATCCTCTTGTTAGGATTTTGAAGTCAATTTTCTTAACTATTCCTTGGATGGAATATTGTTGAAACCATTTTGACTTTAAGAAAGTTGTTGTCATTTGATATACATTGGTATTTTTCTGTATGGTTATTTAAAAATTGCTTTTGACTGTTGTCAGTACCCTTGAATTTATTCCATTTGCGTTAGGCCATCATTAAGAAAATATTGGTTAGTAGTTAAAATAACCACTCATTAAAAAATCCTGTAATTTATAAGCGATTTTGACAATTTTAAGCTTGTCTGTTTCTAAGAAAAAAGCAAGCTATTCTGATCGCTGCGGCATTGTCTTCATTGTTATGCAAAAATTTTAATGTAGCTCATTTCTTTTAAAGATATCAACATGACCATTGGAATACTTGATTATCATGACTAGACACAAGACAAGGGACAGTATTCTGAAAGCTATCTTTTGGGGTTATGCGCCTGTTTAACTTAGAATTTTTGTCAAAATTGCTTATTAAGTAGAATGTTGTTAAACAGACGACCATTGGTGCTGCTCTGTGGAGCTCTTGTTTTGTTCTTTATTCTGGATTTTCATTTCAAGTACCAGCATCTACCTTATAATAACCTACCTACCAACTGTTATAAGTTAGTGTAAATGCATGCCAGCATTTTTTAAGGATAACCTCTGACACCAGTTGTTAATTGCTTTGGACATTTAGGCACAAAATAGTCTCTACACCCTATCAGTATAACTGTTAAATATGAATTTTATCTAGAATTGTGTTGATAAACTCATAGAATCAAACATATTATATTTCTTGTTCTCCTAGGGAAAGTTGTGAAATACAAAGGTTTTCTGTTGAGGATCACTTCTAAAGCATATTATATGTTGTATTGTACTTTTGAGACCAATTTGATATTACACTAAGAATCTCGGAGAAGCAAAGCTATTCTTGGAGGTATTGGTCTGAACTTGTTATTTGAATTTCCTTGATGATAAAACAATCAAGCGTTCTCTAGTCTCGGCATTGTATAATCTTGTTTAAAATTTGCTGTTGCAGCAAAATGTGCAAAATTATGCCTTTGTCAGCAGTTATTTTTGTTATAAGCTTATTTTTGTTTCATTTAACACTTTTTAATGTAATATACAGATAGCTTTGACTAGACTATGTATGAGTTTATTAAAATTCAGTTAATCCGGTTTTTAAAGGCAGTTATCAGAAAACAGATCAAATGGTTTAAGTGTCACCTCCAAGACTGTGACTTCAGTGCTTGTACAACAGGTGAAGACTATGAATATATCCTGTTTCATTCTGTGGATCTCTGGAATGTTCGTAAATGTTTACTCTAACTGGAGTCTGATGTTGCCCCATCAGTAAGGGTCATTTTGGTGGCTTTCCAGCTTTAAGAGTGGAGGAAGACCTCAGGCTTACACCTGGGAAGAACTACTGACCTTCTGTAAGCCAGCTGGACAGCTTTCTCACGCGTGAAATTTGGTCCCAGGTGGGATTTGAACTCACAGCTGTGAGGGGCTAGTGATTGCATGTCAGAGACCATAACCACCCAACTGCATCATGTTTCCTTTAGACAATTGTAACATGTAACATCATAGTTGCTATTGTATTCAATTGAATGATTTACTGGGAATGTGATTATCCAATATAGTATTGATTTTCTTTACTAAAATCTCAATTTAACATTTTCAATTTTGTCAAGTTATGATTGCTGAGGGTAAATGAACCTATTCAGTGTTTGGTTTAATTAATTGATGATTTATTTGAAAATGAATGACAAACATACTTATGATTGATTCAAAATAAATAGAGAATAAATTGAGACTTAGCTAGGAGCTGATTTCTTGTTTTATAACTTTTGGGCCAGGCCATAGTATAGACATGTTCTTTGAATGATTCAATTAATCCTGGAAGTTAGCGGTAATGTCAGTAATGATGAGATCACCTATTTTTGTAATGATGTTTGTGGTCAGTATATGGCTTGTGGCCGTTCAGTGAACTGCTATTACTTTGTGGTTGTTTTATAATGATGTCCAGGAATTGTGACTTACTCATTCATCTTGTGACAAACACTGATAATGATATACAAGAGTGACATTGTATTAATTATATTTTATACAAATTTGCTGACTTGCCAAGTGCAAGTTCTAATTTTGTCAGTTGTAAGTTTAGAGTTACAATTTAACAAATCATGATGTATCCTTGTCATCATGTTATTTCTAATTTGAATCTTATGGTATAAAACTAATGACAAATGCAACTTTGATAAATACAGCCAAGTGCTTGTATTGAATCAGAGATAATAGGTTAATGACTAATTAAAGACACAATGTTGTTTTGTTCACTTTGAGAGAACAGCCGAATATTTCTGTTGATGCAGTTTAGAGTATTATTTCAATGTCTTATGACAGCTGAGACAGCAGTTGTTAAGTATAAAAATCATGCCAGTGGTACTTATTCAGACATTTACTTCTAACTGCTTGCAAAATGATGTATGATGAACGAATAATTCTAAGACCATAATATATTTCCTCCAAATACATGAGGTAACATGATTGGGAGGTTTAAAAAATTTCATCTTAACTAAGATATGCCTATTGTTGTGGTACCATGGAAACCTCTTCAGTAAATATGTCTTGTCTAATTATACTTGCACTCCATTAATAAAATATTTTAAGCCTTATATATTGCTTTATAATTATGAGTTTTGTTGGTTTTTCTTTTTGGCAAAACTGTCAAAATATTTCTCCTACCGGCTTCAGTCTATCCCAGGCGACTTTGGTCACATGACACAATTTCTCATCAGAGATAGATGAATAAGAGACAAAATGAAATGTTTCATCTTGCTTGTGGCTACTGCATCATGTAGATTGAGTCTTGTAGAGACAGTTAAGTCACACTAAAATTGCTTAAATGTCATTGTTTTGTATATTTTAGGAGTGACAAGACATGTTGGTGATGCTATTAGTGATAGAACTATGAAGGCAAAGAATAAGATTATTGCCATTGGTATAGCTCCTTGGGGCATTGTTGAAAACAAAGATGATCTCATTGGTAAAGACGTAAGTGTATAATTACTTCCTAGTTAGTTAGTTCTTTATTTCATTGATAATAAGAGAGTTTGTTGTCATAGGTGTTAAGCACCGACCTCTAAGTGAAAGATTAGTGCACCAAATATCCAATACGCAACACCCCCACTCTTTCACAGAAATATCCTGGAAAGGTTGTTATTTGTTATAAAAGATTGCTTATGTAAATAATCTTTCATGTTATTTCTAATGTGCCAAAAACTTGTTCAAACATTAACTTATCCGCATGAAAGTCCTGAATTGATTTTAGCACTGGAAAGTAACCAAATCAGCAGTCATTAAACCTCTTCAAAAATTGTTACACAATAAATGGACTTATTATGTTTTTATAAACATGTGCTGAAGATCATCAATGAATAGAAGCCACCTGGCTGTTTAGGTTAATGTTTTTAATACAATTTTTTTTGTACACCCAAAGGGTCGTATTATGCTATGGCTGAGCTCATCTGTCCATCCGTCCGTCCATCCGTGTGTTCTCCTTGTGCAGACAACTCCTCCTTCCTTATTTGACCTATTTTCTTCAAACTCTCACAGATGATAACTATTGGTGTCTACTTGTGCATAAAGGGGAGATATTTCAAATTATTTCATCAAATATCTTTTAACTATCTCATCTTTCAATTATTAGGGTTTTATCGTAAACTTTCATTTTAATGTCTCAGTTGTGGTTGTTTAAACATCTCATCAACAGCCATGGTCATTTGACAATGTTTTCAGCTTTAACGGTTGAGGAAGAACCCAGGGGTTAGACAGAGCCCATAACCACTCAACCACAAAGGCCCCTTTTCAGTATGAAGATTTGAAGTCAATTTCAATTTGTGCATAAAGACCACATTCACATTTTTGTTCTTCTCATGGTTTTCTTTATGGACAGGTTTGACTGTATCATATATTGTGCTGATACTTTCTATTTCCAAATATATGAGAACCTGTCAGTTAGTTCAGTCACAATGTGTAGGGACCCTGGTATTGAGGAAATGAACAACATGCACAGACATGATTGCTTATAGTAGTGGTAGTCAGTCTGTGAGTTTATCTGATGATTCAATGTGTGTTGTATTTCCTTGTATATGTTATTTTAATTCTTACATCAGAAATCAAGAATCTGTGAATAACATATTGTATTATAATGTGACAGGGTGTTAGTAATGTCTGAATAATGTAATATATGTGACTGGGTGAAAGGAATTCTGTTGCCAGTAATCTTTGACTATGTTAAGAAATTATTACCATTATTATGACAATAATAATGACATTTGTAAAACCTCTATATAATGATTAAGACATTATTAGGACCAAAAACTCTTAATATTGTGGTTGTCTCATTATCAAATTGAAATATGGACAAAAGATAGAGAAATGATCTTAAACTTAAATAGCTCTATCATGGATATAAATCAACAGTCGCCAGTGACGACTAAAATCGGTAATGAGCAAACAAATTTTACCTTATGATCGCCTAGCTGGCAAGTAGTAGTTCACTGATGTTTTTCAAAATTTTTTACTTTCATTTTCAATGTTTGCCAAAGATACATTGTTGTAATTCGTCAAAAATTGCTGTCTTAAAGCCGTATCCAGGATACAGCATCTAGACTTTGATACTTCTCTTGACATGTTCGTAGGTCAGATTGCACTAAATTTTCAACAGCAAGCGTTTGTGTTATGATGATCATCAGTTTTGTCAAACTCGACACTGTTTGCTAGTATTACTTAAAAATAATGTGGCGGTATATGCAAAAATATGACTTAACTCTGGGCTAATTGATTTTTAGCTGGGCTACTTGATTACAAAAGTTACAAGCCCAGCTGGCTAATTGAATTTCGGAGTTAATTTATATCCTTGTCTATAGTAAGATGCTCTATTGAGTTGAACTGGTCTCTAAGTGACGTTTTATTGTATTCTTATTTAATCAGGCAAATAAGCAATAAGCTCCATTTAGTGTCTATTTAGTAGTTATGCCCCCCTTTGAAGAAGTGAGGGTATATTAAGTTGCACATCGATCACTCGGTCAGTAAGGCTGTCCATAGACCAAATCAATAACTAGTGAATGCTTGCACATACGAACCACAAATATGGTATGGAGGTTGGTTGTGTCTTGTAGATGACCCCTATTGATTTTGTGTTTGGTTGGTCAAAGGTCAAGGTCACCATGTCCTTGAAAGTTACCAAATGACCCTGGCTGTTAGTGTGATGTTAAACTCCAGTGAAAATAAAATAAAATAATATTTGATTTAGTATAATAGCACTCACTATATACTTATTGTGCTCCTTAAATTAACATTTTTTAAACCATTTCATTTTGTACTGTTATTTTTTATGTCATTTTAGAATATTTGTCCATATCACTGTGTGTCATCTCCTAAGACAAACTATTCTGTACTCAACAACAACCACTCTTACTTCCTGTTGGTGGACAATGGAACTGTGGGAAAATATGGTGGTGAAATTATATTCAGAAAGAGGCTGGAGAAGTACATAGCCCATCAGAAGATATGCATAAGTAGGTTGAGGACACTTTGAACTATTTTTATTTTTAGATGTTGATATTTTGGTTAGCTGTAATAACTTATGAATTTTCCTTATTTCTCAAATGTAGGTGATTTTCCTTATTTTTAAAGTTTTTCTGAATGAATTTTAGTGGACCTGTTCAGATATGTAAGCCTGGGTGATTAATTATGATATTTGAAGAAATATGTAGCACAATGGTTACAAGAAACCAAGTTTTCTAACTTGTTTAAAGTGATGTTAAATTTATGTTTGTTCTTGAGTTAGTTGTCATAATGTGCTGCTGTGAATTATATAAAAGGAAACAGTTATTTTCAATTGTACAATTTTGTATTCCATTGATTTTTGCCCACTTTCAAGGTGAAATTCTCATGAAATATCAGTCTTGCTCATGATTGCTTTGAGTAAATTGTCTCAGTTGTTTTTTTATTTTCCTATGAAATTTTAATCAGTTTGTTATACCAGACTTCATGCAAAGAATGCAGTACAGTGCCTTAGTTTTAAATGGATATTAAGTTTTCTCCTTTTTACAGCTACATAGATGCAATGAAATCAGTGGTACTTTAATCATATCCTGCAAGTAAACCTTTGAAAGAAGCCAACTGTCCATAAAGTCTATAACTCTCATCTTACAGTGACCCTTTGTCGCTAGTTCTTATTGTCACTGTCACTGGGGTTTAACGCCGTTTTACAACAATTTTTCAGTTATATACGGTGACCGGTTCACCTAACCAGTTTTCCTGGACTGTATGTTAACCAGTACTAACTTACCCTTCCACAAGGAGCCGGCAACTTCTCCATATAAGGAAAATCAACATATTTGTCAAATTTTCATAGAAGGGTATGATCTGCCGCAACCGGGATTTGAACCCTGACCTTTGGGTTGCAAGTTGCACTAACCACTGGACCACGGCCACAGCCACACTAGTTCTTAATTTTCAATTTTAATAAGAATGCCTTTGGATTTTTTCTAACAAAACCTCAATATTTCTTATACATCATATTGACATTAACTTTTGACTTTTATTTCTACCATTTCAAACCTGAAGTACTTTTTTATTGGTAGTTTAAATAAGAATGTCTGCTTTTAGAAACTTCTTTTCTTAAAACTGTATTAATCTTTGAAGGAAAATTTATGTTTTGTATTCTGTTATTATGTCAGTGATTGCCCTGCAAACTGTTCTTGTCTTGTCTGATAAATACAGTAGTGTACAGTTAGAGAAATCCTTTGGACCTGAATAATAACTTTACAAACAACCATATTTAACTAATTCTCCTCAGTGAAGTTTTAATAAATGTTGGGATACAATGAAATCTTCTCCTGTATGAATGTATGCATGTTGTGTTGTTTAAATATCTGCATTGCAAATTTGCTTGTAAGTATGCTTGATGACAAACAATAAAAGAAAATGCAGAAAAAATAATGTACAGTAAAACCCCAATAAGGAGACCTCCTAACACAGTGGTCATAATATTGATGGTCGCTATGTAAGGTTTAACAGTACATGTTTGTTTAAATGCTTATTGGCCAAATTGATTTTTTTCTTCAAGAAAAAATTGCAGATTTTGAATAATTATGATCATGTACATGATGTTATTTACCATAGCATGACATATAACAATAGTTAACCTATGGGGGATTCAGCATGAATCACTACTCCAAAAGTGGTCTGAGAAAAGGCTCTAGACAAAATTATGTTAGTGTTTATTATAGTTGTCTGAGTAATTTGATATTCTCTGTTGTTGAATTATTCATATTTCTTATTGACATAAATTCTGTCATCTCAAGGCTTGCCATTCATTATAGTAACACAGTGACTGTTGACAGCCAGTACAGTTAATCATGCTCTTGTTGATTAGAAATGTTTTGACTGTGTGTTAACAATCAACCTGTGTGTTAACAATCAACTTTGCAATTGATTGTTCCACTTAAAAGAATCATATGTTTTACTGTTTTACTGTGTATCCTGATTCCAATGTTTTCGGTCTAAATTCTTCCTCTTTGTGATATTTTAATTAAGTCAGCATGCTCTACATGCTGGGAATATTACGGTTTTCCATTAAGTTCCACACAGTGGTTCATAAATATTACACAAAAATGATGTTTCTGTTGCTTAAATGCGCATTTCTGGATTTATCATTTTGAATTGTGATTCGCTTCCTTTACTGTGGTGCATTTTATTTCATAATAGGTCTCTACATCCATGATGGGAGCTTATTGATTTTGTCCTCTCTGTCTTCATGTCAATTTGACACTAAGTTTTCATGGACTGATAACTCTTTATTTGACAAATGGTTTCAGGATCTGTTAGTCAGCCTCTAATGTATTTTGCTCTTTGCCACAATTATTGCATTCCATTACATTGGCCACTTTAACATTGTCTTGAGCAAGTACAACTTATCTCAAGAATAATATGTGCACCATGATGAATGTTAAAATATATGATGGGTGACACCTTCTTCATTCCCTTATGGCTGAATCTGGCTACATACCTGTACAGGCAAAGATAGAAGTTCACTTAATTAAATGTTTGTGCTACTGAACATCTTTAGTTGTAGTTGTTGATCTTGATAATGTTAGTTCATTCAAAAGATATTTTGAGTGTACTATTTCATGTTCTGTTATGTCTTATAAGGACCGGGTTTGAAAGCTTTGTTACGTGGGATTAAATTAAATATGTAATGAATTATCTTGACTTCACAAAAATAAAGTATTCACACAATGGTAAAATATAGTATTGCAATTTCCAGCCAATGGTGTGAAAGGACGAGGTGTGCCTGTAATCTGTGTGGTGTTAGAAGGAGGAGCTAACACAATAAGGTCAGTGCTGGAGTATGTGACAGACACGCCCCCTGTGCCTGTTGTGGTATGTGATGGAAGTGGTCGTGCTGCTGATCTTCTGGCATTCACTCATAAATACTCTCATGATGATGGGTAAGTTTGTCTTGTCCAATGCTTACTGCTGTCTTATTTTGTTGAGCCTATGCCCAATATATTATTTTAAATGATTTGGGGGATAAAATCTGTTCACCTTTAATGCTAGGAAGAGTCCTGTATTACCAGTGCTAGAAACATTGCATAAACCAACCCAAAAAATCTACTTTAACAATAATAGATTTTATTATCAGAACCTACAGCCATACTTGATTCAATTTTTCTTTGGTCATTCGTAGCTGTGCAGAAGCTAAACTCCTTTGGAGATGTTAATGTGACAAGTGTTTTTCCTCCATCAGAGTAGTTTTTCAGTGGATATTAGTAATACATGTATTTTCATTAATAGTCCTAGTTTGCATGCTTTTTGTTTTGCTATAAAAACGACAACACCAAGGACGATGATTTTTTGTGTCTGCAATAAAGTAAATGATGATCAACTTATTGAATTATATAAAATAAACTGACTCTTTGCTGATCAATTCTTTAGTTGTAAAAAATCTCCTTTAAAGCACTTTGGTGTAGATTTAAAACACTGACTGTCTTTAGTGCTTAGCATTATTGCTTTAAAACATGATTTAAAAGTTTAGGTATTCCATCTTTTATGTTTGATACTAAAAGACTAAAAGTTTTTACAAAATACATTAATTTTTTTTTAATTTACAGGACAATGCCTGAAAGTCTACGTGATCAGTTGATTCTGACAATTCAGAAAACATTCCAGTATACTACAGAACAGGCAGAGAAATTATTTGTAGAACTTATGTTGTGTGTGAAGAAAAGAGAATTAGTAAGTATTTATGTTAACATGTGTCTAACCATATTGTTTCCTTAAAGTAATTATCACAGAGTTAATTACTTTCATTAGTAATATCATCAAGATCTCAAGATAATTCTAAAGCTCGTGATATTGATGCTCGTAATAACGAAGTTTTACTGTTATGATATTTTTTTCTAATGGTCACATTTGTCTAAGATTAACATGTACACAGTCAGCTTGTTATCACAAAGATCATACTGTCAGTTACCAGTGTAGTAAGTTTAAAAGTTAGTTGTTTGTATCTCACTTAATGGTTTTCGGCAAATTGAACCAAAGGGTCACCTGATGCTTTTGGTCAGTTCTGACTGTCACTTTACTGATTGTAACTGGATAAGTACTGTATATAATGAGGACTGAAATATGACCATAATGAGGATTGATTCTGTCACCGTAGTTATCATTCACTGTCACATTTATGTGATCATTGTCATTTTCTCAATAAAGTAGAAAAGGCTGAGTGACACATCATATTTATATTACCATTAAATGAAATTATACAGACTGCGTTAATATGGTTTATGATTACCAATAATGCTTATTTCTTCACTATAGACTTGTTTATGCCAATATGAGCTGGCCTTACATGGCTTATCTGAAGCAATACTAAATTGTTGAAAGCAAATCAAGTGAAGATAAAGTACTTAATAGAGATACTTAAAGCATTGAAGTAGAAAGTCTATTATTTAGTGATGGGGAATTTGAGGAATTGTGCTTTGAATGAATATAATGTGAACCCTGTTTATGAAGCATATTAAAGGGGAGAGAAGAAATTGGACCCTTATATGTACAGTACACCTTCCAAAAATCTGCTTATTAGATTGACGCATGTTGGCAGGTGGGCGATGGCATCAACAATTGGTTTCCACTCAATAACATATGTTTTAATTGACAGATTCTCACCAAATTTTATATGTAGCTTGCTTACATGAAGACCTACATTGGAATTGTATATGGTGGTTCTCAAAGGTCACTGATACGCAAAAATAAAACAAAAACTCTGTGTGCAACTTCTCCTACATTTCTCTATGGATTTTAACCAAACTTTCATAGAACTATTGTCATCAAGTGACACAACTCATGTTGTCAGGGTTTTTGATTTGATCAGATTTGGCAGATTTCTGGCCCTTTGTTTATTTTGCATGTATGCAATATATGGAGAAATATTCATCTGTGCACAACTCCTGTATTTCTTAGGCGATTTCGATCAAACTTTCATAGAACTATTGTCATCAAGTGACCCTGTGCGTATTGTTGGGGTTTTGTGATTTGATAATTTTTGACAGAATTATGGCCCTTTGTTTATTTCGCCTGTATGAGCTATTAAAATCAAACTTGCGGAGGTCATGGGTAATGTTTCACCCTATGACTGAAGGTAAGAATGGGGTTAGCATCTGGAGAAGGAAAACTTTAATTTGTGACAGTTCCTGTCATTTCTTGATTAATGTTTACTTGTCCTATAATATCTATAGACGTATTATAAAGGGTGGCCTTAACTCAAAAGAGGCTGATATGTTATGTCCTTATAAGGGATTGTAAAATTTTAAGGACATGTATTAGTAAAATAAAGAAAATAGTTTTTGACAACCTGTATTAAAAGCTTAAGTACAAACAGTACTGTGGCTGTGGTCCAGTGGTTAGTGCGCTGGACTCGAATCCCGGTTGTGGCAGGTCATACCCTTCTATGGAAATTTGAAAGGAATGTCAATTTTTCTCCATATGTGGAGAAGTTGCTGGCTCTTTGTGGATGGGTAAGTTAGTACTGGTTAGTATACAGTCCAGGAAAACTGGTTTAGTGAACCAGTTGCCATATATAACTGAAAAATTGTTGAAAAACGGCGTTAAACCCCAGTGACAATAAGTCACATAAAAACAATAAAAACAAAACAAGCAGTATTATATGTTGAGTTTTACTGTATTTAGTTGATACTAATTGTGAGATAAATGCATGTAACACCTTCTAGTCAGTCTCCATAAATGTTTGCTGGGTTATTTGTTAGTACCAGTACTGAATTATTAGTTTGTGAAGTTGTATAAAATTCTGATTATTTCAGTTGACCACAATTCTTACCAATACTTTTCCATGAATTATGTCCTTATATCATGTATATATATATAGGGAATGGAGCATTTGAGTAATGAAATAATGATTTGTAATTCTTGTAACAGTTGGTGTGTATTTCTACATCTGTTCTGTTGTGAATTGTACTTAATCTATTCAATTGATAAGTAAGACATTCTTTCAAACAGATTTTCTAGGTATGGCTTTGAGCAATATGGAATGTTATAACATAGCTAATACTTGATAAAGTTCAGCTGACTTTTGTTCAATAATGTCTGTTTTGGGGGGACTGAAAAGAAATTCTAAGGTTTAATGTAAGTGATTTGTTTACATCAATTCTGTTTGTTCTGATAAAAAAAGATGAACACGGAGGATAATTAATGATAATGAAGTTTTGCGATCTTTGTATGTTTTGTTCAGCTTGGCATTCAGTTTTGTAGTGTCTTTAAAGTTTGTTTTATGTTCATTCTTGACTGTAAGAAGAGTTTTTGGGGTTAAATCTAAGATAAATTCACAAATTTAATTTCTTTCAAGACTCAGTATCAATTAGTGGATTAGGTTTCAACAAATTAAATAAGATTATAATTAGGATAGATTAGTCCTGCCAACTTTGGGTTCAGTGTAATTTGTCAAGGGAACATTGTATAGTTGGTAAATTGATAAGATAGCATTATAATTTCTAGAGGAATTGGGCTATTAAATAAATTCTATTTCATGATTACAGATATTTGATAATCTCATCTTGTTCTATTTTTGTGTACAACAAATTCTGTCTATTTTGGAATCTATGTAGCACATCACTTGTAGATACTGTCGTTTCACTAATTTTCATTGGGGATTTGATTTCGTGGATTTCATGAGTCGGCTGACACGAAATCAAATGCCTACGAATATAAATGCCGAGATATTTGTCAACCATCCGAAATTTTGCGGTATCAGAAATTGTGACCACGAAAATTGAGCACAATGAAAGTAAATGATACCACAGTATATGATCTATGAACTGTACCTCTTGCTTAATTATGTAGGATCTTTGAACTAGATCACTCAGGTATATTGGATTCATGAAACATGTGTAGACATCTATATGCTAAACTAGACAGATCTTTTAGAGATGTATGTACAGGATTGACTTTTTTTCTCTTTTTTAATGTTCTTTGTCAGACATGATTCTATATTTATTGTCTGTAACAGAGGTAATAGTGAAGTTTTTATGATAAATGACAATATATCTTATGTGTTTTAGTATGTTTGGTAGGAATTTACTGTTTTTCTAGATGATCAATGGGAGACTACTCCTGTTTGCCTTATGCTGGTAGTGGTTTATTACCAGTATTATTATATTGTTGCTTGAACAGACTCTTCTATAATGTAGAATGATTGCCTTCTATCGACATTGACCTGAGAAAATTAATGAGAAAAATCTCAGACTCTGTCAACAGTTAATACCACATGATAAGAAAGCAGTAACTATCAAATGATGGTGATAATCCACTTCTTGGCAATTTTGGACAGGATTGGAACAAGTATAGTAAAACCTACCTTTTTGGCCACTTCATTATAATGACTTATCTTTATGGTTTGAAGGATGGTCTCTGTGTATCCAGGGTTTATTATTATCATTATTGTTCCACAGTTTAATAGATTTTTGTACCACTGGGGTAGAAGTATCATGATGTTATATGCTGAATGCTATTCAGTTTCGTATAATTTGATTGTCAGTTGAATTATATGCCAGCTGTTATAAAAGAGTCTTAATTGGTAACATTCAATAAAGATTAAGTACGGGTAGTGTTTTATTGTCATATACAATAATGTACATAAATTTATTGCTTCATCAGTTATTGAAAAATGAATGAATTTCAACAATATAACTGTACGGATATAGAATATAAGTGGTGACTTTATGTTCTTGTAACTTTTGGAACCTGATATTTTTGTTTGTCAATTGTCAATTGGTGTATTATGTCTGTATCATGTTCCCTGAAATGATAACCTATTTGTGAAGTTGACTTGACATTTCAATACAAAATTTGCTGCAGTATCTAGATTCAGCTACTTTTAGGCAAGGCAATCTTATTAAAAACTAACTGCGTCTGGCAAATACAAAATTGTTGATATTTCATGGTACAGTAAAACCCTGATTTTCTCGACAACGGATTATCCAAAAACCTGGTGTAATCCGAAAAGAAATTTCGGTCCCAATTTTTTCCCTATACATTTCATTGTAAAATAACCCCGATTATCCGAATTGTCTAATCGGAATACCATGGCTCTGAAGTGATAATCAGGTCCCCAAACTCCTTTGAATGGGTATTTTCACACCTGTAATCCGAAATCGACAATTAACTGCGATCTACCAGACTTGTCCATTGAAGGATTTCTTTAACCTGTCAAAAGGTGCGAACTACAATTTGTAGAACCCCACTTAACGAAGTATTGTTCATTTGATTTATTGTTTGCAATTTCGGGAACATAATTATCCTAAATATGATGCGAATTCGGTTAGATGATTCTCCTCTAATTTTTGCTTTAATAATAAATTGCTTCAATAATATCATAATTTGACATTAATATGCAATTTACATTAAAAGTGTTCTCTTTAATTATCGGAGTTTGTTAAATTGTCACTAAATGCTAAAAAACAAAAAACAAACAGTTCACAGGATCTTCCATAATTGTGACATGATTAGGATGACAACAATATGAGTGATACTAGTTTGTGTTTGTAACTATGTAATGGAATTTTGTTTCAGACTTTGACTTTATTTCATTGTTCGTTTTTATTGAAAACGTATGCCTACAATATTCTCATAACATGTGTATACATTGTTTTTCATTAAATGATAAAATTTTATGGATTTACATGTTCATTATAATTTATTTTGGAGTGATCTCCCTTTATTTCCATATAAAACAGGCTAGATTTCCATTACCCCGGATTATCCGAAACCCCGGAATATCTGAAATAATTTTTCGGTCCTGCCGATTTCGAATAATCGAGGTTCTACTGTATGCATGTAGTGTTTGTTTCATTCATGTTTTATTGTGCTTTGCAGATCACGGTGTTCAGAATGGGTGAAGGTGCTCAGGATATAGATTTAGCTATACTTACAGCTTTACTCAAAGGTAATGGTGTCACTCAAAGTTCTTATTATTCACTTATGTAACTGATGAATTTTACCCTATGTTACGTCATTAGTACTTCTGATATGAAAATTTTCCCTTAATTGGTTATTTATGTATTTAGATAGTGATTCATCTTGTAAGTCTAACCTCTTACTCATTTCCCTAGGTAGATTGCACATTTTGTACAATTTGCGTATTGCCATACTTACCAGAAATGGTTTTGAGAGTGACATTTTTAGCTCACCAAAACGAAAGGTTCAGGATGAGATGTTAGTATGGGTAGGGGTATACTCTGTCATCTAGTGTCTGGCGTCAACAATGGTCTTCTCCTCTGAAACCACTGGTCAGATTTACTTCAAATTTGCTGTGTAGAATCCTTTTGATGTTCTGACTGCAATTTACTCATACCAGTTGACCTGAGTGCTAAAAATAGAAAAACCTTTAAACATCTTCTTCTCATGAACCAATAGATGGATCATCACCAAACTTGGTCTTTAGCATTCTTAGATAGTGTCGTATTAGATTTGCTCAAACTAAAAATGGTTTGCACCTCTGAGTGACTGCTGGAGCTATAAATAGGAATACCTTTAAACATCTCATGAACCAATGGATGGATCATCACTAACTTGGTATGTAGCATCCTTAGATGGTCCTCTAGCAAGTTTGCTGAAATAAAAATGATTGGCCCATTTTAGGGACGGCTGAATATGAAAACTAATGCATACAAAAAAAAGAAGAACTGTTGCTGGCATAAAGATTCTTAACTGAATTTATATGGTTGGTGAATGGTGTATCAATATCAACTAGGGTTTTCTCCTCATTGCATAATATATGCTATGTGCCACATGACTTTTATAAATCTTTCATACTATTTCTTCAAAATCCCTTGTAGTTCTGTACTTTCTCTGTATTTGTACAGTCTTAAGTTTGAAAATCATCAAATGTTTGTCCCGTGAACTACTAATTACGATAACAGTCACATGTTGAGAATAAGAAGTTTGAGTAGGTGTTAACAGGTTGAGAACATTTAGTGGTGTTATAAAACATGCTGCATTATATCTAATGTTTATGCATTATTTGTTATAGGTACCAATGCCATAGCTCCTGATCAGCTGAGTTTGGCCTTGACCTGGGACAGAGTAGACATAGCCCGAAGTCATATCTTTGTTTACGGACAAGAATGGCCTGTATGTATTACATTGAAATCTTTGAAAAATTCCAGTTATGATATACTTTTTTAGATAGTCCATATAAGGCTAAACAAAAAAACAAGGTTTGTTTCCGTTTACATGCCAAAAAAATATGCGTCGATAGATAGGGATTTTTTTATGTTTTGTTTTTTTTACATATATTGGCAACACTGTATGGGAATATGTGCGCTGTAATATTTACAAGTTGTGAAAATTACAATATAGCACTAAGATTTGGGGATGCTGTAAAAACTTATGAGTCAGCAGGTAAAAAATTGGGTCGGTCTGTTAACCGAAATTATCCTTTTTTTATGCCTATTGTTATTTCTGAATTGCATTTATCTTCTATGGAGAATATTTATGTTGCTGCATGATTTGCTTGACCAAAAATCATTTTGTCTTGAAAAATTTTATTTGTGACAATTATAAAGAAATTTGTTCTTATGTAGTTCATTGAGCTTTCAGAATCTGTAATTACTCTCAAATCTATGAAAAATCAAAGAATGTTCAGCATCTTGGAAACCTTTTTTACTCAGTATTAAGTTTTGTGATTTGAGTGTTGGTTTGTAAATACAGATTGTTATTTGGTGTGGAGATGTTAACACCTTAATTATTAAAATTAGAATGTGTTATATAAATTAAAAGTTTGAGTAATAGCTGGATTACTGCACTATTTTAGGAGGGCTCATTAGAACAGGCCATGATGGATGCATTGATTAATGATAGAGTAGATTTTGTTAAGTTGTTGTTGGAAAATGGTGTTCACATGCAGAGCTTCCTGACCATACCACGCCTTGAGGAACTTTATAACACAGTATGTATATCCTCAGTAAAACTCCACTTAGAGACCACTTTACTATAATGACCACCTCATCATAACTAGCACTTATTTATTAACTGATTATCAATACTTCTTCTACATGTCAACTTGATAAAAAGTGATTCCACCTCAATAATTAGAATTTAGTCTCAAAGATTGTCTCCATTTGAGGTTGATCTGTATTGTTGATCCAGACCCAGTTGTTGCTCATTTTCATTTTTGCATTATCCTTTATAAGACATTTATAGACATGTACTAACAGACTGGTACATAGTGATTGGTACATACACACTGGTTCCTACAAAATGATACCTTTGTATTGATGCGTACAGAAAGGTACCTATAGATTGGTACCTACAGACTGGTTCCTACAAAATGATACCTTTGTATTGATGCGTGCAGACAGGTACCTATAGATTAGTACCTACAGACTGCGCAGATTTTTTCTTATTAGATATATGAAAATTTTCTTTATTTTCAGCGTCAGGGACCATCAAATACTCTACGTTACCTAGTCAGAGATGTCAGAAAGGTATGCATTTTCTTTTAAGATAAAAAATGTTTTTATTAGTAAAATGTTTAAATGTCTGTGACACAATCTGATACATTAACAATTTCATTCCCATAGCTGCAGTATGAGGTAGACCACTGCTTAATTATTGTGACTTCCACATTCTGTTGTATTCCAGCATTTACCAAGTGGATACCGATACACACTATTAGATATAGGCCTTGTGATTCAACATTTGATGGGTGGGGCATTCCGTGCTACATACTGCCGAAAACGCTTTAGACAGCGATACAATGCATTAAAGAGAAATGTAAGTATACATTGTTCTGCCCTGTATCTAGCTATGGCTATTTCCTGCATATTTCAATTTAAAATTTATAAATATAAGCCTAAATGGAATCAATTTTTATGTCAGGGGAGGTAACTGGCATATATGGTAATTTTAAATCTAAAAAGTTAATGTTGTCTTCAGATCTGCATTGTTTTGGTTTCATATAATCAGATAGGCACAGGAATTTTAAAAGATGTAGGTTTATAGCTGTTTTACTTCCAAACTTGATGGTGTTGATACATAAGGTGATTTATTGCTTCCCTAGTCTGGACGAAGTTCTCATTTGTTTCTGTACTCGGTCATGTTCTGTCAATACACTGAAACACAATATATTCCTAAAAATGGAACTGACTGAACTATTACCCATTAAACAGAAAATATTATGACTGTTTGAAAGTTAGTTTTAACCATCTTGCACTGACAGGACTTAAAAATGATTTTAAGTTAAAAGTTGGGTTTGTGTAGTTCCGTGTTTAGGCTGTTGAAAGTTTTAAATGTCCTTCATTGTGATTTATATGTTCTTGGAATTAAATCTGAAGTTATTTCTGAATTATTTTCTAAATATCCTTTTGTAAAATACAAACAGAATTTGCATGTCTTAATTTTATCTGCAGAAACTATCAAACATGTGTGTAAGTATAAAAAATCCCATGTTTAGGTTTTTTAAATAAACAAACAAGGGAGTTAATCATAGTATGTGTGTTATTACATTGAATTCAACAGTTGTCTCCCTTGTCCATGTTATTTGGTTGTGCATGCATATTGAGGGATAATTTCTTGACTATTTTTTTACCTACTGTAGAATAATAATATTAGTTAAGTTTAATATTGATGTTTGTTAAAGTTGCTTGGGTTTGTATTTTATTGATTTCATCCCCTCTTCCAGAATGAAATTAGTTACCTTATTTCAAAATGTTTACATTAGCTTCATATTAACACATATATTGAGTGTACCTGTATTTTGAGTCCTTGGGTGGCCTTTAGCTAGCCCGGAAATAAATTATGTGTCATACTTCATATATACATTAAAACTATTTCTTTCTATTTTTGTTCAGTTACATGCTTTAGGATTTTACTATATTATATCCAAAAGGTTGCCACTATTCGTTAGTGCCAGCAGTTGTCCAGTAAATGATTTTGTTTATAATCCCTATAATGTTTAGATGTTATGAAGGTATAGAATATCTGGTGAAATTTGGTCTTGTTGCTTTTTTGAAACCTTTCATTTGACATATTTTGATTGATGTGTCTTTGGTCAAATCTCCTGGATAATTGTGTTTTCAGGAGCAGCTGTTAGTTTCATTTTTGTAATTATTTTAATATGTCATCGGTAACATTGTGTGAATGTCATAATTGTTTCCCAACAGTATAGTATTTTGTTATCTAAATTTTCAGGGGACATCTCAAGGTAATATTGGTCAACTAGTCACATCAGTGCCTACATTAATAAATTCTACTAAGCAAGCTGAAGAATTATTCCCATGTCCATTCCATGATCTAATGATTTGGGCTGTACTAATGAAAAGACAGAAGATGGCATTATTTATGTGGCAGCATGGGGAGGAAGCAATGGCCAAGGTTTGATTAAAACATTTTTTTATTGTAATGATGATGTGTTTATTTTTTAAAAAAGAAACTTTAACCTACAACACTTTGGTTAGAAGGCGGTTTGAACCACCACACAAGGTCTAGCCATTATGGATGAAGTTTTGTATTTAAGTTTCTTTAATTTCTTTTCAATTAAGCATGGAAGTATGCGTGTTATGCTCTGATTGGCTGTATAACTGAGTGAACTGTGTGTTTTGATTGGCTCTATGCCAGAGAGACTATATGCTCTGATTGGCTGTGTGGCAGAAAGAACTCTGTATTCTGATTGGCTGTTTGATAGAGGGAACCTTATGCTCTGATTGGTTGTGTGACATAGTGAACCCTATGCTATGATTGGCTGTTTGAAAGTGTGATTCTCTTGGACCAGAATGATTGGTAGTCTAATTATTTTGAATATGTAATTTCAGGCACTGATGGCATGTAAGCTGTATAGAGGTATGGCACATGAAGCAGATGCAGATGATTTAGAGATTGAGATTCCAGATGAGATTAGAAAATATGCTCAGTAAGTATTGAGATAAATAGAATGTTTAATAGTAAACTCTGGTCGCATTACTGTCATTAAATACCATTATGAAGCAGCTGCATTGATCATGAAAAGGCGACTATCAAAGTGTGGCTCATTATGGTTAACAGACGTTACATGGGATCCGTATGCCATATCTGCTTGTAATTAATTTTCATTGCCCTGACTTTTCTAGCTTGCCTGAGCACATAGTGCTCATTGAGCTGTAGTAATCAGTCAGTCTACTCCAGCATCCACTCCTGGGGTTGATACACTCTGGAGGTCACACTTTGGAGTGAATCTTCATCAGACCTGATTAGAATGTTTGTCTCAGTGAAGTTAGAACATTGGTCATCTGGGGTCAAAACCTAGGTCAACAGGTTAAATCGAATGAAAACCTTGTTAACACTCAAGAGGTCACAGTTTTGATTGGATCTTCATCAAACTTTGTCAGAATGTTTGTATTCAAAAACTAGGTCACCTGGTCAGTGCACCAGAAAACCTTGTTAACACTGTAGAGGTCACAATTTGGATTGAATCTTCATTTAACATTGACAGAATGTTTGATCTTGGACAAGATCGAACATGGGTCATCTGGGGACACAAACTAAGTCACCAGGTCAAATCACTGAAAAACCTTGTTAATCCTCTAGAGGTTACAGTTTTAATTAGATCTTCACTAAACCTTGTCAAAATGCTTGTCTTAATGATATCTTGGACAGGTTTGAATATGGGTCATCTGGAGTTACAAACTTGGTCACCAGGTCAAATCATTGGAAAATTTTGTAGAGATCACAGTTTTGACTGAAGCTTCATTGAACTGAGTAAAAATGTTTGATTTAATGATCTCTTGGACAGGTTTGACCATGGGTCATCTGGGGTCATGAACTAGGTCACCTGGTTAAATCTCCTAAAAACCTTGTTAACACTCTATAAGTCACAACTTTGGTTGGATCTTCCCTAAAGTTTGTCAGAATGTTTGTATTAATTTCCTTTAATTAATGTATTATAGAGTACCTGTAAATATTATAAATAAAAGTGACTTGTGTACTTCATGGGGAGCATCAAGTTTTTCCATTTTCTGTTTGACCATTTTCCTGTCTGACTATGGCTTGTTAATCATAATTTGTGCATTCATTAACATCCTGGCTTGGCATTTCTGTGTTAGTTTGACTAAGGAGTTCCTGGAATGTCTTATTTACTCATTACAAGAAAAAAAATATTTTCCATTGGAAAAAGAGGCAGTCAGGCTAGTAATTATTGAGTACTGATGTAACAAACTGGTTACAGTGGTCCAGTGGTTAGTGCGCTGGACTTGTAACCCAGCCATCTGGGTTCAGATCCCCACAGGTCATACCCTTCTATGAAAATTTAACAAAAATGTTGATTCTCCTCCATATGTAGAGAAGTTGCTGGCTCCTTGTGGAAGGGTAAGTTAGCATACAGACCAGAGAAACTGGTTAGGTGAAACAAATGTTGAAAAACGGCACTAAACCTGTGAAATAATGTTGATGTATGACATCAGTGTGACCAGATATCAAATTGACACTTGAAACTGTAATGATGAATACTTAGATTAGAAAGTCCCTTTATGTGATGGATGTCATTTATACATGTTATATTTTTATATTCAATGAACATGAAAATTGTTACGCAAAAATTATATTTATTTCTAATTGTAGTTCTAATCACAGTTTTACTGTGTAACAAACACCATTGATAGTTTCCACATGCCTGAATCTAAGTCACCACATGACTATACCCTAAGCTTCCACCAGTCTTAATTCTTAAGTTTCTAAGCAGGTGTAGCTGTAAATAGATGCAATATGTAAATCCTTACTACTCTTTGATATTGCTTTTGTAACTGCTGTCTAGGCTGTGACCATGGTCCAGTGGTTAGTGCGCTGGACTTGTAACCTGGTGATCCGGGTTCATATCCCTGCAGGTCCTACCCTTCAATGAAAATTTGACAAAAATATTGATTTTCCTCCATATGTTGTGAAGTTGTTAGCTCCTTAAGGAAGGGTAAGTCAATTAGGTGAACTGGCAGCTAAATATAACTGAAAAATTGTTGAAAAAATGGTGTTAAACCCAATGTCTCATAAAAGCAAAATAACTGCTGTCTAGTAAAAAAGAGTTACCAGATCATGAATGTGGAATTTAGTCCAATTAAAACAATACAAGCCAAGCACTATCACACTCTAATGATGTTCATTCATCCAGTACCCTTCAGTAGCAATATTGCCTTCTTTTACTGTAATCATGCATGTCTCATTTATTGTAGAGAATTTCAGACCTTGGCTCTGGAGCTGTTAGAGCACTGTTATAAGATTGATGATGATTACACGCAGCAACTGTTGACTTATGAACTCAAGAATTTCAGTGATCAAACATGCTTAAGTCTAGCTGTATCTGCTAATCATCGTGAGTTTGTGGCCAATGGCTGCTGCCAGATGTTACTCAATGACATGTGGATGGGTGGTTTAAGAATGAGGAAAAGTACCAGTTTAAAGGTGAGAATGGTGTACTGTGAATCATTTAGGCACATTTCACTTAACTTGTGAGCAGTCTTTTCATGGTTATATTGTGTTAAATGTTTTCATCTTTATGATTTAGTGGTTATGCCTGAAACTTTATTGTGTTGGAATGGTTAAAGTAGCATTGCGCCTTCTTCTTGTTCATTTTCTATTCCTTCAGCAAGAATTAGATGAATTCATTAATTGGGATTAATGTTCATATTTATTACTTCTGCTCACTTTAGATAAAAGCATTTATATGTTTGTTATTATCAACACTGAAGGACAGTACTGGTATTTGATGGAGAGCTGAAATCATAAATGGGGTAAATTGGAATATATAAATCCATATTGGACAATCAGCATCCATTCCCCTCGATGTTTTCCTAATGTGAAATATTATATCCCATGCTAACCATAGTGCATTCTTCATTTATATAGAGAGAAGACAACTTAAGTTACCATGTGTGTCTCTTAACACAGATACAGCACAATTGATTCTCTTAGACCACATTAAAAATGAGAAAACAGTCTCTCACTGCAAGTTGTCTTAAATGAAAAAATCTCTTAATGCAAGGGTTTGTAAAGCCAGGAATCTCTTAACACACGAGGTCTTGGAATACAGGGGATGTCACAGTATAATGAGCATCATAAAGCAAGGGGTCTCTTAATATGCTGGGGGTCCCTTAATGCCTTGGGTTTCTTTAAGCAAAGGATCTCTTGATACAAGGGTCTCTGAAAGCAAAAGGGTCTCTAAAAGCAAAAGGATCTCTTAAAGCAAGGGATCTCTATGAGGGGTTTTCCAAATGTTAGTGATTTCTCAAGTAATGAGTCTGTATGCAGGCGTCCCGAAAGTTGCTGGAACGTCAGACATGTCAGGCAAATTTCAAAAAGGTCCAGTAACTTTTCGGCAAGAACCGGACCAGATGTCCAGCAGTCTGACACGATTTACAGCATTTATCACGTATTTATGATACATTCTGCCAGACAAATTTTCATTTTGTCAGACAAAAATTCTGACTTAGCCTGACCCAATGTCAGGCAAGTATTCTTAGCAGTTTCGAGAAGCCTGCTGTATGTGAGATTGAAGATTTCCTTTGAATATTTTTATATTGAAGGTATTGCTTGGAATCCTTATTCCTCCTTATATACTGGCCCTGGAATTTAAGAGTAAAGAAGAATTACAACTGATGCCTCAAACAATGGAAGAACATTTAGATGAACTAGACAGTGATTGTAGTGACAATGAGGTCTTGTCTGTCAGTTCATTTGAGGATGATCAGGTTTTTAGTGAATTTTTATATCACTTATACAAAATATCGATTTTTTCACATTTAGTACATGGTAGAATACTTGACCATCTGTTTCAAAAACTGCAGTTGGATACTGCATATTTTCCAATACCAGTATTTATTATTTGTAGAATTTTTGTATGAATAACTGTATGCTAATAGTGTAATTCATTTTGTACTTGTAATGTTGTATGTTAAAAATACATAATTGCGTATAATGCCATCGTGTTTTAATTTATGATTAAATTTGATCAAGTTATTGATTTTTCAATAAAGCAGGATGCTGAACTTTTGAAAAATCTCTTCAAGAATTTAAGAAAATCAATCATCATCCTGACAATATTAATTCTTGCAATTATTCTGGTCAGGGCGGGCCATTATGACTGAATTTTGGAGTGAAATAGCTGCCATTTCTTTCAAGTATAACTTTGTTATGACAGAATGCTTACGGTGAGGAGATTGAGTCCAGTTTTGCTTCACATCAAGTAATGGGGTCTAATACAGCTAAAGAGAATGGTGTTGGTTTCATGGCTGATACAAGCATTTACTCAAACCATGTGATCAAGAAGAGAAAAAGCCCTCTAAGACTTGGGAAAAAGATCTATGAATTTTACAATGCTCCAATTACCAAATTTTGGGCCAATACGGTAAGGTTTCTTGACTAACAATTATTAATATGGAAGAAAATGCATCTTCATATTATTGGTTAGAAATTCTCCTTACTTTTAAGTGTTTATAATTATAATTTAGCGAGCAGCAAGTCCTGCTGGTTATAAAAACATCTCATATTCAGTGATGTTTTAAAATATGAACTTAACACTGCTGTAGTTTAATTTTGTATTTCAATCTAATTTGCCAAGCGTTATTTATTTTTTAAATTTTTTTCAATTCTCATTAAAATGTTCTATATATTTTTGGTGTAATTATTAGAATAGTTGCATTGAAACTTGAGCCTTTGTGATCAAGTGGTTATGGTCTCTGATCTGTTATCACTGGCCCCTCACCGCTCTGAGTTCAAGTCCAACCCATGAAAATTTTCACATGTGTGTAAGCTGTCCAGCTAGCATGTAGTACAGAATAGTGGTTGGACTGGGATGTAAGCCTGAATGTCTTCTTCCACTGCAGCTATGGCAGGAAAAGTCACCAAATGACCCTGGCTTTTGGTGCGACGTTAAGCTCCAGTGACTGCACTGAAACTATTTAGCTGTTACTGGTGTAATTTGTATAGTCCTGTTTTAAAGTAATCTTTTGTATTCTTTAAATTGCATATCTTTTTTTAATTTATAAACTTACATGTAACCTTGATGTGAAGACCATCTTTAGGACTAAATATTTCGTCTTAATATTGAATGGGATTCAAACTCTCAGCAGCAAAAAACTACTGATTACTCATCATAGGCCATAGCCACTCAACCACAGAGGCATGCAATAGTGATTTATACAGTCTGTTCATTATTTTTCTTTTTCAGTTGTTCTACTTCGTATTTCTGTTTATGTATACATACATTGTGCTGGGTCGCACTTTACCAAAACCCAGGTGGCAGGAATACTATGTTATGATCTATATAGGGGCACTAGCTATGGAGAAACTTAGACAGGTATTTTTATATTGTCTTCAGTTTTATTTTGAAGCATTTTATTATGAAATGCTCAGTTTATTTTTTAACCAGGTTAATCTTGGTGAATGACGGCAGGCGGGCGTCCACAATTTCTTTTGCACACATCCCCTACATCACGAGAGATTTCGACCAAACTTCCACATAAATATTGTCAGCAAATACCCCAGCGCATATTGTAGGGGTTTTGTGATTTGATACTTTTTTGCAGAATTATGGCCCTTTATTTATTTTGTGCAGATGTAATATTCTGTGTACAGCTTCTCCTTCATTTCTTAAGGGATTTTGACCAAAATTTCACAGAACTATTGTTACCAAGTACCTCAGTGCATATTATCCAGGTTTTGCGATTCAATCATTTTTGGTGGAATTATGGCCCTTGGTTTATTTTGCTCATGTAATATTCTTTGAGGATCTCCTCCTACATTTCTCAAGGGAATTTGATCAAACTTCCACAGAACTATTGTTATAAAATTCCCTTGCACATGTAGTTGTTTTTTTGTGATTCTATCATTTTTGGCAGATTTATGGCCCTTTGTATATTTTGCTTTATGCAATATATGGAGAAATACTGAACATTAAATATTTTCCTCATTAACAAAAAAGAAAAATAGGAGAGATAAATATTTTCAGCTCACCAGAACCAAAGGTTCAGGGTGAGCTGTTAGGATGGGTAGGTGGATGCTCTGCCGTCTGGCGTCAACAATGGTCTTCTCCTCAGAAACTACCCGTTGGATTTACTTCAAATTTGCTGTGCAGAAGCCTTTTGACGTTCTAACTGCAATTTGCTCAGGGCCATTGTCACCCTCTTGTATAATTTTCTTACTAAACAATTCTTAATGGTGGGATATGTGTTTGTGTTTAAAGCAGTGCCCACCTCTTAGTTTAATCAGAGATTACCCAGCACTTCACAATTCTGAATCAATGCTCTGCAAGCTTAAATAACAACTTCAGATTTTTTGTTTTTAGTAAAACTCGACAAAAATTTGAGGACTGGTCAGTTGTGTAGATTTTTTTACCAAAACTAATTTGGTTTTTATAAGAGTTATATCAGGTTTATTTCAGAACTGTTTGTTAGAATGATTTTCTAGAATATTTGATGAAATGCAAGATTTTATCTTGCCTTTTAATGCAGTTGTATCAGAAATATTGTCACTAAATAATTTGATTGAATTTAAAACTTGCTACATTTCTTATGGAAACATATTTAGTGTTCACTGATTCCTCATTAGTTATTTGGAAAAAAATCTAGGATGTTATAATAATCTAGCAACCACTAACCTGCACTTTGGAAGCAGACGTACTTTGAGATAGTCGGTATTTCTTATCAGGTGATGACTGAGTGGCTGATTAATGTTATCATGAACTCTTTTATGTCACTTAGAGTGCTTGTTACAAGGTTTTATTGATAGATCTCTGATGTCACCAGTTCATTCAGTCCATTATGAGCAAAGACAGAAAAGAATTGCTGTTACATTACTGGGGAAATTGTTATTGCTGTGGGATTATTTAATGAACTTCTCATAATTTGTATTGTCTTTCAGTGCCCGGGCAGTTATAATACCTGTATTTCTGTTTGCATACTTAAAAGATTACGAATAATGCACTATCCTGTTTCAATTTGCTGTTTTCTCAATAGATGCAGTGGGTGGCTGTATTGATTATCTGATAGTTGTCCTGACATGTGTTCTGAATTCAAGTCGATTTTGTATTTCTATCCATTTACACTATCAGAGTGAATTTTTTTAAATGTGATAGTAGACTTTGGGTAAGAATGGTTACCTACATAGTAAACATTATTCTCTCTCACATATTTTCACGTATGTGTCAATGTATCATTTGCATTGTGGTCTAGGATTCTTGGACTGGACTTCTTTCCTAAAGTTTAGGGGTTCAAATCTCATTCCGTGTGGGGGTCTACCATGGTTCTCATATTCTTTTTCTTGGCAGGAGCACTGTTAAGGACTCAGGAAGCAGTCATCAAGTGTGACTGATATAAGGCCAGAAAGAATAGTCAAGTTTACCCTGTTACCCGCTGACCAATCACATTTTTTTGTCCCTATCCTAAAGTTTCTTACAGCAAAATCCTAAGTATGAAACGGGGACGAATCATTCCTCCAATGCCCGGAATAATGTGAGAAAAAAAATCAGGAAAGTTTTGAGACTTTCCTGCCCTTTTGAATTTTTATCAAGTAACAATAAACAGAACTAGGGCCCTCTGTGGTCAAGTGAAAAATAAATAAACACTATGCTTTTTTTCCTGCATAAGTTGTGTTAACTTGTTTTACCAGCAATGTTAAATGAGTTTGTAAAAACTAAAATATTCAAGAAAAAGTATGAGTGTCCAAGTTTGTTTGAATTAAAAATATTTAAGAAATGAATTCTTTATTCAGTGTTGTTTTTATGTGGTTAAGTTTGTGTGTTCAGGGCCCTTGATTATAATGAGGGAATTAATAGATTCATAACATGGTGTTTGTTCTCTGTGGCAGTTTGATTGAAGAAACTTGATGTACATGGACCCAGTTATTACATGAAATAAGAAAGTAATTATTTTACTGATAGGATTTGTGAATATCAAGATTTTGTACAAACATGCTATAATAAGTGTTATTTGTTTTGGTAAATTGAATGTTGTTATGTTAACTAAAGCTGCTTCAGTTTATTTAGCACTGATTGTGTCTTTGTCTTACATAAAGGTATTTTATTCGCTCCTGCAGCTTTCCCTGATGCAGACAAACTTCTCTGCCCTGGACACATAATTCGGTAACTACCTAAATCTGGACATTCTTGTAAAAATCCTGACTTCTACTGGTCTTGAGAAATCCAGACCTGACAGGTTCCACTGTATCTAAATTGTTCAGAATATGTTTTAAAGCTGTTTATATGGTTGATGGTTCATTTTTATCGAACTCTTGAAACATTTTTTTTTCTGGGTAAATGAAAAGATGATTTGAAAATATTTGAGGTTTGGTATAATTTACGTGGTGAATAATGGTTTAAGTGTGTTTTTAGGGAGTTCAGGAATTTTTTTGTGACAAATCCAAATACTCTATAGCAGGTATTATTGGTTTAATTTTTGGCTATATTGGCAGGTATGGTCCGTTGTGCCAATTCAAAACACAGCCATTTTAAAACACCGTAGTTATTAATTACTACCAATTATTTTTAAAAGGTGGACAACTAATGACAAATGTTATATATCATTGTTGATGGCAAATAATGACAATTAATGCAATATGCAAAGTACCTAGAATATGTTTTTTATAGTATGTATTATTTAGGTATAAATGAACAACATATTGATACAAATAAATCAGTGAGCCATTGTATTTATAATGAACAAATATATCAATTAGAAATTGTTCGGAAATATCAATACACAATTATCAGGGCCTTACTAAGGCAGTTCATAAAAAACTTGAACAATCAGCCTTTGTTCAATCTACCATAAATTTGAGTTATTTTTACTATACATATGTTCATGCATTAAATGAAATAAAACTTGATCAAGTTAGTATTCTGTAGAAAATAAATATAACACCCTCATCGATTAAATACTACAGTATAAAGAACATGTATTATTGTATTATTACATATTTATTTTTACTGAATTTTTATCTGTTTTTTGTTACTCTATGTTAGAAAAGTCAGTAAAATTTATTTATTCTTCTGTAGAACAGTAACACTGTGGATGAGATATGGGATTGTGTTATTATTTAATTCTGATAAAACTATAGAAGGAATATTTGTCTACTTTGTAACATTCTATTATATTGATCGTCATGACCGAATACATTTATTTGTATCCTTTTCCAGGCACAAATTGCTTGTTGCTTGACTTTCCAGCTTCACTGACATCATTTAGGATGATAGCAATTAATCGGCATTTGTGTACAAGCTTCATACAGTACAAACTTCATACGTCATTTAATATTGGTGTTGATTACAGTTCTGAATCAAATACAATATAGAATCTCAAGCCCCACCATCCCATTCTACTGTCTTGACAAGGAATGGTTTCTTTCTCTTTGTTATCAGAATGTCTTTGATAAAACCTTGTTAACCATTTGTTGACCTGTACTTTAAATAAACATCATGAATGAGTCATTAAGGCTTTTAGAGGTCTCTGAAAGGCTTAAGAGGGGGGAGGAGTTAGAGGAGATCTGTTTATAAGGAGATTTGAAAGGGAGCTGCTAAGATTTAGAAGGGGAATGAGAGGATTCACAGGGAAAGTGATAGAATTCACTGGTGAACTGAGAGGTTTACAGGGGAACTCGGAGGGTTTACAGGGGAACTGAGAGGTTTAAAGGGAACTAAGAGGTTTACAGGGAAACAGAGAGGTTTACGGGGGAACTGAGTGGTTTACACAGGAACAGAGAAGTTTACAGGGGATCTGAGAGGTTTACAGAGGAACTGAGATGTTTACAGGGGAACTGACATATTCACAGGGAAACTAAGAGGGTTTATAGGGAAACTGAGAGGTGTACAGGGGAACTGAGAGGTTTACTAGAGAACTGAGAGGTTTACAGGGGAACTGAGGGGTTTTCAGGGAAGCCGAGAGGATTCACAGTGAAACTGAGGGGTTTCACAGGAAACCAAGAGGTTTAACATGGAAAATGAGGGGATTACAGGGGAACAGAGGTTTTACAGGGGAAACTGACAGGTTTCACAGGGAAACCGAGAGGATTACAGGGGAACTGAGAGGTTTCACATAGGGAACTGAGAGGGTGTGCAGGAAACTGACTGGATAATAATGGTACTGACTGGATTTTGAGGGGTTTAATGGAATGATTGAAAGAATTGGGTGTGGCTCTGATTCAGAGAGCCTTGAGTTCTTTAAAGAAAAACAAAACTAATGCCATGATTATACACAACATTATATTTGGGCACTCCTGTTCCTTCTTCCTCCTTTTATTTGAAATTTAAGGACTCTTCACTTACTGACAATTGGAATTTGGCCAATAACTCTATTACAGCACTAAATCATTGAGTGGAATTCTACCCCATAGTGAGAATAAACAGTGAGGAATATTGTAACTTCCTGTCTGGTTGTAAATATTGTGTTCTCTTTGTGTGTACACAAATACATTGATTACGAATTGTCTTTATTATACAATCTGAGGTCCATACAAATAAAAAAACATTAAGCTTAAGTGTATAGCTAGAGTAGCCATCAATATTCTACAAAACAACTCTCATGCTTCTACCATATATTCTATTGTAACAACCCATTAAAGTCTGTATGTCTATTTACCCATACTTAGATTTGTATGAATACAATACACAATTATAACACTCGGAACAGTAAATAAACTAAAAGAATGATGTCTACCTCTGGTTCATACTTTGTCTGGTAGAAAATAAAAAAAAAAATGTTTTATATTCTACTCAGAATTTATGATTTATGTTGAGCATGTTTTGTATGGTTAAGTATAAACATCAAAGACTGGTATATGATTTTAAAATTCAATTCTATTATTCCTTTTATCTAAAATGCTTTTAGTTAATATTTCTCTGGTTGGAATACTCAGACATTCCAAGTGGTTTCAATAAATTAATGTAGATACTGTGTAAATATTCTGTTATAGTTGAATGTGAAAATGTTCGCTTATATCTTGAGAACTATTATATCCATGTTAATCTACCTTGTAAGCATAAGCCATCAATGGGAGGGAAAATATTACTTTTATGTGCCTTTGGCCTTCATTCTGATGATTGTTCGGTCTAGTATCACTAAAAGTATAATGAAGTTGCCATTGCTCACAGATGGCTGTCATTCACTGATGACTTACAATCATAGGTGGCCTTTAAATCATGTTTGCTTGTTCTTGTTTTAGATGAGAATTGTTTAGTAAATACTGCAGGAATAAGTCATCACACGAAAATAAGATTGAAGAGAGTCGCAGTGATTACTTCATCCTTTATAATTGTTATAAATTGATAAGTTAAAACGAACATAATCAATAAATGTTCTTTCTATAATCACCATGTAGCGTATGTCTCAACATATTTTTTCATTATGAAAACTTGTTAATGAATAAGAAAACCGTATCATCTAGAAACTCAAAGGAGTGAAGTTCCATGTTTAACATTTAACATTATAAGCACAATTTTTATAACATTAAATAGTTTGTTACATTGTTCATTGCTATATGTTAGATATCTTATTTGTATTTATAGTGAATTTAATTAGGAAATATCATGTTTGAAATACTGATGGAGTGAGTATTCGTGCTGGATGATGCGGCGTGACTCCTCTTAGTGATAGAAAGATTAGTGTAGGAAGATTTGCGTTAAAAAGCACAATTTTTAGCCAATGGCTATTCAGAACTACAAGTGCCGTCTGGTACTCATATCCCATAAGTGTTCATAAAACACATTGATTTTTCATGTTAACCAGTGATTAATTGCTAATCAAACAAGTGACAGACAATGAACAAACTTCAGGAAGTGAATGAAGGAATGTTAGAGTCAAAGAAGTACGATCAGGCTGTTCACCCACTGTATCAATATGCAGAAAATCAAAAAACTCAACTCAAGCTTTGGATGAAATTAAGTCCAGTGATGTTTAATTTGTTGTTTTTTTACTGATTTTGAACAAAAAATAAATTTTGAAATTTTTACTTTTGCTCTTAGAACTGGCTGATATTTTAAGCTTTGACACTAAGTTCTACTTATCTGCTCACATCAGTACCTAAGTTTTACATAGAAATAATTGTTTTGTAATTTTATGGATTTGTAGTTTGTGAGTAATTCTGTAAAAAATGCTCCATGTAAACATGTATGTGTGTAAAAAATGCTCCATATAAACATGCACATATGTAAAAAATGCTCCATATAAACCATGTATGTATGTATGTAAAAAAAGCTCCATATAAACACGCACGTATGTAAAAAATGCTCCATATAAACCATGTATGTATGCACATAAAAAATGCTCCATATAAACATATATGTATGTGAAAATTTATATATATATATATTTATACATTATGGAAATTTACTGGTAGTTGGATGTTTAATCTCATCCAAGAAATCATTTGTGTCCTGCCTTACATTTTAGTTTGCTCAGTAGATAATAACTAAAAAAGTTAACATAAGTGACTGCTTAGTGCCGGACTGACACACTAATATGTATGTAATGTGACCTTAAATTATATAGTTTTATATCGCAGAATTGTTGAAACTTATTTCAAATTGACTTGTCTGGTAAATAAGACAGTGGCATTGTTTAATGGATTGCTCGGAGTGAGCTGATTGCAAGATATTTATAAATACATGTATTTGGAATGTTTACTGGTGTATTTTGCCACAAAATGTCTAGAAAACATGAACTTAATAAAAATGCAATGGTATAGATTTTAATTTTCAAATCTGACTTTAAGCACTCAAGGTATTTGGACATGAAAGACCAGTTTTTTTGTGTGTTTTAATAGAATTTGAATAGATAGTGTGCTAATTGTTGCCATTAATGTGTATGAAATTTTAATTGATTCAAAATATTGTAACTATAGGTTAAGTGTAGGATTTCCTCATGATGTCTTATTAATTGCTCCTTGTTTGTGATGGCCCCATTAGGCTCTTAACTATATTCCAGGACCTTTAAAATGCCTCTATTTTACTACCTTTATTCATTTGTCTCAGCTTTCAACAGGTGATTTTGTAATCTTCAGATAATTTGTGCTGAATGGAATTAGGTCAACTCATGCTGTTAAGGTTTCACTCTACAATATTTCAATTTTTCTGTCGTTCACACCTGGGGGTTGTTAACACTCTAGAGGTCACACTTTTGAGTGAATCTTCATCAGACCTGGTCAGAATCTTTGTCTCAATGATATCTTGGACAAGTTCCAAACTAGGTCACCAGGTCAAATCAAATGAAAACTTTGTTAACCCTCTAGAGGTCAAAATTTTGATTGGATCTTAAAAATATCTTGGACAATTTTCAATGTGGGTCATCTGGGTCAAAAACTATGTCACTAGGTCAAAATGCTGGAATACCTTGTTAACACTCCCGAGTTCACAGTTTTGGTTGGATCTTCCCCAGACCTTGTCAGAATGTTTGTATCACTATGTACTTAGCTGTTATTAACAGCAAACTGTCATTTACAGCACCCAAGTTTAGTACATTTAAGATTGTGTCATTGACTGAGACCTACAGGCTGCTTCAGAGAGGTGCTACTTATTACTGCATAGTAACCTCCAAGCGCATGAACAACTGGCTGAAGCAATGTGGTCTCCTATTTGCAAAAGTGAAATGGATTTTATTATCATTTTGCTGAATTGAAGGTTAGAAGATATTCCTATGTTTTAGTTGCAAAATTCCTACATTTGTCCTTCTTTTTTTGAAATACAGTATTTAGCCCCACTTTTGCCCTACTTTTTCACAAGTCACTTTCCAACCTGTTTATGTTCAAAATTTTTCGTCTGTGTATTTAGTTGCTGTTGTTCCATTGGCGTTTAAACTCACACCAACATCAGGGTCATTTGGCAACTTTTTCAGCTCTATCAGTGGAGTAAGATCACAGGCATACATCTGGATAGAACCACTAACCTACCATAAGCTATCTTGACAGTTGTTTCACTAGTGAAATTTTGGTTGCAGGGTGGATTCGAACTCAAAGTGGTATGGGGCTAGAGATTACTTGATAGAGACCATAATCACTGGACCATTTTGGCTCCTTTCAATGTGTTTAGTTACCGAATTCAGTTACAAATTAAAACAAACATAATACTGCATATATGATCTTTATTTAAAAATAATCTTATTACACAATAGATAAATACAATCAAAACATATAAACCTTTTAAATGTAAATGTGATGTACAATTTAGTTCACATTACAGGACAGTATGGATCTAATCTTGTAACATGATGAAGTGCTTTTTCATGGTACAATTATGATATGGAACTATGTTTTACTTACAAAAATTAAAGACTTATGAATTATAATCAAGGCTTTGATGGGTACTAGGAGATATTTTCTGAGATATTTTCTAATTCATGCCAACCACAATTAATTTTTTTCTCTTCTTACAAATAATTATAACTTTAACCATGATGCTTTACTCCTTTGCAGTTCCCGTGAGATTTAAGTACGTTTTACTTTCCCATGCACTACTTTCTCACTCGTCCCATTATTCCTTACTACAGTCTTGCATTAATGCTTTGCATTCTTCCTCTTTCCATGGTGCCTTACTTTCCCACTCTTCCCATAATGCTTTGCTTTCTTTTTCTTCCCAGAATGCCTTACTTTCCCACTCTTCCCATAATGCTTTGCTTTCTTTTTCTTCCCAGAATGCCTTACTTTCCCACTCTTCCCATAATGCTTTGCTTTCTTTTTTCTTCCCAGAATGCCTTACTTTCCCACTCTTCCCATATTGCTTTGCTTTCTTTTTATTCCCAGAATGCCTTACTTTCCCACTCTTCCCATAATGCTTTGCTTTCTTTTTTCTTCCCAGAATGCCTTACTTTCCCACTCTTCCCATATTGCTTTGCTTTCTTTTTATTCCCAGAATGCCTTAATTTCCCGCTCTTCCCATATTGCTTTGCTTTCTTTTTCTTCTCAGAATGCCTTACTTTTCCACTCTTCCCATAATGCCCAACTTTAATCTTTCTCAGTTTGCTTTTACTGTCATTCTGTCACAAAAGAACTTTTTGATGGCTTTCCGAGTTGTTGATGGTTTAATTTTTGTCATCAGTGATGACAGTATACATGTTAATAGTATATTTGTATAAGAGGACTTAAATTTCATTGGTTTCCTGACTTCACAGTGAACTTTGTCATACATGTCTGAGGTTTCATATAGATCTGTTTTGTAATTTGTTAAGAAAGAAAATTAATGGATTTTATCAAATTTTGCATCATGACTCTTTCAGTGAAATATATTTTATCATATAGATGAAAGATTAGAAATTTAATTCTGTTTCTGTGGTTTAAATATTATTTTTTTTATTATTATTTTTATCTTTTGGAAAATTTTGTTGCATGACTATGTGATCTCTTTCTATGGGTTCAGTCATATTTTGTGTAAATGTCTGATTAGTTGTTTGATTCATATATCATAATATCATATACTTCTGAGATGTTACATGGTGCTATCTGTTGAGGACATAGATGATGATTGTGGATGACAGTTAATATGATACCTATGTTATTTGTGCATATGAACTTTGATATTTGAGTTGAGATGGAACTTCATGGCATTTCTCTGACAGCGAGCAATTTGTTTGTTGACTATGCCTACAGTTACATTCTCAACAATACAACATTTGTCAGATATATGCTTGGCCAATATATAATCATAATTCTTTGATTGTTTGAAGTACACAATGCACAGAAGTTCTGAAAGTCTTAAGATATTGTTATATTTCACTATGACAATATTGCCCTGGTATCCATTGTTTGGTTCCCGGATCTGGTATGTTGCTCTGGTTACTATTTCTCAGCTGGTTCCGATGTTGTAAGTGGAGTTATAGGTGACTGTTTAGTAGATGGTTCCTCTCCTTGTGTACCACACAGACAGTCTGTAATAGAATGGTATCATTCTAAGTTGCAATAATCATTGTACTGTATGGTTTCCTGGATCATATGATACTGATAAGGTTGTTCTCAAAAAAATTGTTGATTTGCAGTTACGTGATGGACTCGTTCAAAAATGTTTTTGGTAATTTTGACAACAAATTTGTTTATTCTTTATTCGTACGTTAGTCTCCAGTACAAGCATATAAAAATGTCTACCTTCATGCTCATTGCTACAAGTTTGGGTCGCATATCCACAAACCAGCATTTTTTAATGATGAACTAATTATTTATATGAAGCTAATCATTTTTTGTACTCATTCTGTTGGACTTATTATGAATGTTATATATATTATGACTTATCTCCTCATAGTTGAACTGAATTTATTGCTTCTAATATTATAATTGCTGATTTTTGTTTTTAGACCAAAAATGGTTAAATGAGGGCCTTGTATTTAGTAAAACTAGTCTGTAAGTTCCTGTACATTGTTTGCCCCGTGAACTGGTATTGTATGAGTTGCTTTTAGATGATTGTATGTCAATCTTTGACATACTTTTATTGGTTTCTTGTCGTTACTTTTTTCTTGTTTTCATTTAACACTTGGGATATGTTTACAGTAATGTTACAATGCTACAGTTAAGTTTGAATTTAACGGTGTTATGTTTTAATAGAATATCATCAAAATTAACAACTGTTAATGATATTCTAAACAGTTCTTATTAAAAATGTTTATATTGAGATTTTTGTATGTCATATCTAATGTCAGGTTCCGTTAAGAATGTTATTATCTAGCTTGACAGTATAATAAATTTGATTGAACTCGACCACTATTTAACTCTGTATTATGGAAATACTTCAGGAGAAGTCAGTGTAAACTTATAAGTACATGATTGAGTTATGATGATACATGTGATACCTATTTATGATGATTAATTATTATTTATTATAAAAAAATAAGATAACCTTATATGTACAATATTTTATTATCAAAAGATAAAGTAATGTTATTGGTACATAATTTTATTATCAAAAGATAAGTTAAACTTATTGGTACATTGTTTTATTATCAAAAGATAAGTTAAACTTATTGGTACATTGTTTTATTATCAAAAGATAGGATAAACTTATTGATACATTGTTTTATTATCAAAAGATAATTTAAACTTATTGGAACATTTTATACATTGTTTTATTATCAAAAGATAAGTTAAACTTATTGGTAAATTGTTTTATTATCAAAAGATTAGATAAACTTATTGGTATATTATTTTATTATCAAAATTATTGTTAAAAGATAAGATAAACTTAATACGTACAGTATTTTATTATTAAAAGATAAGGTGAAGTCTGCCTACTACATTGGTGGCAAGATTTTCATCACGAGCTGTGATCATGAATGTCACGATATCTGGATTGAGATGTAGGTCGTCTGTAATTAGAGATCAAGAGTTAGATTAAAACATCAGTCCAGTCTCTTTAAATAGGTTAAAGTATACTTAGTCTACTTTATATTTTTATAATTATATGCTGTCCATAATGGGAAGTATCGATTTTAAGGAGTAAATATTCAGCCTAGCATTGACATTGTTATTTGTGTCATACGGTACATAAGACAAATTACATGATTTTTACTGACAATGACTGACACAGGACCACTGAATCATTGAGGGATTATTGTCTTAGTTTGTTACCATAGCAACACTTATGGGACTATCATTGGAAAAAGCATCATTTAAACCATCGAAATAATTTCATTTTCTGGTACTTTTTTGTTGGCCTGTGTTTGTCAAGCTTTTAAGACTAGTAAACTATTGTCAATACTTAACAGTATATATTAAAATTGAACCAATTCTTAAAAAACCCAACTTTCAGAAGCTTCATGATAAATTCATGGTAGTCAAGTCTCCCATGATGTCACTTTTTTCAACTGACCGTTCAATACTTAAATTTGACTCCTTGGAAATATTATCAAAGGAAACATTATAACTAGTTTCTGCAGCCTGGGGTCTTCCTCCATTGTTTGAAAGTTGCCAAATGACCATGGTTGTTGGTACAACGTAAAACAGTGAGAAAGAAATACAAGACGCCTTATGGACCATATTTATGGTTTTAATATTGAGGTAGTCACACTATCAAGTTGAAATATACCAATAGATGAAATATTGAAAATTAGTTTTTGTATTTTCTTTTGTTGTAATGTGACTGTGTTTTATTTGAATTGGTTGCTAAGTGATGATTAACCATAATTTTGACCCGGAAAGATTTTGTTATAACATGTTGAAGTATAATGAATAATAGTTTCCTACTTTTATAAAAAGCAAGTATGAGAAACTATGTAATACTGTAAAGACAACTTACAAAAACTGCATGGCACAAATTTAATCCATTTTATATTTTTTTTATTTATTTTATTTATTATATATATATTAATGTATGTGGTTAATGTTAGAGGTATGTTGTGCTTTTTAAAAAAAACAGTGATAATGATCCCTCCTTTTTTATTTTGTTGCCTTTTTTTAAAAGAATAGAAATATTAAGGAAAGGAAATAAGCAGTATGTTGTTATTGAGTTTGCACCTCAAAAAGAAGCCCTTGACATGAAACTTTCCTTGGAGTGTCTCAGTTAAACTGGGCAAATTTATCAGATTTTGTAGCTCACCTGAGCATGTAGTGAACAGGTTTGAACATGGGTCAACTCGGGTTAAAAACTACATCCCCAGGTCAAATCACTGGAAAACCGTCTAAGTTGCAATCTTTACTCAGGTGAGCAAAAAAGGACCGTCATGGCGGTCTTGTTATTGATACTGGTAGATGTATAGGATAATGTTATCTTTACTGAGATTTATATAAGAAGTTGCTTGCTGAAGCAGTTATTTATGCTGATATATTCCAAAAACTTAGCTGAGATATTTATTATGCTGAATAACTAGGGCAGAAACCTCTTCTGCTTTGATGGCAACATAATAATTACTCCTTTTATGCTTTGAGAAGTTCCCTATAATTCCTTATTATGACGGGATCAAATATTATAATTTACTTCTTTTGAATTTTCAAAATTGAATTATTACACTGATCATGATAAAGTTTGAGTATGCATTGAAGTATATAAGAGAATAAAATGGCTTACTTGCTCGAAGGTACATATTCTCCATCAGTGGAAACATTGGTTCCTGACGACTACCACTTCGACTTGCGCGGAATGTCAATTTCGGCTTCGGCTTATGATGCTTTCTACATGTCCGGCATATGAACTTCATAAATTCACGACGGAATGTTTGTCCAGTAATGCAATACAGAAAGAAATTAATCGAGTGGTTTATATACAACAGTATATAACAAATGACTTTAATCAGAAATTTGTCTGCCTTTTCTTGTAACGATCTGTCTGGGAGGGGTAGCACAGTAAACAAAGCACTCGGTGTTGCTGTAAATATCCAGATGAATGAAATGCTAAGCAAAGTGACTGCCAGTCGGCGATGATTGTACCTTGTACGACGATCATCACGCGTCATTTGACTCTTGATAATTTGTCTGTGTTTCACTAGACTAACTATAATCAGAATGTTGAAGACCAGCAATGACACTAGTGGGATAAAGGAATACAAGGTTAGATGTATCCTGGCAATTACTTTGTAGTATAGAAAATCATTGTTTGGCAACATAGAACATTGTTTATGTCCTGAATAAGGACTTGTAACCAGATCAGCTGTCCAGAATAAATGCACATTAAATGTAATGATAACCAGGGCTATACCTAACGTTGTGAGTTTTGCCCTTTTTGCGCTGCAGATAGAGGGTGCTCTTAGGGGAAACCAAACCACTATGAATCTTTCCACTGTTACTGCCACAATCAACCAGGCAGACATCTGTAGACTTGTATATATTAGAAACATTAATATCTTACAGCTAGCACTGGATACGTGCAGCATTTCAAAATCACACCAGATACGTATTAAAGTTTTAAGAGCACTTACAAACAGAACCATGGTGTCTGCTGTTGCCAACACCATCAGGTAGAAAAATGTTGAAGTTTGCCGCATTTCTCTTTGTAACATTAAGATAAAACTGAAGATGTTTCCTGCTGTTCCCACAAATATAATGATTGGGAAACACCAGCGTATCAAGGATAATGAAAAGTTGTAAGTTGGGTTGGTAGTCAAGTCTCCCACGATGTCACTTTTTTCAACTGACTGTTCAATACTTGAATTTGACACCATGGAAATATTATCAAAGGAAACATTATAACTAGCTTCTGCAGCCATTTTGTATATTAGAATATAGCTATCCACACAATACTTAATTTTTCCTCTTGAGTTCCTGTAAAGTTCTTGGGAAAGGTTTTATGAATCAGAAGTATTGTCTTATAGTCTGTACGTTAGTGCACATTTTTTGCCTTAATTTCCGGTAATTGATGAAGTTGCTTTCCTTTTAAATGTATTTATATCCTGTGATTGTAAAATCACTGTTGTCAAGTATTTCTCCGAAGATGTTCAAGAAGAGGGCACATTATTCCATTTCCATGCTATCCATTTGAACTATTTTATTCTATAATGGACAATATTGTTAATTTCTAAACTGTGCTTGGTGCTACTCGAGTAATTCTGTTTTATGACAAAAGTCGAGCTTTTCTAATGGCTTTATGACAGCATTCAAGGGTCGTATGGACATACTGCTTAAGTGATTCCCAATATTACCATATTGTCTGCTAGTTAAAGCGAATTATGGTGAATTATTGGTTCTAGGCTGTAATTGTATTGGTGAAATTGGTAAAAGTTTTGTAGGAAGAGTTGTAAAAACTTGATGTTAGTGATGTTATACCATATATTGTTGTTATTGTTAATTTCAAGTCATATACCCTTAGGGTTTTTTTGTGACCAAATTCCTAAAGTAAAGAATGCACACATTTTTGGCTTCATTAGGTTCTGAGTTTGAAGATGAATTCAAATAACACATTAGCTAAACTATTTAACTTCATAGTTTCTTCAATAGTGTTTTTTTTGTAAATAGTTACTATTAGTTTATCTCAACTTGTTTCAATTGTCCTGGTAGGAAAAATGATCTTCCTTGAGATTCATATAGAAAATTTGTACAATTGGATATATTGAATCAACTAAAGGTTTAGCTATTGGATATATCGAATCAACTTAATGTTTAGCTAGCGAGTTGAATGAAGTAAAACATCATCATGTTGATTATTTGGATCTTGTTGCCTATAAAAACCTGGAGCCCAGAAAGTTTGAGACCGACAGAGAATAAAACAAGAATTTAAAAATGAGATTTTCTTTTGTACTCATACGGTAATTAGGCTCTTATAGTTGGTAGTAACATGATTCCTGAAAAATTGTAATTATGGAATGAATATTATCACCGAATTTGAAGTCACAGATGTTGTGTTATCATTTGTAGTGATAAGGTTATCTGGCTTATAATAATACACCAAATATTTGCTAAGAAACGTTGAGGGGCATTACATTCTGCATTACATGTTTTCTGTGTGTTGAGCTTTTGTTGAATGATTTTCTGATGCTTTGAATTACGTTTGAATGCGTATTGAACCATTGTTGGCAAGTCAAGATTTTTTTCATAAGTCTTGACTGGCTTGATGAGTGGTATTTGTTAGAGAATGGTCACGATTGAAAAGTGTCCTTATGATGAGTGCGCGTGTGTGTACACACGCTCACACACGCACGCACACACACACAGCTCAATGGTCAGGTCACACAATAAGGTAAAAAATTTGTATGAAACATCTAGTTGTGACCATTACTCCATCATTTGTGCGAAGAATATGAAGTTGCTTTTTTGATAAATCCATTGTACCCACTTTTGTCAGTGACCTCCTAATGTGTCAGTGACCTTTTAGCCAAGGTCATTGGGTCTTATGCAGTATAAAGCACAGATAATGCTACAGTCATCTTCTCTTGTTGACAGTTGGCTGGCTTGGCTTTATTGATATTGGCCATCTTGTCATGTTTGCTCTCTGAAAACTAAATTGTAGCTTGCTATCAGGAATAAAAGTACTTACTGTGAATTTTACTATTTAAAATGGGAACTGACATAGTCATGTCTAATTACTGCTGTTAGAATACCTGGCATTGTTCCTAGTTACTTAATGAATGTTCTTTATAAGTGTTGACAGTTGACACCTGCTTAATACATGTATATGTAATTAAATATTTGATCAGATGAGAGGGAAATTTAGGCTAATTTTTGTACATATAGTATCATCATTGATGCTTCTTTCAAGTGTGCAATTTTTTGTGACGACTTGTTCATAATTTCCCATTGATCAGAATAATCTTAATTATGGAGATGTGATCAATGTTTTTGTTGTCCACACTCTGCTAGTTAATTTCAAGTTCTTTGTGATTGTTCAACTTTCAAATTTCATTATTATTAAATTTTTTTGTCCTCGCCATGAAATTGCAGGCGGGCATATAGTGTTTACCCATTCCGTGTGTGTGTGTGCATGCGTGCATGGGTGTGTGTATGGGCACATAAAATAGATGTTTGTGTCTGGTTCATAATTTGGTCATGCATGGTGGGATTACAAAATGATTTGGCATAAATGATCAGTGTATGAAGATGATGTGTCTTGTTCAAGAATCAATATGCATACTCAAAGGTCAATGTCGCAGTGGACGCTTAAATTTGTTTGTGTATGGCGCATGACTTTGTCATGTATGATGGGATTTTGAAATAATTTGTCATTAATGATCAACATATAAAGATGACGTGTTGCATGCAAGAATCAAGCCACTATCCTCATTTACCAATTCTATGTCCACTGTCATGTGGGCATCCGTGTCCTATTGACACATTTTTAGGTTGTTTTCTAATTTTTACATTCTAAATTTCAGATCATTGCGTCCGAGCCAAACAGCCTCCTGGGTAAAATCAAAGTGTTCTTCAGTTCGGTTTGGAACATATGGGACACTGTGTCAATTATGTGGTTTGCTGCAGCTGTCATTGTACGATTCCTTCCACTGAATCCGAAAGCTGCCAGGGTGCTCTATGTCATAAATATCACTTTCTGGTATTTACGGATTCTTGAGATAATGAGTGTCAATAAATACTTGGGTCCATACCTCAAAATAATTGTTAAATTGGTATGTTGTTTTATTTGTTGTTTTATTTCATGTATATTTTACTAATTTTTGATGTTCTAAAAGACTTATTACTTGTTTAGTTTAACAGGTATCTTGTGCCTTAGGCAGAAACAATTAATTAATCTATCAAAGTTCAAGCAACATTAATTGAAACCATTGGCAAGTCTGATGTTTCTTTGTGGTCTTAAGCACAGGCTTGACTGTACCTAAATTTAGCTCACCAGAAACAAAGGTTCAGGGTGAGCTTTTAGGATGCTCCGGTGTCCGTCGTCTAGTGTCAACAATGGTCTTCTCTGAAACTACTAGTCAGATTTACTTCAAATTTACTATGTAGAATTCTTTTGACATTTTAACTGCAATTTGCTCATATTATACCCATATTATATCTGCCCAGAAGTGTACCTTTATTACCTTTTTAGTAACAAGTTAATTAAATTACTAGTCAGATTTACTTCAAATTTGCTTTGTAGAATTCTTTTGACATTCTAACTGCAATTTGCCCATATCGTATTATATCTTATATATTATATCTGCCCAGAAGTGTACCTTTATTACCTTTTTAGTAACAAGTTAATTTACATTTATTCTGGTGAGCGATACAGGGCCGTCATGACCCTCTTGTTTTATCTACTTCCAGTTACGAGAGATGTGTTATTTCCTCATCATTTTACTGATTGTTGTGGCAGCATTTGGTGTTGTACGTCAGGCTATCCACTATCAGGATGAGGAGCCACGTTGGTTCCATGTCCGCAATGTGTTTTTCTATCCGTACTGGATGATCTACGGTGAATTGTTTGCTGATGAAATTGATAGTAAGTTTTTATTTTTTTTTTGTATTTTGTGGATATGTGAACTTTTTTTATGCCTTAAACTTGAGTGTGTTGTGTTTTTTTGTGGTAAAATTTTTTTTTTTTAAATTATTGAATTAGATTATTAAAAAATGCTGTGACAAGTTTTTAGATTTTAAAAACCCTCAAAATTGTTGTATGTCTTGAATAAGGGTGACAGCTCAACTCAAACTTGTCACAGAATTCTGATATTGGCAACATTAATATCATTAACATTACTTCTGCTTTCTCAGTCACACATTACAGCTCTATTCACAGCCTAAACATTGAATGCATTATTTCTACCTTTGAAAGATGGTCAATAATAGTCAGTACAAATCACTGGTAATAATAATTATTACAAATGTAGTTACATTGTTGTAATTTTAACTTTAATATTATTACATCAAAATTTACACAATTCTTTATTAGAAAATTTAAAGAGCAGAACATTTTCCCTCATACTGTTTTTTTTTTAAAATTTATTATTGTGCCATATGAAAATGTATTTATTGATTTGTTCATTCTATTCTAAGTGTCAAATTTTTTCACTGTTCCCAAATGGGTTGTTTATCTCCCATCAGTGGATTATATTAACACTGTGAACATTTCCCCTTCATAAAAAACCAGTTAATTTATTTGATGACTCAGCAATTTTTGAATCCTGAAATTTTAGAAAAATAGAAACCTGATTAATTTCATCATTTAGTTTTGTTATTTGTTTGACAAGATTGTTTAGGCATAAAAAATGGGATTGTTTCCAGTTACCCGACAGACCCATCTTTTACCTGCAGACTCAAAAGTTTTTACGGCATCCAAATCTTAGTGCTATATTGTAATTTTCACCTCAGTGTTGCCAATATATGTTAAAAAAAATGTAAAAGAAAAAAATCCCTACCTACCAACCCATATTTTTTGGGCGTGTAACCAGAAACAAACCTTTTTTTTTTGTTTAGGCCGTAGTGTTGTTTATTTAGAAGATGAACTTGATTGTTCCCCTTAGTCATCACTCCTTAGTCATTGACTACCAGCCAACGTTTGCTTTTAGGATGAAATTTTAATCTCCTGTAACTCTAAATTGTCCACAATATTTAATGTATTCCAGAATTTTACATCGCAGCTCTCATTTAAATTAAGGTGTTAATACTATTTCAACTTGTTTTATGATTTTGGGCAATAAATGTCTGGACTTTTGAAAAAATGCATGAATACATAATATATTTTACTTGTTCTTGAAATTATTGCTTCCTCTACTTTTTCATTTGAAACATATACAGAACATATTCTGTCATGACCACTAAACCAAGTTATGTAATAATCCTGCTGTAAACTTACGTTTTTGAGTAATTGATGCCACATTTTACGCTGTATTCTAATATTTTTTATTGACTCCAGATTTTTATGTACTTTACAACTACTGCTTAGATTTGTATTTGCCTTTTATGGAAATGTTACAAATTTGTTTGTGTGTCCATTCTGTTTACACAGTCTGGTACATACCACTGCTATCTGTTGAATGTTTACTATCATACAGTAATACCTTACTTAATGACCACTTATTATTTAGACCACTTCACTGTAAAAACCACTCATTATTTAGACCACTTCACTGTAAAAACCACTTATTATTTAGACCACTTCACTGTAAAAACCACTTATTATTTATACCACTTCACTGTAAAAACCACTTATTAAGGACTGGTTTTCAATTTTTCATCAATATTTTAACTTGACAATGGCACCACATCTACATTAATATGTTATAATATTTGCTTAGTCTTAATGATGGTCTTAATATTTAGGTTTTACTGTATGAACATTTTTATTTTCTCTTTGGTGTAGAAAATGCATTGATGTAGAAAATATTTCATACGCCAGTCTAGTCAGAGTCTAAAACTCGACAATGTTGAGCTGAAGATAGTTACTCTGATACCTCGTAGAACCTTACGTTTCTCTCCATTGTCTGAGGACTTTATGATCAGATATATCATACTATATGTATCATTTGGCTTCTGCCTCAAATTGATACTTCATTGAGGGAATCAATCAATTGCTTGTTGAGAATCAGTTTTTAAACTAGAAAAAATAGTGATGTTTATGGTTGTTTGACAAACTTTTTGGATATTTAGGAAGAAAAACTGTTCTCTTTTTTTCCTAAACGTGCCTTTCTTACTTTGAGGTGTGATTCATCCTGAAATATTTCACTGCTTTGGATTTTGCTGTTAAAAACTTTAGGTTTGGTGCAAAGAATAGGGTGGATTTTTTCATTATAAACATAACTTTTTTCTGGCTATAGTGCTGGTTGGGTACGCAGAAACTCTTGTTAGATTAACATAGGGGGCTGTCTCTAAACTACATGCTGTGGATAAGCATTGCAAAATCAAAGCACCTCTCACTTTATTTGTACCAACATGCTCGACTAACATTTTATTAGCCCTTCACTTGTCATAGCCACTATTAAATTATGCAGTGCTGACAATTTTATGAGTTCTTTCACAGTGGCTTTTAGGTTTTAGCAGCTCATCGCAGGATTTATGGTCGACACCCACATGCATTATTTACTGATTATTAATTTCTTTTTATTTGTATCCGTGAGTGTTTTTAATGTCTTTTACAAATGATGTAAATCTATCTCAATTGCAGCCTGCACGGACCCTAAACGTGTAGAAATGTGGATGAATGGTTCTATAGATGACCCTTGTGTTTATGGGTCTTGGGTGGCCCCTTTGTTTATGTTCCCTTTTCTGCTAATGGCAATCGTGTTAATGGTGAATCTTCTAATCGCAAGATTCAAGTAAGTATCACCAATAAAATCTGTTGTTTTTTTATTTTTCTATTTTGTGGCTAATTTCTGTCCCTCTCTTTCAGCCTGCACTGACCCAGTTAGAATAGAGATGTTTGAGCGGGGAGAGATTGATTCAGTTTGCACCTATGGGTCCTGGATTGCACCCCTTTTTATGTTTGTTTTCCTCCTCTGTGCCTTTGTCCTAGGGGTAAATCTTCTGATAGCCCGGTTCAAGTAAGTTGTCATGGATACCGTAAATATCAGACTGGTAGTTGGAGCTTGTTGTGGATTGGGTGTAAGAAAGCATGTGTTGATTAGCAACAGAATGATAATAATATGGTGCCTGGATTGTCCAATGTATATGCTGACTAAAATTTTGTTTCTATAATGCTAATATAGATGTTGAGTATATGTAATGTCTGTTTATGTTAACTTTGTGTTTAGCAGCCATTTTTAGCTCGTCTGTTTGAAAGTAAAAGTCAAGCTATTATGATTGCTGCGGCAGAGTAGTCATCGTTGTCGTGCAAAGACTTTAATGTAGCCCATTATTCAAACACTTTTAAAGATATCATTATGACACTAGAAGTACTTGATTATTATGACAAGGCATAGCTGCAAGACAAAGGGCATGATTCTGAAATCCATATTTTTGGAGTTATGCCCCTTTTTAACTTAGAATTTTGGTCAAAATTGCTAATTAAATAGAATGATGCAAAACAAATGAGAGTTGGCATCACTCTGCCAAGCTCTTGTTCATTACTGTAACCATGTTTAAATTCATGTGTTTGCTCTATAATACTTCACTTCTTCTAATATTTATGCAGTACAAAAGGTTCACGAGTTCAATACATTTTTATTGCTGCAGAAAGTAGTTTTTCCAGTCTGGTGGTTTTGTTCACTTCCTAAAACAACCAAAATTGGTTTTGTTTCTCAAAATGATATCCAGTATTTATTCTTCAACTCTTCAAACTATAGATAGAAATTATCAGAAAGTGAACATGAAACTAGACTGTCTTTTGACGAAAACTATAACAATAGATATTTATTCCTTGTTTGCTAAATAAAAATGATTTTATTAACAATAGTTTCTTTGAAGAATTGAGGAAAATAATTTTTAATGTGCATGAAATGGAATAAAAAATTTTCAGCTGCTTTTCATCATTAATGCATTAATTCATTAATTTTATGTCTACTGTCAACTAATATCCTGTCAGTATACTTTTTTCTTATCATTCATTCATACATAAAGAATACCACCAATCCTCAATGGTGGGATGGCTGGTGTGATTATAATTGTGTGTACTTGATTAATGGTTTTTGTGGGTATTGTTAGTAAAAAGTCTAGTCAATTAACTTGTCATGTACCAGGATTGGTTGGGGTTACAGCTTTTTTTAAGACAGAAAAAAATGGCAGATTTAAATAATTGAATGGCAATATAGTGTAACAAATTTACCAACTATTGCATGTTTCTGTCATCAAATCAGCTTCCATAGAGTAAAGGGCTTCAAATCCACAATCCGGCCTTTTTTGCTGTAATTTGTTAAACTCCACTCTAGTTCCTGATTGGCTGTGCTCAACTTGTTGGTAAATGTGACCTTAATCCTGGTTTAACCAATTAGGATGGAACACTGAACCCTTTTCTTACCAAGACCTTATGAATAGGTTTGTACTGGCCCTCTGAAAACATAGAAAATACAGTAACTTCATTTAAAGATTTTTAACTTGGGTTAGTTATAGATGACTGCTCAATGTTTTACTGTAAAACTAACACAATGTTTGAAGTTTGCATAGATGGAGACGATGTTTTATAATTACAGAATAATGTTTAGATGATTGTTTTATTTGAAGAACTTGGTTTGTGATGTTTGTAGGGGGTTTTTGTTAATGCCATCTGATAATAATTATTGAAGGAAAAAACTGGAAAAGCCACCATACACAGCACTTCTGTTGAAGGTGATCAGTTCAAAACATGTCATTAAAAAGTCTATATCTAGCTGCCTCAAAGTGCTAGATTAAATGCTTGTTTTCAATTGTATTTTAGTTACACCCTTAGTCTGTTAACCTAACCTATGTTTCTGGATTCTATACCATTACTAAGCTTGTTCTACGTCAGTAACTGACAACTTTTACACATGAATATCTCAAATAAGTGGGCATATTGCCTTAGGCATAATATCTTCAGTCATATTGTCACAGAAAATAAATGCCACGCCCAAAGTTCAAACATATGAGCCCAATAAAACTAGGATTAATATTGCAAGTAATCTTTTATCTCTTATTAGCTCAACAGAACAGAAAGTTCAGGGTGAACTGTTAGGATAGGTAGTGGGATGCTCATCAATGGTCAACAATGGTCTTTGCCTTTGAAACTACTGGGCAGTTTTACTTCAAATTTTCTGTATAAAATTCTTTTGATGTTCTAATTGCAATTTGCTCATATTATATTATACCAGTTTTTACCAGAGCTAAAAATAGATAAAACTTTTAAACATCTTCTCATGAACCAATGGATGGATCATCACCAAACTTGGTCTGTAGCATCCTTGGATTGTCTTCTATCGGATTTGCTCATATAAAAATGGTTGGCACCTTTTAGAGGCAATAAATGTCCTATATTTTGCCAAATTTGTCCTATGTTTATTGTGGAAATGTCCTATATTTGCTCTATATTTCGCCTCTAAAATGTCCTATATTTGTCCTATATTTGCTCTATATTTGGCCTCAAAAATGTCCTAAATTTGTCCTATATTTTCAAAAAAGTTGGGTTGACAGCCTGAATAATTGTTACACATTTTCTTCTCATGAACCAATGGATGGATCATCTCTAAAGTTGGCTTTTAACATCCTTTTACGGTCCTCTGTCAAGTTTGCTCAAATGACCCTCTTTTGTTATTTCTGATTGAAATTCATGTAAAGTTTGCAACAATGTTTTTGTGCTGTTAATGAACAGAACTCATTGATTGACTGCTTTTTACTGTGGTTTATCGAATGACATTTTAGTTCAGTTGCATGGTAATGCATTTTGTATGGTTTATTTCACTTAAGATACTTCAGAGCCATGGTACAACTTGTATTTGAATTGCTTTTACAGTTTATTTCCTTTTCCAGGTTCATGTTTACAATATATCGATTCATATCCATTTACAGTGCATTTAAGTACACGTTCACAGTTAATATGTGCTACAAATAAATGTTGATTGATTTTGCTGCATTTTGAATCTATCTTGATTTTTTGTTATGCTACTTATAATAGTAAAAATTTCTGTGTTTTATAAATTTTTGGAAAATATTTGTATGCTCCCATCATTTACCCATGCAGGTGCATATAGTGATTGATTTGTTTTGACTGAATTTCAGATGCCTTTTTTAGCTCACCAGAACCAAAGGTTCAGGGTGATCTGTTAGGATGGGTGGGTGGATGTTCCGGCGTCTGGCGTCAACAGTGGTCTTCTCCTCAGAAACTACCAGTCAGATTTACTTCAAATTTGCTGTGTAGAAGCCTTTTGACATTCTAACTGCAGTTCGATCATATTATACCAGTTGACCCCTTTTAGGGGGTCTCTAGAGCTAAAAATAGAAATGCCTTTAAACGTCTTTTTCTCATGAACCAATGGCTGGATCATCCCTAAACTTGGCTTGTAGCATCCTTAGATAGTCCTCTGTCAAGTTTGCTCAAATAAATTTGGTAAACCCCTTTTAGGGGCTGCTAGAGCTAGAAATAAAAATACTTAAAATAACTTTTTCTCATGATTCTATTGATGGATTATTATCAAACTTGGGTTTCAGCATCCTTTGATAGTGTTCAATCAGATTTGATGAAATAAAAATGGTTCACCCCTATTAGGGGTTGCTAGAGCTAAAAATAGAAATACCTTTTAGGGGCTTTTTATACCTTAAAATGACTTCTTTTCATGAACCAGTGATTGGATCATCACTAAATTATGTCTGCGGCATCCTTCAGTCATCACGAATATTCCTTTGTAGTGTCCTTTGATGGTCCTTTATCAAGTTTATTATTGTTCCCCATTATTTGCCTGCAAGTGTACCTTTATTACCTTTTTAGTAACAAATTAATTTACGTTTATTCTGGTGAGCGATGCAGTGCCATCATGACCCTCTTGTCTGTCTTCTAGTAATTGTTTGAAAAATAGTTGGGTCAGAATTTTATTTTCATTTGGTTTGCTTTAATAATCTGTGCAGTTTGTTGCAAATTGTGCTGTAGTCAGTGATAAAAGTGAACACAAAAAATTGCTGCTAACAGACCTATAATTTTGCTGCTAGTAGATCTAAAATTGCTCTTTGTTCAGTATTGGTTGAGGTCTGGAGACAGTTCACAAACTTATTTCAATTTTGGCCTTAATTGTTAAAATGAAAAGTACATAATTTCTTGTATCATTTATAATTTTTTAAGTTTGATGGCTGGTTCTGGCTGAAATAATGATTAAATTTATACAATAATAAATTGTGATAAAAATGCATTAGATTTTGTCCTATAATGATCTGTGGTTGTAGAATTCTATACTCATTGTTGAATACACACCAAAAGCAAACATGTTTTTCTACTTTTCAGTGCAACCTTTATACGCATCAATCCACATACCTTGCAGTTGTGGAAGTTCCAACGATATCAGTTGATTGTAAATTATGAACTTCGTCCTATCCTACCACCTCCTTTGATTTTAATCAGCCATATCTACCTAGCATTGAAGTTTGTTAAAAGACGCTGTCAGGGGAAGAAGGATATAGACTCAGGATTGAGTAAGACAAACTTACACCTGTTGTATTTTTTTATGTTGTCAAGATTTGGGTATGTTGTTTGATCACTCACTGTGCTCAGTAAGGTGACTGTTTGAAGTCCACAAGATTTGTTAAAATAGTTAAGCAGATCTCCTCTAATTTTGTACAGTAAGTACAGTGGACGCTTGTTGACTGGAATAGTTTGACTCCGTATGGCTAGAACCACAAACAGTCGAACACTCGAACCGAGGTCAATAATTGTTTACTCTGTTATTAATACCTCTCTGACAGACAATGCATTTTCACAACTTGAGAGTAATGTGCTGTCAAAAATTTGCTCGATATGACCTGTTGAAACTGACACTTGTGAAGATAAGATTACAAACTTATGACTAATAACAATTGTTTGGTTTTGTTTGTAACCTTAATTGTATATTATTGTTAATTATTATTGTGGTCAACAAATACATTGTACTGTGCAAGGGAAACAACTCTGTTTGATGGAGTAAACACTGGATAACTGGAACTAATTTCGTCAGTTCCGTTGAGTTTGAGCCAATGAGAGTCCACTGTATAACAATATGAAAGCTTGATTAACTGACTCAGGCTTGTCTGACAAGAGTTATGGCCTTTGAATTTGTCAAAATTCTCACTAATGACATTATCTGCACAGTATTTTTTTTTATTGAAAGTTGAATGAACTTATGTGAAGCTATTATGTATAAGATTAACGATTTTTCGTTCAGGCACATGCAATTAATCACTCAGGCCTATTGGCTTTTGTGATCAGATTACTATACACCTGAACTCAAAAGCGCGCTATATGAAGCAATGATGCATGCAACATGATGATCTATTTCCTAAATTTTGAATAATCTTGTCTCATGTTGATTCTTGACTTGTTGTCTTTTTTAGAGTTATTCTTGTCTCATGATGATATGGAGAAGCTGAATGATTTTGAGGAGGAATGTGCTGAAGATTATTTCAGGGAGAAAGAAATACTGCTGCAATCTTCATCTGAAAAAAGAATACAGGTTATTAATGAAAGGTATGCTTCAGAAATCTTTCGATTTCACATGAGTTTAAAGTACAGTAAAACCTCAATTAGTGACCCCCTCATTACGAAGTTCACTTTTACCTTTGGATCTCATATAAACCTTATATAAGCCTCAGACTATGGTTTTTTCAGTTTTTCAACATTCAGTATTGTTTTACTGTATTATAGGGTGGAGAATATGACTCTGCGTATGGATGATATGAATCAGAAGGAGAACTCTGTAAAATTGTCAATGCAAACACTGGATTACAAGATGTCCATACTGGAGGAACTTGCTGTCCAAAATGTAGAAACTCTGTCTCAGATAAAACATATGATATCCCAGTTTGATTCACGTTCACGACACACTTCTAGTCGGAACAGCAGTCGTATGCGATTAGATAGTGAGGATTCTGGCACCGATCCTATAGATATTCAGCATTATGAGGAACAATTAGCAGTTTCTCAAAGTGATCATTCCAGTGCACAGAAGCGGAGACGTGAATTTTCTCAGGGGTCTGATAGTGAGAAATTGTTGACACCTGAAGCTAATTCAACTATGCGTTCCATGCCATCCCCAATTCTGGTGCATTCCAACAAAGGTATGAAAGAAGAAAATCTACAAAAGTATACAGATTACTCGAAGAGTTCTCCAAAGCCTTCCCTGTCTCTGTCAAGGAGACAAATGGAAAGACAGTCAAGCCTCAAACAACGAAGATCATTGCCGAAAGTTTTAGAAAGAAGTCCTGAACTTGAAGCTAGGTCAAGTAATAATGCTCTATTGGAACGTCGTAATGTCAATGTGCCAAAACTACGAATTGAATCCGATAATGAGGAGTCAGACAGTCAAGCACATATGAATGCAAATACTAATGCCAATACCAATCTTCCATCTGTCTATAGCACAGCACAAATGGATACTGCCACTTCTGTGTCCACACAACAACCTGCTGTGATAGAAACCAATGACTCCTCATCCGGCAAACCATTGCTGAGATCCAATGAAGCTAAAACTGGTTTAGAGCATTTTGAGCCCCTAAATATTGATATTCCTACATCAGAAATGAACCCATCTTCCTTCCCAGAATCTACAGACTTACCATTTCCTGTACATTCCTCAGTACCGTTTTCTCCGATTTTAACTTCAAGATCAGCAGAGTATACAACGATTACTGATGAAATTGATACTTCATGTATGATTAACTGCTCGCCACCTAGAAGCCCAACATCAGCGATTCCATATAGTGCAGATTCCTCATGGGATGATAACAAGAAAGAGAATCCAGCTTGGAGATTTGAGAAAGCTGCTCTGAAACAGGCAGAGGAAATGGAACATCGGAAAATGGAAAGAGTGATCCGAAAACGTCTTAGACAAATATCTATGGATGAAAGTGATAGCATCAGCGACATTGCTAAACTCGTTATCAGTGAGATGGAGATTGAAGATACACATTCTGATCATGAGGATGATGAGGATATTCAGGGTTCATCGGAAAACTTGTCATTACAAGAAAAGACCAAAGATAAAGAGGATGCCAACGATAGCCACGAAGGAGGGCCTATCACATTTGAGGCTGCAGCTAATGTTGAGATACGTGTCCGACGTCCTACTTTGGATGAAAGTGAACATAATGATCCTCCAAAATGTTGACCTTTGCAGAAATTTAATTAACAACTGTTAATTTATATTTTAATTGATAGATGTATGTTATGTGATCAATAATTTAGCAAACTGTGCTATCTTGTTGTATCATTCTCTTTTCAAGATTCATTTTTAATCATATGGAAGCAGTATATGGCTATTGTGTTCACCTTACTCAAAATTAAGTGTTGGATAATGCAGAAATAGGCAAATCATAAAAGCAAGTTAGGTTGAAGATCTATAATTTTAGTGTAATTATGGTATCCTTTACTATGTAATTTGTGCATTGCTTAAAAAGATCTCATCATTGTATTGAAAGTACAAATATTATTCTAAAGCTTGCAGAGTTTTTGTGTCACTAACCCAACACTTTTTCTTTTATTGGTTTGAACTACAAGGTCCAAGTTGCATATTCTTTTGTGAATATTTACATAAGTTAAAATGTCATGATGTACAAATGGATTTCATGTTATTACAGTACTCTCTTGTTAGGTAGTAGATAAATTTCCATCCCAGCAATACTTTCTTTGTTTTAGATCACGATGAGAACAAATTTATTGCGTGTATGTTTTAACGGTATACGTATTATGTGTAGTCTTGTTTTTATAATATGGACTCATTGGGAAACTCTGTATTTAATTTTTGTAGGCTTGCAATTTGTTGAGTGTATTCATTTATAGTGAGAGCTGATATACAGTCAAACCTGACTTGGCAGCCACCTGTCAGTGAAAGCCACCATGTCATTAAAGGCCATTGTTTAGCACTGTTTATTGATGTAATTGACCAAATATGCCTCTTCATGGAAACCCCCTGTTAATAAAATCTAATCTGTCCATTTTGTTGCCACTGTTTACAGGTTCAGTTTAGATCAGTTTTGACAGATATCATTGCTGACATTCTTAGTGTCTTATCTTAATCTTTTTAAACCACTTGAAGAAAGGAGGAAGGTGACAATAGAATCCAAATATTGTAAATCTTTCACTAATGTGGGTGGTTTTAAAGTCATGTTTAATTCTGTTGATGATGTTTTGTTGATGTTATGTACAACAATGTGATAACATAGATAGTTGATGTTACATTTCTTGTATGCACAACATTTATAGCATTTCTGAAGTAATTATTTGTGGACCCTTTTTAATGTATTGTGAAATTTCTGATTTTTTAGTGTACTAATGAATTTCAACCAAATAGACTGCCAGACAAATTTATCTGAACAGATTATAGTATTGTTGTAGAAGTTGGTTTTATATTTCCATTGTCCGCTTGAATTAGTTGAAGCATTCTAAGTTTGTATTCTTGTATGAAAGTTCATTAAATCTTCTAGGGCACAAAATGTGTTATTCACTGAGAATCTGTCCTTTTAAGATAAATGACTCTTTGATGAAAGTGTGAGTATTTTAAAACAATACATTTATGGGACTGTTCAGGGGTTATTTTCTTTTTAAGAATGATAAACTTTCCACACCTGGTGGAAATTTTTCAATTTTTTCCTCTGTCTGATTTTTTAAAACCGAAACTCTAAGGCAATTTATTTTAATGTATTAGGCATGTTTAGTGTTCATATGAATGTCTGTTATGTTGTTTTTTTTAATAATTTGTTTATGTTTTACTTACATAATTAAATTTTAGTGTACATGGCTCAAGGCATAAAGTGATATTTAGAATGCAGTTAATTGATCTATTAAACAGGTTGAAGATTATGTTATATTACATACACAGAATATTTATTTTGCATTTTAATATCTTATAATCAGGTTTCACCAACCCCTGTGGAATAGTGGGTGGGGGTTACAAGGATTTGGTGGGTGGGAGGGATGGTATCATTAACAATTGGATAAATGATGTCTGCCTGTATCCTAAGTGCTAGTTTAGTTTTCAGGCTGGATATGAATATGATGACTTCAGTGCTGTATAAAGTAATATTTAGCTTGATATGTAGTATGCATTCTTGAGCATTTTTGGATAAGATAAAAAATTAATTGTTGAAAGTTATTGGAAATGCTATCTTACATCTGGTATGGTCATTTTCATTATTTGTATGAGTTATGTTTGGACATAGTTAGTTGAAAAAAAAATTGTTTTAAGTACAGGAAACTTAACATGGTTATCTGACTGCCAATTATAAATGACATGGTGTTCAACCCCTACCATAAAAATTATTTTGTAATCTCCACACATCTTTTGGAAGTGCTTAATAGAGTGTGTAATCTAGTCTGCCTCTATGATTAAATCTGTCTGTGTATTTTTTGCTGCTTAATTATTCATTGCCTTGTTGTTATAAATGTTGCCATGTATTTATTTGAAGTGTTCAGCCCTGATATAGTATAAAAGTTATAAGATTTGTCTAGTCAGTTATATACTGCTGTATTCAGTATACATGAAATCATATAATCAATAATTTTAGTTTCAATTCACAATAAAATTTAAAGCCATTTTTAAAAAGGTGCTTTGGATGTGTCACATAATATTTTGTATATGTAATACTCCAGTATGCTTATAACTATAGGTTTCTAGTGTGATTGAAATGATGAGTGTAGACTTGTTCTGTTATTGCCTTATTATATACTAAAACCATACATGTTACATGAAACCTGTCTACAGGTCACCTGAGTTAAAAGCCACTTGTGATTGAAGGCCACTCGTTAACAAACATTTATTGATATGATAAACCAAATAAACCTGTCTTATAGACAAAGACAGACTGTGTCTTTTCTTCATCTGGTTTGACTGTACTTCAGTTCAGTGATGTGACTCAATTATCCGATAAAATATTTTTGTAAGTAGATCTACACAAGTTTTTTTCCTGTTTTTACAAACCATACCATTAGTGATTAGAAAGAAAACACATTTTTAATGACTGTCATGTATGATACATGCTTTTTGTCAAGCTTTTTAGCTCTCCGGAACAGAAGGTGAGCTGTTAGGATGGGTTGGTGTATACTCCGGTGTTTGTCATCTGTCATCTCGCATCAGTGTCTTCTCCTCTGAAACTAATGGTCAGATTTACGTCAAATTTGCAGTGTAGAATCTTTTTTATTGTTCTGACTGCAATTTGTTCATATTATACCAGTGACCCCTTATAGGAGTCACCAGAGCTAAGTGTACCGTTATTACCATTTTAGTAAAGCATTAACTAACATTTATTATGTGAGCGATGTAGGGCTATCATGGCCCTCTTGTACTTTCTTAGAGTTTTAATTCATTTTTTTATGTGACTTCTTGTCACTGGGGTTAAAACCATTTTTCAACAATTTTTTAGTTACATACGGTGACTGGTTCTCCTAACCAGTTTTCCTGGACTATATACGAGCAAGTACTAACTTACCCTTCCACAAGGAGCCAGCAACTTCACATGTGGAGGAAAATCGACTTTGTTGTCAAATTTCCATAGAAGGGTATGACATGCCGTGACCGGGATTCAAACTCGGATCTCTGGATTACAAGTTCAGCACACTAACCACTGGACCACGGCCACGCTTGTTTTAATTCATAGGTTAAATATCTGGATGTGTTCATTTTCTGCAACATATTTTGTTTATTATTTGCAAGCAATTTTTTTAATTATCTATGAATGATAACAGGTCACTGGAGCTCATACCCTTTTATGAAAATTTTACAAAAATGTCGATTTTCCACCATATGTGGAGAAGTTGCTGGCTCCTTGTTAGTTAGTACTGGTTAGTATACAGTCCAGGAAAACTGATTAGGTGAACTGGTCGCCATATATAACTGAAAAATTGCATTAAATCCAGAGAAAAAAAAATTGAATGATTACAGATTAATTTGTTAAAACAATATGAAGTTTTATATTTATTGGAAAGTCTTGATATGAAGACTATGTTTAACACCAAAAAGAAATAGTTTTAGCATTTGAGTGATCTCATCATTGGGTTGAATTATACAGGAAATACAGTCAAACTTGTGTATAAAGGATACCCTGTGGAAAACACCAAAGTGTCATTTGTAAACAGGTGTCCTTTGTTTGCAGGTGTGTTGAAGTAGAGTATAAAATTTCTTAGTTCTCACCAAGAATGATATTAGTTTATTGCTTCCTGTATTGAAAACCAGTACAAAAAATAGGCCATCATTATAATTAGGTGGTTTTAATATTAAGGTGATAATTAAGTAAAGGTTTACTGTTTGTGTGTCTGTGATTTTTTTCTTTTTCTGCTTAATATGTCTGAAACCAATTTGATAGTCCAAACTATGTGTTGTATGCCTGCTTGTGGAGATTAATTTTGTTACAGTTTAGTAGCATGTTGAATACATTTCCAATTCATTATGTTGAACTTATGTTACAAACCAATTATATTCTACACATTAAGGATTGTAATTACAACACTGGAAATGTCTCCTCCTGCTTTCACTGACTTACTTACAGAGATAGCAGGTAGGCTTTCTTTGCTTTCATCCAGCCAAATAGCTGGATTGTCATTAGATTTGTTTGACATTTTTGTAAAGATGATATTATGATAGTTTAGCACCACATTTCGTAATCATAGTTTTGCACTGATAGTTAGACCTGATTTAACGGCCACCTGTGAATAAAGGCCAATCTGTAAGTAAAGATCATTCTTTGATCAAAGAAAGCTAATAAACTGAACAAATATTTTGTACTTTTGATTTTCCTGTTGGAAATGTTAAGGTCAGTATAAATAGGGTGGGTTTGGTTATTGTTATCCTGATATTTTTTCTGGTCTAAAATCTCTGAATTCAGCCCAATTTTGCAGAAATGTTGTATTTGTTCTCCCTGATTTAGCATTTGTTTGTAGCTTGTAATCATAATTTCTAGGGATGCATTTTTAAAGCCACGTTATCCATATCAGTTAAACGTGGCATAATTGTTTACATGTTTATAGTAGTGCATTAAATACATACATCCTCGTTGCTTTGTGGGACAGTTATATGGTCAGTATTAAATGATACAAGATACCCGGGTGTTTAGTTCATATTTATTGTCATTTCATTTTCTGTATTTGCTATTACTTTATCAATTAAAAGATTTTGTGTATTAGTTGTACATGATATATTAACCATTTGTTTATGTATTATCTCATTTTGTTGTTGTTGTTGTTGTTGTTTTGTAAATGATTGTGTGCCAGAATCATCACGTATTATTATGTTTTCTGACAAAGTTTGACTTTTTCAGGTCTTAATGTATTTTAGTCTTCTAAGATTTATGAAATTCTGCTTTATTTCTTCTGCCTATTTACTTTAATAATACTTTTTTAAAAATATTTTTTTAAGGTCTGAGATTTAGTTCATATGAATAGAAAAATTTTGGCAAGAAAAAAAGACTGAAACCAAATAAAAGTCAAGGGTGAGCAGAAAAAAAATAGGGTCAGTCAATATAGCAGAAACCAGGAACCAGAAACTTCATGAATGCCTTCATTGCTCACCTCCTAATGATATATTTTTTCTTTGTTTTAATAATGCCAAAGCCCTCTGTATGAAGGCTAGACACTGTTTGATGCACTTCATGCTATCATATCATTTGTTAAATGCCAACATGTTTGTATGTATTAATATATTAATGAATACCAAATATACTCTAAGAAACACACTGAGAAATAATATTCTACAGATTTTTTTTTCAGTTTGTCCAGTGTTTATTGAATGATTCATTAAATGTGTTGTGTAAATGTAGAAAGATTGTAAAGTCATGCATGGTGAGCCATATTTTTTATTTTCCTCGAAAAGGGTGGGGATGATGATTCTGGAGCTGTGGTTATTAGAGGATATTTGGTGCATTGAATTATGCTGTATTTATCTCCACATACAAGTGATTTATTCATGTAACTACTGCAGGTGTTGTTGACAAAGAAATGCACAAAAAGACTATGCACAATTAAATGCTGTTTTCTGTCCATCATTTCTCAGTTGACTTGTTGGGTTTTTGATAATTTTATGTGTACAGTATAACATGTTGTTTTATTTACTGGTAATGAATTTTGTATGTGTCTTGTTGAATTTTTACTTTTTTCCCACAAATGACACCAAAACAAGGCTTTGAAAATTTGTTCATTACATTAGAGTCTATGTAAACCATTCTGACAACATTTCGGTGACAGAACTAACAAGATGCGGAAGTAAGTCCTAATTTCATCAGTCCAAATACTTCTTTGTCTGTCTGTACAGGAGGAGTGACATTTTGCGCAATGTCAGATATAGTTCATTCAAATAATCCTGTGATCATCTTTCTTCTATGTGGCTATGAAAGCAATTTAAGATCACTTATTTCATATATACACTGAAAGACATTTCTAATGCAACACTTGTGCTTTTTAGTGTATTCCAGTTATTAGGGAATGGCTGTTGATGAAGTTTAGAACATAGATAAATGAACACCACATACATGTATTTTGGAAATTTTATTGTAGTCAATGAATTAAAAAGAACAAAATTTTACAGAAATAAAACATAAGTATAAGAGAATAAATTACAAAATTCACAATGCAACAAATAATGACAAGAAACAATTGTTTTATCACAGCATTTATCACAGAATAAGCCTATTTCTGCCAAAGACTTGAGAAAGTGTTACATTAGAAAAATCTTTCAGTGTATAGCATACAGTTGTGATATTAAATCAGTGATGAATGTTTTTCTTGAAATTTTCTTTTGGAACATGGGTAATTGTATCAGTAACACTGAGTTATTAAAAACGTCACTAAAGTTACAATGTACATGTATGCTGAACTTTTAATTTCATAATGCAACAAATGAACTTATTCGAAACAATTTCTGATCTTTATGAAATTTTGACTTAGTGCTTTGATGGTGTTGTTTTTTTTCTGGAGCTTATCTATGTAGGGTTGGACAATGGTACCCTTAAAGTTTTGTCATTGCATTTCTTTTGTGTATAATACTTCATATTTATCTTTCAGCTAGTTCATTATTCTGTTTTATTATTTCAATGCATTTTTCAAAGGAAGAATCTCACCCTACTGTCTTAAAACATGGATGTCAATAATTGACAATTAATGTCTGTGATATATGTAGATCAATGGGTATTTCATGTTTTCTGGAAGATAAAAATCTGGTTTATATATATATATAAATATATGCATGGCTACTTTTTATATGAATTGTATTTTTATGAACAAAATCAGCTGTTTTTATGTTTTAAATCTTACAGTGTTAACTTTATATTTTTATTTGTAGAGAGATGCCATCATATTGTGTGCATTTGTTAGATTTGTTAATATTTTAGTGCTATCAAAGGAAGGCACTTAACCTTATTCAAATTATAGATTGACCGTTAGTCTGTTCTTGTATCAGTTTTTGGTACAGAACTTCCAAGTCTTGAGCTATAAATTTAAGTTATCGAAGGAACTATTACTTCTTATATAGTTCAATGGTTTGTTGCATGTCAAAATAACTGAAATCTAGTTTTCTGAAGTCACTGGTTAGCTGGAGCTCTCCACCATGGTTGGAGTATATATTGTTTTGCTAATAAATCTCATATTTGTTATGTTATTGTGTTTTCTGCTATTAATTGAATGTGGTTGTGGGCAATGAAATGTGTTCTGTAGTATTGTTTATAAGTACATATGTCATTGATTTCAAATTCTACAATGATATACAATATGCATATCAGTATTGCAGATTTTTTTATTAAAATGTAAAACATGAAGCCAAATGTAACTTAATATAGGAAACCTAAAATAACATTATATACCTAACAGTTTTAAGAATGCAAGTTTTTGGACGTGTTGTGCCTGACTTGAAAACACCTATTTGATATTCTATGCCTCCCTTTTCAATAATAGCATTAAATGAGGTCATTTAATTGAATGTGATTGATTTGCCAATGAATTCGTTGGAATGTGGAAAAATAGTATTTGTTTGTGTTCTTCTTTAATTTAATCAAATTAACCAACTGGAATTCTCATGTATTTATGTCAAACTTGCGTTTTAAAGCTGTTAAGTATTGGTAATAAAATGTATGATGCCATAGTTCAAATGTTAATTGAAAATCCTATCACATGCTCATTTCTGAGAATTAGTTTGGAAGGGTGCTTTTTAGCTCACCTGATCGCGTAATGCTCAGTGAGTTACAGTGATCAGTCAGTCTCCAGGGTCCACACCTGGGGGTTGTTAACACTCTAGAGGTCACATTGTTGATACAAGTTTAATTGAACCTTGCCAGAATGTTTGCTTAATGATATCTTGGACAAGTTCGAACATAGGTCATCTCATGTCAAAAACTAGGTCACCAGGTCAAGTCACAGGAAAACCTTAGAAGTTGCAATCTTTGCTCTGGTGAGTGAAAAATAGCCATCATGGCCCTCTAGTTTACAGTCATTTGAAATTATTTTTGCAGCATGGGTATTTAGGAATTCTTATAAACGGAAACTTGTTAATTATAATTATTGCATGTTTTCTGATATTTTAACTGTATAAGCGAATTTCAGTCCATTTATTCATGTCCTATATTGAATTCATTTACTTCTTTGCAAATATCCTTCCAATTATGGATAGAGTTTCAATTTGTGTGTATACCACTAAACATTATAATGTGATGTATATTTACAACACAATCGAATGATCCTGGTTTATGTTGTTATACATTTATACAACTATGTTGTTGTTATATAATTGAATGGATATGTTTTTTGTGAACAATATTGTTAATACTTTGGTTTCAGTAAGTATATAATCATTGGAGCAATAAATTAAAGTTTAAATACAATCATTGGTCTTGTTATTATACTGGAGATGTTTGCTGTTGTCGATCTACTAAGTACTCTGAGTGAAATAATTGTCTTTATAGTGATGTCCACATTTGACCAAAATGAATGTTACTTTTAGTTAGATATGGGTAAACCTGTAAACAATTATCATTACAGTAAAACTTTGATAATGAGGCAAACTTTTTGACCTGAAAAATCAGTTATAATAATCAGTAGTCTCATTAATGATTATCAAACTGAATAGGGGAGTTATTGAAAGCCAAATGGCAAGGTGATGGTAATATTAAGGTGGTTGCTATTGGGGTTTTACTGTATATGGAAATGTGAAATGCAGCCTACAGCTATTGTATGTCTTTGTAAACATTCAACCTGCTTTACTGGTGATCAATGTGACAACTGACTCTTCTGATGTAGTGCTTTGTTATTAATTGTCAGGTAATTAGTTGAACATCTTCATGCATTGAATCTCAAAAGTGACGCACACAGTTTGGTTGTATTACAATCTATTAATGGTGAGAGTAAATGGCATTCATGGAAAATCTGTGTACTAATTTGTCTGATTGAGATGAAGGTGTTTTGGTTTTCCTGAGTTAATATTAACATTAATATCGAGACTTGATATTCAGGTTTTCTGTATGCATTAAAGTAAGGTACAATGTATTTCATATGATGACATATCCCTTGAAGTTTAACTAAATTTTACTCACAGTCTTGGCCCAGTGTTTGTCCAGCTATTGTCACAGCCTTTGCAAGTCTTCACCAAAGGTATACGCTCACCTACTTATTAAGTAATCAAAAAATAATTTATTAAAACTAAAATAAACATTTAAAGTAGAAATATTGATATTATTAAACAATAAACACAAACATAATAAAGAATATGGCAACAACAAAAATAGGAAAGATTGGTATACAATATAAATAAACTTCCAAAATAATTCGAAGTGGAAATATTGGTAAAGCTCAGAATGACAAACACAAAATGACCAACACCAACATAAACAAACAAGGCTAAAGCACGGTGTTGGTTCTGACTGTAGTCTTAAAGAGTAAATTATTACTTACCGCATTTTCTTTGAGTTAATTTCGAAGTTTAGGGCATCCTCTATATAAATCAAATTAGTTTTCTCATGAACATGCATGCGTTGTTATTTTTATCCACCATTGCCATCCTATATATAAATAGGTATTACAAAAGAGTTTTTTCTTTCATTTTTACTTTTGTGTAGTGTCTGTGACAAGTAGCAATTTTCAATGATGTTACTTCATAGTATTACAATTGTTGGCCAACTTAGACACAACATGAATACACGTTTACACTGGTTAAGCAAAATGAAATGACTCCAGATATATGCAGCAGCACCAGCTATCGCAACGCGCATACTCTCGCAATAATCTCGCAATAATGATGAAATTGTTCTTTCGTTGTTTCATTGCAATGTCAGAAGTTGTTTACAGGTGCCATTTGTATGGAAACACAAAGAGAAAATAAATGCATCTCAGAATTTTGATTAGTCAAAAAAATCCAAGGTTTACTATTCAAATTGGCCCTTATTAAGTTGTATTGAGAATGAGGGTAAAATGGCAACAAAACCTAGAAAGTGAACTTAATCATGGAAATTATAATACGAAATGCACTTTAAGAAAAACAAAAGCATGCGTTTAAGAATCAGATGAAAACTATACAGGAGACTCGGTAGCAAGATCTAAACTAATTTTCAGACGTTGACAGAGATGCATATGTTAGATAACGAACGACTACTCTGTATTGATATTGATTCGTAGGCGTGACTACTATGTGTATTCCCCGGTCCTTGGGTTACAAGTAAAAAAAATAATTTGATACACGGTCTTATGGTTTTGCATTTCTATTTCTCACCGGCTTTTGTAATGATAAAATTAAAGATAAAAAATATCGTCTTCCTGGAAACGTAAATATAGGTAATGTAATTTGTTCGAAAATGCACTCTGAACAATGTGACGTACCTCTAACTATGTTTTAACTGTAATACGGTGCAAAAATTATAGGAATAGGTTAGAAAATAAAATATTTAAATCCCAGGGCAGTGGAAATCGAGCACAAAAATAATAATTACACTTTATTCTGAATCTCTGCCCAACTTGGAAGTACTCAGAAACGTAGTTTCTCATGAATCAATTTCATTATCTACATACTTTACGAGAGCTGGGAGCTTAACTTAATTTGGCGTAAGAAAAAATAAAAATAAGTTGAATTCGGACCCAATAAGCGAAAATTTTTGTCAAAATTTAGATAAAGTCAGAGACGTATAAATGTAATATGTATGATTCAGGGCCGAGGAATACACTTTGCCAAACTATTTATTGACAAGGCCGGTAAATAGAATGAAATCAACGTATGACAAGGTCATCGCTTTAATTAATCGTGTTCGTATGATTAGTTAATTCAAATTCGTTTATTCGATATATTGTAAAGCAAATATTATAAAAATTGATTGCCACGAAAAAATCGTCTGTAGGCGTTTTTCCCTCAGGTATTGGGATCTTAGTCGCTCAAGTGTTACTAAATAGTACGACCATTATGACGTTGTCAAGATAAACTGTCATGGCCGACTAATCCGAAGACAGAGAATAAAAGATATCAAAACTTGCTAAGAACTGGATTTAAACCTTCTTTTATGGAAATAATGTGAAACAGTATAATAGAAAAATCAAGATGGCCATGGAAAAACTTTATGTTGTGAGGGAAACCCACACGCGCGCGATAACTGCGCTTGGTTATAATCCTGCACGTCGGGAAATTCTGATGGGATGCGAGGGTATGTTTTAAAACTTGATGAAACATGGTAATAATTATGTATATGTTTTCATAAAGAAATCGACGGTCACTGTCAAAATATTATTTTCTTCATTTTTATTATAGTGAGCTAGAAATATCCATGGTCCTAGCCGTGGATTGAACCCAGGACCCCTAGCACGGTAGGCAGACACACAAGCGCATTGTGAAAGTGTTAACCCAACAGCCAGGCTTTTGAAAATATTCTATATTCATACAATTACTACAATATTAAAACATCAATTAATAAATTTTACAACAGAATTGTCAGCATCAGTAGCACTTTGTTTAGATTACTTTACCCTTATTTATCCCTTGTCTAACCTCAGTCTAGATCTTCTGTATTTGTATCTTTAATTGGAAAGCAAGTATTAAATAGACCCTCATTATAAGGCCTAAAAATAGGTTTGTTTCAGATTACTTTACCGACTCATCTTTTATCTGCCGACTCAAATGTTTTTATTGCATCCAAATCTTAATGCTATACTCGCCATCATTAAACTTGCGTCATCACTAATCTTGTGGCATTTACTCTAGCTTGTGTTCACATCAGTCAAAGCTGACCTATATTTTGTATTTGACGAAAAAACAAAATTTTCATTCACGAGTCAATCTCGGAAAGTTTCATTTAAATATAACATTATTTTATTAATTTCTCTCCTAAAATAAGGAAATTGATTAAAAATCAGCACTGTCATCAATAAATGTTGTTTTGTTCCCATGTCGTCTGCCAAACTTAGGCATACTCACACTAAATGTTATGAAAATTTTGTAGACTGGTATATACAAATTTGACCAAAAGCCTCTAAATTTATTTTACATGTTGATACCAGATAATTGTAACTCATTATTGAAGTATAAGCACATAACACAGTCTACCGCGAGTTTAGTGATGACCTCCTTTTTCAAGATGGCCGACTAATTAATTTAAGACCATAGTGATTCAATCCATGTTTAGATGTGTCTCTTTCAAGAAATTGTGCAAAATTGATATTTGAAAAGGATAGATATTTGAAAGTTTATTAAATAATTTTTTTTCTGATTTTCATCTCTAGTACCTCGAGTTTCATAGTTGTCAAAATGGCGGTTCTGTGTATGCGGATCCATTAGTCCGTGTGTTAGTCTGTCTGACTTGACTTTGTCCATCCTTTGACCATAACTATCCCTATGCATCAATAAATTTGAAAATGACTTGGTACAATTATTCACCATGATGAGACGGTGTGGCATGTGCAAGACCCAGGTCTATATCTCAAAGGTCAAGGTCACACTGCGGGCTCGACATGTTGCCATTTACGGACTTCTAGTTATGCTTTAGCTATTAGCTTTGTTTCCTTGTGTGTTGATTGATATTTTGACCACTTAGACAATGTTTGATCCAATATATATATATATCTCAACCTAAAATACTCATTCATCTTTGATAAGTAAATTATTACAATTAGTTTATAAATATAGTGCAAAACCTTCATAAGTAGCTTCAAGAAAGATTTTAACAACTATTTATGCAGAGATAAAACATCAGCAATAAAACATGTTTGTTTTTCTTATTTTCCTAATAAAAATATTATCAATAATCATAAAATTTGTAATGCTGTACAAATTGTTTTGGTGAAAGTATGGGATAAAATGTTTACAGTTTTGATCCCAGCTTTGTTATTCACCCCAGTCATGATTATTGTTTTCTGTACAGGTAATAGGTACGGATTTAAGTGCTAAGTTGTGACATGGAAATGTACTCTCTGTTAGGTTATGCTCTAAAAATATATGAATAATAACATAAAAATGGACCTGAATAATACACTGTTGCTGAGTGAAGTATGTATTGATAGATACCTAGTTGTGTGAGCAGGGTAAACCATTATGCTAAGTGATTTGTCCTAATTTGACAAACCTAAAATCAGTTATCTTTAGTATACAATCCTAGTCTATCAATTACTTGTAATTGCTCTGTTTGTTTTCCTCTTTCAGCAATCTAGCTTATGAATATTTATTTTTTTGTAAACTTTGCTTTCAATGTTTTTGTTTGTAATTGACATTATAAATGTATAGTCAAATGTGATTTGTTTTATGCAGTATAAAATTATATCATTGGGTACCTGCATCTTGTAGATTAGCTGCAGATAATACACATATATGTATTCAACAGCCTGTAAAGAAGTTTTTACTTGATGTAACGTGTAATATTATTTTCTGTGTTATTATGAATGCAAGTAATTGGTTGCACTTAATGCAGTTATTTGTCATAAATTTTTCAACATTTCAAATTCATTGATCCTGGGCTCAACACAAGTATGTGGTCTGTTATATAGTGTCACTCACCAGTGTAAATCAAGGTTTCTGACAAGGTCACATTTAAAAAGATATTTCTAAAAAGACATTTTTTTCTCTTTATTTGAAATTAAGACACCCTGTTGTGTATATTTTCAATGTCATTATTATTTCATGTTGATTCTATAGAGCTACTAATTTATCAGAAATGTCATGTTATGTTTGTTTGGACTGCTTAACCATTTTAAGAACCAGGTTTAAAACAGAGTGAGAATCTCATTTAGAATTTCTCATTTAGTTGTACAATTTAGTTAACTGGTATCAATATAAATTGGCATTCAGCAAACATTTAAGATCAAAGTTCAATTGCAATTACAATAAATCATGGCTTATCAGGCAATCTCTGCTGTCTGTCAGAGATTACAGGACTATATATAGGTACACACCTAGTCTCCCATGCCATACATTATACACTGCTTGACTGGTTTGCACGTAAATAATTTTGAGTGTTTTTGTCAATTTGGAATTTGTATGCTAGTTATCTTAATGATAAATCTATAAAAAAAAATAGTTCTTGAGTTTGTTTGTGCAGTTCACCAGCAGATCTGGTGAGCTGCATGTGGTATGTGCACCCTTAATATCAGGAAGGCTAACAGGTCTTTCTACGACAATGGACGTAGAAAATATCCTGCTTCACTAATGACCTAAAACATTTTATCTGAATTCCATCTGTGTTTTTTGTAGAAAAAAAAACTCTTTCGGGTTTACATGAACATGTTTGTTCCAAATATAAAAGTAAACATTTTATAAATGTCATTTTATCCAGTACATCATGAATATCCAATTTTAATATTCTCTCAATGCTTTGAAATTTTGAATGTTTCATTCAGTTTTGATTTTGAAATCGAAAGTACTTTGTGTCATTCATAATTAATGGGTGTGTGTACATGTATGTATGTATAAAGTCTAGATAAATGTTAATAGATCTGTCAGATTTCATTGTTGAGTGTTAATTCATATTTACCAGATCATAAAGGTCAATAGGATTTATTGTAATATTAAATAATAAAACTAAATCCTTTTTTAGCAAGGTTCAACCGTATTGTATGTTCAGTATACATGTATAATGAAATGCTTGTTGTATTTATAAACTTTACTAACATTTTATGAAGTTATTTTTCATGAAATGTTTATTTGTTCTCTGAGTTTTTTGTTTTACCAGACAACATTCATATACAGTGATCTTATTCTCATAGTGTGAGGCAGTATGCACATTTTTAAAGATAATTTCACAATCACATTGACATAGGCAAACTTGGATGAAATATCACCAAGAATTTTCTCAGACCTTATAAAATACTTGTATACTTTCTGCCTATTTGACTGAAGAATATCAAATTGTCATCTCACCTGTTATATTAAGTTTCGTTGAAATGCTGACAGTTTGGTATGAGAGTCTTTAACATTCAAGCCTCAATTGTTGAATGCATCTGCCTTCAGACAGAGTGATATAATAATTAATGACTAAATTTATATCAGTATTCCCACTCACTTCTGAAATTGGGGGTATGCTTACCCCTGAGGTCTGAAATCTGGGGGTAAGAGAAGTATTTGGGGGGTATGAACATTTTTTTAAAAAAATATATGTATACACATACATCATAATGGGTGTTTCCAGAAAATCGGTGATTCGTCCCTAAACATATTCATATGCATACGATCTCGCACCAGATCAAAATGAGTTGCATGATTTCCTATTTTATTGCGGGATTTACGCAAGATTTTATGCGAATGGAAACACTGTTATATGTTCACTTTAAAAGCTCAAAGAACATGATGCTTTCTGTCCAAGTTGAAAACAATGTGAATCTTTTTGTTGACTGTTGCTTAAGATAGTGTTGTTTGTAATGTTTTGATTTTTATTTTAGGCCTGCAGTATTTTAGTTCTGTACAGTGTAAGATGACCCAACTGATACTTATCAGTTCTTACACAAGCAACAATCAATCTCCTTGTAATTTTGGTTTATTTGTAATAGATGATAATACGCTGTGTTCTGGGCATGAACCTACTAGGTTCAAATCAGTTTTCTCATACACTTTGAGCTTACTGGGAGATGTGTTTGTGAAAGTGGATATCCTGTACATCTTTGTATGCACTTACATTTTTACCTCCCTGTATTATTAAAATATTTCTTATTTTAGATGGTGTTATCAAGACATGGGAATCAGAAAGTGGTAAACAAATATCAGTAGCCTGTGAACACAAAGGTTGGATCACTGACTTCCTTTATTGGTGAGTTATCTATCATATCAAGTGATTATTTGTCCAAAACTTGTTTTAATCGTTTCAGACAATACATGTTGCTTTAAGTTTCTATATGTATATAAGGGTGTTTTCTAAGTGCAGATATTTATCAAAAAATAATTTATATAAGTGGTGATATAAATGTCTGATAGTACAATATAATGTTCAAACAATGAATCCCTGACATTAGTTCATACAGGCAATTGTTTCTATGCTATTTTTGGACTAGTTGGCTAATGGTTTCTACGTGAAAATAGTCTTTGTCGTAACTGGCTTGCCCGAAGCCCGAGACAAGTCCTTTTGATTTGGGGCAGGTTAAAATTCCCAAATACTTGACTGATTGAGCGGGTGATTTTTCCATTGACATCTATATATTTCATTTTAAAAATCATGATGAAAACTATTCTACAATCTCCTATTTGAAAAGTCGATTACCTCCCTTTTACATGTGCTTAACTAAATCCTGAAAAGGTCTTCAATGTAATCAAAAAAGGCAATGGTTTGTCAAATCGTAAAATAAACAAGATACTTACTTATCCATAGCGAAATAGAATTGTAACAAAAAAATAAAATCATTTTAATCTTGAGGTTACTGTTAATTAAACATTTTGTCCATACACTATTTATACTTCAATTACCTAAAATGATAAAGGTACACTTATGTTTGCATAAAAAAGCTCTGTTTTTCCCATTTCACAAATGAAATTTATCCTGGCAATGTTGCTGTTGCATGAATTTTGATCACCCATTATCATTAGTGTGTCAAAATGATAAATCAAAAATATTTTAATCATATTAAACTGTCAGTAGGAAAAAATATAGAATAAAAGATAAAAATTGACTACATTTTTGTTTTTTATTGATTTTAACATAAAATATTTTGGGCAAGTAAAATTCATTTCAGGCAAGTAGTTTTTCAAAGATGCTTGCCCAAAGGGACAAGTACATGTAGTTTAAAAAAAAATTAAGGCGAAAACTGTGAAAATGACACCCCAAACACTCTACAAAACTACAAAATTTGCCACCCCGGACAATATTTTGACAGACAAGACATTCATTTCCACAATCTTTTGACAGACTGGAATTTCATTTTCCACATTTGTTTGTTTTTTGTTACCCCAGTCTATTTGGTCAATGTGGGACATTGGTCCCTATGTAATAATTACCTTGAATGGATGGTACAAGGCGCCTTCTTTAAGAAAAATGACTAATGACACTATGTATTTTTGACAAGTATGATATATTTATTTAGCACACACATATATTTTTTTTTTATACTAGTTTGGTCATTGAATCAGTAAAATGTCAATTATTTAATCATAACTGTTTATTATGGTTTGTTTCAAACAATAGTAACGTCACTGATGCTGCATTTGAAGCTGCAGACAATTCAAATGCTTTTGAAATACACATATGTGTATTTGATACAATGATTTCTTACTCCTTGTAAAGAAGACTCCTCTTATAACCAACATGTCATACAGACCAGTTTTTATTCCTACCTGGAGTAACATTAATTTGTACACATTTTTGTCAAAATGTTTTAAATTGCCATTCACAACTTTTTGTTTAACCAATGATAATAATGTACTCATTTTGGTTTATCACAGATATATTCTTTGGGTATTGCTAGATAAATATAATTAATTTACACTTATTGACCAGCAGAGAAATAGTTTGTCATAAACTTCATATTTGAACTTGTAGCATTCATAATAACATATGGTAGTTTATTTTGTTGTGTTAGAAGCCACCAATAGTTTTCACAGTATATGGTATTATCTTTAAACTTAAATCACCTTTTTTTCAACATAATGTAGTACATTAATTTTTTACATTTGACCATAGTTTTTCATTATAATATTTTACCGCAATCCTTGTTTCCAAGCTTAAATATTTTCGTTCATTTCCAGTCAACCATTTAGCTCATTTGATAGAATGTATTTCTGTTGATCAAAAGGTTGCAAGTTAGAAGCAAAGACATTACAAATGTCTATGTATGACATTCGACCGAAGATATGATATCCTAAGTTATATAATTCATGCCTCTAATTCACATATCGCATGTTGTTTGTAGAGAAATATGGAGGTGCATGTCCATCTTGGTATGGTTATTTCAGTTGACCCCAATGTGTATCTGAAACACTGTTCATGAATAATGTTAAATCAAAGCTAATGTGCAAAGTGACCAATATTCTCATCTTTATTTACCTCAGTACGTATTGTCAGATATTCCCATCTTTGTTTACCTCTACTTATTACCCAACATTCTCATCTTTTATACCACTGTACTTATTGCCCAATAATTTAATCTTTATTTACCTCAGTATTTATTGCCCAATATTCTTATCTTTACTTACCACTATACTTTTTGCCCAAAATTCTCATTTTTATTTACCCCAGTACTTTTTGCCCAAAATTCTCATCTTTATTTACCTCAGTACTTTTTGCCCAAAATTCTCATATTTATTTACCTCAGTACTTTTTGCCCAAAATTCTCATCTTTTTTTTTTCTACCGCAGTACTTTTTGCCCCAAATTCCCATCTTTTTTTACCTCAGTACTTTTTGCCCAATATTCTCATCTTTTTCCCCTCAGTACTTTTTGCCCAAAATTCTCATCTTTTTTTCCCCTCAGTACTTTTTGCCCAAAATTCTCATCTTTTTTTTTTCTACCGCAGTACTTTTTGCCCAAAATTCTCATCTTTTTTTACCTCAGTACTTTTTGCCCAAAATTCTCATCTTTTTTTACCTCAGTACTTTTTGCCCAAAATTCTTATCTTTATTTACCTCAGAGTTTTTGCCCAATATTCTTATCTTTATTTACCTCAGTACTTTTTGCCGAATATTCTCATCTTTATTTACCTCTGTTTGTATTGTCAGATATTCCTGTCTTGATTAAATTCTGTATGTTATTGCATTATTTACAATAATGGCATTGAGTAAAGTATTTATCTGTATTAATCATAAAATGGCACTGAAGTACTACTAAAGCATGTTAGATATACATCAGTGTTATTGTTTAAGTTAAACAATATACTATATTAATACATAGGCTAGTTAGGTAATGTATTACATTTTAATGGTGTAAACTTAAGTACTAGAAAGGTCTTTTGTTTAATTTGTTACGTAATACTTCAGTGATATGATTGAAGTAATATGTATGGTATTTTCAGTTTTAGCCTTCATTCTGTAATTTGATTATTACATTGTATATTCTTATTATTTGTTTATCTGGTTTACATTAAAATAATCTTGTTTTCCACTACACACCCCTGCGTAAAAGTTGATAAGAAGTATGGCATTTTATTGCATTTATTCAAAAATCATTTTAAACACCAAAATGTATTTTTACATTAAAACAATATTGACCAACAATTAATGTTTGTTCATTTCAGAAAAATTAGTGTTTGAATATTAATAGGTATGAAACCAATTAGAGGATAAATCAATTGATCAACTCCCCTGTCCATTTATTATACCCCCCCCCCCCCCGCAGAACAAAGCTGTGGGGGGTATACTGGTTTCAGCTTGTCCGTCCATAGACGAAATCTTGTGTGCGCTTCTTCTCTGAAACGGCTTGTTGGATTTTGATAAAACTTTAACAACACATTAGGTATTAGTAAAAACTTCTTGTCCAAGAGCACTTGATATTTTGTTTGTGCAATTGTCTAGTTGTCCTCTACTAAGATTGATCGAATTGTGCTTGTGTGGTTGAAATTGGTTCTGCCCTGAACTTGTTTGCCTAGTTGTCAGTTGTCTAGTTATAGAAAGGTTTTATGTTTTTGTGGAAAGCAATTTTTTGATGATGTCAATATTTGATTATTTCTCCTAGATCCCTCCAAGAAGTGTACTTCATTTATTAAATATAATAATTTTGTATTTGATTTTCTTTCAGGGCTGACGCTAAGTTGATGTTGTCCTCAGCAAATGATAGGAATATAATAGCTTGGGCGTCTGGTGGTGGTGTTTATGACAGAATAGCTGTAAATATACAAAGTTTTATTTCTATGTTTTCTAAAATCTGTTAAATTATAGTGCTTTAGTGCTAGTAAACCATCAAAAGTTACCGTAAGTTGTTGATGTTATGTATCCTTCTTTTTACCGTTGTTTGTAATCATCTTAATTCAACCCAATCCACCTTAGAACTACATGTATAGACAAAATGATATTAGAATGATATCAGATAGGGTCATTATAAAATTTTCAAATCATTTTGTACAAAAAACATTAATAGTCCATCTATAGAGATTGCTTTAAAAAGCTTGTATTTTTTTTTCTCTGGAGTTTAACAGCTCACCAACAGTCAGGGTCATTTGGTGACTTTCCAGCTTTAACAGTTGAGGAAGACCTCAGGTATACCTGGGTAGAATCATTCACCTAGCTGGTTAGACAGCTACCTCACATTTAAAATTTAGTCCCAGGTGGGGTTTGAACTCACAGCGGTGAGGGGCTAGTGATTCAGGATAGTTTCCATTAAACTAACAATTATTTGAATTTCAGAAAATGATTAAATTTGAATTTTTCTCATTATGTTTGTATTATTTCCAGATCGGAGTTCCTGTATATTGTATGGCTATAAATTTACGTAGATTTCAACTTGTATGTGGTGTTAAGGAAGGGATTCATGTTTATGCACTTGATGAAGGTAAGCATTATCTCACTCTTCAGTTTCATACATTTAACCGTGTACTTATCAGTCCATATTGTATATATTTAGCTACCGTATATAATAACGTAAATCCATGCTTGGGCAAATATCCTTCTCAGATTAATTTAATCACTTTTTATCAAACTCGGCAAAGCCGCCTCAGATTTATTTCTTATTAAGTGACTTTCACTTCAACCTGTAGTTTGCCATGGTGTAAGTGTTTGTTAAATAGAGTTGTTCATTTCATCTGTGTACATTTCTTGGACTATTCAAATATTCTTATTTATGCAGTGTAATAATTGTATATATACAGTGCAATAGAGTTTGTATATGAAAATGTAATTCCATACCTTTTTGTTGATTTTCTGTCATTTATAAGGCATTTAGGCTACAAATTTTTATTCAACTTTATTGTAATAGTTCATTGATGAAATAAACTACCCTGCTTAGAGTTTGGGTTAGTGTGATACTTGTGTGAGTTTTATCAACTTGTAGATTTTAATCAAATTATTTATATACATAACTTCAAAACTATCTACTTTGTATTCAAGATTTTAATGAAGTCTTGTGGATATTGTTGAATATGTGTTTGTTTGACTGATACCAGAATCAGTTACTTATGACTTCATTCTGTAGTTTATTTATAATTTTGTTAAATAAATATAGTTTTCATTGTGAAGATGCTCTTTATAGTTCAGCTTGTTTTTCATCTGTTTACATTGCTATTGGAGAAACCTGAATCTTTATGAAAGTTTTTTAAACATGTAATAAAGAGAACTTGTTTCATATACTATAAACGTAAATACCCAAGACTGTATGGATACATTTGTACTCTTCATTTTAGTGGTTTAAATTAAACCTGCTACCTCCCTAGCCTCGATGGTTGACTTGAATTGACTTAAAACAACATTTAATTGACAAATAAATACTTTCATAATCAATAACAGTATATGATCAGTTCTGCTTCTAACAAATATCAACTAAAATGAATTATGATAAATTAGGCCCGTAACTAATATTGTAAAATATGATACAGCTAGGAATCATTGAAAGTGATGTTGTACTGTATTTAATTTCTTTTTTGTAGGCAGGGAATCAGGTCATGTGATAAATGTGAACAAAGTTCTCTACATAGCTAAGGAACATACAGATATTGTCAGGTGCATCATCTGCACAGACACACGGACATACTCAGCAGGGTAATGTCTATTGTTTTAAATTGTTGTTCAGTATATGATTTTTTTGTGATCATTTTGAACTTACCACACGCTTGACTTCTTTATTTATCTACGGTTACAATACAGACATCAAAAGGAAGAACAAAGTGTTCAAATAAAACATATAACACCATGTTGGGTTTAGACTGTGTTTATATTGATCTACCAGCTTTGGTCTTCTCAGACCTTCATCAGGATAAAAAAATTTAAAAAATAAAAGTTGACTGAAGTACAGAAATTGCGGAGTTTTTTATATATGTTATTATAAATAGTCACAGAGTTAATAAAAATAAACTAATATCTGGAATCTGAAGTTCTTAGTTCAAACATTTACACTGATCATTCTTTTGAAAAATTCCATAAACTCTCAATACATTGATAATAAGTCTGTTATCAGCATCATGATGTAAGTACTCATCCTGGTATACTGTTGTGTTGCTGGGCTGTGTCTCTGATGGGTGATGTAGGTGTGAATATTAGTTCTGGAATGTTGAAATACATTCATCAATTTCTGGTCTCAATTTTTTGTACTCTGTAGAATTTGCTGGTTTCATTCTGTCTGATATTTTGAAGCCACTTTTTCGTGCCTGGAACTACATGTATTCTAAACTTTGGATTAATCTTGGAGTTGAAATGATGATAGGGACCACTGTGTGAACTTCTTTCTTCAAGATTTGTGTAGTTGTCGTATTGTAGTCATCCTGGAAGTGGTAAGATGTTTTGGCATGTCTTTGCAGGGATTGCTATCTGGCATTGTAATTCCTTGTACCATGTGCATTGAAATTCCTCTACTTTTTCTGCATACTTTTTCATGATTCTGTATAAGTTTGATGAGCTGGTACATTGTTGGCTGCAGATCTCACAAAGTTTGATCAAGGATTTTACAACCCTTTTCTCAGATTTCCTGTTTTTTGTTTTCTTCAATAATTTCTCCAAGTCCTCTTTTGTAGCTAGGTGTGCTACGTATTCATATACCATTATTGTATGACATTAAGTCCTGAGTTTTAGTTTTTTAGTTTAGCTGTACTCACTTCCTCAGTACGTAGACAGATGTTATTGTTTTTTATTACCGTTATGTCAATATCATTAATGTCATGGTCAGCACATAAAAAAGGCGGGAAACAGGCTTGAATTCTTTTGTTGGAGCGTATGTCTGATAAATGTCGATAAAATCTATCTCTGAGAGTTTTCAGCGTGTCCCATGGATTGAATCTTACTTGTTTTACATGTAATTAGATAAATAATGTCAACACTTATACATGAATACTGTCCCAGTATTTTGTAACTTTGTTTTGTTGCTGAACTGTTGTGTAAGTATGTCATTTTAACCTAGTAAGTAGAATTCAATCTAAGCCTCGAAATTGAATGAAACATTTGTAATACTTTATATGATGTTTTTTTGTATGATTATTTTAGATATGACCAGAGACTTATTATATATGATTCTTCATTCACTGGAGACAACAGTTTAGAGGCAATAAATATGTAAGTAGAGGTCTCTTTTATATCTTTTCATTCCATCCTAACATGTTTAAGTACAGAATGTATAAAATTGACGTCTAATCATGCACTCTTCTGTAGTTGTTTCTTTGGTTTCTCTGTCTATTAAATTTACAAAAGTATGTGCAGAAAAATTTCAGATCTTTCAGTCTTAAAAATTTTATGTTATCATATTTCATGTTATGATGTTATATTTGAATATTTCAGTATTGACAATGCTCATGATGCAGGAATTTCGTGTTTACTGCTTGCTAAGGACAATGAAAACAACTCATGGTTAGTGTCATTACTTATCTTCTCAAAGTACATACGTTCCAATGTTATCTGTTATATGTACATTATTAAGTATCAATTGAAAATCATTACAAAGATGTTTTAAATACTTGCAGCTTTACATATTTCTTGTATTTTTTTGTCATTATGCATATTGGCTTACTAGTATATGATTTATATAGAACATATGCTTGTGAATTGTTTGAATCAAGTTTATATTGGGAATGCTCTTTGATTGATGTCTGATAATCAACTTCTTACAGAGGCATTTTCGTTTACCTTCATATTTTCTTGACGTCTTATTGGTATGAGAATAAACTTAGATAAAAGTATTTAAAATGTCTGTCTGTAAAAATGACTAAATAGTCAAAATTGATTGAATTTTGTATACTTGGTCTTTGAGATCAATCAGAATTATTTGTGTGTTGTTTTTTTTCTCTGGGTTTTAACTTTGCACCAACAACAAGTCATTTGGTGATTTTCCAGCCTTAACAGTGGAGGAAGACCCCAGGCTTACACCTGGGTAGAACCACCAACCTTTTCATAAGCTAGCTGGACAGCTTCCTCACATGTGTAATCTGGCCCTCGGTAGGATTCGAACTCTTAGTGGTGAGGGGCTAGTGATTACAAGTCAGAGACCGTAACTACTCAACCACAGAGGCCCCAATTGTACTTGTTACAAATGTGTTTAACATCATATGCGTCTATTACTTGTAGGAGAAATGTTTCAAGGTATAGATAAATGATGATATATATATATGTGAGGTTTACATGTAGGGTGCAAGGAAAATTCTAATTAAGATATTGGTTATTGTGTTAAATGTTTACATTTTTATGGTTGGCATTAACTGTATTCTTTGGAAGTAAATATACATTGGAATTTGAAGAAATAGTAGCTTATGAAAGTAACAAGTCATGGATATCATGAGCCCTTAAGTTCAACATGGTTGTAAGTTACACATATGTAAGGGTATTGTTACCTGCTTATTACTCTGATTAAACGATATATACATACTGCGAAAAGAAACAATACATGCTTTAATTGTACATTATTTTAAAGCGTGTGTGTGTGTGTGCGTGCGTGCGTGTGTGCGTGTGTAATTTTTTCATATAAAGATAGATGTGTAAGTTGTCTCACAAAATTATGTCCAAATTTGTACTATCAATCACCCAAGATGTCAGTACGTCAGTTTTACTGATTTTACGTGGGCTGCACACTGCTCAAACTCTCATGTAACTGTACAGGTTAAACAACTAGTGTGTTAGAGACAGCAAGTTTCCAGACAATAAAAAAACATCAAGTTGTGCAAAACCAAATTAACATATTCATTTAAATTGGAGAGTTGGAGTGAGGACGATGCCATGCTAACAATTTTCTAATATCATACTTCACCATTCCACACTTAGCAGGGTGATACAGAGCGAGTAGATCAATTAGCAACGCCCTCTTTCAGGCTTGCTATGCCTGACGGCGCTTGCTCAGGACCCAATATGAGGACGTTATACTGATATGTAGTTGTTGTGTATTGACCACCTCATCTTCTACAACAATGCCTAGTGTAAGACAAATTACCATATTCACACACTAACAGTATCAAGAAGGTAAACTGAGCAAGGTATCTACGCTAGATGTCCCTACAACAGATTCAAACTGACACCATGTCACAGACATAGGGTGCAGTGGGCATGTGAATATATTTGTTAGACTTACAGTCAGTGGAACTCCGGACTAATTTAGGTGACAAGTTACGGTTTCTTATGAATGTTACTGGGTACTCAGGAGGCACAAGGAATGCTTTATGGATGCACATGTACAGGAAGTAGACCCTTCCATGATGACTAAAGCTATGACATCGTCCGGTAGTGTTAAGATTGACGCTTTTATATTGAAATGTTGGCAATAGCATCTGACTTTCAGTTTTTATGGATGTACATGAAATTAATTTATGATAAATTCATTAACTTCCATATTAGTATCTATGTATCGTTTCTTTTCCTAGTACAAGTATATATGAACTACAATAAAGTTGAAAAACCAAGGTGATTTTTAATTGTGAATTTTCAATTCATAAACTCTTTGGCATGTATTATGTTTAGGATATTTTTATTTAAAATGTGTTGCTGGCTCCCTGTAAATTAACTTGCTGGACTCACAGGTGCACCAAACCATTGGATAACTTAGCACCAATGTAAGGATTTGATTCATGAACTTTTTTCAACTGAGACTTGATGTTTATTTTTTTTTTAACCCCACCTTAGGAGAGTTACACCATCTGTCCATACAGTAATGTTCTTGTTGTCTAGTACTGTGATATATTGTGTTGTACTGATAATGTGTCACATTTCTATGATTTAATATGGTATATTTGTTTCCTAACAAATTTCATCATATTGTTTATTGTTATTATTGCGACTATTTGTTTGTTGTACTGACAGTAAGAAAGCACCTGCTTCACTTATAATGGCATTTTGTCTCTTAATTGGTGTGTAAATATATATATGTTATATGTGTTATATAATTATGTTGTGGAGCTTTTCATTGTGGTTTAATCTTGTGTTGTAAATTTGCTTGAATTCTTCATTATTTAGTATTTGGATTGAATCTGTACCATCACTTGTAGACAGAGTAAAAAAAGTTCATACTGACGAATTTGTTGTTTAGTACCTAATATTTCTTTCAATTAGCTAAAAGTGTTCAGCCTGATAATAAAATCACCAGTAGTGATCTGATAGGTCAAACATGTCTACTCCCATCACAAAGCATGTTTTTCATTGTATGATCTTTCTACATATATCAATTAAGAGGTTTGTTTTACACAGTTCTTCAGAGGTTAGACTGATACCTATGAGGGCAGGTTTCTATGAATTATGTTTTCTACATTTGCAGGATCTTGACTGGTTCCTTTGATAAAAGTGTGAAAATTTGGACAGCAGATGGCAAACCAGTCCATAAACTAGATAATTTTATATCCACTGTATCTGGTATTTGTTATGTTCCTAGAAATAAGACTGTTTGGGTTGCTGGTGGTACTTCATATGCCAGTTTATTTGATCCAAAGTCTGGAGACAATGTAAGTTTCTAGAATTTTTTATGGTTCAATTTCCATTGTGTTTTATTCAGTTTTACTAATCAGTTTTTGGGTAGCAAGACATCTAACCATCACTATACAATAAACCTGTAAAGTGGAGTGGTAGTATAGATGTATATTGTTGGAAGCAAAAATTGTGAGTTTGAACCTCGCATGGGTTATGACCATACATCCTTATTGGAACTGATTTTGGTGATCTTAGAGTGATTCATATGAAGAATGCTTTTACACCTTTTGACTTTTAATTGTATTGGGTTCAAATAAAGAAATTATAGACAACAGCTTGTTTTCCCTTCATTACTCATAAAGCTGTCTTGCAGAGGCTCAATTTCAAGTACAAGTACTGTATAAGTGGAAATGTTTGCGTATTGAAAAGTTCACCAATTTTTCATCTTATGAAATTTACACATCATGAAAATCAATATGCTGTCTGTAAAATTTTTCCTCATAGATGGCTGAAACTTACAGATTAATAATGTTCACAAATAGTTGTTGTTCGCAAAAAATACGAACATTTGCAAATTGCAAACTTTACCACGTATACAGTAAATCCAGAGAGTCATCATCAATGTTGTATTAATTGCCATTATGATGCCATCTTATAGTTATTTCAAGATGTACATGGCTGGTGATTTCAGGTGTCAGATTTTATTGGAACATTTCAACAACAAGAAGAAGAGAAGTATCAGTTACAGATTTTGAAGTTTTTCCCAGAACTGAATCAAGTTGTTGGTTTGTATGATTGTAAAACGTACATTTTATCATCCTGACTAGTGATTATGATAATTGTAGACCACCTCTGCTCACCAGTTTACAGAATACATTTATAGCTAAAAGTCAACTCTGTCAAATTGCTTCTATAAAAACCTCTATGTCTGACATGTAGAATGTGAAAAAAGTAGCAAATCTAGTGATATGTTTTTGCATGGAATGGTATGCCTCTATTTGATGAATTCTGTTGTATTTGTTCATACTTTGTATACTCATTACAGCATCAACGAGTCGTCGACATTTAATTGTATGGAAATACAACCCCTCTGGTTGTCTGACGGCATTGAAATGTAAAGTTCCGCTTGAGAGTCTGTGTTACAGTAAGTAGGATTTCCTTTTCGGAAACATGTTATTTCTCCTGATCAATATTGATGAACTATGTTTAATGCTTGGACTTACCACTTCTTTAATTTAAATTCTAGATTTGACTTTGTATGTAAATTAAATTATAATGCTTCTAGCTCTTCATTTATTGTGCTTGTAGCTTAATTGTGTATATCATGTAAGTAGCATAGTACATTATTAAAATTTTTGTGGATTTGATTTTGTTTCAATTACCAGTAATGAACTATTTCAGTCCTTTGACAGAAACAAAGATGCTGTTATAAATTCTCTGATTACTGTTTGTATTCATTCTCTGCAAGCAGGATGTGATTCCCATAATAATCAAATATTTAAAGAAATCAGGCTTCATCATTCTTCATTTTAATGAATGACTTTTATCAATTTGTTTTTGTTCTTTATACTAATCCTGATGTAAGGAACTACAGTGAAACCTGTGTTTGCGGCCACCACAGAATAAAGACCACCCTGTGAATAAAGGCCATTCTTTGAAAAGCTGTCACTGATTATTTAGAACAAACTAACCTCTGAATTAAGGTCAACTGTCAATAAAAGCCAAATTTCGTCTTTCGCAACGGTGGCCTTTGTTCACAGGTTTGACTGTTGTTCGTTATGAACTTATCACATACTCTGGTCATTAGGAATACTTTATGTCCTGAGCTGTTCATGATAAAAGTTTACTGTTTTTAAATGTTTGTCTTTTGTGAGTTAACTTTAAGTACTTTATGTCCTAGCTCGCAAGGTACCCATACTGATATTCAGCGGTGATCATGATGGTGCTATTGTGAAATGGGAAAGAATGCAATCTAATCACTTCATGTATAGGTAAATCTATTTATTTTATCATGTACAGTCCTGTGCTAATAATTAGTGACATCAGGCCTGTTCTACAGACATACCTCAGCTTAAATACTATGTTATAACTTGTGTACCTACGATATACTTATAGACAAGATGAAACCATTTCACAGACATAATTTTACTATCTAAGATAGGCATTGTTGTGAGAAATGGTCAGCGATGCCTAAATTTTGGTCGCATGATTCATTATGGGCCCCTGGCTACCTATGGAAAAATCTAAATATACAAAGGGAAAGTTGACTATCAATGGTAAAAACAGATTAACATAATACAAGATGGAAATGTTCATGACAACGTCTCTGATGAAAGAAAATGATTTTGGGTTTGATGATCTGAGGGAAAATGCCTAAATATTTCAATGTCTTAGTCTGTGAAAAGAGCCCGTGGTTTTCTGGTTACCAGCTATTGTCATTTATAGGTTTCCAAGCGTATCCTGTATCTGGCTTTCAATGAACAATGTACTAGTAATTACCTTGCTTTCTGTTTTACATTAAAGAGATGTCGCCTACTGCTAATTCATTGCTTATTGATTAAATTAAAATATAATTAAATAATAGTTAATTACCTGATTTAACATTGATTATTTTGATAATTCCAGCAAAGAGACATTTGTTGTTAGTGATTCAAAGGTGAAAAAGAAACGGAAAACTGGAAGCAAGAAGCGTGAACTGATGTTGGAGCAAGAATTAAATGATAAACTAAACAACATGCAAGGGAAGCCTGATGATATTGCCAAAGCCAACAATAAAAACATTCAGAGTCATTATGCATTTAATAAACCAATAGTTCCACCAGTAAGAGATTAATGTAATTTAAGTTGTGACTATACTTACACAGTATAACTCCAGAAAATTCTCTTCTATAATCAACAGTTTTCTGAAAACCAAAATTCTCAGAAAATCGTACTTTTGGCCCAGTCTGGAAGGGATGTGGTTTTCAGGGATTATACTGTATATGTCCATACGCATGAGGCTAATTTATGTTACATGTCAGCATTTGTGTGAAGCTTTACATAATTTGTCGACAGTATATATATGTTATTCAAGACATTTAATATTACCAGTACTTCTAGAGTACCTACCTGCTCTAACCTGTTCCTTCATTAGGATTTGACAACTAACATTTTCCACGTCATCTACATTAATGGAACCATATTGTTGATGCAAAATGAACAAATAATAGATTCAGTACAGAATCATTCCATTGCCTGTGTTTTTAAAAGTTTCTTGATAATGTAAATGTTATCCAGTTGTAAAAAGAACCGTATTTTCTGCAGGCGTCAACACACAATCACCCACATACTACCATATTGAAGATATTGTTTGTTGAGAGTTTAGATATTATATTGGCAGCATCAGAAGATACAAACATATGTAAGTTAGTGTGTTGTCTGTTCACACTTTCTCTTATTTTGACTTGTATTGCTTCTAAACTAGTCTGTACTCAACATCCACATATAACTTTAAGAAATATGTTTGACAGTGGCAGCAGTGTTGTATAATGAAGTACGTTTTGAGTACTGTTTTGACAGAGTTTTATTCACTTCATTTTTGAATTGAATATGTGTGTTGGATTTCTTTGAGAACAAAAAATATGCAACAGTTTTAATAATAAAAGTGTTTTTCTGCCAACATCTGGTTTACGCTGCCTTATCTCTTCATCATCATGTATTTTGTGATATACAGTATAAGATCTTGAATCATTGTGCTTGAGGCTGGTCCCAGTTCTTATTTTGTTCAAACTTACTAGACTGTAATGAATATATAAGTTATACATATGTTACAGATGTTTGGGGATTTGATGATCAAGCTGTGTCAGTATTACAGAACATGAAACCACAAGACATGCAATCCTTAGTTAACAAATATAGTATACTCCTTGATTCAGACTCTGAACTTCTTCCACAAAATACTAAGGATTTGGTTTGTAACTTAAACATCCACCCTCTATGATTGCATCATATATAATGATCAAAACAGATATCTTTTATCTAATTAATATACAATGCACTCTCATTGGCTTAAACTTACTGGGAGTAATTACAATAGAGCCACCTAAATCATATCTGGATGGTTAAACTCATTTTGTTCAATTGTTTATATCATAGTCTTCAAACACAGTTTAAGTCATCAATCAGTTAATTAATGAATTAATTGAAGCTACAGTTCCTATATGAATCTATTGTGTACATGGTCATATTTGTTATTGTTCCTTATGTTACCTACTAGTATGATCAAATGTTTTGATCCATATTACTGTATGATACCTCAGTTATGAAGAATGTTTATGTATTCTCTATTTTAGGATAGTGATTCTGTGACAAATAGAGTTGCTGGATTTATTTGTAAATATGTGTTCTGTGAACATGAGAGTTGTGTCACTAGTCTAGTTGTCATAGAGAGGGAAGATAATAACAGTTCTACATATTTAGTGAGTCCATTCTACTCTAATGACTTGTATTATGTGTTGTTATCCAGTTTATGTGTGTTTTTAGCTCACCTGAGCACATAGTCTGTCTGTCCATCTGTCTGTCTGTGGACAAAATCTTTTGTGTGCTTCTCCTAAATGGCTGGTTGGATTTTTATGTAAATCTTAACCAACACATTAGGCATTACATGACTTTTACATATTGTAAAAAAATCATCCAGATTTATTTTCTCAAGAGTTATGCCCCTTTTTTTAATTGTCAGTACACAAAATCTTGTGGGCTTCTTCTTGAAAATGACTTGTTTGATTTTTATAAAACTTTACCAACACATTATGCGTAAGGTCTGCTTGAGCATATTGTAAAAAAAATTATTTGGATGTATCCATTATATTAAGCTGATTATAGAGTTATCACGCTTTAAAGAAGGGGCATATTTTATCACCTTCAATGATAGTCCTAGTTTTATCAGATGTATTTACTCAGGTACTTCAGAAAAGTTTATCAAAAAAAATATGGCTGCTAGCGGGTGGGGGATAGCTTTTCCTATGACGAAAATTCGTTTTTGTGGCTGAAATATTACCTGCATGCGTGTTTGTTCAGTTTAGTTCCTGAAGGTATTATTAATACTCAGGTGAGCAACATTATGCTAGTTCTGTTATAAATTGCTCTTTGTTTCAGTTAAGTGGAGGATGGGACAGAAGAATTTGTATTTGGGATTTAGAAAATGGAAGGTAAGTCTTTGAAAACTTGTCTTAATGCCCTTTACCTGTAAAAAACGTAATGAGGATTCGTGATAATTTGTCATATTACCCTTGACGACAAAAAAAACAATTGAAATTATTTGAAAATATCATTTTCTATTTTGTGTGTAAGTAACTAGTTTCTTTTATCATCAGGTTACATGACACATTTAGGAATACTGGTAAAACTAATCACGAGAACATGGAGCTAGCTTGTGACGGTGTGATCATGGACATGGATTACAATCCTCAACAGTGAGTCACTTTTTATTTATGTACCCTTTATTTATTTATATAGCTTTAGAATTGTCTGTATGAAAACAAAGAATATACATTTTCCAGGTCTACAATTATTGGTTAGAGGATAATATATACAGTTGTGTCTGATGATTTATTGGAACATGATGTACACATGTATTTTTTGTTTAAATTATTTGGAGTAAACAGCAATTATATCATACATACATGTCTTTACAAATACAGTAAAACCCTGATTTTTCGACAACGGATTATCCAAAAACCTGGTGTAATCTGATAAGAAATTTCAGTCCCAATTTTTTTCCTATATATTTCATTTTAAAATAACCCGGATTATCCGAATCATCTAATCAGAATAGCATGGCTTATTCAAAGTGATAATCAGGTTCCCAAACTCATTTTAATGCGTATTTTCACACCTGCAATCCGAAATCGACATTCACTATGGTCAACCAGACTTGTCCACTGAAGGATTTCTTTAATGTGTCAGAAGGTGTGAACAACAATTTTTAAAACCCTACTGAACAAAGTATTGTTTGTTTGATTTATTGTTTGCAATTTCGAGAACATAATAATTCTATTATGATGCGATTTTGGTTAGATGATTCACCTCCAATTTCGGCTTTACTAATGCAATGTAAATTGCTTTAATGATATTATAATTTGACTATAATATGTAATTATCATTAAAAGTGTTTACTTTATTTTTCAGAGTTTGTTAAATTGTTATGAAATGCTACAAGCAAACAATATACAGGATCCCTTTTTATTGTTACATGATTAGGATGACAACGATATTAGTGATGCTAGTTCGTGTTTGTGACTATATGGCTAGATTATCCGAAACCCAGGATTATCTGAAATAATTTTTCAGTCCCGATGGTTTTAGATAATCGAGTTTCTACTGTATTTGTATTATATAAATAATTTCCTTGTTCTACCCCTTATTTCAGGAAAGAGTTTGCCTACTCATCTAGTGATAAGATGGTATATATCAGAAAATTCTCAACTACTGGATCAAAGATGACCTTAGTGAATACACTTCAAGGTCACGAAGCTGAGGTCACTTGTGTAAAATGGAACAACATCTCTACAAAGTGGATCACTGGTTCTGAGGATGCCACTATCAGGATTTGGGTAATGTTATAAAAAATTTAGTCAATGTCATCGTAGATTTGGGTAACGTAATAAAAGATTTAGTCAATGTCATAATAGATTTGGGTAATGTTATAAAAGATTTAGTCAATGTTATAGTAGATTTGAGTAATGTTATAAAAGATTTAGTCAATGTCATAGTACATTTGGGTAATATTATAGTAGATATGGTTAATGTTGTAGAAGATTAGTGTAATGCTATCATAGATTTGGTTAATGTTATAGTAGAATTAGCAAATGTTATAGAAGATTGTTGTAACGCTATCATAGATTTGGTTAATGCTATAGCAGATTTAGGAAATGTTGTAGATGATTGGTGTAATACTATTGTCAATTTGGTTAATATTATAGAAGATTTGGTTAATGTTATAGTATATTTGGGTGATTACTGGCTCCTCTCCACCATGAGTTCGAATCCCAGCTGGGACGAAATTTCACTTGTGAGGAAGCTGTCCAGCTAGCTAACTAAAGGTTGATAATTCTATCCAGGTGTCAGCCTGGGGTCTTCCTTGACTATTAAAGCTGGAAAACTGTCAAATGACCCCGGCTGCAACAATAAAATCCTGTGAAATAAAAACAAAAACCCTTGAATAGTCAACAATTCTTAACAATGTCTCATGATACTGACATATGTTTATTGTAATGTTATGAACAAAATATGCAAGATTTTGTATTTTTCAGTCAGGAACAGGGTTGAATGAGTGTGAACAGATATTGGCTGCACAAGGTGGTGTATGTAGTTTATGTATAGATAAAGTAAATGGTGCGATAGTAGCTGGAATACAGCAAGTGATACGAGTATATGATCCTGAATTCTATCGCCTTGTGCAAACAAATGTTGGACATGCAGATGCTGTGAGATGTATCATTCATATCAAAGAAAGAAATCAGGTAATATATATATATCATATAGTATCATATACATCATATGGTATCATATAGTATCATATATATATATTTTGAATTCGTTGGTCTCAATATTTTTGTATATTGACGTACATTTTTGGTCCCCAACATCGATTTTCAGCTATACATTAACCATCTTTGTCGAAGAAATTAAGTTGCTGATTAACAAAAGAATTTTTTGCACCTTTTCCTCCAACAAACACCTATTAATTTCTCATCAAATCAGATAATTTTTTTTATTTAACTCCAAAATCGATATTTAATTAATGACTATTATGTAAACATGTCAGTGCTTGCAATTATAAAATCAGTTTGTGTGAATATGTTTGTAATTTGTCCTATCCCATACACATGTGAGTAAGCTTATGGAAGTTGTTGATTTTACCCAAGTGTAAGCCTGGAGTCTTCCTTCACTGTTAAAACTGGATAATCACTAAATGATCCTGGCTGTTGGTTAAACCTCAGCAAAAAAAATCTGACTCAATATATTATTTACAGTATGTATCAAGTTCCTGGGATAACTCAATACGAGTCTGGAATGCCTGGAAAAAACAAGTGAAGCGTAAAGATCCCGAGGAAGATGGTGAAAACAAAACGGGTGATAAAATAAAACATGTTGAAATTTCACTTGATGTTGGAGAGGAACCTGATGAAGGTGAGGAACAAAAGGAGACTACTGTAGATGACAAAGAACAACCTGAAGGCACTGAAGGGGAAGCACCCAGTGAACTTACTGAATAAATGACCATAACTAGCTGTTTAGAACATGAAGTTTTATTTATTTATTTAAATCAGTGCATTGGTTATTTATACAAGGTTTTATACTTCCAGAGGTTCCTCTACCTGTCTGTATGGTAGTTTGTTGAAACATTCAACAGCAACAGCAATACTCTGTGTGTCTGTATCTAGTCTTAGCCTTTAAATGAGTCAGTCAGAGGATTATAATGAAATTTACAAATGTTAGATAGGATAAGTTTTTCATATTAGAATTCTGTTTGTAGTTCATATTTGCAGTATTCTTCTACCACTTTTTTTATTCTTAATGTGTTACAGTAATTTTTGGATGAAATATTCACCTAAAATGTCTTCCACGATCAATGGTGATTTTAGTAATGAACATAAACTATAGGAGCATATATGTATAGCTTGACAGTTTGTATTTATTTGATTCCATGACATATTTGCCACAGTTCTTCTGTTATAAAAGTCCAATATTGTGATATCAAAATATGTGTCAGTGAATTGTTCCAGTCTAAGTATATAATAAATTAGAAATCATCTAATGATATATCAAAACGTTACGAATATGTTTAATCAGTCAATCGATCATTTCATCAATTGATTGATCGTTGATTATCTGATAGAAAAAAAGGTAATATAAAAATTACTTGTTTAATATCTCCTATAGTTACATAACTTATTCTAAGCTTTCATGTATATGTTTGCATTTATAGTTACAATATTTTAGTGATATAAATACATTGTATTTAGTTTTGTTAATTCTATGATTTTTGCATTTATGTTTGGAAATGTTAAATAGAAGAAAAGAACACTTGTTATAACCGCACTGATAATTTCAGGGAATTATTACCTGTATGGTCTACCTATGTCATGTACAAATGACATTTGATTGAAATATATATACTTTTATTGAAACATTTGAGAAACTACATTTCATCCAAGTTTTATGTCCTTTGTTTAGTGATATATTTGTACACATTGTAAGAATCTTGCTATGCTTTCCAGATGTTATATAGTCCAACTTCATTCATATATATACACAGGTACTTATTGTACATTTAATGTATTTCATAGATTACTAGGTAAGTAACCATGATCTGTATTCATTTCATTGCTGTGACTAACTTGTTCATCTCATAGTTTAACTACTTGTTTTCTATGTTCTGTCAGAGATATTTGTAAATATATGAAGTACTTTTTTTCACATTCTGCAGAAATCATATTTTATATTCAATGAACTCCGTAAAACATAAAACTTGTTGTTTTAAGTGCTTCTTATACATATCTATGAGCAGTTCCGTATTTGTTACTAAACAGATATTTATAAAAACTGGACAAGATTTTTAAGTTAATTGAGGTACTCAGCCTCATTTAAGATTTTCATTTGATTCCATTAATACTGATTGGTAAACCATAAAATAAGGTTAAACATGTAATCTTGTTAATAGATGATGTTAAGGTCCCCATCATTTTAAACTGAGTTAACCTTTCCATTCTTTTGAACTGCTCATCAGTTTTGTTAATTGTTATTTTATTTAATTAACCACTAACATTTTATGCTTTTTTACCTATTCTTACAATCTTTATCCTGATTTTGTTTTACAAGCTTAAATAATCAAGTAATAATACAATGTTGTGATGATACAACTAGCAGCGTTTTTTTGTCTTTTTTTGTTTTTTTTTGTTTTTATGTCCATAAAATGATCCTAATACCTTTTTATTTTTCTAATTTGATTACATGTAGTTACAAAACTAATTGAATGTAACAAATGTACTGTGGTCTTACAGACTGTAACTGTTTGTTATAATTTGTCTATTATAAAAAGGTGTGTTTGGTTCTTTACACTTACTTTAAACTTTAGTTTTTATTTGTGACTTATTGTCACTGGGGTTTAACACCATTTTTCAACAATTATTCAGTTATATATGTCGACCAGTTCACCAAACCAGTTTTCCTGGATTGTATACTAACCAGTACTAGCTTACCCTTCCACAAGGAGCTGGCCACTTCTCCACATATGGAGAAAAATCGACATTTTTGTCAAATTTTCAAAGAAGGGTACAACCTGCCGTGACCTGAATTCGAACCCAGATCTCCGGGTTACAAGTCCAGCGCATTAACCACTGGACCACGGCCGTGGCCCTTAAACTTTAGTGTATGAATGTATGTCTTAATATCTACATATGTCTTAATGTCTCTGGCTGAGAGCATCCTGTATACTAGTTAGTTTTTCCTACTCACTGATATATGATGTCTACTTTAATTTTTAATTGGAGAATAATTGCCAAAAAAAATCATTCAGGTTTTAAAGTTAACTTTTAAAATATTGCTCATATTCTAAAACATGAATAATCTAAGTTGAATTTATGCCAAAAATATACATTACTAAGCCAGTAATATTTTATTTTATGAACAATTAGCCATGAAGTCTTTTACTGAACTAGATGATTGTTAATATGTATTTTACCTTGTGATAAAACGTATCATATTTTCGATGTTTTTTGATAATATATTTTGTTTATTCTTCCAATATAAATACATGAATATTGGAGTATTTAAATTTTTCAAACAGAGCTGAAAGAAATGAACTACAAATCACCAAGTTGTCACCATACCAAGTTGTCACCTTACATACCAAGTTGTCACCTTATATACCAGGAGGAAACAGGAGAATTAGTAACCATTACCAGTAGTCAGACATATCATATGGAGTGACATAGAAAGTCTGTTTTCATTTCATATTCAGGAAATCTGTACTTATTTCATGTACTGGTATATCATATCATTAAAGTTGAGACTAGAATGTCTTTATGAGTTAATTGAAAAATGTTCTATTTTAACACAAGTCATTGGTGTCTGCTTAAACAGACAGAGTGGAAAATCTTTACCTGGAACTTTGAAAGTCTCTCAACTACAAGGTGATATTTTGAAGTTGTTTCAACTGACCCTAGTTACTGTTCAAGACTTTTAAACATGAAACATATTCTTGTTAAGGACATAATACATGACTGTGATACATTTTGTTGTAAATATGTTTGTTTTCATATATTCTGTATAAATCCTAATGTGATTATCATGATACAGTATTGTTTGTTTGTGTTTCTGATATTTGTGTTAGTTTTGTGTAGTTTATGAACAGCCTTTGTGTATTAAACATGGTAGTTTGATAGTATTGAATAGTTTTCCTTAAAATTACCAGTAGTGATGTATTCGTGTTTGTTATTGCATTTAAAATGCATTCAGATACATGACTTACATAATCTTACCTGATAGAAACAGTATTTTCTTATTCATAATATATTCTGACACAGTTTTGGTCAAATAACTTTGTTTTTTTTGTTTTTTTTTACTGTGAAGCTTGATAGTTGAATTAATGTGTATGTAATTATTTCAATGTCTCCATTAAATGAGGTTAGTGTTTCACTATTAATATTTAATAGGAGTGACAGAAAGTGCACTGTAAGGTAATACTTGACTCGATGCATTGATATCTGTATGGAGATTATATGATGGTTTAACTGAGGAATATGTTATATCATACATTGACCTGTACCTGTAGATATAGTCCTGAATTCAACGAGGCATTAATACTGTAATAAAGTTATTATAGAATGACGTGTATATGATATATTTTATAATGCTGACACTTGTCATAATTATTTCTGTTTTAAGTTTGTCTACAAATTAACATGATTTATGGGGCCTCCGTGGTTGAGTGGTTCTAGTCTCTGACTAAACATCACTCGCCCCTCACCGCTGTGAGTTCAAATCCCACCCAGGACGGCTTGAAAAGTCGCCAAGTGATCCTTGCTGTTAGTGCGACGTTAAACTCAAGAGAAAAAAAAATAATCTCTAAAAATATTCCTGAATTGTCTGAGTAGAATTTAGTACATAACATGTTATGCTTTATGTATGAGTTTATCATTCTGTGTTACATTTACATTGTTAGAAAATGTAGCTGTCAAGTTTATTATAGATTTTGTTGCCTGTTTTGATTACCTAAAATTTGTTTATATTGAATATACTTCTGCTCATATTTCAAACACTGTTTGTACTGGCATAGTATGAATTTGCTGAGTACATGTCACTTAGTGATTTACAAACTAATGGTGATGTTAGCATTTGTACAAAATAGTCAGTTTTACAGTAATGAATGGTAATATTTTTTTTGGAAATAAAGCAGATTTGTATTTCTGAAATCATTTTCAGAATCTGTTTAATGTAAGATTTCTGTTTAATTCATCACTGTAATGTTGATTGTGTTTAGATTTAATATCTATAATGTTACTTATCATAAAACAGTATTTACAAAATGTGTATATTATATGTATGAATGTATGTATACAGTATTTTATTATAATGTACATTAACTGACAACCATTGTTATATGTGAATTCCGAAATTGATATACATTTTTGTTCAAGAATTGAATACTTTATTTATTAAATAGTTAGAAAAGTTATCATTGTTACTCTTCAGATGTTTTAAATAGTCCTCATTACCTTATACATGTGTGTTGTTTCCAGGGTACAAAATATTTGTTTGAAATAGTCCTCATTACCTTATACACGTGTGTTGTTTCCAGGGTACAAAATATTTGATTTAAATAGTCCTCATTACCCTATACATGTGTGTTGTTTCCAGGGTACAAAATATTTGATTTAAATAGTCCTCATTACCCTATACATGTGTGTTGTTTCCAGGGTACAAAATATTTCTTTTAAATAGTCCTCATTACCTTATACATGTGTGTTGTTTCCAGGGTACAAAATATTTGTTTCAAACAGTCCTCATTACCTTACACATGTGTGTTGTTTGCAGGGTACAAAATATTTGTTTTGAAATAGCCCTCATTACCTTACTGAATGTTGTTTCCAGGGTACAAAATATTTGTTTTAAATAGTCCTTGTTACCTTACACATGTGTGTTGTTTGCAGGGTACAAAATATTTCTTTTAAATAGTCCTCATTACCTTACACATTTGTGTTGTTTCCAGGGTACAAAATATTTGATTTAAATAGTCTTCATTACCCTATACATGTGTGTTGTTTCATGGGTACAAAATATTTGTTTTAAATAGTCCTCATTACCTTACACATGTGTGTTGTTTCCAGGGTACAAAATATTTTATTTAAATAGTCCTCATTACCTTTCACATTTGTGTTGTTTCCAGGGTACAAAATATTTGATTTAAATAGTCTTCATTACCCTATACATGTGTGTTGTTTCATGGGTACAAAATATTTGTTTTGAATTAGCCCTCATTACTTTACACATGAATGTTGTTTCCAGGGTACAAAATATTTGTTTTGAAATAGCCCTCATTACCTTACACATGAATGTTGTTTCCAGGGTACAAAATATTTGTTTTAAATAGTCCTTGTTACCTTACACATGTGTGTTGTTTCCAGGGTACAAAATATTTCTTTTAAATAGTCCTCATTACCTTACACATGTGTGTTGTTTCCAGGGTACAAAATATTTTATTTAAATAGTCCTCATTACCTTTCACATTTGTGTTGTTTCCAGGGTACAAAATATTTGATTTAAATAGTCTTCATTACCCTATACATGTGTGTTGTTTCATGGGTACAAAATATTTGTTTTGAATTAGCCCTCATTACTTTACACATGAATGTTGTTTCCAGGGTACAAAATATTTGTTTTAAATAGTCCTTGTTACCTTACACATGTGTGTTGTTTCCAGGGTACAAAATATTTTATTTAAATAGTCCTCATTACCTTTCACATTTGTGTTGTTTCCAGGGTACAAAATATTTGATTTAAATAGTCTTCATTACCCTATACATGTGTGTTGTTTCATGGGTACAAAATATTTGATTTAAATAGTCTTCATTACCCTATACATGTGTGTTGTTTCATGGGTACAAAATATTTGTTTTGAATTAGTCCTCATTACTTTACACATGAATGTTGTTTCCAGGGTACAAAATATTTGTTTTAAATAGTCCTCATTACCTTACACACGTGTTTTGTTTCCAGGGTACAAAATATTTCTTTTAAATAGTCCTAATTAACTTACACATGTGTGTTGTTTCCAGGGTACAAAATATTTGATTTAAATAGTCTTCATTACCCTATACATGTGTGTTGTTTCCAGGTACAAAATATTTGATTTAAATAGCCCTCATTACCTTACACATTTAGGTTGTTTCCAGGGTACAAAATATTTGTTTTGAATAGTCCTCATTACCTTACACATGTGTGTTGTTTGCAGGGTACAAAATATTTGATTTAGATAGTCCTCATTACCCTACTATACATGTATGTTGTTTCCAGGGTACAAAATATTTGATTTAGATAGTCCTCATTACCCTATACATGTGTGTTGTTTCATGGGTACAAAATATTTGTTTTAAATAGTCCTCATTACCTTACACATGTGTTTTGTTTCCAGGGTACAAAATATTTGTTTTGAATAGTCCTCATTACCTTACACATGTGTGTTGTTTGCAGGGTGCAAAATATTTGTTTCCAGAAATGTTGTGAGGGATTATACTGTATTATTTCCTGCCTAAATGAACCCATTATAATTTAGTATTCCATTTTCTGACCAGCCTTGTTCATGAAGATATTTATTGCTAATTGCTCGACCATAACAGATATTTTTGAACAGTTCTAAATGTCATATTGTCTACAGGAGAGCTAGCTACTTCTTTAACAGGTCACTTGTCTATTACCTCTAATTATACTGCATTATCTGGAAAACAACATGGGCTAGTTTGGTCATTCATGAGGGGAGGATAAGATAGGACAAGATTAAGGTAAGATTTATTTTGGCATATAGTTCATACATGGCAATAAAATAACATGTAGTGATACATAACATAACACAGCATAAGTATAAACACCATGACATGTGCATCAATACCAGGAATAATGCAAGAAAATATAAACCCTTATTTCCATAGTTCCATTGGATGCCTTGTTGTAATGCTTGAAGGTCAGTGAAAGCCGGACAGTGAAGTTTACATTTGAAGTTACAATGGACCATAAAGATCTCTGTTAACATAAGCGGTGCTAGTTCCTTTAATTATAATAACTGGTTAGACCCTGGCATAGAGGGGCTGGTTAGGCCCTGGCATAGAAGGGCTGGTTAGGCTCTGGCATAGAGGGGCTGGTTAGACCCTGGCATAGAGGGGCTGGTTAGACCCTGGCATATAGGGGCTGGTTAGGCCCTGGCATAGAGGGGCTGGTTAGACCCTGGCATAGAGGGGCTGGTTAGACCCTGGCATAGAGGGGCTGGTTAGACCCTGGCATATAGGGGCTGGTTAGACCCTGGCATAGAGGGACTGGTTAGACCCTGGCATAGCGGGGCTGGTTAAACCCTGGCATAGCGGGGCTTGTGAGACCCTGGCATAGCGGGGCTGGTGAGACCCTGGCATAGAGGGGCTGGTCAGACCCTGGCATAGAGGGGCTGGTTAGACCCTGGCATAGAGGGGCTGGTTAGACCCTGGCATAGAGGGGCTGGTTAGACCCTGGCATAGAGGGACTGGTAAGGCTAGGGTGATAGAAGGGCTAGTAAGGCCTACGTTATAGAGAAGCTCTGGGCTGGGCAAAGGCTCTGGTTTGTTGAAATACGTATGTTGACTGGAAATTAGCTCTTTCAGCTGACATTCCTGTCTCCAACAACTTGGTATTAAAATCAGGTTTTTTTTCCCAAAACTTGATGATGACTATGAGAAGATTAATTTAAAATTAACTGACAAAATAATAATTTGGAAAAAGAGGCTTGACACTTTGTAAACTTTTACCAATAAAATTACAGAATGTAAACAAAGCATTGGCAGGAAGTACTTAATTAAAAGCTTTTAATAACTTAATGATGCAATCTGGTAAATGAACTCAAGTCAGCCTTGATGAAGTTTAGAACTAATCATTAAATTGTAGATGATAAATGTATCTCTAAGCTATTATTTTAAATATATAGAATTTATTGGTGTGAAAAACAAATTGATTGACACACAAACATTAAGCAATAACATTATAAACACAAAGAAACTTTAAAAAAGGATTTTTATTCAACAAAATGAAATTTATAAATCAAATTAAAAGATGTTTCACCTAGTTTTATACATTGCTACATGTAACAATAAAAAGTATTGAAGAAGATTTATACAAGGATTACGATTTCCAAAAAGACACACTCAACATTTTCAAAAATCGTTTGAATGCCTAATAAATGAGATCTACTAGTAAATAGAACATTAAACACTATCAGTGAAGGTTTTCATAATTTATTCTAATAAAATAAGTCCTGTTTCTGAACTCCTTCATCCCAGTTTATCATATTCCCTTTAATGAATCATTTGTTGTACTGTAGTATATATATATATGTTTTAGTATAGATTTATATGCCATCATTGACAAAACCAGCAAGGTGTAACCCCTGAACAGTGTATGAGAGTTAAAAGTGGGTTTATAATACAACAGCTTTTTGCCAAAATAGGACAAGCATCTATGTACATTTAATGCGAGATGTAGCTAGATGTGTACATGTCAGCCCAGTCCATAGTTTATCAGTCATTTATGCACTCATATATACGTAAGATAATTATGTCAATTTGTATGTTCTGTGCATCATGACCCAGATGTGTAAAATTAAGGAGGCTACATATAAACCAAGTAGACTTTCAAACAAAAACATTCATTGAAAAAATCATTTATGTTATATATTCTTTAATTATGATATTGTTTATATAATGATATTGCTTTCATTCCCAATATTTTCTAATTATGATATTGCTTATACATGATATTGATGTCATTCCTAATATTCTCTAATTATGATATTGTTTATACATGATATTCTCTAATTATGATATTGTTTATACATGATATTCTGTAATTATGATATTGTTTATATAATGATATTGCTTCAATTCCTGATATTTTCTAATTATGATATTGTTTATATATAATATTCTCTAATTATGATGTTGTGTATATATATATATATATATATATATATATATGATATTCTCTAATTATGATATTGTTTATATATGATATTCTCTAATTATGATATTGTTAATACATGATATTCTCTAATTATGATATTGTTTATATATGATATTGCTTTTATTCCTAACATTCTCTAATTCTGATATTTATTTTTGTTTTTGCCTTTAATCCTGTTGCACTTACCTAATTCCTTAACATCTAATTTGTAAGATCTTTTGTTTCCACATCAAACTTACAAATGTATTATAGGGATTGAAAAGATAAGAGGAAACAAGCAATATAACAAGTTTAATGATCTAAGTTAGCTTTATTGACTTAAAGATCTATATTAGTCGTAAAACTTTTTCGCCGTTCAAATTGGCGGGTTCATTGTGAATGCTTGTTCATAGCGAATCAAGGGGATTAAAAATTCGTGCAAAGAATATATTAAATGGCACATGACTTAATTAAAGGAAAATACTTATGCAACTATACGTGCAATATAGCATATACACTGAATTAAGATGAGCCAAGGCGTGTTTTATGGGACTTTTAGTCAGAACAACCCATGCTCGTCTATTAAATAAACGCATTTTTTCGACACAGAGACTGAGTTCGGTAAAGGTCAACAAAATCAATGAAGGTTATTTTTTTTTATTTTTCCATGCGTGCGACCTAGTTATTGGTAAAAGGTGATATCTTTTCAAAAATAGGACAAAGGCCGTGTACGTTTTATGCGACCCGTGACATATGTACTCGTATAAAGTTATTTAACCTGTATCATTCGTCATTCATTCACTGTAAGAGACGGCAGTTTAAACCGTTGGTTTAATGGATTATAGTTCAGTTCCATCCTTCTTTATTTTTATTCCATCTTGGTTATTATAAACGGGCACAAATAAGTATTTTTTCTGTGTTTTTATATTTGTTGAGTAGTTTGGCACATGTATGATAAAAAATATGGACGGCGGTTATCGATGTTTCTTTGTCATTGCGGGAACTACATGTATTTCGGTTGTTGTCGCTATGGGTCTGTTTCAAAAGCGGAAGGATCGACTGAAAGTTTTGGATAAAATCAATCAGAAACAACGTGAGTGTAAACAAGCGTTCGATGTCGTGGAAAAACAACTCGAGTATTCAAATGTAACTATATTACTCTCTATTTCGTTTGTTTGATATTCTTCTCTGGCCAAAAAGATACTGTTTAAGGTACTGTACATGTGATGTCCATAATTATCATCTTAATATAAAGCGATCAGATTTTGGGAACTTTTATAACTTCTATTGGTTTCTAGAATAGAAAATGGTTTGATGTGAGATTTTTCATAAACAATGGCAATCCTTTGAGCTATTGTCTCTTGAAGTTTACATTGAATTCTTTTGGAATAATCAGTTTTTTAAAGGCACATCAAGTGTATCTATCTGTCAAAGAAATAACTATTTTTATGATATTATTATTGAGTAGTATTAAGCAGATATTTCATAAACGCACAGTATTGTGGATAGAATATTTGCATGAAGTGGTGTTCTAGGCCGAACGAATGTGGGTAGAAATGATCAGCATTTATATGTGTGTTACAGCTTTCAGATGAAGAAGTGTCAAAAATCGTGAATTTATCTTTCACGGAACTCCGGCAACAGTTACAAGAAGGTGCACTGAAAGCCATTACAGTGCTGAATGCTTATCAGATCTATGTAAGATGATTATTTTTATTTTTATTTAATAAAACATGTTCTCCTTAAAAACATCATTTGCAACATCCAATGTCTCTGTAAAAGGTTATAAGCAGTTTTTCTTCTATACTAGTATTCAATGTAAATTCAAATGTCATTAATATGTGTCATGAATTTTTGAAAAAAATATATTTGAGTCCAATTTCGGCGCCTCTCCTACTTTCTTCACAAGATGCGCCGCATTAATCTACATAAAACACTGTAAAATCACCTACAAATGTCATTGGGTGCCAGCACTCCCTTCATCATACGATATCAGCATATTTAAGAGGATGACTAGAACATCTTTAGCTGGGCCGGAAAGTAGACACCAACGTGAAATCCTGAATCCGTCCCTGTTGTGTATTGACTGTTACGTACCTGATGAATGTAGAACTCGCATGTATGTTTTTTCTATTATTCATATTTAATTGATGGCAATATAATTATCACCTAACGGTGATGATCAATTCAAAACAATACAGTCACATCGTTCTTTTCTCATGTTGCTGTAATAAACTTCATTCATTCAGAGTTCTGTGCATTGGCACTGAACGCAGCTCTTCGGGATGGGCGTCATCACATGCACGTATATTCATTTGCATGACGTGTGGAAGCTGGGTTTTTAATTTTCTGTGTTAACGATTCCAAAGCCAGCATCATTTTGATGTTGTATTGTCACTGTTTGAAGCATACTTAGATTGATGCAACCCCTGTAGGGAAACTAAAGAGGTGGTGCACGGTATACAGCAAAGTTATTTGTTGTTACTCATTAAGCACAATTTACATTTTCGGCGCTCTGGTGAGAAAATAACGTACAGTAGTACACGACTCAAATGACAAAATTAAGGAACACTCCGGTCTGGAATGGACGAGTGTAAACCGTGTTTATCAGTGTTTTACGGATTCTCTTATTCATAGAATTGAGTTTTTTTCTAGGGTTTTAGTTATCGTTAAAAATTGACACCAGGATTGATACAAATTTAACATTGATCATTACTCGTATTTAACGACATTTTTTTATCAAAATTTAATGTTGAAAATCTGTCGGGGTCGATTTTTAACGTTGAGAAATGACCTTTGAGGTCATTTTTCAACGGGCTCAAAATTTTATGATACACCGGGTACTATTTAACTAGTGTTTCAAATGTCACTGTAGATTTGTCTTATTTCAGGCATTGAAATCTAACAAAAGCATAAATGCAATAACCGAACCACTTACTTCAGCTAAGGTAAATGTTTTTCATCGATAGTATATCTAGTCTTAGTCAAGTACCATGTCTGTCACATTTACGAAACTGCTATTAAAACCATTGGTCAAATTGTTACAGTTAGAGGCTCGTAATATCAATGAGTCAGATGACCAAGTGTATATTTCAGAAAAAAATAGAAACTTCATTAATACAGAACACTTTAGTTCATGATACGTTTTGTTTTCGCTCTTTGAATACGTGCGTTTGTTCTATTTCAGCAAATAGCGGAAGATTTAGATCGACACGAGGGTAAAAAGGGGTTACTACACGGTATTCCGGTCAGCCTGAAGGAATGTTATGCTGTGAAAGGTTTAGATAGTACAGCAGGATTGAGTAGATTTATTGGACATCCAAGTCCAAATAATGCTGTATTAGTTGAGGTTAGTTTTTTTACCATGGACTTTTATAATCTATTAGTTATTGCTTTAAACAAGCGTTAAGTAGCGCAGAACATTTTTTTTATAATTATTGCATTCAATTACGCTTTTTTACTATTAATTGATTCTTCAAAATAACTAACTGCGTAAGCGGTATGGATTGATGCCATTTTGTCTAATGAGTTGGGGAGATTAGGGGAAAATATGACTTTACTAATCATGTATTGAAGGTTTTGTTGGAGCTAGGAGCAGTCCCTTTTGTTAAGACGAATATTCCTCAAACCATGATGACGTGAGTATTTTACCATTATACTGTGGTTTACAGTTTATATCCCGAGGTTCACGTGTCTTTATGTCTTAAAATTAATTAATTATCAGTGAGTAATAACAGATAATTTTGTAACATTATGTGTAATTATGTTTACAATGTTTTTTCTAAGTGAGGAAATCCGAATTCAAAATATGATATAGATATGTGTTCTTGTTTTACAGGTTGGAGTGTTCCAATCCTCTGTTTGGAGAAACTTGCAATCCGGTAGATTTGACTCGTGGTCCCGGGGGATCGTCAGGCGGTGAAGGAGCATTGATAGGGGCTGGTGCTTCCATATTAGGTTCACCTACTTGTAATCCATGCCTTTAAATCTTACCTCATACAGAATTCTTGATGTTGATTGGTTGAGCCGGATCACGTGCTGACCTGATATTTTTTTCCGTATTAAGTCAGTAGCAATTCATACCCAGTCAGAAATCACAATTTTTGTATAAAATGACTGAGAAGGCACAAAAGTTTTGTAAAATGTTTTATGAATGTTACTCGGTAACTTCTTACCGACTGGATACGGCATGATACAGGGTCCGTAAATAAATACTGGGCGAAGGCAATAGAAGCCGTGTAACTAATATTATTTTGTCTTTGAATATGAATAAAATGTTTGATCAGCCTTTAATTTCCAAACGATCTTACTAGTAACAATTTTCATTTAGCTGTCATTGCATTGAAAATCAGCAGTGCAAATATAATCAAAGTTTGTTGGTAGAGAATTAGATAACACGTGTTTGTGAAAACAATAATACATTTAGGCGTTTACTTCTTTGGATATTTGAATGCATGCTATATTTGGTTGTGATGCATTTTTGCAGGATTTGGAAGTGACATTGGAGGGAGTATACGATTACCCTGTCATTTGAGTGGTTGTTACGGCCTAAAACCTACTACGAACCGATTTAGGTGTTATTTTGTCTGGTTTCCCTGTTCTCTCAAATTCTGTTTTAAACAATTTTTTTAACAAGTGGTTATTTTGTTCGCTTTTTTATTAAATATACGTAACTTAAATCTGTGTGAAATTTCTTGTTAAGTATAGAGTTGAATGATAAAGTGGACTTGTGTTGATGGTATGTTTTTCCTTCGCAGTTTATCATTACTTGTATGCCGTTATTTCTGCGTCTCTATCTGTCTACGTGTTTCGACCATTTGTCAAGCTCATGATTACAATGCTTGCTGTGTCTTACGTATTTTTAAAAGCAATAACATAGCTTGGAATTCTTTTTTTTTCAGTAAGAAAGGACTGATGGTGATGTTTGGAGGTCAGACGCTTAGTAAGTAGTCACAATTACCGGTGTTATATCATACACCGTATGTTTACTGAGTTATAACTGTATTTCATTTGATATTTATCATATACATAGCTTTTACTTGATATACAGCAACATGAGACCTTTTGTAACAGATGGTGTTGTCCTTGTACACGTGAATATTTGGAAGAAATCGGCATTTCTGTATTCATACCATTTCTACGTACGACTATATTCAGCATCGTATTTGTATTACAGTAACATCCAGCGTTGGGCCTATGTCACGTGACCTCGAGGGATTGGTCATGTGTACAAAGGCGTTGCTTTCTGATCATCACTTCAAACTTGATCCAAGCGTTCTACCACTGAAGTTTAGGGATGAGGTATGTGGAAGATGTTTGATGAGAAAACCATGCTTTATACGTGCGTTTGCTTTTTATCTGTGTACATATCATTTCATATATCATTAACCAGGTTCACAACAGGTTGATCTAAATGTCATCTGTCGTAAGATCGGATGTCAGGCTGGCGATTTCAAACTGGGCTTCATCGTTAGACTTTCATGTATTGTCATTTACAGTGAATTGAGTACCCCATTAGTCGTGGATTTGCCATGTTTACCATCTCTATTAGTTTTAAAAAGTTGGGTCATTTTTACACATTTGTTTTAATCTTTGAATGTGGCGATTGAGATTCTAGTGATGAAATTACAATAATTTTGGTTCTTAATTCCCCATTTAACACACGCTAATAGTACACGTGCCACATGTCACAAGTGTCATCGTTGTATTAATTCAATAACGTTATATATCACAAACATTTTCTCAGGGCTTAACTTTAAATTTTATTCCATATAATGTATTTGCAACGCATTTTACAAACAAATACTCCTGCGTAAGAACATAAATACATGAAACGTGAAATTTTACGAAATAAAAGCGGCCGAGATTTTTTGGAGGGACGATGAATGACCGATTTGCTTCGAGCATCGCACTTCGATACAAAACTCAGACGTGATGGGTTGTACGATATTTCAAAAGCATTCGACACAAATAGTGAAATGAACATTACATCCCTTCAAAGTATTCTCCGTGGTTTGAAATACATAATTTCAATCTCAGAATCCATTTCTGAAATGCGTACGGGTCGTACGGTAGTCACTGTACGCTGGTATAGGTATACCTCTGAGACACTGACTGATGGCTGAGCCAAGGGCCTGTTGGGACTTGTATCGACGACCAGATAAGAACTTTTTAAAGTTTTAGAAAAAGGAAAAAGTCGTATGGGGCTAGATCTGGAGAATACAATGGCAAGACGGTAACTTTCTCCGACTTCAAAATTTTCTTTGCAGGCTCAGATGTATGTGATGGAGCATTATCATGTACTAGACGAACATGCATAAATGCTGACACAGGACGTCGTTTCTGATAATATTTCTTGAGCTTTTTTAGTATAACATCTCGGTCATACTGACCTATAACACTTTTGCCCTTTGGCACCGGAATTTGTACGGCTATACCATCACATAAATAAAGGACCTTCTTTGTGCTAATGGTCCTTTTGGCGACTACAGGCCTTCTACCGTGTTTAGTGAGCCATATTTTGTTTCCAATTTATTTTACTTGTTCGAAATAGTAAACCCATGTTTCGTCACCAGTAACAATGATAGCAAATTGTCTTCGATTGAAGTTTAGTAACATTTTGAGCAATTGCGTAGCGATTTGTACTCGTACCCTTTTTTGGTCATCTGTCAATATATGGGGTATCTATCTAGCAGAAATACATCGTACTTTTGATGTACGCTTCAAATGAAATGCACCCGCCATAGCGTTATGCCAACAGCTTTAGCAATATCACGAATCGTGTACCTGCCATTACTTTCAATCACTTCCCTGACTTTTGAGACATTTGTCTTGCCTGTTACAGTCACAGGTCGGCTAGATTTTGCTGCATCTTTGGCGGACTCACTGTGTCAGTGAGAAATTTCTTCCTCCACCTATGAACTGTCTCATAAGATACCTTATCACACCCATAAACTTCCCCAATTCAGTAAAAATCTGCTTTACCGAATGACCGAGTTTTGCGAGAACTTTTACATAAGTTCTAATGTTTGTAACCTCCATACACAAGAGTAAGACGTAAGTGAACATATCTGATAGAAAAACCTTTTTATAGCGCATTATTTACAAACCATTTTAATTTTGGAATTATCTTGTACTTTATCTCGACATTAGAATGTTTTGATACTTATGCAATTGTTGCCTTTGTCTTGAATGAATTTGGACTTTTTATGTGTTAACTGGGCTGTTTCTTGGTAAACTAGTATGGATATGAAATAACTAAAGCAACCATGTTTACTTACAACTTTGCTTCTACTTTTTATTTAGTTATAAACTCCTGTTTATAGATATACGACAGTACAGTACCACTGAGGATTGGTTTTTATGTAACAGATGGATATATCCCTGCAGTGCCAGCATGTCACAGAGCTGTCATGTTGTCAAAGGCGGCACTTGAAGCTATGGGACATACAGTAAGTTTACTGTACAGTATGGCTAAGACACACGTATTATGACTTTTTTTTACTTGAAGTGGACATAACATATGTCTGATTTCTCACATAAAATTCAAATTCCATACAGAACGTCAATATATACGAAGTATATTCGGTAGCTGTGCCAAATAATAAGTTAAGGTTTAAAACCAACATGCATGCATTAGGCGTTAAAAATGTTTGTTTCTGGTTACATGCTCATTAAAAATATGGTAGGTGGGTAGGGATTTTTTTATTTTTTACTTTATCATACTTTAAACCATTGGATACTAATATATAGTAATAAGTCTAGGATCACGGAGGAAAATAAGGGTAGATTAGATAACCAGACACAAACAATTTTATGTGCTACCATGTCATATTTTCCTTAGGTTGTTGAGTTTGTTCCACCAAGGGCAATGTATGCTTTTACCGAACTTTACGTTAGAAGTGTGGCGGGCGATCGTTGGACAAAGTTGTTATCAATGTTGTAAGTTTTTACCTTTATCTTCATTTTCCCCTGCCGCGGCCGTGGTCCAGTGGTTAGTGCGCTGGACTTGGAACCGGGAGATCCTGGTTCGAATCCCGGCCGCGGCAGGTCATACCCTTCCATGAAAATTTGACAAAAATGTCGATTTTCCTCCACATGTGGAGAAGTTGCCGGCTCCTTGTGGAAGGGTAAGTTAGTATTGGTTGGTATATAGTCCAGGAAAACTGGTTAGGTGAACCGGTCGCCGTATATAACTGAAAAATTGTTGAAAAACGGCGTTAAACCTCAATGAAACAATCATTTTCCCCTTGTGTTATGACTGGCATTTATGACTGAAATAGTATGACACTGGTTTCGAAATTTCGAAATGTACAATGTTATTATGTAGCTATATACTGTACAATTCGAATTGGCTTCTGGACTTGGAAAGATGACAAATGTATACCTTAAACAAATGTTACAACCCAGAAATCTGTTAACAAACTGTTCCCATCGAAAACTACTGGTAAATTACAACACGGTCCTTGAATTAATAAGAGGTTTGAAATCTTCAGTAACTTTTTAATAAACATTTGACTCGCCAGAGTCATTGTATCATACTCTTCATCTCTTTCATCCACTTCTATCTTGTGTTTTTTTTTTTGTAGGAAACGTGACATTGTAGATCCGACCATAAAGAACCTGATACTGCCTGTAGAAATACCAAGATTTGCTCTCTGGCTGTTGTCATGGATACTACAGATTATCACCAAGGTAAGAATGGAGTCTATTGTTAAATCTATTGTTCTTTCCTTGAAAGAGTTTTGTTAAAAAAAATCTACTTTGTACGAAAGTTACTGGCACTAACAGCTCATGAAGTCTTCTATCTGAATGCCAAGTTAACGACTTATCCCATCCTTTTCCACTACATATAATTTCGGCAAGCAATCCACCAGACTGGTTGGTATAAATTGCAGGATATTTATTGCAAAATAAAAAAACTTTTCAGGTTTAGCAAAGTTCTGTTAACCAGTGTGTGAAACGGTGCTAACAACCGTTTGTACAAATATTTCATGACGAGTGTTTCTATTTTATTTTCAGGACGTTATTCTTGGTCGAATTTTGCGATCAAGAATGGGAGTTGGGCAAGTAACTTATAATTATTAGGAATATTTTCATATCATTCTTATACCTATTTATTAAGCTAGTTACAAGAAGTATTTCATTCATAACACATGGAGGATATGCTTAAATACAAAAATCTGTAAGCCGTAGTTCTACACATTCTTATTCTATGCAAGTATTTATAAACGATATATTGATGTGTATGTCTGATGTCTAATGATTAAGATAGATATCAAAGAAAGTAATTTCTTGTTTACAAGAATTGTACATTATATATTTATTATAGATCGGTGTCTGACTGGTTTGATCATGCCGTCAAGTTACAGGTATTGTTAAAGCTATATAAACTAGAATTCCTCCACATGATTAATTTATCAGTTTAAACAATTCATCAAGTACGAGAATAATTAGGATGTCATAAATAACATATTCAAGTTTAGACAATTATATATATTTTCTTACCGATAAAAATGCATAATTTTGTTGTTTGAATTTTGTATGAATGTTAACCATAGACAGAATTTCATGTATTATAGTTTAAAAGTATTAATTTGGTAGGAATATAAGGATGAATTTTTAGCAGCCTGGACGTCACAAAGACTTGATGCCGTGATCTGTCCACCATTCGCTATGCCAGCTGTGCAACGTGGAAAAGCACAAGAAGTCATGTGTAAGTGTACGGATATTTTGAGGGAAAAAACATGTGTTCATGTCGCCAACCTTAATACAAATAATTACACAATTAATGAGTTGGTTATATCTGTAGAAATGTTATAGACTAGTGATATCATAGAAAGACACTTAACATGCATTTAGTCATAAACAGCTATGTGCAGGTGAAAACCGTGTCATATACGTTTGATTATTCGTCAGGTAGAAATGGTGTTTAATTGTAATTCGATAGTTGGAAACATTTAGATGGCTTAAATTTGTAGTTGTAATGTGCATACATGTAGTTTGTGTACAGACACTGTTAAGTTGCTGCATCAGTAAATTTTTCTAATATTCATAATAACTGTATAAAAGATCAATTTATAGTATCGAATTAACCATTTAATTGTTACCTACGTATTTAAGATATAACAATATCAAAGTGTCCAATTATCTGGTCATTCACGGATAAAACTACAGTAAAACCTCGATATTAAGACCACCTTTATGACCCCACAAAAATCAGTCGTAACAATGAGGTGGTTTCATTATCAAGTGGAATTATAGGGGAGTTATTGAAAGTTGGTCCGAAAATAAGTGGTCATTATAATACTGTGGTCGTAATATCAAGTTGGTCACTAAGTGAGATTTTACTGTATTTACTTATTTTTTTTAGTTTCTGCAAGTTACTGTATGTTGTATAATGTTCTAAACTATGCTGCTGGTGTACTTCCTGTAACCAAGGTGACAGCGGATGATGTCGCCCATCTCGATAATTATCCTAATCACACGACAACACTAAATGCCATCAAAAAGGTAAGGAAAATGGAAATTATCTGAACTGTTATTCAATAAATGAAATCTAAATATGCAATTAAATTTTTAGTGTAGGATATTTAAATTGTTATCATTAATACATTGCACAATTCTTTTCATACAACATTGGCTATGGCGCTAAGGTCACATTTTTCATTGAGTCCTCAAAATCTATTTAAGTGACCCCTATTATGTGTATTAGGGGGTTAATTAAGGCATTAATTCATATTTGGTATATTTGCTTGTATAATTACAGTACAATATTGATTCTGAAGGTTTACCAGTTGGTGTACAATGTGTGAGTTTACCTTACCATGAAGAAATCGTTCTCAGAGTAATGAGGGATATACAGACAGGACTTAAAGTCCTGTAAAATCTTTTTTATTTTTTTGACGATTTTTGTTGTTTCTGAATATTTGCCATTTTCTCGACGCTGTAGTATCAGAATATTTGGTTTTAAACTTTAATTATGCTGTGTTGGGAGCATGAGAGAGGCATGGTATTATTTCAGCCTCCTGTCTTATATAGTGATAGTATCAGTACATCACATGTGGGATCATCTCCATTTTAAGGGAGACATTGTTACTCCTTTGATGGTAAGAGGACTTACGGTGAAGGTTACATACTTCATCCGTGTCCATGTTAGGGTTCCATTTCAATCTGGCTCCTCTGTTTTCATACACAGGGATATGATATTTTTCATGTATTTTAATATTGCTTTTATTATATAAAATCAATAATATAATTCTGTTAATTTAGTATACCTGTCTGAGCATTGTTCATCTTATTTCAATGTTACAGTTTTGCCACCTCTTGTATTTTCTTATAAATGCACTATATTAATCATATCTTTTAGCTTCAAACCTATATATATCATGTTTTAATTTCATAATGTTCAATATGTGTTTAATCAAGTGTTAATTGTACAGTGCCTTTGAATGTGCAATTTTTACATGAAATGGGAGCGTCGTTAATCTGGTATAATAAATAAATAATGCGAATAATTTAAATGAAATCAATATGAACATAACACAGTAGAAAATCCTATTTGTTGCATGTATTTAATATCCTATGTAACACATGTATTCAATACCATATCTATCACATATATTAATTATCATATTTATCATACATGCACTTTGTTTTATATTTGATCCTCATGTATCAGATGTAGTAAGTTAAACTCATGTATTTTGGATATTAGATATTTTTATATATTCAGTATGTTTTATATCTAATAATTATGTTTATATAATATAAATAAATGTGTGGGTAGACTATGTACTGTGAGTTAGTCTTAATAAATGTATGCTCTGTTCTGTTCTGTTCTGATATTGTTACATTAATTTGTCGATTCTAAAAATTGTTAAACGAAATGCATTCTTCAGAGGATTTGTCTTTGTTCATTTTGTTAATGCTTTGAATATATGAGCCTATTAAATGGATGTACCAGAGCTCTGTATTAAATACAGAAGGAAGAGCACTTTATGTCTTACATGTATTTAAAATGATCACTTGTTGTACAATTAGCTCCCCTTTTAAACAGGAATCAATAAAATGGCAACATCAAAATAAATGAACAAAGTACTAAATTTTACTCTATTTACAGCCTAATCTTGTCCCAATAAACACCAACAAATTACATACAATCACTATGATCAAGTTTTATTGAATATCTCATAATATGAATGATAACATGATATATACAGAAAACGCTATGACAGGCAAGTCCCTTGTGTGTTTAAATGCATAAATTAAATGAATAGAAGAAAGATATTTTATGAAATGTTCACATTAAAAATTGACTGAATATAATTATGTCTATATATTAATTATAATAATTATAGAGGTTAATGATTGTCTATGAAGAGAATGTAAATGTTAGTTCAAGGAAGAAAACCATAAACCTGTTACACATTCATTTAAATTTCACGATTATTTCAAATGGATTCACAACAGTATCTTCACTTGATTGTCGGAACAACTGGGTATGTTGCCAGGCGATATCCCCTTTCCCATCAGACAATGTGGCAGTCAATGTAAAACCAGTCTCGCCAACAAGTTCTTCAACAGTTTGTAAAGCTGGACCACCTGTACGGACATTAACATGTAACATTGCACATTAAATAGTAATACACATGTACATTATCTGCCACTCAATATTGTTCAACTTGTCAACATTGCTGGAGTTTATAATACCTTAATACCAAACGAGCGCAGAGATGTCTATCTACATTCTACAAATCACTATGGAAATCTAACCGATACTACAAATACAGCATAGTTATCTAAAATTTTAAAAAAAAGACCAATCAACAGCTTTGATTGAGTTTACAATCAATTATTGTTAATATAAGTACAAATATAATCTGACCTTTTAACACAGAACATGTTCCCTCTCCACAAATCATCAAGTTGATTTTTCCATTTTCAAAGGTTTCACAATCCAATTTGATTTGCACATTGTCAATTTTTAATCCAGTATCTGTAGAAAAAAGTATTTGTAAAAAAAACACAGAAAAAAATCAGACCAAAATCAAAACATAATTTCAGCTATGTATGACATTAAATTGACACAACTAATGTTCCTGGGCTATACACCAGCACTAACATGTTTTCCAACATACCACAATCAACTACCTACAGTCCGACAATGCACAGTCAACTACCTACACTCCAACAATGCATAGTCAACTACCTACAGTCCGACAATGCATAGTCAACTACCCACAGTCCAACAATGCACAGTCAACTACCTACACTCCAACAATGCAAAGTCAACTACCTACACTCCGACAATGCACAGTCAACTACCTACAGTCCGACAATGCATAGTCAACTACCTACACTCCAACAATGCTTAGTCAACTGCCTACAGTCCAACATTCCATAGTCAACTGCCTACAGTCCAACAATGCATAGTCAACTACCTACAGTCCAACATTCCACAGTCAACTGCCTACACTCCAACAATGCATAGTCAACTACCTACAGTCCAATATTCCACAGTCAACTGCCTACACTCCAACATTCCACAGTCAACTGCCTACAGTCCAACAATGCATAGTCAACTGCCTACACTCCAACATTCCACAGTCAACTACCTACAGTCCAACATTCCACAGTTAACTGCCTACACTCCAACAATGCATAGTCAACTGCCTACAGTCCAACATTCCACAGTCAACTGCCTACCAACACTCTGACATGAATTGTGAAAAACTTATTTATTGGCAAATAGTTGCAAAGAAACAAGACATTTCTAGACAAATGGTCCCAAGTCATTAGGTAGGCTTCCTGGAGTGGAGAACATCACTTTAACACACAAACACTTCATATAAAAGTTAAAACACCAGAACATTATTTGAACTGCATTAAAACAAAACAAAACAAACTGAAAATGATCATATACACAATCTGTGAATAAAAACACGACAGTAAGATATTTCTATCATGGACAAAAACAAAAAAACAAATGCAGCCATTAAAAGAGCAACTACTGCTGATGCATTTCTTACATATAAACCATACTATGCCATTATATGCATACTAATTAAAATACAACCTTGAAAATCAAATTTCCAGGCAATTTCAGCTTTACTTGATCCTTGTTCCCTAGCAACATAAACCATCTTCCAATCATTTTCCACCTTACGGAACAAATTCTCTGACGTATTCGCTCTACTTGCGTACCCAGAAGTTTTCTCATTGCTGTTTGATTGACGAACATATTCATCTTTAGCGCATGAATATGTGATGTGGAAATATTTTTGTGACTTCTCAACATCAGTCAACTACAATGTAAACCAAAAACATTCAGAGTACATAATACTACATTGGTTGTTCAATTTTAAAGAATTTACACACAATGAATTGTGACTGCTAATGTGATAAAGAGTATAATTTTGGAATATCGTTAGATTTAGATTTTAGTTAAACAAATACATGAAAATGCAAAGAATTACCGTAAGTATGGTCTGGCATAAATAAATACTTGCCTTCAGCCAGCCTAAAAACAATGGGAGGACATGTAAAGGTTATCCAGTGTAATTATATTGGACACTTTGTATGTTTTATGTAAGTTTTTATGATTGCAGCATGTTACCTTGAATACATAAGGTTCCATGGATTTGCTAGACTTTTGACCCATTTCACCTCTCGCCATTCTCCAGGCAACAGATCCAGTAGTTCTACCTATAATATAATATAATCAATTTCAATCAATCATAAAACTAATGCTTAGTATTTAAGTTGTGAAATTGATAAGTTTAAAATACATGAAAACAGGCAATAGTGCTTGTTTTTATTTATTCATTTTTTATGAGACTTATTGTCACTGGGGTTTAACGCCATTTTTCAACAATTTTTCAGTTATATACAGTTCACTTAACCAGTTTTCCTGGACTGTATACCAACCAGTACTTACTTACCCTTCCACAAGGAACAGGCAACTTCTCCAAATATGGAAGAAAATCGACATTTTTGTCAAATTTTCATACAAGGGAATGACCTGCCACGACTGGGATTCGATCCCAGACCTGTGGGTTACAAGAACAGCACACTAACCACGGCCGCAGCCTGCAACAGTGCTTTGCACAATGTAGTAATAATATACAAAAATTATCATCACTATCATAAATTTGTCAAAGACCTCAAACAGACATGTATTATTTTTTATCACTGGGTATTATGCTGTTTTTCAACAATGTTTCAGTTATATATGCCTAGGGTTGCAGGGGAAAGTTAATGTAGGTTAGGTAACCTGAAACAAACAATTTCTTACTCTTTATATATGATGAACTTCTACAGGGGGAACAATATTACATGTTGTAAGACATTGCTATGTCACAGTAAGGTGAAACATCTTTTTCACTGCAAAATGTCACCATAATTTCTAACTGATTCAAATAAAGACTAATTTTCAAAGAAAGCATACTTCAGCAGAACTAATCATTAAAAACAATTAGATACAGGTAAATGAGTCAGGTTTGTGAATTTGATTAGATGTTCATGATAACATATAAAAAATCTCACATATATGTAAGAGGGAGCAGAGAGAGTGGCAATTAAACAAATTTCAACAGAAGGTGATGCTAAAAAATGGGCCGTTAGTGGGACAATACCTGACAAATTTTGTCCATCTGCAGATTTTGGAGTCATAAATTCTACCAATTCAACAATTTTCCGTTTCAATCTGATATTTCTCTTTTCATCTGTCATCATGCTCCATTTCTGTTTATCAAGATTGTATAAAGTTCTCACAAGCCAATCTTCTCTACATTCAGTCCTGCGTTTTCTAACTTCTTCGAAGTTAGTTGTATATCTCCATGTTACATCTTCTACATCATCTACAGAGAATGCAATTATGTAAGTCAACTTTTTACCCCATCCTACATCATACAGTAATGGTTTATCACACGTATTTTCACAAGGATCACAATGAATCCATCTTTGTTGAGAGTTGGAGAAAACTTCAGTCCAGACATGATCTGTCCAATCTAATACAAATCGTGCTTCAAAGCCCAATGCTCGACAACACAAGGTGAAACAGTTTGCCCACTCACCACAACGACCCTCGCGTGTTTCAAGCAATTTTTCTGGGTGGTCATATCTAACAAATTTGGTAAATGTTTGACAGGCTGGGCATCTGTAATTCTCAACTCGATGACCTTTAAATCTCAGTTCTTCGTCTGTGGGAGGAATATTGCCATGGAAATTTGTTTTACCACCACATGTCCTACAAGCTGGAGCATCAACCCACTTAAAGAATGAATTCTTAAACCAGTCTAATAAGGCAAGTACCAGGCAATCTTGGATATCTAGATCCATACCAGTACTATCACTATTGCTGCTATCATTCAGACTTTTTAACGCTTCAAGCTTATTTTTAGCTGTTTCCTGAAGTTGAATCACTGGAATAACCTCCCTTGCTTTTTGTTGCAGCAGACGATTTTCATATCCTTGCACTCTATCAATCTGTGCAATAATTTTGGAATAAAACTGTTGTTCTTTCCTCTGAAAATCATAATTAATAAATAAACAACAGCTTGTAAAAACATTTTAAGCATTGCATTCACACTGATTCATACCGATTTTTATTTACACAAAAAATAGTCATGTTTATAGTCACATGACTAAAAACCAGGGTATGTAACTTGTAAAGCTTTTCTAAAATGTTTTCTAAACATGACTTTCATACCTTGGATGTATGATTCATCCCCAAATATTTTCAAACTTTGGATTTTGCTGAAAGAAACTTTAAAGTTGGTCCCAGATATGCAAATATTATAGTTTTTGGAGGCATAATAGTAAAAAAATATTAGCATCGATTGTTGGCTGTGTTTCCTTGCATATTTATTTAGTCTCCAGAATGCATAGGTATTTTAAACTGAACATTATTTTGATATCAGAACTGTATCAAATCTATTCTTAATGAAACCTTTCATGGCAAGAGAATGATACAGTAAGTATTACCAAATTTCTGTTAGAATAAAAATGACTGAGGTCAAAATGAAGGACCAGGTAGATCCCTGAATTTGTAGACATACAGACTTTATCAATACAGTTGTGTTATACATAAGGCTTAAGTACAAAAAATATGGTTATGAAAAAATGCTAAAATCGTTATGACTGCCAGATTAGAAAAAAACTCACAAGCATTTCTGTAGATACTTGTTGATTCCCCCTTTCAGCAACTGACCCAGCTGATACCTGAACACCAGCAGCTTGACTAGGAGTACCTCTGGAACTTAAAGATGAATTACCAGATACAGTAGATCTTTCAGTCACAGCACGTTCATTCTCAAGCTGAACTTTTATCTGAGATAATACTGTCAATGATGAAGTCATAGGTAGGCTGAGGTATTCTCCATTCTACAACAAATTTTCATGAATATAAATATTGCACATATTAAAACAAAAAGTAGAGTAGCGATATTGTTTTTTTCAATCAATTTTAAGTCTAACTGATTGAGTTCAAGAAGTAAATTGGACAAATTGGAGCATTTCTTTCAGGTCAGTGACAGTGGTTTGATAAACAAAAAACTTGTCATGAGGTAGTCCAACTAATTAAGCTGTTTGTGACGGCAAGATATTTTTTTAATTTGGCCCCGTACTGTTTAGTCTAACAAAGAACTGCACATTTGTGTGCGGCAAATTCAAAACTAAATTCCACTGGGCATGATACCTACAATATCTGTGAACAATTCAAACTGTTCAGTAGATAGGAAACACATTTGTAAACTAAAACAAGCATAAAATATTCCAACACACCTTTTCTGAATGGTGTACTAATGTTTGTTTCTCTTCATTTTATGGAAAACGGAGCCGGTATAATGGCAGACAACTGCCGGTGTCAAAGTAGATATCTACCGATGTCATGGTAAAACCATCAACCGTATTCAACCCCTCATGGGTGCAGTCGGGTAGAATGAATTTACGCAGCTAATTCAAATTGTATGTGTAAAGTGCACATCTAATACAGCGGTTGTATAGAGTGGAAAATATGATACAAAACAATATGGTAAAATACATGGCATAATATGACCGCTTGTACTCAGCACGCTAAGAAAAAGTCTAAGTCAAATAATTTTGGTGTTAGATACATCTACATCTACATGATACTCCCGATCAATCAATACTGATTATAACTGGGAGGCGCTTGTCAGGAAAACTGTGTTAAAAAGTATTAAGTGCTCAGTTAAAAGATAAAAGTTTACAGACTAATGAGTGCAAGGTTAAGATTAAAAACATATAGGGAGTTAGAAAGGAGCTGTCTCCAGCCTTTCCTTGAAGATATTTAGGCTGGGACTGGATTTGACCTGGTATGGGAGACTGTTCCAGTGCCTTATAGTTCTAGGGAAATAGGAGCTAAGGTGATACTGGGTACGTTACTGGGGGATCAGGAAGTTCAAATTTCTAGTTGGGATGAGGTGGTTATGATCTGGATTTTGTAGAGAAGTATAAGAGAGGAATGGAGTCTGCGGCTTTCTAGGGAGGGCCAGCCAAGATTGTGTAACATTTGTGTGACACTACTTTGGAAATCAAAATTATTGCAAACATATCTAGCCGCAGCTCTTTGTACACTTTCAACTTTATAGGTTAGATGTTTCTGCCAAGGGTGCCATATTATTGAGCAGTATTCTAGTTGCGGTCTAACATAAATTACATATGCCAAAGTTTTGACTTGCCTATTTTGGGTTTTGATGTTTCTTTGGATAAATATTAGGGAGTTTTTTGCCTTGGAGGTGATGTTATTTATATGGTGGGTCCAGTTTAGTTCTTTTGAGATAGTTACTCCTAGGTATTTAGCAATTTCTGCTGATTTAAGTGTTTTTCCATGAAGGGTGTATGAATACTGAGAATTTATGTCTCGGTATTAAGGATTACTGTTATTTCTATCGATCTGAATAAGTTCTAACAGTTACTGATACATTTTAAGCAATTTGTGTTTCCGCACGTACATATGCAGGTCTTTGTAAGGCTGAGAAGATGGCCCTTGTGAATTCATTTATGACATCAGCCAACTGGAAAGCTGAACAAAGCTGGTCACAGGGAAGGGTTCTTCTTCCAAATTACATTATGTCACTGAATCTTGATGTATTTGTGTTACAGATAATAATAATATCACAGTATGCTCAATCAAGAAAATAATGAACAATGTACCTCAGTAAATCCCATTTCAAACAAACATTCCATGGCTCCGCTAACGGGGAGCAGTTTAGATTCCACTGTAGGGTTTCCTAACCTGATACGGCGGTATTTTTCATTATGAGGATTTTTCAGTATATTGTTTGCAAATTTGAGCAATATTTCTGAGGCTGTCATAAAATCAGTGGCCGAATTTTCATTGACCAATTGTTTGACAGAGGAGACAACAGGTGCCATTTTCAGTTGTTTACCCGGAAGTTAGTTGGACTACATGGAAGTGACGTTGGGATCATAGGTTGACGATAAAGTCAATACTCTACATTTCATTAACATCCGGTCCGAATCAACGCATCGCATATGTTTAATAGCCACGCGCTACAATTTCTTGGAGCGTAATAACCTTTAGAAAACGCAGAGTAAAAAACACACGTCTAGTTACGTTTTGTAATGGTTTAAAAAACTGCGAGCTTCTGCAGGTATACCAGTGATTTTTATAAATCATTAACAAAAGTTGACACGTTAGTAATTTCTGCCGTACTCAATGTTAAAACTACCATCTATACAGTAACTACAAATACATACACTCGTGAGGTGCAACGACATTTTGACTCTCTTCATGATTCAGACCAGAATTTACTGGTGCGAATCGCATTCTTTCGTATTTTCAAGAATGTTGAAAAAAACATTTTTCTGCAACTTCAAAAAATCCTTCACAACTGCTGTAAGAACGGAGCTCATTAAACGTTAATTCAAAATTTCACATGAAGGTTTGACAAGTTCACCGTACATAGTGTGTCATTAACTTAACTTTATAGGAATTGGCTTCATTGTTAGATTTCTGAACTAGATCTAGGACATAACATGTGTCTGGTATTTTGCAACAATTAAATTATCATTGGGGACTTCCCCTCCAGTTTCCATTGTGTTTCATTACAACATTTTTGTATTATTTCACAAGCCTGATGTCGGATGATTTTTCACTTGATTCTGTTAACAACAAAAAAAATTCCTGGAAAAATATTAAGCATGCACATATATTTACATCACATTACCACGATTTGAAAATAGACAAAATAATGAATTGTCACTTTGCAAGCATAAACATAAAATGCACTTAAATGAGTTTAATAATGTTCATACAAATGTAATTACAACGTATAGTCTAACCACAATTTGTCGGCCACGACAAAATACTGTACCATGTGTCGTTTGCTACTAAATCTTTAACAAACGTATTTTACTGTCACAAACTATGCATTGCATTACATACATATACTGAGATTTGACTGTTTTGTCCATTTTCTAGTTGTTTACAAAAATGAGCGCTTAACTGTTTTCTAGGAAAGGTGTACAATACCAGGTAATATCCTTTTACATCCACGTGATGAACATTCATCCATTTTTTTACATTATCGCAATAATATATAAACCATCAATTTTCTACAACGTGAGAACAAACTCCTCGTAACCATGGTTGTCGCTACAGTTATCTCCGTCATAGGTAAGTTTATTAATATCAATATTTATTATTTTAGATCTATAATTTATACACTATTATTTTTATATTTATATTGTATCACCTTTATGAATTCATTATGATGAATGATGATGATATATCAGAGTAATATTATAAATGCTCATTCGTTGACGGTACTTTATTCGATTTAAAAAGCTTTTTTATACTCAAGAAAAAAAATAAGCTAACAATGTAAGGCCGGTAGATATAGTCCTCATGTGTGGATGATTGTGATTTTAATAATCAACCTAGTGGTACATTGTATGCGAATGTAACCGTGGTGTTGAAATAATAAAATAAGGCTATTTCAGATTAGCGACACGCCATGTATCTTACGGATTTGGGTTTTAAAAACAATACAAAACATTGACAATTATCACTGTGATAAATACAAGTTAGAAGTACTAACAAAAACTGGACGAAAGCTTATTGACATGAACTAGTCTTTTAAATGCGTATAATGTAAACGTTTTTTATTTTACCAACATAATATATGCCTAATTTATGTATATGTATGCACGGTTAAATTGATATAGAGCTAACGCATTTTCAATACTGAAACAGAGGTAGGTCGAGTTTTTCAATATTCAGTCCATCTTAAAGTTGGTTAAGGTTGCAGTTCGTTGACATATCTAATTCTTGTAAACCAAAGAATTGCTGTCATGCGTTGTCGACAGTCAAATAACAATTGATCCAAACACGGTAATACCACTATCGACTACTTAACCAAACCAGAACCATCACAAACAACATAAATTAAAGGTCATATTCACAGAAAAATATATTATTAATTAACTGTCGCTAATTTAATTGTGTATAAGCATTAGAAAGCATGTATGCTACGATAAGGCTATAAAAATAAATTTAAAGGACTGAAAAACAAAGATTTGTAACACGGTAGCGGATTTCCGAGAATAAAAAGGGAAAATTGCTTCCTATGATGTGTGACGTCATAGTTGAAACAGAGTATATACACATTCATAGGAGCTTAATGTAGTGCAAGTGCCTAAATACGTAAAAAAGACGTTAAAAGCATTTAAGTTTTTTTTCACTTATTAAATATTATACTATATTGAAAACAATACATGACCGTCAGGTAAACTAAATAATTGTCATGTTAATCGCTGGACTCGGCATATAGATTGTTTTAACATTATAAATAGATATAGAAAACGGAAGCTCACTACAGCAAGAATTTCAATGTTCTCTCTTGAATAATTTAGTTATGTAATGAACGTACAATTATTACTAATAATGATGCGTTCCAATGTGCGTATTTATAAGCGGTACAGTGTAATCAGAGGATATTCATAATATTCCTACCGACAGTACTCACATGTGTATACTTTATGAGGTAATAATTGGATATTCAATATCCATCAAGACAGTACTCACATGTGTATACTTTATGAGGTAATAATTGGATATTCAATAGATCCATCAAATAGTTCTCACATATGTTTACTTATGAGGTAATAATTGGATATTCAATAGATCCATCAAATAGTTCTCACACGTGTTTACTTATGAGGTAATCATAGACATTCATGACGTTCATAACATTCCTGCAGACACACACAATAAATAGTTATGTTTACATTACGAAGGATGTGTTACAATTTATCATACATTTCTGTTTACATTATGAAGGATATGTTACAATTTATCATACATTTCTGTTTACATTATGAAGGATATGTTACAATTTATCATACATTTCTGTTTACATTATGAAGGATATGTTACAATTTATCATACATTTCTGTTTACATTATGAAGGATATGTTACAATTTATCATACATTTCTGTTTACATTATGAAGGATATGTTACAATTTATCATACATTTCTGTTTACATTATGAAGGATATGTTACAATTTATCATACATTTCTGTTTACATTATGAAGGATATGTTACAATTTATCGTACAGGGTTATATCTAACGACGCTCGGACATGCGACATACACTGACATAGGTTCATCATGTGATAGACAACAGGACTGTACGGAGAAAAAATGCGAGTTTGGCATTATTTCATCTTGTGCTTATGGAACATGTGTTTGTGAAAAGGAGGTTGACCAAGGTAAGTTGATATAAATATGTAAATAATATGTGCCAAACACAACAAGTAAATAATTTCATGAAAGTATGATGCCCCTATCAGTTCTTCTATCAAAGCCCATCATACAATGGACGAAAAAATGAACCTAGAAAAATGCTGAACTCCTTACAATAGAGAAAGCAACCTCTCATAGGTTCTGACATTGTGCTATTCAGAGGCTAAGATGCAAGTACTTGTTAACACTAGTATTGAACTCTTTCAGGTTACAAATTCTTCCATGAATTGAAATCAAACATTGAAAGGTATTTGGAAACTCATTACTACAATACTGTTTCCCGCCAAAAACGAAGTATGATTCATGAGCCTCGGAACAGACTTAGCAAGAAAATAGCAGACACCATTACATTCGAAGAATCGAGAATAAACAAGAGAAGCGTCCGCCATGCACCATCAATACGACACAATGAAATGCTTTATCCACAACAAGGTTGTTCAGACAACAGTACTGATGATCACCTTGAACAAAAGTGGATAACAGTAGCCAATGCACTTAGTTTGCACGCACCAATAGAAGAGGACGAATTCTTTAAAAAATGGATGAGTTTTATCAAGCCTTTCTCTAACGAAACTGTCAAACGTGAAGAATTCTCGCATGTTTTCCCGAAGCTATCGGTAAATGACGTCGTTTCGGGAATTAGTACAACGAATGCATTTCAGAGGTTGTTTTGGCCTTTCGTGTACGAAGTCGCATTCATGAATCAGAAATTGGCTCTATTGGGGTTAACTGGCAAAGAAGTGCCATCTCGAATCCAGAAGTCAGCATTTTATGCCGCTCTAGAGAATATTCAAGCTATAAAAATCCCGATAGTAGAAAGAAAAATCACCTACAGTTTTTATGATACAGACATCCTTGGTAGTATGGTACATTATGACGGTATAAGTAATGATGTTTCGGCGAACAATTCCAAGAAACACCTGTTTAACGCCAACGAACAAAGGGAAATCATAAAGAAAACAGACGCGGCACTTGAATTGATTAAAGAAACTATGCCAGATCTACATAGAGCTATCAATCAGATGGTTGGTTGTATAGCGTTCTACAAAGCTGAAGACAGAGCACATATCAGTGGATCAATGACTTCAGCAATAGGTATCATATGGTTCGATCCTAGTGCCACAGTAGAGTGGACAATTCCATTCTATGCTGAACAGATTGTTCACGAGTACATACATACGTCATTGTACGTGGCAGAACTGGTTCATGGAATGTTCTCTGATCACAGAAAACTCCCCGGTGCTAAGGTCATGTCATCGATTCGTTTAGAGAAGCGTGATTATGATAAGAGCTTCCATGCATGCTACGTGTCAACAGGTTTGTTTCTTACTTTCATACCGAAATTTGCTAAAGGGTTTTCATCATATTCATTGTGTCTTTGTCCGCCTTCACTCTTAATATAGGCATGTGAGTTCATTTTTATCAGTTAGTTGCTTTTCATCATGTATATTACTGCTCCAGAGTAAACACGAGTAAAGAACGATACGATAGGCGTTCTAACTCATGTACAAGTAACTCACCTCCATTGAAATTCTTACGTTTGGGTCGGCTTCTCTCGCAGTTTATCATTGACTGACATCCATTCATGCCATAGATGTGATATTTTGTTAATACATACAAATAATGATATTTAGTTAAACATCAACACTGCAGCGTTCCTTAATATTTCCAGGCCTTGTTGTCTTCCATGCTAAAGCTGGATTTTGGACGAGAGCTCAGTTACTTGCCGAGACGATCAATGCAACGATTGAAGAATTGATCACAACACAGACAGCTCATAAAGTGCTAACTCCTGCTGGTGAAGCTATGCTACAAGCGATGAAAGAAGTTTCTACAGCCATAAGACTTATTTGATTTCGTAATAAAACTAACATTGTTAATTCATGTAAGATATTCTAAATCGAAACATTTTTATAACACTATGTTACTTAATTACCCAGAAGCTACTCTCAAGTCATTGTACCTACAAAAAACTATTTGCGATATACATGTATATTGTTATTGATAATAGTAATATATATATATATATATATATATACTTGTAAGTGAATTTGTAGCATTTTCATCAAACAAGAGATCAGATTAAGCACAAAACTAAGATGAGCGTAATACAAACAAAAAATAACCTCAATATTCTATGCTAAGCACTAGACACCACAGTTTGAACAGATTTTAATTAAATACACTTACGAGCATAATTCCGCTCGTTTCATTAATAATTTAACATTATACATGCATATACATTTTGCGAAGACCGAACAATAACAATAAAAATTAAGTTGATATCGTAATGGTTTGAAACTATGTCTGTATATCGTATGTTTTGGTTTGTTTTTATCCATATGATTATTCATGTTTATTAAGTTTATAATATATAATTGCATGCCTTTTATTTAAAGTATTAACCACCGCCAAATTGTTTGATGACAAACATGTTTGCATGTTTAGTCAATAAAACTTTCAACTCAGCCTTTTAATCGTAGTATAAGCTAGTATAAGCTAGAACAAAACAAGTTTTCAAAATAACCCCAATTAATGTGTTCCAAGATAACAACAAATGGTTTACAGCTTTGTTTATGAAACTTTGTCATAAGCCTCACTTCACACACTAGCCTTCACCTTCATAATGTACACGCTATTCATAGTTATATTTAGAGCCTGTGGTGGTTTACATTAACCTTGTCTTGCTATTGTCTGATTTTAGAACTAAACATTCTGATGTATAAAAATATTGTACAATTTGATCATAATAAATGGAATACATTTATTTGTCTTGTTTGTGCTTGGTATTAGTAATATCAGAACTAGTTACATACTGTTAGCTGTGTGATATCCCTTCATAAACATAGGTCGATATGAAAGACTTGTGTGAGAAGTTTTTCAACATGTGTCAGGATAAGCAGATTTATATTTCTCTCTAGTGGTGACAAGCAAGTTGGCAGTTAACAGCCATTGATAAGTAATTGGTTTCACCTTGAATACGTAATAAATCAATTTATATGAACTAACATTCAACAATTTGTCTCATCAATCACAAACAAGGGGAAATATGTCCTATACATAGTGAGTTCCAAAAATTCTACAAGAATCCCATCCAGTTGTGAACTGAATATTTAAACAACTAACACAGTAATGTGACAAAGTCAGATAATTAAGTGGTAACTGTTCCTATCATTTAGTAGAATCCATAAATATTATCCCAAGCTATGTCTCCATAACAACTTGCTATATGCCAAGTTGGGCTGCAATATATTTAATCTAAACTTAGATTATCAAACAGAAACCAAGTCAGTTTTTTCCTTCTGGCAGAGGCTTATAGGTGCCTTCCCCTCAGGAAAAATCTTTAAAATCAGTTTTCCCTAAATTCAGTTTACATCAAGTTTTTTCTTCCCTATTTTGCAAAAAGACAGTCATATCTCTCCAAATTAAAAAGAAAGGCCCCATCCCCTATCTATGAAAAGCCCTGCAGGTAAGAAAAAGAACAAGTGACTCCAGATGGTAGCCAATTTATTGAGTAAGTCAAGATCCTACAAAAAATAAACAAGTTTTCCACAACAAACTATCCATCTTTTAGTAGATAAAACAGTACGTGGTTACAAATACAATTCATAATTGAGTACACATGTACTTGTTTGAAACACAAATAGCACTAATCACTTCCATCTGATTTTCTCCAGCACAAAAACAAGTTTACTTAATAGTATTCCTGACACTCAGTAAAGCAGTAATCTACTTCTTGGCTCCTTTCGTAGCAGCAGGTTTTTTAGCTGGAGGCTTCACCTGAAATATAACATCAAGGTTTTAATAGCAGCACCGGACGACCTGCTCAGTTAGATGAATTGCACATTTAAAATTACAACTCAACGATACCCAACATCATTATGTATTGTTCGGATTCATGGTAAAAACATAATGTTAATCTCTGTTCATATTTAAAATGGTAGGTTAGACTGGACTTCAGGTAGGTAGTTATCAGATCACAATGTATCAGTAACACGGACCTAACTCTCATCACTTGTCCAAAGCTGTATCAACTTAATAGGGAAGCAACTCAGAACTTTTAACTGAAAACTTGCATTTATTGACAAACAATATAATAGGATTGAAGCCCAAGTTCGCATGAAGTGCACTAAGAAGAGTGAAATACAAAATCAACATTTGACAGTGACAAAGGATAAGGAACGAAGACTTCAGGTAGGTTGTTTGTCTGATCACAAATTATCAGTAACACGGACCTAACTATCATCACATGTCTCAGTTCTCTTGAGAATTTCTTTAACATTATTGCTTGCAATTAACCCCAGCTGACATACATGTACACTACAATCATGTTCATCAAGAATTCCAGCTAAGTAAATTTATGGAATTTTTAAAATTTCAAAATAGATTAAAGGAAAAGAAAAACACAGACTTCAGGTAGGTTGTTATCTGATCATAAGTTATCAGTAACACGGACCTAACTTTCATCACGGTCTGAATTATATAAGTGATGTGAGTCATTCAATGAATGGTCAACATCAGATAGCTTGTATCCAGTAAAAGAACAAGTTATTCAAGACATAGACCTATCTACAGTTGCAAAACATGGTATTCAATATATGCTTAATTAATTATGTTTTATTAATTTTATAACTTAGAAAAAGTAATCATATGAAATATTTACCCCACGTTTGGCATCTACAGCACCAGAACGAGCAGCCTTGCGACGTTTTTCCATCTCCTGGGCAGCTTTACGCATAACCTTGTCGTAAGGGTTAAGACGGTTCATAACGCGGGCATTCTTCAATGGATTCTTCTTCAAGATACGTCTCTTATTCTGCTTACTAAAATAAAAATAAATAAATTATAAAGCATGAACAACATGGCAAAAACATAAAAATCATTTATGTCTTTTAGCAATATTTCACTTAGTTTTTGCTCCCAGACATCTTGTTACCTTGACAAATTGGTGCAACTTTGACATCTGTAAACTACAGTGTTTGCAAACACCTCCGGATAAAGACTACCCTGTGAATAAGGGTCATTCTATGAAACAGTGTCACTGATTATTTAGAACAAACTGACCTCTGAATAAAGACCACCTGTCAATAAAGACGACATTCTTTTTTTCCAAGGATGGCCTTTGTTCATAGGTTTGACTGTACAACAATGAACAATATGTATTTTTCAGACTTCAGGTAGGTTGTTATCAGATCATAAAACATCAGTAACACGGACCTAACTCTCATCATTTGTCTGATTTTTTTAGCAATGACGGATTTTAAGGTTCAATTAACAAAATTGGGACTTTAGACAGGTGATTATGAATCCTAGTTATCTATCTTTAACTCTTCTCCCTAGTTCTAGTCAATAATAAATATTACAACTGAAATTAGATTTACAAATAGAAACATTCTAACTTATTTAACTTCCTTATGAGTGCTCATTTTACATCCATAGTTTGAATTCAGGACTTCAGGTAGGTTGTTATCAGATCACAATGAATCAGTAACACGGACCTAACTCTCATCACGTGTCTGAATTCAATGACATATACAAATGTCAGTTGCGTAACAGTTTACTGTTCACTGCACAAAAGGAAACATGAATACATTCCACATGTTACTTTATGACATTAAAAGGACAACAAAATTAGGCTCATGGACTGAAACCAATAACACATCGGCCAGAATAAACTTTAACTATACTAGTAGTACATGTGGACCATACAAAAGATGAACAAGAACAGACACCTTGTTAGCTACAAAGTAAAATGTGGTAAAACATGATAATCAAAAGAAACCAATACTTACATAGGTGCTCTAAGTACAGCCTGAATCTCGTCACTCTTCAATAAACGATTTAAATCTGTATTTGTCATTTTTGTTGCAGGAAGACTAAAAAAAATTAGAAAAAGCACACTTTATATATGGGATTTTTTTACTTGATGACACATATTTGCAGTCCATTTCAAATAATTAACATACATTTCCTCATTGAAAAATAAAACAGGGCTAATAAGTATTGACAATGTTTGAGACTCTAATGAGAATATTCAATTCAAAGGTCATTGTTCAAGAAAGACTTACTTGTAATCATTTTTCTCTTTCGAAGATGTTTTCCATGTACCATAAATATTGTCAAGTCTATTGAAAGCAGACTGTGTCCAAATACAGAATCTACCAACATGACCTCCGGGAGCAACCTTCAGTAAATTCAATCTGGCAACATTTAAAAGCGTAATACCTGAAAAACAGAAAAAGTTGCAAAGTTAGATTCATTAAGGTATTGACAAACAATTCAATACTGTTGTTTTAACTACCATTACTTATCTAATAAAAGAAGTCATTAATATCAATGATTTTTTCTTCATATATTTTACAGCTGAGTATCAACTGTTTACCCAAGCCAAGCCAAGAAGTTACCTTTTCCCCTAAAATACTATGTAAATAATTTTCTGATTTATCGTGCCCTTCTGAAAGTCACAGGTAGTTTTGAAAATTAAAAAAAATGACTGAATATCACTGATAAATATATTGGATATCAGGTTGGTATATGTCCGATCATAAAATGTCAGTAACACGGACCAAAATCTCATCATGTATCCAAGATTTCACTTTGACTTCAAATGGCCACCCTTCAGTTCATATACCAAGATTAAGACTGCAGTGGCAGCTTGTAGTTATACTTACCAGGAATATTTCTAAAAGCTCTTGTTATGCCGTTATCTTGATTATAAATAACAAGTGGCCCACGGCGCTGAATTCTTCTTCTGTTCCTCATTTTACCTTTACCAGCTCGGAACCTTTTTGAGTTGTAAACCTAGAAATATAACAGAGACAAATACATATATGTCATTAGGCGTAAAAAATCCAAATCTTAGAGCGATATTGTAATTTTCACAACAGTGTTGCTGATATATGTAAAAAAAATGAAAAAGAAAAAAATCCTTACCTACCGACCCATAATTTTTTGGGCATGTAACCGGAAACAAACCTTTTTTTTGTTTAGGCCTCAGACTATGCCAAATAAGTTCACTCAGGATTCTCAAAGTAAGCCCAAACTGATTTTTAAATATTGTTTCTTTATACATGTACAGGCAGCAAAATTTAACATGCTAGAAACTCCTACAATCTAAGTGCATGTACTTACTTTTAAAATATCCTGCCATGCCTTTAATTTTTTAAGAAGTGAAACTGCCTCCTTGGTCTTTTTGTATTCTTCTACTTTGTCACTGACAACAAGTGGAACTTCTGGAATCTCTTCAATCTTGTGACCTAAATTTATAATGTTTTAACTTAGAGCACATTAACTCTGTTTAAGCAACACAATAGAGAAGTTATCTTAAAATTAGTCTAGTTATCACGCCCTACAAGTGAGCAAATTAGATGATTGTTAACAAGGTATTAAATATCATATTATTTTTCTCTTGCTTGATGGCAGAAGAAGTTTTACCTCATACTTGCAAAACTGTTATTTTACACACTTCAATGATATTATATTCAGTTCAGGTCAATGTAAAAAAGAGACAAAAGACTTAAGTTTTTGTTCCGTTCATCATGTGGCAGATTCTGATAAGTACAAACCTTTTGACATGACAAGAGCAGGGACACCAGATGCAGCTATAGCAGAACAAAGAGCATATCTTCTCTGGTTGGTATTGATTTTTCTGTGCCATCTACGCCATGTTTTTGTAGGGGCAAACATTCTACCACCACGACACATATTTCCAAAGGCACCCTGGCCTGATCTGTGGGTACCACCGCCACGAACACGTGGAATACGAGCAACAGCTCTACCGGTTCCCCAAGACTCAGCAGATGTCTGATGACCTGTAGAGCAACAACTTCATGACACAATATTAACATACATGTATTCAACTTAAATCAGATTTGTCTAAGTATCAGAATTTGCATAAGTAGAAAATTGTGAGCTAAATAACATTAAAACATTAGCCCTAAACAGTTGACTGGCATCCAGCCAATAATTCTAATAGACCAATTATCAAAACACTTATATATCTTCCATTGTGCAAATTCTTCATTGTCTTTTGATTGTTATTTAATAACTATTATTTATTTAATGTGTACCAGATGTTATTTAATAACTATTATTTATTTAATGTGTACCAAAGTTCATTCATAAATATATTTTTCTGTTCTTAACATCATGAATTAGTTGTACCTGTTAATGCAATACACACAGTTGAATGATATATGGGTATTACAACAATGTTTCAATGGGGAAAAATAATCCTTCATGTTTTCTGCAACTTTGTGGAATAATGCTACTTCAAAATGATAAGAATTGAAAAAGTTGCCGAGGATGAATATTGACCCAGAAATGATGGAATCTTCACAAGAACAAAAAGTATCATGAAAGTGCTCCAATTATTGGTCCTTTACGCTACTGAAAACTGAAATTTTAGTTGGACCTGTTAAGTCCAGATTCCATTAACAGTAAGCTATCTGAATATAATTTATAACATTATTTATTCACGTTACGTAGCCTTACTAAATCGGCTTTCCAGTTGACCGAAATGAATTCGGAAACGGCAATCCTCTCGATGTTACAAGAACTACATATTTATGAGCTGAAACACAAAGTACGTAAAAATGCATCAGTTAGACTTTGCAGAATGGGGCCAAATAAAGTCTGATTAGTTGGACTAAATATTATATGAAGGCAGGAACCCAAGTTTTATCAGTACTAATATTACATCCGTTGTAATAGTATTAAAATATGTGAAAAAAAATCTGTTCAATATTTGGTCCCTGGCCAGTACCTGCTTTCCTGCTGACAGCATAAGGTTGTCTGCTGTTCTTCTTCATTTCGAAGTGAACAAAACTGACGATGTCAGGTCTGATCGGAGCCTTGAAAACTGCAGGTAGGGAGACATTGGTATTTGAAGACTCCCCTTTGTCATTATATACTGATATTAACGGACGCGCCTGAAAAGATAAGGGTCATTTTAACTAACTTATTAATTAAATAACCGAAGACACAGTACTAAACAGCAGATATTAAATTCTGGAAACAGCCAGTGAATGATACTCTTTATTGATAACGAAAGTCTTCAGCAACTGTTACCTTCTCAAGTCTACAATCAAATTAATTTCCTTAACAATCATCCCCACATTTTTTGCCGGGGTATGATACTAAAATCACGAAAACTAATGACATACGCCCGGTTGCACGTGGAACCACCAGGATCACAAAATTACACAACAGTATATTCACATAAGAGTATCAAACAATCATCGAAACCTATATACTATTGTTTCAATACCAGCTAAAGAGCATAGGCAAATGTTATCCAAGGAAAATATACCATTATTTCCTTCCAATTTCTTCAACGTGGTGCCGTGGCCGCGACTTGTCGGAAAAGGAGGACTACTTGTTAAAATTGGCGGAATAATTATTTTTTTACAAATCACATTTTTCTTCTTACTTGGCCCATTCATTGATTTTAATTTGTACGTATTAGGTAAACTGTACAAACATTATTTGCATTAAATGCAGAATTAATTCTAAACAATGTTCTTTTTTGTAGAACTATATTTTCTCATTAGACCGCGTATAGCATAGAAAATATAAAAATAATTATTGAACGTTATAAGCGATCCTCCAAGTTTACCTGATTTGTAAAAATTGTGTTTTCATTGCGAATAATGTCCCTCGTTGCATACGGCTCGAGTGATGACAGCGATCACAGTGACAATGAGGGTGATCAATCCAAGCAAGACAATATTACTTCAAGTTTGAAAACCCACGTCAATGCAGTCTCGTCGAAGAGAAATTTGGATGAGCAGTTTTCTGATTCTGACACAGAAGCTGAGGTTTCAACTGATATCACACCTACTAATAGCGATAGTTTATTAAAAGGTTTTTATTTTAAATTTGTTCTGATACATTGGTTAGGCTAACAATTGGAATGAAGTCGCCAGTAACAAAATTCCAACTTGGTTTGATAAGCATGTCTCTTGGCAAAAGTCTGATGGTATTTATTTAATTTACACATATGTTGTATTAATAAATTTTATTGCTTTTCCAAATGAAATCATTGTTTTCTAAAAAAAGATTTTCTATACAATGACCTAACCCTGTCTTCTCCAATATAGTATGAGAAATAAAAAATCAGGTGGTGGGCAGTTATTCTTAAATCGGGGATGTTGCCACGACACAGAATTAACACTCTCAGTGCTCAGTCTTCATTTTCGGTGTTAAAACATCAGTACCAGTCAAAGGTTTTGGTATTACTAGTCAGAAGTTATTAGCATGAAAGTGTGACATGTTATAGATTGATAATTTTATTGAAATATTTCTGGAAATTGTGATCATCTCATTTTCGGATAAAGGTATGTTTTTACAGCACATGGCTGTAAGCTGTAAATGCTTTGACATTCGCATATTTAGGCGACAACAAACTATGTTGATAATAAACGGGAGGTGCTGATTTGCAATTGTTTCAATATTACAACACACCAACAGTGTAATTTTTGGTTTGTTGTAATATTGTTACAATTGTAAAATTAACAAATTGGTTTGTTTGTCTCAATATTTAATTTGATTGTAATTAACAGTATAGGATACAGAAGTTACGAAGACAACAATTAAAAAGGTGGTCTAATTAATGAATACTCTGCACCCGATCTTTTGAAAACTTTCGCAACTTTCGCATGTTTAATTAGAAAAGCAGTTGATCAAATGTAACTTGATAATATTATTATTATACATATCCTGTTTAAAATAAATTATAGATGATCTAAATGAAAATTCAGACTTTACTGGGTAGAGATAATATTAAGTTAAAATCCTTGCTGGATTGGCTTGGCTTGGCTTTGCTTTTTAACAAATTACGTATTTGAGGTACATTCAGCATACAGAACATTCAGAATAAAGCAACAACTTTTTTGTTCATTCAAGTGAGCTTTAATAGCATTATTGATTATATTTTTAACTTTGTTTCCATGTAGAACAGACAATAGCCTAACATTAATAGTTAAAATTCACAAATAAAAGTGCTTAGATCGCCAAGAGTGAAAAATTTTTCTTATCCGAAAACCTCTCTAATCCAAGCTTTTTTTCAGTCCGAACAAGTTCGGATTAGAAAGGTTCTGCTGGATTTATTTTGGTAAGTGACCATGTTTGAGTAATACACAAGATATCATTAATTTATGCTCTACTGAACAAATCAACCATAAACCGTCACTAAATGTCATTAATACTTGGCCCAAATTTAGAACTATTTATGTGTGATCAAGCATGGTCTTAACAAACACACAAACATATATTGGTCAGAGAAAAGTGGTAGTATTATGTAATAGTTTGATGGTCTCAATTTTGAATGAAAAGACCATTAAACAAAAAGAAAAAAATCTGTTCTTTAAAAAAATGTCCATATTAGAGTGGTGGTCTTAAGTTGGGGTTCATAAATTACTTAAAATCAAGCTCACATCAACAGATAAATGATTGCTTTGTCAGAAGAAATCAATGCTTCATACTCTGTAGGTCTACCTGCACCCAAATCTACTGAAACAGGAGTCATAGAAGAGACAGACATTTTGGAAGATGAAGTTAAACCCAAGCCTACTCAGATAGCTGATGTTGAAAAACCACCTCCAAAGAAATCTCGTCAGCCTGTAAAAATTACCATACCAATGTTGCCTGTATGTATTTTGTTTCTTTATCTTCAGTCTGTACTTTAATCTTTGAGTGTGATGAAATTCTTAATCATGTTGGTTTTATAAAGTGTCTGAGGATATTGATGTGCTATATAGGAATGTTTGTATCCATATTTCTCTGTGTAGATTGTAATGAATAGTTTTAGTGAACATGAAACATGCCTTTTGATGGACTGGTTTAATGTTTTTATAATACCGTATGTGTAATCTTTTCATGACAATGTGACTGTTAGTTATTTTCTCTTTCATTGGAATAACCTTTCATTGTATATCAGAGCTTTCATTTGGAATCAGTAAAATAAAGCGTTTGACTCTTGAGAATTTGTACCAGAGAGTCAGATTTACAATAAAATTAGTAGCAAATTTCGTTGACTCTTCAAATTATCATCAACCAAGGGTGACATTTGACCCTCAGCTTTTGACGGCTGGTGAAATCTCTGTATATTGTTGGAATAACTGACTTAGAATTACTTCATTCCCTAGCAGGACCCATGAGGACAAATTAACTAACACTCAGTGCTGTTCTTGGTGGCAAGTAACAATTGATGTACATTTACGCATGGCAAAATAAACTCATTGAATTGGTCCATTTACAGAAGCTTGGAAGCTGCAATAATTTTGAAAATGTTGGTCTGTTCAAGTGTGGTTCAAAACTATATTATATTCATGCAGGTTTCTGATGATGATGAGCCCGCGAAGAAGAAACCTCGTACAAACTCTGGTGTTGTAAGTTTAATACAATTTTGTTTACACAAGATAACACTCATACTGGTGACATGAAATTGTTCATTAAATGCTATATTGTAATATATTGCTGTAAATTTTATCAATAACCAATGATTGACAACTTTTTACAACCTAGTGTGACAATAAATATATGAAGTATGACATTCATGATATATGATCAGAAATGGATTTTCATTTCATTTTTATGTTTACTTTTGTCATAGCTGTAATGTTTGTTGAATTACAATTTTAATAAGCTTCCACACAACATTAAAATTATGATTTTACTATTTAAATAAAAATCTATATGGTACATGTACTGTTCTGTACTTCTAATCCAAACCATGTATTGATGTTTCTTTCAGAGACCATCAGGATTGACAGCCATGCTTCCTGCTCCAGTGCATGCTGCCAAGAAAGAAACAGGCAGAATACTGTTACCTTACTCTTTAACAAAAAAATCTCAACCAGTTACAGCAAACAAATCCAACACTGCATTAAAACCAGGTGCTACAAGCGGAAGTCATCCTTCAAACAATACAAGAACTCTTACATCTAGTTTAGCATTGTACGGCAGTGATAGTGATGATGATGACAATTCTGAAGAAGGGGTTAACTTTTTCTCTTTTGATAATGAAATCTCCTCAAAGAAGAGTTCTCATGAGTCTAAATCTCTAAAGAATTCTTTTGAACAGGAAGTAGTTGTTGGACCTTCTCTGCCTTCTGATTCTGACAATGTTCCTACCGTACCTTTGCCACCAACAATGACAAAAACTTCATTAAAGCTTCCAGCCCCTGCTAGACATGGTGTAGACACTGACAATAACCAAGTTTTATTTAGTGACAATACTGATATCCCTGCAGTGTCTAGACCTTCAGTGGACCCTGACGCACCTCTAACATTTAAAGGTGGTGTGTCCAGTCAACGCATATACACAAGTCATCTGAATTCAGACAGTGCAATATCATCCTCTGATCAGAACATGTATTATAACTTGGTATGTTCTAATTTCAATCATATGTGTAAAAGTTAATTATGCAGCTTGATTTTTGATATTTTATGATTAATGGTTTAAAGTTCAAATAATTCAGTTGTAATATATTTGATGCTTTTTCCAAACCTTTTTTAAGTATGAGAAACATACTACCTTGTAAATACCTTGTATCATTACAGCCATATGATGGTAGTGTTCAATACCCAGAGTCGACTGATGTTGATGGGTACATACAGGATGAAGAAGTAAGTAGTCTCGTCACTGTAAGCTTCACTTTTTGACTTCTTTCCTATGATTGGGTTATTATTGTCACTCTTTCATTTGAGTGTGCATTCCTGTTATATTGTAGGGTAGGCTAATATAATTCTAATGAATGCACCACATATACCAGGTTCCACAACTCTGGCTCGCATTTTGTCAGAACTGTTCCCTTGGCTATGTATTTAAATTTATGTTTTGGATATGATGAGACAATCTGCTTAACCAGGTTTTGCGAAGCTCTATGTTTTATCATTCTATGACGAAAATTTCTATGTCCTATGGGACTGGGTACCCTTCCTGTATATGATAAATCAAAGTACTTAAAGTACTGATTTTAGAAATATGTATTTATGCTGTAGGTCAGTGATATCCATAATTCTTTGTATTCTTGTTGTTGTCTAAATCGCATCTGTTGTGTAACAGATGTTTTACAGATTTTTTGTCTTGATTTACTTTGAACCAGGAGACCCGGGTTCGAATCCCAGTCGCTGCAGGTCATACCCTTCTATGAAAATTTGACAAAAAATGTCGATTTTCCTCCATTTGTGGAGAAGTTGCCGGCTCCCTGTGGAAGGATAAGTTAGTACTGGTTAGTATACAGTCCAGGAAAACTGGTTAGGTGAACCGTTCGCCGTATATAACTGAAAAATTGTTGAAAAAACGGCGTTAAACCCCAGTGACAATAAGTCACATGAAAACAAACGATAACGAATTCGATTTACTTTGGTATACAAACTTTTGGATATTTTGTCTTATTGTCATCAAACTAAGAATAACTAAGAATACATTTCTTTGGTCAGGCAGATGGTCATAATATTAAGGATTTACTGTTTTACCATTTATGCTGTGGTTTCATTTATTTTTATTGGACTGAACTTTTGTAGTTTTTAATAAAATGGTCATTTTCTTTGGGTATAAATCTGTGGACTTTGATTTTTTAAAAAAAAAATTTGCTTTATAGTGTTGGTACGGTTTTCTGAAATTTTCGGATGGTTTACATATACCTGAGCATTTTTATTTGTTGGAAGTTAATTTCATGGACGTACTGACCCATGAAATCCACAAAGTCCAATTTCCAATGGAAATAAGTGAAATTGCAGTAATTTGTCTTAATTGCATCTTGAATTTATTCAGTTTTTGCGGTTACAAGGAAAGAAGCAGAGAGGTAAAGAAGAGATCAATCTGATTGATGTGAATGCTGATGATTACATGGATCCATCAGAGATAACTAAACATTTAACTGAGGAAGAAACGTATCAGTCACACAGGAAGAAAGATAATCAACCATCATCACAACAGAAACGCAAACATCAGATTCATTACTTGGCATTCCAGGTAATATTGAAGTAGTGGACAGTCGTACAATTCATCAAAACTATGTTAGCCGAGTTAAAAATCTACCATGGTTGCTATTATTTGTCTAAAACAACAGTAGTTATAGCTGATTAGTTAAATAGACCACATTGATCTTAAACTTCTCAGTTACATGTCATCTTTCAGTACTAATCTGTTTTCCCATTTTCTAGACCTGGCACTTTTCCTCATTATGTATAAATGAGTGGTTTGAGATTAATGATGGTAGCTATATTTTGTCACAATGCAATATATATCCCCCCCTGTCTGAACCTGCAACATCTCAATCCAGTTTTGTGCTCCACCATTGCATATGGATCATAATTACTAGGGGTGTAACGGTTTACCGATATACTGGTTGATATTGCAGTACGAATTCTGACGTTTTTTTACCGGTTCATTTTTCTCTGAACTGGTTTGTGTAGTCATAGAGACGCCACTGATGAAAAGGTCTCAGGAATAAGACAAATTTATAAACAAACAAATTGATAGCTACATATTCGTGCATGCTGGAAGATGTGACCGTTACACCTGCCTGTGTTTGATCTGCAATACATCTGCCTCCATCATTAACTTTTAAACGTGAACTTTGTTTTGAATTTGTTTGAGTCACAATACAAGCGAGTAGATATCGACATCTATTTTAAAGCGTTTGAGTGAGTCGGACTTTATGTTGTTGACGAATAATGGCAGACGCAGCTGATTATGAACTTGTGCTTTAATAAGTTTAAACACTTTATCAAATGAGGGGTGAAACTCTTCTGAATTCTGGTTCAAAATATGCATTTTATTGCAAATAGTCCAATTTACACAAATCAGTTGTATAAGAGATCATTTGCAGCTACGTATTTATTTCATATATAAAATATATATAATATTGAGCCATTTAAGACAATGCATGTGCATCAATTCCTGCTTTGCTTTTCTGAGCAAAAAACAATACGTATTGAAATATATTGCAAAACAGGTTTTGTGTATTGCAATACATGTATATTACAATATGGTTTTTACCATATTGTTACACCCCTAATAATTACAGTAGTTATATTGAATGTTTCCTGAAAAATGTGTAAATTTTCGTTATTACTAATTTCAGGCTAAAGAGAGAGAATTAGAATTAAAGAATCAGTGGTCACATAACAAGCAGACGAAAAAACAAACACAAGCGAAGTATGGATTCTAGGACAGTTGGTGCAATCTAACCACCCTTGACTTGCTTTATTAGTAGTTCAGAACAACTCAATGTTCCAAGTCTGTCAGACCCCATTTTCATATGAGTATGTGTTTCAAAGAGTATGATATATATATGTTAATGAGCAGAATAAGTACGGAATATGGTATTTTGACCGCCATATCAGCTTGTAATTAGATTTCTTTACCAGTGTGTGTAACTTATGCTTCTTAGACTGGTCATAGGGGCCTCTGTGGTTGAGCAGTTATGGTCTCTGACTTGCAGTCACTGTCCCCCAACTATTGCTAGTTCAAATTCCTCAGAATTTCCCATGTGAGGAAGCTGTCCAGCTAACATACTGGTGGATGGTTCTACCAAAGAGTAAATCTGGGCTCTTCACCTTTAAGGCTGGAAAGTTGCCAAGTGTACCTGGCTGTTGGTGTGACATTAAACTCCAGCAAGGCTGGTTATCTGAAATAATATGTGGCAGTATGTCAGCAGTGTCTTTAGTTAGACTGTTTTACCTACCCTTGTATATTGAGTGATAATCATTTGTTAGTAATTCCATAGTACTGTCAGACATATCACATGCATATGATGTTACTTTTTGACAACCCTAATCTTGTACTTGCATAATTTCGTCACCTTTTTTATGATCACTTGTCCTTCTCATGATTAGTTCGTATACTTGAACCATTTATTGCTGTTACTTGTTGAAACATGAAGATATGAATGGGGAGGCCACGGGTAGAAATCACCAGCCCCTCACTGCTGTGAGTTCAAATCCCACCTTGGACCTAATTTCACATGTGAGGTAGCTAACTTACAGAAGGTTGTTTTCTTCCCTGATGTAAGCCTGTTAAAGCTAGAAAGTCGCCATATGACCCCAGCTGTTGGTGTGACATTAAACTCATTAAAAGTGATAAAAAAGGTTGAAGAGTGTCTGGTAATTTTTATTGGTCTATAATGACTCCTAGTCTGAAGAAAGTTTTGTAGTCACCTGATCTTGTACATTGTTTTTCCTAAATCATGGTAACTTTATATCATTATGTTTTTATTTTACTGTCTGAAATTTATAAATTAATTTTAAGATGGAATGTTTCATTTGTTTTCTTAGACTATGGGTGATGAAACTCTACTGAAGTATCATATTAAATTCATTAAAGTGATCTCATACTATTTGTAAAATATAGAGCAATTACCTGGAGACTAGTATCTTAGTAATCTTTTGTACAATGTATTATACATATTTGTACCTAAGCTCATGTTAGTCATTAGAAACTAATTACCGGTAGTTATTTTTCATTTCAACATACCAGCCATATCATAAATATTAGCTGCATTTTGACCAAGTGTGTGAGTGGTATGCATTTAGATATCCCATCGTAGTTAACTTTCACGTAACGGTAACATAAATATTAAGTATCAGTATGAATATCACGATGATAAAAACACAACAAGTTAATGCTTTTTTTTAGAAAGCTTTATTTACAGTTGACATATGTTGTACATTTATTGCATCACTGTGAACACAGAATTGGAAGGCAAATATATGACAATGTATAATTAATTGATACTTTACCCATTTTCCATAGAAATATTTAAATAACAGTAAAGGCTAAAGCAAGAACACTGATACACAGAACAGATCAATGGGTGTAGACGTTACAAAACATGAAGACATGAGTGCACTTTCACACACATGAGAAGTCGGATTATTATCTTATTAATGAAGACAACCAGAACAAAGAGTGGACAGTTTAGGGTCAGAGATTAAAGCCGAACTATGTTTCCTAGCTTTGTTACAAAGATATTCTTGTAACAAAAAGAATCAGAAAAAATTATGAATATACAAATGTTGATGAATAACTAATGAAATCAATCATACATTAATTATAAAGGATTATTCTAATGTATAAATGTTAACCTCATAAATGACACTAAAGGCAAGCAATCAGCATACAAAATTTTGGTGACAAAAATAAAACCAAAAAATAAAATCGAGACAAAAGCCTTCATAATAAATAAGCAGTGAAGTATTGTCAATGATACTTTATCATGATTCATGAAGTATTGTCAGTATTGGTTTATCATGAGTGACAATTTGCTGTCTATTCAGAACAACCAGCAAGACTATTTGAAAATTTTCAGACCTCAAGTGAGGTCTAGGCTCTAACAGATATTACTTATTAGTGGAAGCCAAAACACGAACCAGTACCAGTCAGAACCACAAGATATAAAAATAGAAAACCAGTCAATTATCAAAGGTACGAGACAAGTTTTCGTCATGCTAATACATTTTTCTACGTAAACTGTTTTGTAAATTTAGGAATGTATTTAAGTTATGAAACATGGTCCCGACTTCAAAACATATCAGAATATGGTCCCAAAAATATAGACAAATACATCAGACTTATTAAAATCATACAGTATTATTCCATGCCTAAACACTGGATTAATCACAATGTAATCCTACAGTGTGGTAAAAATGAACAAAATTTCAATACAGAGACAATATCACATAACAACTGTTTGCTTAACAAGTACTAAAACCTGAGCAAAGAAATAACAAATATTCTAATAGTAACAACTTCAAAGTCAGGATATCTTCAAATTTGTCTCCTTAATATAGTAATGTTAAAACATCCATTGAACATAAATATTTTGTTTAATTCTGCCACCCCAGTGGTATCCTTTAGCTGAACCTTCCAAAATGGGTAAAAACACCATAGAGACAAAAGAATATTTTCGTATATTTACAATCAGATATTTATAACGCATCCAATGATTGCATATTTCTTTTAAGTTAACAGTACTGTATAATGTAATTATGATAAAAGTGTATTCGTTCATAAGTTGAGTACTAACTTTTAAAATCTGAAGAGAATCCAAGTTTGATGATATAAATTGCGTTATTTAAATCAACAACGAACCTCACAAACATGAAGGATACAAAAAATATATCCACAAATTAAATGATACAAATACACATCAACAATCGGAGACTAGCTCATTAACAATGTCTTAACATATAACATATGTAACAATAATATAATGTCATCATAGGATGAAATATTTCAGCACTCAAAAATACAATATGTATCATACTCAAACTAAGAACTATCCTGTAAATACTACGCTGTAGTTGTGAAAATACTACAAAGCTAATGGACAGAAAAAAATCATGCAGTGATAACAAAGTCAGTTAAACTTAGAAGCATCTTTAAATAAAATGCACAAAACTGAGACACAAACATTTACCAATAAAATGTGATATTTATTGTTTTCTGTTGTGCCATTATTGCATCAGATAACTGATTGAAAAAAATACATGCATACTCTTCATAACGTTATGGAAATAAGTAAGCTGACACAGAGCTTAACATAACTTTATATATTGTACATTTACGGCCAGGAGTTAAGATGTGTTTTACCAATCATTGCAGCAATAACAAACAAGTCTTCACACTAGCACATTGATACAGCTTCAAGTTCACAATGTTTTTACACAAATGCCACTCAGTGAAGTAACAAATACCTTTTTCACAGTCACTTTCATTCAAAAAGTTAATATTTTATAACATCAAACAAGCTATAGAATACACTTTGTTCATATAACGGCTTCTATTTAAACTAGATAACATTCATGTAACAAAAATAAAATACAAACATGTTACTGTGCATATGCAACCATATCAACTATAGCCTTTCTTCATACTTTCTTTGCACAACAATTAAAATTCAATTAACAAGCAGTAAGTAACAAGGATAATAAAAACATGAGAAAAATACATTTATAAATTTGAAGAAAAATGGAGAATAATTTACTGCATGTTGAGGCACGTAATATAAATAGCAAATAGTATTTATAACTTTTTATCTTGATCCAATAAATCTACCAGAAATCAAGTCTATTTTTATACATACTCTGGTACATAGAATCAAGAACTGCATAATATATAGTTAGCTAGTAATATAATTATATAAGTCATGCAATCAAATAATTATACAGTACAAATGTCTAGCTCTATCAATGTAAAGCTTCTTTTATTGCCTAGAATGAATAACCTATTCACTGTCATAGATTCAATTAAAGTTTGTATTTATTTTACACCACTGTAGAATTTCTTGTTGATCAGAAATATGAGAAGGTTTACATTAACTTTCGTTTTTCCAAACATTTCCATGACAGCCACACCTTCATACTGTAACTGTAACAAATCCTGTAACACACGCAAAAAAACCCCTTATAAACACAATGTAGGTAGAACGTATCAAAACAAGCATGTTATTCATACAATTTAGTTAAAAATGACATCTTCAATAATAGGCTTATGGATCTAGTCCATTGAATGCACACTACAAATATTAACAGGAGAACATTCTGGACAGAATTTAAGTATGGAATTCTTGAACAGGTAAGAAAAAATGCAAACATTAATACACAAAAATGATCAAAAATACCATACTCAGGTCATTATGTATACATTTGATACAAATGTGTATTTCTAATGTCAAACACGTATTTATGACAATGAACATAATGAATTCTAACACAGTATTTTAGCATTAACTTTGATAAGTCTACTTTTAACAAACCACCAGAATTTAGCCAGATTTTCATGTGCACGAATAAACCATTCATTACATCACAGATCAACATTCCAATTAGGAAGACTTTAAAGACAATTTCGAACAATTGGAAGTCAGCATTACACTTCCTACAGACTCCGCATCATCATACACATGTTGTGCATATTAAATAAATATAATGAAGGTGGAAATGTTACCTGAAAAACGAGCTCAACTTTTTCAACATCAATACCCATAAATTTGGCACTAACTTGAAAAATGCCAGGATCTGCTGTAGCCGCTATCTCAAACTGTGCATTCTTAAATCTGAAATATACAAATTAATGAAAATAACAGTAGGAAGTAAGCTAATTATCAACTGATAACCTAACATTCCTCCTCCAGTAAATGTTCTCATTCCTTTATGTTGAGTGACATAAAATATTTATCAAACATCCTTACATAATTACGAAAAACAATCATATCTATAATTTACCATTATTTGATAAAAAAACAAATGAAGGTCAATAAACAGGCAGTTTTTACAATAGGACACCCACGTTTTTCCACATAAACCATTGGACAATGTGATTAACACAACTATTAGTTCGGACAATGCTTCATTCTATAAATTAAACATATCATCACCATGCAAGGAGAGGATTCATTCATTGTCACTGAGTACATATACTATCATCATATAAGGAGAAAATTCACTTATAGTGACTGAGTTAGTACATTATCATCAAATAAGGAGAAAATTCTCTTATAGTGACTGAGTTAATACATTATCGTCAAATAAGGAGAAAATTCACTTATAGTGACTGAGTTAATACATTATCGTCAAATAAGGAGAAAATTCACTTATAGTGACTGAGTTAATACATTATCGTCAAATAAGAAGAAAATTCACTTACTGTGACTGAGTTAATCCTTCTATTTCAAGCATCACACCTTTCTCATAGAGTTTAGCACCACTGTACTTTATGGTACCATGAGCTTTTCTCGCATTCTTGTTAGCTTTAGCTTTATGTGACCTGTGGAGTAAAACAAACATGTTAAATTGGGAAAAAAACAAAGACGTAATTAATAAACTTAAATGATCTAAAATAATGTAATAATATCATTATATAAATGTTCAGATGTCAAACATGGGTTCATGACAATGAACACACCATTCAATTGTTTAAAGGATGAATATAAAAAAATGTAGGATAATTAAAATGTTTTGGGTCAAGTTACACCCAGCATAATTACTAGTATTTAAATATAAAACCACATGAATCCTTATAAATCTGTATTTTGTGAAAAAACTCGAGTCATATACAAAGTATATATCTAATAAATGATAGACATGGTTCATGGGAGATCTCATAGAAGAAAAATGGCATGCATTTTACATGATTCAATTAAAACATTTCCAAAGCTGGGACAACAAACAAGAGATCGAGCAATATTTCATATACTTAGTATGAATTATTAATCATTCATAATTTAAAGCAAATGACAAAGTGTGAAGACATTATTGGTGTGAATAGATACAGTAAATCTGTCATATAGAGCAGCACCTGATTGTATGAACATTATTAATATATTATAAGCTTTGATTAAGTGATACACTACATATAACTTAATTAATTTATCTAAAAATGATTTCTGATTAAATTTAACTCGGAGTAAGGTATTGGTAAAGATGTTGTCAAGATTTTCAATTCATCCATTCACTTGTCTGAATTGTCAAAGCTGTCTAGCATTTGGTACAACAAAGGCAGCCATCTTCTTAACCTTACTTCATTTATCCATCTGTTCGTGCAACTTAACCAAACTTCATTTAATCCCATGTTTGTACAATTAGGTGCTGACAGGTAACCTTATGCATTAATGCTGACATTATTATGTTAATTGTAATTAATTTTCTTACTAATGAATGTGGTTGTATCAATAAAATACAAAATTTACAAATAACTTGATAGAACTTAATGCCTATTAATTGCCAAAGCAATAAAGAACCAACTACTTGAAAACAAAATTTTAAGTTCGTTCATTACACACTACATCGTAGTGATAAGGGAGGTATGTGGGGGAGAGGGCAGTAGCAAGCATAAAGAAACTATCCATAAATTACGCATAAAATCAATGATGTAAAACAGTGAGATTATTTCAATACATGGGATGGATGCTGTAATGGTGTATGGATAAATTCATAAGACACTGGCAGTCTGCACAAAAAACTTTTTTGTACCTATAGTCCTTTGACTATATTTCGCAGAAAAAATTATGGTCCGAACCATATTTTTGAAGTCTGAAATTTCGAATAAAAACAATTTCCCGATTGAGTTTGATATGCTTATCCCTCTGAGAAAACGAAACAAGAAATTTACATTGTCAAAATGTTATAGCCTGTCGGACTACAACTTTGCAATATTTTTATAGCCCGAGTACTTTTTTATAGCCTCGGGCTCTGACTATTCGTATTTTTAGCAGACTGCACTGGGTATAGTATACACAGGATACCAAAACAATTAATTATAATGCAATCTTTTAAAAATGAAAAACCAAAAAAAGATGTCAAAAAAATAAGATACATTTTCTTTCAAGCTACTTCCAAGTGCACAGACATCAACAAAATCCTTCATCAATACAAAAAAACTAAATCAAGAAATATTAATGATTATTTATCATCACTAAAAGAAAAATGCATTATAATAATAAAGTTGTTAAAAATGTATTTACTGAACCAAGAGAAGATCTCTGAAAAAGTCACATAAAATATAAACATTTAATCTTCAGGATCAAAACATAAAAAGCAAAGATTTTAAGAAAATCACACTAGCTGTCCAGAGACGTTTATACATGTAGCACAGCTGTGTATGGAATATAAGCATACATGAAACACAGAGTGGACAAATATAGTCTAAGCTAACTTAACACAAATACCAAACCTGCCTGTGAGATATAATTGTAGAACTGTGAACCAATATAACTAAGACCCCCCCCCAAAAAAAAATCATGGCTTCAGTTCAGAACAAAGATTTGAAGCAGAATTAGTTTGAATGATTATGTGACAAACATGGAAAACAAACATACAAAACATTAAACCTTAAATTTTTAAGTATCACAGAATATCACACTGAGCATAGTTTCATCAACAACATCTTGTTATGTTACGCCATCAACAACTTCATAACATTTGATAACATTCTTGTAATAATCAACTATGTCAATTTGTTACAGAAAAGATGGATAACTCAGCATAATCACTGACAAAAAAAGTACCAGGTTTTGTAAGTAAAACGATGTTAAACAATGGATGGCTATCGAAACAACAAACTACAGACACTTCAGTATCATGTAATTATAGTTGATTATAAAATACACATAAACATTACACTTGTATCTAACACTGACAGCCACATACCTGCCCTTCTGTTGTAAGTTCTCAATACAGGTCTTCACATATTGGTTGTAATAATCCACCTTAGATTCATAGAATACTCGTTTCTCGGCTAAACTCTTAAGAGTCACTCGTAATTTGTTCAGCTCTTGCTTACGGTTATTTCTATATCGACGTTGATTCCTGATATCCTTTAAAATAATCAGAATTAATGACTAAAACAAGAAATAAGTATAGACAATATTCAATTTCAAAAAATTTTTACAAAAAGCTACATCAATACAAGGCACAACAATAATTAGCAGGCAGATATTGCAATTAATTGAAACAAAGGCAGCATAACTTGATTTATCAATTCTTATGTAAAGTAATTCAGACTCAAGCATAAAGAATAGATAATCTGAATGATTATTCTACAGTGATTTTTACATGGTTTTCCAGCATCCAGAATATGCAAATAATGCCTTGAATGTTGTGTTCCGAAATATATGCATCCATGGACACACACAAAAATTATGGGTGGAGTTACACTAAAGGCCATTTTTACACATTTTACTTTGGTGAGCTCAAAACTGATTGGATGATATCCCAATCTCAAGCCAGTGATATCGGATTAACTCTGAATACCCAGATAAGGTGCCAAAAATAACATACATGATTGTTTCTGCACCTATTGTGAAGTCTGGGAATCAAAGACTTTTAGTGCAGTGAGCCACTGGACTTACATGCAAACAAGAGCCCTGCAGAGTGGCGCTAACGCTGATCTGTTTTACATCAGTCTATTTCATAAGCAATTTTGACCAAAATTCTAATTTAAAAAGGGGCATAACTTCAAACATATAGCTTTAAGAATAATGACCCTTGTCTTGCAATTGCACCTTGCCATGATAATCAAGTATTCCAAATGTTGTGTTGATATCATAAAGTATTTGAGTAATGGGTTATATTAAAGTTTTTGCATGACAACAACAATGACGGCAACAACACAGCGATCATAACAGCTCGACTTTTTCTACAAAACAGATGAGCTAAAAATACTTGATATTGCATATGCTTGTACTAGAATAGATCTTACTTGAGCAATAAGATTAATGATTTCCTGGTATCCATCTTTTCTGGTAACAACACTCTCCAACTCCAGACTTTGAAGGCTCTTCAATATCTTTGTTTTCATTAGGTGTAACGGCAGACGACAGTCACCTGACATGGACTGTTGCCGGACAATATTGCCGTCTGACTTTGCAGCCCGTTTATCTCGTATGTCTCGTTTCTTGACTAAAGCTTGATGAAGTTCCTCCTGTTAATTAAATACGTAACAACAGAATGTTTACTTGATAATAAATCCAAAACAAACGCAAATCAGGTTTATCTGCGTCAGATTGCATTATGGGATTGTCAGTAGTCTCAAACAAAGGAACATTTATTATTTGGTTATTGTATTCATCTACAAACACTAATAGAAAATAGTTTAGGTATACATAAGACCACAATCTCCACAGGACCTAGGAAACAAACTGACACCTTTTGTATTTATGTAAAATACAAACCTGCTCATCTGTAGCCGGAGCTTCTAGAATACCAGACAGAGTTTCTCCACCTTGACAAGCTATAACATCCACAGACATACGTTTTGTCCTGATCAGTAATGTCTTAATATCTGTCTGATCATCATCTGGGACCTCAAATTTATTATTCAAGGTCAAAGTGATTTCACTTTTGGCAAGTTGAGCATGTATTTGTTCTTCTAGGTTCTCATTTTCACCAATATCTACACCTATAGGCAAATTCAGAAGTAAATTCTACTGTATACATGAACATTTAAACAGAATATTTATTTTGAACAGCTAAATGCAATAAATTCTAACAAATCCACCATTTATCCAATACTAGAAAGTACCATATATTGTGAAGAATATTTCTTATCATTTGTTATCAGGACTTAATTTCATCAGGTATACAGCACAGAATTACACTCAGAATAAAGGTTACAATTTGTTTACCTGCAGGAGACCACAATGTACAATACCTTGGTCTAAAACCCAATAATTCTTAATTAACAATCAATGCTCTGCCTGGTCAGCTTACAGAACAGAATATATCGTAACACAAAAATCTGTGTACTATCTTACCAATAAGTTCATGTCCACTTGGTACTTCACCTAAATCTTCTAACAATTCATGTAATGGATCACTGTTGTCAGGGGCGATTCTATCCTGATGATCTAACAGCAGCTGTAATCAATCAATGTAAAAATAAACATAATAAATACATGTTTGCAGGAAAAATCAATCATTTCATCAATCAATTAATCTATAATAGATGCAAGTTGACAACATGTCGTGCTCATTAATTCAACCTTATTAAAAACCATGATAGACCTGCGAGACCTGAAGATTGTACACTGTTGAGACTCAAAACTAACTCATTCAAAGAATTTTTTTTGGGCCAGTACAGAACTGCTGCTCATTGTCAAAGTACCAGTCCTAAGTAGACCAAATTGACATAAATTTTGTTCTCCCCATGCAATTACAATTTCAGCTTTGGACAAAGATTCTGCTGATGACACACTGTTACATCTTAGAAAATATTCATAAAAAGCTATTTTGATATCCTCCAATAACTGACAAAGTCAAGGTTCGGACAAAAATATGGAATGAATGCAAATACACCCAACTGCCAATATAGTGACTAAGTCAAGCTCATTGCTGGGATTGGACAAAAAACAAATCAAGGTGTTTAAAATATCACCTTGTTTTAACTTCAAGAGGGCGGATGGCTATTTTCCCTTTATTTTTCATCAATAAGTTTTATAACAAACAGGAGTCAAAGATAGATGGACACTTTTCCTGTTGTTTGGAGAGCTACTTTAAAGAATCTAGAACATATCTTAAATTAAAATCTCACAATAAATTAATTATCAAATAAATCTCGATAATTACAAAGTTTATAGGTCAAACATGATGTTAATGATAAAAATGAAGACTGTTAGACTCTCTGGATCCTACCTGATGGGTATCTACAATTTCCTGTACTGATATATATATGACGGGTTTGGTTATCATGGTAACGTCAGTGTACTGATCAATGTTAAACTTAACTTCTGGTTCCTCTACATCACAGGCAGCTGAACAATACTTCCTGGTAAAATACACAAATTATAGAAATCATACTAAAGAATTGAACATACTTAGTACAATATCAATCATCAAGTACAAAGAAAATACATTTTATAGAGTTTTCATCATAAAAATAATTTTGTTCATATTTTTATTTTTACATTTTCACGTCTTTAAGTTTAATGATTTGAGGACATCTGAAGATAGAAGATAAACATGGATACAATGAAACTTTATGCACGATAGACTTGACACAGACAGGTATATATCACAAATGAATCAGATAATATTTATTTTAACCATACGTAAACATCTTACTTAAACTTCTCATGAGCATCTATAATGTAAGCATTCATGTGAGCGAGGTATGAGCTGTCACCACCAAACTGTAAACAAGAAAAACATCCATAAAATGAATTTCTTCAAAACTGCATGATTTTACAGAAAGACAGTATGTGTTAGGTCTCAGCAATATCAACATGTTGTAAACACAAACATGTAGTATTCTAATAAGACGCTTACATTCTAAGAAGAAGCTTACATTCGAATAAGACGCTTACGTTCTAATAAGACACATACATTAATTTTCAGATTTGGCCAAGTTACATCTATTTTGTGCACTGCATTTAGCAAAACAATGTAATTGACATTTTGTGTTGTAATCAGTGATGTCTTATTACTTTCCTGATTTGATACAGTTTCTTGAAATCTTATCACAGAAAGTCCGTAGCAACAATACGTGAAAGTTTAAATAATTGTTACTCACTCCTTTATTTGCTGCAGCAAACTGAAGTATTTTAGCAACAGAACCAAGATTTCTTCGTTGATCAGTCGTTAGTGCCTTCTCTACACTAACATTGATAATATCAAACACATCAGGAGCAACAATAGCTGGATTTATGTAACGATAATACAACAGATTACCGACAATCTGAAATATGATAGAACAGATTACCAACAATCAGAAATATAATACAACAGATTACCAACAATCAGAAATATATTACAACAGATTACCAACAATTTAAAATATACAAATAATACAACAGATTACCAACAATCTGAAATATAATACGACAGATTATCAACAATTTAAAATATACAAATAATACAATAGATTACAAACAATCTGAAATATGCAAATAATACAACAAATTACCAACAATCAGAAAAATAATACAACAGAATATCAACAATCTGACATATACAAATAATACAACAGATTACTCTGGGTCAGTTAACTTTCATAAAATGACCTAGCACTACAAGTCATGCTTACATCAATTACTTATATTATTTAAACATAGGAAGTAACACACTCTAGACTCAAGTCTATCTTTTTTATTCAAATGAATTGTTGTAAACATACAACAATAGGACGAAAATTGAGATTGAGTTTCATTGAAGCAATCCAAACAATGAATGGCAGGGCTTCATAAAGAATTTTCACTAGTTCTGCAGCAATTGCAACTCATTCCCAGTCAATTTCTACTCATAATTATGAGCAGACGGATGGATTCGTCAAGCCCTGAATAGTTTTCAAGTAGAAAAGCACATTCAATGAGACTCACAATTACTTAATGAAAATAAGAACAAAGTCTTTCATATTTCAGAACTGTATAATGACCAATTAAGCTACAACAAGCTTGTAAATCTAACACATCATATACCTTAAGTACATCCTTCTCTTGAGCATCTGGAAATTTTCTTTGCAAGGCAGCACGTAGCACTTTGGCCATATACCTCATACCATATCTGTAAACATAACAAAATTACCTCAAAGTAACAACCACCTCAATATAATGACCAGCCCAATATAACGATCACTCAATATATATTTTGGACCAGTTTTTTCTGTATTTTTACAAATGCTGGTCTTCATATCAACATTAACTGTACATATTTTCTATGCAGTCAATAATTTTGTCAATTTGCATTTACAGGAAAGGCCAATTATACAAAGATCATTTGCAAAAAAAAATACATTAACATACTTATTTTACAAAACTTAATCTTACAAAATCAGGAGTTGTACATAAATGTACTGAAATCAATGCTGAAAATGAGGTTAAATACTATCTTTCCACAACAACAAAATAACTTACGGTATTTTATCTAATGACTGTAAAATGGCTGTCAGAAATCTATCAGTAAGAGACTGTAGTTGTTTTGTGGATTCTTTCAATCTTTCCAAAACTTCTGGATGTTTCAGTGCCTCTTCTGCTGTCACATCATATGGCAATGTACTAAAATACCAACACATGCACATCACTAACAAAACTATTCAGTCCTATCATTGAAGACAGAACTATTCAGTATAATTTCGGTTCCACAAATCAGGCACAACCGAACCAAGCCATAAAAATACCAGTAGTAAATCTAAAGTTTGTTTTTGTAAACAGATGGACATTATGCACCAAACTAAGAATATTTGTTACTGGCCTAAACCTACAAACCTACAAAAAGGTGGTCACTGCATAGTACAGGTTTGGATCAAATGGATTTAATACTTAGACATAATCATTTTAGGAATAGAACAGAATATATATTTGATTTGTACCTCATCTGCACATATACATATATATAATTACAAACACACAATATACAATAAGTCACATTGTTTAGGACAATACTAACGGTAACTCTCAAACATGCACTTAGGATGTACTTACCTGACAACCCCGGACTCTGATTCCTGTTGATTTACCCAGACTTTATATACTTCTACAGGATTTGTGTTAATTTTAATGTTCTTATCTTGAACAACATCCATCACCAATGTTTGTAGCATTTCCTTCAATGCATTCTGACCTCGCTGGTTTCTATGGTAATATACACACAAAAAACAAAATCAAAACAAGAAACACAGAAAGAACTTTTATATAAATATACATGTATATATAATCTGTGCCATTTAATTACTAATCCTTGTTATACGTATTACCACATGTCTAATTTCTTACCTGGCTAAAATTCATGATAGAACTAGTATGCAATCATGATACCATTTCTTTCTCATAAACAATTCTTCATGTCAAAAAAAACATGAAAATACTCTTTATATATTCTTTGACACACTGACGGCCATATTGATTTTTATTGTGTATACATATTACTGTGAATCTGCCAATTAAATGCAAGATAAGAAGTCACGTGGGAAAATACTGGTACTATACTAAACTTGTAACCAATATTAAGTATTTTCCTATACTAAGATACCACAAGGGCATTTTTATTTAAATGGACAACATGTTTTTAACAGACTAGAATCTATGAATGAAAAACGTATTAATTTTAATTCCTTCCATATGACTGTGTAAAAAATAACTGGACTAACAATTATGAAAATGTTTGACAGTCGCGTTATGTAATGTAAACAATGCTAGGTGGAAACTGAAGTAGAGGCGACGCACATATGTTTCATTTATTGTTATTATACTGGTACTCAGGGTAATATGTATATCACGGTAATAAGTATACAAGGGATATATTATCATTGTCATTTAATTACTAATATAATCTTTGTTCTTTAATTACATATGCAACCTTTTTTCATTACAAACCAGCACAAAACACAAAAAATATTTGTCAATTTACTTTTCATAACAAAGACGGTATTCTGTAACAGTTACAAAATCAACATAGCAATACGCTACAGTTCATTTTTACCTGTTGAATCCTACAATCATTTTCACCACCAGAGGATTTCCTGTAACTATATCTGTGATCTTTTCTACCTTGGAACTGAAAAATCCAACATAAAATCATTTAATAGTCAAAAACTGACCAATGATATCTCAAGCTCTAAGATAAACACTGCATCTACTCATCAATATAAAGACCAGATACACACAGAACAGGTATACTGATTTACATGATGATATTTACAAACAGTACTTAGTAAACATAAGGGATAAAAATGCTTCATCTTGATGTGTCCACAGTCATCAAATCTCTGTATGTGTGACACAGACTAAATGATTACAAAGTTTACAACGTTCCACATGTTGAATGTTTACCAGGAAGCAACATTTATAAAATAGTGTAGTAGTGTAATACATTTATTATAAAAAGATCTTTACGTATTGGTGCTTGAACTAATCAAAATGTTGTAATATTAAACTCAGTAAAAATTTACAACTATGATAGGCAGGGAAGGATGTGGTAGAACAGAAGACTACAATACATGCTGAAGTATTTTCTGTAAGGTGGGAGATAAAAGTAGACAATTTGTAGTAAACCTTAAAAGTTAACAGGCAACAATAGGTCTCACAGTTTATTATATTCCTTCAAAGTTTAAAGGTAACACTATGTCTCACAATCTATTATACTTATATATGTTCAACTTCATTCTGAGCAACATTTATCAATGCTTCTACCAAACATATCTTGGTGAATATCCAAAAGACTACACAGCTTGATGTGAAAAGAGGTCCAGTACACTCTTGAATCTTTACCGCAAGAAAATGGTTCCCATCAGATATGGTAAAATACCATCCATTAAATCTGGGGACTTATTAAACATCAATTTTAAATATTCATGGATGGGCTGACAACACGAGACACAAGTACCTCACAAAAGTTCCTCAGACCAGATAAACTAAAACAAAATTAAACACCATTCACACAATCAAGTAAAAACTGAAACAAAAATTCTTTTTACATAAATTACAACACAACAAAGCACAACATACTGATGCAGATACATTCCACATAAAACAACATAAACAACATTTAGACTTGTGCGAAACATGACAAATTCCACAACATAAACCACTATTCAGACTTGTTAACAACATAAAACAAGACGAGGCAATGGCATGCTATTATAAATATCTGTCTGTTGTAAAAATCTTCAGCAATCCACCAGCATGAGTCCACCGAGCTCAACTTTCACATCAATAGAACACATGCAAAAACCACATGGTCATAACAGAACAATTAACCCATTGTCATTATGTTGAGTCCAATAATGCTGATTCTTGTAATATTTCTGTATGGGGTATGTTTGCGGTATGTTAACATGTACTATAACAGCTTCACAATAATACAAGATAAAACATTTTGACAATTCACTGAAATACACAAAGTATTAGCAGATCATTTATTCTACTTGTTTCTGAAGAATTCATATATTATTACCTATAAATATATTTTTAAATATTCTAAGGTAATCAATATCATAAAATCATCACCTCAAAATTGTTTGACAAAATACCTTCACTATTATTTTTCAACAAATATATAAAAAGCATGTCCACAAAATTAAGTGCAAGAATAGAGATGTCCATGAAAACTATCTTTAATAATAACAATTATGAGTGATTGAATGGCATTCAGGCCTGGGGACTTTATTAGTAATTCAATGCTTTAAAAAGCACCAATAATACACCCTTCCTTCCCCACCCACGTAACTTCTTCAACCTTCACAAATCTTAACATGGAGTGTATTCCCTTATCAGTGAACATAATCACCAGATCTGATGCATGCACATATAGATAACTAATAGCAGTGATTGGTTGCCATGACAACTTGCCAACGACTCACAATGCATATTTGACAGCTGTCTCTTTGCTGATGATACTGTGTCTGGAGGTCCTGATATGACAGTAGACAAATATATATATACCCTATGACAACAAATACAAATTTTACATTTTAAAACAAAAAATTTAAAAAAAGTAATAGGATTTTTTTTAAATGAACTAACAGCAGTAATGTACAATTCTTATAATGCATACTTCATAATTAAACAAAACTCAAACTACCTTTGGAACAAGTTTCTGAAATAAAGTTTTCATGATTGTATTAAATTTCTCATGAATAATGTGATTAGTTGGTTAAATAAATATTGCAGTGTTTTATCCAACACTCACTTGTTCTTCTATCGGTTATTGATAACTTTCATGAAAAATTGCAGATAATATCAAAAAGAAAACTGTTAATGTTTAAGTTCTGATTTTCATATTACTTTATGTTTGTTCATGCAATCATGACACAGACACATACAGCCAAAAACATCACATAGCAACCACCTAAACATTACCAAGCTATTGTTACAACAAGCACTTATTCTTGGACCAGCTTTTAATAATTCTCCTATAATTCAACTTTATAATGAGACCACCTCCTTATCATGACCGCTTTTTAGGGTGCTGAAGGTGGTTTCAATATCAAGGTTTTGTTTTAAACTGGTTTGTAAACACAATCAAGGTCAACAAAGATTATAAATAATCAAGTAAAACAAGAACTAAGTCAAGAATGTATTATCATTCATATCACAGATTGAATGGCAAGGTTTGAATACTTGGGAAACTCGCAACATGTAGACTATGGGTGCTAGCATACAGTGAAGTAATCCTGTTGTGTGATATCTGTATATCCATTCATATGTTTCCTAGCAAGCACCTGCATAGCGAGAGCACAGTGTGCTACCAATATCACCCATACATGGTGACAGCACTTTGTAATAGATTAACTCATACATACATACATACATACATACATACATACATACATACATACATACATACATACATACATACATACATACATACATACATACATACATACATACATACATACATACATACATACATACATACATACATACATACATACATACATACATACATACATACATACATACATACATACATACATACATACATACATACATACATATATACATACATACATACATACATACATACATACATACATACATACATACATACATACATACATACATACATACATACATACATACATACATACATACATACATACATACATACATACATACATACATACATACATACATACATACATACATACATACATACATACATACATACATACATACATACATACATACATACATACATACATACATACATACATACATACATACATACATACATACATACATACATACATACATACATACATACATACATACATACATACATACATACATACATACATACATACATACATACATACATACATACATACATACATACATACATACATACATACATACATACATACATACATACATACAGTAAAACCCTACAACCATCTCAATATTACATCCATGTCCACTTATTTTCTGACTTTCAATAACTCCCCTATCATTCAACTTGATCATGAGACCACCTCATTATGACAACCAATTTTTCAGGTCCTGAATGTGGTCTCATTACCAAGGTTTTACTTTACTTCAGCAATCATAAATTAATCAATGAAATTCTGATACTAAATTTAACATCTAGACTTGACCATATAACTTGATATGATAATATTATCATATGATGTTCATGAGCACTACCTGAGCAACAAGCCAGAAGTAGACTGAAAAGAATCAACGTGGTTACTGTCTAAAGTATACAATGGATGTGTGTCAGGTAATGATTCTGCATAGACTCGGGGATCTGACAGGCATGCTATTAGTTCATGTATCAACTTCAGGTCTGAATAATACGATAATGCTGCACGCACACACATATATTACACATACATACAGGCTAGCATCATCTAGATTTTCTTAGTTAAACATGGGTCAACATAACATACTTACGGTAACCTATTAAAACAATGATAAAATGAATCATAACAACACAAGAATTACATAAAATATGGAGAATGTCATTATGATATCACATACTTAATACAAAATCCATACAATCAGACAATTCACACTTTCAATAGAAAATAATAATAATAAATAAATACAAATAAAGCCACAAAAACTCAATAAATAAATAAAACACAAGTGTCATAGTTACTTACATTCTCCTAGATGATACAGCATTAAACAGGATTAAAACAAAATTAAAATTTCAATAAAACTATTTAAAAAAATCAATAAAAAATTTACAAGCACAACATAGGCTTATTTGTTCATTCTCAGTTTTCAAGTCATGCCATTTTTTTCACTGCACATCACCATCCAGGGTCATTTGGTGACTATCCAGCTTTAACAGTGGAAGAAGACCCCAGACTTATACCTGGGTGGAACCAAAGAGCTTCCTCACATGTGAAATTTGGTCTTGGGTGGGTTTTGAATTCACAGTGGTGAGGGACTAGTGATTACATGTCAAAGATCATAACCACTCACCCACAGAGTTAAACCAGATCATTAATTTTTGTAGAACAACAGTGTAAATCAAACAAGTTTATCTAATCGAAATAGATGATCAGAGAGTGTACCAAGATAGTTTGACTACATATAGTGATTTGAAGAATATGTTGTAGATAATCGCAAAGACTAGAAACATCTTTGAGCATTTTAAAGTTATATACTTACAACCCAGACTAGAAACATTGTGGAGCATTTTGAAGTCATATACTTACTACCTGAGTCATTTGAAAAGGCAATAATAAAACACTGTACTTTATGTAAACCTAGTCATCTGTTTAACACAATTCATCAACAGTATTTTACTTATAGGAGACAGTACCTTCAATGAACCAGTGCACCAGGGAAACCTACTATAGCTTACTTTTACATCCAACAACTTTCCAACATAAATTATCAATCAAATGTGGAGACAGACAGCCTTTGATGTAAAATGTGCCTCATTAAGGTGTTAAATCTGTAAGCCTTAAATCATCAATCCTGTGATCTATTTACTGCATCAAACAAGCCAGATTTATCAAAACATCAACTTTCTAAATCATGTATCATAAATATTAGCAATACTCTGCAGATAAACAAATATAACAAGCCATTTCCTCCTTCCAGTACTAGAGTCATTGACACATATTTCTACCCACACAAAAAGACAGTAAAACTTTATACTCGTAAGGTGTATATGAAGTTGTAATACGTAATTCTGTAAAACTGGATCATGACTACATTTACATAAATACCCAGTCACACTTGATAAGTGGATTTTAATGATTAATGAACAACAAATGACTGAGTTCACCTTTAAAAACAATACTTACATGATTTCTTCCTCCAAAGCTGTTTTAAAGAGTTTTGCGAGAAGGTACTCTTCTCTGACATTACTTCCATAATTAAACAATGAATAGATGACAGACTCCATGAATTTGGTGGTACGATCTTGAGGCATTTCGAAGATAAGTTTGGCCAAGTATGTAGGATTGGTTTGAAGTAAATAAAACAAGTGTTGGTAAGCTTCTAAACGATCATGATTCTCCTTCGACATCACTTTCAAGCCTTTTGGTAACATGGCACTACGTCTGTTTGAACTACTCTCATTTTCTTTCTGTTTTGTCAATTTTTTGTTGTGTAATACCACATCCTACAATACAAAACCAGAAATGTAGATAATCATGATTTATGTGAAGCCTATGCGATAGAAGTTTCGGAGCACATGCTAAATAGGGAATTTCATTATAAAACCAAAACTGACCACTGAACTTTTCCATGTTTATAACAAGAAAGAGATGCAGCGTTTAATAAACCAAAACGCCCCCCGTGGCATACTTGTCAATGGATTTCCATTGTAAATGAGGTTAAAATTTCGACATCCAAATCGGGCCAAGGTCAAGATCTGAAGTTGGGCAATATGGTTGGATTGTGAGTAGTATATAGCAACAACTGTATAATTATTAATCTGTTCATGTTAGTGCTAGACAAAATGGTCAAATCTAGTTAATTGAGATATAGCCCAATAAACACATTATAAGTCAAAATATGGATTAAGTCAATGTCCATGGCAACAACTGCATAAGTATCAAAACATTCTAGTAAGAAGTGATGGTTCTAGACAAAATGGTGAAATAGCCCCATTTAACACAATATTAGTCCTATACAAGTCAAGGTCAAGGTCAAATCAATGTTGGGTGTAATGGGTGCATCAAGAATGGCCCAAGGCAACAACTGTAAAGCGATAGACAAAACATTAGCCGATAGTTTCTAATGATGCGGGGGCATAATAATTACACAAGAAATTTCAAACTTTCCCAAAGGACTGTGGAATGGAAGAAATAACGGTCGTAAAATTTCTATGATTACACAACATGGTTGGATAGATAGGTACCTGCAGAGTGATTCTGTTTTTGATGAGTAACCCAATCTTAACGTCCATCTGATCTAAATCATGTTCTAGTTGTTGGTTAGATTTGATCTCCTTCACTACCTGTTGCTTCACTTTCTGTAATTCTGAAGAAAAAACAAAATCCAAAAATGTCTACCAATATTCTGAATTATTCATTATTCATATCATGAACAAAGAATGAAATATTTTCCAGCCTACAGTAGAGTGAATACAGTACTGTATGGTGAACACTGACTTGTACAGACTGGTTCTATACAGTGAACACTGACTGGTACAGACTGGATCAATATGGTGAACACTGACTGGTACTGAATGGTTAACTATGACTGGTTCTATACGGAACACTGACTGGTACTGAATGGTTAACTATGACTGGATCTATATGGTGAACACTGACTGGATCTATATAATGAACACTGACTGGTACTGAATGGTTAACTATGACTGGTTCTATACGAAACACTGACTGGTACTGAATGGTTAACAATTACTTGTATAAACTGTTACTTTACCATGAACACTAACTATATATATGCTTGTACCTACCTAGTTCCTCAGCATAGTCAGCATCACTTGTATCCAACAGATGTACAAATCTTCTTACAACATTAAGTGGTGGATTCTTCTCATACACTGAAATATTTTACGATACTACACAGTTAACATTTATATGTCATAACATTACATAAAATGATTTTTTTGAGCTGCATTGAAAGACGAAACAACAACAGTTTCAATCACATTTCAGCAAATATGGAGGAGTCGCAGAAAAACAATACAACATTACTCATTGTCATAGACATGTAAAAAAGAAGTCATACAAACATGCCTGAGAAATTACATCATAACGCATATTTGGTGTGAAGTTTAGCACCATACAGAATCTAACCTTGTCACTATTAACCAGCACTATCATGTGCTTCCTTTAAGCAGCTGACAAAGTCCAGATAGTGAATCAGCAACTTACAGATCCATCCAAGATCTGTGCTCTAAAATGCTGTTGTGTTTATTCCAGCTTAATTTTAATGTGCTGTTATTAAGAAATTTTGCTTTGTTCCATCCAGTCCAACTTTCATATTTCGAAATCCCTAAGCAGGTAAAAACAATGGATGATTTCAAAGTAAACATCATTGTACTTACTTAAAGCTCTGTAGTCATGTCTGGCTTTGTTTGAACGTACAAATGCTTGAATCTGCACAATTTCTGCTTCCTATCAATATAAAAGTAATACACTATATAAACATGATGAATTCAAGAATTCAATGATAGGACTGTCAAATGATGTCAAATGACTGTGTAAATGATGCCATTTTGGTTAAAGCTAATAAACATTCATTAAAATGAAAAAACACTAAACATTCAAGATGCTACTACTTGCTTAAAAATATTTTAATGTCATCCTTTCCTAAAACAAAGGACACAATGTACTTGATAATCTTTTTAAACTTTTGTTCTCTTTCCTTGACTGCCATCATAAAAACCAAGCAGACGTTGGAAGTTTAGAAGAGGTCAAGTATTATTCACAACATCGCAGATAAAACAAGAGCTCTACCAACGCTTGTCTGTTTTACATCATTCTATTTAATAATCAATTTGACCAAAATTTAAAAAAGGGGCATAGCTCTAAAAATATGGCTTTCAGAATAATGCCTCTTGTCTAGCAACTGTGCCTTGTAATGGTAATCAAGTATTCTATGAGTAATGTTAATATCTATAAGTTTTTGAATAATAGGCTGTATTTAAGTTTTTGCATGACAACAACAACAACAACAAAAATGATACAGTAATCATAACAGCTGGACTTATTCTTCGAAAACAGATGAGGTAAAAATGTGGGCTTCTCCTTTACTATCTAAACACTCCAAAACATAACATTTAAATGGAATCGTTTCGTGTTTTTCCAAAATGTGTCAATATCTACAAAATTGTGTAAACTTGACATACCTACACAGTGATCAACATACAGAAGCATGAAACAGGTCAGAGAAAGCTTATTATTACCAAGTTATGTTCGATTTGATGTCTTATACAACCCAAGGTCACAAATCCATGAAGCATGCATTAGATACCGGTTTATACATTGAACATACACTTGTTACTTTGTTTATATCCATGTATTAACATTTTTAGTCTAACATATACTCCTGGTAATGATACAAACAGCATAAGTCTAATATACAGGTATTTTGAGTAAAAAAAGAAATTTTGAATAGAAGAATGAAATGTTTTTGTTTTGTTTTTATGTTGCTAATTGTCACTCGGGTTTAGCGCCATTTTTCCACAATTTTTCAGTAATATCTGGTGACCGGTTCACCTTACCGTTTTCCTGGACTGTATACTAAACCAGTACTATGGAGGAAAATCGACGTTTGTCAAATTTTCTTAGAAGTGTACGCCCTGCCGTGACCAGGATTCGAACCCGGATCTCCGGGTTACAAGTCCAGCGCACTAACCACTGGGCTGTAGCCGAGGAAGGAAATATAAAAATTCTAGGTCAAATAAGATGTATCCTATATTTCAAGAAAACAACAAAGTTGTGGATCTTACATGATCCTTAAAGAATTTCATTCTTTCCAAATACCGACGTCGTGCAATCCACATTCTTACAATAGCTTGTATCTGAAACAAGAGGGTTGAATAATAGCATAAAATCATGATCATTTTTTTTCCACTACTTACATCAAACATTTAATGTACAAACAAAAATATGAAGTCAATATAACAAAAAAAGTTCAAGATCATATAATAGTTGGTTATAATTCATCACTACGAACAATTTTTTTTATGAAGTCATTTCAAAATTTTGCACAACAAATCATGAATGTGTATTGTATAATTATTGCAGATCTGACACAAATTTACCTTGATAGCAGCACCAGTATTACCAGCAAGATAATTCATACGAGATTCATACGCTTTCTTTTGTCTCAGTCCTTTCCAAAAAGCCTGAAATTAAACCAGTAAACAACAATGTCATTACTAACAGCTTGATTTTATAGTAAGAAGAAAACATTTTAATGCAAAGCAAAACTCATGAGTCATGGTAAATAAGAAACCTTTTAAAGCAAAAGAAAACTAATTAATGGGTATGCATCTTAGTGTGATTTGTAACTAAAAGAAAAACAAGAACTGTCAATGAATGTAACATATGCCCCCGAGGACCATAGTCTTGCATGCGACACATCATCTTCTGATGGTGATCGTCATTACCAAATAATTTCAAAATACATTAAGAAATAAGGAGGTTATGGCCGAGACACGAAAATTCCATTATTAATGTATGACCTTGAATACGACCTTGGCCTTGGCACTTTGGGCCAGGTCTCCCACATGGCACATCTTCTAGTGATGGTGGAAATCAGTACCAAACGATTTCAAAATACATTCAGAAACTAGAAAATAAAGGCTAAGACACGAAAATTCCATACATAATGGGTAACTCTAAGTATGACCTTGACCCTGAAGCTTAAGGTCAGTCTTTAACATGACACATCATCTTGTGTTGGTGAAGACTTGTGTCATGTTATTTCAAAATCCATGCAGAACTAATAAAGTTATGGCTGAGACACGAAAATGGGACAGTGCAACTATTATATGCCACCCTTTGGGGCATAAAAAATGTCATTGTAACTTTTACAGTAAGATGTTTACATTTTTATTTTTTCTACAATACCTGTATTTTGACAACAGCAGGTTCTTGTTCATGCAAGTATGCCAATCGACTTCGAAAGTTTTTCCATTGCAGATAACCACGTACAAGTGCTTGGACTTTAACGATAAAATCTTCATTGGCTTCAAACAACATTTCTCGATTACGGGCATCAGTAACAGACGAGATCACACCCTGAATACATATATAACAATGTTTAAATCAAATATAACAATGTTTAAATCAAATATAACAATGTTTAAATCTTGATCTACCAAAGTTTTCTTGATTCCATAGATTGAATGTGATTCTTCTAGGCCTGGATATTGTTCAAGGCTGTTGCAAAGACGACACAGAACTGATTCCTAGCCAGTTTCTAAAATAATGATAAGCACAATATGAAAACTTCGTAAAACTGATACCAAAAACCACAGAAGATTCTGAACATGTTTTATTAGCTTACAATTACATTTAATGATAAACTGCAATGTAAGACATCCATTCAAGCAATGGATTCCAGTAGCTGAAAGATGCACCAGAAATAGTCTACATAATACCAGCATGTAACTTACTTGTATTTCATCTTTGGTTAACAGAGAATTATCTCTAACAACATCATCAGTACGGAACCACAAGTACTCCATACTTCGTGTGTTGAAGAAGAACTTAGTTCCCTCTTTATTTCTGTTCATCATCCAGCCACTTCCACACTCACCAGATGATTGCTTACTCTCCTGTAACAAATATCTTGTTAAAGTATGCTTCACGTAACCCAGTTTTTTAAATCTATTTTTTGTTGATTACTTCACAAGTTACAAACAAGATCTGTAACTTAATTTGAAGTAAAATATTTTCACAAATATTTCCAGCAAAAACATTTTTCATCATAAATTAAATGACTCCATCCCAGAACCACGATGACTGTATAAAGGCGACATTCAGCAACCAAAGGTCTTGTATGCAACAATCTTAAAATACAAGATGCTAATGCGAAATACAGACCGTGGAATCATCCAGTTTGTAATGTTAAACACAGTGCATTATCGTATTGAACAGAATTACTAATACAATCATACCTTAAGCTTCTGTAACTCCTCTAGATATGCATGAGCACAGTCTGATCTAACATTCTGTAAACCAATCCCCGGTAACCCGAGATTTGATGACAGTGCATCATGATCGTCAGCCTCTATAGCATCGTTTACAGCAGCCACACCCATAGACACTGTAATATAACAACCATAGAATAAATCTATAGAGATACCATGTAACTATTTTATAATAAACACATACTTTCTATAAACAAACTATTTTATAATAAATCTTTACTTTCCATCAATAATTTTTTGTATAATAAACACATACTTTCCACCCCATCTCTAGCATCTCTGTTTCCTTTATCAATAGAATCCTGGATCTCATCAACCCATAATTCAGCACAATCATCTCCCTGTGTCTGTAATAATACATCAACATTTGGAACATTCTGTATATCATGGTGAAAGAATACAAACCATTTTCTAATGTAAGAGTTTATTCACTATTTTTTTTATTATTATTATTTTTTATGTGACTTATTGTCACTGGAGTTTAACACCATTGTTCAACAATTTGTCAGTTATATATGGCGACCTGTTCACCAAACCATGTTTTCCTGGACTGTATACTAACCAGTACTAGCTTACCCTTCCACAAGGAGCCGGCAACTTCTCGAAATTTTGTCAAATTTTCATAGAAGGGTATGACCTGCCACGACAGGGATTCATTTACTTTTTGTTCACAAGAATATTTTGGAAATTAGTATAAGAGCAAATACTAAGAATGTTCATCGAAGAGTTAGTTCAACTGAATATACAGTTGGATAGTGTGAAGAGATACTAGATCTAATATATAGCAGGAAGTTACTATCATGTGTAAGAAAAGATACTGTCAAACAGTTAATATGAAACACAAGTCTTGCCAAGAATTCTTAAACCAGTAACCTCTCCAACAACAGTGAAGTTCTGTACACAGGTAAGTTAAGTAACCAAACTGTATGTTTTATTTTATACTTTTTGTTCCGTACCTCCGCTTTTTGTTTCTTTTTCCTGATAAGTAAAACCTGGTAATGGTATGCCTGTTGATCTTCAACATTTTGTAGTTTGGCTTCAGGAAGTTTTAACATTTGTAACGTTTCTTCAGGGTGTCCTTTCTCTATGTACTCATTTATCTTCGATATAGCCAGGATCCCTGAATGAAGTATTAGTTAACAAGTATATCAAATCTACAGTTACTAACCTCTAAGATAAACAATTCTGTACATTTGAATGTTTGCATTCATCCAAGTTGAATTCAATGATGCAAAGTTATTTTCCAACTACTTTTCAATTTTGCTAGCCAGAAATAACTTTTACACATCAGACAATTTTGCTTATCAAAAATAACTTTTCGATATAAGACAATTTTGCTTGTCAAAAATAACACCTTTTCCATATGAGACAATATTGCTAGTCAAAAATAACAACTTTTTCATATGAAACAATTTTGCTTGCCAAAAACAACTTTTTCATATGAGACAATTTTGCTAGACAAAAAAACTTTTTATATGAGACAATTTTGCTAGTCAAAAATAAGGACCTTTCCACATGAGCTTGGCTACTAAAAAACAGATACTTTTCTACTTTTTGATATGAGACGATTGTGCTTGATTTGTTCAAAAGCTCAAAAGCTGAAGTATGTATATGAAGTCAATAGCATGTTGTTGAAACCACAATATAAGAACATACTTCTCAGATAAACAAATATAAACATGCAGTTACTCACTAGCATGCTCCTCTTCTACCTGACCATTTACTTGTTCTATAACATCAGTGATCTCAGAATGTGTGAGTAAGTTACATGATTCCTACAATAATAAATACAACAATCACAGAATATAGTAAGTTTACATGATTCCTACAATAATAAATACAACAATCACAGAATATAGTAAGTTTACATGATTCCTACAATAACAAATATAACAGTCACAGAATATAGTAAGTTTACATGATTCCTACAATAACAAATATAACAGTCACAGAATATAGTAAGTTTACATGATTCCTACAATAACAAATATAACAGTCACAGAATATAGTAAGTTTACATGATTCCTACAATAACAAATACAACAGTCACAGAATATAGTAAGTTTACATGATTCCTACAATAACAAATATAACAGTCACAGAATATAGTAAGTTTACATGATTCCTACAATATTAGATATAACAATCACAGAATATAGTAAGTTTACATGATTCCTACAATAACAAATACAACAGTCACAGAATATAGTAAGTTTACATGACTCCTACAATATTAGATATAACAATCACAGAATATAGTAAGTTTACATGATTCCTACAATAACAAATACAACAGTCACAGAATATAGTAAGTTTACATGATTCCTACAATATTAGATATAACAATCACAGAATATAGTAAGTTTACATGATTCCTACAATAACAAATATAACAGTCACAGAATATAGTAAGTTTACATGATTCCTACAATAACAAATATAACAGTCACAGAATATAGTAAGTTTACATGAGTTCTATTGATGTATTTTGTTAGGTTAGTTTTCAGGTAAAAAATACTTTTATTTTACTTTGATAAATTATTTCCCTCAGACCAGGAAGTATGTGAACATTCTGATCTGCTGTAATAAAATACACAAATGGCTTCAAAGTTACATTGATTTAATAAACAGCACAAGGACATTATAACACAAGATTCAGCTCTCAGGATCAGTGTAAGCAATACATATTTAAAATACATGTATTACAGTAGAATATTTTATTTGGCTTTTAATTTATATGAATGCACAAGCCTTTATGGACATAGTAAGCATCACACGACATTATACAACATACAAGTTACATACGATATTACTTACCCCTTGTTTGTTGGTTTTGGCTACAACCAGAGCAGCCTGGTATCTGTCAGAATTCTCTTCATCAAGATTCTGTATACAAGCATTATCAACAGAAAGAGCCTTAAACGTTCCATCCGCATCTCCTGTGTCCACACACTGATTAATGTTTGCTATAGCTGACAGTACTGTAAATATAAACATGTCTCCAGGTAAATAAAAGAGTCATCTCCCTTATCATACCAATCCATAAACAATGAAATATTCTATTAAATGTGTTTTTACATATATACAATTCATATTGTTCTACAAGACAAAATGTGAATTTAATTAACAAATCAATTTTAGAGGTTATTACAGCTTCTGCCGCAAAGATGAATGAAAATGTGAATGTTAGGAACTACGAGACAAAAGCTCTGTATAAATTGCTTTACATGTGTACTCTAATGCGTAAATTAATATGATAACCGGACCATACCTCTAACAGCAGCATAAATCTCATCATAATCAAGATCGCTCTCCTTCTCATCTTTCATGTTACAAAATTCTTCCATATATAACATTCCAGCAAAGTCATAAACTTGTGGTAACTGTGACCGTGGATGTTGTAACGTCTTCATTAACATCTCACAGTCGCGTGTCTCTATGGCGGAATTCACTGATGTTACAGCTAAACTCTCTGTAAAGTACAATAATGAATACAGTAGAGAAAATTAACACATCTATCAATATAATTACTAGAAACGCTACAAATAACTTACATCAAATTCAAACAAATTCAATTCAGTAAGACAAAAACCTCAGTCTTCTTACCATATTGGCATTAACAGTAATCATAAGTACTTTGTAATTTTCTCTAAAGGGGGAATGCTAAAATGAACCCACACCCATCTCCTTTCAGTAAATTTTTCCCTAGAACAAGTATTATGATACGACATAATACACCAGTATTATAAAAAATATAAAGAATGTATGAAGTATAAAACTCACTCTGATATTCAGCATCTGCCTCCAGGTTAGCTTTATTTACAGCTTGTTGTATGTCGTCTTTATCTAATGGTAACTCTTCACCATTTTCTCCCTGAAATCACAACAAATATCAACATCTTCATGTCAAACTGAGCCTTTATACATTATCATGTTATACTGAACCTTCATACATTATTATGTTATACTGAGTCTTCATACATTATCATGTTATACTGAGACTTCATATATTATCATGTTATACTGAGACTTCATACATTATCATGTTATACTGAGACTTCATATATTATCATGTTATACTGAGACTTCATATACTATCATGTTATACTGAGACTTCATATATTATCATGTTATACTGAGACTTCATACATTATCATGTTATACTGAGACTTCATATATTATCATGTTATACTGAGACTTCATATATTATCATGTTATACTGAGACTTCATACATTATCATGTTATACTGAGACTTCATACATTATCATGTTATACTGAACCTTTATACATTATCATGTTATACTGAGACTTCATACATTATCATGTTACACTGAACCTTTATACATTATCATGTTATACTGAGACTTCATACATTATCATGTTATACTGAACCTTTATACATTATCATGTTATACTGAGACTTCATACATTATCATGTTATACTGAACCTTTATACATTATCATGTTATACTGAGACTTCATACATTATCATGTTATACTGAACCTTTATACATTATCATGTTATACTGAGACTTCATACATTATCATGTTATACTGAACCTTTATACATTATCATGTTGTACTGAGCCTTCATAATTATTTAATCACAATCAAAATGCCAAATAATGCCAACCTAAGTGACAGGTAATTTTTTCACTTTTTTTCCCCTGGGTTTAATTCTGCTTTCAACAATTTTTCAGTTATATACAGAAACCAGTTCACCTAACCAGTTTTCCTGGATTGCATTCTAGCTAGTACTAACTTACTCTTCCACAATGAGCTGGCAAATTCTCCACATACGGAGGAAAAATGATATTTTTGTCAACTTATCATAGAAGTGTATGACCTGCTACGATTGGGATTCGAACCCAGATCGCCGAGTTAAAAGTCCAGCACACTAACCACTGGACCACAGAAGAGAACAGGAAAGCTAAGCACTGTATATCTAACGAATTCATTTTACAGAAACAGTGTATTAAAATCTGTCAGCAGCTTTATTCATAATGAATTGTTCAATCATTGTTTAGAGTAGTATTCCATCTGTTACTAAAGCTCTATTTACTTCACAAATAACTTAATCTAATACATAAATTTCTGACCACTGATAACTTGTACTTTCCGAAAGACACAAATATACAGATTGGATAATATTATATGCATTATTTATGATTAAACTGTGACAGAGATCAAATTGTGGCAGACGACATATGTAACTTTAAACAAAATGGAACCGTGAAATGTGTACCATTCTGTTGGAGAGAACTAAATATGTATTTAATCTGATTAAGTTGATAATTCCTTATTTAATAATTTCACTTCACAATACTAGATCAATACAATGAATTCTAGATATGAAATTTAAACCTTGTTTTCATTTTATTAATACAACACACAATGTCATGTAATATCTTACCTTCTTTGCCTGTCTGAGCTCTTTTAACTGTACAACATAATGTTCAATGTTCTCATCTTTCACATTTTTTATACCAAGATGTGATGATTTCAACATTTTTAACAAAGTATCTTTGTCATCTGACTGTAAGGCACTATTTAATTCACTAAGGGCATGGGTAGCTATAAAGATAAATAATTCAGTTCTTAGCCATCATTATTGTTACATATTGTACTAACAGAGTTTGAATAATGTGGTCAGCTTTTCAGTTATGTAGTGTGGTATTTTAGGTGTTCTGTTCAATACAGCCGTGAGTAAACGTCATCAATAATGTCACAACTCACCTGCTACAAATAATTTGTCCCATTGACAAACAACACTTGTGAGGAGATTAAACCTGGGAGTTAGGCAGTAATAGAAGATTTCAGTAGTTTATTATAAGACAACAGTTGGTGACCAAGCAGACGACACAATAAAATACTTCTACATACGTTCACAACTATTGAAGCCAAAGACCACATGTCCCCCTTACATTATAATATTACAGGAAATTCTTCATTTGCGATGTTTTTATTAGGTATAACTTACTATTGACTAGATTTAAGTTTCCTTGTATCTCAGCTTGCGTTAACATTTCATCATAGACATCAAACTCCTTATCTCCATCATCCTCTCCTCTCTGTAAACAAATTACAATATTTAGATACATTGACACAGAAACATCAAAATCTATAATAGAGCCCCCCCATAAATTTGTTAAGGTAAAAGGGCCCCTAAGAGGGTATACCAAACACATGGAGAGGAAGCATTAAAATAATTGCAATAAGTGATGTGTAAGTAGTTTACCTTATTTTTGGCATTTTCTGTTTTAGTCTGTTTGGCAAGATATAGATCAGAGGCATAGTTGTTATCTAGTTCAGCATTTACACCAACCAGGTTAGCAGCTGGGTTTCCTAATGCCGCCATGATATCAGCAATGACCTGAGACTCAATGGCTTCATTGATGGCAATAATAGCAGCATGTACTGAAACATGAATATTTATCACAATAAATCTGTAATAGCAGCATGTACTAAAACAAGAATATTTATTACAATAAATCTGTAATAGCAGCATGTACTAAAACAAGAATATTTATTACAATAAATCTGTAATAGCAGCATGTACTAAAACAAGAATATTTATTACAATAAATCTGTAATAGCAGCATGTACTAAAACATGAATATTTATTACAATAAATCAGTAATAGCAGCATGTACTAAAAAATGAATATTTATTACAATGAATCTGTAATAGCAGCATGTACTAAAACAAGAATATTTATTACAATAAATCTGTAATAGCAGCATGTATCAAAACATGAATATTTATAACAATAAATCTGTAATAGCAGCATGTATTAAAACATGAACATTTATTACAATAAATCTGTAATAGCAGCATGTATTAAAACATGAATATTTATTACAATAAATCTGTAATAGCACAAAGCGAGTCCAGTGCCATTAATAAGTAAACATAAACAAACATCATATTTCCAACAATATCTGTCAATGAGGGGCTTGAAATCTGATTAGAGAAATTCTGCAGAGAGTACAAAGAGGGCCTGTAAACCAAGACAGTGTGCTGTTAACAAGTATGAATTTTCCTCAAATTCTTTCAACTTTAAAGGACTTACATGCTGCATCATCTTGACTCAACTGAAATATAAAACATTCACAAATCACTAAATATATGCATCAAGTAAGTAAAATGAATATACACATTACAAATACTTAAGCTGAACCAGGAATTTATATTATGAGCAATAAAAGTTCTTCAGGTACACAAAACTATCAACAAAGCCTCTCAGTTTATTTGTATTTGAAAATTTCAATTACATGCCCAGGAAATTATATTACTAGCTGAATGGCAAACTAAGGAAGTTGATAACATATATGGTGTCACCACGTACAGCAGGGAATGTGTCTCTATACCTGAATCAGTACAGATGATATCATTATTGACCAGATGGTGGATAAAAGCTTAAACAAATTGCTTCAACAACGACAGAACTGATCAAAAACAATTCACACATACACAGTGACAATAAAATACCTCAACAGTAAAGATGTTAATTTATGCACGGTCATGACAAAAATACAATAAAACAAACAAAAAGTATCAAAATTTCGTTTGTTAAACTGAAAGAAAACTTGACATTCCACTCTTTATACCAAAAATAATGAATACAACACTCAAGCTTTAATGCTCTAACATAATTACTGGTCTATATAAACACTATTTAAAATTTTATAAAATTTAAGGTCCTGACAAAATGATGAATACATAATAAGATTGTAAGTGTCTACGTAAGAATGTTCATATGTATGTATGTATGTATGTATGTTTTTGTCCATCAGATCCCTATGTTGATCAGTTAACGCATGGCTCCTGGGTAATCTAATAGTACTTACCTGTCCTTGCACATTAATCTATTTGTAAATTACAAAACCACCCTCATTCTTTGAATGTATGAATCATCCAATTAAATGACTTTCAATGTAATTTCTTTAGCCAAACTAGCATCACCAAGGTGTCCAGCCCAAAACCTCTCAATCAATAGTCCTTCACACGAACAGTTTAGCCAACTAGGCAGACTATGATAAGTGAGAATAAAACTAAAGCTCCCCTGAGTGGCGCCAACATGCATTTGTTTTACGTGTCGGCCATGGGGGGCCATATTTGAGATTTCGAGTTGAACATAATAAGGTATAATTTTGACCAAATTTTTAAGTTAAAAAGGGGTGCAACTCCAAAAACATAGCTTTGCAGAATGATGTCTTTCAACTGCACCTTGTCATAATAAGAATACCATATTGATATTATTAAGTGTTTGAGTAATGGGTTACATTAAAGTTAAACATGAGGATGACTATGACAATGCCGTGATAATAATAGCTTGACATTGTTTTTAGGTAAAAAACAAGGGCAAAACTTCTCCATATCCTAAAGGTACTCATCATACAGAAGACTAGTATACCTCGTTAGCTAGGATTCCTCCTATCTTACTGAATGTAGGCATCTGTATACCATACTTGTCTAATTCTTGCCTCATTGCACTGATCTCTTCCTCTAGAAAATACAAGAAACTTTTAATAAAATACATAAAGGGCACAATATTAGGACTGATTGATAAGCATTAAGCTGTGCATATCTATTCTTCATAATGGTCATTTGTTATATATTCTTCATAATGGTCATTTGTTATATATTCTTCATAATGGTCATTTGTTATCTATTCTTCATAAATGTCATTTGTTATCTATTCTTCATAATGGTCATTTGTTATCTATTCTTCACAACGGTCATTTGTTATCTATTCTTCATAAATGTCATTTGTTATCTATTCTTCACAACGGTCATTTGTTATTTATTCTTCATAACAGTCATTTGTTATCTATTCTTCATAACGGTCATTTGTTATCTATTCTTCACAACGGTCATTTGTTATTTATTCTTCATAACAGTCATTTGTTATCTATTCTTCATAATGGTCATTTGTTATCTATTCTTCACAACGGTCATTTGTTATCTATTCTTCATAATGGTCATTTGTTATCTATTCTTCACAACGGTCATTTGTTATTTATTCTTCATAACAGTCATTTGTTATCTATTCTTCATAACGGTCATTTGTTATCTATTCTTCACAACGGTCATTTGTTATCTATTCTTCATAACAGTCATTTGTTATCTATTCTTCATAACAGTCATTTGTTATCTATTCTTCATAACAGTCATTTGTTATCTATTCTTCATAACGGTCATTTGCTATATATTCTTCATAACGGTCATTTGTTATATATTCTTCATAACAGTCATTTGTTATTTATTCTTCACAATGGTCATTTGTTATCTATTCTTCACAACGGTCATTTGTTATCTATTCTTCATAATGGTCATTTGTTATCTATTCTTCATAACAGTCATTTGTTATCTATTCTTCATAACGGTCATTTGTTATCTATTCTTCATAACAGTCATTTGTTATCTATTCTTCATAACAGTCATTTGTTATCTATTCTTCATAACAGTCATTTGTTATCTATTCTTCATAATGGTCATTTGTTATCATCTTCATGGAAATCAACAGTGAAAGAAGTTTGATACATAAAATCTTTGACTGTAACTCCAGTGTACCTCTTCCATCATTGTTTACCTGGAGTGGATGTGTGTGTGGGGGGGGAGGGATAAGAAATAAGATCCAAAGGAAATCAAAGCTCTGAAAGCACTGATGTTGTTCAAAAGTACAAAGTAATCAGACGTTGTATTTCCTTCTAGGGTGAGGGCATTGCGTCTTTTTTCAGGAAAATTTTCATGGGCATCATGATCATGTGATTAACAGTTGCAAAATTAATGAGCCAGCGATTATCAATTGCACTCATACTGTCTTTAACTGAATCCATATTTATTTCAAATCAATTCAGCTTGTTTAAGAAATATATATTTTTTGATTATTTACATAAATCTCAAAGACAGCGACAGCGTTTGCCAGACCTATTCTGCTAGCCGCTGATTGGCATATCAGTAGTGCTATTTTTAGTAACAAATTGTTATCGCCAATCCCTCCCATAGTTTATGAATGAAACTATTTTTTTCCCAATTTCCCTTGCGTAAATTGGTATTATATAACTTGGGATCATCAGAAGTAGATCAGCTATATTTATGCGCAATTCCGTTGATTTTGATGTTAAACATCTTTTTATGGCTGTATTATTCAACTACGATTACTTGATTACGATTCTGCATAGCCATCTGATTTTGATTTAAATGCAAATTGCCATTGAATTGCAATATTGAAAATATTTTCGCTCTATTTTCTCACTCGGAAGGTTGAAAAACCAGTTACATTATCGTTCGTTCTGAACAATGATAAACTATTCTCACAGAAGAGAGACTGGCTCTTATATTACAACTTAAATCATACATTGCACTGTTAAAAAATTATAGAGGTATATTTATATATATGTGGTAATTTATATATATATATATAAATTACCTTCCATGTCAAAATCAATATCAACTGCAAAATTAGACTAAGAAATTAGATGTATGATCAATGTACAATCAAGTAAGCAGGCATTTACTACACGACACAGATGGCAGACAATGTGCAAAAACTGTTTGATCATTTCATGTATAGTCTTCTCAAAGCAAATGAAATTTGAATGCAATTACTTCCTTATTTAAATGCATGACATTTTACAATTGTCGACTGGTTCACTGAATGAGATATGATGTTAACGAAGTATGATAATCAGTCTATACACTTATCTTAACAATCCTGAGTAGGATAAATAAGTGCTTATTTGAATTTCAAATTAATTGGTTTTGGTTAACCATATTTCATATTTCAGTCAACAACGACCTTCATATCATTTTCATCAAGGACATTCAACATTTACAACATAAACACTTCAAATTTAGTACATTCGATACAGTGTATTTTGATTTTTAAAGATTCAATACTTGATTTATTAATTTGGTTTATACAAATGCTGGTAAATAAGAATTTCATGTTAATTTTAAGAACTCAATAAATATCAAGCAAACAGATTATGTAGAAGGTATCAAACAGGCCAACATCAACACTGGTCCACAAACCCCTAAACTTGTTTACTTATGTTTTACATCAATGTTATACAACACAGAGAACATAGCACAGCAATAAACAAGGAATGTAAGTATACACACACGCACACAATGTACATTCCAGTTTTAGTACTCTTAACATGGTCATATGTCAGACTATTAACATCTGTTCAACTACACTCTATATAAGAGATATATAATATTGAACATGGAACACTTGTAACAATTTGTTAATACAAGTGTATGGTATGACATGACATGCATTGTTTAATGATACAATACCAGCAGCTTACCAAACTTTACACCAACAGCCAGGGTCAATTAGAGACTTTCCAGCTTAGTGGAGGGAGACTCCAGGATTACACCTAGGCACAACCACTGACCTTTTGTAGGTTAGCACAGTAAATAGAAGGAATACTGTGTCTCCAGTACATAATATACATGTATATAATTCCTGTACCAAGTTAAGATATCTGCACACTTTTTAGTGTAGATCACTGATAGGAAACTGATTTAATTGCTTAAATTCTGACCATAGTGCTATGAGAAAATTGTCCTCAGCAGCAGGAGTGTAATATTATACAGATGATAGAATATACAAACTTGTCACACTGACAGACAACTATGATATTTAATGTGATGACTGCAAGACAACACACAATGGTTGGTTGGATAGTATATCAAGTGACCATAATGTTTAAATATGCTATACATACACTTACACTCCTTCAAAATTAATGTAATTGTGTTGTGCGTATATGATAATATACCAGAACACAATACACAATATTTAAACTTGTTTAAAATAAAACAGTGGCAGGCTTAAGATTAACAGCAGCAACAAACATGACCTTGACCTTGAAAGAATGAGATAAACATCTGACAGTAAAAACGCAATCAACCTTGCAGCTAAAATAAATATCACACTAGAACAACCCCCCCCCCACATAATTATCATGCATTGTATGTTTATTCAACAAATGATACAATAGTCTCATACGGACAGTCTGGATATGACAACATTAGGATAATCAACAGACAGAGAATTTAAATGTCTGCGTCATCTGCAAGAGAAAATACACCAAGTAAAACTAGCAGGCTTCTTTTGCTGATGTCCGAAGACCAGTGCTTTCCACAAACGTGTACTTTATGAATGTGTATATTAATGTTTTGTTACATATAAAATTGTCATAAGGTTATAGACAACTTTTTACCACCATAGCAATGTCTCTCAAGTTGTGTTGGGCATAAATATCGAGTACAGACACAAGTGACAACCAAATTATCCGTTCTTTCAGTACAGTAAGAACCACATTAAGAACACTGTCAGACAAAGCCAGAAATAACAAGTCATTGTTAAGTATAGAAGATGAATAAAAGTAAGCTTTCACTGTGGTTTTATGACAAGTTTGCATGCACCATGAAATTACTGTGTAATTGATCTTGTACATTTAATCAAAGTAAGTACAGACTTTTATCACATCTGATTTCAACTCTGAAATTAACAACATGACTTTCAATAAAAGAAAAGTATATGCATAGTGTTAAATAAAAAAAACTTTTTTTTATATAATTATTCTGTTAGAATACCTACAACATTAATATATTTATTACATGTACATAAATCAGACCTCAATACAGTATACAATGTTTCCTTATTACAAGCACCTGCAAGGAATGTTTTTTTCTGTAAATATAATAGTCTTAAATAAGCTTGCCTACCGAAGAATAATTTAATATCAAACATATTACATTAAAATAAAGTAGTAATCAAGACCAGCATTGTTATTAAACTTGATGTTCAAGATATATGAACAGAAGTGAGATAGTTTTAAGCACAGTATATTATTGTTTCTACAGACATTTTAACACATGACTGTTCGCACAAGTTTCCAGGTATTGATTTGATTTCATATGCTGACTTGACTTTATTATTTCATCTTTTTAACGGATTAAAAGCAAGTCGTTTAAGGCTCAATGAAAAGTGCAAACCTTGACACATCAATATCGACAATCAGATAAAACAGTGCCAGGATAAGATGTCAGTATGTAAGTATTGATCTGTAAAAACGCTATAAATTACAGTCATATTTTCTAACATACTTTCTCACAAGGCAAAACTAACATCAATAACTACACCAGTTTTTATCTAAAATAAACTCATTTGTTAGAATTCCTATTTATTTTCAAATGAACCACATCTGCTGGACATAATCAGCAAGCTTGTGTATGCCTGTCATACATGACAACATGAATGAAATTAAAAACTTCATTCTTTGTTTAAACTATATACTTTTCAAACAAAGGATCACTTTAAAAAATTAACACATACAGCAATTATTTCTTCACAAATTTTTTTTTTAACATAAAGACTAAACATCTGTACTGATAATCATGTTCTGAAAATTTGTGTTGAATGATTTATAAGTTAGTTTGTTTCATGAAAGTTGTTTGATCTTAAAGCAAACATTTTAAATGTGGTATAGATAATTGTATGCAATATACCTATACAGTAAATTTATATTCATTTAGGTTTGCATATGTACAGTAATACCTTTTCTTGTTGTTTAATTGTTCTACTGACTGATCTAATCAGACAAATTTAAGTATGTATGATTCCATCATTACAGTCTGGTCTGGTATGGTTTTACAGAATGTCCACTGCTTATCACTAGGTAGTGCAGCTTGTGAAGTTTATGACCGTGAATCAGTTTGAACCCGTTTAGTATACAAGATTTATCCATCTTTGGTTCTTATTTATTTTAGAAACAATTGTTAATCACTTCTTACGAATTCAATTAGTAAAAAGTCAATATTAATTAATGAGATATTTGTCAAAAATCCTAATTGAATCCTTAAATTTTGATATGTTTGTCACAGCTGAGCATGTATCTTTGTACATTAAAACATTAGATCAGTCAGTGGAATAATTATACAACAAGAAAAGGTATACATTCAAATCCTAAACAAAACAAAACAAAACAAAGATCTAATTAACTCTAAACCAACAGGGTCATTTGATGACATTGCAGCTTTGATACTGGACATAGACCCCAGGCTTACACCTGGATAGAACCACTGACCAGTAATTTGGTCAATGGTGGGATTTGAATTCCAAGTGGTGATGGAGTAATTGTTTATGTTTTAATGTTGTATGCTACCAACCTGTAAAGTTAACTTTTCCATACAAATCTTCTATCTGAGGAGCCATACCAAGTTTGAACAAATATAAACTGAAAACACACAATAAATGATTAGTAATCATACAGATAAAACAGGGTATAATATTTATATAATACCTCGCATCAATATTAGCATAAAAAAACTCATTTCAAATACCAGCATCAAATACCTTATTTCAATATTAGTCTCAAATACCTCATTTCAATATAGGTGTCAAATGCCTCATATAAATATTAGTGTCAAATACCTCATTTCAATATCAGTGTCAAATATGTCATATCATTATTAGTGTCAAAAACCTCATTTCAATATTAGTGTCAAATATCTCATATCAATATCAGCATAAAAAAACTCATTTCAATATCAGAATCAAATACCTTATTTCATTATCAGTGTGAAATACCTCATTTTAATATTGGTGTCATATAGAAGATCTCATAACATGTCATAGAACTACTATATATATATATACAGTAGTTCTATGTGCATTTTTTTTATTGGGTTTCAGTTGATAACTATGCCTCATATGAGTAACAATCACAAATATTTGATATCATTTCTGCTAAGTCTACAAACTGAATAAAATGAACTGTAACATTTCATACAATAACGACCTCAGACATATGATATCCCATCTGTATATAAATATTGAATACAGTGTCTAGAAAACTGTCAATGGAGTCCTGACATAGTTAACAAAGTGTTAACAGGGAAACTCCCTGAACATAGATACTTGAATTAGGGGATAAATTAAAGGTTCTTATTGTAACTGTATATAAGCAATCATTGAATAAAAAGAGTTCTGCTAGTGTATGATGGTAAATAGAACAATAACTTCCATTGTATAAGTAACATTATCATTACATTATTCATACTTATGGCAGCAACTACACACCATATCTAGTCATTATGCAATAAAGAAATATAACACAAACTTTATTCATAAAATTCTGGGGTGAAACTCATGCTGTTAACATTGATTGTAAACAATTTTATAAAGCGTACTCAGAATCATATTTAAGTAATATGACAACATATTGAATAATTTACACAGTGAACGTAATATTGTTGTTAATTTTTTATTACCTTAATGCATGTAGACAATAAATTGTCCTTGGCATATTTTTCTTGTCATAAATATCTGTTGTTTCGGGATAAAATATCTGAAATACAAACATAATTAAGACTGCTTTATGGTAAAATCATTTTTACACGGAGTGTGCCATTATCTCAAGGTTAGACTGTATGGTTACCTCAGGACAATGAAATATATCAAGTGGATCAGAAAATAATATCAAGGAAATTATAGTAACAGAAATTATAGGTGCAAATGGTCAATTCAACATACATGTTGTAAAGATACACCAGCTTACTGATGTGAAACAGCACCATATCCCAGTGGAAGTTACATATCTAAATGTAACACAGGAATCAAATACCAAGATGTCAGTCAATACAACACCATGATTGATGGCAGATAAATGCTGCAAACCAATTCCATTACATCAGTTCACAGACTTAACCTGGTCTTCTATGATTGTTTGATGTCAGCAAGAACAGAGATTGTTTAACAGGACAATCAGTGTGTCTAATTATAGCAAATCTGGAGTGAATTTAATTAGTGTCAATCAAGAATCCAGACATTAATAATACCATAAGTGCTTGATTGGATGAGAAGTCTCAGATTAATACATAGTAGAGACTGAAATACATACACAGAAAACATCTAGCTCAGGCCATCAACTAAGTGTTAACTATATACTCATCGTTGGATAACATTCCCTAATTAGGTTCTCAATCATAAACAGGGAAGATAAGTAGAGCTCTGCGGAGCGGCACCAACGCTCATCTGTTTTACATCATTCTATTTATTAAGCAATTCTGATCAAAATTCTTAGTTAAAAGGGGGCATAACTCCAAAATATAGCCTTCAGAATAATACCCCTTGTCTTGCAACTGTGGCTTGTCATGATATTCAAGTACTCCAAATGTTGTGTTGATATCTTTAAAAGTGTCTGAGTAATGGGCTACATTTAAGTTTTTGCATGACAAAGACTACCACTACGATGATGACAACATCAACGTAGTAATAATAATAGCTTGACTTTTTCTTCGAAAGATGAGCTAATAATGGAATTCTCCAACATAACCCACCACTGAAGTCCCAGCAGGACAAAGCAAGATTATGTCAGGGGACGATTTTGAGTTGAAATAAATTCAGTACCTCTTCAAGTGAAATGTAAGATTGCTGCCGAAATGACATTAAGGTAAGTGTTCTAACACTTGTAATGTGAGGAATATAACACCACTGAAATTTCTACTAATGGTATCCCACTCTGTTACTTAAGACTGTACACTGATTCAGATACCAGAACAATCACATAGTATATACTAGATATTCGTACACTGTATATATACTTTTCACAGGTAGGGGAAAGGGTCTGTTCCTTAAATTTAGGGAAAAAAACAGGGTATTTTTGCAAAAAGGGGAAGAAGAAACTTGATGTAAACTGAATTTTAAGGAAAACAGAATGATTTTAACGATTTTTCCTGAGGGGTAAACACCCTTAAAAAGCCCTTGCTATATAGAAAGAAAAGAACCTGGTATATGTATATGGTGTATACCAGATATACATTCATAGTATTACTATCAGAACATAGCATGCTATGTCATCCTATCCTACAATATTTTTATATGAAATCAATTATTATGAACATCTGCTGGTACTTCAATGTATAAACAAACAACAGGACAGAACATTAGAACTAAGTGTATAAGACTGACAAGTTACATGATATAGAAGGTAGGTTCATACACAGGCCTGTAGTACAGTTAACTCTGAAGTGAGTACTTGTCACTTTAATAGATCACTACAGGTGTTAACCTATCACATGTTGACCAGTGATATGTACCTTACTGCACAATGTTTGACTTGAATGACTTTATATGTATCACATCAAGTAAAGTTCTATTCTGTATAATTATGATATGAGTTAAGAGAATCTAACTAATTTCTTACCCTGGGTAGACCGACCTCCTCCATGGCTTGAAACCATTGGTTTAAATTATCGGTATGACGAAAGTGTAAACCTCTAGCCTGAAATTATGAAAAAATTACAGTGAAGTACAAAATAAAATTATTTTGTCAAGCTACATCTTTTGTGTGCCATCTCACTCAGACCTGTTCAGGTAGGGTAGCTGTCCCTGACTCAAAACTGGAACCAGCAGGCCTTACTTGAATGACATATTCTCTGAAGATAATCAAGTGTACATGCCTAAAAACTTGAGTAGTAGAGATAAACAGACCCCAGGTCTACATTAACAATACATTCACAGACAGCACCTGTCACAAACAAATTTATAACAATTTTATAATAGACAATCAAAGTGTCAGCTCTATAAACTGTAACACCTGAGTTATTTAAACCCTATAATCAATTAAAAAACATTGAATAATAACTATGCTTCATACACAAGGCTATTATGGCAAACTGCTTTTGTAGCACATAATCAATATGATATTTTATAAAACAACAGAACAGCAATCCCTTGAACAACTTGATGCAGCACATTATATAACAAACTGATACAATTTTTCTCAAAATGTACTTTTATGTCCTTCCCAGGCATGAACAGTGTAGATTCCAAGGAAGATTTCTAGTCATGGCCAAAAGATATGCCTGACATTTCCCCTGTTTTAATTACTTCATTCTTGCTATAAGCTAGGAACCAAGACAGAAAAGGGGGGCATACATTCAACCATCTCACCAATTTAGGGGGCATTAATTCAACCATCTCACCAATTTAGGGGGCATACATTCAACCATCTCACCAATTTAGGGGGCATACATTCAACCATCTCCCCAATATACTATCAGTTTTTGTTAAGCGAGAAAAAAATCATGTAAATTAGCATCAATTTAAAGAAAACATTTCTTGAGGAGAAAATGATTTTATCTGAGCCTCTATCAGATTATCAGGTAAAATTTGCCTACACATTAAAACAAAGATAAAACTGTGAAACAAATTGTTAAACATGCCTAAATAAATCAAGTTTCACCTTTACATGAATACTTTGTTGTTTAGATTGAAGTTTGATGACATGACACCATGTAAATCACCACCGGCAACCAGACCATGTTTTCAGTACAATACACAGGTAATTATTGTTGTTATCAACCAATCATACACCAGGTGTGTACATATATAGTAAAGTTTGTACACTAAACAATCAAAGTTACATTGTAGTATAAAGCTAATAACCACACTAGTGCATTAGTTTATATTAATTTATTTTAGCTCGATAGCAAAACAAGTAATTTTGTTTATAATAATCACGTTCGAGTCTGCTTCCTGGACACTACACCAGTACTACGTCTGAAGAATGGGACAGTGAAGTTTATGAACGAACCCTGTCGCAGCTGGGATTCCAACTCAGGACCTTTGGATCAGAGGTCGGACGCTCTACCTCTAGACCACGATGCCTCCCACTAGAGCATTATTCTCATACCTTCTACACTAAGGCACTTTAACTGTATTATAGAATTCTTCTTTTGAAGCTTCAAACTTACAACCATAAGAATCAGCCCAAATGTATCTGTTTGATACTTCATATCCTGTATTTCGTGTGATACAGAAAATATTTAATGTTTGCTGAAATCTCTATTTGCCTGGACATATTTCCTGTCTCATGAAAATCATCATAATACTGATGTAGATACTGTTACCATTTTGTAAACAGCAATCTCATTGGTCAGTCATATCTAAAATAGCAAATTTCTGTCTGGAAAGGCAATTTTTTTCCAAAAGTCAGTCTGGATGACAACATACAGAACACTCTAAACAGAAACCTGGATGACAACTTACATACCAGCCTAACTGTAACCTGGAGGACAACTTACATACCAGCCTAACTGTAACCTAGATGATAACTTGCATACCAGCCTAACTGCACCCTGGAGGACAACTTAAATACCAGCCTAACTGTAACCTAGATGATAACTTGCATACCAGCCTAACTGTAACCTAGATGATAACTTGCATACCAGCCTAAACAGAAACCTGGATGATAACTTAAATACCAGCCTAACTGTAACCTAGATGACAACTTGCATACCAGTCTAACTGTAACCTAGATGATAACTTGCATACCAGCCTAACTGCACCCTGGATGATAACTAACAGACCAGCCTAAATGTAACCTGGATGATAACTAACAGACCAGCCTAAATGTAACCTGGATGATAACTAACAGACCAGCCTAACTGTAACCTGGATGATAACTAACAGACCAGCCTAACTGTAACCTGGATGATAACTAACAGACCAGCCTAACTGTTACCTGGATGATAACTTACATACCAGCCTAACTGTAACCTAGATGACAACTTGCATACCAGCCTAACTGTAACCTAGATGACAACTTGCATACCAGCCTAACTGTAACCTAGATGATAACTTGCATACCAGCCTAACTGTAACCTAGATGACAACTTGCATACCAGCCTAACTGTAACCTAGATGATAACTTGCATACCAGCCTAACTGTAACCTAGATGACAACTTGCATACCAGCCTAACTGTAACCTAGATGATAACTTGCATACCAGCCTAACTGCACCCTGGAGGACAACTTAAATACCAGCTTAACTGTAACCTAGATGACAACTTACATACCAGCTTAACTGTAACCAGGATGATAACTTACAGACCAACCTAACTGTACCCTAGATGATAACTTACAGACTAGACTAACTGTATCCTGGATGATAACTTACAGCAGGCTTCATGAAATTTACCAGTCTGTCGGTCTTGACTGGCAAATTTTCTCAATGGTAAATTTTCCCAAAAGCCTGTCTGGATGACTGGAACTATTTTCACTATTTTGTTAAGACTATTACTGGACCTGGGATGATAATTTCAGGAAGAAAGTTCAATGTAACAGTAAACAAAGTAATAGACCAGTGAAGCAGAACTAACATCAGATGGATGTTTATCATACAATCAACAATAACAACGCCTACAGTTGTACATGCCCTCCCAGTCATGTACAAATTATGTTCACTGCAGTTAACCAAATAAAGTAATATCTGAACATTTAAACAAGCGCACCTCCTTGTGAAATATCACACACAGAATAGAGTGGTAATAACAGTATGAGGGGAATATTTCCTGATGACCACATCCTACAGTCACAGAGTCATGAAACGAAAATCTACATATAGTGAACAATGACACTAAAAGCACAGAGCGCTGGAATTACACATGAACACCATTTTCAACGTGTTCTTACATGTTTGTACGGCACTCACATTATACAAAAAAAACTTAGTAGACCTAGATGACAAAAAGTAGTATAATAAAACTGTCTTGTTCTTATACCACATTAATATAGTACAATAAAGTACAAAATTTGATTGATTTTTTCTTCACAATATGACCATCATAAAACAGGAACTGTGGAAATGTTACCATAGAAACAAAACAACACAATATGACCATCATAAAACAGGAACTGTGGAAATGTTAACATAGAAACAACACAATATGACCATCATTAAACAGGAACTGTGGAAATGTTAACATAGAAACAAAACAACACAATATGACCATCATAAAACAGGAACTGTGGAAATGTTAACATAGAAACAACACAATATGACCATCATAAAACAGGAACTGTGGAAATGTTAACATAGAAACAACACAATATGACCATCATAAAACAGGAACTGCGGAAATGTTACCATAGAAACAACACAACACAATATGACCATCATTAAACAGGAACTGTGGAAATGTTAACATAGAAACAAAACAACACAATATGACCATCATTAAACAGGAACTGTGGAAGTGATAATAAGATATAAACATTTGTGATATTTGATCAAAGAGATTTTCAACAAGAACTTATTACTAATGTTTTTTATCATTTATTTTAATCAATGACATACAGAAAACAATAGAATTCAGTTTCTGATTTCATTTTTTTTCACATACGGCTTTCAGACAATATTATGAATCAATTTTTATTTTTTCCACTGGGTTTCACTTGATCAAAACTTATAGAAGCAAACTTTCAAACATCAACTCTTGCATAAATCTTTTTTTGAGAGGGTCATGTAGTTTTAAACACAGGAATAGGTCATTATGAATGTTGAATATATTTTTACATCGCCATTTATATGACAAACCTGCACCACAATATAATCCAGAATAATTTCTAGATCATTGGACCATAAAATAACTAATTGGATGAAAATATTTGGGTCAAACTAATTATTTCACGGTCATCTATGAGATTTCATAAATAAGGTAATAGCTGTCAGGTTAACTTCAAGGTTTGAGTTAACTGACCGCTAACTTTACGTCTAAAGGTAATTAATTATATTCTGTGTGTGTGTTTATATGTATGAATTTATTGATATCTCATGAATTCTGTATGTTTAAGACTTAAAAATAAAATAAGTGGGAAGTCTATTTGTCATTCATGTGCAGCAGTGCATGTTTCATCAGAATGATTTACACCAAATTACTGTGAAGTGCAGGGGAAAATATTCAATAAAATTTACATTCATTTCCATAACAATTGACTGCTTTCACAAATATACTGGTACGTTATACACTTGGCAAATAAACTTTGCCAGGCCATCAAACAAAACAACGAACATGTATAGTAAAACCTTGATAATGAGACCACCTTTGGGTCTTAAAAAATGGTAGTAATAGTTAGGTGGTCTAATTATCAAGTTGAAATATAGGGGAGTTATTGGAGGCTAGTCTGAAAATAAGTGGTCGTTATAACAAGGTGGTTGTAAAATTTAGGAAGTTGCTATTTGAGGTTTTACTGTAGAGATACAATTAATAGACTGTAGATTTGTACAGCATTATGAAGGTTTACGTACCAGTCTGGAACAATTTACGTACCAGTCTGGAATAATTATCAGAATATAGACCTGAAGCCCGACAGTTCTTCTCATTGACTAAATTCAGTCAATATCAAACGTAAGTTAGGGTGTCAGTCATTTTTGTCCCAGTATAAACAGACAATTTTACACATCTGCCACCTACATTACCAGACCACTGATATCTACTTGTCTCCATCCAGCTTGGCTTAAGATTGTTCATATATACAAGTAAAAGCCATGATTACTAAGGCCTTAACGAAAAAAGGTTTGTTTCCAAAAACATGCCCAAAATTGTGTGTTTTTCTTTTGTGCTTTTTTTTTTACATATATCAGCAACACTGTTGTGAAAATTACAATATAGCCGTAAAAACTTACGAGTCGGCAGGTAAATAATGGGTCGGTCGGGAAACTGGAAACAAACCTTTATTTTTAGGCTTAAGATGGAATGATTGTCCAGGACTTAAATACAACAATATTTTTTTCCTTTTCCTGGAATATAGCTTTCGATACAAATAAAAACATACAGAAAACATGGAATTAACAACAATAAGCAGAAAAAAATGTATAAATTGGTCTGATATTTATATTATCTGTTACTTAGCAACATAAAGACTAACTAAATATAAGCTGAAAAATCATATAAAGTCTGGGAATTCACAGAAAAAACAAAAGCCTTTAAAAAAGTGCATGATGGCCCTGCATTGCTCATCAGAATAAATGTAATTTAACTTGTTACTAAAAAGGTAATTAAGGTACACTTCTGTGTAGATAAAGGGGGACAATTAAATAAATAAACTTGATAAAGGATCATCAAAAGATACTAAAAGGAATGCAGGTGATGACCTGAGGATGCAACAGACCAAATTTGGTGATGATCCATCCATTGGTTCATGAAAAGAAATTCTTTTAAAGTATTTTTTATTTTTAGCTCTAGTGGCCCCTTATAGGAGCTGGCCAAATTCATTTTAATGTATTTGATAGATGACAATCTAAGGATGCTAAAGACCAAGTTTGGAAATAATCCATCCATTGATTCATAAGAAGATGTAGCTCTGGTGACCTCAAAAAAGGGTCAACCGGTATATTAAGAGCAAATTACAGTTAGAATGTCAAAAGAATTATACACAGCAAATTTGAAGTAAATCTGACCAGTAGTTTCAGAGAAGACACCGGATGACAAATCCTAACAACTCATCTTGAATCCTTCGATTCTAGTGAGCTAAAAACGCTACCCTTGATCATGCACTAAATACTTCTGAAAACTTGAAACTACCGAAAACTGGAAACTACCGAAAACCAGAAACTTCCAAAAACCAGAAACTTCCAAAAACCAGAAACTTCTGAAAACCAGAAACTTCTGAAAACCTAACTTTTCTACAGGTGTCATGGGTGTTTGGTGTTCATAAGTTCTCATTAATTTCTGTCAAGGTACAATATAATTTTATATTATGTATAATTTTTTATAATATGTATAGAAATATTTGAAAAAAACAACCTGATCTTTGTTAACACAGAATATTTCTGTACTGATAATGTTCAATATCTCAGCCTAGCTTATGGAAAGTAGGTGATTCTCCACACAGGTAAACTTAAGGGTCTACCTTAACTGTTAAAGCTGGAAAGTTGTCAAATGACCCTGGCTGTTAGTGTGACATTAAACCCCAGTAAAAAAAAAATCAACTCATAAAGGTATTGGGCCCAGTGTGTATAACACAAGATAAATCCAGACAATATTTGGTGGTTGTCAGAGATCAGACATCAAGTTTGCAGCATCATCAGCAACTGATATATGACAATATCTGCAGTGTGTGGATCTGTAGGAAGTATCGATGTTACACAGACATATACACTATGAAATCTATTACATTATGACTTCTTACAATATTGATGAAGTACCACGGAATAAATTCCCCACTGATTTGTTTTTTCTTACATTTATGGGACCTGCAGATCAGCGATTACTAAAATTGGGAACTCTCAATTACATCTTACAGTGCACCAAACACAGTCACTGTAACAATTAAAAATCTATTATCAATACTCAGTAGACATAATCTTGTCAAGAGGGGGCACCTGCCAACACAGATCACCATACAGTTGTATTAAATTGACAGTCCATTGTACATTGGTATCTACTCAAATTAACGTAAAATATGTACCGTATATTGCCTAATAAACACCCCGGGGTCATTACATTTTTGAAAGAGGGGGCATTTAATTGAGAACAAAAAATAAAATTTGAAACAAGCTGCCAAATATGTATCAATAAATTTAAACCACGGACTAACCTTTGAAAATTGTCCAAATGTCAGATTCTTTAAGCTTTAAAATAGCCTGTCATGGTAAGTCACTTTTTGTTTTCTCTTGTCGAAAAAATGGGGGGTGTTTATTTGAGGAGGGGCATTTATAAGGGAGTATACAGTACATAACAATGCCTGTGTACATGCACATTGTATAGATCTTTTTTATTTTAGCTGCTGAAAGGTAAAAATGTCACCAGAACTGGATAGATTAACTACACCGATAGGACTGAATGATCACCATGCCACCATATACTAGTAATTCAGTTGGTTAAAAAAGTTTCACGTGGACCAGGAATAGTTTCTACCCTAGGGACTCACTGAAAACAGGTTTTACTATAAATCCAATTTAGACCACCCCTAGTATGCATCTCAAGTTTATAGATTCTTTCCAACCCATACATTTCATTTCTTTTGATTTCTATAAATGACCCAGTTTAATACTTAGTGATAAAGGAGTACAAATTAATCCAATTTTGTAGTCACTTAAATAGACTTAAATTTCATCAAACTTACAGTTTTCCTACAGGGATACAACAATTATTCACATTCAAAACCATTGAATCGATTATTTATAAGTTTTGATTTCTGTGTAAAAATTTAAATAAAGCAGTATTATATAGTTCACAAAATCATACACTGAGACTGGTTACAGAAAATTCCTCAGCAAAAGAACCTGAAAACAGCCTAAAGCGAAGGGCAGATCAAAGAATTCAAGTCCAGTAGTTTGCAATATATCCTAAGCCCTGGTTTGAACCTGTAACCACAAGATTTATCAGTCCTGGACTTTAGGGCCGAACTCTTCAGGACAAACTTTAACAATTGGTGCACAATGTGAATTTATCAGATTGTTCTGATAAGTATGTTTTAATGATCAGACATTATATACTCATATAAATGATTTCTGACTACCTAACAGCTCAGCTGCTTATTCAACAACCCCACACACTACCACGTCTTATCTTCCTATCATATTTTATACCACAGAAGACATTAAGTTCCCATATTTCTAGGAGTATAAAATCAATCAGAGAATCTAATCACAAGACAACATTTGATGAAGTCTTTACAATTTTGACAAGAAAGCTAATGAAATCTTTGATAGGTTCCAGTCCTACCATCTTTGCATGAATGACTTAAATTCTGTTGTTTTCTTTTTGTTTTTATTTGACTTATTGTCACTGGGGTTTAACGCCATTTTTCATCAGTTTTTCATTTATGTACGACGACTGATTCGCCTAACCAGTTTTCCTGGACTGTATAATAACCAGAACAAGGAGCCGGCAACTTCTCCACATATGGAGGAAAATCGATATTTTATTCAACTTTTCATAGAAGAGTATGACCTGCAGCGACTGGGATTCAAACCCGGATCTCTGGGTTACAAGTCCTGCACACTAACCACTGGACCACGGTCGCAGCTTTTAAATTCTGTATAAGTCAAAGCAGACAGAAGATTTCTTAAGTTAATATCAATACAAAATGATAACAGATTATTAGTAAAATCATCCTTGGGCATCTTCTTTTAAAAGTGGCTTCAGGGTTTTGCAAGACATAAACACTCAATATTAAGGAATTATGCACAAATGAATTGAGAACATTTCTTTAAAAAGAATTGGTTGATTGGTAAAGTAATTATTAAATACTTTAAGAGAGATGTATACCGACATGAACAGGGAACAAAGTCATATACTATTTAGTAAATATGGATTAAGTAAAACAATGTTGACATATGACACTGTGTGAGGAGAACATCAGGTCAGTTACTATCATTAAGTCACCAGTACAGTGTGACAGTTCAATGCAAGACTTAATAGTAAATCTGTAAAACTTAAAGTCATTAATCACTTCTGTGACATTTATATTAACACCGATAGTATGTGTTTAATATAACCACTCCTATCATCTGCTGAAATTACCATTAATGCCTAGGAATAATACCAGTACTTAATTAAATAAAGAAGAAAGTTCTTATATCATAATTAACTATTATTAGACAATCCACTAGTTAACACATACAAGTTAATATTACAGCACTGGACAAGATGTATGTAAATGGTGGCCAGAAAATAACTAATGGTGTTTTATATATCATCATAATGTCAGGGAGAAAGATAAGCCCTGTTCTGGTATTGAACTTTTGACTCAATCAACAGTCATGCCTGCTACAGAAATGATTAAATCACATACAGAAGTTTGAAAACACACCATGTCTGAATAATTTCAGTAAATTATCATTTTTATTCATATATATATCATTGACGTACATACTATTTACACAGAACACAATAAAGTCATTCATCCTCCATGATTCATCAAAAGGGAACTCTTCAAATTGAAGGTAAAAAGGTTCACCTTCCAACATTTAAAGTATTCGATTTGTTCAACAATGAAGTACAATGAATGAGGTTGTACGTATGCATGTACAAATAGGGTACATGGTTGATAAATTTCAGTAAACTAACAACTGAATGCACATTAGATCTGAGCAACACTGACATTTGAAATATAAACAACGGATGGAAGCCATTACAGTATGACTCATTACCTTTCTAATAGGAGACACCTTATTGTTCTTATCATAATTAAGACAGGTTTAGAATAATTGAATATAATAAAATTCATGATAATGAATTTCAGCATGATTCATCGTTAAAATGTGAGCTAGTATATTATATATTTATATATACAATGATTACAACAAAACTTTATTGTTCACATATCAAAAACAACATTATGAATATTAACTAATATCCGAATAATAATGATAAACCTGGACATTAGTCTCCTATATATTACTATTGCACCACATGGAACACAGCTCAAATTTTTCATTATAACATTATTTGACTGTATTATATATCATACATCATTGTGGACATACAAATGAAATCAATGAAATATGTTTATGACAGAGTATTATGTGCCTGGTAAAAAATATGATCTAGAGACCAAGCATGGGAAGCTTACAACATTCAAAGTTAATTATAAGTCGAAGACCAATACAAGACAAAGACCAACTTTCTTCAAATTTAAACACAAAATTTTGAATTCTGTATCCTGGATAATATATCTAAGTAACACTTACATCCAACACATATATCTCACTCACTGGACAATGGTACCCAATATCTCTGAACTGTTAGACCAGGGTTTGAGGTTATAAAAGTTGAGATTGGTCTCCAAGCTCAAATCTCATATCTTGTCTTATAAAATTCAAAATTAATTATGATCAGACAATATTATTGATACATCATTCTGATGGCATAATTGACCTGAATGTGTATCATCTCTATCTTTTCAACCATAATACTTTGAGAATGGAATGGAGATTTGAGCTCAAGTTTTATAACCTTGGGGTCAGAGCTCTACGGACTGAACTCACAGCATAGATGTTCATACACTAGAAAGCTTAAATCTACATTATAAACCAGACAGAGATCAGATTTGATGTATTTAAAGCATATATCACATGCATTTATTACATGCACATCAATTAATCATTGACTGGATGTATAAATGTTGAAGTGATATATCACATGAACAATCATTGTGCAAACAGGATTTTCATCATAATATCACCTCACATTACATTTCAAGAAAATGTCTAAATATAGCATATGACTGGTGAATTAAATCAAAACTGTAAAATTTTACGGTCCAACACTTTCATTTTGAAGATAATTCAATTCATTTTACATTTCTTCTCACATTTTCTTGTACCAAGCAATAAACTGTTCCCTGAAACATGACAGATGATATTTCAACTCTGTAACTAAATGAAACAGAATTGGAAACCTCATCAATAGAAAGTACATTGATGGATGGTTGACAAAATGCGCAGCTGATATTTCCCCTGACAGATATAGAGATGGAACAATACTATACCAAGTCTTACATCAACCATCCATCAAACTGACAGTGTGGTACCCTGCACTGCTGCACATGTGACTTCTGATTCAGCAATAGATCAATAGAAACACGGAGAAAAGTCGAATTTTACATCCAAATTTCAATCTTAACCTATACATGTTTACCAACATATAATTCACAGCAATTACCCAGTCCAAAACAGTTTCATAAGGAGTAATAAGGATCCCACGCAAAGGTTCAAATCTATTCCAGGAAAATCAATCTTAATAAATCCACCTCAACCATTTGCCTCATAAGCATACTTTGGACTCTTCCGAATTCAAAGCTAATACACAAAACATCAATTTATTTAAGAAAATTGGGTTATTTCTTACTGACAGAGTGAAAAACATTGTGGTAAAAGAAGCCATTGCCCAGTAGAAAAGCAATGGCTTCATTTGCCACAATGTTTTCAGAAGTCGTCTGCTTCAGATGCGGGGGTGGGGGGGTGGAATGCAGTATTATGAGGTTAAGGGTTAAATACTACTGGTTCCCTTCCATAAAACAGACTGTCTTGGCCCAAATACATATACAGGTGGAATTAGTCAACTTGGAGAGTTGGTATAAAACAGATCCCTATAATGTAAATAAAACCAACCCAGACTTCCAGGGATAATTTACATACAGGAAATTAGACATCACTAGAATTACATCCCATGTTGATGTCTACAGACAATCAAACCAATAATAATGTTGTTAAAAATATCACAGTCGTCTCATCATCCTAGTTGTAGACAAAATCTTATCTCAGGCCATCCATACCAGGCTTATAGTTTGGCATTTATGAACTGCCACCTGTAAGGAGTAAGCAAACCAAGGAATATATTTCTTTAAATTAACTTATATATTCCTAATAATTAAGCCAGTAAAAATACAAGAATATCATGATTCCCCCCCCAAAAAACTGAATCAAAAAATAATTAAACAAAGACAAAGTCAGACTTTTTCAAAACGTTTGTTAGTCAGATAATATCAAACAAATAATATCTACAGACATCTTGGTTCAAATTTTGGGTTTAGTGCTCAACTAAAAATTTTTGATCTAGCATAATTTGAATCCATGACATGATAAACAAAATAAAGAATCCATGATATGATAAACAATCAACATAAAGAATTCATGACATGATAAACAATCAACATAATGAATTCATGACGTGATAAACAAAATTAAGAATCCATGACATGATAAACAACATAAAGAATCCATGATGTGATAAACAAAATAAAGAATCCATGACATGATAAACAACATAAAGAATCCATGACATGATAAACCAAATCAAGAATCCATGATTTGATAAACTATCAACATAAAGAATCCATGACATGATAAACAAAACAAAGAATCTATGATATGATAAACAACATAACGAATCCATGTGAGTAACTATCAACATAAAGAATCCATAATGTGATAAACAATGAACATAACAAATCTATGACATGATAAACAAAACAAAGACTCCATGACATGATCAACAACATAAAAAATCCATGACATGATTTACAATGAACATAAAGAATCCATGATGTGACAAACAATGAACAATAAGGCTTGTGATTTGCCTGGTATTAATCTGCCCATGTTGGCCAAGGTTTGATGGGAAGTCTAATTTGTAGATCAGAAAAGTTGTCCCACTATATCTTCTTTATAACACACACAGACTTGTCAGGACAGGCCAAATGCTAGCATATTAAGAACCAGTCCAGAAAATCTTCAGACTAAATTCTAACACATTAAGAACCAGTCCAGAAAATCTTCAGACTAAATTCTAACACATTAAGAACCAGTCCAGAAAATCTTCAGACTAAATTCTAACACATTAAGAACCAGTCCAGAAAATCTTCAGACTAAATTCTAACACATTAAGAACCAGTCCAGAAAATCTTCGGGCTACCTTTAAATATTACTCATGTTTTGATACCGCCTTGCAAAACATCTCAGTATCTAATATACCTTATATAGCTATAAATGGAAAAGTAAACAGAATGTTGTCAAGATAAGAACATATTTGGTGAAGTTAGTAAAACACACATACACACACATCAGTCATTTGTGAGCTTATCTACAGTAATACTTATATCATTACTAAATCTACCTGACATGTAATGAATCAACCACAGTCTACATCAAGCTGCGGTTGCCAATTTTTCATCCTTTTACCTGATGAGGAGTTAATACATTATTTACGTAGGTTTTTACACCAGAAATCAGCTGATTTTCATCAGAGTAAGTAGACCACTTGTTTGGTGTTCATACATCACTAGATTTGTCTGTTAACTCAACATGTCAGCAGATATAAATGGTAGAAGACAAGAAAACCAGTTATAATCAAGATTACCAGCAGCCTCCCTGTGATTGCCAAATATGTGCATACAACATCAAATATTAATGAGTTCAACTATTACCATGGCTATGTGACAGTCAACTACACAAGAGAATATCATTTTCTGGTTAACTCAGATTCTCACATAAACTGTTCGCTGCCGCTGAATGACTGTCAGTCCATGTTCCTAGTTAACAGAATACTAGACTAACAGGACAATAAATAAACCCTACTGAACAGTAGAAAATAGAAAAGTATTTTTATAATTGTTACTATAGTAACAGACAATGTTTACATGGGACAGTAGAGATATTGATTCCAGAAATAGGCGATATTAGCATTTATTACAATCCTTAAAATTCGATGTATCATCGTATTAAGTATGGTGTTAATAAGTTGATCAATTTCCACATTATTTGCAAAGTTTAAAAACAAACCCAGAGTAAATCAAAGGATGCAAAAACTTGATATTAGTACAACATGAAGTATTCAATTCATGAAGAAAAGATACCAGTGCCATGTAAAATATTCAATTTATGAAGACCTGACACTAGTACCAAGCGAAATATTCAATTTATGAAGACTTGATACAAGTACCATGTAAAATATTCAATTTATGAAGACTTGATACAAGTACCATGTAAAATATTCAATTTATGAAGACTTGATACAAGTACCATGTAAAATATTCAATTTATGAAGGCTTGATACAAGTACCATGTAAAATATTCAATTTATGAAGACTTGATACTAGTATCATGTAAAATATTCAATTTATGAAGACTTGATACAAGTATCATGTAAAATATTCAATTTATGAAGACTTGATACAAGTACCATGTAAAATATTCAATTTATGAAGACTTGATACAAGTACCATGTAAAATATTCAATTTATGAAGACTTGATACAAGAACCATGTAAAATATTCAATTAATGAAGACTTGACATATATTTTCTATTGACATAGACTTGATATTTCACCATGTAAAATATTCAATTTATGAACACTCGATACTAATGGCAATTAAACAGCTTGTTGAGGAGTCATTTTTAAGGTACAGAATATCTCCAAGTCAAAGGATATTTTATTTTTACCTTGAAGCGAGCTTGATCCTTGTCATAGATTCTCTTCAGAGGGACTTTGGCTGGAGCCATAAAATGAGCCAGTTTTCCAAGATAAACACCATTTCTCAACCCCTCCTCAAGTTCTGTTGTGGGAGGTAACTCTTCATTAATACAAGCTTGAATCCATCTGTAATACATATAAAAGTATTACAATTAAGGTATTAAGGTTTTAATATCTGACAGCTATATTTCCAGCGGTACTCTCAAATGGCCTGACAGTTATTCCCTAGTTGTCAACAAAGAAGGAATACATGAAACAAATTTGACTTATTTCCATACATTGTGTACGTATAAAACTAATGATCAATTAATATGTTATTGGACATTGCAGATTTATCAACCCTTACTGCATGTATGAGCGTCATTTAGCTCTCAGTTCAAATCATTGGATGGCATGGAATTTCAGACCCACAAGATCCCTTTAGTTAGTCCTCTGTTCTTGCTACAGTACCAGTCTAGATGGGCTAAAAATCATCAGCCTGAACCAGTCTGTACAAAAGTTTCAAGCCTTCAGATAACAGAGAATCACAAATAAACAATAAAAAAATTCATCACCCACACTATCATTACAGAGACATCAATAAATTTGATTTTATGTTTGAGATCTTAGATTTGTGTATGCAATTTAAACTATGCATTAATAAATGGTCACTGTTCATACTGAAGTATTGTTATTTAATAAGAGCCAACTCTAACAATTTTAAACACAAATAAAAATAACCTCTTAATAAAGAATTCAATACATTAACTTAAGGCTAGGACTGTAGACTGTACTAAGATTGAAACATGTTTATTTAGAATATTAATAACTTTTATAACTAATTATAAAAAGGCCACTATGTTGTCAAGGAAACACAACTTCTGCACACCAATAAGGTCAATAAAAACGTAACATTCCAATGAGTAGATACAGTAACTAGGTTTCAGTTGGAGTCATATGTTGATCTTTCATCCAATATAAAACTTGGTGATTGATGGACAGCAATAGGAAAACCAGGTAAAAAAAACCTCCTTAAACAGAAAACAAAACCTAGTGATTTAACCCCAGGTTTTACCTGCAACTGTCATTAAAACGTGCAACATTTAAGCCTTCAGTTTTACAACTATTTAATTACTATTACAACTGTAAGGCTTGCAACAATGAAGTACAGTAAAATATTCACTTTCAAACATTCTAGTCTCGGTGCTAGCACACTGTCCCTAAGCCTGGGGTTAATAAATTTCAGTTCAGGCTAATGAACTTTCTAAAAACTGTGTACTCGGCAATAGCTTTTAAAGAACTAGTTTCAGCACTGATTCTATTTCTTCGTTCGCAAACAATAAAGAAGTTGTGCTGTGCATCAGTTATCTCATCTTTAATAGATCAACATGGCTTAACAGCCATCACCAAAAGTGTGTTGTTATAAATAAACAATAGGAAATGGACGCAGTTAATGCCTACAGGTGCAACTATCACCTCATTCAAACTGCATGCCTCTTATCAACCCAGTACATTCACATCCAGGGTTAAATGTCTCACAACTCTCTCTGACCTTGAACTTTGACATATTGCTCACTAAACAATCCAGGGTTAAATGTCTCATGACTCTCTGTGACCTTGAACTTTGACATATTGCTCACTAAACGCCTTCAGGGTCATTAGCTTGTATTACAGATTAAATCTACAAAGATGTCTCAAGTTTTTTTTTTAACAGAAACAGGAGAAAGGAAGCCTGATAAAAGTAAAACTTTGTCAAAAATGGAAAATGCACGAAATCAATGTGCATAATTTAGGTTTGAAAGACTGAGTCCAAAAACAATCCAAGTTGATATTTTTGTCTTCCCAAATAACTTGTCCAATGAAGATATAGGGAAACAAGTTGTACCATACAGTTTGCTTTGTACGGCTTGTTGCTTTCGAGGCAAGAAAATTGTTTGTATTATTTGTCACAAATTTATTGCCATACAATATGCAAATAAAGCAGAACTTCATTAACAACACCAAACCAATCAATTAGACTGTAATCAATTTATTAATTGAAGATTGGTATTCCATACAAGACAGGAGAGGTCTAGCAATGTATTACATCAACATTGATTAATTTAACAGCATGAACCAGCATGAAAATATGGAACATCACAGAAAGTTCCAGCATACAGAAAAACAACAAAGTGCAACTTTGCACACACATAAGATGATAATGTCACATGGTTAAGAAAGGTCATATGACTAGAATTCAATCACTGACAGATTGAATCACCCAACTATTATAATTTGTACAGAACTCCACAACAAACTACATTCACAATAGAACATTCTGACAGAACAAGAATATCCATTACAAAATACAGAATCTTGTTACCACATCCTTTGAGTGGAAAATGCGGGTTATGAAACAAACCATCAAACAAGATGTCATTCCAGCAAAAACAATATCATGAAATCTGGAAGATGGACCCTTCCAAAGGTCACATTATAAACCCATGTCAAAGGTCACATTATAAACCCATGTTAAAGGTCACCTTATAAACCATATCAAAGGTCGAGTAATAAACCCATATCAAAGGTCATATTATGAACCCAAGTGAAAGGTCACATAAATCCATATCAAAGGTCATATTATAACCCATATCAAGCATCACATTATAAACCCATGTCAAAGGTCACATAAACCCATATCAAAGGTCACATTAAAAACCCATGCAAGACAAAATTTCCCCAACATCATAAATAATCAATACCATTCAATTCAACAAGGACAACATATAATTACTGACTTTTGATGACAGTAATGATATATAACAAGTAAGGTCAGTCACACCCAATACTTAGTATAAGTACATACAGCATGTCCTTAACAACTGTATTACATCTGTTAGACACATAGCCAAGTATCCAGTCATATAGCTACATATACATATGTAATACAGTTTTATGAGGTTGTTTCTGATCAACAACCACAATTTTAAAGGACAGGATAGTATGTTAAGTTATCCACTGTCACAGTATGAATAACTTCTTGATTGCCACAAACATTAACAATTTAGTGCCAAAAAAATCTAACAGTTGGCAAAAGTACTTTTAGCAGTTCAAACTAAATAAGAGAAAAGGGCAATGAGATATTCTTTGGTTGCTAGCTCAGCGAAATACTTTTGTAACAGAATTAATTACCAATTTCTGATACTGAAACACTGAATGTATCAGATAAATAAGATTAGATATACTGTGGTATCATTTCTGTTTGTGCAGAACAAATTTTCGCGTATTTTGCCCTACGTTTGTTGCGCAAATTTAAGGCTACGTTAATAAAAGAGCACCCAGAAAGTAGTGTTGTATGATTAAGTCCCAAAAAATCCAACCTGAGTTGACTTGTTCAAGTTGTATTGATTTATCAAATAAAACAATTATATACAATTCTGTACCTTAATGAATGTGTTTGTAGATATTACCAGCAAAAAATACATATTTTACAATATGTCAAACAGAATATGTGACAATACATTGTGTTTATATTTAAAAGACAGAGCCTTGTAGTTCTATGTGACTCAGAGTCATACACAATTGACAATCTTTACACTTGATACATGTTTAAATCTTCACACAATACAACTTCACAAGTAATATTGTTCCATAAATCCAGGAAACATTTTTTTCTATTTCTCAAATATTTCAAAGTAAACCAACTTGAAGCAAGATATTCACACAATGTATTTAGGTCACACCAACTTACACTGGGTCTGCAATTTACTTTTTCTGTAAGTAAAATTTGTAAAGTAATAACAAGACCGCCACGATGGCCCTGCATTGCTCACCAGAATAAATGTAAGTTAACTTAAAATTGTTACTAAAATGGTAATAAAGGCCACTTCTGGGCAGATAATGGGGAACAATAATAAACATAATAAAGGACCATCAAAGGACACTACAAACAAATATTTATGATGACCGGAGGATGCTACAGACCAAGTTTGTTGATGATCCAACCTTTGGTTCATGAAAAGAAGTCATTTTAAGGTATTTCCATTTTTAGTCTAGTGGTCCCTTAAAGGGGCCAACCAATTTTATTTCAGTACACCTGATCGATAACCATCTAAAGATGCTACAAACCAAGTTTGGTAATAATCTATCCGCTGTTTCATGACAATAAGTCATTCATTTCAAGGTATTTCTATTCTTATCTCTAGCTGCCCCTGAAAGGGGCCTATCAAATTTATTTTATAAAACTTGACAGATGACCATCTAAGGATGCTACAAACGAAGTTTAAGGGTGATCCATCCATTGGTTCATGAGAAGAAGACATTTAAAGGTATTTCTATTTTTAGCTCTAGTGGCCCATAATAGGTGCTGACCTTTATTTGAGCAAATCTGATAGAAGTTTGGTAATAATCCATCCATTGAATCATGAGAAGAAGTCATTTCAAGGTATTTCTATTTTTAGCTCTAGCTGCAGTTTCTCATTGTGTGTTGTGAACAGCATTTAATATTTGTATGCAGAGTAAAATAATTATTTAATACAAATTGGAAGCCTCAAGGACGTAAATGTAGATGCCCGGGTTCCGGACGTTACACATTTTCTGTCAGAATTATAGTTCCACATACATTAATTTATGTAATTGCAGATTTTTATATTATTTCAGAACATTAACCATTCAATACTGATGTGTTATTTTTCGAAATAGTATGTACAGCATGTGGTTAGAATAAGCAAGAAAGAAATAATGCAATTTTTTGCAGAACTATTTTTTGCGTGTTTATAAAGATGCCTCATTCACTGCACTGCGGTCAATTATTTATGCATATCGTCAGGAATTTCATAAAGATAATGAAAAAGAACAACATTAATTGTACTTTTTGTTTCAACAGTATACAAAACATTGAAGAACAAAAAATTTCAATGCTGTTTGTCTTTTTTAAAGACATTTCTAGTTTTAACTGGAGTTTAAGTATGCACCAACAACTAGGGTCATTTGGGAACTTTCCAGCTTTAATGGACTTACATCTGGGTAGTACCACTAAGCTTCTGTAAGCTATACGGGCAGCTTCCTCACATGTGAAATTTAGTACTGGGAAGGATTCTAACTCAGCAGTAAAAGACTAGTGATTACAAGTCATAAAGACTCAACCACAGAGGCCCAAAGTTAATTTATGTGAAGGTTAGTAATCATCATCCAGAGCTTGGACTTGGGTTTAGTCAGACCTCCGAAACAACCAATCAGATACTCTAGACCTTTGTAATTATACTGATATTGACAAGTAACAAGTCTACATAGTGTTACAGTACTGATATTGATAGTGTTATAGTATAACACAGACATTAACAAGTATCATATCTACATATCATTACTATATTACATATATTTCATTTAATTTTACAAGAGCACCCAATAGGGGTATTTAGATATTAAGGAATTCATCAATGAAAACATTAACATTATATCATGCCAAGTGTAGATCAGTTATCAATCAGTAATTAAGAAACACAGAACAAGGGTTTAGAAAAATGAGTCAGAAGCCGGAAAAATCAACTGGCTATTTGAGCATTTTCACTGGCTACTTTTCTGAAACAACAGACACAATATTGTATTGAAACCCCAGACCCCCCCCCCCTACTTTTAATAGCTTACCCGGAACATAACATTTTTACACCCCTGTCAGTGTGTAAGTTAATTCAAAATAATAAACCTATTACATGCAGAGTGTAAAAACTTCAAACAAGGAAAATATTTACACTAATGAGAGAATAGATATTGCATTTCCTGCACAAATTTAGAGATTTTGATAACAAATGACAGGTACAATAAGACAAAGAGATTCAGGCTGCAGCCATGGTCCAGTGGTTAGTGTGCTGGACCTGTAACCCAGAGATCAGGGTTCGAATCTCAGCTGCAGCAGGTCATACCCTTCTATGAAAATTTGACAAAAATGTTGATTTTCCTCTATATGTGGAGAAGTTGCCGGCTCCTTGTGGAAGGGTACGTTAATACTGGTTAGTATACAGTGGTTAGGTTAACAAGTTGCTGTATATAACTGAAAAATTGTTGAAAAACAGTTGTTAAACCCCAGTGACAATAAGTCACATAAAAAACAAATAAAAAACAAACAAGGAGATTCAGACATAAACATCATTTTTTGTTTAGATCTAAATTTAGATAATCTGCAAGTGCTTCAATTATTGAACCATTTTAGAATATGCATGTGTCCATTTTAAGAATGTTAACATCACTGTCAAAGCAAATTTATGGCTAAAATGTTATACTGAGTGTACAATTAATACACTACATCATATAACCAGTTAAGGTTATTGCTTTCATGTAAATCATGGAGATCAGTTAAAAAGATAACAACATAAAATTATAATATGAAGGTTGTGGAGAAATCTTAAAATAATTACAAGGCCTTTCTGCTCTATTTAATTCATAAATTACAATAATTCGCCAAAATTACCAGAACAATTATTGGTGTTTGATCTTAATATGGTATTTGAGATTTAATGAATACTTAGAATACCATAATTTATATGATATAAATGATGTGATATAAATGTATAAGTGTTCAATGATCAGTAAACAGTTTTGTTGGCATATTTCCCATCCAATTAAATACTTGTAATATTAGAAAACATGAAACAAGTCCATCTGTTGTGATCACTTCATGACAACAACAAAAATACCATATCTATTCAGGGCTCGAAAAATCCTCTCATCCGCTCGTAATTATGAGTAGAATTTGACTCAGGACAAGTTGAAATTGCTGCAGAACTAGTTAAATTCTTAGCTGGTTGTCCTGCAGGACGAGTAGCCTGAAAAAAAAGTGATGAGCCCTGCTATGCAACAGAACACACTGTTTCCAAGAGTTATTAAATACGTAATGTATATGCTAAATGAACTATGTCCTATATGAATTATGCCCTACATGGTCAGACAAAATCAAGACATAAAAATAGGAGGGTCATGATGGACTTTTTTCACTCACCAGAATGAAAATTGCAACTTCTAACAAGGTCTGGGGAAGATCCAACCAAAACTGTAGCTTCTAGAGTGTTAACAAGGTTTTCCAGCGATTTCACCTAGTGCCCTAGTTTTTGACCCTAGATGACCAATGTTTGGACTTGTCCAAGATATCATTAATACAAACATTCTGACAAGATTTGTGAAGATTCACTCAAAACTGTGACCTCTACAGGGTTAACAAAGTTTTGTAGTGCAGTGACCTGGTGACCTAGTTTTTGACCGAAGACGACCCATATTCACACAATTATACACGATCATTAATACACACATTCTGGCAAAGTTTCATGAAGATCCAACCAAAACTGTGACCTCTTTTTTTTCATTTGATTTGATCTGTTGACCTAGTTTTTGACCCATGTTCAAACTTGTCCAAGATATCATTGAGACAAACATTCTTACCAGGTCTGATGAAGATTCACTCTTGAGTGACCACTAGAGTGTTAACAACTCCAAGATGTGGACGCTGGGGTAGACAGACTGATCACTATAGCTAAAAATATCAAAACAGGAAATTGCCCAAACATTTGCAATCAAATTCTTATAACTTCACTTTAAACAACCTTAACAAAAATGTAACATTATGACTTCCTCGTTTATTTGAATCTTTTAATTTTTTTTCACTGGGTTTAATGCCATTTTTCAACAATTTTTCAGTCATACTCGGCAGCCAGTTCACCTAACCAGTTTTCCTGGACTGTGTACTAACCAGTACTATTCTACCCTTCCACAGGGAGCCGGCAATTTGTCCACATTCCCGCCTTTTTTGTCAAATCATTAAATTAAAGCAAACAGAAAACAAATATTTAATTAAATAAATATCAAAAAGAAAAAAATTTAAGACTTCCTTAATCCACTCATAACCAGCTGAGTTTTTATATGATTAAATAAAAGGAGTACATACAAACTAGCCAGGAAGTACATTTGGAAGAATTGCCCTGATTTTTACCTACAAGGGTTGTTACATTTTATCAGAATAATTTACATACCTAATGATAAGCATGCAATATATACCTCATAATCACCTGACAAACGGCGTATATTTCAATTGGCTCGACTAACATATAAATACATAAATTTATTTGTCATTATTGAGAACAATCAACATACTGTATAATTAATGCATAATTAAGTCACTGCAGGCTATGTATATATTATATACATGTGTGTGTGTGGTTATTTTTATAACTAACATTATTAGAATCCACATAAGGGGGAAATTATTCATAACACCGTTTAACTTTATATCATGCAAATTTATATCACCAGCCTTACAGACCTACTCCATGAATCTCAGTAATATTTCAAAGCCTGCCAGGAAAAGTCAAGTAAATTACGCACATACTATAAAATGGCATATAATTAATAAGAAATCAAGTTCTGTTCTAAAGCTAGATGTCAATATCACACATTGTTATGTTGATGTATCTGTCCCCATAAATGACCATGTTTTCTGATTTAAAGTAACTATACATAGTAGTCCTATAAGGTATGATACACAGTTCACATGACCAGTGCTCCAAATGTTACACACAAATACCAACCTGATTCCCTCCACATCTATAAACAATTAGCTGATTCACCTCACAGACCAAAGATATTATCAGGATATACATATAATCAATACATATAAACAGACTTCATCTTTCTAAGGACAGAACTAACCAGACAGTCTTCTCTCTAATGACAGAATTAACCAAACAGTCTTCTCTCTAATGACAGAATTAACCAAAAAGACTTCTCACTAATGACAGAATTAACCAAACAGTCTTCTCTCTAAGGACAGAATTAACCAAACAGTCTTCTCTCTAATGACAGAATTAACCAAACAGTCTTCTCTCTAATGACAGAATTAACCAAAAAGACTTCTCACTAATGACAGAATTAACCAAACAGACTTCTCTCTTAGGACAGAATTAACCAGACAGACTTCTCTCTAATGACAGAATTAACCAGACAGTCTTCTCTCTAATGACAGAATAAACCAAACAGTCTTCTCTCTAAGGACAGAATAAACCAGACAGACTTCTCTCTTATGACAGAATTAACCAGACAGTCTTCTCTCTAATGACAGAATAAACCAAACAGTCTTCTCTCTAAGGACAGAATTAACCAGACAGACTTCTCTCTAATGACAGAATTAACCAGACAGACTTCTTTCTAATGACAGAATTAACCAGACAGTCGTCTCTCTTATAACAGAATTAACCAGACAGTCGTCTCTCTTATAACAGAGTTAACCAGACAGTCTTCTCTCTTGTGACAGAATTAACCAGACAGTCTTCTCTCTAATGACAGAATTAACCAGACAGTCTTCTCTCTAATGACAGAATTAACCAGACAGTCTTCTCTCTAATGACAGAATTAACCAGACAGACTTCTCTCTTATGACAGAATTAACCAGACATACTTCTCTCTTATGAGAGAATTAACCAGACAGTCTTCTCTCTAATGACAGAATTAACCAGACAGACTTCTCTCTTATGACAGAATTAACCAGACAGACTTCTCTCTTATGACAGAATTAACCAGACAGTCTTCTCTCTAAGGACAGAATTAACCAGACAGACTTCTCTCTTATGACAGAATTAACCAGACAGTCTTCTCTCTAATGACAGAATTAACCAGACAGACTCTAATGACAGAATTAACCAAACAGACTTCTCTCTAATGACAGAATTAACCAGACAGTCTTCTCTCTTATGACAGAATTAACAATACTGTCTTCTGCACTCTACCACCAGAACTAACAAGATTGACTTCTCCACTCTATAACCAGAACTAACCAGGTCAGCTAAACTTAACTTAACTTTGTTCAACATATGGTAAATTGACAGATTACTAATTCAATAAACAACAGGGACATTTAGCCAGGACACTGAAAAAGAAGGAAAGAACAATTACAATACAGACATCATGATCTACTTGATGATAACTTGTCTAAACACAAACTTCCTGATTTTTATGATCAACATCATTTTACTGATCTCTAGACGGAAGAAATAGATCATTGACTTTCAATGAATAAATTTGTTAATTTGTTACACCCAGTAATCTTATGATCAAACTTTACCGTAGTTTTCTGCACAAACAGCCTTCATACATACTTTATACATCAGTAGCACTGAATGTTAACTTTACCATACATCCCAGAAAAAATGCATCATGTAGCCTAATCTTGTGATCAGCATCATATATGATGGTGCAACAAGTTTTCATGGTATTAACTAAACACTGCCGTTTTTATGCAAAGTTTTCGTTATTTCAGGATATTTTGCAAATGATCATCATAGAAATTCATTATTATAAAAATCTCATCTGTTTTTTAAACAAAAGTCCCTCCCAATACATTCATTATAGTGATCTAAGTAAACAAGGTCTATGGTGTGGACGTAGAAAGTTTGGACTGGTGTTTTTGTGGGTTGCTTCAAACTACCCCAAATTTACTGCTATCGCTGAATGATTTTTTGGTTTTATCACGTGCATATCTTGATATGTTTGAAACAGTCCCTTATGCAAGGAACCAGTCGATAGCTCCTCCAGCACACAATTAAAAGCGTTGCCTAAGAATAAGAATTCGTTGAACAATTCAAAGTGTCTGAATAACGCTGTCATAAAAATAACAAAATTAGTTCATAATAACCTCTTCATAGCATATTGTTGGTAAAAATCCGCAAGCTAACAAATCTATCAGACAATCTGTTGATAAATTTTCTGAAAAATGTGATGCACAAACAGGAACAAGGCAAATATAAAATACCACGAAAACTCCTTATACCACGAAAACCTGTTACTCGACCATACATGTATAGTGCTCACATATCCAACATCAATTTCAGACAATAACTCACCATCACATAATACTCTGTAGTGCTCATTGTAGGACAGGAACTTAATACTAATACGCTAAATCTTATTACAAAAAACTTCTGTGTTACTAAACAATTGAGTGATGTAACATTTTTTGTGTAAAAAAACAACATAAAAATGTCTCAAAATTAAGAATTATCAGCCTGTTTGACCTGCAAGCACTAGTACTGCATTTTCTAGAATATTGCCTAGGCAATGCATTAAATCAATTAAACACAAGGATAGTATTTGCTCAGTGGATCAGGAGTGAACCACTGACCTCAGATAGAGGGTACAAACCCTATAAGGTCATTATCATAATTCCCATGTTCACTAGGCCTGGGTTTATCAGGAACAAGATATTTTAAGTAGTACAAAAATACTTTCATCCTGCTGGAATAAATTCAAAAAAGAATGAACTACAAAATATGACAGCAGTAACTGTAGTCATCAATTAAAACTTCTTAAAAATACTATTTGAAAATTGCAAACTAATCTTTATAGAAGTTTTGAGAGATTTATTGGACAATCATACACGGACACTTCATTATCTGGATATAGTAGATCAACAAAGTCCGGATATATTGTATCATTCCCAAGTGTAGACTTCCTAAAAATACTTCACTTTAGTTAAACTTACAGTATGCATGTACATATATATACATATAGGATGAAAGTTATACATCCAGTCAGCACATAACCACAGAATCCATCATACTTAATCTCTACATGGATGAGTTAGGCTATATTTTTAATAATGTAATAACTGTACATCTCAAGTGACATATGTAACAACAACCAAAATATCAAGTGTAAAACAAAAGATTCAAAACTGAAAAAAATGAAATGTAAGCAATGAAAAAGTGTCAAAATCAATAAATTAATCCTTCAGCACATTTTAAAGACTGTTTTATACCAACCAACCCAAGTGACCCTAAACTTTTTATTAGACCCAAGGAATGGTACATCCACTTTCTCACTTCTTTACCTTTCTGTACAAAAATAACCTCAACAGCAGTTTTCAAGAATAATAAAAAAAATCCTACCTACCTACCCTACTTTTAGTGAGTATGTAACTAGAAACAAACAATTTTTATGCTTACTGCTGTAGGTATGACTTCATATCTCCTACTCAACACTAAGTCTTGATAAAAGAACAAAACATAACAATAAGACCAAGCATTACACAGTAAGACCTCACATTGCTACCACCTCAGTATCATAACCACCTAGTTGATAATAATGACCAATTATTTTTGGACTGGCTTCCAATAGCTCCCCTTATAATTAACTTGATAAGGTGACAACCGCATTATCATGACCGATTTTTCGAGTCCCAAAGAAGGTCTCATTATTGCAGTGTTGTCTCATCCCTATATTCACAGATCATACAATGGACAGTGTTACATTATGGTCACAGTTGAAGGACATTGGTAAGGTTGTCAATAAAACATGTATAGAAAGCAATAAATTTAATCAGTTAATACATAACAAGATGACATGTAATGTTTCTTTATTACAGTGTGGGTGTGGTCAAGATCTTCATGTTACTCATAATGATACAGTAATATATATTATAATCTGTTAATACAATTATGACAAATGAAAACTGTGCAATGACAAACAAAGGCGTATAACTGACAAGTTTACATCTAAATTAGAATTTTGTTACATGACACAAAACTAATACTAAGTAATCATTGAGTAAAATATAAACACATGGCAATGACAAATAAATACAATACAGTTTATCATGTCCACGAAAGAACACTTATTGGTCATATTGTCAATTATTTCCATGAAAGATTGTCTCAAATAAAAACAATTCAATAGCTTATTCTAAATATAAGTTATCAGCCGTTTGATACAGAGAACATGAAAAATAACAGAATTACAGATTCTACATCCTTGAGATCAGGCAAATAAGTGTCTAAATACTACATCAATCATTAAGATCAGGTATATTGGTGTCTAAATACTACATCAATCATTAAGATCAGGTAAATTGGTGGTTAAATACTACATCAATCATTAAGATCAGGTAAATCAGAGTCTAAATACTACATCAATCATTAAAATCAGGTAAATCAGTGGTTAAATAGAATATCAATCATTAAGATCAGGTAAATCAGTGGTTAAATACTATATCAATCATTAACTTATACCAATCATCAAATCAGGGACACACTTTCAGTTAAATAATCAAGAGGGGAAAAAATGAATAAAATGGATCTATGGAGAATTCATTAACAGCAACTGCAACTAGAACCAGAAAATATTGATGAAAACTTAGATGTATTACATCAAATATAGCCCTATAGGTGTTTTGTTGCTGAAATAAAAATGACAAAAAAAGAAAAAAAATATGGTAACACTTAAAAAAAAGCTCTACACAAGGTAAAACACTACAGTTTTTAATTACAATCAAGGTATTGTATATTTTATAAAGGCTTCAAATTACAATGCAGTGTTTTCAGTTTGGTATTCCAGAATAGATTACACCTTTGAATAGTTAAATCATAAAATACAGGTGCATTACATTTAATATAAGGTAGTCTGAAGTTTTTCCACTTCCATACATAGAATATTTTACGTCATAAGCATTGATCAACACTGATCAGAGTATAGTATTAATTTATTCACGATCACTTCTCTATGCATGGGACAACGTGCCAGCATGCATAATACAAGTCATGACAATGTTTGTTCACAACATCTGTAGACAGTAAATAAAACAAAGGTTTTATTTAATAAAAGTCAGTCATGCAATACGTTTAAAATTTATCATGAAAATAAGCACAGGTAAATTCACTTTGATTTTACAAATAACGACAAATCATAATTTTACAACTTTACCGGTATATGAAAGTATAATTACCAAGGTGACCAAATGCTTAGCAAGTATATGAGTCATGTTAAAATGATAAAAAATTAAGTTAAAGGTTATTTACCTCTTATGTATGTGTTTTGTACACAAAAAATGTCAATCACAAAGTAAGGTACATAATTTACGAAAAAAAATGTAATTAATCAGGACAAGTTCATACAACATTATATTAACTGAGAGGCAATCAGACATTTGATTGATAAGCAATATATAGTTCAATACTCAGAAACTGTACCTAGGGTCATGTACCATTCAACACTTCACTTCACAGTATGAAAATTAAAATCTATCACACCCAGAGGACCAGATAAGTACCAGTGAAAATCTAAAAAAAACAAGCAATGTGCTGCCAAAACGACTGTACACTGAGGGTGTCCATGAGTTCAAATCCCAATGGGACCAAATTTCACAGGTGAGGACGCTGTCCAGCTAGCCAGGGCTCTCGATCTCCCGAATTAGGGGCTGAAATTCGGCCCTATTCCCCCACCTCTGGAATATACTTTTTCCCCTATTTTTGGTAAAAATTCTCCCACCTGAGAAAAAAAATAAAATTTTAAGCAGGTTATGTTATATTAATTAGACATTTGAAATTCCCCCTTGAACTGAAAATGACGCGAAATTCCCCCCTACAAGGGCCCCCGCTCCAGTCCCCCAAAAGAGAGAGAGCCCTGCTAGCTTACAGAAGGTTGGTGGTTCTACCCAGGTGTAAGCCTTGCTTTTCCTCCACAATTAAAGCTGGAAAGTCACAAAATGACTCTGTCTGTTGGTGCCAAGTTATACTCCAGTGTAAAGGAAATTCTACACTGGACGATTCTACAGAAAACATGAAGTATATTTCACTATCAATGCTCTCAATAGTTAGTAAATGTAAGGTAGTACATTTCTTATTCCAATTATAACTTAATTACGATTACTGCAAAGTCTGGTTACAGTATTACCAATACCACAATCAGTATTTTGTACAAAATGATATCTACATAAATTATAAAAGTTTTTCTTCAGTCTTAACTACTTTCTTTACACAAAATGTCACAACCACAGACTGCAGGCCAGCAAAACATACACACATGTTACACACATATACCATACATGCAGGACTGAGATTAGTTTTGAGGAAATATGTAAAATGTTGATGACTGGTGATACATTAGACTTGTCTAAGCTTTATATAACATTAAAAATAAAGTGACTATAAAATCCTGGCAGTTTCTCACAACAAATGGGTAATATATCACCACATATAGCTAGCTATACACATATCCTGCCTCACACTGCTAGTCGATGGAATGCACAATGACTGATTGTGAATAACGTTTTATGATTTTATGAGACTTATTCAGGGTTTCCACTGGACATTATATTTTTTCTGCCACATGTACAGAGGGGAGGGTCATTTGGTACCTTGGTGATTTTTTTTGCCATTTGTATAACTGGGGTTTAATGGCATTTTTCAAAAATTCTTCAGTTATATACGGTGACCGGTTCACCTAACCAGTTTTCACGAACTGTATACTAACCAGTACTAACTTACCCTTCTACAAGGACCTGGCAACTTCTCCACATATGGAGGAAAATTGACATTTTTGTCCAATTTTCATAGAAGGGTATGACCACATGTGACTGGGATTCGAACCCGAATGTCCGGGTTACAAGTCCGGTGCACTAACTACTGGACCACGGCTGCAGCCTGATTGTTAATGAGGGTTCAAGATTATAAATAATAAATTAACATTGTATATGGTCTAAAAAATGGTTTATATAAAAACATGTAGCTGTACATGTAGGTAACCAGAAGCACTGGTTGAGCCACCTGCATTACCACTGTATGCAGGCTTCTCGAAACTGCTAGAATACTTGCCTGACATTTGGTCAGGCAAAATTAGAATTTCTGTCTGACCAAATGAAAATCTGTCTGACTGAATGTATTATAAATAAGTGATAAATGCTGTAAATCGTGCCCGACTGCCAAACATCTGGTCCGGTACTCTCCAAAAAGTTGTGTGATATGCTTTGTTCACTTTAATTAGCGGTTGAATAAATGCCATACATGGTGTACATTTATTTATAATCAGATTTCTGGACGATATTATTACATTTTTAAAGGAAGTAATAATTTCAATAAATTCTATGATAGTTACTTTTAGTTAAATTGATAAAGCCACAATAAAGATTTTTGGTTTGATTCCTGAATTGTTAGCCCTGAATTGTGGTTTGAATCAGATTGAAACCTGCCTAATAATCCACAGCCCTACATACTACAGTACATAAATGAATTGACCATGTTACAACTTACATCAAGCACAGACAAGAACAAAATCTTAATAAAGAACTGTACGCATGGACATGACCTTTAAATGTACATTTTGACTAAAGCCGCTTCAAGGAAAATCATGTTAATTGTTGTCTAATTAATTATTCAAATCCAAGTAGTTAAGATCAGTACAAACTTATACAAGGACACAATGTATCAAAAATAAAACAAAACAGAGAAAGCATTCAAGATTTTCAGCAAAAAAAATGACTGAGATATTAAATTAACATGTATAGAGAAAGTGACCTTAAGCAGTAATCAACAAAAAAACAAAATGAACAGATTGTATAAGGTGAACACAATTCTAAAAATAATTGGATTGAGTCATCAAAAATGGATCTATATGCCTGTACAAGGAATAGATACCAGTATGCAAGTAATTCAATATTGTTTAATGTGTAAACAAACAGAAGGTGGTAATGTAAAGTGACCTTATTATATTCTGATCACTTCAGTTTTATGCAGAATGCATCTTGTCCAATGTTAAATATCTTATCTGTGTTATAATGTAAACAAATCTACAATATGTAACAATGTGTAATAACAACTTATAGCACTTCAGAAAGTTCATAAATAAGTTAAAACATTACAATTGCGAAATATTTTTATCGAAGTATTTAACGATGGAAATTCAATAATAAAACACTTCATATAATGAACAATATAAAAGAAAAAAACGTTTAGACGTGCAAATATATTAGACCATAAAGTATCTATTTTCTAATGATTAAAATTTTTACCAAAACTCTCATAATAACATGATAATTCAGTAAGAATTTATTTTATATAAATGCCGATCATACAGTACATACAAGTCATCTTCATTTAAAATAAATATTAAAGCCTTAATATTTAACTCTAATCTATGCAGTAAGACTGAAATGTCTGCATGTTCTTCATTTGCAGCTATGTTTATTCCTTCTTTGTTTGGGTCCAATAAATAGACCCTTCCCAATCAAAAATAAAAATATTTTCTCCCAATTCTCGACCAATAAGTTCCCAATTTTGGCATCATACTACACTTTTTTTTCCAACTGGACCGGGAATGGACCCTTTCCCAAAATTGCAAAAAAATCACTGATTTGTAAAAAAAATCATTTAGTAATTACGATTCAGGCCAGAAAAATATGTTTATCTTTACTTGACCAACAAAAATAGCATAGGGAGGTCGAAAAACTTTTTCTTAAAATTGTTTACTTACACTTTACTTTCCTCGAGATGACACAGATATTCATAAGCAATATTCTGTTTTCTTTGTTGGTCCATCTCTTCAGCAGACAGATGTCCCCCTTGTTGTTGTTGCTGGTGGTGGTGGTGGGGCTGATATGAGGGTTGGGGTGACTGGTCTGATACACTTCCTGCAAATTAATCACACAATTCTAGTGTAAACAAGAGGGCCATCCGCCTTATTTCGCTCACCTGAGTAAAGATTGCAACATCTATGGTTTTCCTATGATTTGACCTGGTGACCTATTTTTAACCTGAGTGGACACATGTTCAGACCTGTTCATGATATCTTTATTACAAACATTCTGACAAAGTTTGAGAAATCGTAAGTGTGGCCACTAGAGGGTTAACAAGGTTTTCCAGTGATTTGACCTGGTGACATAGGTTTTGACCCCAGAACACCCATGTAGAAGTTGTCCAAGATATCATTAAAACAAACGCTCTGATAAAGTTGGATGAAGATTCAATCAAAATTGTGACCTCTAGAGCATTAACAAGGTTTTTGGGTGTGTTGAACAAGTGACCTAGTTTTTGACCGGAGATGACCCATATTTGCACAATTTTACAACATCGTTCATACAAACATTCTGACACAGTTTCATGAAGATCCAGTCAAAACTGTGACTTCTAGAGTGTTAACAAAATTTCTATTCTATTTGACCTGGTGACCTAGTTTTTCATTATAAATACCCAAAATGTTGAATGATAAGTATATAACAAATGAACCAATGCTTAATTGTGCATTGGTTCAGATTTAACAGCTTTTTTAGTCTTTGTCTGGGTCTGGTAAACCGTAAACGGACCCTTCCCAATAAAAAATAAAGACATTTTTCCCAATGCCCTACCAAATAATTCCCAATTTTGGCATCACACCTTGCATTTTTTCCCACAGGACTGGACAATTTCCCAAAATTTCAAAACAATTGTTATTTAAGTCCAGGAATTGAAGCAATTTTTCTGTTGTTTTTGTTGAAAAAAGTTCAGTTTATCAAAGGAGGATATCATATCACAAAATAGGTGTTCAACAAAAGCCAACAAATCTGAAAGGAGGGAATGGAGCCAGGAACCAATCAAACCAACCAGTAATGAACAATAGACTTTAATGCCTCTAGGAAGTATGGGATACCACACTGACAGGGAGTAGTAAAAAAACTATTTAAAAAAAGCATGACACATGCATTTGAAGTATCATAGGTGAACTATTGATACTTAAACCCCACTTATCTTTTACAATGAGTAACAAATCAGAGTAGATGCTTATATGTACTATCTATGAATTCAGTAAATAATAATCACATCCATCTTGTCTTTTTTAGAATGGAAAATGTTATTTTTCAATCTTTCTGTACATAAAACCTGCGTAGTCATGCATAAATCGCAGGGCTCTCTCTTTTGGTGGACTGGGCCAGGGCCCTGGGAGGGGCAAATTTCGCATCATTTTCAGTTCAAGGGAGAATTTCAAAAGCCTAATTAATATAATAGGTGGGGAAATTTTTACCAAAAATAGGGGAAAAAAGTATATCCAAGAGGTGGGTGAATGGGGCCAAATTTAAAGCCCCTAATTCTGGAGATCGAGAGCCCTGGGTCGGATTGTCAACATGTTACCTGTTTTGGTTAGGCAGAATATCTGATCTACATATTGTGTATGTATATAGTTTCCATATTGGTAGTTTATACCACACTTGAGAAGTGGTACTGGAATGTCTACACCAAAATGAATCAAACTGTAGATTGTGTGAGCTTTCTGGCCTACAGATTGTGAAGGAAGAGAAACAGCAAAGCATCCAATGCGAGACTCGAACCTGTGACCTGCTTGCAAATCAGATGCTCTCCCAAGTAGTCCAACTAATTAGACTGTGACTGTGAGACATTTTTCAATTGGGCCCCATCCCACTCAGTCAAATAAGGAACTATTTTTATATATTCAATATATAGGAAACACATTTGAAAAATCATACAAGCATAAAATATCCAAACACACCTTTTCTGAAAGGTGCACTAATGTTTTGTTTCTCTCCACTATTTCTCTATGGAAAACAAAGCCAGTGTAACAACTGCCGGTGTCAAGGTAGATATCTACCAGTGTCATGGTAAAAACTTCCAATCCACTGTATTTAACCCATCACTGGTGTAGTCGGGAAGAGGTATTTACAGAGCTGATTTAAATTTTATATGTGCAGCATGCATCTAGCAAAGCAGTTGTAGAGAGTGGAAGTTTTGAAATGTCACATATGCAGGGTTTTCCATAAGGTTATTCACCCGAGGTCCCTGAGACTCCCATCTCCAACATTTTAGGGTTCCCTTGGTATTTTTTGAGGTCCAAAAAAGAAAATGCCAAGGGCAAATTCTGAGTCGGAAGAAGTCCCAAGGATACAGAGGTCACTTTCAAAAGGATGCAGAGGTCACTTTCAATGTGAGTCCGCCGGCTGAAAATCATGTCAGGGATGCAAGAAACCTGCATCAGGGAAATCCCTGATATGGTAAAATATATGGTATGGCATAGATGCTTGTACACTTCACACTATGAAAAAGTTTACATCAAATATTTGAATTGTGGCATGGGATACTGAGAATTTATGGCTTAGTATTAAAGATTATTGTTATTGAGTAAATTATAACAGTATAAACTATACCAGTTAATGTTGAATCTTTATGTAATTTGTGTTTCTGCACATAAATGCAGTTCTTCCAAAGGCTGAGAGGATGGCCCTTCCGAATTCATTTATGAAATCTGCCAATGGGAAAGCCGAATAACTAAAGCTACCAACCGAGCTGATCAGGCTGGTACTATCACAAACATTTTATTTACCATAATACTATATACTGTACTGCTACACAGTACACTGACAGATTTTTCAAGAAATTGCCAACAATCAATCTACATTCCCTTCAATGACAATATGGAAGAAAATTGTGGTTTGACAAATCTCCAGTAAACATAAAAAATCTTTTAGATTTATACATCACTTTGTTTTATAAGTACAAAGAAAAAGTATCTTGAAATGGTTTAAATACTTGAGATCATTAAAAAGTAACATGCATTTTGTTTATTTAACACTTAAAAGAGAACTTTCAGGTATGACACATCAAAAATGACATTAAAACTATCAACTTTAAGTATACATCTTACCACTCGTTGATTTTTTTGGTTTTGGGGCAACAACTGGAACTTCCCTGCTTGATCGACGAGAGTCTGTCTCATCATCTTTGTGTCCATTAACATCCACAAACACTTCTTCCGACATACTGAATACTTATTCACAACAAAAATAACAAATAAAACAGAATGTAACAGATAAACAATGAATTTATCAGAAAATAAGTAAACAACACACGAAAATACTAAATAATGCAATTTAAAGTAATCCCAAACATGTAGTCACACATATACGCAAAAATATCCGAAAAATCACTGAGTTTTAAACACCAAGTGTCACGATGAGATTTTTAAAGTTCCGTGACATCTTTCAACACAAACACAAATCCACGTACTGCAAATGCTTAATACTCGGTAACTCAACGTTAGTTCAGTTCGAACGATTGACAGTCATTCCAAAGTGTTGAAAACAACGTAATGACGGTATTTTAAACCAACTAATATCCTAAAACCATTGCAACTGTTTTACATGCCCGGAAACACTCGACTAATTTGATATTTTCTAATTGCGCGGGACTTGTGGGTACACTGACCTCTGACCTACCGGAATAATTGCATGGCTGAGTTCGATTTACTAATGACGATACGTGCTCCGTACTAAAGTTATCGTTGTAGAACGGGTCTGCCTAATTGAAGACCTACACGAAATTGAAGACCAACAGAAACTAGCATGCTCAAAGAAATCTAAGGACAAAAAAGCGTCACATAAACAGTATGTTTGTAATTAGTGTGGTATAAGCTATGCCTCCATTTCTGGAGTTCGCATGCATATTATATCAAGATCAGGAAAATGAATGTGGTAGAATGTTTGTCAATAAATAACACCGAGTTCTAATGAAATATTTTAAAACAGATAACTTATCTTTTATTTTAGACAAATGTTTTTTTTCCGCAAATTTTGAAAATATATTCATTGTATCTATTTGCTCCATGTAACTAAAATCTGTGTTAAATATACAGTCAGAGACGTAATATGTCTCTGATACAGTCTATCAATTTTAAGTTTTAAGTTACCATAATTTCTATATATAAATATAAATAATATAAATATATAAATATAAAAGATGAGTAATAAACAATGTTGCCATTTATGCACCAACTAGATACACATGTATATATATCAAGCTGTTATCAGACCCCTTATCAGTTCTATGATGTTTTTTTATCGTTTAATGTATACATATTTTGATGATGCTGAACCCGAAAATGACATTAGTTTTGATGTATATTTTCTGTATTTGTGTAGGTCTTCCGTAGGTCTTCTGTTGGTCTTCAATTTCGTGTAGGTCTTCAATTAGGCAGGCCGTTGTAGAACTTAACCTAATACTTAATAATCATTGGTGAGTATAAACCATTTCAAACATTTATTTTTCACATCGATTAAGAAAACTGAAATGAAATACATTTCATTCGAAATTAGAATTATTCTATCCTAGTGACGTTCATTTAATGATTTTGACAGGGACTAAAATACAGACATTACAAATGTAGAGTCGCTGATTCTTTGAAGATAAAAATGAGTTAAAATTTAAATAAAAATGATTTCTTTAGTGCACAAAGTGGCTAAATTGGTCCCATGTTATAGGAAGAGGAAAAACAAAGTACTGATACGGGTTACCATAATCGAGTTATATCATCTGTGCTGACAATTTTTGAACACGATATTCGGCTGAAACAAACCAAATAAGCCAGAAACATTCGACCCTTGTTGTCTATGGTTGTACGTCAGTGTTCTGGCATCATTGCACTGGTGAAGTCAATTACATCCCTCAATGACGATACAGGCATCATTATATTAATGTGTATATTTAGGGCGATACGCATATTTTCAACAAATTATTTCGCATACAATCCAGCAAACAGTTTTCCTGCATTCAAAACTTACATATGTTCTGTAGACGTTGTTCTCCACTTGTAACTGCTTAGTTTTCTACATGGATGATTAACGGTGGAGGACAAATGGCCAAAGACATCACAGAGTACGTATGCCTCGCCAAAGATTCGAACAGATGCACTCAAGTTTAACAATACATCCCCATTTACCCCAACCAAATGCCACTTTTCATGTGTGTATACATTATATTGTATGTTATATACCTGCGTGTGCATGTGTGACTTTACCTCTATTGAAGAAAAACAGTGACAGAGAGCTCATCTAGAAATGTGAATGTGTGAAACAAACAAAAAAATCTGTTTATTTCCCTGATCGATTGACGATTTTTTATGAACAGAACAACCAAAAGTTTTGTGGAACATCTTGTTTAAAAGCAGAAACTATAAAGGATATACCACAAATAAATGAATTTGTAATCAAGAAGTGTGTGTATCAGACCTGATTCAATCGCCGGCTAGGTAACGATAATTGATTATAAATTACATTAATTATAGACATGTATTAAGTCATTTTTATACCTGAGTATAAAAGCCAAGGTAATTTGGCAACTTTCCAGCTTTAATAGCGGAGGAAAACCCCAGGCTTACAGCTGGGTTGAACCACCGATCTTCCGTAATCTAGCTGAACAGTTTGCTCACATGTGAAATTTAGTCCCAGACGGGATTCAACTCACAGAGACGATGGACTAGTGATTAAAAATTAGAGACCATAACTACTTGACCACGAGGGCCCCTTGAATCATGTCAAGTCAAAGGTATTCATTGACATAAGCATTAAACAAGTTGATCGACAAATAAACAAACAAATGAAATTGATATAGAAACGAAAGGCGGAAATTACTATATCATAAATATGTTTTGACAAGCTTGTAGTTGCATGCTATGACAGTAAAAAATTGCTTTAACAGGAATACCTATATCTAGTTGACACTCGAGTATTTTAGAAAGGCACGCGAAATCGTACAAATTCGTACTACGCCTAGACGGCCACAAACGCATGATGCAGTCGCATTTATAATAAATTTTCAAATTGATAGGTTTCTGTTATTTAAATATGAATTATTGCCAGTCAGTTATTCGGGAAATTACATCAATGATCAATTGATCAATTTCTTGTTTACACGCTGAAAGAAAAAAAATTCTTGTCATCTCATGTTGCATATAAATAGTGAACATATAAGATGTTTGAGTACATTTCGGTAAAAACGTTTCAAAGTACACATATTGTATTTTGTTACGTTACTGGTGCACCAGAAAGTATGACATGAACTATTACATTGCAATATCATTAGTTCCATATAGTTATATCAGCTAAAATAACGGGCTCTCATCTAATGTACACATACGCCATTTTATACCAAGGGTAACTAATCTTAAAACAATGAATAATGCAGTTTGACGAGTTGCTGCCCATGGCCTCTACACATTATGCTCGCGATAGGAAGTTATGAACGTTGTTTTGAGTATTTTGAAAATGGTGAAAATGTTTACCATTGGTAGTTGAAAAATGTCTTTAAAGAAGACAAACGGTATCTTTTAGAATGATGTTATGTACGCTGTTGAAACTAATACAATGTAGCACGGTCAATGTTGTACTTTCGTATCTTTATGAAATTCCTGACGATATGCATCACTAGGCCATAAAACGCTCGTTGATGTTTACAATCAACAGCAGTGCGATGAATGAAGCATTTTTAAAATACTACGCTATAAGTAGTTCTGCAAGTAGTTGTATTATTTCTTTCTTGGATATCTAAACCGCATGATGTATCATTTTGAAAAATAACACATCAACATTGAGTGGTTGATGTACTAAATACTCTTAAGTTAGACAGTTACATTGTAATGCGGATTAATTAATAATAACGCAGGACTGCAATTGTGGCAGAAAATGTGAAATACCCGGAACCCGGGCATACATATTTACGACGTTAAGGTTTTTAATTTGTACTAAATAATTGTTTTATTCTGTGAACAAATATAAAATATTGTTCACGGCGCAAAATTAGAAGCTGAATTCATGCCAAAGATCAAATGTAAAATGTTTGTCAAGAACAAAAAATCTTATGGCCTTTCCTATTATACTATTATTATCCTATCACTGGTCTACTTTGGTGACCATTGACCACTACCGTCAACAAACCTTATATTCGGTTACCAGTGGTTTGAGCTCTATCAATTTCTGCTTGAAAGTTTCAAGTCGACCAACTGTTGCATTTAGTTAAGCAAAGTTCTTGACTGGTACCGTTGGTATCCAACTTATCCATATGGTAGGTCAGAAAATTGCTAACGACAGAACCATTGAACGCGCAAGGATCGGCGACTCAACAACATAAAATCCCAGCAAGAGAAAGACAAAATTTTGTCATATACACGTATATACATAGTTGTCTATGATTATTATTTATATAATCATCATAGATAACTATGTAGATTACATTTATATAATTATTATAGATAACTATGTAGACTACATTTATATAATTATCACAGATAACTATGTAACACTGTTTATATAATTATTACAGATAACCAAGTAGACTACATTTATATAATTATTATAGACAACTATGTAACAACATTTATACAATTATGATTGATTATACATGGATCTTCACTCGTTGATCACATTTGTTTTTACGATGCAAAATGCATATTTTGTATTTTAGTTTTACGTACATCTTCACAATGTAATAAGAACTGCAGGTAAATCACGGGGGCATGTTATATGCATAACGGTTTTATGATTCAAGCAAGGACATTTGTACTGCCTTAATTTTATCATACTTCGTGCAAACCTGCTTCTTAAACCACAAGGTTTGTGACCTGTAGAATACTTCGAATTCTGGCTCACATTTCATTGACATTTATTTATATTTCCATGTACTTGGTTGTTATTAAACTTTATTACAAACATGCGCTGTACAAACCTACACATCGGTAATGAGTCAAATAACAACATGATTTAAATACATAAATTATGTTATGTTACATAATATTGTTCAAAAACGAGTCTATTTCTATTGTCGCAGGGTCGTCTGCTACATGTACATGTTTTGTTTGTCGTGTGTTGTATGTTTCAGTCGATCTTGTCCATTCTCTTGTTTTCTATATGTTCATACATTTTTATTCATCTGTTAACCATCTTATTTCATTCTTTCTCACCATTTCAGGTACTCATGCTTTATATCATGTTTGTTTACATTCATTTAAATGCACATACCGCGTGCTAATTTCGTCATGGTTCGATGCTATTGTAGTAGGACGTGCCCTCGTGCATAGTGCATTCGATATTATGAGTAAGACGAGCGAAGGTGTAACCTGCCGTATAACTTGTTTTCAATAAATTAAGGAATATTTTGCAGGTAAGTGTAATTATTATTATTATCATCTATACATTCTTTCAGGTTTTATGCTAATGGTATTGATGTATGTATTGTAAAATTACCACTGTTTCATTATTTTGCTGATTGATAGTGCATTCGATATTCTGAGCAGGACGAGTAAATGTGTAACTTGCCGTATAACTTTATCTAGTTAATTAAAGGGTATTTTGCAGTCGCCAGCCTCTAAGAAAAAGAGGACTCATTGATAGCGCGAAGTTCAAAAAAGAATTTTATTTGATGAATATTTTGATATGAATGCTAGTTTTATTCATCATGAAGTCCTTTGTTTCTTCTGAATGCGATGCTTTGATATTTCAGTTATATGTTTTACATATGCTCTTTTGAATCATTTATATATCGTCATTTTGAACACATGCTCTTTTGGGGCTGTTTTATACCGTCTGATATAGAATGTGTTGCAAACTCTCTATAAGAAATGAAATCTCTCGGAAATCTTTAATCAATATTCTACTCTTAGCTCTTGTACTTGGCTGGCTTTTTTGGAAATGCTAATACTTGTTTAATTTATGTCGGCGCATTTTTATTTATTTCAACCAGTACAATATTCAGTTAGAGTTTTTGTTGAATCACTATATATCCTCCTTAATTTCAAAATGGTGCCGAAATGTAGACTGGTAAGAAATATTATAATTTGATTAAGATGAGTTTTTATTTGAAAATTTATCGTGACATGTTTGATTATAATTGAATTCATTTTAAATGTATGCATAAGATATTTATCTAACCGAGTAATGCAGAATAATACATTAACGTTTACAGACACGTTTCACTTCGCTTAATGATTTTACAAAACAACTAGTAAATAATATTCAATTTATTCAATGTTTACGTTGGATTCTATTCAAGTAAATTTTGACATTTAGAATTTGGGTGACTGATATGGTGTTCTGTAAAAATATATTATATATATTACACACAAGCCTAACATTCAAGCAAAACCATTTTCCCGTTACTGAAAATAAAACCATATCTAGAGATGGATAGGACAGAGGAAATATATCGTGAATGTGAGTTATAAACTTACTGATTACATACTTGTGGATTATATACTTGTTGGTTTTATACTTATAGATTACATAATTACTGATTATAAACCCATTGTTTACATTCTCATTGATCATGTTTTGTTTGTTTGTTTTAATGTCACTTATTGTCATTGGGGTTTAACGCCGTTTTTCAACAATTTTTCAGTTACATACTTATGGATTACATACTTACTGATTACATACTTACTGATTATATACTTACTGATTATATACTTACTGATTACCTACATACTGATTACATACTTACTGATTACATACTTATGGATTACATACTTACTGATTACATACTTACTGATTATATACTTACTGATTATATACTTACTGATTATAAACTTATTGATTATATACTTGTTGATTATAAACTAATTGATTATATACTTGTTGATTATAAACTTATTGATTATATACTAGTTGATTAAATACTTATTATGTACTTGTTGATTAAATACTTGTGGATTATATTCTTATGGATTATATATTTGTTGATTAAATACTTATTGATTATATACTTGTTGATTATAAACTTATTGATTATATACTTGTTGATTATAAACTTATTGATTATATACTTGTTGATTATAAACTTATTGATTATATACTTGTTGATTATAAACTTATTGATTATATACTTGTTGATTAAATACTTATTGATTATGTACTTGTTGATTAAATACTTGTGGATTATACACTTGTTGATTAAATACTTGTGGATTATATACTTGTTGATTATGTACTTATTAGAAAATTACTGATTATAAACTCATTGTTTACATTCTCATTGATCATGTTTTTTTTTTGTTTGTTTTAATGTGACTTATTTCACTGGGGTTTAACGCCGTTTATGCAACAATTTTTCAGTTATATACGGCGACGGGTTCACCTAACCAGTTTTTTGCTGGACTATAACTAACCTGTACTAACTTACCCTTGCATAAGGAGCCGACAACTTCTCCACATATGGATAAAAATCGACATTCTTGTCAAATTTTCATAGAAGGCTATGACCACATGCAACCAGGATTCGGACCCGGATCTCCTGGCTACAAGTTCCGCGCACTAACCACTGGACCACGGCCGCGACTTCATTGATCATATACTTATTAACTCTATACATACTGATTACATATTTATTGATTATAATATTATGTAATTATTGATTACAAAATTATTTATTATACATGTTTTAGCACTTATTAAGTACTCATTGATTATATACTTATTGATTACACACTTACTGATGTTATACTTGTGGTAAGTCTTTTTCTCGAAAAAAAAGTTATTACAAGATTATTTATTGCAATAAAGATTTAAAAGGACATTTTAATATATTTCATACCCAAAATATTTGAAATCGAGTTAAATTGCATAGACAGTTCGTAATGCATACAAAGTAGGGCCAGTGTTCAGAGACCATTATTTTATTCGCTACAACGACGTACGTAGCACTTTCATAAACTGCCTGAGTTAGTAGACTGTTTGTATCTAGGGATAGTTTAGTACTAACAAACTGTCGTGACGTGTGGGTTGACATTTCGTTCACTTCAAGTTCCGTATAAGCGATTATACGAATTCATGCTCAACTAGGTTCATTACATTGGACTTGTCACTTGAATACGTGACAATATGCTGTCAACCTTAATGGTCACACGGTCACTGTTTAATAGGTATATTGTGTCAAGATCTAAAATTGTTAAGCTTGCGTAGCAGTGAATTAATTTTTATAACATTAGACACGACAATATACACTCCAGGAGATACCGAGTTGAGTACAACACCAATAGAATATAGAGGGAAAGTTGAACACATCATAAACTTAATGTTCATAGTGATTATACCGGTACAGTAAGAATGTCGGATCAATCTCCACTGTGGTTTCTGTCGATCGTGCTTTTGTCTGGTTCACAGGGTTCCAAATCATCTTAAGTGTTTGTAATAAAGTCGTTACGTGAAATCTGATTCTAAAATCACAATGTGACAAATTAGTTTGAAATTTCAACAAAAAGAAATTTCACAAAAACAAATCCCGACGACAGCCATTTACGGAAACAACACAACACAATTATTAACCTACAGACGTTTTTTGTCCAATACATTATATAAACGTTTTCGCTTAATATACACATACACCTATATTTATTCAAGGAATGTATTTATACAACGCATGTTTTAGTGCGGAAGAAACCAGTTGAATACAAAACAAGACAATTTAAAATACATGTACATGCAAATTATTTAAATTAGCCGATGCGATATGCACGTCAGTAAAAACTATGGTATATACAATAATTATCTATTTAACCACTGATAGCTATCTGCCCTTAGGCCACTGTGTTTGTCAAAAGCAACTCATTTGAATAAGAGGGTCGTTCTAAAAGCTTTCCTACATGTGCTGCGAACATGCTCCGTTCAAGGTGTTCAGTTAAATCCTTCTATAAATTTTTAGTTCAGAAATTAAGCTCAGAAATTAAGATGGTATGAAGAAAGTGACATAAGCATTAGTACCCAGCTATTTATCAAGCGAAGAAGCAAATGATCTAAGGAATAAACGGGATGATAAACTACTACAAACTTTTCATCTTAAAATCTATTAAACTGCGCGTATGTCACTTTGTAAATAGCAGCGTTATCATCAATCAAACGGAGGCCGCGTAGACCTCATGGGGACGTAGACCATATAGAGCTCCTTTTGATGTAATTTCTGGTGCTTGTGTTCCGGTGCTCTTTGTTTCTATCAAATTCTCCTCATGCCATATCGATCATAGTCGTGAAGTTGTAATTACCTTCTATGAAAATTTTAACCGCATGTAAATACAATGCAGTATATTGTGATACTGCATACTTCTCATAAAAAGTCTGCAGCTTGTTAAAGACGTTATCTCAAGTATCTGTCAGAACAACACAATTGAATATACGCTCATTTTTCATTTCCCATCTGTTGTAGTTAAAGTTATTTGACCTGTATGTACACACAAAACACGACGTCTCTGAAGTGATTCCGTAAATTTCAATGTATCAAAAGTGGAGAATACTCGGGACCTTTGTTATAGAAAAAAAGTTTCTTTCCTATCAAGTATCTACGGAAAAGCAACGTTATCAAGACTTTTAGAATGACCCTCTTAAGTGAATAAAGTCTTGTTAGTTGTATGATTCAATTAATTAAAATGTATTGTCATGCTCTAACTGTACTAAAAATTCTATTTTACTTTTTTAGCAACAGGATATAAAATGGACGAGGGCGCACAAGAGATTGATGAAATATGGAGAGTCCTCAATCCACGGGGACGATTTCAATTATTTCAGTTGTTCCTATTAGTGTTAGACTATGTTCCTGGCTGTTTTGCGATTCTTAGTGCGGTATTTACAGGTAATTTTCGTTTTCTTGGTTTCCTTTGAAAGTGTGAATTGGTAGTTCCGTGGATACGATTTCCGTTGCACCCACCCGAACCACGTGGTCACGATCGTACTCATCATAAGGCACTAGCAGTAGTTGCCCGGGAAACGGAATCGAAAGTGACTAAATAATGCTTTCAGTACGATTGAGCCTAAGTGCATGTACTTACACGTAATTGCATTTTATACAATAATATTATACCATGTATTGGTAAAGAAATAGAACACTGAGTTAATGTATTGTTTATGATAAATCACTGCACTATATTTAGTTTCTGTCGGTTTGTATAACGTTCGTGGTTTTTCACTAAATACATTTCTTAATGCTTGTGTTAGTTGGGACTTAGGCCAAGAAAACAACCGTATTTTTGTTCTACTTGTGTTATGAACAGTTATGTTTATATTTGAAGGCTATATACCTGACTATCAATGTAAGACACCACCAGACAATACAACATCACAATACGGGAACCTATCGTACAGACCTGATCAGTGTGCTTATGATGTCTATGTAACACGATATAATTCTACAGTATTTCTTGACACCGTGGATTGTGATGAATATTCATACTCTAATAAACACTCTTACGCTAGTGAGGTAACTATTCCTAACTTATTTGTTAACCTAGTATAGTAACATGTATCCCATACATAAAGTGTAGCCCTTTTTATTCAATGAATGAGGCACATTTTCAATAAACAGTATTCTATAAGAGACAGGGAATAGACAGATATAATGTTACATAGCAGTCAAGTCTCACGCTTTTAGCGTGAGAGTCACGCTTTTGGACCTCAGATCACGCTTTCAGCGTTAGAGTCACGCTTTTGGACCTCAGATCACGCTTTCAGCGTTAGAGTCACGCTTTTGGACCTCAGATCACGCTTTCAGCGTTAGAGTTACGCTTTTGGACTTCAGATTACGCTTTCAGCGTTAGAGTCACGCTTTTGGACTTCAGATCACGCTTTAATTTTAACGCTCAAATCTCATAACTCATCTCTTGGTTTTTTTTCCGAAAGTTTTGGTTTTTATTTTGTCTAAAATTTCGCGCTGTGCAATCGATTTACTGTTATAAATACAGATCGATGTAAACACTGCGGTGCCAATGAAATTTCACCAGGGACAGGATACCGATTTTCTTTGGCTTATTTTCATTTCGTGATCGTTAACAAACTACCGGTTTTTAGGTTCTATTTGACCCCTTATATTAATTATCAGCTGCCGAAATGGACAAAAGTCCAGCAAGAAAACAATTCTTTTCAAACAGTTTTTAATGTAAAATTAAAGAATAATTTCTCTATAAGGAAATGATTTTTATTGTTTTATTTAAAACGTACAGCTCCGCCACCCGGACCCTCTAGTACAATCTTTTATCTCACTTTTATGCCCAATTAACCCTTGACAGCTATGAATGTTACTATAATTCAACTAGTATGCAGCTTGCTCTCTAACTCCAAATAGACAGATCTTCCTGTAGAGAACACAACAATACTGAGACAGACACAACAAACATTGAATCGTTTCATATGTAATACAATAAAAAATTCTAGTTACAGTATTCCCACACTGGTCGCCAACTGGTCGTCTACAGCTGCTGACCGAACATTTAACCAAAACTTCAACCAAAACACTGATTTAGCCCATTAGTTCAAGTTAACCAATGTTTATACAGTTGGGTATAACTAAGGAACCATGCTAAACCTAATACTAACGTTTACTCAAATTCCATTACAGTGGAATCTTGTGTGCTCGAAGTCTAACCTGGCCGCTCTTGCACAATCTTTAGCACTAGGTGGACAGGGCATTGGTGCGTTTGTGATGTCTCATATTGCCGATCGATGTGGAAGGAAGTCAGTGCATGTTATCAGTCACATTGGTATTCTGGTATCAATGGCGGTCATGGCTCTTTCTACGAATATATACATGTTATTGGCACTACGGCTTGTCGCAGGGACATTCCAACAGGTTGGTATGATAAGATGTACCTAGTTTTCTTTCTGCTTTAGTCACTAATATATGAAGTACAAAATAAATGATCACTTATGGTTGGAGTACGTTGGGTAGTCGTCCACTCGTTTTGAAAAGCGGCGATGTAATTAAACAATGCATGTAGACAACTCAATACATATATCGACATTTTTTAATTAGATAAAGTTTCATTAATCGAGTAATTCCTTTCTTCCTTACAACCCTACTAACATTCATGACTATTTATATCAATATATTTCATATACATGCAATTATTTATTGCATTCACATGTACCCAAAAGATAAAGGAACGAAGGGTACTACTATTTGCAATATCTCTGGAAAGTATTATTGAAAACATATTGAAATATGTCAAGCAACTCTCTATGTCACTGTACACATGTCCTGTTTCAACAGTACGCTGTCTGTCGTAGAGACCAAGAGACACGAAAACTCGTGTATAACGACGTTTTGACCTGAGTTATATAGTCCAGCCACGACCTGTGAAGAATCAAAGATCAGCTAAGTCCATTCTGTAGGTTGAGTGACATTTTGTAACGTTTCGGTGGTTTCCTCGATGTTTAAATAACAGTATGAAAATGTACAAGTGTTACCTGCGCACAAATTTTCTAGTATATGATAACGAAGTGAAAAAAAACAAGTCTACATTAAAATATACCATTGAGGTTACCCCAGATCAACTCAATAGGGTACAGTTTAGCCTCGTAAGGGGGGAGTCGAAGAGCCCGATGTCCATGTTGCACCAGAATTTCGTTCACAACGTAAACGGGGTCCTTCCTGTGCTGCCTACAAAGTTTCATCTGGTTTCATCATATTCCCACTGAACTGAACGTCGTGACGGACAAGCCGGTCCTGAATGTTTGCCTTCTGTGTTGGACACTTGTTTACCTGAATATTGAGATGCGCTGCGTTGTCCATAACAAGAACAGAATTGGGAGGTAAATTGGGGATCAGTTTTTCAGTGAGTCACATCATGAAATTATTATGGTTCATTTCGGAGCGATGGACGCCTGCGCCTGGTGAACTATGTGCCTTCAATATCAATCCCGCGCCAGGTATGACGCCGCCATCGTAACCTGCGTGCTGTACGATCATCCGGTCACCACCTGAAAAGTAAAACACAAATCCATGTACAATACGAGATATGTATCTATAAAGACTTTTAATAAAATTGTCCATGAACAGTCAAGTAAAATATCTGCACCGCTAAAACATGGAATGTTTAGCCCTGTATCCGCATCTTGCCGGCTCTTCCGGACAGAGTGACTGCTGTGAAAATATGTTTCATAAGTGTTGACCACTGTACAACCAGATTCCCATAATTTGATCCTTGATCTTTCTAAGATACCGGACACGTTGTAAGACAATGTCTGATCTCTCCATTTAGGATCTTCCCATTACTCTCACACGTATATGAAATGTAAATCCAAGAGATTTCAAATTATTGTCTAAGGTGTTCCTTTCTTTCAGAATGGTCAATGTTCTCTTTCAAAACACTATTAATATCATTCCGTGTTGGAAGTTTCTTGTTGTGTGTGTACATGGTGTTGATTGTCCTTCGTACAACTCTCTTGTCAAAATCACCCAGTTTCTCCCATTCAACTCTAGCAATCAGTTCACTCTTTGTTTTGTTGTCCACTTCCCTCGCAATCCTGGTGCTGGTGCTCTTACAAACTCTTGTAAGAGTTGACGCTCTCTCCATACCCTTTATTCAAATTAATTGAAAGTGTCCCAACCTCCTATTCTTTCTTGCAGAAATCATGAACATTTCTAATAATTTGCTCAGAGTCTTGGCTATACAGTGATCTTGGCTGCATACTTAGGAATGATACAAGAACAGAATTTGATATGAACCCACACCATTCAGTTCAATAAAGTAACTAGTGCAGCGCGCAGCTTTGGAGACTAAGTAGGCATCTTACAAACGGTGGCCTACACATTGACAACTAAGTTTAGAAAAGTACTTGGTGATTGTATTACTTACCCCAATTTTATAGAGTGGAACGATCCCTGATCTTACATCACGCTTCAACGCCCGATTTTCATGTATACAGCTTGTCATACCACTCGGCAGTCGTCATTGAGACAACACATTTTCTAATGTTTTGTTACTTTTTTATCACATTCAACGATAGCATGGCTGACAAATCACAACCCGCTCGCTATCAACAGTCCATCCTCTTAATTAACCCCGACCTATTCCCTATAGAGCGATTGTGGGACCAACTGGATATACGGGTTAGCCTCCTCCTGTTACTCTATCTCAAAGGTGGACCAACATCCCAATGAGGAGGATTAACTAGTCAATAAGCCCCATGCCTTGGAGAATCAGGGCTGTAGAGATAGCGAATGGGGACATTATAAGTATTGACTGGCCAGTTTATTTTTTAACTTATAGAGTCCCTTTCAGTTTCCTTAAATTACTCCAAGGTCACTTCCTAGAAACAAAATTTGTTTTGGAGTTTGCAGTTTGCCTGCGAGGATTAATTTTCATTATTAATTAAACTATTTAATACATTGTATTATGCTCGAACATCCAACCTACAATCATCTTCGAAGTTTGCCCTGCGATTCTTTCATTAGAAGTACTAATTACGAACATTTTATTACAGGGTGTCATATGTACAACAAAAACTTTATCCCTGGAATTACTGCCGAAGGAGACAAGGTCACACACATCACCGGTGGCGTTCATTTTTTGGTCGATCGGTATAATGCTCCTATCTCTGTACGGTTATTTATTTCGAGATATTGATTGGAGATATTTACAGTTAGGCTTAGCAGCATTCTCCTTGTATGCTTTGATTGAATGGTGGTATGTATGAATAATACGTAACGCAACAAAAATGTTAAACTGAACATAATCACATAGTTATAATAGCTACGCTGGAATGTCTAAAAAAATCCAAAGGGCTTGCAATCTTCTGTTGACGTTATCAAACTTTCATGACATTTTTGAAACTCTCATTGCTGATGACACTAAGGCTGGCAACATTAAATATTCGTTCCGCGCAATCGGCAAACCATAGTGGAATAGTTGAGTCAGTATGTGGAAGTTTAATCACAAAAATATTAGGCAACTAATTGATTCAGGTTTAACTCGAGCGAAGGCCGATAAGATACCCAGGGTTTGAAAACAAACATTATATTTACTCACATGAATTGACTTACCTTGTGTAATTTACAGGCTAATGGAAGAATCTATACGCTGGTTGTTAACAAACGGAAAAGTGGATGAAGTCAGACGTATTCTCAAGAAAGCAGCCGGCTGGAATGACGTTAACTACGATGAGGTAGAAGTTGTGCTGGAAAAAAATATTCAACTGATTGAAGATATGGTTGTGAAAGCTGGGAAGGCTATTGAAATGGAAAATGTGGAAGATACCAAGACAGATAAGCCCAAAGAAACCACAAAGAAAGCTGTAAAGTCTTATACAGTTATTGACATCCTGAAAAACCCAGCATTGAGGACAAACACATTTATATTATGGTACAGTTGGTGAGTAGTTAAACACATACTGAAGACATTCCTGCACGAAATATTCGTTTGAAGGATTTCGTGAACATCAAAACAAACAAATCAAACTTTTTACGTCAGCTATTCTTAAACGTTGTTAATATATTGAATGAAAAAAAATTGGTTATTCCAGAAACATTGCATTTGTTGTATATAATGATATGGTACTTTTCTACGAGATGGTTTTATATTCTACAGCGTGGTTTATAAAAGCATACATGTACTGATAATTCTTCAGGTATTTGTATAGTAGAAGTGCTCTATTTCAGGATCGTTATAACAGGTACTTATTATGGACTAACACTTGTATCATCACATCTGGCTGGAGACAGATTTATTAATTTCTTTCTCAGCGGTGTAATTGAGATACCAGCTCAACTTGCCAGTTTGTATCTCTTAAACAAGTTAGTATCTACTGTGATGTCATGACCTTTTGAACTTTCAAAATAATTTATTCATTGTTTTCTACATACCTTCCTGAATATTTAATTATTTGATAGGAGAGGGACAGAAAGTGTCACTTTTAATTAAGATCCTGATACTAACACGTGTTATTAGTTACCTGGAAAAAGGTAAAGGCGGACAAAACACTATCAGAACCAACGCGGATGAACGAATTCAAAAATCAAACACATTTTAAATCAATAAAAAGCTTATCAGATGAACTTTGTATTCTTTATTGCATGTATTTTTATTACATTATGTACAGTTACATTATACCATATATTATTGCAGAATCGGACGAAAGAAAACACTGATACTGTGGAACGGATTAGCTTGTTTATCACTGATCATTGCTACCATTGCCATGACGGCATTTGGTAAATTTTACTATTATTTAATGACAATTGATTGCAAGTTACTGTAGGCATCACATGTATATATGCATTATCTTTTAGTAACACACATATAGTAACTCAAATGTCTTTTTGCATGTTTTGTACTCGTTGGCAAGATATGATAACCTTTTTGTGAGTATTGAGTTTGCGAGAGATGTGGTTTTGGTACGTGTAAGAGAACACTTCAAATGATAAATGATCATGTCAATAATGTACTATTTATACTATTTATCTATTTATAGCGGAAAGTAATGTAGCGAGTATTATAGCAACCATGTTTTCATTGATTGGAAAATCTTCAATTACTGGATCCTTCAGTACAGTATTCTTGTACACACCAGAAATCTATCCCACAAATTACAGGTATGATAACACAGAGGTTTAGACATGACTTTTAAGTAGTCCGTTAATTGACAGTCTACTTTTCATACATGCTTGCTAGTTGCATTAGTTATTTATTTCATAAATCAACGAACGTGTTTCAGAGACTTCAAGTTACCCGTTCCTAATTATGAATTCAGCCAGGAAGCATATTTATGTGGTTAAGTACGTACATGTAAGTCATAACTGATATTACATAATGTTTACCTTTTAATACAGATAAAAATATTAGCTAGTCCGTACAATAACCTATATTACAGAAACAGTGGTCTAGGCATCTCATCATCTATATCTAGAATTGGTGGAATATTGGCACCATTCGCCAGCAATTTGGTAAGTGAAACATTAATTTTGTTACTTAATAATAGCTAATTCAGATAAGACATGGAACCGAATATTAATCTTGATTGGTTGTAGAATGTAACAGACATAATACTATTATGTAGTTTCTTTACATAATTACATGTAAACCCAAGGGGAATCCGTGTAAGGTGCTGTGTGATATTACGCCATTATAATATTGTGTAATTATGGTCGAATTCTTGGGAGGATTAATACGTTCAATGAAGAAGTCTCAGGTGTTTGATTGTCTGCAAGTTTGTCAGTTATTACTAAAAAATATACAAAACTGCCCGTCGTAATGAGACATCAATAGATCATAAATAAAGTATACAGATTAACATCGTCCAGAATGTTACCATTTATGCGTAAAATTCTAAATTCTTATTACAGTAACAAAGAATGTATACGCGTAAAGATATTATTGTGTAGTCCATAAATGATAATTAATAGACCTTATCACTGATGCTGTCATATGTACATATATGAATATAAATGTTGATGGGCTTCGAGAAAAAAGGTTTAACTTATTCAAATGTACTTAAAGTACTAATAACAAGATACACAAAGTTACTTTTTTACAGATGATTAATTGTTGCATTTTGTAGCTCAAAGTTCCTACAAAATGACAACGATATATAAGTTGTGTTGTATATTATTTCGAGATTAAATTCACCTACCAGGTATGCTTAGTCTGTAGAGCACTGTAATACAGTACACAAGGGTTTGAATTCGAAAAACTGCGAACAAATGAAGTTTATATACATTCGCATTTCGAACTTTTGCATTAAAACAGAAGTGAAAAAAGAAGAGAATTCCCCTGGGACTGACAAATGATTTCGAACTTTCGTACCATTTCGAACATTCAAAATTAAACTGAACTCCATCCGTTAGGAAAATATGAAAAATGTCCTATTTCATGTTTGTTTTCAGGCCCTTATTGCGTTATGGATTCCAGGAGCCATATTTGCAGCTTTGTGTCTGTTGTCTGTGCTTCTTATCAGCAGACTTCCAGAAAGTTCTGCACACGAATTACCAACAACAATATCGGACTGTGACGCTTGGGATAAAAAATGAAAACAATGATCAGGCTATTTTATAGACTGGTTTATAAATTGTAAACTAGGGAAGAAGTGCATGTATTTTGTCCAGTTGTGATATTTGTTTCATTTGATATCAATGTATCGTCCAGTGAATTTTGCAGTGTGTGTATAAATGATTCTCTGGTAGTGTTGCGTTTGTCTGACTCAAGATTATACTTATAATGTACTAGTATATTATTCATGTTTATACTCACAATATATCTGACTCATGTTTATATTCACGATGTATCCAGTCGGCCATTTTTAGTTAGAATTTACACCCCTGCCGAAAGTTTTCCACAAAAATCATTGCTACAAATCTTTATATTTTTATATTTTTGTTTTGCATTCATTGGCCATTCTTTAAGACAAATGCAAATAATTTTCAACATCAAATGAATTGTTATTTCAAAGTAAAGGCTCGTTTAGAACAACCATTTAACCCGAAAATATTGTTAATATACGTTCGTGACTTGGTACGTACAGACTTTACGAGAGCGTCTATCCACAGATCTATGATATTTTCTTGGACACTTTTTCGTTGTTGTTTTTTTGTAGCGCAACGTGTGTAAGACCAACTTTGAGGAGAATAGTCAGAATTATTTTCTGTTTAAAGTAAAAACAAACTTAAGATATTGCCCTAACACTTCACTTAATATATTTCGGCTTAACTGTAGGTATAACACACCTTTACAGCCACTTACTCTACGTCTATATTACATCAATACTTATTAGGATGTTGTTTAAAGTTATTTCATTCGTTTTAGGTAACATATAAATTTGTTGTTAGCACTATATAGCAGACATATATTCAATACGTTACGGAATACAACTTCTGTATGAAACTACGAACTTTTCAACTATAACACTAAACTTTAAAACAAAAATACTAAAATATAATGTTTATATAAAGACAACAATTCACCATGACGTTAATACTTACCGCTTAAAAGTTTTATTCTGTCAAACTTGTTAGCAAATTTAACTACCTAGATAAACATGGAAAAAATGTGTTTTATCGAACAAAAAAATAAGTCAAAACAAAACTTAAGTCAAAGGAGAATATTACAACTAAGTCCATTAAATTTTGAACAAACCAATAATGAAAACTCTTCATGTGTTGTGATACTAAAATAATAGAACAGTGCAAAATGTCAGAACTATTAATTCTACCATAGCAATAAACACAATAAAATATTCTTTATACTAGGCAAGGTTCGTTATTCTAAACAAGTCTTTTTTCACACCAAGCATGGACTGTATTGACTCCATGTCCTCTTCATCTAGCCTGAATGCCCTCTGAGACCTGCCTGTTGCTGTTGGGTTTTTTACCTCCTTAAGTATATCCTTAGCATCCAGCTATATCTTGACGAAAATGTTATGCATTTCTTAGCCTGTCATGAAATTTACCTCGATTTCACCGTCATCTATGTCTACAATTTCTTCAATGTACCATTCATTTAAATATGACGTCATTAGAATGCGCTGGTTAACTTCTGCTTTATTTATCAGAGTTAGACCGCCATTTTGCTGGCTAAAAAATCATTCCACAAAAATTTCTTCCCGAACCTTTTTTCAGCATGTTTATGTTGAATTAGGGCAACAGATAAAATAAATAGATGGTATTTTCTATCTGGTGTATTTCTATAAGCTTAAACAACTCTTCGAGAGTAAAAGTGAAATCATTATACGAAATTTAAGTATATTCATTTTTAAAGCCTTTCAAATACACGACTCTTTATAATTTACAACAACGTATTTGTTACACTGAAGTTTATCTTTCGTATGTTTTTATTTCACTCAAATCAAAACCTTAAGTAGAAATTATATGTTATTAGAAACCAGTCATACAAGCATGTCACATTTGATTTTTTAAGCGTATAGTACTTAAAATTGTTTGTATTGTTTATATTCTTGCGAACATAATGTTGCACCTTCTCCGCCAAATCGTTACCTGTCTTCATCATCATTACGATTGTGCCTACCTTCTCTTCGTTTCACTTCCATTCCTACGGTCCCTTTTTTATATACATACCTATTATTGTTATATTGCTGTCACTATTCATCATTACTGTGTACGTGTACCAATGTCATTGTCACGTTTATATATTTTTATGTATGTAACATTGTAATCTTCACCTGGGCCTTTTGGCTTACTGAATTTGAAATATCTATCTATCTATCTATCTATCTATCTATCTATCTATCTATCTATCTATCTATCTATCTATCTATCTATCTATCTATCTATCTATCTAATAGCACTATAAGGTCAATAAAGCATGACTTTATCATATCGACTAATTTTAAATCTTTACACTAAAGCAACGAACCTTTCTTTCTTAACTCAAACCATGAGAAAAACGAGTAATTAGGAAATTTGTATTTCACAAGTACAGCGTTTGATGTACAAAAGTACACTGTTAAAATGTGATATGGTGATTTGTAGATGGAGACGTGCATTCAGGCTAGTTAAATTTTCAAAAACATTTATGTTATTATTCTTTTTGACGGTAATTAACCTTTCATGCATTTCGGCGACAAAAATGCTTCCTTTACAAATATCAACGACTTATTGTCAATAAGGTTTTATAATCAGATTCATAAACGTTCCTTAACTACATGGTACCCAATTAGTTTAAATTCAGTGCAAAAAACATTAAAATGTTTTTACTTTTAAATAATTGGACGGCGGCAGCCACGAAACTTTCATTTGCGCTATTTGAACGTGAGTGTTTTCAACAACTGGCTTTTCAAAAATATCTGTCTGGCATCTTATCTCTGGTGTAATGAACGTTATTAAATCAGTACAACTTAACTTGGACACTCAACTTAAATTGCGTCAAAGGATGGCAACAATCAAATTTCAGGTGTGTAAATTCTGTTTGAAAATGGCTGTAATTCATGTTTATACTCACAATTTATCTAATTCATGTTTATACAAGTGCTCAAAATGTAAATGGAAAATGTACTAAATATTTACTCATGAATATAATTTACTATTTAGGAATAGAAAATGATAATGAAGAACTGGCTTACTAGTATTTATACACTAAACTGATGAAAACGAAGTCATTAGACTTGTGTTTACACATAGACTCGTGTTCCATTATAGAATAAACCTCAGAATAAACAAGTGACTACAAAAGATGTGAAAATATTTAACATATTTAACATCTAGTCTTCAACTGGATGAATTGTGTCGAGTAAAAGATGCTTTTCCACAATAAGTAAATTAGATATAAGGACTAGTGAATCAACAACGGGAATAAAATGTTGACTGGTATTATACCAAAATCCACACTATATAAATTCGTTTATACTAACAACATAAACTTCTATTGTTGCAGCAATGTTCGGACCTTTAGAATCATTGAAATGGTGAAACAATACAATATAAAATAATATAACAATCACTTGTAATCATTAAGTACACGAGTATACACACATACAAGGGTTTTTAGAACTAGTTTCCGCAAATATCACATCTCTAATGCTAGCATGAATATACGTTACAACATTCATCCACACGACAAAATGCTCAAACGACACAATCAATCTCTATGTATTATAACATGACCGCTTTGTATACATATGATAAAATATATAAGTAACGTCTCTCTGGAATATGGAGTCTGTGGTAGTGATGTGGCTTTTGGACACACATTACAAATAATACCGTATTCAATGTGTTGATTATAACAACATATAATTCTGAAGTACCTAAACTTGCGACAATCAAACAACATTAAATCGTGAATGTAAAGTCGAATTTCACAGATCTCGACAGTGAGCATGTTATAAAAGATACAATTCAATAAAATGTGTCATCGTGTATTGTAAAAGTCATGTTTACAAGACAATTCGACAATTCGATTGGCTCTGACATTTGAAGCAAACGAGCCCATTTAGAGTAGTTCAAAATAGTTAAGACAGTTCTGATGTTATAAATAATATCACATAATTTTTATTTTAAATGTCTGGTAACCAGACTAAAGTCCAGACAACGTTGTTCTGTTCTCTTCATGTTGTTAATAAACAAAAATTCTGGAACTCCTGGATTGATGCTTTATTAGAAAAAAATACACAAAACAAAGTATTCAAATACATACAAATGAACTTTTTATCTGTTTATCTCCATACATGACTTATCTCCCGTGTCAGTACACATACACAGTCAAGGGAAGTAATTATGTGCAGAGTAGTTTCACATGGACGGATATACATGTACGGTAACTGAAGACAAACATGCATTAAATGGATGCCTGCACTAAACTAAAACTATTATCAAGTAGGTTCATTAACATTAATTGACAAATGTAATGAATAATATGTCATGGCGTACTCGAAATTATCCAAATTCATGAATCTGTTTAGTATCTGCTAGCACTAAATTGTATTGTTGTCGTGTTCTCGTTGTCGTTTTAAAAAAACGTGATACAAAATGTACTATAAGTCGTATTTACATGGTCAAATCAGTAATGAAAGCTCGAGTTATAAAATACTGGTAATATTCAGTTATCGTTGGCCTATATACTTCGAAACATGTTTGTGCTTAAGTGAAGACAGCGCGGGCCAATCTGGATAAAACTTCTCACATTTCTCAGTGATCTGAATATTGCCGGCACAATATTACACGTGATGATGGATATTTTATTAAACCAACGACTACATGTTTGTTGTTTTGTGGTCATTAATGTTTTATTTTAAATCTTAATCTTGATTTATCTAACTTATGGGTGAATTCCATTGAATTACATTGGAGAACGATTATACAACATTTTGCTAAAAGTTGTGTCAGCAGAGATTACTTCGTCCTGTAAAAAGTCAGTGTGTCATGTTTGTACCATGACTGTTTTTACGACTAAAAGTCTTAAAAACGCATAAATATTAATGCTAGACTTGACTGGACAATAGTATGCACCTTTCCGTAAATGAAAAAAAAAACGATTACTGTCAGACCACTGTTAGAAAAAAGTCAACTGTTTTAATCAAGGTAAATCAGATTTAATTAGTTTACATTGTAAATAATAATGAGGTCACAAAATGACAACGATCATTTCAAAATAATGATCTTTCTAGCATTAACCACTGTCCAACATATACCTAACAAAAGGGAGAACAGACATCTACATTAGTTATGATAAAACATGAATTAAAGATTCAAACGACAAATAACACTGAGTACTTATTCATACACACATACTGTTACGCTTGAATGCCTACAATCTTGATTGATTGATTGATTGATTTATCAATTTTGAGCGACATTGTGAGCTTCGCGCTTTTGATATGTATCTATTTGGACCGAAAATGTGCCACGTTTAGCTATAATTTAGCTAGTTTTACTGTATCATTTCTAGCTGCAAGTAACTAGTTTAATGAAGTAGAAAACAAACTTGAAGCTTTAACGCTTGTCCAATTTTATCAGTGTTACGTAACTGTTTCATACCATACTCTTGCATTAAACACCTCAGTGTATTAGGTTTACAAGATTGTACGTTCAGCTTTGATCATATTTCACTGATTTGTGTCGAAGTTTAAAATCTTTTCCCCTTCTTTTCAGGTTTCTCGAGTTTGTTTTTTTTCCCGACAGATTTACCTGACGACGCTGTTGAGTCTTTACTGTCCTGTGAAGTGGTACTTCCTCTGCTTGTTCGACCACTTTCAAAGACTTTGTAGGTTTGTTTTAATCTGTCTCCTATCGCACCGTATTGTTTGTGAGCTGAAACACATTAATAAACTTAATGACTAAGAAGAACAGAATCTGAAAAAGCTAAAAAAAATAAATTGCCGAGTATTTTGTCACCAGTACATGAATATCACTTTCAGCATACTGTCATGGTGTAACGTTGAAATAGTTAAAAGATGTGTTATGTTTATGAAATGAAAAGACGCGATGTTCTTACTTCGGGTACGCTCACAGAGACGACATTAAAATTTATCCATTTCTATTGGCCTGTTTGTCTCCGGCTTAAGGGAAAGTTTGCTCAGATAACGAACCTTAAAATATCATGTATTTTTTTTCATACATTGCCACGCTTAGGATGCTGCAAACGTTCAAAGGACATTTTAGGGTCAGAAAAATAGACTAGAAGACGTGTTAATATTAGATAAACGGTTCATGCGACGTTTGGATTGTGACCAGAGATCCATGAAACATTTTTGAGGGGAGGAGGTATTCTATGTAAGTTGTATTCAGTACAAGAAGTAAATGAGATGAAGAACGTTTTATGGTCAAGAAGTAGAACGTACATGACATACAGATGGGTCACTAAATGTTACAATTTTAGTAAAACTTCAAAAGCATGCAATTAACCTCACTACGGAACACTCAGTATAAGGATATTCATATTTTAGTTTTCAATTTAGACGTTACACTTGTCATGAATTAAGAAATACGTATATAGTATATTATACATTTATTTTACAAATGGCATCAGGCAACATAACTCAATAAGTAATTAAAATAACGTTATGTGAAAAGTTACAGATTAAAATTTGGAATATCGACGTTTAAATATTTATTCATGAATTATTTCCGTACAACCAACGTGTGGGTCTTTATGAATGCATTGTCGTTTCTCAAAGAAAAGTAAGAATTGGCAACAGAATTATATTGTTTCAAAACCAAACAGAGACTATAATGAAGAGAAGTTTCAAAGTGAATCAAAATAAAAAAAGAACTAATAGCTCAGCTCTCTAAGAGCAAAAGCATGAAAACATTAAGTGCCAACAAGGTTATTCTTTCAAATTCTAAAAAGATTCTTAGAACGAAATAAAATTTGACTTATGTTTGAAATCAGGGTTTATCAAGACGAACAAATGTCCCTGCTGGCACTAATAAAAAAATCTTCCAGAAAAGTGAGGCAGAATTACATGATTTTAGATTCTCGCTGTATCCAGCAACAGCTTACCTATTGAGTATTTCTCTGATCCTGGGTTTGCAGTCTCTTGACGTGAAGACGATCTAGACCTTTGGAGCATAGACGGCCACAACTCTATTATGGGTTTCACGGTGGTCTCCTGGACAGCTGCCTCAATCTCTTCTTCACCTAAAATTTGACGAATTCAGTTCTGTTTCAATATTAATAAATTACGTGTATTGAATAATTGCTTACCAGTAAGTTAAAAGTTAAACAAAACAGTCTTTGGTCCCAGTTACTAAAAAGAACGCCCAAATATCTGATCAGTGCCAAGTAAAACAGTCTGACTATCACTTCAATGTATCCAGCTACGCTGGAGTCCCTAGAACTAGTGCATTTGTGTGAATGATTCAATACATACAGGAATACTTACGTGTATTTTTGTAATAGTCGGCTGTATAAGTATTGGTGCTTGTAAGTACAGGAACTTGATTTTTATTTCTTAATTCAGTTTATCTGTCAAACGTTATTTTTTTCGTAAATCTGAGACAAGAATCAAATACAAGTATATTAGTTACATGGCTTGGGTGATTCTTTAAACTGGTCTACATGACTTGGCGACTGCTCTACAGGTGGTAGTGGAGGTGCACTAAGTTTGATCCTCAGTCTAGCACTTTCTTCTAAACCTCTGTCAGTCATCTTTGAAACGACAGCATATCCTACAGCTTTATCCGGATCATAAATATTCTTCTTCAAGACCACATGGTAAGCTTGCCAACTGGCTCTGACTTGAGAGAACTGTAATTTGCGTTCAGTAGAGTCCGATTGATCTTCAAGGTAGGCGTTCCCCTAGGAAGTACAGAAATAACATGAAAAGTGAATTACAGGCCTCGAGGTTACAAAACTTGAGAAAAGTCTCTAAGCTCAAATCTCAATTCCATTCTCAATTATTACGATTGAAAAAATAGAGACGATTAGTGCTTAAATTCATATTCAGGTCAATTATGCTGTTAGAATAATGTATCAATACAGTGAAACCTGGGAAAACAAACCCCTCCGGACGTGGAAACTTTAACCTTGAGATAGTCTAATATATTGCAACAGACTTGGACGTATAGTAATACTGTTAGTTAAAATTGGACTACTGACATTTTCATCTAGTTTGGTTGCCTTTATTTGCCGAATGAATTGTTGTTTGATCTTATTACATGTATATTTCTTTTAGTTAAGGAGTATACAGCAAAAAAACCTTGTCAAACATTTTGAAATCTGGCTTATTGTCAGTTGGACGGTTTAGTTCTTAGTTTACACAAGAAACTGCTGTTTTATCCGCAAGCACGCATCAAAGAACCGTACTTGCTTGTAACAATACAAAGATTATAGAAGGAAAAATTTAGACAGGATTCCGGTTTTCTCAGAGTTCGGTTTTTCCAGGTTTCACTGTAATACCATTATTGTCTGATTATAATTACCTTTTAAACATTTTAAGTTAAAAGACAAGACATGAGATTTAAGATCGGAGACCTATCTCAAATTTCATAACCTGGGACCCAGGTTTAATTTGTTTAATTGTCAACAACTTAAAGTAATGTGCTCATTTAAACCTAATTAGTTTGTAAACACAATTTTGTACTCTTGATATTTAGACAGAATGTATACCTCTATATTCACATAGAATGAGTCTCCCGGTGACATCATAATACCACTGGCTTCTGGCGGATCCTGAATTTCATAAGATTCTTTTTCCAACCAACGGCTACGACGCTCATTGCTCTTGTTAGCTACGACACATTCTACGACCATAATATGTCGTAACCCTGGAAACAAAGCATAAGCAGTAATTAGGTATAAAACAGTGTACAAAACATACACTTGTTAGTAAATGGTCAATAATTTTCATACTAGATCGCATTCCAAGTATTTTGATATATATGAACCTTGATAAATATGAACTTTGATATTCATAAACTTTGATAATTCATACAGAACGTTCCGAATATTGCTTTATGTCCATGTGTAAATAATAAGCTTCGGATAGTAGTTTGTCGCTTGAAGAATTATATCAAATACAATCAAAGAAATTTCGTGTTCAGTAATGAATATACACTATGAACAATACAACTATCTAACTAACAGAATGTGATTGCACGAAAGTGACGTTGATGATCTTAGGAACTCATCCGTAAACCTTGCACACATATCTGTTTATACAGACATGTTACACACGTGTGATAACAACAACCAAAGTGATATTCCATACTATTGTCAACTATACCACGTGTAATAACGCCAAACAGAGTGATATTGTGAACGCATGTCTACTATACACACGTGAGAGAGAAAGATGAAGGAGGGAGATAGAGGGAAAATGTGTGTATATAGAGTGAATGAGAAAATCAAGAAATGTAGCAGATGTGAAAATAATAAAATGATATAACTCACTCAGTCGAGGGTATAATTCTTAAACGATCTACATGATATGATACCTAAAATGAACAATAAATGTACATAATCCAATTACACTACTATTGTTTAAAGAAGTATGCGACCAAATACACCAGCCCGAGTATCTAACAAACGAATATTTTCTTATCTTTTTTACCTCTGTTTGTTTGGAGACCATATTGTACACATGTTCACATAATATAACGTATTATACATATATGCTTGTGATCAGTTTTTAGTAAATTTGATTTTTTGATATTTGGCTTTGGATATATATGTGTAAAGTTATATTATATATATGTTACCTTAAATAAAAATATATATTATTTATCCAAAACCAAATATAAAAAAATGAAATTAACTAAAAATCAGATAACAAGCATAGGTATACACTGTACATGAGTTCTTGATAAATAATAACATAAACCGTGTAGACTGAACTAGAATCATAATCCTTCTATATAAGTTGTGTAAATATAGTTATATACCTTCAACCTGTTTAATTACAGCAAATAATGCTGCGGGCTTTCTCTTGTCTCTTATCATAGATATTTGTCGACCTAGTTCTTGCTTTTCTTCTTTTGAACAAGCTTGCTTCTTCCAAGATGCGACATATCTATAATAACGTTATATCAAACTGTTATAAAGTAATTGCTGAAAAAGTTAATTAATATTTTCGCGGACTATGATAGTATTTACTAGTAGAAATAAGTAACCAAATAAGGAGTTTTATAACACATAAATCAGAGTTGACTCAAATATTCAGACATTACACCGAAAAAAGACTGCTCGTTTTAGTATGGCCGAGCGTGTAAAATATTACGGGTGGACAACGGTAAGACACAGATTTCTGATATGTATGATGTAATATTATGGAATCTTACATGCAGAACTGAGTGACTTCGAACACTAGATTCATTCCTACAACTTGTGGCTGTATCGGTAATACTTCTAATGAACTATCGGTCCCTAAATTGTTCTCATCAGCATGTATGATTGCGATCTCGTCATTCGGGTCCATTCCTTTACACAGAGGTATCTGAACCTTGATTCCTTTCTTTGGTTGCTGACCTGAATATAAATCAAGTATTTGTAAAATTAGCTGCATTAGTTTGAATCGTTATTTTTTTAATTTAAACAACATAAAAATAATATCTGTATTTTAGAAAAACAAGTTTATGAAGACAAATATTCGTACCGTTTGTATCTACGTACTTTATTCTAACCGTCATCCCTGTAAGATCAAACATCATAATTTTGTATGCAATAACCGTTTCATGTAAATGCATTCTTCATTTATAAATTATTCATAAGACAAGCCAAATATAAATGGTTGGTAATGTTCAGTACCTGCAATGTTTATTTGATAAACGTCAGTAACTAAATTAGTATTCTGAATAATATTTGCTGACTTTTCATCTACTTGTTTTGTCTTTTCCGTTTGATTTGATTCGGTTATGTCAGCTTCTGCCGTTTTATTATCAATTGTATTGTCATTATCAGACTCGGTTTCAGCAACTCGCTCGGCGTTCGGATTTTCAGTCACATTTTTTGATTCAGATTTGCTTGCACCATCTTCAAGATCATCATCTTCTTCTATAAACTCATTTTCGGCATTTGTCTCAAACACCTGCATAATATTGTCATTTTGTGTTCAAATACATTTTTGTGTAATTTGATAAATGTTTCCACTTATTTAAACAATGTTCGTTTTAATACATCGAAGCATATAATCATGTATTATAATGTTTTTATGTTACAACTGTATTCATGAATATTGATAAGAACAAGACTTCCAGAAATGTCTACATACAAATCAATTCCACCCTCTCAAAACACCAACAAACAAAACCCATCTGCCCAAAACCCACAAAATACAAAGAAACGTAAAAATGGGGACAATGCAGAATTTCCTGGATTTTATTGGGAGGGAATTTAGGTCTTCCCATTTGGAAATCTGCCAGTATAAAATTATGTAGGTACATGTATATGCATATATGTTTACTATCCAGAACTTACGGTCAAACTTAATACAGTTTCTCCTTCAAACGATCCTGCAGGTACATCAAGGGAGAAGTCTTTTTCAATTTCGGAAGTAATCGTGGCCCCTTCCTCCGTCAGTTTGTTGTCTTCCTTTTTAGGTCTCACGTAGATCAAACAAACACATGTGGTCTCAGGTATAAGCGTCGTTTCCAACATGCAGTAATATATCTGTTAAGTATCAAACATTGTATAAGTTCACGAACTAGACAACTTGAATATGGAATATCAAAGTCAAATTTCTAAAATGTAATATCCTGTTTAACCTGTTTGTGTCTCAGATATATACTTGCTACACATGACAACCTGTTACTTAAAATTAAACGACTAGAAATGAACAGACACCATTCTTAAAAGTCCCAAACGATCTAAAGCTTCTTAACAGAAACCAGAAAGAAATCATATGAGAAAGAACAATTCAGATTATTCACCATGTGTAATAAATAAATTACCTGATCTTTTGTTTCATACGTATCCACAACTTTTACTTCGTTTTCTTCATTGATTATCCGCAGTACGAGTTGTTCTTTATTAGACGGGGCCGTATAAATTGGCAGCGAAATCTTTGTTGGACAATCTCGATTGGCTTCAAAGATTCTGATGTGGAATACATCGCTAAAAACTGATTCTTCATCATGAGATGGTAGCTTTATCGTAGCATTCTCTGCCTTCTCTCTCCGACAATAGAAACCTGCTGGAAATTCTTTAGGTATATCTATGTACTCTATGATAATACCCACACGGTCAATCTTTGTGGGTTTTGTAACATCGTGGCGATTTATCTTCAAACCTTTTGCCTTTATGTTGCTGAAATAATCAGATCATCAGCAAAAAATACTGTTTGAGGTTTCAATATATATATATCATGAAGAGAAATCATGATGTAAATTGAAGCCAATGCTAATCCAGCGTTTGATGAAGTTTCTTCTTATAAAATATTTGTTATATCTTCTTTGTAGAAAAATCTCAATAGCGTAAGTATCAGTGTGAGAACTATTGATCTTTGCTTTGACTATAGCTGTACTTCTTTGTACATACATACTGAACCAGTGAAGTGACTTTTTAAACATTTTATATTTATTTTTCTGACGCCTATTTGGAGCTTGGTACATTTAAATATTCATATTCTGTGTATAATATATCATAGTCAAGCGTATAGATTTGTTTTTCTCGTTTTTACACACTAACTAGGTATAACAACTATTACCCAGACTGCATTGCGGACATCATGGAAGCGTACATCTGAAGACTTTCTCGAATCGTTGAATTCTTGGCGACATCTTTCGGTTTACGCCCAGCCTAAAATGTATGGCTGACAAATATGTGGTTGATCAATACGTGCATGCACTGGGGCTCGAATTTTCTTTCTGTTGATAAATGTCCGAAAATGTAAAAATAAGGAAGTCGGCAAACAAGCCAATGATCAGATGTACGAGTAAGCCATGAGATTAAACCTATATACCTTAGTGAGAGGTGAACTTTTTTTCAAATACATGCAATACTAAATACATATTGCAGTAAAACCTCGACAATGAGAACACAATCCGGAGCTGAAAATCGGTCATAATAATGAGATGGTCTCATTATCAAGTTGATTAAAGGGCAGCGGCTGAAAACCGGTCAGAAAATATACAAAGGTGGTCGTAACATTGTAGTGGTCGCTATTTGAGGTTTTACCGTATATATTAGTAGTTCATGTTTTAAAAGTTGTCTTTGCTAGTTTTGTATTAATGTGCAATTAATCGTAATTCTTATCTATACTTACGGTATCAGTAACATCAGGATTAGCCTTTTTTATCAACAATGCTTCCATGGCCTCCCTGGCACCAAATTTTAATGCTGTGTGGAGTGGCATCTCTCCATCCTATATTACATCCATGTTTTGTTATTTGTATTCATTGTAATGAACATTGAACTTTAACCGGCGACATCAATATTAACATCAACATAAGATAAAACTATTTCATTAGAAATGTATAAAATGAATAAATTCAATAATTCCAAGCTATATCTACTGATTTAAAACTAACGTCCAGATCTGACAGAACGACATTCCGCGACAAAAGATCGGACTGCGATGATATCCATTAAATCTAAATAAAAATCAGAATACATGTACGTGTACTTATGTGTATATAGTTAAGATCAGAACACACATATATGTGCACTTATGTGCATGCAATTACTAGACTTAGACTAGAATTTACCTTATTGCGTACATTGGGGTCCATTCCAATATCAACCAGTGCCTCAACTATATCCATTGTCTGTGTTTTAACTGCTTCATGTAGTGGACATTCACCGTCCTGTTACATAACATCAAATGTAGAAAAAAGTTCATTTGAAGATTTTATTTTCGGGAAGTATGAACCATCACTATGTAATCGTAAAAATGTTTTACTTTAGTTCTATATTTCTTCAAGTTTTAACGTGAATTTTCAGTCTGTTTACAATCGTTATACCCTGGTGTGTCGAGGCAAAACATTTAGGACTAAAAAGTCATCCTATTTCAGATTCACTCAAATCTAAAACTGCACGGATTAAAATCAAACAAGAAAATATCCCATTTTTGGAAACAAATATGCCTGAACTAAGATGTACAAGTCTGGGATTTATAGCTAAGATTTAGTGTTGATTTCATGATCTGTATTAGTATGAGTATTCTGTCAAAAAAGAAAAAACAAAACCAGTGTCCCACACAATAAGCATTTTATCGCACCTTTATGAACTTATATCCCGAGTTTGTCGCCGATGAGAAAATAATTTTAATTCTGAGATTTGGTAGGTGAAATAAAAGTGCTGATATTGGGTAAATTGATATCTAAACCTTGTATCAATTGGATTTTGTATGACTCCGAATAAAGTTTATATTACCATGTTTTTTGCATTAGGTTTGGCTCCATTTTTTGTCAGGAATCTCACCAAGTCCAGATAACCGCATTTAGCAGCATAATGCATTGGTACATTTTTTGCCTGTAAAATACAGATTAAATCTAAATGTATAAAAGAGTGTTTGACAGTATTTTGCAACTTAGTATGAAAATGGTTATGTAATATTTCAACTTTGTTGCCAACATTTCTATCATGCTCAATAAGTAAACTATTATGTAAATAGGCCTACTGACAATGCATCATGTAATCTATGCCATGTAGACTATTGTTTACACATGCGCACGTCTGTACCAAGCCTGAAACCGATTCTGAACTACATCTGGCTTATCAGAAATAAATACAATAGAATCATCTTGGTAGAATGTTTCCATTATTAATTTACTAATCTATGTATCGATTTCACTGTATATCCACGATAGTATTTATTAAAAGAATGGTTTAATTGTCCCAATGTTGGCATCAAAACGTTAATTGAAGCATTGGCTCCTAATTCACGTTTGTAATATAGATCGTTTTATAAGCTGTATTGTCTGTATTGAATAACGTGAAGTTAGGTATTTATTACAGTATGGCTTTTAAGCTCAGGGAGCTATATAGTGATCAGTCCGTCTACTCCGGCGTCCGTCGTCCACCTCTGGGGATTGTTAACACTCTAGAAGCGCACTTTGGGTGATTCTTCCTTAGACCTGGTCAGAATGTTTATCTCAATGATATCTGGACAAGTTCGAACATGGGTCATCTGGGATCAAAACCTAGGTCACCTAGTCAAATCAAATGAAAATTTTGCAAACCCTCTAGAGGCCACAGTTTTAATTGAATCTTCACAAAACATTGTCAACACGCTGGTCGTATTGATATATTGGACAAGTTCGAACATGGGTCGTCTGGGGTCAAAAACTAGGTCACCACGTCAAATCACTGGAAAACCTTGTTAACACTCTAAAGGACACAGTTTTGATTGGATCTTTGTTAAACTGCGTCATCATGTTTGTTTTTGTGATGTTTAGGACAGGTTCGAACATCGATCATCTGGGTCACAAATTAGGTCAATGGTCAAATATAATGAAAACCTTGTTAACACCATAGAAGTCTCAGTTTTAATTGGAACTTCCCCAAACTTTGTCAGAATGTTTGTATTAATGATATCTCGTGAAGATGTTTGAACATGGGTCAACTCAGGTTAAAAGCTAGGTCATCAGTTCAAATCACAAGAAACACTTAGATGTTGCAATCTTTACTCAGGTGAGAAAAGAAAGGCCATCATGGCCCACTTGAATTGCTTACCAGATTTTTTTGTTCAAGGTCTACACCTTTGTCTAACATTGCCTTAATAACATCAACGTCTCCACGTCTTGCAGCAAGATGTATGACATAGTCCCCTTTCTGATAAAGAAAACATTTTAATGTTGTTGCTAATTTTACAATAAATAGAAGAATAAATTAATAATTACATATATATTTTAACACGCAAATACATACATATATGTACGAGGGTTGTTCGATATGTAACATGCATTGTATGATATTTCAAAAGCATTCGACTGAAATAGTGAAATGAACATTTTATCCCTTCAAAGTATTCTCTGCAGTTTGAAATACATGTACATAATTTCAATCCCTGAATCCATTTCTGAAATGCGGCACGGTACGCTGATTTATGTATACCTCTGAGACACTGACTGATGGTAGAGCCAAGGGCCTGTTTGGACTTGTATCGACTAACAAATAAAAACTTCTTAAGTTTTGGAAAAGGGAAAAAGTCGCATGGGCCCAGATCTGGACACTTCAAACATTTCTTCACAAGCTCACAGATGTATGTGAATATAATAACCGAGTTCTATCTTGATAAAAATCATCAAAAAACTTAAAAATCATAACAAGATAAGCGAAGATTTAAAATAACAAATCATCATCCAGGCGTCGGTAGAAATAATACACAAACAGGATCAAAATGTTTCTTAAAAGGAGTTGTGAGACAAAACTTAATGCCTAAAGCGAGGATGAATAAAATATAAAAGGTAATATGTAAATGGAGATTTTAATAAAAAGGAGTTTGAACCGAATGATATTAAATAGTCTTACATTTACTATGTCGAAATCCACACTTCCCCCTTCCTTCAATATATTTATTGCTTCTTCTGGGCGATTCCTTAACAGTGCATCTAACAGTTTCGTACCACGCTCCTGAAACAAAACTACTAAATCACTAAATTGCAAATAGCAGCATATTACATCTACGAATGAGGCATAATGTGTAACTGATATTTGGTTGGGTGCTTAGAAAAGTAGCAGTCAAGCTATGACCACAAATTTGAATAGAGATGAAAATTATACGGGTTTGGCTGCATTAACAGAACACTGTGAGTAGTAGCAAATGAAGCTCCGTGGAGATGGTTCCTGTGGTTCCAGTCCTAAATCTAGGAAATAAGTCAATCTCATTACGAACTGTGTCATAACGTACTTACCCAATCTAGGTCATTGTTGGGTCCGTACACGAAACACTTTTTCAGGTCATTCTAATTTACATATATAAATTAAGAACATATGTAAACACAACTCAGTTGTTAGTATTAATGCAACTCACCAAGGTATCTAGTTTTGTCAATATGTCAATCTCATTCGAAACACTAATTTAAATCACAAGAATTATACCAATAGGTTAAGACCATAAGTAAACACGACCCAGTTGATAGTGCTAATGCCACTTTCCATCGATATTTGTTTTGCCAATCCCATTTCGATCCGCAGTATAATCTACTTACCCAATCTAGGCCACCGTTGGGTCCGCGCCCGAGACACGTATCTAGGTCCCTCTAATTCGTGTCAATAGGTTCAATAAACACAAAGTAAACATGCCCAATTGTTAGTGATAATGCATTTCAACAGTTCACCGGTAGCTTAAAATTCTAATACATAACCAGCGATTACGTAACTTCATTTCGATAAGCTTAAGTGATTAACATATATACATATATAGGTTCCGGTAATGGCGATAATGCACAAATTTTATCGCGCGTGGTAAAAAAACGTTTAAAAATCAAATGTAAGTAATATTTTGGATTAGAAGTGGTTTTCAAGTCAAGTGAAAGATGGATACTATATATGACCTTGATATGAGTGAGACAGAAGGAAAAATTGTTTTGTTCAATTATAACTTATATGTGACGTATTTCATTAACATGTAAACTGTTGGACTTTATCCCTTACGTTTGAATAAATATCTGTCCACTTTCCTTGTTTGGTTTAACATAGTTTCGTATAATTCATATTATCTTTGTAAACAGTGATACATCGCCGCGCACAAGATGTGGCGTCAATATGCACCTGCGTTCAATATTGTATTTGTTCTGTTTATGATAATGTATTGCACCGTGAAAGGGGAAAACAGTTTACGTGAACATTCAATGTCGTTAACGTTTTATAAAGTTTTACAAGTTTAATTGTTCCCAGAAGAGATCGTTACGGGCGACATGAATGCCAAAGTTTGAACCAACAAAAACGGAAGGGAAACAGTCATGGGGAAGGAATGTCATGGTGAGCTGAATGAAAACGGAGAGCTCTTCGCTGACTTTTGTGGACTCAACGACCTTGTCATTGGAGGCACCATATTTGCACACCCCAGAATTCACAAGGTAACCTGTATCTCCCCCGACCACCAGGTAGAGACGAAGGTGGAGAAGGACCCTTCTAGACGTTAGAGCACATCGTGGTGCTGATACTGGCTTAGATCACATGCTGGTCATAGCTAAACTCCGGATGAGAATCGCCAATACCAGAAAGTCAGGTCACCAGAATCCACGTTTTGACACGGCAAGGCTGAGATCAGTTTCACGGAAGCACGACTTCACAAGCAGTCTCAGCAACAAATTCCAGGCTCTAGTTGACCTCGAAGATGGTTCCATTGGGAAGATGTGGGAACGTGTGAGGTGTACATTCACATCAGCATGCGAAGAAGCCATGGGGTACGCCAGAAGGACGTACAAGGCCTGGTTGTCAGAAGATACCATCCAGAAGATAGGGGATAGGAAGAAAGTCTGCCATCGCCTGATACAAGCCAGAACCAGAGAACAGAAACAGAGCATCCAGGCAGAGTGCAACACATTACATAGAGAAGTGAAGTGCAAGGAAAGACAAAAGGGACCAGGTTGACCAACTGGCGAAACAAGCACAAGATGCAGCTTACCACAATGATATGAAGACTTTGTACAGCATCATCCGGCAGCTTACAGGTCACAAGGGAATATCAACAAACCCGTTAAAGACAAGGATGGGAACAGATTGTCCAAGTCAGAAGACCAGAACAAGAGGTGGAAAGAGCATTTCGAGAAATTACATAAAGGCACTCCTGTTATTAACCCTCCAGGCATAGAAGAGGGACCAGATCTGGATGTTGATTTGGGACCTATCACAAAGGAGGAGCTGATCCGAGTCATTGGTAACATCAAGAAAGGGAAAGCCCCAGGACCAGATAGCATCCGTCCAGAAGCACTGAAGGCATCACCAGAACTCACAGCTGGGCTACTTTTGGACCTTCTACAAGGAATATGGGAGAAAAAGAGGTGCCAGAGGAGTGGAGAATTGGATACATCGTCAAACTCCCCAAGAAGGGTGATCTAAGCAGGCTGCACAAATTGGCGAGGCATTCAGCTCCTGTCCATACCTAGTGAGGCACTGACCCGTCTGATGTTTGAGAGGATCAAGTTGGCCGTAGACAGCAAGCTAAGAGATAAGACTTCAGACCATGAAGATCATGTGCTAACCAGATTGCTACTCTCCGTATCATCACTGAAAAATCAACAGAATGGCAATCACCACTTTATGTCAACTTCATTGATTTCCAAAAAGCGTTCGATATGGTGGACAGGCAAGTCATCTGGAGCATCCTGAAGCACATTCCAGGAAATATTTTTAACTTCATATGGAGCTTATACAGCAACACCACATGTCACGTGATACATGATGTGATCCTGTCTGAACCATTTCAAGTCAACACCGGCGTCCCGCAAGGTTGTCTACTATCACCTCTGATTTTCTCCGTGGTAATAGATTGGGTCCTATGGTTAGGTCAAGGGGTCTACAGTGGAGCTTGAACAAGTAGCTGGAAGACCTCGACTTTGCTGATGACATAGGACTTCTATCTCATACTTACTATCATATGCCACAGAAGACCGATCACCTTCAGGAAGTAGCGAAAACCTCAGGACTGGAGTTCAACATCAAGAAGACAAACTGTCGTTGAATAGATGGTGAAGACATTGAAGATATTGAGCACTTCACATACCAGGGCAGCGTCGTCAACAAACGGGCGGCACAGAGCAAGACATAGCGCCAAGGATCGGCAAGGCACGCCATGCCTTGGTCACTCTCAAGCCAGTCTGGAACAACAGGGACATCCACCTGAAAACCAAGCTTCTACTGTTTGAGAGCAACGGGAAAACAGTACTTCTGTATGGTGCCGAAACCTGGAGAAGAACCAAGGGCCTAGATCACAAACTACAAGTCTTCGTCAACAACTGCTTAAGAATGATCCTCCGCATCATATGGCTGGTCAGAATTTCTGATCAAGAGCTGTGGCGACGCACAGGTCAACCAACAATCACAGACTCCATCACTCAGAGGAAGTGGAGGTGGATAGGTCATACCCTACACCGGAAGCAGCCCTGCATCACACGCCAGGCACTTGAATGGAATCCACAAAGCAGACGAAATCGTGGTCGACCATACACTACGTGGAGACGGACTCTGAAGGGCGAGCTACGCCATATCAGGATGTCCTGGGGAGAAGCAAAGGCCGCAGCGGAAGACAGAGTCCGCTGGAGAGCGATGGTGTTGGCCCTATGCTCTAACCGGAGTGAAGAGGATTAAGTAAAGTAAGTAAGGTATACATCAGTAAGACCTGTGATTACGCAATATCGTGATAAAAAGACTAAGTATTGAAAAGGTTATGGCGAAAAACGTCACGTAACAAATGTATTGATTTTTTAAAAAAATGAATATGTAAATATTTATTTATGATACGAATGTAATTGGGTGTACGGAATTATTAGAAATCGATTATTTTTCTGTAGTTCAGATCTAGGATATGTACTCTTTACTAGAAATGTAGCGCTCACTATGATAAACATGTATTTCTATTTAATTTAAATAGAATTTTCCCATGCACGAATTTCGTGCGTTACGTAGATGTAGATAATGTAGATGTAAAAAGACAAAGACTATAAATTAAGCAGTAAAATCTGAAAAAATGCGACAAGTCGACAAGGAAGTCCTAATTAATACAGTAGTGACAGTAAACACAAAATGTATAAAAATCTGCGACACTTACCTTAGAAGTCATTGTTATCTGTTTTGCCTGGAAGTAAACAATATCACATATTAATATTGAAATAAACTGTCGCTTAAAAAGGTTGGCAGATTGCATGCAAAGATATCAATGAATGACCTTATATTCTTTGAATGTTTTAAATGCTTCGTTGTTATTTGATCTAAAGCAAAACATGTCAAGTATCAATTTATGTACAAAAATATATATTTTAGATGATAATTACTTATTATGCAATGAATACCAATAAGTATTTTTTAAATGTATAAATATTGAGACTCGTGAATACGGATGGATTCGGAGAATTCCAATTTATACATCGAAAATGATCACCCATTTTAGTGTTTCGTTTAATATGGCGTGATTGACTTAATACGTTATTTACAAAGATTAAATATTATGCTTCCATATTATGCAACAAAAACTCTAACGGAACGCGCAAAAATAGTGTTTTATTGCGACAAACACAGTACCCCTTTATCGACTTCTCTTTATCAGCGAGAATCATTTAGGGGACGGACAACAGATCATCGACGAATATCGTCTGAAAAATTGGGTTTTTTGATCGATTTCTGGTAAGATACCTTACTTCAAACTAAAATTTGTAAATATAAATATGTTTTTATCAACAGTCACTGTTATTGTGATTTTTTCATAAACAACAGAATATGGTGATAGTAGAATGATTTTTTATAGGATTTTGTCAACCGAAGTTGGTCATCACAGGAATTTCCAGACATGGTTCAAGCAGATCCTTACAGTTATACACCAGAACATTATGCTGCAAGATCATCTCCAAAAAAATGCCATTTCCACTTTAAGAGCCCTCAAAACATGGGTAAGTATTGTAGATTTATACATATAATTTATCAATAATTAAATGTTTGTGTTCATATTTCTGTACATCATATTTATATGGGAATGAATAGTGATTACATTAATGTTAAAAAAACTGTTAAATGATCTGTATTTAGTGTTAGTACAAACCGAGAAATTTGAAGGGAAATGAAATGACAGTTCAGAAGTATAATTGTAATTAAAAATTTTACAATTGAAACTAAAGCAAACGGTAAAATTCAACCTTAGTCTAGAATATAACAAATATGATGTATACATATCTACACTATTACTAATTACATGTAATAAAAAGGATCTCTACAAGTGTTTATCAGGGTTTTCCCCAAGACTTTTCACCCGAGGATCCCCAGGACTTCCATCACTAACATTTTAGGGGTCCCTTTGGATTTTGGGGGTCCCACACAGAAAATGCCAAGGGCAAATTCCAAGTCGCTTGTCACAATATTACACGATTACCTTCGATTTCTGCGTTTCATTTCCATTTAAGCGGCTTAACTTTGTGACCTAATTACCAAAAGTAAACAAATACTGTAGGTCGAGAAATAGTGCTCTCGATAAATGAAATAATTTCTCTGATTTTCAGGTAAATTATAACATCTTTTGTCTCGAATGTATTGTGCAAGATAAATTGCTCCGCTTAGTTGTAAAGTTTGTACCATTTGTGGCTCTGAATCTAGTAAAACGCTGAGACGTTGACAGAGATGTATAGGAGAGATAACGAACGACAACTCTGGATAGAGATTGATATATCGCTACTTTTGAAGTAGTTTTTGAACTCGATTTCCTAATCGGCAATTTTCCCCGTAGCGAGCTTCTCTATTAGTGTGATATCTGACGTGTTGTGTATGGCGTTTGTACGATATATGATGTATGTCCAGGTTGACAATATTTCATTATTAAAACTCTTATTAGACATCAAAAATGGGAGTGATTTCAATAATTGGACTCTAAACGATTCACGACTTTGATTATCAAAATTAAATGGGTTGCCTTAATTAAGCGAATAATCATTGATTACATGTGAAGGCAATGATCTGACACTTTTATTGTTAATTTCTCGCTAAGAAAAAAATATATTGGCTAATTGTCGTAATATATCCTTCTATACAATATTCATTCAATATGTAAATTGGTGATATTGGTTTATAGAAGACCGACCAAGGATAATATTTATTTCAAATTACTTGCAATAGACTCTGTATTATGGGTTTATTTTATAAATGTATACAATGACGGTTAACTTATAAAACTATAAATTGGTGAAACTTGATATCACCAAATAGCCACTTACGCTACTTTAATGTAAAATAATGTGGATAAAATGGTCTATTGTACAGTAGCTCATTGTAAACAATTAGATTAAAATATAACACTTTTAAAGTAATTGAACATAATTATTGGCCATCGTGCAATGTACAAGATAACCGATTGATCCTTTATTGAAAGATATTGGAGAATTTGTCAAAAATGTTGGCGACTTAATATTTTATAACTTCCGGGTGTATGAAATAAACCAACCAAGAACAATATTTTTAACCCTTGACAATTGTATTTGAGCTTCATAAAGCAAATTTTGCAACAATCATGACTTTGATGATCTTGATGTATTGAATTATCTTTAGTCATAATTCCTCAAATGCAACACAATACGATCATTACATTTGTTCATTTAATCAAAGAGTTAATTGTAACGACCGTGTAACGACCGTGAACTTTACAAAGTCACACTTTAATATCAAGATATTAAACAAACCTACAGAAAATGTTATTTTATGGTCATGCCTAAGTTAAGATGCATTGATCATGTAAAATCTACAATACTGTTATAATTTACAAAGTCTAAATACATTTGTAATGTACATGTATAACCTTTAACATCGTATCAATACCGTACAATAAAAGTAATTATCGTGAATCTTTTATTGTATTGTAATACCTCAATGCATCACTTTGTACACAACATGATAGGTATATCACTGATAAACATAGATACAAAACCCATAATCATGACAAACGTCAATTTAAATTACATTTGTATAACAATTTTAAAATGGCACCGTCCGTGTTATTTCCGATTATTTATTTATTTATCCAGACAGAATATCAGGATTTCACCTAACTATATTTTAAACTTCAACGAATTTCGTAATGAATTTTATATCATTGCATAATTGATAGAACCATATTTATACACAATTATCATTCATTTGATAAAGACATTATTTCGTTCTATTTAGACACATTTATTTTTCGTTTCATAAAAGGGTTGTTTAATTCCATTTATATACGTTCATCATTCATGTCATAAAAATATTGTTTCGTGCAACAATTTATTCACATTTATTATTCATTTCAAGATATTTGTCATTCATATCGTTCCATTAAAATTTCATTTATTGTGGATAATTTGAAACGAATATCTTGGTGACATCATGACAATATTTCTACATCACTCTGTACCTCAATGTATGCCCTCTTATACGATGTAATTGAGCCAATTGTTTCAATATAAATTTTCAAGAATTTCACGAATAGATTGTAAGTCTTTTCTGTAAAAACAATGATTGTGGGACACCTTTTCTGTAAAAACAATGATTGTGGGACACCTTTTCTATAAAAACAATGATTGTGGGACACCTTTTCTATAAAAACAATGATTGTGGGACACCTTTTCTGTAAAAACAATGATTGTGGGACACCGTTTCTATAAAAACAATGATTGTGGGACACCTTTTCTGTAAAAACAATGATTGTGGGACACCTTTTCTACAAAAGGTGATTATAGAACACCTCTACTAAGAATACAATTACAATAAAATTTCGTTATCACGAGCATCGATATCACTAGCACCCGACTTATCTCGAGGAGCTTTTAAGTTCCTGTCAATTCTTGTTCTTAGTTATGTATAAATGTAAACGTTAATTACAAGCATTGTTATCTCAATATCTCAGCACGAATGATGGGCCCATGATTTAACTTAAGTGCTAATTACCTCAATACTTCGAGGACTGTCATGTTTGCGCCTAATACCGATTAACGCAAGCTACACAATATTAAAAGAATTTCAATCGAGCACTTGATTTTTAAACGTCGAGACAATGAAACATAGATGTTTGTTGCAAGTTTGCAGTCAAAGTCCATTATCAAAATTCATTTTAAAAATCGTTGTGCACATATAATTACATGTACTAGAAATAGAATCATTTTTAAGCAGTGTGTTAATGAAGTAAATGCCTTCCTAATTAGTCTCAAGTGTATTTGCTAATGATATTGCAGACCTTTGTTTTTTCAAAATGCAATTATGTTATAAATTAAGCATGTAGACTGCTGGCTTCTTTCTCTTTTCTTCGATACACGCGTACTTGGCGTAACAAAGTGACTATCGCATGGTGTACTTATAACGTTTTACCGCATGAAAGTAACACTATTTTCGGACGTGATATTGTACTGTTTAAAACACAAGTATATTCATGAATAGAAACTTTGTTTAATCATTTAGCTCAATGTATTTAAACAATCAACAAACATTTATACTCCTCTCTGACTTCATAGAGCACATTCTTCGTAAGCGTTTCGTAATTTTATGTAAATACGCATGTTCAGGCATGCGACATAAAACTTTCGACCTATTCAATATTACTTGAACACTAGTATTACTTAAATAAACTGGTTGAAACGTGTATAAGTATGTTTGTTTCTTTGAAAAAAATGTAAACGCTATCAAAGTAAAAAAATAAATGAATAAAAATTAATAATAAAAAAAAAAAAAATAAAAAAAACGATAGTTCCTAGTATTTCGCTAACTAATGCTCCCATGGTAGATACATGTAAATTGATAAAATCGTAGGTTATATGTTACAAAATGCCACGAAAATAATATAACAAATACCCGTACAAACCTATCACATATTGAATCACGTTATTTTCGCATTGCTATTTTTTCCGACAATTTATAAACTGAGAGGTTTGCGTACAGCTACTGCGATATAATACCAATATAGACTTGTCAGGTGCTTGTTTTATCGATTGACTCATAGGTGGATCTATAATGTTGTATCTAGCGGTACGATAACCATGGTCTCAATTTAAGCATTGCTATCAGGGATATTTAATTTTTAATCTGAATTTTAAAAAATGCTCCACAGATTTTTATGAGTTTTAGGGTAAACTATTACACGTCATGTCCCAAGGTAAAAGGGCTTAGTGGTCCTGAATTCAGGCGTAATCAGAATTCGCTAAGTACGTGTTAGCTTTGTGGAACAGTTTTACCCCTTACCCTCACGTAAAGAAATGATTAAACAGGAAGTATTTGAATTTCAAATTTCTATGCCCACAACAGAAGCAAGTCAAATCGGCCACAAGTCCGATCGGCCACCAAAAAAGTCAAATCGGCCCCAAGTCAGGTCCTCCAAAAGTCAAATCGACTCCGAAACAAAAACCAAATCGGCCCTATTGTATTCATTATAGTCAAATCGCCCCCACCCCGCAAAAAGTTTTGGGGCAACAACTGAAACTTCCCAGCTTGATCGACGTGAGTATGTTCCGTCCTCATTGTGTCCATCAACATCCACAAATACTTCCTCCGACATTCTGAATGCTTATGTACAACAAATGTAACAAATAAAAGAGAATGTAACAGATAAAGAACGGCTTTATCAGAAAATAAGTTAATAAAGAAACAAAATACTAAATAACGCAATTTAAAATAATCCCGATCATGTAACTCAATCTTGGTAACTTGGTAACCCAACGTTAGTTCAGTTCGAACGATTGACAGTCATTCCAAAGTGTTGAAAACAACTTAATGACGGTATTTTGATCTAACTAATCGCTGATATTCAATAAGATGAAGCATTTGATGTTCCTTGCATTATCTACAGAACGCAAGCACGCAATGAATTTAAATGAAGTGCATAAGTTGCATTCTGGGGTTGGGCACTTGGGACAAAATAAATTTCTAAAATATGAAAAAGTATGTGCTCAAATAAATCCAAGAAGTACTCCAAAGTGTAATGTACGTTACTGTCGCCACCTCCAATGTTCGCATTTTATGAAATTTTAGAAAAAATATGCACGTCGAATAGTTTTTACACTCAAGGTTTTTGATACGTACAATATTATACTATTTTATGGGGAGATCGACACAAAGGTCATCAGTAGCATAATGTTACAAATGAGATTTTTAAAATGTCGCCAAGTGCTTTGAAACATACGTAACCATTAATAGGGGGGCGATTTTTTCATATTCCAACAGAGTGTGTTCATGTAAAATTGTTGGAAATAAAAGTACATATACGACTTCTTTTGAAATAAAAGCAATTGTAATTAAGTATACAACGGTGCTTCATCATTCATCACATCTTGTCAGAATTTTCACATAGGCTTTTAAGAATGAAACATACGTTACAACGGTTTACCAGACATTGATGAATATCCAAGTTATTATGCATGTATCCACGAATTAGTCTTATACATCACTGCATTTTACAAAGATAATGTTTGATATTCCTTCAAACTTTCTCTGTATGTCATGCCATAAAGTATCAAATGTAACATACGTGATTTAACATACGTTACCGTAGAAATGAGGAATCTTCCTTACAGTATCGCATAGGTTTCATAGATGCTATGACGTCATTGGAATAAATGTGACGTCATCAAAGGTGCTGTAAAAACTTGATATGGCACACATATGTTGATGATGTTGACGAATTAGTAAATCATGAAAGGCGTGAGATTGCACAAGCAAGGTAAGCATGATTTATTGTTCTATGAAATGCATGTGAATATGTTTTTGCAAGTCTTCTTGATCGGTCAATACTTAGAGATGTAATTCAACCCTCTCGATTCGTCCTTTGCCCTCTTCAAATCCGTTTATATATGAAAATATGCATTGAAACATTCGTTACCTTTGGTAACGTATGTTTCATGTAACGTTTCACACAATTAAATTATGATTTTCTGACCGTTACTCATCTGTTTACTTTTTTCAAACTTCGAACGTGTATAAATGTTGTATAAATTCATACTACAGCGGACCTGGAAATAAAAACGAATATATTACACCTGCTACATTTAATGGCGTTCAGGATTGTAGTTAACCTGTAAAACATATAGATCCGTTTACCGTAAGATTATTTCAGCCCTGACAATCGTTGATTTATAACACTTACATCATCAACAAGCATGCAAATATGAACTGTAAAGGGAATTTTTAAAAGTATGTTCCTAAACGAAACATGCGTTACCGTATAAACGGGTGCTTGCATTCAAATGCGTTTAAAATGTTATATAGCCGAAGATTGTTGAAACCATTGCAAAGTAGTAAGCCTCATTCATGTACCTAACTATAAAATCTTTCCATCCATAATAAATAAAGTAACACTTTATTTTCATCATTTTTTAAATCTCAAATGCTTCGTCTTATTGAATATCAGCGTAATATCATAAAACCATTGCAACTGTTTTACATGCCCGGAAACACTCGACTAATTTGATATTTTCTAATTGCGCGGGACTTGTGGGTACACTGACCTCTGACCTACCGGAATAATTGCCTGGCCGAGTTCGATTTACTAATGACGATGCGTTATCCGTACAAAAGTTATCGTTGTAGAAGTTAACCTAATACTTAATAATCATTGGTGTGTATAAACCATTTCAAACATTTATTTTCCACATCGATTAAGAAAACCGAAATTCGAAATTAGAATTATTAAAATAATACATTAACGTTTACAGGCACATTTCACTTCGCTCAATGATTTTACAACAACAACTAGTAAATAATATTTAATTTGTTCAATGTTTACGTTGGATTCTATTCAAGTAAATTTTGACCTTTAGAATTCGGGTGACTGATATGGTGTTCTGTAAAATATATTGTAAAAAGAACACGCACAAGCCTAACATTTAAGCAAAACCATTTTCACGTTACTGAAAATAAAACCGTATCTAGAGATGGATAGGACAGAGGAAATATATCGTGAATGTGAGTTATAAACTTTCTGATTACATACTTATTGATTATATACTTATAGATTGCATAATTACTGATTATAAACACATTGTTTACATTCTCATTGATCATATGTTTTGTTTGTTTGTTTAAATGTGACTTACTGTCACTCGGGTTTAACGCCGTTTTAGTTTATTTTAGTTTATTTTTCAGTTATATACGGCGATGGATTCACCTAACTAGTTTTCCTTGACTACATACTAACCTGTACTAACTTACCCTTCCATAAGGAGTCGGCAACTTCTCCACATATGAAGGAAAATCGACATTCTTCTCAAATTTACATAGATGTCTATGACCTGCCGCGACAAGGATTCGAACCCGGATCTCCTGGCTACAAGTCCAGCGCACTAACCACTAGACCACGGCCGCAGCTTCATTGATCATATACTTATTAAATCTATACATACTGATGACATAGTTATTGATTATAATATCATGTAATTATTGATTACAAAATTATTTATTATACATGTATTGGCACTTATTAAATACGCATTAATTATATACTTATTGACTACATACTTACTGATGTTATAATTGTGGTAAGTTTTTTTTCAGTAGATTTCATTACATTGGACTTGTCACTTGAATACGTGACAATATGCTGTCAACCTTAATAGTCACACAGCCACTGTTTAATAGGTACAATGTGTCAAGGTCTAAAATTGTTAAGCTTGCGTAGCAGTGAATTAATTTTTATAACATTAGAGACGAAAATATATTCTCCAGGAGATACCAAGTTGAGTACAACACCAATAGAATACATAGGGATAGTTGAATACACCATAAACTTAACGGTCATAGTGATTATACCGGTACAGTAAGAATGTCGGATCAATCTCCAGGGTGGTTTCTGTCGATCGTGCTTTTGTCTGGTTCATAGGGTTCCAAATCATCTTAAGTGTTTGTAATGAAGTCGTTACACATATACCTAATATATTTATTCAAGGAATGCATTTATACAACGCATGCTTTAGTGTGGAAGAAACCAGTTGAATACAAAACGAGACAATTAAAAGTACATGTATATGCTAATTATTTAAATTAGCCAATGCGATATGCACGTCAGTAAAAACTATAGTTTATACGATAATTATCTATTTAAACACTGATAGCTATCTACCCTTAGGCCACTGTGTTTGTCAAATCAACTCATTTGAATAAGAGGGTCGTTCTAAAAGCTTTCCTACATGTGTTGGGAACATGCTCCGTTCTAGGTGTTCAGTTAAATCCTTCTATAAATTTTTACCTAGTACAAACTTTTCATCTTAAAATCTATTAAACTGCGCGTATGTCACTTTGTAAATAGTAGCGTTATCATCAATCAAACGGAGGTCGCGTAGGAGTCGTAGGGGACGTAGACCATATAGAGCTGTCTTTTGATATAAATTTGCTGCTTGTTTTCCAGTGCTCTTTGTTTCTATCAAATTCTCCTCATAAAAAGTCTGCAGCTTGTTAAAGACGTTATCTCAAGTATCTGTCAGAACAACACAATTGAATATACGCTCATTTTTCATTTCTCATCTGTTGTAGTTAAAGTAACTTGACCTGTATATACACACAAAACACGACGTCTCTGAAGTGGTTCCGTGTATTTCAATGTATCAAAAAATGGGGAATACTCGGGACCCTTGTTATGAAAAACATAAGTTTCCTGTCAATAGCGACGAAAAAGCAACGTTATCAAGACTTTTAGAATGACCCTCTTACGTGAATAATGTCTTGTTAGTTGAATGATTCAATTAATTAAAATGTATTGGCATGTTCTAACTGTACTAAAAATTCTATTTTACCTTTTTAGCAACAGGATATAAAATGGATGAGAGCGTACAAGAGATTGATGAAATATGGAGAGTCCTCAATCCACGGGGACGATTTCAATTATTTCAGTTGTTCCTATTAGTGTTAGACTATGTTCCTGGCTGTTTTGCGATTCTTAGTGCGGTATTTACAGGTAATTTTCGTTTTTCTTGGTTTCCTTTGAAAGTGTGAATTGGTAGTTGCGTGGATACGATTTCTGTTGTACCACCCGAATGACGTGGTCACGATCGTACTCATCATAAGGCACTAGCAGTAGTTGCCCTAGAAAGTGACTTAAATAATGCTTTTATTACGATTGAACCTAAGTGCATGTACTTACATGTAATTACATTTTATACTATAATATTTATACCATGTATTGGTAAAGAAATTGAATATTGAGTTAATCTTTTGTTTATGATAAATCACTGCACTATGTCTAGTTTCTGTATAACGTTAGTGGTTTTTCCTTAAATACTTTTCTTAGTTGGGACTGATAGGCCAAGAAAACAATTGTATTTTTGTTCCACTTGTGTCATGAACAGTTATGTTTATATTTGAAGGCTATATACCTGACTATCAATGTAAGACACCACCAGACAATACAACATCACAATACGGGAACCTATCGTACAGACCTGATCAGTGTGCTTATGATGTGTATGTAACACGAGATAATTCTACAGTATTTCTTGATACTGTGGATTGTGATGAATATTCATACTCTAATAAACATTCTTACGCTAGTGAGGTAACTATACCAACCTTATTTTTTAACCAAGTATAGTAACATGTATTCCATCCATATGGTTTAGCCCTTTTTATTTCATAAATGAGGCACATTTTCAATACACAGTATTCTACAAGAGACAGGGAATAGACAGATATAATGTTACATAACAGTCAAGTCTCACGCTTTCAGAGTTAGAGTCACGCTTTTGGACTTCAGATCACGCTCTCACGTTTTAACTTTAACGCTCAAATCTCATAACTCATCTCTAGTTTTTTTCGGAAGTTTTGGGTTTTATTTTGTCTAAAATTTCGCGCTGTGCAATCGATTTACTTTCATAAATTAAGCGCAGATCGATGCCAATGAAATTTCAGCCGGGACAGGATACCGATTTTCTTTGGTTTATTTTCATTTCGTGATCGTTAACAAACTACCAGTTTTTGGTTCTATTTGACCCCTTATATTAATTATCAGCTGCCGAAATGGACAATAGCCCTCCAAGAAAACATTTTTTTTCAAACAGTTCTTAATGTGAAATTAAGAATAATTTCTCTATAAAGAAATTATTTTTATTGTTCTATTTAAAACGTTCTTACAGTTTAAATGGTTAAAATAACATCAAGGATACATATCATTAAAACAATGTGTTCAGCTCCGCCACCCAGACCCCCTAGTATAATCTTTTATCTCACTTTTATGCCCAATTAACCCTCGACAGTTATGAGTGTTACTATTATTCAACTAGTAGGTTGCTCTCTAACTCCGAATAGACAAGTCTTCCTGTAGAGAACGCAACGTTACTGAGACAGACACAACAAACATTGAATCGTTTCATATGTAATACAATAAAAAATTCTAGCCACAGTATTCCCACACTGGTCGCCAACTGGTCGTCTACAGGTGCTAACCGAACATTTAACCAAAACTTCAACCAAAACACTGATTTAATCCATTAGTTCAAGTTCACCAATGTTTATACAATTGGGTATAACTAAGGAACCATGCTAAACCTAATATTAACGTTTACTCAAATTCCATTACAGTGGAATCTTGTGTGCTCGAAGTCTAACCTGGCTGCTCTTGCACAATCTTTAGCACTAGGTGGACAGGGCATTGGTGCGTTTGTGATGTCTCATATTGCCGATCGATGCGGAAGGAAGTCAGTGCACGTTATCAGTCACATTGGTATTCTGGTATCAATGGCGGTCATGGCTCTGTCTGCGAATATATACATGCTATTGGCACTACGGCTTGTCGCAGGGACTTTCCAACAGGTTGGTATGATAAGATGTACCTAGTTTTCTTTCTGCTTTAGTCACTAATATTTGAACTACAAAATAAATGATCGTTTACGGTCTTTCATTAGAAGTAATAATTACGAACATTTTATTACAGGGTGTCATATGTACAACAAAAACTTTATCCCTGGAATTGCTGCCGAAGGAGACAAGGTCACACACATCACCGGTGGCGTTCATGTTTTGGTCGATCGGTATAATGCTCCTATCCCTGTACGGTTATTTATTTCGAGATATTGATTGGAGATATTTACAGTTAGGCCTAGCAGCATTCTCCTTGTATGCTTTGATTGAATGGTGGTATGTACGAATAGTACGTAACGTAACAAAAATGTTAAACCGAATCACATACTTAAAATAGCTAAGCTGGAATGTCTAAAAAATCCAAAGGGCTTGCAATCTTCCGTTGACGTTATCAAACTTTCATGACAATTTTAAAACTCTCATTGCTGATGGTACTAAGGCTGGCAACATTAAATATTCGTTCTGTGCAATCGGCAAACGATAGTGGATTAGATGAGTCAGTATCCGGAAGTTTAATCACAAAAATATTAGGCAACTAATTGATTCAGGTTTAACTCGAGCGAAGGCCGATAAGATACCCAGGGTTTGATAGAAAATAAACATCCTATTTACTCAAATGAATCAACTTACCTTGTGTGATTTACAGGCTAATGGAAGAATCTATACGGTGGTTGTTAACAAACGGAAAAGTGGATGAAGTCAGACGAATTCTCAAGAAAGCAGCCGGCTGGAATGACGTTAACTACGATGAGGTAGAAGTTGTTCTAGGAGAAAATATTCAACTGATTGAAGATATGGTTGTGAAAGCTGGGAAGGCTATTGAAATGGAAAATGTGGAAGATGTCCAGACAGCTAAGCCCAAAGAAACCACAAAGAAAGCTGTAAAGTCTTATACAGTTATTGACATCCTGAAAAACCCAGCATTGAGGACAAACACATTTATATTATGGTACAGTTGGTGAGTAGTTAAACATATATTGAATACATTCCTGCACGAAATATTCGTTTGAAGGATTTCATGAAAAGCAAAACAAACAAATCAAACTTTTTACGTCAGCTATTTCTAAACGTTGTTAATACATTGAATGACCAAAAATTGGTAATTCAAGAAACGTCGCATTGTATATATTGATATGGTACTTTTCTACGAGATGGTTTTATATACTACAACATGGTTTATAAAAACATACATGTACTTATTATTCTTCAGGTATTTGTATAGTAGAAGTGCTCTATTTCAGGATCGTTATAACAGGTACTTATTATGGACTAACACTTGTATCATCCCATCTGGCTGGAGACAGATTTATTAATTTCTTTCTCAGCGGTGTAATTGAGATACCAGCTCAACTTGCCAGTTTGTATCTCTTAAACAAGTTAGTATCTACTGTGATGTTCATGATCTTTTAAACTTTCAAAATAACTTTATTCATTGTTTTCTACACACCTTTCCTGAATATTTAATTATTTGATAGGAGATCCTGGTACTAACACGTGTTATTAATTACCTGGAAAATGATAAAGGCGGACAAAACACTATCAGAACCAACGCGGATGAACGAATTCAAAAAATCAAACACATTTTAAATCAATAAAAAGCTTATCGGATGAACTTTGTACGCTTTAATGCATATATTTTTTATTACATTTCGTACAGTTATATTATACCACATATTGTTGCAGAATCGGACGAAAGAAAACATTGATCATGTGGAACGGATTAGCTTGTTTATCACTGATCATTGCTACAATTGCCATGACGGCATTTGGTAAATTTTACTATTATTTAATGACAGTTGGGTGCAAGTTACTGTTGGCATCACATGTATACATGTATTATCTTTTAGTTACATACATATAGTAACTCAAATGTCTTTTTGCATGTTTTGTACTCGTTGGCAGAATAGGATGATATATGGCTGATGCATATTTTGTACTCGTTGGCAGAATAGGATGATTATATGGCTGATGCATATTTTGTACTCGTTGGCAGAATAGGATGATTATATGGCTGATGCATATTTTGTACTCGTTGGCAGAATAGGATGATTATATGGCTGATGCATATTTTGTACTCGTTGGCAGAATAGGATGATTATATGGCTGATGCATATTTTGTACTCGTTGGCAGAATAGGATGATTATATGGCTGATGCATATTTTGTACTCGTTGGCAGAATAGGATGATTATATGGCTGATGCATATTTTGACCTTTTCATGACTATCAATCTGGAGATGTGGTTTTGGTATGTGTAGGAGAACACCCCAAAAGATAAATGACCATGTTTATAATGAAATGGTGTGCTATAGTCTGTTTCATCTATTTATAGCGGAAAGTAATGTAGCAAGTATTATAGCAACTACGTTTTCATTGATTGGAAAATCTTCAATTACTGGATCCTTCAGTACAGTATTTCTGTACACACCAGAAATTTATCCAACAAATTACAGGTATGATAACACAGAGGTTTAGACATGACTTTTAAGTAGCCCGTTAATTGACAGTCTACCTTTCATACATGCTTGCTAGTTATTTATTTGATAAATCAATGAACGTGTTTCAGAGACTTCAAGTTACCCGTTCCTAATGATGAATTCAGCCATCTCGTTATCATGTTCTCCTCGAAGCATATTTGTGTGGTTTAGTATGTACATGGAAGTCATAACTGATAGTACGTAATGTTTTCCTTTTAATACGGACAAAAATATTACCTAGTCCGTACAATAACCTATATTACAGAAACAGTGGTCTAGGCATCTCATCATCTATATCTCGAATTGGTGGACTATTGGCACCATTCGCCAGCAATTTGGTAAGTGAAACATTAATTTTGTTACTTAATAATAGCTAATTGAGATAAGACATGGAACCGAATATTAATCTTGATTGGTTGTAGAATGCAACAGACATAACACTATTATGTAGTTTCTTTTTTACATAATTACACGTAAACCCAAGGGGAATCCGTGTAAGGTGCTGTGTGATATTACGCCATTATAATATTGTGTAATTATGGTCGAATTCTTGGGAGGATTAATACGTTCAATGAAGAAGTCTCAGGTGTCTGATTGTCTGCAAGTTTGTCAGTTATTACTAAAAAATATACAAAACTGACCGTCGTAAAGGTATGCTTAGTCAGTAGAGCATTCCAATAATACTATTTTAATACTGTACACAAGGGTTGGAATTCGAAAACCTGCGAACAAATAAAGTTTATATACATTCGCATTTCGAACTTTTGCATTAAAACTGAACTGAAAAAGGAAGAGAATTCCCCTTGGACTGACAAACGATTTCGAATTTTCGTACCATTTCGATCATTCAAATTAAACTGAATTCCATTCGTTAGAAAAATATAAAAATGTCCTTCTTCATGCTTGTTTTCAGGCCCTTATTGCGTTATGGATTCCGGGAGCCATATTTGCAGCTTTGTGTCTGTTGTCTGTGCTTCTTATCAGCAGACTTCCAGAAAGTTCTGCGCATGAATTACCAACAACAATATCGGACTGTGACGCTTGGGATAAAAAATGAAGACAATGATCAGACTGTTTTATAGACTGGTTTATAAAATGTAAACTAGGAAAGAAGTGCATGTATTTTGTCCATATATAACCAGTTCTGTGATATTTGTTTCATTTTATATCGATGTATCGTCCTGTGAATTTTGCAGTGTGTGTACAAATGATAATCTGATAATGTTGCGTTTATCTGACTCAAGTTTATACTTATAATGTACTTCTATATTATTCATGTTTATACTCACAATATATCTGACTCGTGTTTATATTCACAATGTATCTAATCGGCCATTTTTAGTTAGAATTTACACCTCTGCCGAAAATATTCCACAAAAGTAATTGTTACAAATCTTTATATTTTATATTTTTTGCATTCATTGGCCATTCCTTAAGACAAATGCAAATTATTTTCAACATCAAATGAATTGTTATTTCAAAGTGAAGCTTCGTTTAAAACCACCATTTAACCCGAAAATATTGTTAATGTACGTTCGTGACTTGGTACGTACAGTCTTTACAAGAGCGTCTATCCACAGATCTATGATATTTTCTTGGACTTTATCGTTTTTTTGTGGCGCAACGTGTGTGAGACCAACTTTGAGGAGAATATTCAGAATTATTTTCTACTTAAAGAAAAAAAACAAACTTAAAATATTGCCCGAACGCTTCACAAACTATATTTCTGCTTAACTGTAGGTATAGCACACCTTTACAGCCACTTACTCTACGTCTATATTACATGAATACTTATTAGGATGTTGTTAAAAGTTATTTCATTCTTTTTAGGTAACATATAAATTTGTTGTTAGCACTATATAGCAGACATGTATTCAATATGTTACGGAATACAACTTCTGTATGAAACCACGAACATTTCAACCATAATACTAAGCTTAAAACAAAAATACTAAAACATAATGTTTATATAAAGACAACAAATCACCTTAACGTTTGCAGCTTGAAAGTTTTATTCTGTCAAACTTGTTAGCAAATTTAACTAACTTTGTAGATAAACATGGAAAAAATGTGGTTTGTCGAACAAAACAAAACTTAAGGCAAAGGAGAATATTAATTCTTTTATTAAATTTTGTACAAACCAATCATGAAAACTGTTCACGTGTTGTGATACTAAAATAATAGAACAGTGCAAAATGTCAGAACTATTAATCCTACCAGAGCAATTAACACAATTAAAGGTTCGTTATTCTATGTAAGGTTCGTTATTCTTAATAAGTCTCTTTTCACTGCAAGCATGGACTGTATTGACTCCATGTCCTCTTCATCTAGCCTGAATGCCCTCTGAGACCTGCCTGTTGCTATTGTTTTTTTTTACCTTGCTTAGTATATCCTTAGCATCCAGCCATATCTTGATCAAAATGTTATGCACTTCTTAGCCTTTCACGAAATTTACCTCTATTTCACCGTCATCTATATCTACAATTTCTCAAATGTGCTATCTATTTAAATATGACGTCATTAGAATGCACTGGTTAATTTCTGCATTATCTATCATAGTTGGACCTCCATTTTGCTGGCTAAAGAAATCATTCCACGAACATTTCTTCACGAACCTTTTTTCAGCATGTTTATGTTGCATTAGGGCAATAAATAAAAATAAATGGATGGTATTTTCTACCTGGTGTACTTCTATTAATACAATAAGGTCAATAAAATATGATTTTATCATACTAATTAATTTTAAATCTTTACACTAAAGCAACGAACCTTTCTCTCTTAACTCAAACCATGAGAAAACGAGTTATTAGGAAATTTCTATTTTACAAGTACAGCATGTGATGCACACTGTTAAAATGTGATATGGTGATAGATGGAGACGTGCATTCAGGTTAGTTAAATGTTCAAAACACTTATTATTTTTCTTTGACGGTAATTAACCGTTCATGCATTTCGGCGACAAAGAGGCTTCCTTCACAAATATCAAAGACTTATTGTCAATAAGGTTTTATAATCAGTTTCATATACGTTAAACGTTCCTTAACTATATGGTGTCCAGTAAGTTTAAATTCTGTGCAAAAACATCAAAATGTTTTTACGTACTTTTGAATAGCTGGATGGCGGCAGCCATGAATCTTTCATTTGCGCTACTTTGAACGTAAGTTTTTTCAACAACTGGCTTTACAAAAATATCTGTCTGGCGTCTTATCTCTGGTATGATGAACGTTATTAAATTAGTACAACTTTAAGGACACCCAACTTGAATTGCGTGAGACAAAAGGTGGCAACAATCAAACTTCAGGTGTGTAAATTCTATTTAAAAATGGCCGTAATTCATGTATATCTGTTTATACATGTACTTAAAATGTATATGAAAAACGTAATGAATATTTACTCATGATATTTACTATTTAGGAATAGAAAATGGTAACAAAAAACTGGCTTACTAGTATTTATATACAAAACTGATAAAAACAAAAAAGTCATTAGAATTGTGTTTCACATAGACTTTACGCATGTTCGATCATAAACGCCCTAAGAATAAACAAGTAACCACAAAAAAATGTGAAAATACAAATGTATTTAACATGACGGAAATTCTTCAACTGGATGAATTGAATCGAGTAAAAGATACTTTTTTCACAATAAGTAAATTAGATATAAGGAATAGTGAGCCGCAAACGGGAATAAAATGTTGACTGGTGTGATACCAAAATCCACACTATATAAATTCGTTTATACTAACATAATGAACTTCTGTTGTTACAGAAATGTTCGGACCTTTAGAATCATTGAAATGGTAAAACAATACAATATAAAATATTATAACAATCACTTGTAATCATTTAGTACACGAGTATACACATAAACAAAGGTTTTTAGAGCTAGTTTCCACAAATATCACATTCCTAATGCTAGCATGAGTGTACGTTATAACATTCACCCATACGGGTAAATTTTCAAACACAACAAATGTCAATAAAATATATTTAACAAACCACTACAGAAAATATTTGGAATTGGATAACTTATGAATACAAAATGACCTCAATAAGTGAATAATTTACAATTACAAAATTTCTCTCAATCAACTCAAAAAGCTCAAAAAAGCAAGCTCAAACGACACAATCAATCTCTATGTATTATAACATGACCGCTTTGTATACATATGATAACATATATAAGTAACGTCTCTCTGGAATATGGAGTCTGTGGTAGTGATGTGGCTTTTGGACACATATTACAAATAATACCGTATTTAATGAGTTGATGATAACAACAGATAAGTCTGAAGTTTCTGAACTTGTGACAATCAAACAACATTTAATCGTGACTGTAAAGTCGAAATTCACAGATCTCGACAGTGAGCATGTTATAAAAAATACAATTTAATAAAATGATACAGTCCTCGTGTATTGTAAAAGCCATGTTTACACGACAATTGTCCCCTTTGCACTGACATTTGAAGTAAACAAACACACTTAGAATGTAATGTTCAAAATAGTTGAAACAAAGACAGTTATGACGTTATTAATAAAATCACATCAATTCTATTTTATATATGGTAACCAGTCTATGCTCTCTGTGTATATGGTGTAGCAGACGACTGTTTCTCCCACGTATTACATTCAGCAATGGTTGACGGTAGTTCGTGTTTTGCGCTTTCCGGTAGACGCAATGCCAAGATGACGACAAGAATACACATACCACCAAATATGGCGCCAGGAATCCAAAGTGCGATCAAGGCCTGAATAGACAAAATATCAGACAAAACATGATAAATTATTACAGTAAAGCAGTTTCACTGAGTCATGTCTGAAATTGATAATGTAGTATTGCTCATTATACATCGTCGGATATACCGTTACAAAACCAATCATATTGTTTTCAAATTTGTTAAATTGCAAACCTTATATGAAGTCACACATGTCCTTACACGTATGTCATATATCCTTATACTGTAATTACAAATCTTTATACTTATGTCACATATCCTTAAGCTTAAGTCACATATTCTAGTCGCGGAAAATGTTCTATATGACCTTTTGTCTGAAGACATAAAGTGTAAAACTATTACCCTTAACCGCTCATCATTCATATGACGAAGTTGGCAATTTTAAAATAAGCGTGACCCCCATAAAAAGAAATATTTCTCAACATACTAGATTGCTGGCAAATGGTGCTAATATTCCACCAATCCGGGAGATAGATGAGGCGATACCAAGACCACTATTCCTGTGAAACAAGAATTATAAAATATACTGACGTTAGTCCTGAAGGGACACTACTTTGTTAAACGAAGTATTGACATAAAATCTTTTTGGAGTTAATGTTCTTACCATGCGAAAAGACCGATCCCGTTTCGATTATATTTTTGAACTGGGGTATTTGTACGTATTTTATCATTTAACAAGTACATTAATATACATGTGTACATTCATGCTTGAACTAGTGTTTGAAGTCTAACTTAAAACATTAACATACAAAACTGCCTCAGTGAGGTCGCTATATTTTAATACATGTTTCCACGAAAAGCGACTTTAGCCGGGTAACAATAAATAAATAAATCCACAGAACAATCTCTACACGAACCTGTAATTGGTAGGATAGATTTCTGGAGTATACAGGAAAACAACACTAAAGCATCCTGCACTCGCCGATTTACCAACCAATGAAAAAATCTTAGCGATAAACAGTACAGCTTCGCTATCAGCTGTAAAATAAGCAACGAACATGAATTCAATACTTTCCACAGAAAGATCTTTTCCATCTCCACATTTTATTGCCAATCAATAGAATTATCATGCATGCATTATTGTTCTACAAAGATTTTACTGGAAACCAAACGTTTCCATAATATGATTTGAGTCATCGAATCCGATTTAGAAAATACTATAATGTGCACATTGTATATTGTTATTCTTGTGAATTTTTTTCATAAGGGGAGTTTTGATGTAAGATTAACTGGTATTGTTCAGTGTTTTATTTCCTTGATTAAAGACTTCAGAAAAGAACTGTATTTTACTTACGTAGCGCAGTCAGTAAAGCCGTAGAAACAATGAGAGAAAGTCCAGCTGTGGCAAAGAACAAAATCATAGTCTTCTTACGACCAATCCTGTAAAAAGTCATACGATAATTATAGAACTGGTTGACAGCATGGTTCGATCTGTAGGGGGTTTCAAACTACCTTCACAAGTCTAGTCCCTTGTTAAAAAACAAAAACAAACAAAACAAAAAACGTCCATTTATTGTGAAAATCAGTCACAATGTGACGTCTTATCAGGATACCAAACATGATGTATCGGTTGTTGATTGCAGAATCAATAATGTTACTACATAGGATCTCAAGGTAGCTGATGATTGATATATTGACGGTTGCAGAAAACGTAATTTAAGTCGGCGTACTCGAGTCAGAAAGCCAATGAAGTGATCAGTCACTCATTTAAATATGAATAACATATGGTGCGAAGAAACACTTAACCAGGATAAGTACAATTAAAACAATACAATCAGCACCAATATGGTGTTTTGTAGATATGAAACTTTGATAAAATACTCCAAATACCATCCAACAAAATGAAAGAAGTTACAAACTTCTTGCTAAATTTCGAGGAAGATAACATTAAAAATATACTGACCTCGTGGTATAATACGAACTTTTGTCACACTTATATAAAATCAGTGCAAAAGCTCATAGCTTATATACATGTATATTAGATATAAAACAGCCGCAGGCAGCAGAACTTATGATTAAGCAACTGGTTTAAATCATGCAAATAAGAACAAGAGAGCCAAGATGGCCCGTTTTCGCTCACCTGAGTAAAGATTGCAACATCTATGGTTTTCCTGTGATTTGACCTGGTGACCTAATTTTAACCTGAGTTGACTGATGTCCAAACCTATTCACGATATCATTAATACAAACATTCTGATAAAGTATGAGGAAAATCCAATCAAAACTGTGGCTTCTAGAAGGTTAACAAAGTTTTCAGGAGATTTGACCTATTTACCTAGTTGTGATCCCAGATGATCCATGATCGAACCTGTCCAAAACATCATGAAAACAAACATTTTGACACAGTTCAACAAAAAACCCAATCAAAACTGTGGTCTCTAGAAGGTTAGCAAGGTTATTCTACGATTTACCTGATGACCTAGTTTTTTTTTACCCCGGATGACCCATGTTCAAACTTAACCAATATATCATTAAGACAACCATTTTGACAAGGTTTGGTGAAGATCCAATCAAAATTGTGACATGTATAGTGTTAACAACGTTTTCCAATGATTTGACTGATGGTGTTAAAAATTCTCTAAGAGAACAAACATTCTGACAAATTTTGATGAAGATTCAACAAAACTGTGACCTCAAGAGTGTTAACAAGTTTGCGTGGTGCGTTGACGTAGTGACTTAGTTTTTTACGACAGATGACCCATATTCACATAATTTTACAAGATCATGAATACAAACATTCTGACAAAGTTTCATGAAGTTCCAATAAAAACTGTGACTTCTAGAGTGTTAACAAACAAAAAATATTCGATTTGACCTGTTGAACTAGTTTTTGACCTTAGATGACCCATGTTCGAACTTGTCCAAATATTATTGAGACGAACATTCTGACCAGGTCGGATGAAGATTCACTCAAAAGTGTGACCGCTAGAGAGTAAACAACACAAGGTGTAGACGACGGAGTAGACTGACTGATCACTATAGCTCACTGAGCACTACGTGCCAAGGAGAGCTAAAAAGGAAAATACATATTTTCTATGTAATAGTCGCCCATGAAAACAATGCTCCAACAAAAAGCAGATAAACATAATCTTTTAATTCACTGATTTCTTACTGAAAAACTCCTCAACCACAAGGAAAAATTAATAGAACAAAAAATTTTGAACAATTATTGAAATAAAAATATAATTTTCAAAACACCTATGCACTTTCGTGGTAAAGTAGGTACTATGTTGAAACAATAGTAATTACAATATGTCGTCTTACTGATTTTTTAAAACAAAGATAATTGATAATTATCATGTTCCTTGTGGCACTACGTATACTAAACATTTATTTCTTTACGAGATTTTAGGTACATCAAACATTAATGCCGCTAAACTTGTTCTAATACATCAGTAGGTAGACAAAGTAGACATTACATATCACCATTGAACTTCAACCAAACCCTCATTCCACGTGGAATACATCAATAGTTTTAATTTTGCCTTTCACTTGTGCATTGTACATAGTATAGTGTACACCATATCAGTATATAGACAGAGAAATGCCATGTCTATATTTCCTGATTCATTTTTCTAAAATACAAAAACAAAAACGTCAAACAAAAAAGTAGTTCATAAAATAATTCAAGGGCATTAACTCATACCTGTCGTATTTCCCATCATCGAACACTGAAGAAAAGTCATAATGATAAAGAAACGTTGAAAACAGGACACATCGCCAGTAGAAGTAATTGCTTAAAGGCCTCTCATTACGATGTAAATCGTATTATAGTAGTCACGGAGGGATATTGCTATGAGACCAGTCTAAATAATACATCTGCCTGTAAAAGATATAAAACACCTATCATATGTATGGGCTAAACGTTGTTACCTTGGCAACTAGGTCATAATTGTCTTACCTGTATGAGGGACGTCATGTTTGTGACTTACCTTAAACGTAACCCTGGTTTTCTGGTACCCGGATACAATAATGACTTTCAGCACTTACCGCATATTTAGTCGTGATACTGATAGGAACGATTACACTAAATTCGACCTTACCTTTTGTCCAATAAAATTGTCGTGTAAAGATACTCGGGCAGTATTTGGTACCTTTAACGTTTACTCCAATTTAATAATTTGTTTTTACCAAGTTTTGAAGCAAATACGAATATGTATTTTTTTTCTTTTTTTCTGAATCGAATAAAGACGAAAGAGCACCGAATAATGTTTTAGAAAATCCTTTTCAGTGTGTTAGATTAGACAGGCGACATTTTAAAGACAAAATATAAAGAGCAATATAATACACATCAACGAATACTTATGTGCAGATACATTAAAAAAATGTTCACCGACCGAGTATCTTAACAGCACAGACTTCGTGAACAACGTTGCAAAATTTTACGAAACAATTACTGAACAAAGTCAAGACATACTTATTGAAGAGATAGAATTCCAGCAACAAGGCGGGCACTTCAATACATCCACTAAGAAAGAAGTTTACAAAGCGATCGCCAGAGAGATGAGAGGAGACCAGAGTCATTCCATAGTATGTCCCTGCGGCTACAATCCTTAATAAAAAATAAAAATACAGTAAAAATAAAGCATGATATTGAGACAATGCTGGAAAGGTACCGGGTCATTTTATGGCTATATGCAAGGACATTAATCTTCCAGTATCTATACTCAAAGAGCTATGGCTGATGCTTTCACTGATATTTTTTCTATTAAATGTGTTGAAAATATATGTCGAGAGTACTTCAGATAGGTCGTACTTTATAGTCTAACTCAGGTTTCATTGTTTTTTCGGACTACTAAGTTTATTCTACCTTCAGTTATTGTTCATCAATTTCTGTAAAATTAAATTTGTATGAACCAGTGTTCGGCGTTATAAGTTTTATTCTGTTAAACACATTTCTGATATTCGTCTTATCATTTTAAGCTTCATTACATAACAATATCCACTTCAAACACTTTTTATACTTGATAAAAAAGACTTCTGGTTTCGTAATGAATAATTTCTAACTCTTCCTGTCTTGATTTTGTTGTAATAAAGAACGCCGCCTCCATATCTTACCAAGTTCTTAACAAATGCACCGAAAAATTAGGAATTTTTAGGATCTTCTAGTTTCTTTAATGGGACTCATTGATAGTTAGTATGTATAACATAATAAGAATAAATCAAATATAAAGAAATGTACACAAATCAAAATTTGTTATAGAAAACATACTACAGTACACTTACCATGAGTACCACAAGATGAAAGTATTTATCCTCAGATTAGGGTTCTTCAAGATATCTATGACGGTGTATTTTTCCACCGCCTTACGACGTTTGTCAGAGATAGGTTCAACGTCATTTTTCTCATCTACATTAGGAATATTTTTCATTTCAAGAGAGCTTTCACTACTGGATGAAGCTGAGTCAGTGTTGACAGCTGGTTGATCAGTTGTAAGGCGGATACTTTCTTCCAGCGCTTGCTCTGCTAGCTTAACATCAGTTTTATTCCATCTAGCAGCTTTTTTAAGTACACGTTTTGCCTCTTTGATTCTTCCATTAGATACAAGCCATCTTAAAGATTCGTCAAGTATCCTGTTGAAAAATGGTAAATTTTGTATGTTAATGCATGTAGTATACCACAATTGATTGTTAAGAACATCTCAGCAATGATAGGACGGTCCACTGGACCACTGGAAAATGTCTGAATTAATCTGTTTTTTTTTCTACGAGTTTTTTTATATATGTGAAGGAATAGGTTCACAAAAATTTTGACTATTTAGTGAAATCACGTACCACCATTGAAACAATGCATAGAATGAGGATACGGCCAATCCAATCTGTAAATATCTCCAGTTGATTTCTCTAAACAGATATCCATACAATGTCAGAATCATTATGCCTACAGACCACGCGATGAATGAAATAGCTTCCGTGTGCGAACGAACTTCACGTGGGAACATCTCTAAACCAAGAATCTTCCCCGTACATACAATACCCTGCAATACAAGTTATAAAGTAAAATAACTTTTCTAAAAACTGTGTAAATCCTGGTACAATGTTACAATGACAAAGTCACATGTTACACGTGCAAATACATGTTATTTCATAAATCATGAAAGTGATAAGATTATATTTACCAAACACGCCCTCAAAGCGCAAGATATTGAACTAAAAAATCAGACAGTGTCAGGAAGAACACATCTATATAGCTCTTGACTAAATTCTAGATATTTTGACCATTTATTCATAACAGCACTTCAACTACCTGTTGAAAAGTTCCAGTTATCAGCCGTAATATCAACAGCATGTAAATATTCTGTGAGAACGCCATAATAATCATTGTAAACATAACTCCAAGGTGTGATATAACGTGCACTGTTTTACGCCCAAATCTGTCAGCTACATGGGACATGACCATTGCCCCAAGTCCTTGACCCGCTAATACCAATGATTGGGCGAGAGCAGCAAGGTTAGATCTGGAGCAGACAAGGTCCCACTGAAACAACAGAACAATTTATGCAAACATAATATCAAACCTAACGGAATAACCAGAACACACATACGCATTGGTTATTGCTCATAGTCTTATCATATGCAAACATATTCAAGAAGAAATTGAACTGAAATTAATTGGCTAGAGTTTTCCCCATTAAGCTGAGCCAAGATGTTCACAGTAAATGATATTATCAATGAATTTGTTGGAGATATCTGCTGCCGGATGCGCATCATTGGGAAGAATATTATCGATTTTCCGGAATATGTATTTAGTGAAATAATCTATTAGCCCTGCCCAAAGAGAATTCAATATCTGGTGTCTCTTTTAACGGTTCCTCGCGTCGCCATTATCGAAATAACGCTGAAAGTTTCGATGAATAGAAAGTAACAAAACGAATTATGAGAATACCTAATTTCTTTTGATATATTCATAATCAATGGGAATGCTTTATTCATTCACACACAAATACACAAATATAGAACCAACAGTTCTAATGATGATCACACGATGGTCTTCAAGCAATGTATATTATACCTCAGAAGCATAAGATTTGTCATTGGCGTAGCTGAATCTGTCACAAGATTTTTCTGCAATGATTTTCGAGGTGTTTCCAAAATGTTCGACGACGTCATAACTGCAAGTTTTAGCATCGTAAGTTATGTTTCTATCCGAATATGTATATTGTGCACCAGATACATCACATGTGTACTCTGGTATGAATCCTGTAATGTAAGACATACGTTATGTATCCTTCAGTATCTGTATATTGTATACCAGATACGTCACATGTGTACTCTGGTATGAATCCTGAAATATAAGACATACGTTATATATCCTTCAGTATCTGTATATTGTGCACCAGATACATCACATGTGTACTCTGGTATGAATCCTGAAATATAAGACATACGTTATGTATCCTTCAGTATCTGTATATTGTACACCAGATACGTCACATGTGTACTCTGGTGTGACTACATGAATACCGAACACTCATGGAAACCATAAAAAAGTTCGGTTTTCGGATGTTTCCGGTTTTAGGAAGTTTTCAGTAGTTAAACAAGTGAAAGTGTTTTATATATGTGCGTTATTACTTCAATTGAACAGTATATGCTTACACTCAATATCATTAGTTGTTTCATGTATACATAATACAAAACGACTGACGAACTTTTTGAAAGAACAGTTTAATCCTTCGCCGTTTCGACGATATTTTCGCTTGTTTTCAGGACCATTATAATTTCATAAAAGTACGTTCTTTTAAAGATCTTTAGTTTCGAAATTATATTACTCTTACAACATAAAACGTAAAAGTCATAACAATCTAAGGCATGGACCGTGGTTCAGTTGTTAGCGCGCTTGACAAGTAACCCGGAGGTCCGGGTTCAAATCCTGATCGCAGCAGGTCATACCCTTCTATGAAAACTTGACAAAAATGTCGATTTTCTTCCAAATGTGGAGAACTTGCAGGCTCCAAGTGGAAGAGTAGGTTAGTACTGGTTAGTATACAGTCAAGGAAAACTACTAAGGTTAACCGGTCGCCGTATATAACTGATAAGTGTTAGAAACGGCGTTGAACCCAGTGACAATAATTCACATAAAACAATATATAACAACTTATCAATTGTAAACTGCTATAGAGTAACCAGGTTAGTGTCTAGTGCATTTATGTCAATGGTCGAGGTATTAAATTAAACAATCCACGTATACATTGACATTCAAATGAAACATAACCCCGTGTTAATTCATTGTAAAATACTGCTAATTGCATAATTACAATGCCCATTAATAACTTCGTTTCATTGTGTTTCAACATGCCTAGCTGAAATTTATTAGACATTTTGTGATTCTAACACAATCCAGAATAAACGTTCAGCGCTCAGGGGTAAACTATCATACTTCACCACAGGCTCTTGCATTGTTCGATTTTCTGAAGTAAATTTGCGTGGGAACGATCTGAAAATCGTCATATAATTGTTTGGTACTCGGCATTTGGAAGTACGTACTGCGTAGAAATTAGAGGGGAAAATCGGAAGCGCGAAACTAGTTCGATTTTCCGAAGTTTCCGATTTCCGGGGGGTTCGGTATTTAGAATTTACACTGTCCTGAAATATCAAATCGCTATAAGTAAAATTGTTTAGAGCGTTTTTAGACACTATAAAAGCTCTTTTTCTGTTAGTTATTTTGAGGATTCGAAATTAACCCATTCCGAGAGATTGAAATGACTTGTTATATCTAAGGCAGGAAATAACGATTGAGTTAGCCAGTTGGAGAAAGAAAACAGCTGAGTTAACAAATGTATAATGAATGTGGAATGTCTAGGCATTGTGAGCAGTTTTGTAAATTGTTTTGTTGATTGACTGCCTGTTCCGTGTTTATAATGTTAGATCTGTGTATTGATGCAAAAATAACTCACAGACTTATTACGGGTGGTAAACATTTACGACATTAATGCATTACCTGTAAATACTGCGCTTAATATAGCGAAACATGCCGGAAAATAGTCTACGAGGACAAGGAAGAGTTGAAAAAACTGATATTTTCCCCAAGGATTAACGGCACGCCACACGGAGTCCACCTCCTGATTACCAGCCATGATGATTTATTGACTTCCAGCAGTTCGTTTTGTTTTCAGAATTTCTCTTCCTGTTCTTCAAATCTGTAAAATACGATAAATACGTGCTTCAAACATAGATCATTAAAACATTCAAACCCCAAAGTAAGGATTGACATCATTGACAGAGTACAATAAATTCCATCGTCAGACCAAATCGGATAAATTAATCTTAAATTTCTGATATGGTTTAAGGAGAATGAAGACATCGTTGCATTAATAAATAAATATATCACTGCTATTGAAGACATCATGCATTTATAGCTTCTAGTAATCTTAGTTGTCTTATCAACATTTTTTTTCTGTACTGTTGTACGCTAGTTCACTAATATAATAAATGAGTGTCAAACTGGTGTACCAAACAAGTTGATATAATACAAACGTAACATAAATGTCAAGCAAACTATTAACGAAATAACCACACGTATAAATCATTATCAAGCATATGGTCATAACTAATAGAACTAATAAATTTTTTAAAGAAGAAAAAATTTAAAATTAAAATAAAAGCCGGCGCATGATTTCCACCAGTATGCTGGGTGATACTATAATTTATATAGCCTGTCTAATCTACCGTCTTTATTTATCGATTAAGTTTAAGATTTTTTTTATTTGAGGGTTTCTTTATTACAGATTTTATCGGAATATTTAACATACAGTGGAAATAATGATCGATTGACGATTCAATGTATAGATTCCTACTTTACAAATTTTAGATAGCCTGTAAATAATGACGTTGTTCCTATCATTAAGCATACTTACACCAACCATTGACGGTTTCGGGTTGTTGGTTGTAAAAACAAGAAGACAAAGTTCAAACGGTAATAGATAAGTTTCCAGTATTTGCATAATACGTTATATATCAATGGATTGTAAAATCTGCCATGTAAATATCTACATGTAGTTTTTTCAAGGGCTATTAACAAGTTGATTCGCGCACACGGGGACTATCCTGTAAAATATAACATTGATTACATCGCATTCTACCAGGCTTAGTCAGAGCTCAGTAAAGTAAAACTAGAGTAAACATTATGATCTCTTCAACGGATTTTATGTCTCAGTTCTTTCGTGCACAATACCCGTTAAAGAATTATATAAATAATCATTTAAATCAACTGACAAAACATCGAAACGAAACAATAATCTTTGTTACAATATTGGAGGTTCACTGTAGTTTATATAAATAATGATATCTTTCACCAGAGAGTGATCGGTAAAATAAAAACTCAACCGTACGTTTTGAAGTCATAATAAACACGCGATGACGGTTGTACTCAAAGGTCCGTATATTATCAGAGAGTTAATATTTAATCAAGTTCCCGGCCGATGAGCAAACTTATTCCATTGACCACGAAATACCTCAGTAAAAGGAATCGTAATCTTTTGATCAGACGCTAAATAAAGCACCAGAAGATAGTACTTCTGGCGCTAGTATTGATACATTAAAATGGGACGAAGAACAGAAAATGGCGCATATTTACTTATGACTAAACAGATGTATAAATGGATTCAACATCGATATTATTACATGACTTCATCAATACCTCACACAATTTTTTACAATAACAAACGATACGAAACAAAATACTTGTAACCATAATATTATACAGTAGTTCGAACATGGGAGTCAATGTTACTGTCACACCGAAAATACGCGGCGACTAACACGTTGATCATTTGGTCTTTTTAATTTACAGATAATGAAAAATGTTAAATGTATGAATGTGCATGTGCCTAAGTTAGAATAAGATAAAACTACAGAAAAGTTTATTAATCAAACGTCTATAAGAACACAATGATTCGACTATTAGACTGACCAAAGTAACAGAAAAAAATAAAGGGAAGAAATACACAAACGGATATATTAATCATAGCACGCTTCTAGTCCATTACTAGCCCTATACTAGTCCTGTACTAGCCCGAAACTGGTCCAGTAATAGTCCGACACTAGTCCAGTACTAGCCCGACACTAGTCCGGTATAGCCCGACACTAGTTAGGGTACTAGTCCTGTACTCGCACGGTAATTATGTTCACTTGCTAAATGTCTTACATAGTATAAGATAAACGTTGACAGTTGCCCCGCATAAATCAGATAATGTGGAGTACAGGTCAATTTCAATATCGACCATGCATTCACTATCTGAAAGTCATGTGTGTTACTCGATTTATCGAATGAACTAGTCGGCATAAATCCCATAGATTCAGAAATTTTAAAAACTGAATTAAAATGATTATTTGTCTTGAACGATCGACAGAATACGATGTTGTAAATGATTATTATAAATTGTAGAGAAAATTAAGAAGACGTTCGTGTATTTTAAAGAAGTCACAAAAAACATCTAAAATTGTTTCAAAATCTAAGAAAAAATACCTTATTCTTATCCACACTCCAAATAGTTCACACTGAGCTCCGAATATAAACCAGATTTTAAATCCAGTTGGAAGCCGTCAGTTCCCAAACGACTGTCGAATCACAATCATTTTGGCAATATGCCACTAGATTTCCCACTTCTTCATTTACTAAAACCGCTCGATTTAGTTATGGAAAGCCAATACATTGTACATAACGGCATACGGGAGAGACACACACAGAGAGAACTCCACACAGAACGAAGCAGCGGGGGCGTGAGGAAAAGTCAAAGCGTTGATAATAGAAACTTTGTGATACGACTTAAAAAACACTATGTATTCGCACCAAACGAATTAAAACAAAATAGCGTAATGAAGTGATTGATTTGCGTTATCGATGTCCATTAATATATGTATACTTATATATATTGTTGAAACAATAGGCAGTATATTCAGGTTGCGAAATGTACACTGGTAGTGTGAACATAATCCAAATTGTAATGGTCTCCAAATATTTTTTAAGTAATTTTCCGCATTTCACCAGTGCAATAAAATCGGGCGAAATATGAAACGTTTTGGTTCTAGCAGAGCAGATTTCTTTTCTCTACAAGAATTGACGTCAGTGTATACGAATATATCCTCCAAGCAGATACCATTGTTTTCATTAAATTTTAATCTCACGCCTTACAAACAAAGAGTGTAAGATTATACCATAATGACTATAATATGTCTGTGCAGATGATATTTGTCACACTCATTGAAATATATACAAATATATATAACGTAGGGGAAGAGCGAGATTGATCAAGAAATACAATGGAAAGTGTCTAAAACAGGTGAGCGGGCCAATATTAGGATTCCATGCTGGACATTTCCCTGCGAGTAATAAATAATCAAAATGCATTTTACATAATAAAAGGTAAATTAGACTGAAGCATCAGATGTCATGTGAAACATATCTACACGCTTAGTGAGGACACTTTCAATCAGATGCTACTTATCTTGTATTTAGATTCAAATGAATTTTTCACAGACTAATATTAATATTTCCAATAGGGGCACTTTTCTTCAGGTCTGTAAGGTAATAAAATTCTTTATTGCATATCTAGAAACATAACCACTTACTTTTAGCATTTCTACAAGAGTAACTTGTTCATAAAGGGATTATGATGCAGCTCAAATTCCAATAAACACTTTTGTTCAGCCAGCACGATACAACTAATGTCGCAATGACAAAACGAAGACTTGTGTCTATGAAACAAAATTCTCAACAATACAAGCCAGACATGATTATAATAAGGGATATGTACATTTTACGTACAGTACAGCGTTAGTACCGTGTGTTACTTACGTGGATACACAAATATTGTTTAAAATACGTGTTTACTTATACATAACACGTACAGACATTTAATGAATGAGGTAATATCCGTAAACAATAGATACCGGTATCCCAGTTAAATCACATAGAGTTTCTTTATAGGTATAATTTCGTAAAAACCATTGATAATAGACTACATTTACAAATTTGTATTGGACCTATCTTCACAATAATCAAGTATACTGTAGTCATGTTTTACAACCTATTTGTGACGTCTCGATTCTTGTGGACGCTTTATGATCAGAAAAAAAAACCGTAAAAACATGTCGATTGCCAACTGAAATTTTTTTCAAAGGCACATATGTGAAAATGATCTCAATTTTGTCGACGTTTTATGACGTTTTATTTGAAAAATGCATTTTGTAATAATTCATTTCAGCTCGCCTAATCGAAGAAATCACAAAAATATATCATTAAAACATTATTTATGATATTAATTTGTTCTACAATTATTCCAGGAAAAAAGACTCTCATTGTCATATCGAATTTAATACAGCATACACATAACATACACATACAGTAAAACACGGTTATAGTGAAGTCCTGGGGACCTAATTTATTATTTCACTTATATCTATAATTCATTATACAGTAAAACACGGTTATAGTGAAGTCCTGGGGACTTAACTTATTATTTCACTTATATCTATAATTCATTATACAGTAAACACGGTTATAGTGAAGTCCTGGGGACTTAACTTATTATTTCACTTATATCTATAATTCATTATACAGTAAAACACGGTTACAGTGAAGTCCTGGGGACCTGACTTATTACTTTACTTTATCTATAATTCGTTATACAGTAAAACACAGTTATGATGAAGTCCTGGGGACCTGACTTATTACTTTACTCATTCAAGGCATTAAAATGTTCGTATTGTACAAAATACAATGTATATGTCGCCTAAGATCTATACAGACAAACGATTACATACCCATCGCCATAATGTGTTTTATTTCACATTTCATTTTACCGAACAATTTTTCATTTAACAAGAGGCGAATTCATGATAACCGAGCTCTACATAATGTAATAATGCACGACATAAAATATGACTACAATGGATTATAGAAGGGATCAGTCGGCGACAAATATTTACTTCTCTATATTCGAGTTATCTATATCCAAGTTGACTATAAGCGCGTTCAACTGCTGCTATGAACTAAATTTTACGACGAAAAGTGTGCCCTATAAATTTAAAAAAAATACCAGACCTTAGTTTTGACTAGTTTATTAAACATTTAATACATAGGTCACACAGCGAAATTCTAAACGTTTAAAAATGCTATTGTTTTCGATTGTCTGACTCGATCTATTATGTTCATCAAAACCTGTTTTTTTTACAAAAACGTGAAGTGCTTGTTGGAATATAAGTTTCATGTTAATTACTCCATAATTACTCAAGGTGCTTTCGTTTCATTCAGGCTATGAAAAAGGCGATTTAAAAGACGATTCGAAATCTGATTTAATATATTGTTACAGATAATGTTTGCAGCCCTTGATTGATTCAAAACTTGTCTTATCCAACCAATGTTGTTTCCATAGAAAGTTCATTTGTACATGATTGAACGAAACTTTTGTGCCTTTGGTTTTAATACAAACTTATAGTCAACGTTATTAAACGTCTTTGTCCGTTACAGAAAAACAAAACATTATTTATGTTATGTGAACAATCTAATTGGTAACATCATGTACTAACACCTTTTTATATTTTTGTTTGATTTCCGATTGATTAATACTGCTAAAATTAGATACATTGTGTATTTGACTATATCTTGATTATCGAGGACAATCGAACTATAATGACTGAATTGTGCAAATTAAAGGTATAATACGTAGTAGAAGTACACTAGCGAAATTTCAATTTGTAGACCAGTCAAGAAATTATGGGGTAAAATGTCGTTTTTGGGGGGCGTTCTTTCAGAACAGTCGTGATTCGTCTTTACATAAAACTACCATGGAATAAAATACGAGGGTTATTCGACATCATGTCTTCACGAGCGATCGCGCTGTCGATGTCGCAGGCCCAATAATCGTAACATTGATGTTCTACGCGCAAAGCACCCACACACCATACTCTACAATACCCGGCTCTTACATACTGATTTTGGAGGACATACTTTTCCAACTGATGATTACTCAAACAATAACAGACCGTCGAAGCTTGTTTTTTCCAGTTTTGGTACATACCGGAAGTTGTATTGAAGAACAATTTCGGATTTTACCAAATTTCGGATAGTTGACGGGTATCTCGGCATTTATACTCGTGGAGATTTCATTTCGTGGATTAACCGACTCACGAAATCCGCGAAATTAAATATCCCTAAGAAAACTTAGTGAAACCACAGTATTTTCCGACCACTCTGTCCTATTCTAACGAAGCTGTAGCCTATATCAGAAGCTCCTTACATTATAACAGTAATTTTGTTACCTATATTCGTGACACCTAGTCGTATTCTGGCGACATGGTAATGTACCCTTTATTCGGGACATTTACCCGATTTTGGCGACATTTAACACTATACTAGAGGGACTTTGTTCGATATTTCAAACAATTTTCCTACTTTGTGTCGTACGATTTACATTGAAAAGCAAATTTATGAACTTAATGTTTAATTTGTAGTTTCTGCACTCCAAACTTTCCCACGATAATTATGCATGAATTTCACGAAAAATTACTTTCCCGAGAGAAAAGTCCAAATATCAACCATTCTATCATTATTTTGTTTCGGCATTTTTTCAAATTGAATGAAAACTAGTGACATTCAGACATCACAGATTATATATCATTATAATATAAGTGCTGGACAAAACAACTTTTTCACGAGAATATTTTCAATAAAAATAATGTATAACATTTGTATACTCATTGTATATGTACATTATTTTATCAGGTCACAAAGGCAGTTTCTTGATTGATGAATTCAAATTCATATTTTTCCTCAGAATTGTGTGACGTCGCACCAAAAGCCAGGGTCATTTGGTCACTTCCGAGCTTACACTAGGATATAACATCACAAGGGAAATTTTGTTGCGTGTGGGATTCGAACTCACAGATATGAAGGCTAGTGATTAAAAGTCAAAGACAATAACCACTCAATCACGGAGCCCCTTTTACTTACTTACTGAAGGGCTTTTGTTAGATGTCTTGTGTAAAGACAACAAACATGTACTCGAGATGTGAAAATGTTTAATTAGATCTGCATTGATTAATTACATGAATGGTATTGGAGAAAAATGTGTACGCTACAATAAAACACATACTGGCACTCAACTACACACATCCACGCACCCACTATCGCTGGCTCGCATACACGCATGCTGACAAAGTACATGCATATACACTCATACAAGACGATTCTACAACAAATATTATAAGGCTTGTGGTGCTACACAGCATATAGTATAGTCATGACAGTATCTTCAAAATGTAAAATCACTCTTTCGTAAAACAAAATGTTACACTTCATATACACATTCGTTATAATGGTGAGGTATGGATTTCATTGAAGTACAAAGTTCAATAGTGATATATAATGTTACACAAATTTGAATTTATTATGATGATTATGCATGTAGTATATGTGTGCGTACAAAAACTAGGTGCATCCTCACAACGTTGAACAAGAGATTTCAGACTGAAACATTAATTTCTTTTTAATGTAGAAATGTAAAGATGAATAATAAAAAAGTAATTTCTCGACAAACATGATTCGTATTCGTTTATCAATGTTTGAAACCGATAGTATAATAAACAACTTGCAACTGGCCATGATTTCAAATAAGCCCAGCAGTATCGTTATATTTTTATATAAGTTCTATAGTATGTAACAACCGTGGTAACCAGACTATGCTCTCTGTGTATACGGTGTAGCAGACGACTGTTTCTCCCACGTATTACATTCAGCAATGGTTGACGGTAGCTCGTGTTTTGCGCTTTCCGGTAGACGTAATGCCAAGATGACCACAAGTATACACATACCACCAAATATGGCGCCAGGAATCCAGAGTGCGATCAGGGCCTGACAAAAAAATCATAACACGTTATTTCTACACCACTTCGTCCCTCAGAGAAACCATGTGTACCATAGTTATATTCGCTATCACTTATCAAAAAATAACAATTAAATTGTACTTGCATGACATAGCCAACATACAGCGAAAAAGGGCGTTATCCGACAGGCAGTCATTAAAATGAAAAAAAAATCTAACTTAAGTCTTTGACGAATTCTCGTTCACGGTCATCTTCGTAACAATTTTTGAAGATATCATCAATACAAAAAGAACAGTCTAATTATACGTACGAGATTGCTGGCAAATGGTGCTAGTATTCCACCAATTCTAGAGATAGAAGAAGCCACACCAAGGCCACTGTTCCTGTTAAACAAGAATGATGAAAAACGATTTACGAGTATATAGACGATTGTCTTAAAGGGACACTACTATGTTTTTATGTTTTAATGGTAAGTAAATATTTCAAGAGTTCATGTTCGCAGTATGTTTAACAGTATTTTTATCTGCTTACTGAAATAAATCGATGACGAATGATTTCAATAGCTCGTGCATAAAAGCGTAAAACGCAAAGCATAAAACCGGAGTGGATGTACAATAAAATCACAACATAACGCCGTCAGGATGTGGCAATCCATAAACACGTATTTATTTCCACCCTTCAGGATGTGGCAATCCATAAACACGTATTTATTTCCACCCTTCAGGATGTGGCAATCCATAAACACGTATTTATTTCCACCCTTCAGGATGTGGCAATCCATAAACACGTATTTATTTTCACCCTTCAGGATGTGGCAATCCATAAACACGTATTTATTTCCACCCTTCAGGATGTGGCAATCCATAAACACGTATTTATTTCCACCCTTCAGGATGTGGCAATCCATAAACACGTATTTATTTCCACCCTTCAGGATGTGGCAATCCATAAACACGTATTTATTTCCACCCTTCAGGATGTGGCAATCCATAAACACGTATTTATTTTCACCCTTCAGGATGTGGCAATCCATAAACACGTATTTATTTCCACCCTTCAGGATGTGGCAATCCATAAACACGTATTTATTTCCACCCTTCAGGATGTGGCAATCCATAAACACGTATTTATTTTCACCCTTCAGGATGTGGCAATCCATAAACACGTATTTATTTCCACCCTTCAGGATGTGGCAATCCATAAACACGTATTTATTTCCACCCTTCAGGATGTGGCAATCCATAAACACGTATTTATTTCCACCCTTCAGGATGTGGCAATCCATAAACACGTATTTATTTCCACCCTTCAGGTTGTGGTCTTCGCTCATAGACATGAGTAATGTGATATCGACCGATGCTTATATCGTTACAAATTTCACTCAGTAACTTATACACAAACCTGTAGTTGGTAGGGTAGATTTCCGGTGTATATAAAAATACTGTACTGAAACACCCTGTACTCGCTGATTTACCGACCAATGAAAATATCTTCGCAATTAAACTTACGACTTCACTGTCGGCTGAAAAGAGAAAGAAACTAACATACAAAATAACCAAGGAAATAAATATATACCAAATGGTTGATTGCAAACTGCATGTTTCATTTTTCCCCGGAAGGCTTGGAAAAAGTACAAAATATTCCAATAAAATATTTTGATTATTACTTTGTGTGTAATGTTTGAGTGAGTTTTAAATTGTAAACTTTTATTTAAAATTATTGCCTGTGTGATACTTACGTAACACAGTCAGTAAAGCCGTAGAAACAATAAGAGAAAGTCCAGCTGTGGCAAAAAACAAAATCATAGTCTTCTTACGACCAATCCTGTAAAAAGTCATACGATAATTATAGAACTGATAGCAACATTTTATCTGTAGGGATTTACCTCCTAACCATTCACTTAAAACTCATTAAAATGTCCATTGTTCCTGATTTTTGTCAATACTTTATTCAAGACACTGATTACAAAGCCAGCCCGATGTCTAATAATTACACACAATGAACTCTCATTGGCTCCAACTCGCTGGGACTAACGAAATCCGTTCCAGTTATCCGGAGTTCTAGAAACGCGCGGTCGAAAATTTCACTCCATGAAAAAGACTTGTATATTTTGTATTGTGTATTTTGTCCATAATGTTTGCAGTGATATGAATCCACGTACGGAATATAATCTCATCTTAAATATTATTGTAAATACATACTCGCTGGCAAACTTAATAATTAACTACGTGCAATAACTTACAGTTAAATTTGTAAACAAATTGAAACAAGTATAAATTGTCATAAGTTTGTAACGTTGTCTGATACTTTCATTTTGATTCTTGACTTTTTATCTTCACGCGCCGGGCCAATTACTCTGAAGTTGCGAAAATGTATTGTTCGTCCGAGACGTAAGAATAACAAGAAATATCGAGCAGGACCTAAATATTGGTTTGAACATTCATTTTATGTGGTTCTAGCCATGCATAGACAATATTGGGACCGGAGAATGAGTTTTAGCTTCTGAGGTGTTTGAAGAATTTAGCCAACGAGAGTTCATTGTTGTTTAAAGGAAATTTGTTGATATCCCGGATACCAGACTAACTTGTTCAATATCTAAAATAATCGTGCATGATTGTACATGTCGAAAGATAATAAAAAACTGAGTTGGTAATATTGTCTCACTGTATGCATTATAAACATTAAACATTCCTTACTCTTGACTATCATAATTTTCATAAACAACAATCAATACCAACATGGCGTTTAAGATAGGGTTAAATTCTATGTATAAATGCCCTTTTGAAAAAAAGTTACTTCTAATTTCGAGAAAATAACATTAAAATTATACTGACCTCGTGGCAAAATATGAAGTTTGGACACACATATATATAGAAGCGTTGTAATAAGCTTTTAACGAATCAAGGACAATTTGAAGGAATCATATCTTAGACTCTTTTTATCAATTTTAATCAATTGCAGTTAAAGAAAAGATTTGTTTTCAAAAGCAATTTAAGTTGCTTAAGTATCACAATCGATACAGGCGAAAAGATAAGTAGAGGCAATAATTATATGTACTCATTAATTAAATATAATACAGGCCTAAATTATATACAGTCCTTAATTACATACGGTCCTTAATTGTATACAGTCTTCAATCATATACAGTCCTAATTATACACAGGCCTTAATTATATACAGTTCTTAATTATATACAGTCCTAATTATACAGGCCTTAGTTATATAGAGTTCTTAATTATATACAATCCAAATAATACGCAGGCCTTAATTATATACAGTTCTTATTTATATAATTATAGTCCCAATTATACGAGGTTTTAATTATATACAGTTCTTAATTATATACAATCCGAATTATACACAGGCCTTAATTGTATACAGTTCTTAATTATATACAATCCTAATTATACACAGGCCTTAATTGTATACAATTCTTAATTGTATACAGTCCTTTATTATATACAGGCCTTAATTGTATACAGTTCTTAATTTTATACATTCCTTTATTATATACAGTCCTTAATTACATACGGTCCTTAATTACATAAGTCCTTAATTATATACGGTCGTCTATTTTTTACAGTTCTTAATCACACACGGTCCTGAATTATATACAGATATTAATTATGTACAGTTCTTAATAATAAACAGTCCTCAATTTACATGTTTACCATCTAATCGGTTTATTGTACATTTTGTATCTTTTAATGCAACTAACTGGATTAGGCACTCTTGTCATTTTATTCATTCAAGTGAAGATTTTTTGTGTAAATAATGACTAACGCGAACATTTTTTAAGCTCAGACAGTATTATAATACAAGGTACTCAAACGTTAAGGCTAGATCAAATTTCAGGTCAATAACCGAGATAACAATTACTAACAATTGAACTGAATTAAAAGTTTAATAAAAGAATTAAAACGCGAGACCTTCTAAAAAAAAACAACAAAAAAAAACAATTGCTTCTTGACCTATTTTTCTCAACACGTTAGAGAATATTTCTACACGAAATTTTATGAACAAACTCAAATTCTTCAGCGTAAATTGATTGATATTTTACAGCGTCTGTGAAGAGCAGATACATGGATCAGTTACCACTTTATTATCAATGAGTCATCTTTTAAACGTTAGTCAGTTTTAATTCAGTCAGGAAAAAATGTTCAAACTAACTTTCAAATCAATATCACCAGGATGCTGCGCGCAATCGATTTTTTTTTCATTTATGTAATTCAATAAAATGCTGGTGTTTTTTGTGGAAAAAATCCGAATGTCCCCCATACAACACAACAACGTAATCTTCTAATATATACAATAAACGTCAAACAAAAATGTAGTTCATAAAATAATTCAAGGGCATTAACTCATACCTGTCGTATTTCCCATCATCGAACACTGAAGAAAAGTCATAATGATAAAGAAACGTTGAAAACAGGACACATCGCCAGTAGAAGTAATTGCTTAAAGGCCTCTCATTACGATGTAAATCGTATTATAGTAGTCACGGAGGGATTTTGCTATGAGACCAGTCTAAATAATACATCTGCCTGTAAAAGATATAAAACACCTATCATATGTATGGGCTAAACGTTGTTACCATGGCAACTAGGTCATAATTGTCTTACCTGTATGAGGGACGCCATGTTTGTGACTTACCTTAAACGTGACCTTGACTTTCTGGTACCCGGATACAATACTTACTTTTATCACTTACCGTAAAAATTCGATAACGTAAATATCCATCCCATGTGCCACAATTCGATCCTGTTGTGTGGTTGTTAAAAGATACCCAGTCAGTACGAAACACTTTAGAAAGAGACTTTAAAGTGATCCCCCAGACAAAATACCGAGCACCAATTGTCTGAAGATAAGTATAGATTATGTTCATAAAATAAATGAACACATCACAGTTTTCGAAAATTTGTTTACGCTTGAGGCCGTCATGTGGAATGTAGTAATCTACGACACCAGTAAACTACCACACACGTGTCCTTAAAAACATACTGACTGCGTATCTTAAAAGCACTGACTTCATTTCCAACGTCACAAAATGATAACGAAGAACTACTAGACAAATTCAAGACATACTTATTGAACAGATAGAATTCCAGCAACAAGGCAGGGACTTCAATACATCCACTGAGAAAGAAGTTTACAAAACGATCACCAGCGAGATGAGAGGAGACTAGAGTCATTCCATAGTATGTCCCTGTAGCCACAATCCTGTAATACAACACGGTGGTGTAAAATAAGACTTTTGAAATAAACGACATTTTACAGTGTAATATACTGACTGTTATATATTACTTTCATAAATGCATAACGCGCGGTTTGTATGTTGTCAGGTTACATAATATCAGGCTTTCCAACTATATTTTATACATGTAGTATGTGTTTAGGCATCTTTTAAAAAAAAATAGGAATCTAAATCAAATCAGTTTCTGTAGATAATGAGTAAAGACTGTATAAATATTGTAAGTGTATAGTATACACATTATAACAAGCTATCAATAACCGAAAGATTGTTCTTGAAAACATACTACAGTAAACTTACCATGAGTACCACAGAATGAAAGTATTTATCCTCAGATTAGGGTTCTTCAAGATATCTATGACGGTGTATTTTTCTACCGCCTTGCTGGGTTTGTCAGTTATCGGCTCTACTTGGTGTTTCTCGTCCATATCAGACATATTCTTCATCTCAAGAGAACTTTCACTGCTTGATGTTGCTGAAGATGAGGAGGAGTCCGTGTTTGCAGCTGCTTGATCTGTTAGGTGGATACTTTCCTCCAATGCTTGCTCCGCAAACTTTACGTCGGTTTTATTCCATCTGGCAGCTTTTTTCAATATTTGTTTCGCTTCCTTAATTCTTCCATTTGATACAAGCCATCTTAAAGATTCGTCAAGTATCCTGACAGAAAATTTCAATCAGATATAAGTGAAAATAGCGTACCACTCCATATGGCATGATCAACAGTAGTGAGTACAAGTATATATGACGAGTGTCACCTATAATTTTTTTTCGAATGACATAAACATCTCCAGTTTACGCACCAACAAAAAGTTATCAAATATTAGTTTATTAGACGAACTGTATTTAATCGGATATTAAGCGAGATGAGTTATTGAAAAACACATACCACCACTCAAATAAGGCATAGAACGAGAATACAGCCAGTCCGATCTGTAAATATCTCCAATTGATATCTCTAAACAGATATCCATACAATGTAAGTACCATGATACCCACGGACCATGATATGAAGGATGCAGCTTCGGTGTGTGACCGTACTTCACGGGGGAACATCTCAAGACCTAGAATCTTTCCTGTGCAAATAATACCCTGAAATATAAAATATTTGGCCCTATTTTACAAATGAAGTCTCAAGATGAACTCGGGTTTGACAAATATTTACTTTATCTAGGTAGTGACACAAAAGTTTTTTTTCAAATTTGATTTTTTTTCTGTCCATTTCAGATAATATGTACATCAAGTATCGGATATAAATAGAATACCACATTAAAATTACCTGTTGAAATGTTCCTGTGATTAAACGAAGGGTCAACAGCATGTATATATTCTGTGAAAACGCCATAATAATCATTGTAAACATTACTCCAAGGTGTGATATAACATGCACTGTTTTACGCCCAAATCTGTCAGCCACATGGGACATGATCATTGCCCCAAGTCCTTGACCCGCTAATACCAATGATTGGGCGAGAGCAGCAAGGTTAGATCTGGAGCAGACAAGGTTCCACTGAAACAATAAAATGCATTCAAATTTCCAGTAAAAAAATTTGCAGCATGTTCAATTATTTGATGAATGTAATGATTGTGTAACAAGCATATCTGAATCAAATAAAGAGTTATGTTACAATAAATGAGTTAGTTATAAATGTCAGGGAATGAAGGAAAGCCATCGATTATATCCTGAAGTCGTTTAAGCATGCATGTTCATAGAGTATATAACGTGGGATGAATTTCCCTCTCGCTAAACAATGATGTATATATCTTATATCATTATCTATAACTGGTATAAAATATCTAACTCCCCAAGTTCAATTCTTGGCAAATGTCCGTAGGTTTTGCCAATTTGTTATAAAATACAAGATACAGATACATTGCCAAAATAGAGATAAAGTCCGAGGTCTCATCAACAATACTGTTTACCTAAACAATTTTTCATTTTTTTAGACATGGGATGTGTCACACTTGATATAATGGTCATCTGACCTTTAGAACTCTTCGTACGGAAGATAAACCACCCGAAGTCTAGTATGTTGATGTGTGTAAAAGTGAATTTGTTACGTCAACACGTATTAGGTGACATAGCCTGTATCAATACAAACATTTACAAACTGAAATATTGGTATATGGGATTCAATGTGTTCGTTGGAGAGTTTACCTCAGAAGCATAGGATTTGTCATGAGCGTAGCTGAATCTGTCACAAGATTTTTCTGCAATGATTTTCGAGGTGTTTCCAAAATGTTCGACGACGTCATAACTGCAAGTTTGAGCATCGTAAGTTATGTTTCCATCCGAATCTGTATATTGTACATCAGATACGTCACATGTGTACTCTGGTATGAATCCTGTATGAAGAAAGTATAAGTACAGTATTACGATGGTTAATTTTCCCTTTCATCGCGATAAAATTATTGTGGACTCATGTTAAAGCCAAATTATGGTCATTTCTGTATTAAAGGTGAAGAGTAATCGCACATCTTTTGTCGTAAAATGAAAGTAATGAGTTTTATAAGTGATAATGCTTTGGGTTACACGTAACTAATTGTAACCATAGCACACTGTGCCTGATCAATCATGGAAACCTAACATGAAAGTGGACAAATAATCTAAAATTTTGTGACGTTCACAAGCAGATTATGGGGTGATGTTAAAAAAAGTTTATTGGCTTATAATTGATGAAACTAATAAAATGGTTTGTTCATAGCTAGGATAACTTACACAAAAAAGGAGATTATAAATCAAAACAGAATAATGAATAAAAGAATAAATAAGTACTTAAACAAATCAAAGAAAGAAAAAATGGCAATATTCGCTTTATTGACGTAATTAATGTTGTGCTTTAGTGGGACATAGGATACTTTTTGTATGAATTGACGCATCCGCGGTTGACAAAAACAGATTTCACTCGGAACTTATGTAAAGGTAAAATAATAGGTGTCAGTCTTTTCTTGAAAATACTAGATCGGCAAAATTACCTGTAAATACGGCGCTCAAGATAGCAAAGCAGGCTGGGAGGGAGTCTACGAGGACAAGGAAGAGTTGGAAAAACTGATATTTTCCCCAAGGATTAACGGCACGCCACACGGAGTCCACCTCTTGATTACCAGCCATGTTGTATAAGTTGTATGGATCTCTTTCAAACTGTAAACATACAAAAAAGACAAGTTTTAATGAGAATAAGTTGGTATGCAAAATATTCTTTCTTGATTTTATATACCTGCTAACTCCTGCAAAAATTGTAACATAAATACATGCTTGGTACTAATCAAGTTTATGGAATTTATCTTATTACTAGTGGTATGCACAAAACATTTAAGCGTTACCACATGGATCAGAACATGTAACTTTGTGCACATTTTGCATTTCTAACCGTTACATGAAAGTAAAATAAATATGTGTCGAACAGCTGTTAATGGTTTACAATATTGTATAAAACTGTCTATACAGCCGCATTCTTTGAAGCATATATCTTTACAAGTTTAACAAGTTCATGTTTGATTCTGTCTTACTGGAAGTTTACATTGCAGAAAGTAATTAAAAATATCAAAACTCGGAAAGATATTCGAGATATGAAGAAGAGCGAGCGAGATATGAAGTAAGTAGAATGTTCGCGGTATTATATAGAGTGTACACGATAGTAGATAGTATGTACAAGAGAAAGAAGCGAAGTGCCCGAGGTATTGATAAAGTTTAACAAAATAGATTCCTTATAGTCTTGAAGCCACGTGATTAATAGATGTGGGCCGAGGATCAGTTTAAACATTCATGCGATTGCCCCTAAACTCACGTGCAATTTTGCTTGCAACATATTTTTTCTCTATATACCCCAGCTTGTGACTTATCACCTGACTTATCGTACTATGAAATATTTCACAGACAGTTTTGTTAGATGTTTATCAAGTTAAGATATTACCCCGCTGACTCATGTTAAACAGATGGTATTCAAATTGCCGGCAGTATAATACTGGCTAGCGAACATTTTATGGAAATAACATTTCATAAGCGACAATTGTCAGCCACTCAGTAGTAAAATTGTTTATACCAGCCAGCACTTCACGTAAACGTTGTTCAGCGTTCGAGCAAGTAATTTAAAATATGTAGAAAAATCGACGTATAAAAAGTTCTGTTATTGATTGGCATCGATTTATTAAACTTTATTTCCTCATTAGTGAAACATGAAAGATATCTGGAAAGGATGAACTTCGTTAGGCAACTCACACACATGTAGTTTAATGATCTGTTTGACAGAAGAAGGCAGTATGTTTTGTGTTTCTTGTCTTCATTATTTATTTTATGTTCTGCTTGGAGGAGGCTTATACATGACCTGTATAAAACAACCAGGCACACGTCTTTCACTGCCGAATTCTCATTACGAACAAATTGAATCCAAATCATGGTAACATGAGACGTCTCTTATATTTTCAAATTTATATATTTTCAAATGAGTTCATCTTAATTATACTGTTAGTGATAAACAAACTAAACAATACGACATGAACTGAATTGAAGTTTATATTTGCTGAAAACAAGCGTTAATCTGATGAAATGGGTGGTTTCAAGTGGCTAATTCACAAAATGTTGTTTTAACAAAATGTTCAAAATACAGCAGAAAACCAATAACTTATCGTGTCTAGATTCTTATCAACGTTAAGCCTTGGAGATTTTCTAAAGTATTTGTAATCTATTGTATAAAGTACTAAGGTAATAGTCATACAATACACTATCCAGTTATATAAAGAAAACTCAAATTGTCTTTGTCTGGAGGTTAACAATTTTTACGGGCTTATTTTCTGTAATCTAAGATTAATGTTCAGTTTGTCGGCACGTACACACACGCGAGAAATAATTCTGACACGCTTCAGTCAACCAGGTCGGACAATACGTTCAACAATTTATATGAACACATGTTTAAAATTGGGATGTCATGTACAAAAGTTCAATTGTTTGAGAATAATACTAGTTTTCAAAAGCACTTTGTCAGCGCAAAGAGTTCATATTGACCTAACAAGTATTCAATAGTTGTTGACAATTTCCCGCCACATCAGAACAGGGTGGTACGTTTTAGGAGATTCTATGGTATAATGATGACTACAAATATCCATCAGTGAGTTCACAAATCATTTACAAACACAATGTTCCATATTTTTATGTTTAATAATAAAACTAGCACACAGGAATTTTACAGGATTTATGAATCTCATTCATTACATAAAATAAAATAATTGTACGAAGTAATTTTAAAAATCCCACAAGACTTGCAACACATTTATAATATAAAATGTCAATATTAAGACCGTTATATAGTTGAAAATTAAACATCAATACCGCAATCATACATACGTTGTTTTTAGATTTTAATCCACTTAAGTCTTACAAACTGACAAAACTATCCATGACGAGACTCTTTATTGTATGATACCCTAAAGTCCAAAAGGAACCGAGATCTTAAATTGATTTTTAATCAATGATATATTGTGAATCTGTAGTCAGAGAACGTCTGTATCCGTGTGTTTATCATCTTTATATGATAAATACAATCAATGATATATATTCATAAAAAATATCAGTCGGCTTTAAACAGTTTCGTTACAAATTCAACATTTTTTAGTATGTTTTAAAAAAAGATATGTATTTTTCATAAAAGGTAACATTTAACTTATATATAATTGGAATTATTAAGTTTAAAAGTTTACAAAAAAAATACAAGACAATGGATACAACAAAAGTACACTTTTGTTTCTGAAAACAATAATTTACCTTTTCTTTACAACGTTTCACGGTATAACAGGCTTAATCCAAGTTCAGAATTTTTTATAAATCCAGTTGTATGCAGTCCGTTCCTGAAGACTGTCGAATTTAAACTCGCTGGCACTTAGTCATTTAGAGTATTCACTCCAACACAAACGAAAAGCGTCGAATTAGTAAATAACTATGGAAAGCCGATACTCTATCAGTTTCTGGAGAGAAAAAAGGTGGACTGAAGTCGTTGGGTAGAACTTGAATATGTGTGTGTTAAACGCATGCATAGTAAATAGTAACAATTGTATTAAATTCTATTTAGGACACCAAAATTTAACCCCAAGTTATCTTAAATAAAAAAAATGTCACAAAGTAAGACCTCGTTTAACTGATATAATACTATAAAAAGGCGAATAACTCTTTGCTCTGGTAAATGCGCAATACTTTCAACAAATGCTAATTATAAAACAAAAAGGATGAATGCTCTAAATAAAATGCAATGGTGTCAGATATATATTTTTGCCACAAAATGTGACCAAAACTAAACTTCTAGTTTTAACCGTTTCCCGGGAAATCGAACAAGAAACATGGGAATTTGACCCGATTTCATTCAGAAGACAAAGGCACGCTAAAATGGTCTAAATTCGCAGAAGACTAAATATTCGCGAAATCAACGTTATTTTTTTTATTTTCGAATGAGATTTTTTAATCTTACACAGTCTTGTCTCTATAAACAATATTAACCAATTAGTAATCACGTTACATTTGTAGTAGCAATGGAGGGGCACGACCAAACAATGGACGAAATAAAATCCCTGGTGCCCGTTTCATAAACACGTATAAACTAGAACAGCAATTTTTAAAACTTAAAACCTTGTTTATAAATAGATTGAATGTGTTTCATCCTATTGACTATTTGGGGCATCTATTTTAAGCTGCTAAAGGCAAAAATCTGGAATGTATACCATTAGCGAGAGTTTTAATTTTAAAGTATTATTTTGTTAAAATATTTTCTATGGAACCGGCCAATGAAGCGGACTTTTACATTAATAGATTTGTCTGTTTTACAGTAGGTTTGTATTATTGTCTGTTCTACAGTAAGTTTGTATGTTGTCTGTTCTACAGTAAGATTGTATGTCTACGGTTTTACTGTAAGTTTGTATATTGTCTGTTCTACGGTAAGTTTGTATGTCTACGGTTCTACTGTAAGTTTGTATGTTTTCTGTTCTACAGTAAGTTTGTATGTTGTCTAGTCTACAGTTCTACAGTAAGTTTGTATGTTGTCTGTTCTACAGTAAGTTTGTATGTTGTCTGTTCTACAGTAAGTTTGAATGTTGTCTAGTCTACAGTTCTACAGTAAGTTTGTATGTTGTCTGTTCTACATTAAGTTTCTATGTTGTCTAATCTACAGTTCTACATTAAGTTTGCATGTTGTCTAGTCTACAGTTCTACAGTAAGTTTGTATGTTGTCTGTTCTACAGTAAGTTTGTATGTTGTCTAATCTACAGTTCTACATTAAGTTTGTATGTTGTCTGTTCTACAGTATGTTTGTATGTTGTCTAGTCTACTGTTCTACAGTAAGTTTGTATGTTGTCTGTTCTACAGTAAGTTTGTATGTTGTCTGTTCTACAGTAAGTTTGTATGCTGTCTAGTCTACAGATCTACAGTAAGTTTGTATGTTGTCTAGTCTACAGTTCTACAGTAAGTTTGTATGTTGTCTGTTCTACGGTAAGTTTGTATGTCTACGGTTCTACTGTAAGTTTGTATGTTTTCTGTTCTACAGTAAGTTTGTATGTTGTCTAGTCTACAGTTCTACAGTAAGTTTGTATGTTGTCTGTTCTACATTAAGTTTCTATGTTGTCTGTTCTACAGTAAGTTTGTATGTTGTCTAGTCTACAGATCTACAGTAATTTGTATGTTGTCTGTTCGACAGTAAGTTTGTATGTTGTCTAATCTACAGTTCTACATTAAGTTTGTATGTTGTCTGTTCTACAGTATGTTTGTATGTTGTCTAGTCTACTGTTCTACAGTAAGTTTGTATGTTGTCTAATCTACAGTTCTACAGTAAGTTTGTATGTTGTCTGTTCTACATTAAGTTTGTATGTTGTCTAATCTACAGTTCTACAGTAAGTTTGTATGTTGTCTAGTCTACAGTTCTACAGTAAGTTTGTATGTTGTCTGTTCTACATTAAGTTTCTATGTTGTCTAATCTACAGTTCTACATTAAGTTTGTATGTTGTCTGTTCTACAGTATGTTTGTAAGTTGTCTAGTCTACTGTTCTACAGTAAGTTTGTATGTTGTCTGTTCTACAGTAAGTTTGTATGTTGTCTGTTCTACAGTAAGTTTGTATGTTGTCTAGTCTACAGATCTACAGTAATTTGTATGTTGTCTGTTCGACAGTAAGTTTGTATGTTGTCTAATCTACAGTTCTACATTAAGTTTGTATGTTGTCTGTTCTACAGTATGTTTGTATGTTGTCTAGTCTACTGTTCTACAGTAAGTTTGTATGTTGTCTAATCTACAGTTCTACAGTAAGTTTGTATGTTGTCTGTTCTACATTAAGTTTGTATGTTGTCTAATCTACAGTTCTACAGTAAGTTTGTATGTTGTCTAGTCTACAGTTCT